>CM038233.1:24486847-25784377 GCA_021442155.1 Cymbidium sinense | reverse complement strand
TTTAAAATTGAAGTTCATTGTGAGCACCTCGGGATCACGTGCGTTATCTTTTAATTAGGCAACCGCCGAGGCGCTTAGGCACTACGATTTCAGCGTTGCGGTGCCCCAAGTTGAGATATTCAATTTAATTCATTTTTTGGATGCTGATAACACAACCATTGCCGGTCACAAGTCTGGATGTGAAAAGTGGAGGGTTGATAGTCGGCACCGATAAAACTTGTCAAAATAATCATGACATGAATCCTTTAAATCATTGTGTTAGCCCCTGAAGTTTCTGAATACAAAGGAAAAATGTGCTGCCGTGATCAAAGTGCAAGTGTTAAATAAGCAAGGTTCCCACATTATGGACGGATGCAAAAGAAGTTAGTCCATGAAACTAGAATTAGGTTAGGATCTTGGAATATAGTACTCTTTGGTAAATTAATGGAATTAATAGATATTATGGTTCATAGAAAGATAAATATTTTATGTGTTCAAAAAAACTAAATGGGTTGGGGAAGGCCAAGAGATTGATAGTTTAGGTTTTAAACTTTGGTATTCGGTAAAAGTCGAACTAGAAATGGTGTAGGTGTGATTATAGATAAAAGTTTGAAGGATAATGTTATAAATATTAATAGATGTGGAGATAGAATTATAGCTTTAAAGATTATTTGATACTAAGATTATCAATGTTATAAGTGTTTATGCTCAAGTTGGTTTGGATGTAAGCTCAAAAGAAAATTTTGGAATGAATTAGAGGGATTAATACAAAAGATACCTCTTGAAGAAAAGTATTTATTGGAGGAGATTTAAATGGACATGTTGGTAGAGTAGAAGATTTTAAAAGTATTCATGGTGGTTATGGATTTGGAGTGACTAATGAAGAAGGTAGGACTATATTAGATTTTTCCTTAGCTTATGATTTTGTAGTTGCTAATACTTTATTTAAGAAAAGAGATGAACATATTATTACTTATAAAAATGGATCTAATAAAACATAGATTGATTATTTTCTAATGAGAAAATAGATCATTTAGATTGTAAAGATTGTAAGGTCATTCCAAGTGAAAGTTTAAGTACCCAACATCGATTATTAGTTTTAGATTTTAAGATGAAAGATTGTAAGAGAAAAAATAAATCAAATTATTATCCTAGGATTAGATGGGGACACTTAAAGAACACAAATAAAAATATTTTTAAGAGCAAGCTACAAGAGCTTAGAATTTGGGATGTTCATAAAGAAGCAAATATTATGTGGGAAAAGTAGCAAGTGAAATTAAGCAAGTTGCTAAAAATGTGCTTGGAGAATCAAAAGAAAAGCTTCTTTTAATAAAAATAGTTGGTGGTGGAGTCAGAGTGTGCAAGAAAAGATAATAAATAAGAAGCATTGTTATAAAACTTGGTTTAGATGTAAAAACTTGGAGAATTGGGAAAGATATAAAGTGGTATGTAGAGATTCTAAGAAAGCAATATATGATGCAAAAAATTTAGCTTTTAGTGATTTATACAATAGATTAGATGCCAAAGAAGGTGAAAGATGTATGTATAAGTTAGCCAACCAAAGAGATAGGAGAAGTAAAGACCTAGTTCAAGTGAGGTGTATTAAGGATGAAAATAATAAAGTGCTTTTCTTAGAAAAGAATATTGAAAATAGGTGGATGAGATAATTTGATAAAATTTTCAATGAAGGATCTGAATGTTGATTGATTTTAGCAACCTTAATACTAAACAAAATAGAATTTTTTTATCATATTAGTAACTGTTAGAAGCTTTAAAGAAAATGAAATGTGGAAAAGCAAGTAGGACCTGATGATATTCCAATAGAAGTGTGGAAATGTTTAGAGATCAAGGAATTTCTTGGCTTACAAATCTTTTTAATGTTATTTTAAAGACTAAAAAAGATGTCAAATGAGTGGAGAAAGAGTTTGTTGGTTCCTATTTAAGAATAAAGGTGACACACAAGAGTGCAAATTATAGAGGAAAGTTAATGTGTCATACATTAAAATTATGGGAGAGAGTAATTGAGCATACGATGTGATACAAAAGTTTCTCACAATCAATTTGGTTTCACACCGTAGATCTACTATGGATGCTATACATTTGTTAAGGGTTTGATGGAGAAGTATAGAGAAAGTAAGGAGGATTTACATATGATATTTATTGATTTAGAGAAAGCTTATGATAACTTTCAAGAGATGTTCTTTGGAGAGTTCTAGAATAGAGTTAATATATATTCAAGTCATTAAGGATATGTATACTAGAGCTATTACTTGTGTCCAAACACAAGGAGGATTGATAAAATATTTTCCCATTTCAATTGGATTACATCAAGGATCACTTTAAGCCCTTATGTTTTTTTCTTTAGTTATGGATGTTCTTACTAGTATTTACAAGAAGATGTAGCTTAGTGTATGCTTTTGTGATGACATTCTTGTTGATAAGACTAGATAGGGAGTCCAAAAGAAACTTGAATTATGGAGGTCAACATTAGAGTCTAAAGGTTTTCATTTAAGTAGATCTAAAACTAAATATATGGAGTGTAATTTTAGTTGTAGAAGTTCTAGTGGTAGTGTTGTGACATTAGGTGAACAAGTCATTAATAAGAGTGAGAATTCGATATTAAGGCTCTATTGTTCAAAATGATGGTGAAATAGATGGAGATGTTATTAGTAGAATTCAAGTTGGATGGTTGATGTGGAGGAATGCATCTGGCCTGTTGTGTGATAGAAAAGTTCCACTTAAACTTAAGGGAAAATTTAATAAGATGGTGGTAAGACCCAAATGACTTATGGTGAATGTTGGCCAATAAAAGAGAAGTATAAGACTAAGTTAAGTGTTACAGAGATGAGGATGCTCAGGTGGATGAGTGGCTTTACTCTTAGAGATAATATGCAAAATGAGTATGTTCGGGAAAAACTTGGAGTAGCTCCATTGGTAGATAAGATTAGAGAGAGTCGCCTTAGATGGTTTGACCACATAAACCATCGGCCATCCGATGACTCAGTTAGGAGAGTAGATGCATTAGATTTTCCTTATGTTAAGAAAGGTAGAGGTAGACCTAAAAATACTTGGTTAAGATGTATAAAAATGACCTTAGTATACTTGAATTAAATGAGAATTTGACACATAATAGGACACAATGGAGACGAAGGATTCATATAGACCCTGTTAGTGGGATTAATGGCTTGTTGTTATTTGTTGTTGTTGATAACATCTCATGTGTCATTTGTTATTAACTTATTCTTTTATTTGGTTAAGAACCTATGATTATCAGCTTGGTTTATAAGTACCCTTTCTATAATTATTATTTTCTTTTTCAAGATGTTAGTATGAGAGTAAGAATAACTATTGGATGTCAATTTACACTTTTATATGAGATAATATTTATAATATTAAGTTATAGTAAATTAGATATTTGATGATAAATCAAGATGATACACATCATGTATAAGTTTTAAAATTATTTTGAATAGGACATAAGCCCTAGTTTTATAAATTCGATTTTTGGATTGCACCACTTGTGATAAATAAGAAATAATGTATATTCACATTCTTTATACTCTTTATAATAATTAATTATTTATCTTTTAGCATATTTTATATTGCTTTTATCTTTGTACCCTCACCTTAGTATGAATAACTTAAGATCCTTTTTTTTATAAAAAAAAGATAAAAATATATATTAGTAGAAATGTTAATCATATCAATGGGTATCTTTGAAATTTATAAAAAATGTCCAAAAAAATTTCAAGATAGAGGTAAATATTATTATTATAATTAAGAAGCATTAAATCAAGAACGGATGATACCAATTTTATGAACTATTTTCTACTAAGTTTCTCAACAAATTTCTAAAGATCTTACTAATAACTTTAGTTTAGCCATCAATTTAATAGTAAATTTAAAAAATGTAATTTCAAGCCAAGAATCTTTAACAATATCATTTAAAAAATAAAAGAAAATTTGCATCTCCCTCTAATACTATAGCGAAGATATGTCTGAATTTCAATTATCTCCTTAAAAGGCATAATTATGTATATGTCTTTATGTAAGATATGAAATATACCATCTCGAAGAATCTATCTACTACTATAAAAATTCTAGCTTGCCCTCTTTAATCTTTAGTAATATTAGGATAAAATTCATGAATAAATCTAAAGTTGTTAAGAAATGGGCAATGCAATATACTTTTGTAATCTTTATGGGATCGCTTTTATTTTTTATTTTTTTTATGTCTTTATTTTATTTTGTTTATATTTTGTTTCAAAGTAAAACATGTTTGGTGGTTATTATTATTTTTAAAAATACTCAAAACATCTAAGAGATATTTTGAGTATTTTTAAAATAATGTTATTTGTTTTTGAAAAAAAATAAAAAATAAAAACACATAAAATACATCAAACAAACATGTTTTTAAAAATAACATAAAAACAAAAATAAAAAACACAAAACAAAATTGATCCCAAACAGGCCTTTAGTTAATAGACTTTCACATGTAACACTAATCCACTAATCTATAAACATTCATCTTTAATGATTGCCAATTAAAACCTGACTCTACTAAACTTATTGCCTTGTTCTCTATAAAATGGCTTATTATTCCTAGAGAATAAAGCTCAACTATAAGAAACTACTTAAATGATAAACTATAAATAATGAACATCTTTTTCTTATAAAAATAATAACTAATCATTAAAAAAAGATCCATAGTAATAATAAGCTATCTTGATGATCTAAATCAATATAAAGAATTTGAGCATATAGATTCACTTCCTCAAGTCTATCAAAATCAAACATTTGAAATTTTGATGAAGATAACACTACTATCACTTTAGCTAAGGATCAATAAATTATTATTATTATTATTATTATTATTATTATTATTATTATTATTATTATTATTATTATTTATTATTATATATTTTAAGATAAATAATGACTATGTATGAACTTTACCCATTTAACATGTCTATAATTTAACTTAGACTAAGAATTTTAAATTTTATGGCATAATAATAAATAGTAATTTTTATATAAATAATACTTAAAATATTTTAAAATAATATGATTGAATAAAATTATTTATCATTAATAGAGTATTTTTATTTACCATCATATAACATCTCACTATAAAATATTATTTAGCAATGTTCTTATCTCAAGATGCCTATGTGAATTCTAATTGCCTTAAAAGCTTATAAGAAAATAAAAGAGTTTGAACACTACTATAAATGCATAATACTTCTATTTATATAAGACTTTTATCCATTGAGGTATAATTTAATTTTGTTTTCACAAGATGATAGTAGAAAAATCTTAATAAATCTACTATAGGAGATAGTTAGTCTTTCAAAACTCTTAATATTAATAAAATTAATTGGGTGGTTTATTCTAAGATTACCTTAATTATAGGGATCAAGTTTAAGATAAGATATATAGATAATGAACTCCAAGGATATCACCATTTTCTATTAAAAAAATCAATTTTCAAGTACAAAATTATTCACTTTCTATTTGTCTCAATACTAGCCTGAGTTATCTTAAGTATCTAATCTTATCGAGGCTGAAATTATATTAAAAATTTCACTAATAATTTTTCAATATATGAAGATAAAATAATATTCACCAACCTCATAAAAAGAATTAGATAAGCTATATGGCATCACCCACTCATAGAGATCATTTGGTCTTAAATATAATCTTAAGGTTTATCTTAAAAAAATAAATTTAGAGGAAGGCACAACATGTTATGGAGCCAAAGTATAAAAAATGTATCTTTATTTGTTATCTTTTCTATTATTTTTTTTATTTTTAAAAGAAAAGATATCATTAACTATGATGATAAAAGAAGTACAGATAGATGACAAGCAAAAGGAAAGCTAAAGACATTACATCTTTTTGATATAAGGTAAGTTTAATAAATCAGTTTGGAGAGAGGAGAGAATTTGAGGTAGTGGTTGATAAGAGAAGATTGGCCTATTCATAAGATATCTCATCATTGCCAATATGTTAGCGGTTGATTCCCTTCTCGATGGATGTGGTTGAAGTGTATGGAGATTTTTAGACATCAATCGATGTTCTTGATGATGTAGGTAGTGTACCATGGGCTATGATCATCCTTGGAAATGCATTTATAGCAAGGAAGAGATGGTTTCAATCTAGATTTTCTTAAAATATAGGGAAACTACTAGTCTTAGAATTGTAAGTTAGGCGTTGATGAAAAGTATTTAGAGCAAAGCAAAGAATGGAGAATAGGTAAATACATTGGCCAGTATTGGTTCAGAAGATACCCCCAATATTAGTTGTCTAGGCAGTTATCTTGAAGTTACCATCAATCATGATTTTGATGCAATCGATTTTAGGTTTTTTCCATGTAATGAGAAGGGGGCAGAACAAATTTGGCTTCTCTCTAGGTGTGGAAGGCATTCTAAAAAATTTGGAAATTTAGAGCATATGAATGTAGCTTTTAATATGAGTCAATATATCTTTCCCACCTCCTTTAAGTACCATGTTTATTTGAGTTTCTCATCATCCATATGAACCATACAATAATGAATGGAATGATGTGGACTTTGTCTTTTTTGGTATAATGGTGTGGACTATTACAAGCATTGAAGTAACTATGAATGGTGTTGGGTTGGCCATTGGAAAAGAATGTAATTTATTCTACATATTTCTACTAATATGGCAAGCAATGAAAAGATGATCGATGCTTTCCTCATCCATTCTACATAAGTGACAAATGGAGGTGGCTTTGAGTCCTTTAAGTTTGATAATATCAGTGAGGGTTAAGTTATTCCATATCTCAAGCAAGAAAGAGATAGAAGGCTTGATATATTCCAAAAGTAAGTACCATATAGGGGCAAGAATAGATTGATAAGTCTAATAAAGGCATATGGAGATTAGTATTTGTATACTTTAACATAAATTTGTCCTTTAATGAGGAATGGGGATTAATTATTTTGAACATTATCTCATGATGTGTTAAGCTTTTCAGATTGGAGAATCAATCTTCCTCCGATAAGAAGAATGTGATTTTCAACAATATTTATTGAGATGGAAATAAGACCATAAGGAATAATTTTCCTAAGCTTGATCCATAACTTCATTTGATTACAGATGGAATCACAAAGAATCACCTCCATCAATTTTTGGTTTGCACATCTTCTTCCAACTCAACTACTGGATGGAGGTATGATTAGTCCTGCTCCATAAGAATTTGTTGAAGATCCTCTCAAACTTAAGTTTAGGGGGATTCTGTTAATAGTTTTGAACATCATCTCTATGATGTGTTAAGCTTTTCCATATTGGAGAATCAATCTTCCTCTACTGGACTGAAGAAGAATGTGATTTTCAACAATATTTATTAAGAAGGAAATAAGCCCATAAGGAATCATTTTTCCTAAGATTGATACTTAACTTCATTTGATTAATATAGATGGAATCACTAAGAGAACAGAATCCCAGACCTCTATCAATTTTTGGTTTGCACATCTTCTTCCAACTTAGCTAGTGGATGGAGGTATGATTATTCCTGCTCCATAAGAATTTGTTGAAGATCCTCTCAAACTTAAGTTGTGTTTGGATAGGCATTGTCATGCATTGTAAGGTAGTGTGAAATTAAGTTTAATTTGCTTTGTTGTAATGTAATCAGTCCTCAAGAGAAGATGTTCTCCCATGTGTTGATTTTAGCTTGTATAGAACTTATAACGCCATCAAACTAAAGGCCTTTTTTCCCCTTCCTTTATAAATGTTGATTCCAAGGTATTTGAGTGGAAGATGGGAATGAGTGAAACTAGTGTGTTCTTTGATCTATTTGTAGCCTATTTTGCAGATTTGCGTATAAATAAGCATTTTATTTAATTGAAGATCATCCCAAGATTTTCTTCAAAAGTATTAAGAATAGATATGTTTCTTTGAATAGATCTCTTGAAACCATTGCAAAATATTTGAAGATCATTAGCAAATGCCGATGATGTATATTAATTTTCCCTTTGTTGTGTAGGCGATTGCATTATTTGCATTGTGAATTATATTTAGCATTTTGTAGAGGTAATCAAGTGTGAGAATAAAAAGGGATGGGGATAATGGATCACCTTATTTTATTCCTCTTGATGCTTTAAAATATTCATGTGCTTCACCATTGATGATGCTAGAGTAAATATTATTTGAAAGTAATCTATTGATGAGAGCGAATTCCATGGAGAAGCCGAGCATTGAGTGAAGCTAGAATGAAATTCCAATTGATGGTGTCAAAGGCCTTCTTTATGTCAAGCTTAATAATGAGATGCTTATAATTTTATTAAAAGATGATAGGTTGATGGAAGTCCTCACAATTGTATTTGTTTGCTTTTGGATGAGGGTGATAGAAGTGGAGCTAAAGAACTTGTGAATTCCATTTCCTTCAAAGAGGGCCTGGATAGCTGAAATGATATCTTGTTTGATCCAATTCCAATAATATTGGTAGAAGTGTGCTGTGTAGCCTTCAAGGCTAGTAACTTTTGACCCATAAAGAGAGTTAAGGTTATTCCATATTTCAACTTCCATAAGGGTAATGGTGAGTTGAAGTTGGCTTAGTTCAGGATTGGTGTTTAATAGGTTAGGAAATAATAGAGATATATTTACCTCTTGCTCCATATAAAGGGATTTGAAGTTGATTCCACTTCAAAGATTTCCTTTTTTATTCCATCTAAGTATAACTAGATTTAATCCAGATGGCTTTATGTTCCCTCTTTTTCTTTATGCAAGCATGGTAGTATTTAGTATTTCTATCACCTTCTTTTAGATTAGTCATTGTCTTTCATGATAAGAAATCTTCCTCCATAGAAATAAGGTTATTGAGTGTTAGTTTTGCTTTAATTCTATTTCAACATCGAAAAGGCTCTCTGAAGGTTATTTCGGAGAGAAACTCTTTGTTCTTGTGTTTCTATCTTATGATGTATATCACCAATGATAGACCCATTTCTTATGGCTTGGATGGTTTGCTTAATGTGTCAATAGTTAAGTGTAATTAAGAATGGTCTAAATAGGTCCTATTCAAATGTCTGATGGCAGTGTGTTGAAAATGAGCAAACTAATGAGTGTTAAACAAAATTCTATCAAGTTTATCAAAGACCCTTCCTCTATTCCAAGTAAAATAAGATCCACTAAACCCAGGATCAATTTGTGAGTTTTCAATGTAGTTGGCAAATTCTCCCATGACATTTGCTTTCGGTTTCCTTCTACCATTCTTCTCATTGGAATTTATGATCATATTAAAATCACCACCTACAAGCTAAGGTGGCAAGTGTGACTAAAAGAGATGATTTTGGCCCAAAGTTCCTTTCATGAATCCCTATAACAGCCAACATCAACAATGGTATCCTGAATAGAAAAATTATTGCAGGTAATATGAATATGCAAAAATTGAGAGTCATCATTCAAGATTTCAACATGAAAGGGGTTTCTCCAAAAAAAACATAATCTTAAGTCTATTAGAAGCATCACGATTAGCAATGCCTCTAATATTCTAAAAAAAAAAATTTAGTCATTCTTGGAGTACATAGGGCCTCTAGAGGCTTTAGTAGCAATCTGATCATTAAGATTGGCTAGAATACTAGTTGATTAAGTGGTGCATAAAGAGGATGGAGCATTTGGGTTAATATACCTTAGTTACCTTCTACCTTTGTGTTTGTTTCTATTGGATTTTTGAATCTTCCATTCCTTCTCTAGTTCTTGGATTGTAAGGTCCAAATCTCTAGGGTTGGCATCATGTTGTAGAATTTTAGTAGGTAGCACATCATCAGGATGTGTTTTCTCAAGGCAACAAACTAAAGGATCAATATTGATACCTTCTTGAGATGATGTTTGACCTAGGAGCACTGTTGTATGAATCTGTGTTTCAATACTATTTTGGTTCAAGTGATTTGACTTTATGGGATGTAGTTCTTCAAGTGCTATATGCACTTATTTTCCTAATGGCATTGATGAATGTCAGTTTATTTTTGAAGCAACAAATGGTTGTTCTATAGCCAACACATGGCCCACATGGTTAATGTTAGCATCCAGCTGAACTCTTGGAGTTCAATCAGCTCTACAAAATAGCTTCTTGAACACCATTAAGTTTACTACTTTTTGTTCTTAATTTTGGATGGGCAATGTAGCATTCTTCAAGTAGATGTCAAAACATCTTACATTTAGTGTGGCTTTGTTAAATAACCACTTGTTGCCAATAGCCATTTGTTGGTGTTCCAATCTAGATTTCATCAACATATGGTGCTATGATGTCCATTTCCACCAATGGTCTAGTGAAATTGAAAGTGGAAAGTGGCTTTATGTGCCTCATGCTCAATCCTATTAATTTTGATGATAACAAACATGCTTAGATGTTCTAATGTATGTTTAATGTGTTTTAGATATATTAATTACTAATTACATATTCAATACATCTCATAATATATTTGATGAAATTGTAAGTATGGAAGAATGAAAGATAGATCAAAATGGATAATTTGAACCTCAAGATACAATATTTTAGGTTATATGCATTTATAACTATCTTAGAGGTTCATATAAGTTCATTGGCATGAACTAATTTGCTCACAACTTCAACATATTATTTTTATTTATTTTAAATTATGATAATGAGGTTAATTTATATAAATCTTTATCTAATTAACATTCAATACTTCATACATAGCATTTAAATTGTCAAACTAATAAATGATAATAAATTATTACTATTGAGTGTAACTAGTTTATATACTTAAATATAATTAAATATTTTAATTTAATTTGAAAGCTATATGATAACTAACATATGTATGATTATATCTAAATTATATCATAATATTTAAATGTCATATTTCAAAATTAACAAAAATATATGAGATTTTGTATTTCAATCAAAGTCATTTTATAATCAAGGAATTTATATCTCATTTCATCTCAAATGGATTCTTTGGATATTTTTCCTTTAATTTGATAGGTTACATGACTGTGTTTGATTAAAATTGAATCATTATGATTTTCAAACATTAGTTGATTTTAATAAAGAATGTATGCTACATGCTTTGAATATATTAAGAGCCATATTTGATTATTTTTTACTTGCCCATGTGACTAACCGATTTCTGCTATTTGAATTTAATATTTATGTAATATAAATCATATTTTTATTGAATATTATATTATTATATGATAAAATGATGTTAGAATAATATATTTTTTGAAATAATTCAAAATGAGCTTCTTGCTTATAAATAACCCTTAGTCTCTTCATGAAAGGGTTGCTCATTCAAATTTAAAATCTCTCTAGCAAATCTAAGAGAAAATTTTCTAAATTTTCCTTCCAAGTGTTCTCTAAATATTGCAAGATTAAATCTTTGGTTTGGAAGCTTCAATATCTTCAACTAAGCAAGCTTTCTCAAATTACTTAAATTTATTTTTTCTTAACCTTAATCTCTTTTATTTGTTCATACTATTTTTTCCATCTATTTGTCCTTTCAAATTTTTTACTTTTTTGTGAATTAGACTTTGGACAACAAAGTTTAAGTTTTCACATCAAAGTTTTTTCAAATCATTTTTTTAAACTCTTGTGATAGTTTGTAGGATTTATTTCATCTTACTAAAATTTTTATCTTCCTACAAATTTTTTTTGGTTTCTTGAAATATTTCTTCATTAGTCTTAATTGAATAATCATTTATTCTTAGATCTATTTTATAAGTATACTTCTTTTATTTTAAATTAATTTATTGTGCTAAAAATATTTTCATATTTGCTAGATCTCTCATTTTAATTAAAAACTTACTAGTTTACTTTGATCTATCATATACTAATTTTATTTAAATATTTTGTGATCATTTGCATTAATTGAAAGTGTCATTTTGGTTAAAATAAAATAAATTATTTTTAGAATTTTTAATTATATGCTAGATCTATTATATATCAAGTTTCTTTATCAAAATAAAATTTAAAAAAAGTTAAATTATTTATTTGTCACTTATCATTTTATTCCAACTAATATCCTCTATTTAAATAATTTTATCTTGCTGAAATTTAGTAAAGCTTGCTATTTTTATTTAATAATTAAGAAAAAAAATTTTAGTAGAAAGTTAATCATTCTCACACTATTATATAAATACTAGTTATAGTTTCTCTTAAACTTAAAATTATTTCTTGCTGAAATTTATTTTATTATATAATAGACTATTGTGAATTTATTTTAAAAACATTTTTATATTAGTCTACAAATTGTAATAATATAAACATCTTAGTAAGATCACTTTAAGATATTTCTTTTATTATTTCTTATCAAAATTAAGTAAGCATTCTATCTTGTCAAAATTGCACGTTGTAAAGATCATTTATAAGTTGTGAGATCACTTTTGAATTGGATAGCTTGTCATATTTGTGAGAGATATATTTTATCAAAAGATATTATTTTTATTTTTTTTGTGTAAAATTTATATTGAGTTGTACTCTCCCTTTGTGAGAGAGTACATATTATTATAGAGATTGTATTCACCCCATTATAAGAGAGTATGGTTTGGAAGCTATTTTATATTTAGTAGATTCCTAGCCAGTGGTGGCTAGCCATGAACTTAGGCCAGTTTTGGGGTTTGGCCAAATCACATAAAAATACATGCCTATTATCTTTGTTTACTTTATTGTAGTTTATTTTTTGATGCATTGAGAATTGTATCTTGTCATTATAAAATAAAAAATTAATTTTCTACTACAAGTTAAAATTTAATATTTAACTTTAAAAGTTTTAATAACACATAATTAACCAAATAAGATAGACTAAAAAGTGTCTCGAAATCTTCTCCACATAAGTTTGAAAAACTATATTATAATGTCTCCTACGTATTCAATCTCTAATAAAGTTCAAGACACCAAGGTGTTCAAGTGTGTCTACTATACATTAGCCTCAAACAAAAATAATATGGATTAAATTTATCCTATGCCATATTCTCTTCGAAGAGAGACATGATTTAGTTATTCAATTAATACAAAGCCCACTCTTCTCTTCAATAAAATAAATGATTTTAATATTAAAGTGGTGAGTGGCATGCTAAAGTTCTATTTATAAACTAGATAGCTCATTGAATATTGACATAAATCAAGAAGTTAAACATAATATAAATTATCATTTTGTTTTCTTTTGGAAATAATTATTTATAGATAATGTACTTGTTTGGGATAGTATGTGATGTCAAAAATAATAAAATCATGCCTTAGTTTAGTAGCAGTTTAAGAAATTGGAACTTTGATCAAAATAAATGCTTTCTTGTTAATTATATAATATATTTTCATTTATAACATTTAATCCTTTAATCTATTTAATTTATTTTCTTCTCCAAATGATTCAAGGAAAAATGTCCTCTCTCAAACAATGCCTAGTCAATGGGCTCTAAGAAATTAGTTTTTCCATGACATAAATTTTCTACTGTGATTAATTGACCATAATACTTATTAGCTTAACTATGTTTGGTTAAGAAAATTATTTCCATTATGACCAAACCACTCTAAAATTATTCTACTTTTATTAAGGTTTTAAGAATTATATTGATTCATAAAGAAAAATATTTAAATAAAGATTAATTTATTTTTATAATATTTTATTTTTAATTAAAGTTTAGATGTAAAAAAAAGTATTAAGAAGTAGTTAAAACACTTATATTTTATTTGTAAAGTAAGGTGAGATAATTTTAAGAGCATATATTTTCATTGAATTGAATTTTTAATTTTAGATTTGTTAATGTTAAAAGATTTATATCACTACATTGCCTTAATTGCTACTTAATTTTGAACAAAATCTTCATCATCATCATCATCATCATCTTCTTCTTCTTCTTCTTCTTCTTCTTCTTCTTCTTCTTCTTCTTCTTCTTCTTCTTATTATTATTATTATTATTATTATTATTATTATTATTAGATCTGTCATCAAAAATTCATATATCAAATCAAGCTTAAATCTCAATGTAATATTTGAATTAGAAAGTTTCAAAAATAAATTCAAGATCATCAAAATTTTAATTTTAGCAAACTGACAATCAAGCTAAATGGAGGATAAATCTAGAAACACAAAAAATATTGTCATCCATGACCAAATAAGTCTAAATTAGGCACTTAAGCTGATTAAAAATTTTATGACCAAGCGATCTCATATTTTATGTGCTTATAATAAAAATTAAGTGAAATCCAACAAACTTAATATCGAAAAGTTGATGTGCCAAAAAAGCATCTAAACTTGAAGGAAAATTTATGCTTGAGAAAATCAACAAGTGTCATTTAATTGACTATTCAAGAAATTTAGCTAAAATTATTAAAGTAGGACTCTAAAAAAATATATAAATAGGCCCTCATTCTTTAACAAAAAATACATGAGCTAAATTTGATGAAAGCTGATAGAATTAAAGAATTCTGGCCTATCCAACGATCAATGCAAATAACAATCATTAACAATCAACATCACTTGATTGTAATTATGATACATCATTACCTGATTCATAACCTAATTATCATCACCCAATTATCATTATTTGGCTACTATTAGCTTGCACTATTTTTCAAGATTTTATTCTAACAATAAAAGACCAAACTAGTGTTCCAATTTTATAATTTATTTTTAGAGAAAGAGAGATCTTCTATAAACTTGCAATGTGGACCAACTCAACCTAGCTAAACCTTATGATTTTTACATTTTTCGGTTTTCACATAAAAAGTTTTGTATTTTTGAAATATTTTTCTATATGTATGAAAAATTTATATATAATGCTAAGATATTAATCTTTCTCTATGAATATGGAAACATGTAAAAGTTTAATGCCATTTATAGAAAGTCCCATTATCAGGATTTACTAACACTTATCTAAATATACCAAGTCAGACTTTGGATGATCATCTTTAAAGGATAGAGGTGCAAAAATTTGAATCCTTCATTTCAATTCTACCCAAAAAATATTGCCATCATAATTGATATGGTTTTCTTACTATAATATTAATGGCAATTCAAGGTTGATCAATTTTTTTACATTTGTGCAATACCCCATCACCATGATTATGAAGTTCCTTCATCATCACCTCACCAAGATATCCTTAAGGCTATTAGCTCAACTCATCATTTTTTGTGATGTTTGATCACCTATAATCTTCTTGTAGCATTGGTAGACTAGAAACAACCTCATCTTCTTAATACCCCTTATAATATTACAAGACATAAACTTTGACACCACATTTAAAAAAAATATATTCTTTTTGAAGCATAAAATTTACTTAGTCCTCACCATAACATTTAAGAATCTTTACCTCTACTCATGTTATTCCAACATCCTATTCCAATGGGGTTTATGTTTTTCATTATTAATTCTTATAATAGGTCTTCTCATTCTTATGAGCATACCAATGCTACAAGATTGTTATGCATATTTAAAAACTTCTAATGTCATCTACTAGATCCTCCTAGCTACTCTAAATGGTCAAAGACACACTTATTTTTTCTCTATTTCAAGTAATATTATCTATCATTTTTCCCACTTTATTAGTTTTTTTTAAACATTTCTTCCTATTTAAAAAATTCTCAAAGACTTCTTTGATCTCTCTATGATTTAGCAAAATATGAGACAAAGCTTAGAAATACTTTCAAAAATTCTTCTCGAAGGTACCTAAATTTAGACATAGATTTTAAGTTACCAAAGGTTTTTTTTTTGGAGATCTTCTCCTAAGACCTTTTTACTCCTCACACCAATAAGAAACAATCTACTCTTATGTTGATTTTAACATTTGAGTAAAAGCTCAAATTATTATTGATGAGGCCATTACTGCCTTTTAAAAATAGTTCGAACAATTTTCAAATAAATATATGAACTCATATGAAAATATTAGTTTACCTCTCTAGTAAAGAAAGTAGTGATCAATAGACCAAAAGTATATTTTACACCAAATTAATCATGATTCATCAAATTATACCCCATTAACCATATATAAGGCTAATATCCTATTAAAGGTTTAGGTCAATACCTCAAGTCATCAAAGCTATATATATATATATATATATATATATATATATATAATAAGATATTTAAAAAATGGATATCTTCATCTAATATAAGAGATTCAATGATTATTCTTCAAACACCTAGGTAATTATTTATAAGTGTAATCTATGGATCATCATAAGAAACTATATCTCAAGAATCATTGTAGTAAAATTATCAAAATTATTAATATTATGATAGTAATACTATGGTAATCTATATATCCTCATACACATAAAAGCGTGAGTCAAGTATAATCAAATAATTTTAGATAAATTATTTTTGATTGAATTTATTATCCATTTTGAGATTCTTTGATCATCTCAACTAGAATTGTAGCATCAATTATCAACACTATGAATATTTGATTAATATAGATAGTTAGGTGTATTTTCTATACCTAACTACCTTCATACATCTAAAATCAACTTGTGTTGAGCCCTAACTTTATTCTAATATTATTTCTAGTATTTGAGATCACGCTACAAACGTTTAATGCAACCATCCTCTAAATTGCCTTAGGTGAACTACCTTGACAATTTACTCTTCTAGTATAGTTCATAATAGTAAATACTAACATAATCTATGATGTAATATTCATAAAAGCTATATTATCTAAATTAATGACTATCACAACTATTTTGCATTTAAAATTTAAGTATCTTAAAATAACGCATAAAAAAACTAGTGAGAAATTACTTATTATCTCTCTTGAGCTATCTTTAACATATCAAACTAGAGGATCCCATTATTAGAAACTAAAAAAAAACCTCCTCAACTCATTGGCTCTTTTTTTTTTAAATATGTTTCTAGAAGAAATAATATCTTATAAAGATATAGCTTATATCTTGATGGTGGAAAGTATATATCATTTTTAATTAATTTTACATATTTTCACTAATGAGTTTCTAATAAATAAAATTATATCTTGTCTTATTAACTAAAGGGCCATATGAAAGGAAGTATTTCTATCATAAAATTCTATCGGGAATTTTTTCATCGATTTTTTACATGATGATTCTTATTAAATAGAGTGACTAAAATCACAACTACATTAAACAACATATATATTTAATACTATTTCCTAAAGAACACAATTGATTATCTAGGCATCAAACAATCACACAAACAAAATAATACTAAGAAACTTTTAATCAATTATTTTATTTAATAATTAGAAAAACTTTAATACTTTACATAAATGTTTAATAATTGAAGTTATGTATGAAAAATTATATGATATAAATAAAAAAACTAATCATCAATGTTCTCCTCATTGTTATCCTCCTCCTTCAGCTCCACCTCTACTTATTTTTCTTTATGTCTGTCTTGGTGCATACATTCAAGCTTTTATTTGAACAGTCAAGCGAGCCATCATGTTTTCAACAAATGTAATGACAATGTGGGAATTTTATTTGAACCACCATGCAAATCTTGGGGTACTTATTTAGGTAATGAAATACATTATTAGGGAAAATATATTATCTTAAAAGATAAATATATTGCCTTTTAATAGATTCAATTACTTAATAAGGACTCTTATGGCTAATGGGTCTTCTATATCAAAGATTTTTCCTTATGTCATATGGATGTATAAATCAAGATTTATTTTAAGCCAAGTTATTAAGTTCTCTATGGGCAAGCCTCAATAGTTAATTACATCTTAGAAGGTGTGAATCTCCTAAGAATACTCTTGATTAAAGTGATTGGCTAACATCTCCATAAATTTTAAAGCTTGGTATCAAAGGTTTAGCAATTTTGTGAATCTAGTGGGAGGACTCAATTAACAAGAGTTCTTAACCAAATCCAATCGAGAATAAGAAGGTGATGCTTGGATGCAAGAAACTTAGTAAGCATTTTAACTATCCTATTATTGAGCTTTACCTTTTGAAGTATAGAATTTTGGTTATTTAAGTTAAACATTTATTAGAAAGCTAGGACTTGCATTCCAGTAACACAAGATTATGAAAGTGCCTAAACGGTGAGGATTTACACCCATAGCAAAAGAGAAATAAGTTACATCTGAATCTACATCTAAAGTGCTCTCGCATAAGCTATGAGTTTGACCTAAATATTCTCAAAGAAAATGGGATAAATCAGTTCATTTTCACTAGAGAGAATGAATCAATCCAGACTCTTTTGGACTTATAATCACCTGAAGTGGATGCCACCTAACTTCTCCTATGATTCAAAATTATGTTGTCTAGTCTTATGTAAATGCAAGATGGTTAGACTATTATTAATTATAAAAGAATATAGAGTAATAAACTCACTATCTAAGATACTAGATCATGATGGGTGTGCAAATTATGACCTAGACTGATGCAATAAAATTTATATATTTTATTTAATTTTGACTCATCATTTTGGACTTAGGCTTAAATGAGTTTATGCCTACATGTATGATGAAAAATGGTTATGGGATAAATCAAAGAGAAAGGGTACTCTCACGCAAAGGACGCTCTCACGTCGCTTGTCCCTATCATGCAAGAATGGAGATTACATATTTGCAAGAGTGAAATAATATGCATGCATGTTGTTATAACATACAACCATATAGTTAAGGGGTTACTAAATCTTTTATTCTCTTGATTAACTTCCTAAGCTTTAAGATAAAGTTATGAGTTGCATAATATTTAAGTTAGAGTTGTTAAATTGGGGTAGAAAATTTAATTTTCTCTAAAGAGCTTACCATATATAGGCCACATAGCAAACAATCACACTTTAAGAAACTTATAAAAAGCATACCATTTCTATTGTGCAATAAATATAAACATAATAATCAAACATTAATCACATAAAAGAATAAAAGGAGAATGCAGCCAGGTACCACCGTACACCCCAGGAAAGAAAAAAAAATTAGGTAGTTGAGTTTGACCCTTATACAACCTAGATTATAATTCATAATAAAATTAGAGTTATGGGGGTTTTAATCTTAGTCTTTATCTTCACTTCATGGATTGAGCACTCCAAGCATCTCAAGACCTCTCAGGTGTAGGCCTTCTAGCCACTGCTCATCCTAAATCCCATAACTCTTGTCCTATCCCTATTGCAAAAATTACATTTTTATAAAATGAAAATCTAACTACACCTGTAAAATAGGAATTGGCACAACACACATTCAAACTAAGTAGTTATGTCTCACACATTTGGGCTTAGCATTCTACCTTAAGTCACCAAGCCCACTTGTTTTATTGAATTATGCTTAAGGACTTTAAGCAACACTTGTAAGGAAAGGCATTTATATTTCTTTTATTACAGCCCCTTAAACACAATCCCCTAGATGCATCGAATTCGACAAATAACACCCTACTATCCAAACTAATATACAAACAATCTAACATTTAGTCTAAAATATTACATCACAAAATAAGAAAACCAATACACTACAACAACACCTCGACCTAACCAAAGTCTAGGATCGGTGGCTTAACATTCAAGTGTGTGAGAGAAGGGGCATGTGTGGCAAGACTGTTTTAAGCTTTTTAAAGTTGGGTTTTGATTTCATTTCCAAATTTGTTTAATTTACCATTTGGTGGTTTCACTTTAACTGGTTTATTTAGTTTATGATTTAATTCTAATTTTGAGTCTTATTTTATTGTTAAATTTAATTTGGATTTTAAAGAATGAAGAATAAATAAATTCTACTTTAGACAGAGCTTATTCTATTCAACATGATAGTCTTAGTAGAATGAAAGTTTCTACCCTAAGGTGAAAATTTATCCTAAAGGTCAAACAAAAAACCTATGTACCTTAATTAATCCATTTGAAATTATTTGAATGATTTAATTGGAATTTATTTGAATTGATTAATGTTTACTTTTTATTTGGATTTCAAAGTTTGTGTTTTTTTAACTTCATGTCTTTTTTGATTGATTGATTTTGGATTCATTATGTCTTAATTAAATTTTGATAATTCAATGCCCTTTGAATTAATATCTAATTCCTTTCTCTTTGGTTTCAATTATATATGATTAATATTGACTAGATTATTTTAATGTTATTTGGCTTTATTAATTTTATCATTTTATTTGGACTCGATTTGGATTAGTGGACATACCTAAATTTAATTAACTTGTCACTTGATTGGAGTTTAATGCTATCTTTTATTTGAATTTCAATTAAGAGTTTAATCATTTAGTTTATTGAATTTAGTTATTTGACTTGCATATTGATTTTAGTTAGATGATTATTTGATCCTTTTGGTTTAATTTATTTAATTTTATTTACTTGTGTTTTATGTTGATTGATTTATTCTAATGTTGTTTGGAATTGATGTGATTTAATAGCTTTTATATTAAATTTTATACTTGATTTGATTAAGGTTTAGAATAAATTCATTATGATTACTTGATTTCATGTGTTTTAGAATGATTGTTTCATTTATTTTTTCTACTAAATTTAATTTGAGTGTTTATTAGATTTAAATACTTTAAGTTGATTAGTTTAGTTTACTTATTTATTGGTTTAATTGGTTTGAGTGAATTAAAGGTTTGCTTTGATTTCAATTACCTTTAATTATTTATAATTTCATTTACCTCATTCATTATTATGTTTATTATAGTTTGGTTAATATTTTAATCAAGAGTTCATGTTTTAATTTGATTATTATATTTATATGGTTAATGGTTAATCAATTCATCTTATTAAAATAGGTTAAATTAGATCTAACTTGATTATTTATTGAATTTATTATAGCCAATCTTAATTATATTTGATTTGATTTGGTTGATGCTCAATGATCAATTAAGATGAGTTGGATTTATGATCTATTTAATTTAAAGTTTAATGGTTGATCAATGTTTGAGTTAGCTTAATTTATTCAATTTAAGTTTTGATTATCTTTTTTATGCTGAGATTCAATGCTTAATTAGACTAATATAGTAAAAATAAATAAATTGATTAGATGGTTTATGATTGACTTGATTGTTTTATGCATTTATCCGAGGTTTAGTTCAAATGATTGATCTAATTAAATTTCAGTCATGACTCCTTATCATTTTGATTAATCAGATTAAGTATTATTTTAATTAAAGGCTTAATAAATTTTAATTAAGTTTAAGTGACCAATTCAAATATGGTTCAATGATTAGTCGGGTATGTTTAGTTGGTTATTTACTTAGTTTGAATAGCCAAATTAATAATTGATTAGCGTTTAATTGAATCATCTTGGTGACATAATTATCTTAGCTAAGATTATGTGAAAGATTATTATATGTTATCAGTTAAATTCTTAGTATTGTTTAAAGCTCACTTAATTGGATTACATGATTAATTTAATTAGGGTTTAGTTCCTAATGATTCAAATTTGTTATATTCCACATGATTAGGATGTTCATAACTGTCTTCTTTAATTAGTTTAGACAAACAAAGTGTGTTTAGTGGCTAATTTAGTTCATTCTATTTAAATTTGTTTATTCAAATTGAGTTTAACTTTGTTAAGTATTTGGTTGTCCTCGTTTATTTAAGGTTAATTTAAGTTTAATAAAATTAATTTGATTTAATGATTAATTTGATTAAAGTATTTGATTAATTTGTTTAAAGAATTAAATTAATTTGATTAAAGAGCTTATCTAATTTGATTAAAGAGTTTAATTAATTTGTTTAAAGAGTTTAATTAATTTGATTAAAGAGTTTAATTAATTGGTTTAAAGAGTTTAATTAATTTGATTAAAGAGTTTAATTAGATTTGTTTAAAGAGTTTAATTAATTTGATTAAAGAGTTTAATTAGATTTATTTAAAGATGTTTAAAGAGTTTAATTATTTTGCTTAAAGAGTTTAATTAATTTGATTAATGGGTTTAATTAATTTGTTTAAAGAGTTTAATTAATTTGATTAAATGGTTTAATTAATTTGGTTATGGTTGGCTTAATCAAAGTTAAATTATAAGTTTATCATAGTCTTTTATCAATTTAATTAGAGTTTGATTAGTTGTTGAAGCTTTTAATATGATTATATGTTTTCATATTTATGATGTAATTAATTATTTGATGATTTGGGTTCATTCAAAATTAAATGTGAAATTTAATTAATGTTTAGTTGAGCTTCATTAGTTAATTTAATTAAGTTCAAATTTATGTTGGGTTTAAGTTTAATATAGTTTAAATGGAAGATTATGTGATATTTGTTTGATTTAATTTATGATTTAATTAATAAGGGTTAAGTATTATTTTATTTATGAATTTGGCTTGATATATAATTTTTTTACAATTTAGTTTCTATATATTCAATTAATGTTGATTAATTAAAACCCTAATTTTAAGTGATTTTAAGGTTTATCAACCTTCAGAGGCTTACTTTATTTTCTTCAGGTTCTTTGATGTTAATTAAAGTGATTTAGCCAATTTTAATGATTTCTATGATTTTCTAGAATTTTAAATTAATTATTTTATAAAATTAGACATTTGAACTTTGATAACTTTTAATCCATTCATCATTTTGGCTTAAAATGTTTATGGTACATAGGGTTCTATTCAATTTCATCTCCCTAAAGTTTCATCATGATCAGAATGTAATTTGGGGTTAATTAAGGTTTTAATATTTTCAATAAAACTCAAATTAAACCTAATATTTTAGAAACTAATTAGAGCTTTTAATTTTCCTTGATTCCTCCCTAAAAGAAAAATTTAAAGAGGGTTTATTTCAAATATTTTTTAGAGTTTTAGTTGATTTATTATGATTTTTCAAAGTTCGGGTCAATTAATTTATTTATTTAATTCAATTAATCCCATAATTAGGTCATTTTGGGGTTTAATAAGCTTCAAAGGCTTTTAATATTTTTGTATGGCCCATTAGATTCATTTATGATGACTTGAGCTATTTTTATTACTTTTCTTAATTTGTTTTTTATTTTTAATTAATTCTTTTAAAAAAATGGGTATTTAAATTTTAAAATCCATTAACTTTTAGTACTCTCATTATTTAGACTTGAAACTTTTATGGTAGATTGTTTTCACCTCAATTTATTCCCCTAAAACTTTTAGATCGATTTTATCATTATTTTAGGATTAATTAAGAAATTAAATTTTTACTAAAAGCTAAATTAAGCTTAAAATCCCTAATAAAAATTAAGGCTTTTAAGTTCATTAGATTCTTCTTAAAATGACAAATTCAACAAGCCCTTATTTATAATTTTTTATGAGCATTTTATTTTCTTATGATTTTTTAAAGTTAAGAGGAATTTTATATAATTTTTAAATTTAGAGAATCCTATATTTTCTTAGTTAACCTAGTCAGCACTAAGTTGGTGTTAACTGGGCTGTGTTTCCACATGTCATAGCCTGATTGGGCCACCTAGTGCTGACGAGGCAAACGAGCAGAAAAATGTGGGTTCAATCGACAGATTTGGATCATCCGATTGCAGATTGAAGTCCAAATTGAATCCATCGATCCAAGGGTTCAAATTAAGCTGATCTAGCATTCAAATCTCGATTGTTTGTCCCTATTAAGTGAGATCAGACTTCCAAACCATTTTCTCCCTCCCAGTCAGCGACTGAGCTTGACGAATGAACGAGGCCGCTTAGGCAAGCCCGTTCGGCCCTTATTTTCCACCGATCTTCACTGGAAATGAGGTATTTCACATGTGGAAGCTTGGAAATGAAAATGCAAGCATTTTCTAAAAAAAATCCTAGAACTTAGCAAGTCTTCATGCAAAAGGGAGAGCCTATCGGTCTTCTAAGTTTTGGAGAAATTACCTCGCTAGAGGCAATGTTCGATGGACTTTTCGATCCGAGCATGCTCCTAGGAATGAGATGAAGCTTCAGAATGAATACACCAACTTTCCTTCTTGCTAGTTGCCTTCTTCATCAATGGCAGCCGCCTCGTTTGGCAAGAATTCATTATTTTATTTGTTGGAAGAGGGGAAGGTATGGCTTTGATCAACGAAGCTCCAGGAGTTGCTTTTAGCTAACCCGTAGAGAGCAAAGGCTCTCTTTTCCTCTCTTTTCAATGGTGACTAGAAATCACCATTAATGGTGGTTGGGGAGGTGATGGCCAGCTAGGATAAGGCTTGGAGAAGTCAAATTTGGTGGTTTAGTTCTTGTAGAGCTAGATGTCAGTATAGATATAGTTTAGTTTAAGTGGATCTTAGATTTTGGAATCTTGTCATTGATCCTCTCTCCCATGGCCTCCATTATTGACTTGAATCTCCATTCCACATGGGCTAAAGTGTTAACCTCCATGTAATAGATTTTGGGTGTGGCTTGAGTCTATTTAGGTTGGATTGAGTTGGTTTGAACCTATCTTGACTCATTTGATTGAAGTTAGTCAAGTTAGGTTCAATGCATAAATTTAGCTCAATTGTGGTTATATTGGGTTATAATCATGTTTGATTGAATATTTGGAATGATTTAAAGAATTTGATTTTGATTGATTTGAAGTTGGTTTTGACTTGAGTCAATTTCAACCCAAATTGAGTTGAATGAGCTAGATTGAGTTTGTTCTAATCAAATGATCAATATGAATTAAATTGAAGTGTGCTTAAAAATTAATTATATCTGATTAAGTATTTGATGTGATTTGAAGCAACTGATTTTAATTAATTTAGATTTAATTTTAATTTAGACCATTTTAGCCTAAATTAGGCTTAATATGAATTGGTCATAATTTGACCAAATCAAGCTTAAGGAAGAGTCAAATTGTGTTCAAATATGATTTTAAAATATTTGAGAATATTTAATTTAAATTAATTTTGATTTATTTTGAGTCTATGTTTACTAGGGTCAGTTTGGGTTCGCTCAGACTAGGTGACCCGACTAGGCTATTTGAGTGATCATTGGCTTCGAATTTATTTAGTTTCATATTCTATGACATTAATTTAATGAATTTGAGCATTTATAATTAATTAAATTGACCAAATTTTAATTAGTTTAACTCTTGACTTAGTGGAGCCCACATGGGTCAACTCTAGTTCATACGACTTAATTGACCACTTTGAACAACATCTAGAGTTATTTTTAGGTTCATTTATATTTATGTATTGATTCTGTGCTTTCGGTTTGGTTTAATTTAATTTAGCTTTGATTTTATAAGATTTTTTTGAATTTAGATGATTTTGAACCCAAATGGGTAAATTAAGTTAATAAAACTCAATTACCTTAATCGGTTTAGTTCAATTCATTTAATTTTAATTTATTATTTTCATTTCTACTTTAGTTGAAGTTATGCACTTAGTTAATCGCGATCTAAAGTGCCTAATTAAGAAGCTCTTAATCTAAGGTTGGAGATCCTAATTCGGAGATTATGTTGATTATTAACCTCACTTCAGATTAATAGAATTTTAGTACCTAGATTGAATCCTAAGTCTAAGAGGTGGATTGTCAACCTCGCTAAAAGTGAGGTCAACATGGTGGCCATCATTTCATCTTAATTATTTACTTCTTATCCAATATGAAGAATAACATTTTGAGTCTGGAAAATTATTAGGGAAAGGATATGATGTTCACATAAAAAAAAGTTTTCGATCGAGATAATAAAAGAAATTTAGTTGTCACGGTACACATGTAAAAAAAACTAGAAGATTTCTTGTTAATATTCAATATAATGTTGTAAAATGTTTAAAGATTTATTATAATTATTCATCATGGCTATGACATTTACAATACGAACATCTCAACTTTGGTAGCCCTTAATTATTATTAAAGAAGGACATGATGAGAGGTTTACCTTACAATAGCTTACTTGATCAATTATGTGAAGGATGATTACTCAAAAAGCAGTTTCATAGAAACATTACAAAAGAGTAAACATAAGAACCTTAAATCACTTAAACTTAGACATGTTGATGTGTATGGTTTATTAGAATAAAGTCTTCTAGTGAGAGTAAATATTTTCCTCTTTTCATTAATGGCTTTTCAAAAAAAAAATATGTGTAAAATTTAAGGACAAATTAGATGTATTTAAAAATTTTAAAAGGCTTAAAGTTCTTATTAAGAAAGAAAGTGACACTAAGGACATGAGATTTTATTGTGAAGATGAGTTCACACTAAATAAATTCTAAAGTTGAGTCAACTGACAATGTTGAGATCTCCATAATAAAATATAGTTGTAGAGAAGAAGAATCAAACCATTCTTAATATGTCTCTAAGCATGCTCAAAAGTATGAGAATGCCTGAAAATATTTGGGCAAAAAAGGTTTCTTGTGCAAGTCTACTTAACAAATTAATCTCCTATAAACACGTGTGCATGAAAGGACTCTTTAAGATGCATAGAGCAAAATAAGGCTTGGAATCTAATATATTTAAATCCTTGATAATATCTCTAACATTTACACTTTAGATAAGTATAAATTAAACTCGGCAATAAAAGTGAAAGGCATATATTCATTAGTTATTATGACTTAAACTCTAAAAGATATAAACTCTATAATCCAATTAGTAGGAAGAATATTATTAGTTCTGATGTGGAATTTGATTAAAAAGATTATTGGGAGTGAATAATAGAAGAGGATAATATAATTTTTATTCTGAGGATGAAAAAAAATGAACAAACAAGGATAGAGAATGATATGTACCTAATTCCTTGAATTTGTCTCGATCCTTTGAGTTCGTTCAATCGAAGTCGACTCAAAGTGCTTGGAACCCGACTGAGTTACTGATAATTTGGAAGGGATAACTCAGATGCTTTCTGAGTCGTTGGATGTAGCGTATTTTGTAATTAGCCGTTGGATCTAATCACTTGGATTGAGTTTCTCTTGAGCTGCTTCTTGAACCGTCGGATTGATTTGGTTTTTGATCTGCCCTTAGATTTGATCTTTAATCAAGCGGTTCTTGATTCCCTTGAGATTTAGTGGATTACACGCGCTAGTTTCTGTGCGGCTTGATTTTTAGATTGAATCTGAGCCTTTGATTGAGTTGCGGTGGTTGTATCTGGGCCGTGGGATGATGTTTCTAGATGATACTGACCTTAATTCCTTCTTTGGTTTGTTTTGTTTCGACTGTTCGAGTCATCAAAGAACTCCCAAGAGGAAAGAGGGATGCGGCTGGAGTCGGAGGAGAATCTAGGGTTCTCCAGATGAATCACGGGCGATTTTCTACTATGAAAACCAAGAGGAGGGAGGAAGAGAAGAAGAGGGAGGCTGAAGAAGATAAGTTTCCTTTCTGAAATTCTTGATTACCCCTCTGTTTGGCTTCTGATCTCTATTTATATTATCTATTTTACTTTCCTTAGCTTAGATCTGAGCTATATATGCAAGCCTAACTACTTTCTGTTACAAGTTGTTACTTTCTATTATAATGGATCATTTATTCCCTATTGCTTACTTCTGTCTCTCTGGAATATGAGTTGGTTGAGGTGTCAAGCTTCTTGATTTCTTTATATTTTCAGTTGTTCCTCTATTCTGTTACAACAATAACAGAAAACTGTTATTGTTGTTATTTGGTTTCTTGATTCTTGAGGTCTGCTCTAATTTCCTTAAGTGACAACTGCTGGATCATTCTTGATTCTTGATGGATTATGTTGTTTTACTTCTTCTGTTACAAAATAACAGAAAACTGTTATCTGGTTGTTTTAACTCTTGATTCTTGGGTTCTGATCTAAGTTTTGTTGTTGCTAATTGCTGCAGGATTTTTTAGAAGGATCTATAGTCGGTGTCCTTTGTGGTGATACTTTGGCGATTTAAATGTCGTTGTAGCTTGTTGCCATTCTAGCTGATCCTTGGATTATGTTGCTATTCTGAACATCTTGTCTATCTGTAATCTATCCTAATTGTAATTATTTGTGCTCTGAATTAGTATAGTTGTAATAATTTTCTTTCTCTGTTGTTTAACCTATTTTATCTCTGGAATTGTTTAGTGTCTGTAATGTCTGGTTGTTTATTGTTTATATTTATTTAGTAACGGTTAGGTCTGGTTATCATGGTCTCTCCTTACTGCATTGGTTCTGTGACCATTGTAATTCTTATTTGGCCATTTAGAGGATTTGGGCTCATATCATTACTCCCCTCCCCACACTGACCTTATCCTCAAGGTCAAATTCTAGAGATGCTTTCTGTATTTCTGTACTTGATACCCAATAATCATCTGTGGCTAGAAATCTTTGCCATTGCCTTAATATTTCTTTAATTTGTGGATCTCCCTGCAGTACTATTCTGTGATCTAAAACTTTTAACAGGCTTGATTAATATCCCATCTCTCATAAGTTCTACTGGGTGTAGTGTAAAAGCTTGTCTGTATTGTCTAAGTCTTGGATTGAAGCTCTTTTATGTTATCCATGTGTTTCATGTTGTTTTGAGCTTCTGTAATTTATATGTCTGTCAACCTATCTGAAAATGAATCCTCCTTTGTATGTGGCTGTATTATATGATACTGCTCTATTTGTCCATCTATTTAAGGTTGTAAATGATTGTTGTGCCAATTGACTTATTACTCTGGACTATCTTATTTGCAATTATGCTTTATGGTACTCTATAGATTGGGCTATATCTGAATTATAAGTCTAAGCTAAGTCAGTGGTTAGAACTATTTATAATGTTTATACTTATACAACCTCTATGTCATTTGTCTTAGCCTGGATTGAATGGTTGATAGTTGAAGCTTATTTCTAATGCATCTTCTTGTATCCACTGTATTTCTGGTTGAGTATCTTGCTGTAGTTGATACTCTTGGTCCTCATTGACTATTATGAAGGCAAATAATTTGGCATGACATAGATGTCCTCTATGATATTTTCATTACGCTTGAAGCATAAGCCTTTTCTTTTCTCGCCTCTTCTAATTGTCCGTTGATAAGGTTTGAATTGGAATCTGTGGTTTATTCTGAATGTTGCTGGTATTATTTGACATGACTGGTGAAGGAAGTAGTGGTGGTTGATAGCTTTGATTTTATTTAGTTTGTTGAGCTTGGTGTTAAATTTCTGGCATTGTTAAATCATCACTAGCTCTGCCCTCCATCGCTTAGCTAATGGAAGGCTTGTAGGGAACTAGGTCGTAATGCTCTTTCTTTTTATATCCTGCCTTAAACCAGATTCAAAATAGCTCTGTAGGAATTCAGGTGGAATACTTGATATCTGATTTGCCAATTCCTCAAACTCATTATAAAATTGCTGTATTGTAGATTTATATTGTAATTTAGCAAGTTCACCCCTTAAATCTCTGTATAAAGATGGGCCAAATCTAATAACTTGTTCTTTAAATTGTGTCCATGAATGCTTGTTTATTAATGCATCCATCGATACCAACTTAATGATGGTCCATCCATGTATCTGATGCAATTAAGAACTTGATCTTCGATATGCTATAGTATTGAAAGAATTGTGCTTTAAACAAACCAACCTCTGGATTTTCTCCATTGAATCTTGGCATATCAACTTTCGCCTGTCTCTGTTGTGTTGTGGTTGTTGTAAGGAAAGGAAATTTCATATGAGGGGTACATACCGTGATTGTTGTTGTTCTTGATGATTCTCCAATTTTTCTTCAATAGATGACAGTCTTCTTGAGACTTCATTTAATATCATAGTTATTGAAGAAATTTGTTCATCTGTTTTATTCAGTCTTCCTACACACTCATCTATGATCTTTGCTGTGTGTCTTGTGCCTTCTGCCATTTGTGGTGAGTGTCAACAAGAGCACCAATGATATGTACCTAATTCCTTGAATTGGTCTCGATCCGCTTGGTTGAGTTCGCTCAATGATGACTCATCGAGTGCTTGGAACCCCGAAGTTCTGATAATTTGAAGGGATAACTCGATTTTCGAAGTCGTTGGATGTAGCGTATTTTGTATTTAGCGTTGGATCTAATCACTTGGATTGAGTTTCTCTTGAGTGCTTGAACCGTGATTGATTTGGTTTTGATCTCCTTGATTTGAACTTTGATCGTTCTTGATTCCCTGAGATTTAGTGGATTACCGCACCGCTTGATCGGATTGAATGAGCCTTTGATTGAGTTGCGGTGGTTGTATCTGGGCCATGGGATGATGTTTCTAGATGATACTGACCTTAATTCCTTCTTTGGTTTATTTTGTTTTGACTGTTCGAGTCATCGAAGAACTCCCGAGAGGAAAGAGGGATGCGGCTGGAGTCAGAGGAGAATCCTAGGGTTCTCCGATGAATCACGGTGGTTTTCGGCTATGAAAACCAAGAGGAAGATAGCAGGAGGAAGAGAAGAAGAGGGAGGCTAAAGAAGATAAGTTTCCTTTCTGAATTTCTTTATTACCCCTCTATTTGGCTTCTGATCTCTATTTATACTATCTGTTTTACTTTCCTTAGCTTGGATCTGAGCTATATGCAAGCCTAACTACTTTCTATTACAAGTTGTTACTTTCTCTGCTATAATAGATCGCTTTATTCCTGCTGTTTACTGCCTCTCCGAATATGAGTTGAGGTGTCGAGCTTCTTGATTTCTTTATATTTTCGCTTGTTCCTTCTGCTACATACAATAAATGTAAAACGATATTGTTGTTATTTGGTTTCTTGATTCTTGAGGTCCGCTTCTAATTTCCTTAAGTGACAATTCGGGATCATTCTTGATTCTTGATGGATTATGTTGTTTTACTTTCTGCTACAAAATAACAAAAAACTGTTATCTGGTTATTTCAACTCTTGATTCTTGGGTTCTGATCTAAGTTCTATTGTTGCTAATTGCTGCAGGATTTTCTAGAAGGATCTATAGTCAGTGGTGCTATCCTTTTGTGGTGATACTTTGGCAGTATTTAAATGTTGTTGTAGCTTGTTGCCATTCTAGCTGATCCTTGGATTCTGGTGCTATTCTGAACATCTTGTCTATCTGTAATCTGTCCTAATTGTAATTATTTGTGCTCTGAATTAGTATAGTTGTAATAATTTTCTTTCTCTGTTGTTTAACCTATTTTATCTCTGGAATTGTTTAGTGTCTGTAATGTCTGGTTGTTTATTATTTATATTTGTTTAGTATCTGTTAGGTCTGGTTATCATGGTCTCTCCTTACTGCATTGGTTTTGTGATCATTATAATTCTTATTTGGCCATTTAGAGGATTTGGGCTAATATCAGAGAATGTCGTAAAAGAAGAGCCATAATAGCCTACTATTCCCTTAATCTCAACAAATATACGAGGGATCAACATCAATAATACCATGAAGTAAAGCTCAAATAATAAAATAATAATTTTTTAGAAGCTTAAAAGATATATATAAGATAATTGAGAACCATGATAATATTTGGTCATTTTCATCGTTATACTTACTTTAAACCTTTAGGCTATGAAGAAGGAATGAAACGAAAGAAATGGATTAAAATTATAGAGGAAAAATTAGAGCAATCACAAAGAATGATACATTGGAACTTGTTATATTTCCATAAGCACATAAGGCAACTGGAGTTAAATGAGTGCATATAATAAGTAAAGAAGCTAAAGGGATGTGAAGAGATACAATGCAAGATTAATGACTAAAAGAAAAAATAAAAAATATGGCATCAATTATAATAAGGTATTTACTCCTATCGCTCATCTCAAAATCATTAGATTAATAATTTAATTGGTAGTCTAACATGGATGAAAGATCCAAAAAATGTATGTAGCATCTACTTTTTTTAAATGAAATCCTTATAGAATAAATCTCTATTGAATAACCTTTCTAATATGTAATGAAAGGGCTAGAAAATAATAGATGAAGTCTAGAAGCTAAACAAAGTTTTGTATGGTCTAAAGCAAGCACCAAGAGCTTGGAATATGCAAATCAATAAGTACCAAAAAAATTTTAAAAAAATGTTCATATGAGCATGAACTCTATTTTTAAATTCAAAATAGACATATTTTAATTATGTATTTGTACATAGATAACCTAACCTATTTATTTAGATAATAATTTAAAAATGTTTAAGGAGTTAAATAAAGACAAGGACAAAAAAATTGAGATGACAAACATTAAGTTTATGTCTTACTACTATCTTAGCATTGAAATAAAACAATAAGATAAAGACACCCTCATCATTTAAGAAAACTATGCTAAAAAGTACTAAATAAGTTTAAGATTGATAATTCTATTCATGTTGAAACACTGGTAGAATATGGTATCAACCTGTTTAAAAATGATGAAGGAGAAAAGGTGGAATCAACTCTATAAAGTCTTATTGAAAGCTTATTCTATTTAACTTATACATTGCTAAATATTATTTACATGTTGGAGTCGTTAGTGCTACAATAATAACTCATTACAAGATGCTAAGGGAATACTTCATTTTATTAAAGGTATAATCCACTATGACTTATTTACTTTTTTTAACTATATAAGATTGCTGAATTTAGTGGTTGCAATTAGGATGGAGATTTGAATGATAGGAAAAAAAACAGTACTAAATTTTTGTTCTTTATGGGAGATAATTTTTTTACTTGTACATCAAAAAATAACTTATAGTTACACTCGCAACATATGAAGCTAAATATATTGCCACAATTTTATATGTTTGCCATGCTTTTTGGTTAAAAATTTGTTGAAAAAATTTCAAATTTCATAAGGGGAACCCACAAAGATATATATTAATCATAAATCAACACTTGTATCAACAAAGAATCACACCCATTATCACTATATAAGAGAATGTATAACAAGAATGAAAATTGAGTGGACATACGTGAGGTCACAATATCAAGCGATGAACATTTTTATGAAGCCATTCACTCAAGAAATAGTTTTGAAGTTACTAAGTATTCTTCGAGTTACAAATCAAATTTAAAAGGGAGTGTTAAAAATAAACTTAATTTGAAAAAATATATAAACATTGGCAAGTAATATGTGAAAATTTCAAACCATAAATAAAATGTGTTCATGCATGTGTAGTTGGATTGATATGTGAAAATGAAAGGTTGAGATTGCTTTGATAAATGGATAATATGTGGTATAGATTAGTTTTAAATTTGTATGAATACTTGTCTTCTTTTAAGATTTATACATTTAAGTAAGAAGCAAAAACATCTAAGAGAGATGAGAAGGAGAAGAATAGAAGCATAACTTCTAAAAAGAATTTCTGTGAATTTAAGAGCTGTATTTTGTAAGAAATTGTACTTTTGAGTTTAAATAAATTTAATTTATGTGATAAATTTTTAACAAAATGCTGTATGCTAAAATATAAAAAAAATAATCTTTTAAAAAACTATATGAAAGTAACAAAATTCTAAGAATACTTAGCAAAATAAATTGAGTAAATATTGGAAACTTGGTAAGGGGAGTAATACCAAGATATATTAGATTAAGGAGCTAGAATAATATGCTTGATTATAATTGTATAAAGTACTAACATAATTCATAAGATAACTAAGATGTTGTGTAAGCTGCTCCTAGAATATGTGTTATCCTTTAAGTTAACTCCCCTACTTAGTACAAATTGTTGAGGTGGAAAAATGAACAATATTGTAGGCACAAAATAAGAAGGGATGATAATAAGAAATTTCACTTTATAACAAAAGATTGTTCTTCTTCATACAAAAAATAAAAAGCATAACTCTAACAAAGAAAAAAATGACGCACACTCAATTGAAGTTCTCTATTTTAGCTTCCTTGCCAACTTTCCAACTTCTCACCCCATCCTTTCATAGTTATTATACTCTTAATAGCATACAACCAACCACTAACTACTAAAAGACTTAAAATTACAATTAAGGATAATATGGCAAGACAAATTAGAATATAAAAGAATAACTACTTAACATTAAATAAAATATAACATTAAAACAAAACTCTTCTCATTCTATGCTAAAGGTTGCCACCTCATGATAAACTCCTTGTCTTCCTAGTCTTTGATCAACATCAACGAGAGATTCTCATAAATTGCATGTAAGCAAGCCACATTATCACAAAGAAGCTTAGGAGCATAGACTAATTCCAACACAAATAAGGTCAATTGATATAATCAACCTTATATGAGAAAAGGAGGTTGAAATCAAATAAATTAAATTAGAAACTAATGTGATAGTCAATAAATATATATATTTTTAGTTTAAATACATAACTAAATACAACAACTTGGGATATTGTTACAATGAAGTGTTTTAATAAGATTTTTTCTAATATATATCTATATATATATCATCATCATCATCATCATCAAATATGTAATATACATGAAATGCACACAAAAACTGGAATATACACTCTAAATTTCATCAAGATACAAATAGAAAATCAAGAAGCAATCGGAGAAGAAAATTGGGAAAAATATCTGAAAGTTATCGGAGATGTTGAGGACCTGAGGTGAAAAGCTCCACACCTTGAAAGGAATCGCCAACAATCACAGCAAAAATCTCGAGGAAGTGAAGACTCGCGGACACAGCTCGCATGATCGCAACTCTAGTTGGCATGCTAGCAGCTCTTGCAGTGGAAGCTCATGCGGTCGGGACGCTGTCGGTGGCAGCTCACGCAGTTGGGATGCTCACGGTGGCAGCTCGCGTGGTCGGGGCGCTCACTGTGGCAGCTCATGTTGTCGCACCTCTCGCAATCTGCATGCGATCCCACCTCTCACCGACACAACTATTGCGGGCAAAGCACTGTTAATCCTAGGGTTCTCGCGCTCGATCTGCGGTTCCTTTGTGTGCCGCTTATTATGGAGACGAAGGGGTATACACGTGCAATGAGTTTTCAGCCCGTGATTTCTAATTTCACAGGATTCAGAGGTATTTCATTTACACGGAGAATGGCTTATGCAAAAATTTCAAATACTGTAAAAATTTACACAATATTTAATTTACAACACACCAAATAGCTAAAAGGTTAAATTACATTACACTCCTTTTACTTACAACCAAACAGCCCCTAAGAGAGAAGAGAAGGAGAAGAATAGAAGCATAACTTCTAAAAAGAATTTCTGTGAATTTAAGAGCTGTTTTTTGGTAAGAAATTGTACTTTTGAGTTTAAATAAATTTAATTTTATGTGATAAATTTTTAACAAAATGCTGTTTGCTAAAATATAAAAAAAAAATAAAGTTTTAAAAAACTATATGAAAGTAACAAAATTCTAAGACGGCATTGCAATAATAAGATTCTAAGAAGCTAGGCATTATACCGCCAACAGGAAGATCCCGCTGGAGAGAAAGTACGACAAGAGCTAGCGATATAAAGGATGATTCGAAACCGACTGCCCCAATCAACGAGCGGATGAGATGAACAAAATAAACCTTCTTGGAGACTTCTATTGCTCATGCACTCGCTTACGAGGAGGGCATGGGGCCGCTGGTGACAGAATTCAGGAAGAGAGACCATGAAGATGGACTGAAGCAATCGGCGAGTATCAGCTGGAGAGAATGGCGTGGAAAACGGCTGCGGAGGTGCTGTGGCCGAGGGAGCGAGAGTGGTTGAATTGGAGAGTGACGGAAGAAGAAGCGTAGGATATAAATACTGAAGTGGTAAGTTCTGGTAAATTTGGAGGAAATTAAAATTATTAAAGGCTGACTGGCCGATCCATTCCGACTCAATCTTTGAATCATTTCTTGCTTTCCTTTCTGCATTTTTTTAGGAATATTCAGTTTATATATTTTTTAGGAAAATTTTATTTAAATAGATCACACGTTGGACATCATTCATATTAACCTTTTTTATTCTATAATTAAATGAAAAAATTTAATATAATCATTGTTGCATACAAGAAAATTTATAATAGTAGAGAGAAACTATTTAATATCTCAACTTTGTATGAAAATTTAATAAACACATAAATAAAAGAAGAGTTGTAAGAGATATAAGAATTTTATGCAAAGAACTCGAGAAGGAGAAAGACTATAAAGCTTGGCCAAATTAAAATAATTCCTCTAGTATATATCTGTAGTTATTAATAATATTTTTTCTCATAATTGGAAAATATAGTGATACAATTTTGTAGACATAAGCTATAGAGGATGAACTTTATAATGATAGAGAGGTGCTATTTAATACCTCAATTTACAAGAAAATTCAACAAACATATAAATAAAATAAGAGTTGTAAAGATGGGGAAAGACCATAACACTTGATCCAACAACAACAACAACAACAAGCCTTAATCCCACTAGGTGGGGTCGGCTACATGAATCCTTCGTCTCCATTGTGTCCTATTATGTGTCAAATTCTCATTTAATTCTAGTATACTAAGATCATTTTTATACATCTTAACCAAGTCTTTTAGGTCTACCTCTACCTTTCTTAACATAAGATAAATCTAATGCATCTACTCTCTAATCGGTCATCGGACCCGATGCTTTATGTGGCCAAACCATCTGCAATTCTCCCTAATCTTATCTACCACTGAGCTACTCCAACTTTTTCCTAACATACTCATTTTGCATTCTATCTCTAAGAGTAAAGCCACTCATCCACTGAGCATCCTCATCTCTGTAACACTTAACTTAGTCTTATGTTTCTCTTTGATTGGCCAACATTCTCGCACCATAAGTCATTGCGTCTTACCACCATCTTATAAAATTTTTTCTTAAGTTTAAGTGGAACTTTTCTATCACATAATAGGCCAGATGCATTCCTTCACTTCAACCATCCATCTTGAATTCTACTAATAACATCTCCATCTATTTCACTATCATTTTGAACAATAGAGCCTAAATATCTGAAAACAATTCTACTAGTGTGTGCGAGTGTCTATATATATATATATATATATATATATCTTTAGATATAAATGATGCCCTACCTCAAACTTGGGAAACATGTTGATACAATATAGTAGGATGGAGTCCATTATTTAAGTTAGAGGAGCTTTTTCTCATTAGAGTTGTCTTCAAGAAATTATGTTATTGTCTATTCAATTGTTCTCTTTTAAAGAGATAAAGCTACAGAATAAGAATTGTAATATAATTCAGATGTTATTGCTGATAACTAGAGTTGATATTAATAGCGTGCATCAGTCTTATTAGAAATTGCAAGTGTAGAGATTATAAGTCATAGAAGAAAACAAAGTCAGTAGGTGTTGACCTTGGTATCGATGACTTGCTTCGATCTTATAGTAATAGCATGCATTGATCTTATATATTATGTGACACATCAGCAGTGCACATCAATATGTAAGTGACGGCATGTGTCAACGTTATTTGCAATGACATGTAATATGACAAATAAACATTGATCTTAGTGTTTACGGCATGCATCAGCCTTATGAGTAATGATGCATACTAATGATTAGCGATAAAGTCAATTGATTTTTGTGCAGCTTGGTGGTAGTAGTCAAGAGAATATAGTTGGGCCTAGTAGTCTATCAACCATAGTTGGGTGATGGTGTTCAAGTGATCGTGAATGACGATGGTTAGACAATCATAGTTGGGCAATGGTGGGTGGGTGACAATGATCGATTGATAGTGGTCGGCCAATCATAATTGATCGAAAGATATTATAAGCCTATAATAAATCGATAATGGTCAAGGATTATTATCAAGTGATAGCATCTAGAAGATGGTAGTTAATTGATAGTGGCTAGACAATAATTGTCATGCAATTATAATCGAGTGATGGTTGCCGATAGATTCCGATCACATGATTTTGACTAGGCAATTATAGTTGGACAATTGTGGCAAGGCCATCTAATCGAGCAAGGGTAGATGGTTGATAGTAGTTTTATGGTAGTTGTCAAGTGATTGTAATCAAACAATGTAGATTGAGCAATCATAGTAAGTCATTAAATATTAAAAGATCATAATCAACTCATAATGATTGAGGAAGATTATTAGCTAATAGTGTTTCAAAGGAGGTGGTCAAGTGACAAAGTTCTAATGGTTATGAATAGATGATAAAGGTCTAACTACAATGGTTGGGAATCAATGGTCCAATAGTGTTGGTCTATTGGTAAGGTTCGTTTAGTGGTGGTTCGCTAACATATTGGTTTAATGTTCAAGATTGGTCCATGATAGTTCGACATAGTGGTCAGGAGACGATGATCTAATGTTGTTTCAATAGTATGGTCCAATGGTAGGATAGATAGAACTCAAGGATTTTTTAGATTTTCAAGTTCTCTTGCTTCTATAGCTTCCATTGACTCCCCTGCCCCGTAAGAAGTCTTCTACATGTAATAAATGAGAGCTTCTTTATAGATTTTAGGAGTGGCAACCCCTTATATAAGACTAAAATCCAAAGAGCTTCATCAGATAACTCACAATTTTTTTATTGTAAGATTTTTTTTTTTAATATTTGAGTGCCTTAATAATATTAAAATTGAATAATCTTAGGCTCATTGGATCTATCACTTTGAAATGCTCGATTTGACTATAGGAATGCAAGGCTTGAAAATTATTTGGTCCTCTAATTAATATTACAAAATTTGTAATATACTTCAAGTGATTAATATGAACTCAATTAAACTTGGATCAGGTCATTTTTTGCATTAATAGGTTCATCTCATTGATAGGGGTGTGCATTAGTCATTCAAACCGAAAAGTCGAACCAAACTAACGTTATTTGATTGGTTTGGTTCGGTTCGGTTCGATTTGTAAACTTGTAAGTCAATTTTTGGTTATGAAAATTAAGCTATTTGGCTTTTAGTATTTGGTTTCATTTAAAAAAAAAAGATCAGTTAAACCAAATAAATCAATATGATTGAGAAATCAAATATCAATATGTAATATTTGTTATAAATGTTTAGTTATTTATATATATTAGTAGATTTATATTTATCTAAGAAATTTTTAATATATAATATTTATTAAATATTGCTTTAATTAATTAGTTTATAAAAAAATTAAAATTTTTTTATTTTATTTTCATGTTATTTGATTTAACTAAAAACTGAACTAAACAAACTGAATTATAGTTTAGCTCAGTTGGTTCGATTTTATACATTATTTGGACGGTTCAATAATTTTGAGTTATTTGGTTTCACAAAAATTCGATCAAATCGACAGAATCTCTCGAATGCACACACCTACTCATTGAGATGTTCAATTCAAGTACAAATTTGTTGAAATCACAATTTGGAATATCTTAAATTTGAGTATGAAAATTTTTAAATTTAAGATGCATTGAAATTCATATTTAATCAATTAAATTTTGAATGATGTATCAATCAAATTTTATATTAAAATATTATAATATAATACTTACTAATATATTCGAATATTTAAATCGTAAAATTATTTAAATACTTTGAATCTGAGCCATAAAAGAAGTGGTCTAAGAATACCCTACAATGTCGAAGGATGAAGAATGGTTCGTGAAAAATCAGAACTACACAGATCAACCTTAATCAAATAAAACTAAATAGATTCGCCCGTACAATTAAACCATGAAACGTTAGAAATAATCTTCCATCTCTCTATCTTTCAGCTGAATCTATATTGATCCTACTGTCCTTCGATTTATTCATAAATCACTCTTCAAATTTTATTGTCACTGCAATAATTCTCATTACAAGAAACACTGTAAATTAAACAGTAAATTAATCTTGTAGAAATTTTGGAGAATGCTTGGAATCGATGGCTTGTAAGTAAAGCTCAAGGACTTCTAAAACACTTAAAATGTACTGAACCATTTAGTTTACTATTATAAAATATTGCGTAGTTTATATATGGTCAACACTAGCTCAGTGAAATGTTAAAAAACATTAGGATCTAATATACAGACAAATAATGGAACATTTATTTTATTATTATAAAATTATAGGAATAAAACTAATAATTAAGTCCGCATTTAATGGATCCTATATACAGACAAAATCATTTTTAAAATATAGATATAGTCTTATGAGCTTTTCATGGATTCAATGCAACTCTGAAAGTTGTAAATGATATTAAATATATATATATATATATATATATATATATATATATATATATATATATGAAAACTTTTAACAAGCACATGGATACGTTAATAATCTATAATTAAACTTTTAATAAAAAAATAAACAAACTCGATGAATTTTTAATTTTATTTTTTGAAAAAATTAAGGGCTTGACCCAATTTCATTAATCCAAAAGAGAAATATACAGGAGAGATAGAGCACAAATAACACAGAGGTAAATTAAAAGATTACAAGAAAAAAAAAAAGACTAAGGCATCGAGCCAGACTCAGCGATCAAAAGTCAACGGAAAAAAAATAGCTGTGAGAAGAGCTAAGCCTCAGTTGCTCTAAAGAGCCTTCCAGGAGGGAGATGGAAGATGAAATATGAAGCCCAAGTGTCAAAATATGCACTGGACCAACTAACAGTAGCAGCCAAGGACCAGAAAACGACCCACTAGTTTCTTAGAAGCCATCCAAGTGGGAAAGAAAAGAAAGCAGAGAGAGCTCCAACACAGCTTTAGGTGGGTACTCATCATTGTCTAGCTCGTGAGACAATCATCAAACCAAAACTTCATCGCAGAAAAGATATATAAAAATTCGGTAAATTAGTTCCCCAAAACCAGAGAATAACAGCGACAAGGAAACCGGATGTCTTAGAATTCATGGCGGTAGTGAACCACTATATCTCCAAAGCCGAAGCGTATGGAGGATGTGAGACAGCCAGGAAGTTTTAAATTTCCACCGAGAGAGTCTGTATGCCACCACACTTTTAACTCTAATAGATAAATGTGTAAGGGAGGATGCCTTTTGGTACAGCCATGTGTTTCTTTCCCTCCCAGTATAGTAGACAAGGATCACAGTGATCAAGTAATGTAATCTCTTAAGGTCTTTGTGCTCAAGGTTTGAGGGTGCTTGTAAAACTTGTTGAAGATTGGGTTGAAATAAAAAAAATGCCCACTTGGCAAAATGCTTTTTAGGAGCCACATAGAGATTGAGCATCCAAAGAACGGGTGGGAATGAGATATTGGGGCATTATTACATGACGGACAATTCAACAACTGGTCTAAACCCCTAGAGTGTAGGGAATCAGAAGTTTTAACTCCACCAATGTAAGCCATCCAACAAAATAAAAAAAAAATTATAGCATGACCCGTAAAACTAAATTTCATTTGCCCACTCCACCTAGGAATATTTTTCCCATTCCAAAGAATAGAGTCCTGTCCAAGGCTGACTTGAGTGTTAGATATCATCTAAAAACATTGGGGATTTATGTGACCTAGACATTCAAGAAGAATCCAACAACCATTGGAGATGATGGATTTCAGAGAAACACTGGCAGGTAAGTTTAAAAGATCAAAGCATTGAGAACTAAGCATCTCAAGTAGTGAAAACCTTGCACCATGTATCAAAAAACTAGAGAGATGGATGGTCCTTCCCAATATGATTAGAAATTTTTCCTTTGAATCTCATAGAAAAATTTTCAATTCCTTCTATAACCCAGAGACTCGATGGTAGCATTTTTTTCCAAATGGAATTGTATTTGTTCATGCACCAAGCAAAGAGTAAGGAAGACCAATTAGGAAATTTCCAGAGCACTTTAGTTCTGTATAATAGGTTAAGATTGGTGGCAGAGATAAACCTCTTACCTCCTTTGTTTATGGGAAGAATAGTCTTGGCCCATGAGATCATGTGAATCTTGTTATGGTCTCCGAAATGATAGAAGAATTTAGTTGTGAGAGATGAGATCTTCTTAAGAATGCACTTAGATATAGCAACTGCTCTGAACCAATAAGAGATATAGTTATTAATGGAAGCTCTAAAAAGTTGAAGTCTGCCATTATAAGAGAAAAATTTAGACTTCCAACCAGCCAACAAAGAGTGAAGTTTGTCAAGTAGGGGGCTAAAGTGAGTGGCTTTAAGAGTACCTATAGTGAAAGGGAGACCAAGAAATTTGATGGGAAACATACCTTGGTTAATATGTAGAATTTGGCAGAAGGAAGCTACATGACTAGTAGTTTTTGAAAAACACAGTGGATTTAGTGCAGTTAATTTCTTGCCCCATAACAAAAGCTAGAGCATCCAAGTTATTTCTGAGAGCTTAAGCAGTATGAATATTGGTCTCTCCCATAATTAGTTAAGTCATCTGCAAAGAGAAGGTGGGAAACAAGAAAAATGGTTTGAAGATAGGGGAGAGGAAGAATATCTCAATGCATTTACTTCTTTATGTTGTAGACAAGAGAAGAAGTCCATGGCAAGAGTGAAGAAAAAGGGGGATAAAGGACATCCTTATCTTAGACCATTGGAGGAATTGACATCCTTTAATTTCTCAATTTAGAGCGATGAAAAATAGAACATTACATATGCAAGCTCTAACCCAATTAATGAAGTGATCCAAAAAAAACCCTTTTATTTCATTTTATGAAGTAAAAATTGGCGATTGATTGAATTAAAAGCTTTGTTGAGATCAATTTTAGCACAAAACACTTCAAGTTTATAAGATGCATTGAAGGTGCTACAAATTTCATAGGCCAAAGCAATGTTATCAAAATGTTCCTATTTTTTATGAAGGTGGATGGTGACTATGTATATTAAATGGAAGCACTTTCTTTATTCTATTTGCCGATTTTAGCTTTAACTCTATAAAAGGTATTGCAAAGAGAAATTGGTCTATAATATGAAATAAAGTTGGAGTGCTTGACCTTAGGAATGAGACTAATGAGTGTATTTTAAACATATCTGAAGTTTTGCATCTTGAAAAGTGGTGAGCAACTAACAAGAATTATTTTTTAATAACATCCCAACTTTCAGTAAAAAGTTTGGCCGTAAATCTATCTGAGCCAAGGGTTTTGTTACCATTGATATTTTAGGAGCATTAAAAATCTCTTGGTCATTAATAGGGAAACTTAAATCAGAAGCTTGATCAAAGTTGTTAGAGCTTTCAATTAGAATGCCTGATATGATAATAAAAGATGAATCAATCTTACTGAAAAGTGAAGAGTAAAAAGTATAGATTTCTCCAGCTAAACTGATTGGATCAGAAATTGTTCCCTTCTTAGTCGGAACCTCCCGCATAAGATGTATTTTTTCCTTTCTTTCATAGAGCAATAGACGAATTTTAGGTCATCATCAGCATGAGTTAACTAGAAAGCCTTAGCTTCTTGTCTAACCCATAAGCTTTCCTTAGCCAACTCAGTATTGATCATTTTAATTAGGAATTCATTCAGGTGATCTTTATTGAGAAGAAGAAGAGCATGTTCTTGTTCCTTTTCCCAAAGAATTGAGTTGTATGTAAAGAGAAGTTGAGTTCCATGATTGAACTTTCAAATGAATTTTGGACTTCCTCAACTTTTTAGAAAAAATATAAAGCGGATCTCCTTTAAAGAAAGAGTGACAAGCTTGACTCACAATTTCCTTATATTTAGGATAAGTAGTCTAATAATTCTTGAAGATGAATAGAGTAATGTGGAAATTTGGTAATGTAACTATAAGAGGTGAATGATCATATGAGAGTAGAGAGGAAGCCTTGTAAAATAAAGCAAGAAAGCGGTTCAACCATTTTGTATTGCAAAGGGATCTATCTATCTTGGAACATTTTGGATTATGCACTTGTTGATTGGACCAAGTGAAGATGAGCCATGTACTTGGTAGTTCAATAAGTTCAGAGTCAGTTACATAGTTCCTGAAATCATGATTATGCTGCTAGGAATAGGATTTCCCCATTTCTTTCTCATTGCTATAAATAACGTTATTAAAGTCACCTAGAAGAATCTAATGGGAGTCCACATTAGATGCTATAGAGCTAATAGATTGCTAGAGATCATGCCTTTCATTGGGGTTGTTATGGGCATAAATGAAAGAAACAAAAAACTTGTTTGAGTTTCTAAAAAAGCATTCTCCGTCAATGAGTTATGGAGAAGTGATGATGGGACTTAAAGAGACAATGAAGAGTTCCATTATATTAGGATCTAGCCCCCAGGACAACAAGCAAAGTTGTTATAGTTTTACTCGGTAGGGAAAATTTTAAACTATTGTGCTGAGTAATATTTTCAAATGTCTTGAAACTAATTTTTGTCTCTAAAAGACACAAGATGTTTAGATGAAATTCCTTGAAAAGATGCAAGTAATCTCGAGATCGGCTATCGGCTAACATTCCAACATCACAGGTTTGGTAGTCACATTAAGCGGAGTTAGTGAATTTCTTACTTATTTTCTTGGCTTTTTTGGCTATTATTGTTGTAGTGTTCAGTGACTTAGACTTCAAACTACAGAAAGAGATTTACTTGGGGTTTTGTTGATGGATTTTTGAATCCTCAAGGAATGGAATTGGGTGGAGGATATTGTGGCAGACCTAGAGGTAATGGAATAGTTAAAAGTTTTGTTAGCCACTAGAGTAGAGCTAGTGGAGGGATCTTCAGAGGTTTGGTCAATATCAACGTTGATTGGTGATTCTTTTAAAAAGATGTATGGAGGGGGGAGATTGGGTAGGGAGTTGGTTAATGTCTATGATGGGAGGAGCTAGTGGGGGAATTGAACCATTAGGTGGATGGGTACAAAAGGGGCGAAGAGGTTTTAGAGGTTCTAGTAGAGAGGGGGAGGTTGGTGGAGGGTTTCAGAGGTGAAGGGATCTGCCAAGGTGCTTGGAACTCTAGGACAATGACCAAAAGGAGGATGACTCCTGTTGCTACCTCAGGGAGGGATACATTTGTTGGGATTGAGAGAATATGTAGAGTTGTCATGAGAAAAACCATTGCGGGTACTACAAGCTTGAGTTTTCTAGTCATAAAGGTTTCCTTGCTCAAATCTAAAACCATTAAGGTTGATAGATACAGAGCTTGGTAAAGTGGATAAGGGGTTTATCTGAACACAGATACAAGAAAAAGTGATCCATGATTTGGAAGTAGTTAAATTGTCCACCGTAATAAAATACCAAAATTATTGGCTACTTTTGAGAAGCCCACCTCATTCAAATAACAGAGAGAGAAATTTGGTAATTTGGTCTATGAAAGAATGTCATAGAAATTCTTTTTCACTGGCCTGAAGTCTCAAGTACATTTCTTGAAAATAAAAGGCCTTCCATTTAATAAGCAAAGCCCGCTATTCCAAATAAGATCATAATTATTAGCACAAGATAATTTGAAAAGAAAGAAATCACTATCCAAAGTAAGAAGATCTAAATTTTCTTTGAAGTTCCATTTTTTTTTTTATAACATCTAGAAGAGATCCATAGAGAAGTCTTTTCCCAATGTCATGGCCAACAAGAGATAGTTCCCCTTAGTACCTACACCAACTCCTCTTGAAGGTGACCTTGGAGTTGTTACAAGGAACATAAGACAAGGAAAGGGATTTGTTGTTGTGGTTGTGAAAAAGCATGGAGTGGAGAAGGGAAGGGGAAAGTTGGAGTTGGAGGTGAGGTCGAAATTCATATTGAGAGAGGAGAGTAGAGGAGAGGACAAACATGGGAGGAAAATATGTGTGTGTGTGTGTGTGGGGTGGGGGAGGCGTTGGTAGAGAAACACCATCGTTGAGGGAGAAAAAATACCTAGCATAAGCCAGCTCCAGAGTCATCAAGAGAGAATCCCTTTTTTGCCAGCTTCAAAATTTATCATGAATTTTGAAAAAAAACCTCACTTTATTGGTAATATTAAATTTATTAAATTTTTTACTTTTAACTATATATTTATAATCTCAAAAATCATACTTAAAAGACATTTGCAAATGAAATAGTTCATATCACTATAAAAATATTTTCCCTAATGCTTCATATTCTTCCAACCGTTGCTAAAAATAGCTATAAGTACTATCTTTCTATGATAATTTTAACTGTTGCATCATGAAGGTTCTCCATCTAACAGTGGCATTCTTCTCATCAATCCTTCCTAAATACATTTTAGATATGATGGAACCTAAACACAAAACTATTTGAAAGGAATTTGTAATTTTATAACAATAATAATTTAAGAAATTGTTTCTTTTTTTGGGTCTAAACAAATATGTAAGAGTTCTTTCTTAAAGTGAAAAAAAAGATGGTTGTATAGTTAATGAGATGTAGAGCACTATTAAAATTCATGCTCTAACATATTACTTTATAACAACGGTTAAAGAATCATTGCCTATACTATAAAATAGCTATAATCTCCAACTAAAAATAGTGTGATTAAAATTGCAACAAATAGTCCAAAAAATTTTAAGAGAGATGATTTGATTTTTGATTATAGGTGATCTAACTTAAAGTTTTAAGACTAGAAGAAATGTTTAAGAGGAGGTAGACCAATATGTTTTTATTTTGGAGATATAATCAAAGTAAATTAATGAACCAATGACAGATGGAATTTTGAGTAATTGTTACATCTCTAAGAGTGATATTTGACAATTAGTCATTATATCCCAAAAGAACAATGATGGGCAATACGAATGATGTTCCCAATTGGAAATCATAATACACCTTAACATGAGCATTAATAATGATGGTGATAGATTTACATTTTGTTATAAGATTATAGAATTTATTTTGAGAAAGCTCATACCACTTTAATGAAGCCAATAAATTTATCCTTGTTGTTTCACTATATTATAGACAATGATGATCATTGGTTGACTTTTACAATCCCTTTACTTAATTGTAATCCTAATTTAACTCTAGATTAAATGAAACCCATATAAAAAATCTAATTCACTCATAAAGCTATCTCTAGTCTAATATATATTTATCCTAGAGATAAAAGTTAAGAATTTTTTTAATAAATTTTTTTCTTGAATTTAATTCTATCTTAATTGTAATGTTGAGATTTATTTTTAATTAACCTTAGAAAACCTTATTTCTTCATAACAACAATTTTAAAACTTTAAAATGAATGAGAGATGAATGACCAAATCAAAATGTTGTCGTGAATGCATAAAAGAAGTGATAATAGTTCTAAAGATTATGAGTAAGTGTAAATTTTATTAGAAAAAAACTTTTATGCTCGCTTATACATTAACAAATACTTCCATTCAACAAAAGATGTCAAAGATACTTAGTCTCCATGGAATTTTTTTGGTAGATATATTATATGGAATCAACCTAGGGAAGAACATGATATTATAAGTGAAGCCACAAGAAAAGAAGTTGTTCACAACACATTTTATTATGACCTAATGAACTTTAAGTTGAACAACCAAGCATAGATGATATTAAAAGATTATTATTCTTTGAATAAATTTGATGGATGAACATGATAAGAACAATAAAAATTTATCAAATAATGTTGAAAAATATGCAGAATTATTAGAAGATTTTGAAGCAAAATTCTATCCTAGATGTAAGTCATTCTTAATTATATCATTTACATTAAACTTGTTTCACTTTAAGTGATTACATTCTTAAGCTAAAAAAATTTCATGATATCTTATGGAGTTATTGGTTGATGATTTTTCTTGATGGAACTCTAATGCCTAAGAATATTTATAAAGCTAAAAATAATAATAAAAGTATTTGATCAAGGATATATAAAGACAAGTGAATGCTCTAAGAATTGCATATTATGTTCTAAGAATTGCAAAGTGATTGTATAGATTGGAAGAAAAATCTTTTTTAACTACCTTATTGAGAGTATAATTTATTGCCTCATAATTTAAATGTTATCATCTAAAAAATAATATTTATGATAAATTTTTTTATTTACTAGATTTTGGTAAACCTAAAAACGATCTATAAGTGATATAAGATTTGGTTGACATTGAAGTAAAGGGAAAACTAACTAACCTAGTAGCCTGACTATGCCTGTAAGCATAGCAACATTTTCAACTAGTTGGAGCACATTTTGATCTCCAAAGTTAAGGTTATCTACAACTCATTCTAAAGGGACATCATGATTATTTCTCAGTTTTAATTTAGTTATCTAGCCATTTGGGTCATATCCAGTTGGAGATTATGAGTTATATAGTGAGAGACATGATGATCGAATAAATGAGTCTTTAAAAAATTCGCTGCCTCTTAACATATCTTATTCCATTATAACCTATCTTGTATTCTTGTTATACCACATGAATCATGAGCCTCAATAACAGCCCATATCTGCTCTTTCGTAGGCTAAGTGGAAGGCATATAATTTGGTGTTTTCTAGATAAACATTTTAATCAACTTGTAATATATTTGAAATAGAAAAGCACATAGATTTTAAGAGTTTTATAAATCGGCATTAATATTTGAATTTATGCTTGATACATGCATGTGAGCTTTTTCAATGTAGTTTTGCAGATTTATATTTAAACTCTCTCCTCTTGACTATATGGGAATCTAAATTTATATTTAAATTTGACCCCTTTTGATATAATAGATCTGATCCATCCCCTTTTGATATATTGAATTTGATATAGCCTCTTTGGGCATAATGTATCGATCTAGCTGCTTTGGGCATGACAGATCTTAGTTTAATTTAGATCCAACCCAGATGGGTATAATGGAATCTAAATTGTGATTTTAGATCCAATCCCTTTAGGCATGGTGGATCTAATCTGGCCCCTTTGGGCATGATGGATCTTAGTTTAATTTAAATCTAACCATTATGGGTATAATGGAATATAAATTGAGGTTTAGGATCGACCCCTTTAGACATGGTGGATCTGATCCAGCCACTTTGAGAATGATGAATCTTAGTTTAGTTTTGCTTGATTAGACCCCTGTATTAATAAGAGAATTTCTTATTAAAATGAGAATATTTTATATGTTGTTACACATAATATCTTTTGAGATATTATCCATTTATAACAAGCAAGGGCCTCTAATGCCTTTTGTATCGATGAGCTAATAAGCTCCACCTTTGTATACTTTTTCAATGATATCTGGTACTTCCAAATTTGGACTGAATTTTCCAGAACTCATTGATGTCGAATGATGGGCCTTTTTCATACCAATACTAGTTCACCTATTTTGAAGCTTCTTGGATTAACTATACAATCATAAGCTTAGGTCATTCTTGCTCTTTATGTTTCTAGACTTTGTTGGGGTTGTAGACATAATTCATCTAAGGCTTCATGCTCTTTATATCATATTTGAATATTTTCTTTTGTTTAAAGTTTGCTTTGAACTTCTATGCAGAGTGAAGGTAATTATGCTTCATGGGGAAGTATTACTGTTGCTCTAAAGATAAAAGAGTATGGTGTTGCTTGTGTAGTAGTTTTATAAGTGCTTAATGGGCCCAGAATGCTTCTATTAATTTATAAATTCCATTCTCTTTTATTTTTAAAGAATTTTTTAAAGCAATTTAATTAATAGTTTGTTAAATTCTCTGCCAAATCATTGGCTTTAAGATTATATATTGAGGAATATTGTCAAATTATATTTTATTTTTCAATAAAATATAGACTTTGGTATTCTTGAAGGAAATACCATTGTTGATATAATTCATTGAGATATTAATCTATAGATAATATAATCTTAGAAGAACTTTACTACATCATTTCTTTAACTTCTCTTAATGGGACTGCTTCTGCCTATTTTAAGAAATAATAAATTGTAGCTAGAATGAAGTGATGCCCTCTGGATGATGGAGGATCTATTAGACCTAATATATCCATTCCCGAGCTTTCAAATGGCCATGATGCTATTATTAGGTGTAAGGTGTTGGGTGGTCAATGTAATGTGTGCATGTTTTTAACATTGATGACATATTTTAGCATATTTTAACATATTCCATTCATTTAATTTTGATTTTCATTTTAGGGCAAGATTGGTGTGCTTCACATAATCCTTCATGAACTTCAACCATTACTATCTTAGCTTTGTTTAGTCCCATACATCGCAACCACATTTGGTGAAACACATGCTGACATAATGTGTTATTAATAAGACTGTATCGTAGTACTCTTTATGAAATTTGATGAGCCTTTGATTTATCTTTTGGTCCACCACCTTTGAGATAGGTGTTGAATGGTTCTCACCAGTCATCTTCTTTTATCATGATCATGACTTCTTGACTTTCTTTAGCTTTAAAGGCTTACAAGAAGGTTGGTGCTAGTGCAAGCCTATTTTTGATGTTTATCTACTTTAGGAATTTCTTTTAAAAGCTCTAAGATATGTTTATGGTAAAGCACTAATTCTAGCTTATTTATCTTAAAAGTCTCAATTATTTGCTAGATTATGGGTTGAGAATCTCTGTAAGTATGAAGCTTCTTTGTTTACATACTAATTACTAGCTCTAAGCCTGTAATTAATGCTTCATATTCATCCTTGTTGTTAGTTGAGACTCAATAAGACTATAGGAAAATCACAGTATATCCCTTTGTGGTGTTATGAATATCAAGCTAATTTTTACTTGTACTGTAGGTAAGCTAGGAAGTTTAACTGACTTTAAGGATGAAGCTCCATTAAAATAAAGCTCACATCTTGATGGTTGTTGAACTTTTTCAATTTCAAAAATCTTTTCATTGGAAAACTCATCATTAAGTGGAGATTCTGCTAGTAAGGGATTCCTTTTATAGCCTTTTTTGGGACATATATTATATCGAATTGCAACAATAGGATAGTCCATTTATCCAAGTGACTTGTTAAGGTGGGCCTTGTCATAACAAATTTTATTAGATCAAGTTTAGATTTTATTGTTATTTCATGGGACAACATGTCATGATGTAGTTTTTGAGTAGCAAATATTAATGCTAAACACTGCTTTTCAATAAGAGATAATTTTACTTCAGCTCCTATTAGATGTTGACTTATGTAACATAGGGTGTTTTCCTTTCCCTCTTCATTGTTTTGTGCTAGTAGAGCAACTAATAATTCTTCAAAGACTGATATATATAATATCAATGGTTTCCTTATGATTGGAGCTGCAAAGATTGGGGGATGCAATAAATATGGATTTATGTTACCAAATGCTTCTTGACAAGCATTATCCTATATAAAGGGTGCATCCTTTAGTCTTGATTAAGTGAAATGTTGGCATCTACCCAAGGGATTGAAAATGAATCTTCAAACATAAGCCAGCATGCCTTGCAGGAAGTGCAATTGCTTCAAAGTTTTAGTTGGTGGCATTTCTATTATTATTTTAATTTTAGAGGGATCTATTTCAATCCTTCTATGGTGTATAAAAAAGTCTACAAATTTTTTCATAGGACACACCGAAAGGGCACTTTAGAGGATCCAATTTTAGATTGAAATAATGAATCCTATTAAATATGATTTTTAGATCGCCTATATGTTTGCATTGTGTTTTACTTTTAAGGACCAACTCATCGACATAAAATTCTACATATTTATATATGAGATTATCGAAGATGAGTGTCACCACCTTGTGGTAAGTGGCACCTACATTTTTCAAGCTAAATGGCATTACTTTATAGCAATATATGTCAATTAGCATGCAAAGGATGTGTGCTTCTCATCGTCTGGAGCCATTTTAATTTGATTATAGCTTGATGATCAATCTATGGAGGAGAACATATCATAGTTGAACGTATTATCCACCATGAGTTCTACATTGAGTAATGGTAAATCATCTTTTAAGCATGCTTTATTTATGTCATAAAAATTGATACTGACTAGGATCTACCCATTTTTTTCTTACTAGGATAAAACTAGGAATGCAATCATCATATTTTTCTTCCCGGATGAATCTTGCTTCTATGAGTTTTTTAATTGAATGATACCTTGTTCTTCAATTTCTAATCACATTCACCTTTATGCTTGTTTTACTAGTTGCATGTCTGATTTAATAGCCAGTTTATGTAAAGTTATATCCGACAATAAACCTAGCATTTCATTATAATTTTATGCGAAGCAGTCTTTATATTCATAGAGTAGTCCTTTTAATTCTTCTAAATTTTTTGACATGAGGTTAGCAATAACAAAAGTTGTCCTAGGAACTTCTTCAATACATAGGTTAATTTCCTAAAGTTCATTGACTATGGCTTGTTACCTTCTTTGAATTCATTCAGGGCTTCTTTGAAGTCAATTATTAATTCATCTTCAGGCACATTTTTGCTCCCTAGTGAGGGATTTGTAGTTTCAAAGGGAATTATTTTCTTATCGAATATGGTATAGCATGAACTCGTTGAGGAATTTAATGAAGTAATATATCCTAATCCCCATGTAGTAAATTTTCATTTTTTTATGGAACTCTGAACATTATTCCTTTATTAGAGCCTTTTGAACAATCGAGCTTGTGCATTCGATTGTGATAACTAGACATTATTTTTGATTAGCATCTTTAGAACTAATGAAAAGTATTGAGCAATGATGATTGAGATGTCTTCTTTCTCAAATCATCTTCTTCAAATGGTTCTTGTGTGAAATTTATGGTTCGCTCTTCAACTTTATAGAAGAGGACTCTATAGTCTTTGTAACCCCTTCTAGAAGTAACATGGAACATTTTTAATTATTTTATGTCTTCTCTCTTTAGAGTTGATAAGTATTTTTATGTGCTTTTGGTATTAACATAATTTTTATATCCATATCAAAAATCTAAGAATCAGGCAATCTTATTAGAGATATGCATATTTTTCAAATTATTTGGTCACACCTCTAGTACTGCCCTTTTTTTTCTTTTGACAAGTTGAGGCCCTCATAGGTAGTAATTTCTCTTCATCTTTTTCGATATCACTACAAAGGTGGGAAATTACCTTGGGTTGTTTTGATTCATTAGTAATTTTACTTTTTGAATTGCCACATTTTAACATTAGTTTGATAGGTGGAGTTTCTTTATTTTGGGCATTAACCTCTTCAATCTTGTTAGGGATATAGTACTTGGAGCCATCTTAGAATATGATTTCATGTATCAAGAATTGATTCACATTTCCATCAATTCGGTGCTCTTCATCATTTTGGATATATTTCATGCATTTGAAGAGTTGAGGGTACTATACCATACTCATGAATCCATGGCCTACCCAGGAGTGCTTTATATGCATTTTTGGCTTAGATTAGATGAAATTTAGCTTTTGTATATAATTCTCTGAAGTGTACGGGTAGGATAATAGACCCTAAGGATTGGTACCCTTGTTCATTAAAATATTGTAAAAACATTATGCTCTTATCGAGGTATCAAGCATCCATAGCTAATGCCCTAAGTGTCTTGGTTGTTAGGGGATTGACTGAAGCACTTCAATCAACACGCTCTTTACATGTGCAAAATTAATTTCAGCCATAACATAGAGAGGTCGATTGTGTTCATATCTCGGTAGTTAGTCTTTATCATTGAAAGTGATAGTTGCTGGATTCTACAATATAAGATCTTCTTTCATCCTGTCTTTGGTGAAAAATGCTTCATATTATTCTAGGCTTTATAAGGCTTTATTTTGTTAAAGTCTCTCGTATATCTTGGGATAGCATGAGAGCATAATATATACTTAATAGAGCAGGAAAGTGCACTAGAACATCATAGTCTACTCCTATTTTAAAAGACTTTTGGGGTTTAGCTGATGGTGGAGGTAAGGCATCCTCATTAATTTAAATTTCCTTCTTTTTTTTCATTGGCTTCTTGTTGTCAAGGTGGAGGAATCTTTTTTTTCACCCTTAATTACACCTATATTACTTCTTCTACATGGATTTCTTCATTAGAAGAAGTTTTTGAGCTCTGTAACTCTTTGGAGTTCCTAGGGTATTCATGACTTTCAGAACTACTGCTTGGTTCAGGTCATAGCTTTTTAGAGCTTGACTTTTTTTTTGTTTGATAGGCTTAACTTTAGAAAAATATAGCTCTTCTTTAAAACAGTTGAAGTTGAAACCAAAATTATCATTTGACATGTTTCTCTTATAACTTCTTCTTTAGGCTCTTCTGTGTCAAGCTGTAAATGGTGCATATATTCCTCCAACTTAATCGGTCTTTGAGGAGATTGTTCATACTTTTCTAGAGAACCTATCATTTTTGTCTCTTAGATTTTTTTTGTTTTTGAGATTTCTAGCTTTTTCATGACTTATGAGGCAGAAGGCTCATTATTTTTCATCTCCTTTCATTTTATATAAAAATTGCCCCCTGATTAGAGGAAGTATCCTAAGATTAATTTTAGGTTCTAGGTCATTCATCCACTAACACCCTCTATAGCTAAAACTAATATTGATCATTCTTTTAGTCTTTTTGAGATGAAAGTTTTCCAACCACCTTTTTCTTTTACTTGTGGAGTTTTTTCTTTATGTTTATTTGTGCCCTGAGTCTTGCTTGACTTAGCTTTTTCATTCAATTTTTCCATAACAACACTTCACTTTTCCTTTTTATAATTTATTAAGATGCTTTCTAACAAAGTAAGTCCCCATTGTGATAGCTTTTCTCAACCCAATCTTTGAAATAAAATTAATCCTCAATTGGGTGACTTATAAGCCTATGTAATGGATAATAGTTGGGATCACTGACCTTGTTTATTTGATTTGGTTGATGCAACTATGGCAGTTGTAATTCCAACTTTAGAGCATGTTTAAAAATCTTAGTAGTACATTCTCTCTTAAAAAAGTATTGTGTAGCTATCTTCTCCTAGAGGGTCGGTACTCTTTTCTTTTCATCTATTAGCTTTGTAGCCAGTCATGAAGTTGATGCTCCTACATTGCTTATATGTACTATAAATGTGAATGTTGTATTCGCATTAATTTTTTTTTTGGAGTCTTGTAGCTTGGGTTGGTTTTCTCTTCCTGCTGAGTTATCATTGTGGCCCCAATTAAGCCCTTTTTGTTTGGGAAACTTTTCAAATTTGGCTACATGATCTAATAATTCTTGAAAGGTATTGATTGTAGCCATGGCAAAGTATGGGACCATTTGATAATCAATATTTCCCATGAGGAGTTCCACAGCATGCTTTCTTATGAGCTATGGATCACACCTCATGCTTAGGTTCCACCATCTAGTAATATAATTACTAATACTATCATCCTTTCTCATTATCTCCAAGGAGAGATTTGCAATTGTTACTTTTTTATTGCATCTGCAAATCTCTTGATGAAGAGTGCATCTAACTAAGTGAATATTATTACTGAGTCATTAGGTAACTCAGCATACCATTCAAAGGTTGTATGGGTAAGATTGTTGACGAATTGATGTAGCAATAAATCATCATTTCTGCTAGTATTTCCACATGATGCCTTAAATTGGGCCAAAATATTGTCATGTGTTTTTTATTCCTACGAAAGAATTTAACTTCGTCACTACATATCCCTTAAAATATTGTACTTGATCATACTCGATTGGATATGGTCGTCCTTTTCCTACTAGTTATTTACGGTCTCTAAAGCGATAACTGCTTTAATCTTTTGACTTATAAGGTTTCCACTTGGGACATACTGAAAATATTTGCTTCTTGATGGATATTTATTGTAGCTTCTCTTGGGGATTCTTGCCTTTGTGTTGGGACTGTTGGCAAGTTGGATGTAGTATTTTGCATACCATCAATTTTAGCCATCAAGTTGCTCATTTTTGGAGGATTCTTTAAAGGCATTGACTGCATTGCAGTCGTAATCAAATTAAACTAACCAAATAGCTCCTTCATTAGCCCATTCATTTCATTAAAGCGGGCATTACGCTAACTGATCTCTTGATCTTTTTGCTGAAGTTGGCTACCCATTTATCATTGTAACCTTGTTATAATGTCAACTAGCTCTTCCATCACCTCAACCACTACTTGAGCTTCGGCTTCAAGTTGTTGGTGACTAGGGTTCTCTTGGTGTCCCTCTTTATCTTGTTGTTTGGGTGCCATATTTTTATTTCACAAATGTGTGTAAACCATTCAAACAGTTTCAAATTCCATGTGATTGATATCGTTGTTGTTATGGAGGACTAGTATTTATTGCTCTCCATTAGTTGGGAAATCTTCATCTTCTTAGAAGAGTAGATTGTCTTCCTAATCATCCACTGGTTGACTTTTATCAAATTGGCACTTCTAGTTGATGATGGGAGATTTTGTTCCTTCATCATTTGATGGGGTGAGCTTAGGATCAATATTTTGGGGTTCTTTTGGTACCAAAATTATTCTGGACCTTCCAATGGTGGATATTTAGCAATGTATTCTAGAAGTCACACCCTGATGTTCACTGGATGTATGTTATGGTTGTCGATACCTTTTGACAATTGATCACTTAGTATCTTTGTGTCTATGGGTTTGCTATCGGTGTTCACCAAATATGATGCTTGCAGACTTGGAGTTTGGTTGTAAACGAACATTTTTGATTATTCCTACCTCTTTTGGGGAAGGAGTTTATAAGGTTGGGAACCTGACTCACCAATTTCTTTATTCTCTTCTGAATGTTTCTATTTCTAACCACCTTCAGAACCTTGTAAATTTTATGAACTGAGATGTATATGCATATACCAGAATGACTTCTTCATAGCTTCTCCTGAGTTATTTCTTTTGACCCATTAGAGTGGATCGAAGTTATTGTTGGTGGGTATACTTGCTTCCATCAGTGGATCAAATTGTTGCTTAGCATGCACAGGCAATCTAATAGCTCTATGAGCAGCATTTGTTTCCTACGAGCCCTCCTAGATGTTTTGGTGCTTGAGGAAGACACTTCGCAGTCATGCTTTCCTGGGGCAAAGGTAGTATCATGTGGGGGTAGTATATTCCCCTGATGCATTGCTGAGTGGTTGACAATGATGGATTTCAACTTGGGTCTGATGGCCATCTTATGCTCAACATGGGTGGATGGTGTTACCTTTGATAAATGCTCAAAGACAACAACCTTCTTTGAGTTTAGGGCTTTAGGGTTGGGCGCATTTGAAATGATCACATTCGACCTCTTCCTCTTGGCAAATGCCTTTGGCATTCTCGTGCTTTTGATCACAAGCTTTGTCACAGGTCCAGTTGATAGAAACTAGACAATCTCTGAGATTGTTCTGAACTGGAGAGTAGCTCTAATGGAACTAGCATTAATTATAGCTTGAGGGAATCTTACTATGGATCTCTTATTAAGCCCGACAGTCGTCATATTCTTGATGTTTGCCATTGAAGAACCTAGTCTTAGATCTTAAGATTTTTAAAATATTATAACGCTTTATTTGAGTTTATGACAACACCATATATTTTCAACCAGAGATAGAGAGAGAAGTAAATCCTTAGTGGAGTTGCTAGAATTTTTCACCTCAAAAAATACCTTCAAGGATGCACTCCACCATCTTTACGGGATGGGTAGGAGTATGTTTCTTCATGACACATACTGAAATATATTCAACTAGATTTTCTTTATTATTTAGGTTAGGGTTTATTTCAATCTGAATTCTACTTCCTATGGATGCAAGCCTCCATAGTTAATTACCCCTCTTATGATAGTAAGAGAGCACTCTCAATTAAGGTTAGAAATAACCATATCTATGTAATTAGTTTCTTATAGGTGTGTGTGGCATAGATGACTGTAGGAAATAGAAGTGTAATCCTGATCAAGATCCCATGGTTCTTCCATCCTAAAATTACATTATTCCAGCTTACCAACATCAGAGGGACATAACCGTAATCTCCAGAGAATCTGATTAGCAGCAATGGGTTGCCTCATTTTAGGTATTTCTAGTAGACTTAGAATTTAAGTGTAACTGGTGCAAAAATGTTCACGTGGTGAACAAATTATAAAGTGTTTGCATTGCAAGCATGTTGACGTTCACATTGTGAATGCATATAAGGCTAGGGTTACATCCCATTTGGAATGCCAAAATCAAGGTTGTCTTACATGCTGAAAGAATATGAATTTGTTCACGTGGCAAACAAATTATGTGGTATTTGCATGGAAAATGAATAGCTGTTCACATGGTGAATGTACAAAGGTTGGGCTTACATCCCTAGAATTCCAAAAGAAATTAGGGTTGTCCACATGGTGAATGGATATGAATTTATTCGAGTCATGAACGAATTATTGCGTGTTCACATGGTGAACGAATAGATGTTCATATGGTGAACATACAAAAGGTTAGGCTTACAACACTTTAGAATGCATATAAATGAGTTATCCACATATTTGGTAGATAGTTGTGTTTACATAGAAAAAGAATAAATAATTGAATTTTATTCAAAGATGATAAATTCTCATTTTAGGACCCAACACCTTGGTGGATCCAAGATTTCATCAGTGGAGCCTACTACGTGGCATGACAAAATGTAGATGAGATGGAGGCTCAACACCTCAATGCTACAAATGTAACATCACAATGCTATTATTATTGGTCATTTGATCATTTGAGTAGCGTTGCGGTGTCACTTAGTAGCGCTGCCTAGGAGCAATATCAGCACGCTCTCCCTCACAAGCACCTGACTCCCAAAAAGGGTTTCTAGAATCCCAGTGGTAGTGTGGAGGGGATAATCATGGAGCGATGGTGGATTAAACTGGCCTTTGTTAATAGCACATGCATCATCCTGGTGGTGTGAGTTCTTCACAAATGCATAAGACGGCCAGGACAATAAGACATACGACCAGGGAAAGATGGTAGGTTATGATAGTAGTGCTATGAAAGCATATTACAATCTCCCTAATATTTAATGTGATCAATATCTCTTCTACTATAATGATCATCTTGATTTTAATGAGATTCTTATTTTTGTTTATGGTGAAAATCAAAGTGTGCAAAGGAAATGACAAGAGGAAAGGATTATCAACTTTCCTTCCACCGGTATGATTGCTGCCTCTAAGGCTTAACACTATTTTATTACTACCAGGCTTATTCCCTTTGGTAACATTAGTGAGTTTACTAAGGATAGGGCTATTTTGAATTTTGTTATTCAAAAGGGGTTCTCTATTGATATCAGGAAGGTTAGTTTTTATTCTATTTGTAATATGCTAAAGGGGAGAACTACTATTGAGTATGACCACCTTTCTCTTATTTATGATTTATATGTAGTAGTAGGTGCAGTAGTGGGGCTTAATGTGGAGGTACTCCCTCTAATGAAGAGGGTGATTGGGGTGATGGTTCAAGAATGGATTTGAAGTTGGAGAGAGTTCACTTCCTCCCCAATCTAGATCCTAAACTCCAAAGGCCTTGGTCAAGTAAGTTCAAGAGGTCAGCTGCCAGGTCTTAGACTTGCAGGAGTAGGTAGATAAGAGTAGTCATAGGCAGGAGATGTTGGAACACAAATTTGACCATCATATGGATCAACAATAGATGCAATTCTCCAATATGACCCAATTTAACACTGCACTGGTCAACATGTATCAGAATTGCAATCTTCAAGTCCTAGCCAAGTCTCCTTCCCTACAGCAACTCAATATCAATCTTGTATAATTACCTCACCACTATCAAGCATGGAGGAGGAAGAAGAGGGTGAGGAGAGTGGTGATGAGTATGACTACTAGCTTTCTCTTCATTTGTATTTTTTTCTTCTTTTCTTTTATTTATAATTTGTAATTGGTAGTTTTCTTTGAAGGTATAAAATTTCCCTTTTTATTATCTTTATGTTCTATGCTTGTATATTTTTGTCACTATTAATGCTCCAAAATAAATAAAAAATTTTAACACTTAAATAAAAGTCAAATCAATGTACTGACATCGAGACTAGTATGTCCGCACTTAGTGCTTGAGATAGTCAAGGACTGAGAGGTAGGCACAACACTCAATGTCGCGATGTTAGATATTATTTCCTCCCCAACAAAAAGTTTTATAAGTTCATTTACACTTGTAGCAAAGTGACACAACACTGTGGCGCTATACCCATAGTGCCACAGTGCTATAAGTTTTTATTACAATTTTTATCAAAATATTCTAAGTCATATTCGAAGTGCATGGCACCGCAATGCCGATGCTATGGCATCGTGGTGCTATGGGATTTCATTCAATTATTATGATGCTAATTCTTTAGCTTTGCGATGCCGCTCTTGTAACATGAATACCCAAAAGAATGGTGCCACATTGCCGATGTCCAGCACTTTGGCACTATAGGCCAAATTTTGAATTTAAAGTGCAAATTTTTCAAATATTTTTTAAAGAATTTTGCAATATTTCTCCTTAGTAGTGCTAGGTTTGAAAATCGTATTGTGCAAAGAACTTTTCTCTCTTATTTTAGATCTAAGATCAATGGAGGGGAGGGAGTTTTCGTAACACACCAAAATAAATTTCAACAACGGAAGTCTTCAAATCTCCAAGTTTTCCACATTTGATCAAAGATCAATGGTGGAATTTTTGTTAAAATATTAAGTAAAAGCATATATTCTTTACCTGGTGAGAAAACTTGGAGTGGTTTCAGCACCATTCAGAAAAAGTAGAGTTAAATAAGGAAAAGTTTTTTAGGAGTGAACTGTCAATCTTATTTATAGAAGTGGGTTGATAACTATTCCCTCTCAATAGTCGGTGCAGTGTCTCGGCTCCAAGATCATAGTGTCGTAATGTTGTACCATAATTTGATAGCTAGACCAGAAAATTAAGCAAGGCCTGAGTGCCAAGATCACACCACTGTAGTGCTATACCATAATTGGATAGCTGGACCAGATAGTTGCTTCTTCTAGAAGACCAGGGGGCATTATGAACATAGCACCATAGTGCTATAGCCAAAAAAATATTTAATTTTTAATTTATTTCATTTTTTTATGTAAACAACTCAATAAGACATAGTATCCTATCTCTCACGTGCATTGTGGAGATGCTGAAAGGTAGGTTCCTAGTCATGAACTAATGAAGAGAGAACCTTTTCAAGTTCAGACACTTGAGCATCAATCTATGAGCAATTTTCTTCTATAGCTGTGATAGTCTATCTCACCATAAATCTCTTCTCTAGTAAACACTGCCTTCTCTTTTGTAGCTTTCTTAATTCTATGGATACATCAAGAAGCTCGATCTACGATGTGGAGAGCTCTCTTTGGTATGATCTAAAAGCTTTGAAGCTATGCTCTTGATCTTGGCAGATTAAGAAAGCTTGATTTGAAGTAGTGTTGAGCAGATTCTCTACAATTGTGACTGTATTTGACAAGATCTCCTAGTAAATAGTACTCAATGAAATTAATTCAATGTTGACATCCTAGCAAAAAGATTCCCATTGTTGTAACTTTTATACTTCAAGGCCCAAAGTAGTAGCTCAATCCAACGAAGAATTCACCTCCACATAAAAACTAAAAAGCTTAGGTAAAACTTCTGACTGAACACCCAGAAGTAGGTGATGATCTATACTATATGGCATAAGCTATTTGAAGAGATGTAAGGTGATGATCCTAAAGGTCTAGAGCATATCCACTATATGACATAAGTTTTCTGAAGAGATGTAAGGTGATGATCCTAAAGGTCTAGAGCATATCCATAAGATGAAGCATGAAATTTCCAACCCCTATAAGAACCTTTGATCTACATCCCTTAAACAAAAGGTGGGGTGGCTTTCTATATAGAAGTTAAACTCCATTGAGGTATCATCCTGGGTGGCACTCACTATCACCCACATTGAGTCTAATAAAAGTGAATTACAACTAGTCATCAAAGCACCAAATTCTTCTATACATGGATTCTCTCCAATATGCATGTGGTCATCATTGACAAACTCAGTGGAATGAGAAACTATGGAAGTCACACTAATATTTTTCAATTATATCGAAGTGACATCACTCTTTATCTACTCTATTGATGGTTTAACCTTTACTGGTGGAGATGAAGCATAAATAGAGTCAGATGTTCCTACTACTCTTACATCATAATTAGGAAGAGGGCTTGAGCATCAATATCGACCTCTGTATGAATAGGTGAAGACTCTCGATGATTCTTTGTACCATTATGTCATCTAGCTAATGACTCTTTAGAATCATTAGTCATGTTTCGAGGGAATGTAAGTGTATTGTCTAGAGTCGTATGATGAATCCATAATAGTAATAAGAGCCTAACTCTTATGTTAACCTCTTATGAGCTATATGTAAACATGAACTAGTCCTAAGGTAAAGCTGAAAAGCCCAAGTCATTGAAGCTTCCTTCAAAGAAATGAACAGTAATAACGTCCCTAGGGAACGAGTGTTTGATATATCAAGCATCTATGATTATTCATATATGGGTGTGTTGACCTCACTTTTGGAGTGAGGTTGACTACCCATTTCTTATACCTAGGATTTATCTTGGCACTAAGATAATCCTAGTGCTAAGACACCCTTAATGATTAGGAGAACACTGATCCAAAGCCTAAGGACTCATAAGGTTCAACCCTAAGGCTAGGCGTTGACTTAGGATAGGTATGGTCCCACCCACCTAAACCCAATCAAACCCCATACCAAACCAATCTTCTAAACCCAAACCAAATGACTACAAACCAAACCCATCTAATACCAATTTATCTTATGCTTAATGTAACCCATCATGGTTCAATTTGATTGAGTGATCAAGTTGACCCAACTTAACCCATTTGGATTCAAGAAGGCTGAACCTAGAATCAACCTCAATCCAATTATCAAAATTAATTTAAATCTTACTTAAGCTTGAACCTTCACTTTAATCCAATTGAACCAAACTAAGCCAAGTTGGCTTTTAACCCAAATTAACCCATTTGAACTCCATAGGACCAAAACTCAATTCAATTTGATTCAAGCTAAATTGATTTGACACAAACCTCATGATTATTCCAAACATCAAATCAAATATTCTAATTCACTCCAATCCATCGAATCAATCTAATTGGTTCATTTGACCCAAGTTGACTCAAGTTTACCTATTTGACCTAAAGGGTTCAAATGAGTCAAATTTTTATTTAATATAATTTGATTACAATCAAGGCCATCAATCAACTCTAAATTCATAATTGAGCACCTCTCAACATTTAATTAGCCCTAACTGAATCCAATTAAGCTAATTGGTTCACCTAACTGAATTTGACTACCAAATTGGTACAAACATCAATCCACCCCAACTTTGGTTAAACCAATACATCCAACCTCTTTCAAATTGATTATTGAACATCATTGATCATCTAATTGCAATCTGATTGAATCAAGCAAAGCCAATTTGACCAACTTGACCTAATTTGACTGAAAGGGCCAAATCGGGCCAAACCTCATTCCAATTCAAATTATTGCAACTAATGCATCTACTCAATCATAAATTGATTATTGAACACCCGCCAATTATCAATTAAAGCCAATTTGACTGAACCAACTTAATTGACTCATCTATCCTAATTTGACCTAAAGATCAAATTGAACCAAAACTTATTCTAATCCATTTCAATTCAAACCAACACCTATAATCATTCTCAAATGATACATCAAACATAAACCAACTTTTCTTTCAGGTAAATTTGAATAATTGGACCAAATTGGTCAACTTAACCAATTTAGCCTAAATGGACCTATATGAATCAAACCCAAATCCACTTTAAATTGGATCAAACTAATTGCACAAACCATCCCAAATTATCATTTGAACATAATTTAATTGCCCTCTTGACTTGATTTATCTAATTGGTCAACTTAACTCATTTGAACCTGAATTGATCTATATGGGTTAAATTGAGCCAAACCTAACCAAAACAAGTCAAAACCAAACCGAACATGGCATGACTCACCCTTAGGTCCCCATTGAACTTCCCAAGTGAACCCAACCCATGGTAAACTCGGTTCAGCCCAAACTAAGTGAACCAAGGTTTCTAAATAGAACAAAAACTCAAAATATGAAGGTCCAACCCCTTCCTTTGCCTTGGATAACCACCTTAGCATGCTTTGAGCTCCCCCTTGGTGATTGGGCTTGACCTAAAGCAATTAGGTTCAACCATTGACCAAAGTGAGGTCCCACTCACTTTGGTTGACCTTTGGTTCTACGCAACAGGCCTGTCCCCATCATCACAGGTCACCAAACTTCATCGGCCATTAAGGGACCTCCACTTCTTCAATCTCATGCTATTTTTGGCCACCCCTACTAGTTGGATGGCTACCACAACCTAAACCAACCTGTTTGGTTGGTTCACATGAGGAGGAGGGTATACACCTCCTCCCTCACTTGAGATGCTCTTTAAAAAACCCTGAGAAGTCCCTAGGCATCTCTAGAGCTCCCTGTACTCTTAACTATTGATAAGACTAGCACCTCCCTCTACTTGAGCCTCCACTCTGTCCAACCTCACCAAGTCACCACCAAATTAAAATTAAGCATCCCCACACCTTCCCCTCGCTCTGGTAAATCAAAATGAATCAATTCCTACCTGGTTCAATCACTACAAGATTGAGTTTGATCAACTCGATGAGCTTTGCAACAACGCTTGGTTTAGAGGACAACCAATGGGGAGACAACCCTCGAGCTTCTAGGGGCTTAACCTCTTCAAGGAGAAGCTACCTCAGTTGGAGGATCATTAGTCTTGAGCTCCAACAAGGTAATTTCTAGCCAATTGTAGAAAATGGTAGGTTTGTTGGTCCTTTGTGAAGAAAATGTCTTTTGAATGAATTACACCATAGGATCTTTTTAGAAATATTCCTTGATTTTTTTGGAGTCAATTCCCCCATCCAAAGAGCTCCGATGAGCTCAAATAGAGTGATGAAAGGCAGATGGTTTATGTCTCTCACAGCAGGTTACTGACAGATCATTAAGCATTCATTTTGTGTGATTACAATGGATAGCCATGATTAATTGCATTAGAATTGTGTCATTTATTCCATCAAAATCATGGAATTAATCTCTACCATTTGATCCGTGATTGAATGCCTGAGATGAAAGTGACCGAAGAAGTTAATCTCATGGCATCACGTGGAAAGCCGCCATGTCGAAAAGTACCGACGGTAAATTAATTAATTATGGTTTAAAATGTATTTTAATTAACCAAAATTTCAAAAATTCAAAACTAATTATAGAAAAATCTAAAAATACAAATGAAACCATTTTTCAAAATAGAGGGAATTAAGAAAATATATCAAATGAATAGTCACTAATTAGAGTTTAAAATTTTAATTTATTACATTAATTTAACCTCAGTTAATTGGCTAATTAACTTTAAATTTTGTGTGATCAATCCTTAGGATTACCTCTGCCTCTCATAATTTTCTCAAGTTAATTTGAAAAAAGGATTAGGAAAACCAATTTTTCAAATCCTAATTGCTCATTTTGTAAATTTAATAATCATTAAAATTTACAAAGTAAAATAGAGAAGAATAATTAATTATTAAGATAGTAAGAATAACCAAAGAAAATAATTAAGACCTCTCTAATTATTCCTTAAAATCACCCTTAGAGATGTTTAATTAATTAATTAAACCATTTTAATTAACTTAGGACTTACGAAAGTTATAATAATTAGATTAATTAATTCAAAACAAAAATTTTATTTAATATCTTATATGTGCTAAGGTAACATAAAGGTCCCTTAATGAAATCAAGATCCTCCATTGGTGGAAAATTTTAAGTTTAATTGGTTAATTAAAATTTTAGTTTTCTTAATTAAATTAACCTTTAATTATGAGCCTAATTGCATTAGAATCCTTAGGGAATCGGTCATTTTATGTTTGTTAATTTTCAATCATTTCATCATAATTTGTAGGCTCATGCTTAAGGATTAATTAAATTAAGAGGCTCTTTTGGTGGTTTAAATGATTAAGTAATTAATTAGAAATTAATTAAGCCATAAGGAAATTGCTTGGTTTATCTTAAACTAATTACTGAACAAAGATGAGTAAGGGTAATCCTAATGATTTAACATTTTCTTTAGGTTTAAACAACTCAAAAATATTAAGATGAAAGCTTAATAAATTTGATGGAGTTTAGGGGTATTCATGTTGATGTAATTGTTCTTAAGAATTAATAAACGAAAGTATGATATTTGATGAAGCTCCACTTATTTTACTTAACATGTTTACAAACTTTCATATCTCATGTATACATGCATTCATGTCTTTGAAATGAAATCATACAAGAAAATTATATCAATTGCATGCATTTGAAATAAATAGAGTTTCTTTTATTATTAATAAATCTCAAATTATTTTCTCTAAATCAATTAAAGGATAATCAATGTTTTGAATGTAAATGAATACAAATTATTAAAATATTAATTCACTACATGTATGAATCATAAGTCAAAAAGGTATATAGTCTAGACATCTCAAGAACATGAGACTTTATGTAGTCCCAAAGCGTCTCTAATTACTTTGAGTTCAAAATGGCACATACCTTGAGATTTATGATGAATTATGTGATAAGGATAAATTAATCTCATAACCAAATTTAAGAAAGACTTTTTAAGTCTATCTTTATGCTTACACATGTATACATGTATGTATGAATTGACAAGTAAATAGTTTAGACATTTAGGGAATACGATACTTTAAGAATTCCAAAGGAGGTCTCTAATTACCTCACTTCCCTGGTTCAATAATGGCACATACTTGCAAGTATTCATTATATTCATGTATATGTGTAATCATAAGACTAAATAAGATATAAAATAAAAGAAATCATTTATTTTCTAAATGATTCATCCATCATGTAATTCTAACCTACACTAAATAATAAATAATTAAATTTATATTCATTCATGCATGCATTAAATATAATATAATTGAATAGATTCTATACATACATTAAATGAATATAAAAAATAAGAATATCATGTCACCGAATTCATTAAACCATGGGTCCATTAATCTTAGGTTGACTTGTATTTTTTTGTATGAATCCTTTTAGCTAAGTCCAAACATAAATAAAATGAGAGAACTAAAAGTTATCAAATTTATCTTTTAGATCCAACTTAAGAATAGGGATGCAAGGAAGTTCACCCTTTCCTACTTCTCTTTACAACCCTAAATTTCAAAAATGAAATGTAGAAATACATTTAACATTCATCTAAAACTTTAACCATGTAAATCACCCTTAACAAGAAATTTAAAGATTTAGTATTAGAAAATTCATAATTTTAAAGACAAATAAGGACATACCACACCAAGCCTTACACACACTTTAGAATGCTAAGTCATTGATCTTGGTCTTAAGTTAGGATGGTGATTATTATGATGATGTGATATTTTATTTTATGATGTACTGCTTTAGACTAGACGTTAAGATTGTTTGTACGTAGTATGGATGTTTGGGAGATGTTAGACAAATCATGTCTTCTACATAAGATTGTGCTTAAGGGAACACTATAATAATAAAGAAAATTATAAATGCCTCCTACTTGCAGGTGTTGCTTAAGTCCTTAAGCATAATTTATTATGACTAGTAGGCTTGTTACCCAAGGCAAAGTGCTAAGTCCAAATGGATAAAATATATATTTGGTGTGTGTATGTGTGTTAGCCTAGCCGGTGTAGTTAGATTCAATTGTCTATAAAAATATAATTTTTGCAATAAGATTAGGATTAGAGCTATAAGATTTAGGATGAGCAATGGCTAGATGGCGTAGACCTAGGATGCCCTACAAAGCTTGGAGTATTCTAATCCATGGAGTAAAGGTGAAGAGAAAAAATTGACGACCCCCTTAGTTTTTTTCATTTGCATTTAGGCATAAATTCTCCCAAAGTCGAGTCCAAAATAATGAGTCAAAATAAGATAAAAGTTTGTAAATTTTATTGCATTAGTCTAAGTCATTAATTACACACCAAACATGATCTAATCTATTAGGGAACATGTTTAGGACTCTAGATTCTTTCTTAATAAATAATAGCCTAAATATCATGCACTTACATAAGATTGGTCGCATTATTTTAAATCGTAGGAGGTGTTAGCTGGCAGCCACTCTAGGTGGTTGTAAGTCTAGAAGAGTCCAGATTGGATCACTCTCTCTATTGGAAGTGAACCATTCTATCCCACTTTCCTTGAGTAGAATTAAGTCAAGCTCTTAGCATAAGCTAGAGCACTTTAGTTGTAGGTTCAAAGTCTTTTGTTTCTCCTTTCCTACAAGTATAAGCCATCACCTCTTAAACATTTCCATAATCTTATGTTGTTGGAATCTAAGTATTACTTTTTTTAAATAAAATTTCATCTCAAATCAACATAATTTCTATTTTTCAAGAATTTAAAACCTTGTCATAGGATAGATTGAAGCACTCACTAGGCCTCCCAGTATCTTGTGTGCTTCCTACTCATTTTTCTTTAGAATATATAAAGAACTCTTCCCACTTAAGTCTTCCTGATATATTTTCAATAATTACCAATTCTTTGAAATTAAGCTTTGAAATTAATATTTCAAATCTTTGGAGACATTAGTTGACTACTTTAATCAAGAGTGTTCTTAGAAAACTCTTATTCCTAGGATATAATTAACTATAGAAACTTACTTTCATAAGGAACTAAAGAATCCGACTTAAAATAAACCCTACTTTACTTCATCCATGTAGTAGGGGAATGATCTCTAGTATATGCATAGACTTATTTGTCTTATGAGTTCTTATTAGGTGATTGAGTCTATTGTAGGGTAATGTTTCTATCTTTTGATATAGTACATCATTTTTTAATATCATACATGATCATTTCAATAAGTACCCCCTAAGATCTGTATGTGGTCATTATGACTCTAAACTAAACACCATAGGGTGTAGCTTAAGTAAAGCCATACTGTCTAGCTAATCTGTTGGGATTATATCCCTCCAAAATCATAGACTCATGATGACAGTAGCAAAGCCTAGGTCTTAGTCTGATGAGATATTCAATAATGCATCTATACCCTGGCATTATTAATAATAATAGTGTACCTCTATCAGTAGGAGAATCCATGAATCTCTAACCCAAGCTCTAAGTAGGTAAATTATAAAAAAGATAATTTATGAATAATCAGTAATCCATCATGAGTACTATACAAACATAAATGTCTAGATCTCAGAATCTAAAGAAATTGTACCTCTACCATAATTAGTGGAAAATGCTACTATCTAAAGAAAGGATGTGTCTTAGGATAGCTAAAAACTCAAGAAATATGAGCGTAAATCCAACCATATAGATAATACCAAGAAGCCTCTACATCATAGAATCATGAGTTGGACATGGTGCTTACTCTACCCAATCCATTATAATGGTAGGCTAATGTTAGATGTTCTAATGTTATCTTCTCATCATGAGAAATTAAACAACCCATCAAGAGAGTAGAAGAATGGAAGAGTGTTGTGACTAGGGAACATAAAGTAGCATAACCACATGATAATGAATGCCCCTAATGATAACTCTTCATAGAAGCCTCGGGCTAAAATATGTCAAGAATTGGCTCCTCTTTATGGCTCAAATCAAATGTTGAAAGGCTCCTTAGATGAATGAAATCCCATATCAAATGGATAGCCCAAGCATGTAAAATAAGGTAGACATACTGTTGAACTCTCTCATACCATATATCAAAGTAATAGTAACACATTATCTATGGCGATTCCCACTCTCAATAAATTTGATAGTGACTTAGAATGATGAATGCTATAGAATATATATATATATATATATATATATATATATATATATATATATATATATATATATATATATATATATATATATATATACATATATATAAAACTCTTCTCCCTTTATTGCCAATTGACTAATGCTAAAAGAGTTGGTGATATGGAAGGATGCACTTCTCATAAGGAATGCCTAAAATAGGGAGACCCTCCATATTCTACATATCTGCCAAAGTAATTATCATCTTATGTGGACCAACCCAATAAATAATGGTGGCCCTATCCCAATGCTTTGCTATTCCATAGATCCAAGTGAAGGGAAGATGGCTATAGTCAAAGAGTGATCATAGATTACATGATATATGCCAGCTCTCCTGAGAATATCACCATGCATCTACAAATGATGGCATGCCTAATATATATAATAGACAACTAATGAGGTATGCTAAATACTAATTTTGGGACCTAATCTTTTGCCTCATAATGTATTTATGGTAATCCAAAAGCTAAATCATACCTACCAAAGGAGTGCTAGCTACAACTAGTGATGTACATCCTTATCACCAAAACCAAAATGGTTTATAACTCACTCTAGAGGAACATCGTAACTATGTCTCAACTTTAAATTAATCACTTACTCACAAGGATCATATACTACTATAAGTTGTGAATCAAAGAGTGAAATATAGGATGCTTGAGCAAATGAATCCACATAAATGTCTCTACCCATCAACATGTCTTGATGTCATAATAAATGATCATGTAATATAAATAATGTGGATCATAAGCTTCAATTGTGGCCCATATCTACTCCTCAGTAGGCTAAGTGTGAGGCATATCATCTGACCTTTTCCAAACAAACATTATAGAAAATTTAGATAAATAAAAGCATAAAAATCTTATATGCATAATAAAAAGTAATAATATATGAATCTACAAATGTGCTATGCTTGTGGGCTTTACCTTAGTTGTATCTAAGTTTTAAATAGTTTGGATTTATATTTGGATTTAATTCTTTTTGGACTTGATAGATGGATATTCATATTTAGATTCAATACATTTTAAATGTGTTGAATCTAGACTTATATTTAGACCCAGTCACTTTTTGATATGTTGGGTGTGCTTAGACTTAGATCCAACTCCTTTGAACATATTATATTTAACTTTAGATTTAGATCTAACCCTTTTAGGGATATTGGATCTAGGTTTAGATTTTAGATCCGGCCCCTTTGGGCGTGATGGTTATAAATTATATGTTTTTATCCGATCCTTTTGGACATGATAGATCTAAATTTGGATTTAGATCTGACCCCTTTAGGCATGGTGGATCAAGGTTTGGGTTAAGATTTGGCCCCTTTGGACAAATTGGATCTATGATTAGATTTTAGATATGACCCCTTTTGGGTAGGATGGATCTAATTTTGAGTTTAGATTCAATCCCTTTGAGTATGGGGGGTCAAAGTTTAGGATTTAGATCTAGCCCTTTTGGATATGATGCATCTAACTTTGGGTTCAGATCTAACTATTTTTAGCAAAGTTGATTAAGATTTAGATTTAGATTCGATTCACTTAAAATAAATTGAATCAAAGTTTAGATTTTAGATCCAACCCCTTTTGAGCATAATGAATCAAATTTTGGGTTTATATCCTGCCTCTATGCACTTGATGGCTTTAAATATTAAGTTTAGATTTGATCCTTTTAGACATGATGGATCTAAATTTGGGTTTATATTTGAACCCTTTAGGCATGGTGGATCTAGTTTGGGTTTAGATCTGACCCCTTTGACATTATGGATCTAAGTTTAGATTCTACGACTTTTGGGCATGATGAACCTAATTTTGGGTTTACATGTAGCCCCTTTCGGCATGATGGATGTTCACCTCATTTTTGGATGAGGTCAACATCATTTTTGAAATTAATAATTAGGACACCTAATCCTAGATTATAAGCTTCCTAATTAAGCACTAAGGATAATACACTTAGTGACCTAATGCATCCTCCTTGTGTTTGATCTAACCTAATGAGTTTAGGTAGACTCAACCCAAACTCCAAACATGAATTAATTCAAAAAAAAGTTCAGATAAACTAAAGTGAATTTAGATTAAATCAAATGAACGAATCCAAATCCAAATCAAAGTCAAATCTTGTCAACCCTTTTGACATATATTTGACTTATGTCCACCAAATAAAAGGTTGACCCACCAAAATTTGACCACATAAAATCATTCCAAATGGTCTAAATGATAGAATAAACATGTATAAACATGAATCTAAAGAAAGTTTATTAAGGCCATAATTAGGCTAAATAGACCACTTGGTCCTATGTGGTTCAAACCCAAATCAAATTAAAATCAACTAAATTTGACTATTCAAAATCATTTGGAAATGATCATTAAACATAATCTAACCAATCATTAGATCTATTTTGATCAAATTGGTCCTTTGACCCAAATGGACCCAAGTGTAACTCATTCTAAATTTAGGTCAAATGGGTGGGGTCAAAATTGAAATTAACCTCAAACTAATTAAAATCATTTATTATAAATCACTCCATATATCTAATAAAGCATGATTGGAGTCCAAACAAAATTCAATTAAGCCAAATGGGTCATTTGAACCCAATTGGAATCAAGCTTAACCCATTTAATCCTAAATGGGTTAAATTGAAATGAAATGCATTTCAACTCAAAACTTTAAGGACTTAATAAAATTATAACTTAATAAATCATCAATTAAAGATATTTGAACCCAAATTTAAATCAATTAAATTAATTAAATATATTTAAAATACTTTGAAACCAAATGGCATGAATTGGGTTTAAACCTCCAATTCAACTCAAATAGAGATGAGGAGGAGTATGTAAACAAGATACCTTTGTGATTCTTCCTCCCCTCATCATCCTAATGGCTTTGGATTTTTTCCAATTACTTGACCACCTCTTGGAGGATGTTTCCAAGAATTAGAATCAAGGGGCCATCTCTTTAGCAATGGAAGACTTGGCTTCTTCCATAAGATAGCGAGGGAGAGCAAGAAAAAAGCATGGGATGATCTCCCATGTAGGCTCTCAACCAAGGAGGGAAAGGGGAGGAAATTTCCTCCCCAAACCTTCATCCAAACACATTCACAAGGTTAAGAGGGACCAAACTAACCCATTGCCATTAGTGGTTGGATTAACCTAAAGCTCCCATACATAGCTTTAGCCATGATGGAAAGAGAGGAGAGAGGTCCTCGCCTCTTTATAATTTCATTCCAAAACATCCACAAGATGAAGAGAAGCCAAATTGAAGTCTCTCCTAAGGCTTTCACCACCGGCAAGCCAAATTTTAGCCAAAAATTGATGATAAACCATTCGATCTTCAATGGAAAAATGAGAGGGAGAGCATTTCACCCCAAATTGGACACCCTTACACATTCTAGGGGTCAAGGCGAGTTCAATCGAATTCTTTATCCTTATGGAACAAGCAAGCTAGAGAATGCTCAAAATCGATGATAAATGGCCAAATGTTGGTCTCCAAGGTGTTTGGCAGAGAGGCAAGCCACCAAATTGCATCCATAGCTTCATCCCATCAAGGTGGAGGTGCTCAAAGCATGGCGACCTGGGATCACCGATGAGGTATGCTTCATAACCAACCTATTTAGCAAATTATTTTGGTCCTTTGTAAGGTGAATTTGATCCCTAAGAAGATAAAATAGTATCGATTGATTTCAAATCGATACTTGATCGATTTGCAATAAAAATCATGCAATTTTGTCACTCTAATCACTAAAAATTGGCTGGATTTGATGGATAATCCTCGATTCTCCAGTGGAAGGAGGGGGAGATAATCCTCACCATCCATTCTTTCTATTTTGAATGGACGACTAACATCTAGCCAAATGGTTTGATTAAATCCTTGTAGGAATTGCGGGAGAGATGATTGTCTTATTGAAGATTGGATAGTTGTAGATCATCCCATGGCCATTTTGACATGGGATCCATGTATGGCATCATGCCACATGGCAATGGCACTTGACTTTGCCATTTAAAATGAGATTTGTTTCATTTTAAATTATTAAGAATTATTTAAAAAGGCCAAAAACTTTAAAAAATTATAATAAATAAAATAGAAATCCAAAAAATGTAAATAAGGGCTCTATGGATTCTTTTCAATGAGTAGAATCCATTAAACCCAAAACCCCCAATTAATTTTTGGGTAATTTTGGATTAATTTAGCTTTAAATAAAATTAATCAAACTCAAATTAAGCATAAATCATGAATCCAATTAAAGTGAAACATTAGAACAAAATTGAAGTTAATATGTACTTTAGGAATACTTTTCATGATTTATTGCAAAGTAAATCAAAAGATATTAAATTTCAAACTCCAAACTTCAATATTAATAAAATTAATTAATATTAAATGAAATAAATCATGAAAATTTATTCAATCACTTTAAATTAACATAATAAACACTATAATAAACTTAAATACACCAATGAAACCTATTGAAACTTAATAAGTCATAAGAAGGCCTAAATTGGTAATTAATTGAATTAATTAGCCTAATTAATAAACCTAAACTTAGGAAAATCATAATAAGTTAATAAAAGCTCTAAAAATTCCAAATAAACTTCCTATGAATTTATCTTCCTTAGAGAAATTTAAGAAAAATATAACACTTAAGTAATTTCTTCTAAATTAAGCTTAATTTAGGTTTTAATAAAATAATTAAAAATTTAATTAAACCCTAATCATGCATCTGATTAAAATGAAACTTTAGAAAAATTACATTAGCATGGAACCCCACTTGCCATAAAAATTTCTAACCCAACTAACCTTCAAAATAGGAATTATTGAATTTCCAAGTCTCTATGTCAATATAATAACAAATTAAAAAAACACAAAATCACAAAATTCATAAAAGTAACTTGAAACATCTTCATTAATATTAGAACACCTAAAGATAATTTTCCAACATTCTAAATCAAAGAATTTGGTTAATTACAAACATAAGGTTTAATGGACATCTTTAAAATTTCAAAGAACTATTTAAACCTTAAAGTAAACAATTCATTAAATTCATAATCAATCAATTAATAAAATCTTAACACATAATCAATTCAAGCTAAAAATGAATTAAAACATTAACCTAAATTAGTTAGGTTAACATAATTTAAACCAAATGAACACAAATTAAATGGACATGAACATTAATGAAATAAATGTTAAACTAATTCAATCCAAATAAAACAAATCAAATTGAAAATAAACTAAACCAAGAAGAAACACATAATCAAATCAAAAGAAATTAAAAGAAGAATCAAAATTCAAAAGAATTAAAATTAGAAATTTAATTCAAATCAAATCATCTAAATGAATCTAAAATGAGCTAATTAAGATACTTAGGATCTTAGTTAAAACTTTAGGATGAATCTTCATCTTAGGATTAAGGTTTAATTATACTAGGATTTAAGATATTAAATAGAATGGGTTTAACCCAAAAGTGGAATCTATTTAATTCTTCATTTTAGAAAACCTAAACTTCATTTTAACATAAAAATGAATTTAAAAATAAAAATAAGAATCCTAAATCATTAAATCAATTGAATTGAAACCATCCGAAGGTAAAATAAACAAACTTCAAAAAAACTTGAATAAAAGCAAGTGCCACACATGCTATTTTCTTCACAGACACTAGATCATTGTCATAGACCCTAGGCTTAAGTTTGGTCAATCTGTGATATTTGTGATGTGATATGATGTATGTCTTTGTGGTGTACTATTTTAGACTGCATGTCTAGAATAGTTTGCCCATTAGACTAGATGGTAGCACATTTTTCTTTATAACTAATGTTATCTTTTATAGTTGGCAATGCTAAAAATGATTGCTGCTATAAACAAATTGTAAATGTTATTTTCTTGTAGTTTTGCTTAAGTCCTTAAGTATAGCCCAATAGGATAGGTGGGCTTGTCAAGCAATTAATGTTAAGCTTATATGTTTATAAAATATAATTGTTGTGTGTTGTTTGTAGTTACCTGACATGTATTTTGCAGAGCTTAGGATTTGTTTTTCAATTTTAAATATAAATTTGAGCTTAACATTAGGCGAGGATCTATGGGGTCTAAGGATTAATAGGAGTTGACCCTACCAACAAATGGGTGCAAATGTTCCCTGTGAATCCCAATGGAGTTCTTTGAAGAAGGAGACAATCTTATAAAGAAGACCCATAGATCTAAACTTATAGTTAGGATGTATAATGGCAGTAGCACTTTCTCTTTCTTTTAGGATGTAAAAGTACTGCATTGCCCTTCCTTTAATTTAAAATTAATTTATTTTAGGTGTGCAATAGAATCAACTTTCTTTTCTAGATTTCTTTATGTGTTATATTTTTTATGATGGATACCTGAGTGATTAGGCTCTTAGAGAAACTAAATTTTTTATCCAATCTATATTTAAAAAACTTAAACAAAAATAAAGAAACTTGAAACTTCATATAAATTAAAGCCCTAGGGAAAAACTTAAAATCAACTAGAAATAATTTGCTTTTGTTAACCATGCTATCATATTGCTCTAAACTCTTGAATTGGGCACTTCACCCATTACATATAAGGAACAACTAACCTTTGAGATGACCACCTTTTTGGAAAGTTTGTATTCTCTTATTAATTTGGTCAATGGACTCTTAATTGCATGGCATTTAGGCATATAATGCATACCCAAAATCCTTAAATGAATCATGAGTCAAAATATTTAAAAGCTAGAAAATGTGCAATAGTTAAGTGCATTTCATACCTACATGATCATAAGGATTAGGGAGTATGTCTAGGTTCTTATATTCCTTTCCTAAAATACAATAGCCTCATCTTGCATACATGAGACTTGGAATCATAGATTTAAAATGCGCTTATATAATGTTAGTTGGCAGCCCTTCTAAGTGGGTTATAAATCCAGAAGAGTCAGGGATAAGTTTCCTTTCTCAAATAAGAGAAATAAATACTAATTCCCAAAAGTGAAACTAGGTTGATCCTTTGACACTTTGAAGCACTTAGGATCTAAAGCATCCTCTTCAAAGTAAGACTTCAACCCTATTTTTGCGTCTTGTGTAGAATTTGAGTCTTAGATTTCTATTAACATGTCAACTCAAAATTCAAAATAAATTTATAAAACTTAAAGCCCAATGATATGATAATTGAAATGTCCACTAGGCATCCTAGTATCGACAACCATCTCTTCCTTATTCCCATTTGACATCCAAAAATAAGTCTTTCCAGTTTGGATCATTCCCAATTGAATTTCAAGCATATCATTTCCTTTGAAAACCAGCTTAGAAATCTATAGAAATAATAGCTTATTTCTTTAATCGAGAGTATTCCTAGGAAGAGGTCCTCCATTTCTAAGATGTAATTAACTATAAGGGCTTTCCCTCATAAGGAACCATGAACCATCCAATTTAAAATAATCTCTACTTTACTTCCCATGTAGTTCAAGGGAAAACTCTCAAGTACATGAAAGACCCATTAGCCTTAAAAGTCTTTTATTAAATGGTTGAATCCATTATATGATAACATGTTTATCTTCTAAGATAATATAATTAATGATGTATTATCATCCAATTAAGAAATTTCTAAATTCAATATGGTGTCATAAATTTTCCCCACATTATATCTAAATTTTAAGTTTAGATCTGATCCCTTTAGACATGATGGATTTAAATTTGGGTTTAAATTTAGGACATTTAGACATGGTGGATCTAAGTTTAGATTTCTTTGATCTGATGGTGTTTCTCTTTGATAGAGGATTTTCCTTGCATTACAAAAAATATAAAATTGCCCATTATTGATAGGGGAATTTTCTTTTGAGATGAAAATATTCTTCTCGTACTTAAATGTTCAAACTGATTTATCATTTTGATTGATCATTTCAAAGTTAATTTTTTAACTCTTGTACTTAAAAATCATAATGATTTTAGAGGTTATGCATAATATCTTTTGAGTTATTATCCATTTATAGGCATAGGCCTTACACCATTTGCATTAATAAGATAAGCTCACCCTTCATATACTTTTTTTGATAATGTAATGTCCTTCCAAATTTGGATCAAACTTTCTACCAACTCAATGATGGGGAATGATAGGACTTCTACATATCAATATTAATTCAATAATTTTAAAGCTTTGTGGCAAACCATAGGATCATGATCTTGGGTCATCCTTGCTCTATATGTTTCTAGATTTTATTGAGCTTACAATCAAACTTCATCTAGAGCTTCAAGCTCTTTGAGTCATATTCAATTATTTTCTTTAATTGTAAGTCTATTTTGGACTACAATATAGAGTGAAGTTAATTCTACTTCAAGAGGAAGTATGGCTTCCACCCCAAAGACTAATGATCATCGTGTTGCTTGCGTAGTAGTTTTATATGTAGTGCGGTATACCCATAAAGCCTCTATTAATTTATCTTGTCATTCTCATTTATTTTGAAAAAGAATTTTCTTGAGGAGTTTGACTAATTTTTTATTGAATGCCTTTACAAGACCATTGGCTCTTAGATTACATATTGAAAAATATTGCCAAAAAATATTGTATTTCTCAATGAATAGATTTTGATATTTTTGAAGGTGATTGTATTATCAGATATAATTCATCGAGGTACTCCAAATTGGTAGACAATGTGGTCTCAAAATAATTTCATAAAATATTATTCTTTAATTTCTCTTAAGGGAATTTCTTCTGCTCATTTTGAGAAGTCATTAGTGGTAGCAAAAATAAAATAATATCCTCTAGATGATGAAAGGTATATTAGACTAACTATATAAATTCTCCAACTTTTAAATGGCTATTCTACCACTATTAGATGTAATGCATTAGAAGGTCGATGAACATGTTTGTGTGTATTTGACATTGATAACATTTTTTTAGCATATTTAATGTAGCCTTGAACTATACTAAGCTAGTAATATCCCAATCATTTGATTTTAATTTTTATTTTAAGACTAGATTGATGTGCACTTCACAACTCTTCATGAACATTAGCCATTACAATCTTGGTTTATTTTGGTTTTAGGCATCATAATAATATTTAGTCAAATGAGCGATGATATAATGTGTTGTTCATAAGAGCATATCGTAATGCTCTTTGTAAAATTTGATGAGCTTTTTACTTGTGTTTTGGTAATCCACCACCTTTATGATAAGTGATTAATGGCTTTTGCCAATCATCATTTTTATTTATTATTAAAATCTTTTGATTTTTTATTTTTAGGTTTAAAATCTTGAAGAAGGGTTGATGTTAATACTAGCCTGCTTTGGACTATTATTATAGGCCTTGCCATTTTCCTGACATGTCACTCTTGTAATTATTAATGCAAGAATTTGTTTGAGGAGCTCTAGGATGTGTTTATAATAAAGCATAAATTTAGGCTTATTTATCTTAAAAACCCCAATTATTTGTAAAATTATAAGTTGAGAATCTACATAAACACAAAGTTTCTTGATTTCCATATTAATTGTTAGTTGTAGACCAGAAATTAATGCTTCATATTTAGCCTCATTCTTTGTTCAATGTTCAATTAGGTTACATAAATATCCAGTATGCTACCTTGTAGTCTAGCAAATATTAAGATAATTTTGACATGTATTATACTTCGGTGGTTTAACTAGCTTTATTAATGAATCTCCAGCAAAGTAGAGCTCACATTCTGATGATTGTTGGCCTTCATTCACTTTGAAGATCTGTTCATTAGGCAATTCATCATTAAGTGGATAATTAGTTGATAAAGGATGAGTGGAAAAAATATCAGCCAGAGCTAGCCTTTTTACAGCTTTTTATAGAACATATATGTTGAATTAGAATTAACAAGATGGCCCATTTAGCTAAATGACTCATTAAGTAGGCTTAATCATTAGAAATTTTAGATGATCGACTTTAGATATCAAAGTTATCTTATTTGATAACATGTAGTGATGCAATTTTAAGTAGCAAATACAACTAAATATTGCATCTTAATTGAAGAGTATCTTATTTAAACTCAAATTAAATATCTATTAATATAGTAAAGGGCAATTTTTTCTTTCTTCATTATTTTGAGCTACAGAGCGATTCCTCTAGAGCTACTATATATAATATCAATAGCCTTCTTATTATTGGATTAAGAAAATTAAGGGATATAACAAATATAGTTTTAGGTTATTGAATGATTCTTGACAAGCATTATCCCATAGAAAAGGTCCAATCTTTTCATTAATCGAAAAGTTTAACATCCCCAGAGATTAGAAATGAATCTCTATGACATATACTTTATAGTGAACATAGTTGCTTCAAGGTCTTAAGTGTTGGCATTTCTTTTATTGCTTTGATTTTAGATGGATTAATTTAAATTCCTCCATGGCATACGATAAAGCCTAGAAATTTTTTAGAAGTCACACTAAAAGCACATTTCAAAGGATTCACTTTTAAGTTTAAATTTTGAATTCACATATAATATCTTAAATCACTTATGTGCTCGCTTTGAGCTTTGCTTTTGACAACCAAATCATCAATGTAGAATTCTATATACTTATGCATAAGATCATCAAAAACATGGGTCATTGCCCTTTGATATGTAGTGCCAACATTTTTTAAACCAAATGGCATCACTTTGTAGCGATAAATTCCAATGGTGTATGGAAAGATGTATGCTTTACTTCCTCTAGACCCATTTTAATTTGGTTGTATTTTGATGAAACATCCATGATGGAGAACATATCATAGCTAGATGTGATGTCTACCATGTGTTATGCATTGGATAACATAAAGTCATCTTTTGGCCCTCAACTTGATGCATACACAGATTTGCACATTCTTTTTTATTGGGATAATAGCAACAAACCAATTGGTATATTTTTCTTCATAAATGAACCCTGCCTCAATAAGTGTTTTGGTTTGAGCAATTACTTGTTCTTCAATTTCTAATCACATTCGCATTGATGCTTACTTTGGTATACCGGGTTTAATAGAAAGTTTATGTATAGCTCCATCGAAGATGACATTTTTCTATAATTTTATGTGAAATAGTCTTTGTATTTATAGAAGTGCTTTTAATTCCTCTAATTTGTTTAGTGTGAGGTTAGCACTAACGAAGATTGGCCTAGACTCTTCTTTAGTATTGAGGTTGATTTTCTAAAGTTCATCAATAGTAGATTGATTGCCTTCTTCAAATTCTTTAGGAGCTTTTTTGAGGCCAATTATTAATTCATTTTCAAGTACAATCTCATTTTCATATAAAATATCTCTTTGTTTATTTGTAGCTTCAAAAGAAACTTCTTCTTTTTCAAATAGGGCATAGCATAGGCTCATTGGGGGAAATGTTGAAGAAATATATCCCAATCTCCACTTGGTGGATTTTCCATATCCTATAGTATTTTGGGAATTTTCCCTTTGCCAAAGCTACTTAAACACACAGGCTTGTATACTTGATTGTATTGGTTCAACATTATTCTTAACTAACATTTCTAGAGCTAATAAGAAGTACTGAAGAATAATTATTGAGATGTCTTCATCCTCCAAATCATCCTATTCAAATAGTTCTCGTGTAGTATTTGTGGCTCACTCTTTTATTTTGTAGAAAAGGATCTGATGTTCATTATAACCTCTTCTAGGAGAAACATAAAAAGTTTTCAATTGTTCTATTTTATCTTTTTTTTGAAGCTATTAAGGCTTTTAATGTCCATTAGTAGTATAATTTTATCATAGCCTTTTAAAAATTTGAGATTCGGGTATCCTTATTAGAGAAACATGGGTTTTCTATAATTATTTTGTTATATCACTAGTACTAGCTCTTTCTTTCCTTTGGTTAACTAAGGCTTTCTTAGGTTAATAAAGTAGTAATTATTTTTCATCACCTTTTGTGTCACTGCAAATGTGGGGGATTACTTTATGTTGTTTTGATTCATTAGCGTCTTTTCTTTTTGAATCATCACTTTTTGGCATTATCTTAATAAGTGGAGCCTCTTACTTTTGGGCATAACTTCTCTTACTTCCTTAAGAATAAAGTACTTAGCATCATCATAGATTTTGATTTCATGTATCAATAAGGGATTCATATCACCATCAATTCAACACTCTTCACCATTTTGAATCAATTTTATACATTGATGAAAAGTTGAAGGTACTATGCCATATTCATAAATCCACAACATACCAAGGAGTGCTTTGTATGAAACACTAACTTTAATCATATGGAATTTAGCTTATGTATAAAAAGTTTCCCAATGTGTGTAGAACAAGAAATCCCAAGGTTGGTTGTCCTTATTCATTAAATCCTTATATGAATATTATACTTTTATCCAGATAACAAGCATCCAAAGCTAATATTCTAAGTGTCTTATCCGTTAAGAGATTGATTGAATCACTTGGGCCAGTCAATGTTCTTTTATTTTTTATACATGTAGAATTGCTTTCAACTATGGAATTAAGTGGCCAATTTTGTTCAGTTGTCCCTAACAATAGGTTATTATCACTGAATGTGATGGTTGTTGATTTTGAGAGGTTAAGTCTTCTTTCATCCTTTCTTCAGCAAAAAAAGGCTTCATATTCTTTTGAATTTTACAAGGCTTTAATTAATGTCTCACGTATATCTTTAGATAACATGAGAGCATCGTAGATACTTAATAAAGTAGGTAACTTGCATAAGTGGGCTAAAACATTATAGTCCACTCCCATTTTGGTGGACTTTTGAGGTTTTGCTGGTGGTGGGGGTAAAGTATCTACATTAATTTGATTTTTTTTATCTTTAACTCTAACTTTCCTCTTTGGTGGTGGAGAAATTTCCTTTTCACACCTTATTTGGATTTGAGTTACATCTTCTGTAAAATCTTTTTTATCATAGGAAGTTTATGACCTCTGTGATTTATCATAATTTTAAAGCTTTTAGAACTCTTATTGCCTTGTTAGGGCATAGCTTCTTTCAGTTTGAATTAACCTTTTTTATAGGCTTTTCTTTGGGAAAGCATAACTCTTCCACAGACTCAGTAACATAACATGTCTCTCTTCAAAGTAGAAAAATTATCTTCATCATAATTTTACATGTTTATGACTTGACACATTTCTCTTGAAACCTCTTTTCATGACTTTTCATGGTAAGTTGTAGATAGGCCATATACACTTCCAACTTAAGTTTTGGGGAGATAGCTCATACTCCTCTAAAGAAGCAATCATCTTTTGTGTCTGAGATCTTGGTTTTTTGAGGTTTTCTCATTTACATTGATTTATGAGGTTTTGATGAAGATGATTGATTGATTTTTGTTTGTTCATTTGTATTATATAAAAATTTCCCCTATTAAGCAAGACCATTCTTTGATCAATTTTAGGATCTAAAAAGTTCTTCTATTGGATGCTTTTTATAGCTATAAGAATATTAATCATTCTTTTAGTCTTCTTTGATATGAAGGTCTTCCAACCACCTTCTTTTCTACCAATGGGACTTTACCTCTATTATTATTTACATTCTGTGTTTTGACTGACTTGACATATTTGTTTTTTGCCTCTTGACTTGAGGGTACTATGATAACATTCTCCTTCTTCTTTTTAGGATGTACTATGCTATCAAATTGGCTGAGCTACCCTTTTCAATAGGTCCTCTTTACCCAATCTTTGAAGACAAAATAGACCTCAATTAGGTGACTTATAAATTTATAGTATAGACAATGGTTGGGATCATCAACTTTATGTATTTGGTCAGGTCAACGTGATTCTGGCAATTGCAATCCTAACTTTAAGGCATGCTTGAAAATTTAAGCAGCACATTCTCTTTTGAAGGAATATTGATTAGTCATTTTCTTATGGAGAATAGGACCTTTTTTCTTATCCTCCATTGGCTTTCTCACTTAACATGAAATCATTACACCTCCATTCCCTTTTTTATAAACTGTAATTTTAAATGTTGAATTCACATCACTTTTCTTTAAATCATATGACTTAGGTTGCTTTCCTTTTTGGGAGGAATTAATATTATAACCAGTATTAAGGCCCTTTTGGTTGGGAAACCTCTCAAACTTGGCTCCATGATCCAACAATTTTTGAAATGTATTAATCATGGCCATGGCTAAATATGGAGTTATTTGATCATTGATATTCTCTATTAGCAATTTTACTATATGCTTTTATGTGAGTTGTTGGTCACATTTCATGCTCATTTTTCTCTACTCGTGATATGTTTTAGTGACACTCTCATCTTTTCTTCTCTTTTCTAAGGCAAGATATGTAATCGTCACTTTTTTAGTTGCTCCCACAAATCTCTTGATTAAGAATGTTTCCAAAATGGCAAAAGTTTTTACTGAGCCTTTGGGTAACTCAGCATACCATTCAAAGGCTATGTTGGTAAGATTACTAATAAATTATCCAACTAGTAAGGCATCACTTCCTCTGATGTTCCCACAAGTAGCTTTGAACTGGCCTATGTGTTGTTGTGAATTTTCAATCACTAAAAAGGTGTTGAATTTTGGCACAACATATCCTTTGTGGTATTGTGTTAGATCATATTCAACAAGATATGATCAACCTTTTCTAACTAGTTGTTCAACAATCTGAAACAATGACTTCTTTGACTTTTTAGCTAATAAAATCTTCTACTTGGGATTTCATAATGATATTAGCCTCTTATTGAGCACTTAGCATAACTTCTCTTAGAGGTTCTTATCTTTGCACTGAAGCTGTTTGCAAGTTGGGTGAAGCATTTTGCATGTCATTAGTTTTAGTTGTTGGATTGATCATCTCTAGAGGATTTCTCGAAGGTATTTTCTACTTTGTAGTTGCTATTAAGTTAAGCTGACTAAATAGCTCTTTCATTAGCACATTCATCTCATTAAGATGATTATTGAGTTATTGATTTCTTGGCTTCTTGTTTGGCCTTGAGAAACCATCTATCGTTGTAACCTTGTTACAACATCAGTTAGTTTCTCAAACTTTCCATTTTAGACTAGAGTTTCACCTTCGAGCTCTTGGTGACTTGGGCCCTCTTGATATTGTTCCTCACTTGGATGTTCATGTATCAAGTTCATATTTCATAAATGTGTATCAACCATGCGAACAACATCAACTTCCATGTAGTCAATATTTTCATTATTTAGAAATCAAGAGCTGGTCATTCTTCATCAATCAAAAAGTCATCATCTTTCCAAAAGGGTTGATTGTTTGCATCATCAGTCATTGGTTGACTATTTTTACATCGGTGTTTCCAATTAATGATTGGTGATTTAGCCTTTTTATCATTTGGCTGAGCTTGATCAGATTAGTTTATTTCATCTTTCATGATTTCAAGTTTTTTAGGTACTTAGTTTAATCAGAGCCTTCCAGTGGTGGATCCCTATAGAGATATTCTAAATGTCACACCTTGGTGTTCATGGAATGAATTAAAATAGGCTAATTGATATTGCCTTTTTCGTGAAAGTTGTTTGTACCATCCAATAATTGGCCACTTAGTGCTTTTAGACTGAAGGGCTCATTGTCAGTGCTCACCAAATATTAGACTCCTGGGTCTTGATCTTTGCTCAATGCAAGCATGATATATTTTAATTTTATTACTTCCTTTAGAGTAAGAATTTATTAGATTGGAGACCTGGCTCACCAACTTCTTAATTCTTCTTTAAAGATTTCTTTTTTTAATAGCCTTTAAGACTATATAAATTTTAAGACTATATAAATTTTATAGGAGATAGTTTTCTTTTTCTATGGTTGAGCTTGTGGAATGGGTTACATGCATTTATCCCAAAAAGACTTTTTTATAGCTCCTTCATAGCTATTTCTCTTGACCCATATGAGCAGTTCGAAATTATTATTGGTGAGTATGTTCACTTCCACTAGTGATTTTTATTATTATTCAACATGTACTTGTAGTCCAACAGCTCTGCGACGGGCATTGTACTTTGTTCTAGCTCTTCTAAACATTTTTTGTGTATGAGGAAGATGCTTCATAATTGTTATTGCCTGGAGCAAAGACAATACCTTGTGAAATAGTAGGCTGCTCTAATGGATTACTAAGTGGATTGACGAAGATAGATTTTAGTTTAGGATTCAAGACCATCCTCTCTTTTGTAGATGCTATTAGAGCTGCCTTTGATAGTCTATCAAAAATAGAACTCTTAGAAGTTGAGTTCTTTCCTTGATTGAGTAAGGCCATAGCATTTCACTGCCTAGGGTCATTACGGATGATTATATTTGGTTTCTTTTATTTGCACAGCAGCTTCTTAAATTCTTTTGGCATTTTTGACACTCTTAGTGATGAGATTTCTAGCTTATAGGTTATTAGTCATAGATTCACCAGGCATAAACTGCATGACTTCAAAAATTATTTCAAACTAGAAAGTGGCAACCAATAGAACTGGCATTAATCATGGCTTCAAAGAATATAATAAGAGATCCCTCGCCTAACTTAACAGTCATTTGATTTGTCATGTTTGCCACTTGACATTTTCACACATGATCGTAGATTTGAAGTTGGGTTCTATTAGATTTCAGGAACCTAAACTTTTGAAAAAAATTGCCCAATAAATTTTTACATCTACAATGACACCAAATATTTTAATTTTTCTAACCCAAGATGGAGAGAGAAGTAATCCCTAGTGGAGAGTTAAGAAATCTGATCACTCAAAAAATTGACATTGAAAAATCTTCACCATCTTTATAGGATATTAGGGAGTTCATTCTTAATAAGGTAATTGATTTATATTCAACCAAATTTCCCTTAATATTATGTTATAGTTTATTTATATTTGGGTTCTACTTTCTATGATCATAATCATTCATAGTTAATTACCCCTCTTACTGGAGTAGGAGAGCACTCTCTATTAAGGTTGGAAATAACATTAGATCTCTGGTATAAATCATTGTCTAGTGGTTTGGTGTGGATGATTGTCTAAGAAAAATATAAGGGTAGTCTCGATGATTATCCCATGGTTCTATCATACCAGGATTTCCATTACTCTAGTCTACTAAGATCAGAGAGCTAGTAGTCAAAATGTCCAAAGAGTCTGATTAACAGCCATGGGTTGCCTCATTTCAGATAATTTGGGCAAAGTAGAGTTTTAGTGTAGGTGTTATGATGCAAGTGTAAATTAATTTATTTATGCTAAACTTAATTTATAAATTTATATAATAATTCAATAAAGTCTATGTTATAAACATATGTAGGGCTTACATCCATTGGAATGCTAAAACTATAGGGAAGTTTGCATCGAGAACAAATGACCGAGCTTACATTCATTGGAAACCTAGTTAGAATCTAGGTTAGGCTTACATCCCTTTGGAATGCCAGATAGAATTTTTGCATAGCGAATGAAAGATTGGACTTACATCCATTTGGAATGCCAGGTAGGTTTAGATGTTCACATGATGAACATATAGATTGGACTTAAATCTCTTTAGAAGGCCTTTATGATGTTTGCATAGCAAACAAATATATTGGACTTACATCCCTTTTGAAGACTATCAAGATGTTCGCATAGCAAATGAATATATTGGACTTACATACCTTTGGAAGGCCATCAGGATGTTTGTAAAGCAGATGAATAGAGTAGACTAGCATCCCTTTGGATAGTTGCATAGTGAATGAATAGATTGGACTTACATCCCTTTATAATGCTAGTTAGGATTTTAAATGTTTTCATGTCAAACTAATACATGTTTAATTTTTTTTTCAAGGAGACAACATCATGGTGCTAGAGAAGTAATGCCATAATGCTAGGGGGTTAGTGCCATGATGATGGAAGTTAGCGCTGACAGGTAGAAATATAGGTCTCAAAATTAGAGAGGGTTGTGCTTAAGCACTGTAAACCCAACGCCACAACGCTTAGGTTCCATAAAGAATAATAAAAAATAGATTCATGTTGACTAGTGCCTAAGCACTACCAACATAGCACCACGATGCCATTTAAAAAGCTATTCAAAAGGCTAACAGGTTAGCATATGCATTTAATAAAGAAGGACAGAACTTTTAACCAGCATTACGACATTGTGTTAATGAGTTGATGCACTCCATCAATACTTGACGTGTTTTATAGAATCTATCGATTACGTAATTAATGGTAATAAATATCATAACTAATCTTTTTAATGGGCATAATAACCATCCGGACAAGTTGACCAATGCCTAGGCACTGCATGTGGAGTGCCACAAGGCTTGTCCCGCATTTTAGAAACTAAGAGACTAGCACCTTGACACGTGATGCCGCAGTGATGACTCTAGTCTATAAATAAGACCCTTGAGCTATTCATTTTTTATTTTAAACTCTTTATTATGTTTAGGAATTCCTACATCTTTTTTCTATCTCAGCCTTCACTGATATTTAGGACAACAAATATGCCACTCAAACACATCCAGAAGGGCAAGAAGAGGGTGTCCTCAAGCGATGCTAGCATACTTGTTAACATAGATGCAGAGGAGAGGTACCAGTACGCTCTTATCAACAAGCATATCATTCTATAGAGGAGCTTTCACAATCTAAGTGGAAGCATGAAGAGGATCATTAGTGAGAGAGGCTGGGAGTATTTTGCTTACAATAATATAGCTTGCATCATCTCAGTGGTGTGGGAGTTCTTCACCAACGTGAAAGAACACTAGGCTAATAAAGTTTTTATGTGGGAGAAATGGATATTTTGATAGTGTTGCCATTAACATATATTATAATTTATTAAAATTTGTATACAATCAATATCTTTCCTATTATAATAATCATTTTTATTTTCATGAGATTTTTAGTTTCCTCATTGTTAGAAAATCAATTGTTCAGTGGAAATGATAGAAGGAAATTATTATCAATTTTTCTGTTGTCGGCCTAATTGTTGAGGCTGAAGCTTGGCATTATTTTATTTCCACCAAGCTGATGCCCATTGGTAATATCAGTGAGGTAATTAAGGATATAGTCATTTCAAATTATGTGATTCAAAAGGGTATTACTATAAATATATGGAAGATTATTTATAATTTGATTTGTAATATGCTTAAGGGTGGTACTACTCTAGGTTGTGGTCATCCTTCTCTTATTTATTATTTGTGTATTACGACCAGTGCATCAGGGGTGCTAGATGAAAGAGTACTTATACAAAAGGCTCTCTTGAATAATAAAAAAAGTGAAGGATTTGGATCAATAATGGAAGTAAGAGAAAGCTCGTGAGCTCCTCAGTCCAAGGTCCAAATCCTTCAAGGCTCAAAGAAATTGGAGGAGAAGTTTCATCATTAATAAAAAGGAAGGGCAAAATTAGTCAATAGCAAGTGGAATTGGAAAAAGAAATTCAGTTATCATATAGGTCATCAATAGCAGTAGCAATTTTCTTATAGGAATGAGTTTAACGTCAGAGGGATTCAAATTTTAAGTTTGTGATTTAGTGAATTAAATTTTGAGTTAATCTTGATTTTGGTAGAGTTTTGTCTTGGCAATGCCTGATTATTTTGTAACTAGCGTGATCACACTCTTCTCCCTTGCTCTTGATCATCGATAGATGGAGAATTATAATTTTGCATAGTATCCAAGATCAATGATGGAAGTCTTCAAAATTTTCCTATGGAGAGAGGAATTATATAAAATAAACTTTTCATTTTGAATTTTATCTAGAGTCAGCGAAGGCTTGGTTTTAGTTATATCATGTGAGAATGAGACTTTTTGTGCAAGAGGAAGGGTCGGGCCAAGGGAACGGTGGTGACCAAATGGAGTGTGAAGTAGAGGAAAGTGTGAAGCAAAGAGAAGAAAGTGTGTAGAGTGTGAGTGACCTAAAAAAGTAGAGAGAAGAAAGTAAGAGTGGCCAGCCCCACTTTTTATAAGATACTTCTTCCTTAATTGCTCTCGCTCTCCCCTTGAGTGGATTATCACTGGTGAGGATAGCTATTTGAGGGAGTGGCTAAGGCTTAATTATTTTGTAGACATAGAGAGAGCAATTCTGGTGCAAAGGTGCCGGGATTGTGGCGTCCCAAGTTGGGACACATCATTTTGATATTTGCATGTATTAAAAGTCTAAGCTAGTATATATCAGGTAGTCTATGCATCACTCTTTAATTATAGTAACCTTCTTTTCATATGGATCAAAGTATAACAAAACATTAAGATAGAGCTACCAATACTTGCTAGGTTAGTTGACATGAATTGTCAATCACCATGGTAGATATGGAAGATATAGCAGAACTACCAATTATAAGAACTCCTTATGAAGAATGCATTCCACTAGATCATGAGCTTTTTTAGCATCAACTAGATGGCCAATCCAGAAAAGGTAGTTATATATATATATATATATATTCTTCAAGACTACATCATGCCTTGGATCATTATCAAAGATTATCCAAAGAATGGAGTACAAGTCATAGACATCAAAATATGATCACTTTGGATACATGGTTAGAAAGCTTTCTCCATTCAGGAGTGCACCAACAACACTTCATATGGCTTGAAGATCCATTCGATAATGGAGTCCAAACATTCATTAAGGCAAAATTTAGGTCAATAGGAAAATTCAACTCCTACCACATATTAGCACAAAACATCAATGAGGAGCTATCTTTAGTAGCTTTCATTGCTACTTGGCTATGTTACTTTTTATTCCCTAAGCACAATAGACTATTCTGTCCCTCAATCTTACTGAACACTAGCTTCCTCACTCATAGTCAAAGGATATCATTATAACATGTAGCACTGGCTTACTTATACTATGGATTAGGCAGAGTAAGCGTCATGATTGATTCATGATGTTATGATGTGGATGCCCTTTGGCACTATCTACATGGATATATTCATGCCCATATTTTAGGAGCCTTCAATTATCCTGAGACACCATTTTATTTCAAAGAGCATAATTTCCTCATGACTATGCAACTGAATAGAGCTACAATATTTATAGATAAAAAATCAAATAAGGACCCTCATGTAAGCCCAAGTGTACATGATAGATCATTTCAAGATAATCCATAGAATCATTCTTCTATAGTTAGACTATTCAAAAGTATGGGCTAAAAATTCATTGACTCTCTTATTGATAGAGGCATTCCTTTACCATCATCAAAGTTGGGATGCAGACACATCATAGAGTATCTCATTGGACTGAGACCCACTTGGTTATGCCATCGCTGCCATGGATCTATAATCCTAGAAGGTTACAACCCTAATAGGGTGGCTAGAAATTTGGATTTAATTAAGCTACACCAATATACATGTTACCACTAATAATATATATAGTAGAAAGTCATTCATTGGGAGCACTTCCACTAGCAGCCTCTTTAGAGCCAGCCTCTACAACATGGACTTTCACACTTTGCCTGGGGACCCATTCTAAATTCTATATAGCTCCACGGGAGACTCATACAGGGTCAGTCATTCATGGTTAATGTGGATCTGTCATACCTTCTCCTTGGAGCTAGGTTTTCACATATGCAATCATAAAATTGCAAAAATACTTGACTAGTCCAATCAATACCACATATGAATAATGTCTAAAAGAGCATTAGATGACCAAAAAGGTAATCAAAAATGATGGCATCAAAATTCATGTAGTCAAGAGAAAGATGATAGGGACCTCCACAACCCCCCACAAGTTAATTCAAATGTATGAGTTGTATATATAGACAATTCTATTCATATTCTTGCCTTGCCAATAGTGGTTAAACCACCAATAGAGTAGTAGGACAATGATGTTATGCTAGAACTGTCCATAAATACTACAGCTGGTACTATTCATATTCTTGATCATATATATATATATATATATATATATATATATATATATATATATATATATATATATATATATATATTGACCTCACTTTTAGAGTGAGGATTAACCTTTCTCATCTTAGACTTAGGAATCTTCTATACACATAGATTTCCTTAGTATTAAGACACTTCTAGTCATTAAGGAAACACTAAACCTAAGGTTAGAGACTTAGAGGGAATAACCCTAAGCCTAGGATATACATCAGGACAAATAGGTTCTAACTATCCTATAGCCTAAACCAAAACTCATACCTATCCACTCATCCAAATTTAAGCTCATGTAAATGAAACACAACCAACCTCAAACCTATTGAATTAATCTTACTAGAATTTAATTTTATAACCCAAGCTCCAAGCCAAATTAACTTGGGTCTAATCCCAAGTTAACCCCATCGTAATACTATAACTCAACTCAAGTCCGTTCAAGTAAACATATTATTCATTAGATCATTTCAAGCCATGCCAATACTTGCAATCAAGTCAGTTGAACCAAAGGAATGTTACCAACCCAAGCTAACCCATTTGACCTAAAGGGTTCAAATGGGCCAAAACATAATTGAGTCCAAATCAATTGCAACCAAATCCACCAATTAACTTCAAATTCATCATTGAACACACCAACCATCCATAATCCCAATTGGCCCAAGTTGGCTTGAGCCAAGTCACTTAACCCAAAGTGACCTAAGAGAGGTTATTAAGCCAAACTCTAGTTAAACTCTCATTAAATCAAATCTAGTCATTTAATACTTTCATTGATGATTGTAGATCATTATTGAACACTCCATGATAATCAATTGCGCCTAACCAAGATAATTAGACCCTTTGATCCAAGTTTACCCAATTTAGCCTAATGGGTCAAATTGAACCAAATCAAATCCTAAACCAAATTGATTAAAACCAATGCTTCCAACCAATCTCTAATCCAATATTAAACATAATCCAACCTTCAATTGAACTCGATTTGGTCAACCTAACTAATTAGCCCACTTAGCATAATTTGACCTAAAAGGTCAAATTGAACCAAATCACTCCATAATCCAAATTAAGTCAAATCAACTCTTGCAATCAATCACCAATGATCAATTGAACTTAATCCACACCCATGCTCAAGCTAATTTTGCCAATTTAATCAACACACACCTTCCCCAAAGCATTCTGCACATTCCCATATACCCACGCCTAAGCTCTTCTTGCACTCCACCACCGACGAGACCCAATCAAACTCGAAAGCTCTATCTCTCTAAGTTTCCAAACCTCCACCAAACCCAAATTAACTCTTCCCACACCTTCACCTTACTAAATGAAATCATTTCTTGAGCAAATTGATCATCGAAAGATGTCTTGAGACCAACTCGTGAGCTTTACGATGGTGTTTGGTCCACAGAGAAATTAGCAGGGAGGTAGCACATGACCTTCTCAACAAGATTTTATCTCTTCAAGATGAAGCTACCTCTATTAGTGGATCATCAGTCTAAACTTTCAGCGAGGTAAAAATTCTACAATCATAGTTTCTCCCCTAAGTGTTGGTCATTTTTGAAGTGGACTGTGTTTTCATATGATTTTCATTGTATGATCCCTTTATATTCATTCCCTGATCATTTTGGAGTTAATTTATCCATCAAATGAGCTCTGGTGAGCCCTAATCAAGCGATAGAATGTGGACGTTGTAAGTCTTCTAGCCCTCATGGGATGATGGATCATCAACTATCCATTTTACATGATTAGAATGGACGACCATGATTAATTGAGCATCGAAAATTTTGATTTAATTATTTTGAAATTATGAGATTAATCTTAAGCATCCAATCTAAGATTGGATAGCAGAATGAAATTGTGTCCGTCACGGTTGAGTTAGTTGCCACGTCAGATGATTTAAATAACCAATACTGTGACGCCACATGGAAAGCATTATTATGTCGTGTCCGCATGGCGCTGACGGTTTAAAAGGTTAACTAGGTCTTAAAAATGTAATTAAATGGTCATAATGTCAAAAAACATAACTAATTGTAGAAAAATTCAAAAAATATAAATAAACCCATTTTAGGAAGGTTGGACAGAGGAGAATTTAAGAAAAATAAAATCCCTAATTTATGCCGAATGAACAGTGGTTAATTAAGATTTGAAGCTTTGGCTAATTATCTTAATTAAGGCTTAATTACTTCGCCAATTAATTCTAATTTTTGTGGGATTATTCCATGGGATGTCATCTATCTCCCATAAGTTTCTAAGAATTATTTTTCATATAATTTAAAGAAATTAAAATTTCAATACTAATTACCTTCATTAATTAATTTAATAATTATTAAAATTGATAAAGAGCAAAAATTTAAAAAATTAATGATGATTAATCATTGTGAACAATGGGAATAGTGAGGAGAGATAATTAGGGCCTCTTTTCTAATTATCCTTCAAATTATATTTCCTTATGAGGGTTAATTAATATATGTAATAATTAGGGATTAATTAGGAAAATTAGTGATAAAATAAAAATAAAATAAAATAAATGATTGATTCTGATAATACAAATATAATTTAGTAATTTTTTTATGTGTTTAATAATATAAAGTTATTATGGAAATTATGGTTAACCTATTGCTATGGAAAAATCATAAGAGTACCTAACTTAGATCATTTCTTTCTTTAATATAGTTAACTCTTAAACATGAGTCTAATAACATTAGATTCTTTTAGGTGCATCACAAATTTTATTTTCCCAAAAGTATTTCATTGTAGGCTCATTGTCAAGTACTCAACTAGATTAAAGAAGATTTAGGAAGGATAATTAAATTGATATGTTTACCAACTTGAGCCTAATTAATCAATAAGATCTATTTAATTGCACTTTTAAATTTGTGAAATCACCAATATGGGGTTAAGTGTTAAGAATCATCTCTCCTCCTTAGGTTTTAATAATTCAAATATCAAAAAATCAAATCTCATAAGAACTTTGGTTAGTCATAAGGAATATTTATTTGACTTGATTATCCTTAGGACTTAATATAATTTAATATGTTATGTGGCAATGATTAATTACTTCTTTTCAATCATCCTGAATGTGCATTCCATTTGTGTCTTATGTTCATGTTTTAAAAAAAAAATAGAGAGAATCAAAAGAACATAATTAAATCTAAGTTGCATGTGTTAGATAAATATTATTATATAGTGTGGTGATTATCACTAATAAATACTAAATTATTTTCCAAACTATAAGCTAATGATGAAAATTTTAAGTTAACATTAGTTATAAATATTCAATAAAGTTTACATTTAATTATAATTTCAAAATAAAAAAGAATTTATTTTATCATTATGTTTCATGTACATATTTACATATATTTAGATTGGTAAGTAGATAGTCTAGACATCTCGGGAACACGAGGCTTTAAGTAGCCCTAAGGAGGTCTTAGATAACCACACTTTATTGGTTTAACAATGGCATGTACTTCCTTAATTTCATTTATATGTATTTATGTGCTAGAATTTTGGATAAAACTTTGCTCTTTATGTCACTAAGTTTTGCATGAGTAAAAAGATTTGTTATTATATAATCTTTGCATGATTTTCATCCCTAAGCTTGTTATGTGTTTACATGTATTTAATTTGGCAAGCATATTATCTAGACATCTTAGGAACACGATGCTTTTAGTAGCCCCAAAGGAGGTCTTAGATAACCTCACTTCCTTGGTTTAACAATGACACATACTTGCCTAAATATCTAATACATGTCTACATATGCTTAACTAAGAATGTAATCCTTATTTTCTACCAAATTCATTCATTAATTATCATCAAGTGTGCAAAAATAGAAATATGTATTGTATGTATAAATATTTGTATTAAATCAAATATCATGAATAATAAAAATGAAGAAATGTGTATGTTATTGATGATGGAAAGAAGTGGTGGAATGTTATCCATGTAATAGTGATTTAGTTTTATTAATCCTGAGATGTCTTTCATGTTTGAATAAGATAACTCAAGACTAACCCAAACTTAGGTTTAATAAAAATATTTAATAAATGGATCACTAAAGAAACTAAAGTCCTAATAATATACCCTTATAAAACACTTAGGATAAGGATGAAGGGGATCAAACTTTTTTTTCTATTCATAATAATTAGATATTAAGTAGGCATCAAATGAAACAAAAAAATATAAATTAAAATTAATCAATTCAATCAAATATTTGAAATGAAAACCTTCTTTAATGTTTAACTTAAGTAATTTTGAACTTTAGATAAGCCTATCGCATAACTTAGATTAAATATTCTGAATAAGATTGTGGAAATGCCTAAGGCCTTATGTCCAAGGATCACTAAAAACTCATAACTAAATTTTAATGCTACTCATAAGCTCATTTTAAAGCCTAGGCTTTTAATCAAGATAAATAAAATATTTAAAAACCCTTTAGCTAAATGTTGTATGTTATCATACCATGGATATCATATTATGCCACTCTAGAATAAGGAGGGTCTACACTCTTACATAATAGGGGGATATGCTTAACCTTTGAGGGCAATCCCTTGTAGTGGAGAACACCTCTTCTAATTTATGTAGCCCATGGCTTAATTTCATTATGCATATAAGTATAATTGTCCGAAGCCCTTGGTCCAAAATAAATGTGTCAAAAATGGTTTATATAGTTGTAAATTTGGGCATTATTTTAAGTCATGTTTTCATACCAATCATGAGCTAGGCTCTCATGGAGTGAGTTTAGGATTATAGATTCTTTCCTAATTAAATAACAACCTAGCTATCTTGCATTTACATAAGACCAGCATACATGATTTTAATGTGTAGGAGGTGTTAGCTGGAGCCACTCAAAGTGGTTGTAAGTCCAGAAGAGTCAGTGTGTATTCATTCTATCTTATATAGGTAGCTATTATATCCCATCTTTCCTAATTAGACTTAAGTTGTGCTTTTAGCAGCTAAAGAATTTTAGATTTAGGTTTCAAGGCCACTTATTTTCTTTGTGCTATGAGTATAAGTCCTCACCTCTTAGGCATTTTCACAATCTTGTGTTGTTGGACTATAAGCCCTAGAATTCTAATAAAATCCCAACTTAAATAAAAGTAAACTCTCTCTCTCTCTCAAATATATAATGCCTCACAATAGGGTAGACCGAAGCACTCACTAGTCTTTCTAGTATCACTACACATTCTCCTTTAGAATCCATAAATAAATCTTTCTATTTGAATTCTCTCATTTCATTTCAATAAATACCTAATCCTTTGATAGTCTAGCTTTGAAATATTTGGAGATACTTATTGACTACTTTTATCGAGAGTGTTCTTAGAAGATTTCCATTTTTTAAGATGTAATAATTGCTTTCATGGAAGAGAACCTTTCACAAGTAAAGTAGATCTCTGACTGGCCTCCTGTTTGGTCCATTGGAGTGATGTTTCTATCTCCAGAGATCATTCCCCATTACTTCAATAAGTACCCCCTATGATCTTTGTGGTGTCCCTATGGCTCCAAATTAAATTCCATAGATCTTTCTAGTGACTCTGTTGGGGAAAGTTTCTCTCTCCATCTTTAGTAGTCAATAATTATTTCCAAACATCGATAGTGCACTTATTTTTTTCATGTAAGTTTATGACTATCACTCTTTTTGTTGGGCACCTTGCCTATTTCATCTTTAGGCAAGGGTGGCCAACATCCTTTCAGTTTTAGGACCTCACTCTAGTGGGTCTTAAATCATTAGATCTCTAATAGGTAGAAAGAATTGATCAAAGAAGTTGCCCAAAATAAATTAAGTAAAATCAATCTATAATTTAAAGAACCTCTTGCCACGCATGGTGAAGTAAGCTTCATCCAACTTCTTCAAAATTCATTTGAACTCACTTTTTGTGAAATTCAAGATAAATAAAACATTCATCCACAAAATTATAAATCTCTCCAATACATATTTGAATCCCCATCCAGCATAACCAAATTTAAATGAAGGTTTCAATTTAAAATCAAGTTTAAAAGAACAACAATCAAGGAAAAGTCTAATTTATACCCTTCTTTTCTAATAGCGAAGAGGAAACCCATAGTTATGTTTCTTTCAAGCATTCAATCACCATGTCTCTTGAAAGCTCATCTTCTCATTTACTTCAGGTGTGGATTTGGCCATGGATCACCATTCTCACCTCATCCCTAATGATCAAGTTTGGCCTTGGGTTTGAGCACTTCAAAGTCAAGGATGATGGTCTTATCCTCAGCACAATGAGTAAGGAGGAGGTGGCCGACAAGAAGCCACTTCTTCAGTTTGATCTCTAGTTAGATACCAAGTTCTCAACCTTAAAGGGAAAGCCTTAGAGGTTCCCATGACACTTACACCACCACAATTTAGACTAGTACAGCCTCTACCAGCTCCTTAAGGGGAAGTGAGCATATGAGATTATTTCTCCCACATCGAGGTCAAAACTAGCTCCCACCATGCAACATTAATAATCAGTGTCGTAATAAGAATAAAAATATCAAGAGGTACTATGAGTGTAAGGCCAAGGAGATTGAGGAAGCCTCTGGTGTAGCTTAAGAGGGGTCTATCTGTGAGACTTGTCCCCTTCTTGGTGGTAGTAGGTTTCACCCTCTCTTAGCTATAGAGGTATAGGATGATGTGAAAAAGATAACAACATCACCCCTGACCCATAGAATGATACATTGGATAGGGAGAGGAGGAAGACCTATGTTGGTTTAAGATCCATGCTTAGAGAGAGAGTTCATGGATGATTTGAGTCTGCCACCATTCATGACTTGAGACAAGTGATCCCTAGAAGCATAAGCAATCAGATCTATTGAGAGAAGGACATGAACGCTAGGGTTGCTGCCCAAGCGGGAAAGAGAGGGAGGAGGTTTGCCAGACAGTTGGTGGCCTCAGAATTGATTGACCATCTTGATCGGTGAGTTGATAGAGCTAATCACTCAAAGATAATAGCTCTTACTGGTTCAGCCAGATGGTCACCATCACCACACCGCTCCTCTCGTTGACCACCATCACCAATCCATGTCCTTCATCTAAAGTTCCTGCAAATACCATAAATCATAATCTAGAGAATGGGCATCCCCCTTGGTGATACAATTATGTCCCAAGTACCACACTCCATCTAATCCATTGGTTGAGGTGAGGCTGAGCTCTCCTGCTTGACTTCCTGCCCCAACGGTAGAGAAAAAAGAGTGGCTACCTAAGAGCATCATAGTTGCTCCATCACCACAGGCAGAGGAGAAGGAAGAAGGAAATATTGGGTTGACTCCCATGGTTGTTGAGCCGGTCATAGATAGCACTCCCCCTATCTAGAATAAATAGTGTATCACCTCTTCAAGACACAGTCCAGTAGTGAGTCACCACCCGACATATGTTCCAGTAGTTCCAGGTAGAGTAGATGGCCGATCATTAGAAGAGATATAAGAGGACTACTATGGCATAGTGAGATAGATAGTTAGAGATGATCATTCTGACCAAGAGGAGGATATGATAGACTTCAATGTCAATGAGGATGACTTTTTGGATGATACTGTTGAAGTCCACAAGGATGATACCTGAGGATCCTTGCATAGAGAACAGCCTGGCCAAGAAGCTCAGGGCATTGTAGTTAAGGAAGGTGACGCATCAGACTAAACTCAATGCCTTCTCCAACATATCAAGTTCAAGGATAATCAGATTGGTAGGATGGAGAGGAGAGTAGAGTAGTTGATGGCAGTGGCATTAACATTAAAAAATCAAGCACCTCCCAACTCACTCCTATGGAGGCCGACAGACCTGAGCTAGTGCATATCCTAGATCATCCCGAAAGCACTACTCCAATGGATGAGGATACTGGTAGCCTGTATAGGAAACAATTGATAGTACCTCCATGCATGAAAAAGATATCAAGATGGTAGAATAATAAGTGAAAGAGGCATTGGAATAGGCCCATGGGATCTTATTAATTCTAAAGGGTAGTCCCTACCCAAAGGAATTTGATGTAGTTCAATACCCTAATGGTTTTATGCCACCATCCTTCAATGTATTCAATAGTAGTGGGAACCCTAGGCAGCACATTGCACATTTCAGAGCTAGTTGTTGCAATGTCCGGTGGTCATGATGCCCTACTATTTTGGAAGTTTATCAGTAGTCTTTCTGGAGTGGTCTTTGATTAGTATGCTAAACTACCCAATAGTCCAGTGAAGTCTTTTAACAAATTAGAGAATCACAGGAGCTCAGTAGAGAGTGATTGTAGGGGACCTCATTATAGAGAAACAAAAATTGAATGAGTCCCTTATAGATTATATTCTCAGGCGGCAAAACCTAAGTATGAAATACGAACCACAACTACAGGAGCAGCATGCCATTAAGATTCTTCTCAAGAATATTCATGGTCTTGCCACCTTCATGCTCAAAGGCTTTACTATTAAGATATTTGAGAAACTAATCAGCAAGGCGGCTAACCTACAAGTGGAAGCTAAACAATTACCCTTCCCAGATGAGTCGTTCAGCCTAAACCCCAGAAAGTGTTTAAGAAGATGCCAGAGACAGTGGTAGTAGTGGACAAGGGAAGCAGCCTTTGAGAGCATAGTTTAAGAGACATAGAGCTCAACAACCTTCATTCCCACCTCTTCTTCCACTACCTTGACCACCATAAATGCCACCCCAATAGCCTACACAATAGTGATACCAGTATCCACCACCAAGTAACTATTACTATCCACCTACTCTTTCTGATAAACTCAATAGGCCATATTTATTCAAGTGAGAAGTAGTTTGAAAAATCTTCAAGAACCTTCTTAAGAAACCTAATTTTCAGCTACCTAAGCTTAGAATGCCAGAGGAAGTGGGTAAGAGTGATAATCCTAACTACTGCCCCTACCATCGCATGCTAGGCTATGTCTTAGAGGATTACTTTACATTCAAGGATTAACTTAAATATAGCTACAATTCAGGAGCCATAGTGATCCCCAAAGAGTACTTAGTGGAACAACCTTTTGATTCCATTAAAGTAGTCTTTGGGAAAACATCTAATCCTCTTAAGATAAAAGAAGGTTGGGATATCTCTTTATCCCGTACCTCTAAAATGATTATTTCTAAAATCAAGAAACTTTATTTATAGGTGCCTGACTCAACTTAGACCTACAACACTAAGGAAGGTCTGCTCATTATGAGGGACAACTTGGGCAGGGTGGAAGTCTAGCAGCAGCAGCAACCACCACGTGCCTAGAATAGTTCCATAGCACAATCACCATCTGAGTCCAGCATTCTTCCCCTTATAATTATTATTACCACATTTGCTAGTTTTGTCTCCATTAGTTGGAGTGTTGTATCTATGGATGAGGGCACCAAGCCACATACCGCTTACTTTACTTGACTTTTACCATGTACTACCAAAATTAAAGAAATCAATGAAGAAGAATAATTTCACATACATCTTGTCTACTTTTAAACATCTTAGTGATTTTATTCCTATTGATAGCTCTCCAAGTCATAATAATAATAATCTAAATAATTTAATAAATTTCATTCTGATTTAGAAGCATATTGCCCTATTCTAAATCTTCATGGTTCACCACTCGAGATAAATTTGGAGTCGTCCGATTACCATGATTCTTTAGAAGAAGCTGTAGGTATACCCAAAGAGCAGGTATAACTTTTCATAAGCTCCTCATCACAAGAGTCATTGAAATTAATCTCTATAGTGGTAAAGTTCTACCTTATAAGGTAGCACCTCAAGACAAGAGTAAGTAGTCATTGGTTCCAGTGAGCAGATAGCCCCTCCACAAGATGCTCCACCCTTGGATATGCTTATGGAGGACTACCTAAAATTGACTACAACATCCTAGCATACCTTAGAAAATTTTTACATAAGTTAATCATATATGACGCCCTTATTTTATCCAAAGAGATGAGAAAGTCACTAATCAAAGTATTCATTGACTTTGAAATATGCTTAGCTCAATTGGCCGCTACTAATCTAGCTATAGAGGAGGAGTGTTCAAAGGAAGTCCTAGGAGTCACATTCTCAAATGAATACTTACTAGGGATAATTGAGCACACCCCTCTCTACATCACCATGCATCTTAGAAAATTCAGGTTATCCAGTATTGGTTGATCCAAGTGCATCAGTGAACATTATGAGTCTAAAAACCCTTGCCTACTTGAGAATCAACATCTCTAAACTCTAATCTGAGAAGATGATGTTCAAATGATTCAATGAATTAGGCGAGTGGGTCCTAGTTATATAGTGTTGCCTTTAGATATAGATGATTGAAAGATAGAAGCTAAGTTTCACATATTAGATTCTAATACACAATGCTCTGTTAGGGTGACCTTAGATTCAAGAGAATAATATGGTTCCATCTTCTTTAGATTAGTGTATCAAGTTCATCAGGGATGGGATCCAATATTGTGTCAAAGAAGATCTCAAACCATTTGCAGTACATGAGATCGAGATTTATGAAGGAGCAACCTATTACCTTCCTAAGAAAAAAAAATGTCTTCTCTTATGAACTTAAAAAAATGAAAAAAGAGAAAAGAAAGAAAAAAAAGAAAATAAAAAGAAAAATAGAATGAGAAATAAAAGGAAAGAGAGCGAAAAGAAGACATTAGGGAAGAGATAAAGCCCGAGACCTACAATTCGTTACTACAATCGAAGGATGACCCAACCTCCACCAGGATTAGGAAGAGGCAAGTCTAGACGAAGCCCCAGGGGTGGTACATCTCCATACTTACCACCTGTTAGGAGGTTCGTTCCAGCATCCTGATGTACACCTGCCATCTACATAGACTTAGAATCTTGTTCAGAGGATGAGTCCTATATAGTTAGCATACCAGCTAACTCTTTATGTCAATATATCTTGTTGGAGGTGACGGGCCTGATAGTATTGGGTCCCCAAGTAAAGCATGAATGTATCCAAATCACTTCTATGTGAAATTGTTAGATAGCATATGGGTGCCTTAGCTCTAACTCACTTTACTCATAAAAATTTAATGGTTTTGTAGTTAAGAAAGTTCCCAAAACATGTGCAAATGCTAAACCCCAAAGGTTTTACTTAGGAGAAACATCCTCAAGAAGAGAAGTTAATGTAGAGCCTGAGGAGGAATCATTCAAAGAATTAATAGAATTACCATTTGATTGGTACTCACCTTATGTTCTTAATCTAGCAAAGAAAGGTTTAATTTCATATGTATGATCAAAGCATAGGTCAAACTATTTTGAGAGATTATAGGACAACAAGTGCAAGAACTCTCAATTAAGGCTCAGACTATGCTTTGGTACAATAGGCCTAGTAAGAGATGACGATTACTACTTGGTGATTACTAATCATTTGGAATCTAATAGGTTCTTCTCAAACCACATTAACTCATACAAGGTATGTTAAAACTGATGATCCATATGAGGTCCAAGTTAAAGATGCACCCCCAGAATTCAAAGAAGAATTTAAATCAACCATCGATGAGCTTAAAGAAATCAACTTAGGGACTAAAGACACCTCACGCCCGACATACATTAGTATCTTATTGAATAAATCAATGACTTAGTTAGGCTACTCATAAAATTTAAAGACTACTTTACAAGGAGTTATGATGAAATGCCCAGATTATCTCCTGAAGTAGTGATTCATAAGCTAACGATATAGTCTGACGCTCAAGCAAGCTCCCAAACACATGAGATCAAACATTGAACAACAGGCCATTTATGAAGTCAAGAAACTGATTGATGCTGGTTTCCTCCAAGAGAAAAAATTACCCACTTGGTTGGCCAACGTCATCCCAATCAAGAAGAAAAATGGACAAATTTGTATATGCGTTGACTTTAGGGATCTTAACAAAGTATGTCAAAAAAATTGATAGTGGATATTGCCTCAGCTCACATAGTCTTCTCTTTCATGGATGGTTCATCTGGATATAACCAAATAAAGATGGCACCTAAAGATGAAAGAAACATTACTTTTAGAAACCCAATCAAAATCTATTATTATAAGGTCATGAGTTTTGGCCTCAAAAATGCTGATGCCATGTACTAGTAGGCCATGAATCATATCTTTGATGAACTCATTCACCAAAGTTGAATGCTACGTCGATGATCTTATGATCAAAAGTAAAGAAAATGATGACCATCTCTTTAACTTGAGAGTAGTTTATGAATGGTTAAGATAATATTACTTTAAAATGAATGCTCTAAAGTGTGCATTTAGAGTGACTTCAGGGAAGTTTCTGGGATTCGTTGTCTGACACCGTGAGATTAAGATTGACCTAGAGAAGATTAAAGCGATATTGGAAATACCACCCTCTAAAATTCTAACCCAACTCAGATTATTCCAAGGGAGGTTGGCATATCTAAGATGCTTTATATATTTAACTATCCAAAAAATGTCAACCATTCTCAACACTAGTCAAAAAAGAAACTAAGTTGAAGTGTGATGATAAATGCCAGCTTGCATTTGAAAGTATCAAGCAGTATCTTATGACACCGCTAGTCATAGTTGTCCCTATCTAGGAAAACCTCTTATACTTTACACTAATATGTTAGACAACTCCCTAGTCACTTTGTTAGCCTAGGTCAATGATGAGGGGAAAGAGAACACACGTTGCTATCTCAATCATTGTCTGATACTGGTGAACTATCCACTCATTGAGAAGCATTCCCTTACTTTAATCTTTGAATCCCAAAAGCTATAACATTATATGCTCTCTAATAAAGTGAACTTGATTTCTAGAGTCAACCCACTGCAATATCTCATGACATAGCCGATGTTATTCAGATGATTGGCATGATGGTCCATGATTTTATCACAATTTGATGTCACATTCGTACCCTCCATGCGGTGAAAGGATAAGGACTCACAGAGTTCCTAGAAGCACATCCGCTTCCTATAGATCATGAGCAAATCATGAGCTTAGGGGATGCATACATGTGCCATTGGGAGATGTACTTTGATGGTGCAGCTTCCTCTCAATGAGGAGAAGAACCACAATTTGCTCTCCCAGGTAAGACAAAGGTAGATAGTCCTCCTCACACCTGACCCTGACATGATGAGATTTTCATATCATCTACCCAAACCTTGTACGAATAACAAGTTAGCCATTTCATTAGGCATCAAAAGTATTAGCATCTTTGGGGATTCACAACTAGTTGTCAACTACATCGGGTCTTATAAGGTTCTGAAGCCCAAACTCATCACTACCATAAGTACACCATGGAGTTATTAGCCCAAACTCCAAAGTCACAATTTAGAAAATCCCCTGAGGAGAAAATGCCATAGCTGATGCTTTATCCAAACTTACTAAATAGTTGGCATGTTTGGAAGAAGAGTCCATATCAATAGAGGTTCACAACAGATAAGTCCTACCTCTCATTGATGTTAAACTCATCAATAAACATACTATGAAGGGGAGGCTATCATTGTCAAAAAGAATGAAGAGTTAGATTGGAGGCAATGCTTCATTGATTACCTGAATAAAGGCAAATTACCTCAAGGGAAATCTCAAGCTCATCAAGTAAAGTAGAGAACTCTTCTACGCCCTCATGGATGGTGACTTATATCGATGGTATTTTGATCATATGTGGTTATGCTATTTAGACAAACATGAAGCCCATAAAATCATGACTGAGGTGCACTCAGGATTTTGTGAAGCTCATCGATCCAGTCCCAAGATGAAAGCCATGATCAAGAGACTTGGATATTACTTGATGATGATCATGGATTGCATGGATATAGCAAAGAACTACCACCAATGCTAAGTACATGGAGTGGTCCTACACCAACCACACAACATTCTACATTTGACTTTAGCCTCATGGCCATTCAGTGTTAGGGTATTGACATAGTGGGTCCGATTGATCCTCCCTCATCCAAGGGACACCATTTTATTATAGCATCTATGTACTACTTTTCTAAGTGGGCGAAGGTGGTTCTGCTCAGGGAAGTCAAAGCTTAGCATGTGCTCCAATTCTTCAGGAATCATATGGTGTAAAAATTTGGAGTGGCCCACCGAATCATATCTAACAATGGTACCACTTTCAAGAGTACTAAGATCAATAACTATGCCCGGAGTTACAACATAGATTGGAGGTATTCTACTATCTACTATCCACATGCAAATGATTTAGTGGAGCCTTCAACAAAAATCTCATCTAAATACTCAAGAAAATATTTGATGATAATTAATGATAGTGGCATGAGCAGTAAGCTGAAGCCTTATGGGCTTACCGTACTACCTACAGAACTCCAACACAATCTACTCCATTTTTCTTAGCATATGGGTCCAAATTCATTCTATCCTTAGAGGTTCAGCTCCCATCACTATCGATTGTTGTGGGTAGTAAAATCACGACCAGAATGCTAAGGTGTGATTGAAAGAACTCGAAGGTTTAGAGGAGATATGCTTGAGAGCCTATCAGAACCTCGAGTTATACAAAGTAAAAATGGTTCAAGCTCATAACAAGTTAGTCTGCCCTAGAGCATTTTGAGTTGGAGATCTTGTCTTAGTTTTAATGAGACTAATTGTAGACTATTGCAAGATGGGAGATAAGTTTGAACCTACTTGAGAAGGCCCTTTCTCTATTGAAAAGGCCTACCAAGGTGTATTCTATCAATTCATCAATCATAAAGGTGAATGCCCGATCCTTCATCAATGGGCTCTACCTAAAGAATTATTATGCATGAACAATATCCCAAATAATTTTCCATCAATAAAATTCCATTTTCACCAAATTGTTCTCCAATGGGCAAAAAATACAATCGTGCTTCCGGCATGACTAGATCCCTTGAATCATTCCTTCTGACCTTAACATAAAACTAAATCATATAGAAATCAAACCAATGCAGAAATTCTTCTCCATGCCCTTGACACAAAATGAAATGAACTGAACTACATTAGGATCCTAGTTCCATCTACCTCTCCACTTAGGCATGGATAACCTTGATTAGTGTTTGTGACATTCATGGATGATTTTGATCATCTCGGCCAACACCACTACATGTGCTGTGACTTGTCAGTTACAGCACACCTATTTGAGGGTCATTTTGTTGATCTCATTTTTGGAGTGAGGATTAACCTTTCTCATCTTAGACTTAGAAACCTTCTAAACGCTTGGATTTTCTTAGTGCTAAGACACTTCTAATCATTAAGAAAATACTAAACCTAAGCTTAGAGACTTAGATGGCATAACCTTAAGCCTAGGATATTCCTTAGGAAAAATAGGTTATACCTATCCTATTACCTAAACCAAAACTCATACCTATTCACTCATCCAAATTTAAGCTCATGTAATTGAAACACAACCAGCCTAAATTCAAATAATCGTACTTGAATTTACTTTTCTAATCTAAGCTCCAAGCCAAATTAACATGGGTCTAACCCAAGTAAACCCCCCTCACAATCCTATAACTCAACTTAAGCCCATTCAAGTAAACTAAATCCAACCTAATTCTCTCAACCTCACCAATTATTCATTAAATCATTTCAAGCAATACCAATACTTGCAATCAAGCTAGTTGAACCAAAGTAAAGTGACCAACCCAAGCTAGCCCATTTGACTTGAAGTGTTCAAATGAGCCAAAACCTAATTGAGCCCAAATCAATTGTAACCAAACCTATCAATTAACTTTAAATTTATCATTGAACACACCCCAACAATCCATAACACCAATTGTCCAAGTTAGATTGACCAAGTCTTAACCCAAAGTGACCTAAGAGAGGTGATTAAGCCAAATTCTAATTAAACTCCCATTGAATCAAATCAAGTCATCCAATCCCTTCATTGATGATTGTAGATCATTATTAAGCACTCCACTATAAGCAATTGAGCTTAACCAAGCTAATTCTACCCTTTGACCCTAGTTGACCCAATTTGGCCTAAAAGGGTCAAATTGAACCAAATCAAATCCTAAACCAAATTGATTGAAACCAATGCTTCCATCCACTATCTAATCCAATGTTAAACATAATACAATCTTCAATTAAACTCTATTTGGTCAACCTAACCTGATTAGCCACTTAGCCCAATTTGGCCTAAAGGTTTAAATTGGATCAAATCACTCCATAATCCAAATTAATTCAAATAAACTCTTCCAATCAATCACCAATGATCAATTGAACTTAACAACATAAATGCTCAAGCCAATTTAGCCAACTTGGTCAAATTGGTCAACATGACCCATTTGACCCAAATTGAACTATATGAGACAAATTCAAATCTAACCCAAATTAAATCAAACTAATTGGACTCACTCACTCCAAATGACCAATTAAACTCACTAAAATTATTAGTTTGACCCAATTTGTTTAAATTGGTCAACTTAACTCAATTGAACCCATTTGACCCATATGGGTCAAATTGAGTCAAACTCAACTAAACTAATCCCAAACCCAACCAAACTTAGAATGACTTATCCTTGGGTCACTGTGGGTCTATCCAAGTGGACCCAACCCATGGTGAACCCGATTTAGGTCAAAATCATTGAACCAAGCCACCTAAAATGGGACAAAATCTCCTTTTAGGTGTGTTCTCTACCCCCTTACCCCATGGCATCCACCTTTGACTCTTCTTGGACAAAGGGACCACTAACTCAACCTAACTCAAAGTTGTTGGGCTTTTGGCCATGAGGGGTGATTTCACCCATAGAGACTCATTGTCCACCTAAGGGAGGTTGTACACTCCATGCCAAAGACACTACACTCCTCACCTCTCACCTCACCACCTTAGCTGCCATCTCCTACACCACGCTAAATATCAAAGGCTAGACCATCTTGGTTCAACTAGATAGGTGAGTATACTCCTTCCCATGGATTCAAACTCAACACACACCTTCTCTAGACTCAGACAATCTCAGATCCCTCTCCCGAAGTTATGCTCCACTGGAGACTAGCCCCCCATCGAACCTGAGAGCTCCATCGGTCCAAGTTTCCAAAACCTCCACCAAACTCAAATTAACACTTCCCACACCTTCACCTCACTCCGGTGAACCAAAATGAATCATTTCCTGAGTAATTCAATCACTAGAAGACGTCTCAAGACCAAGTCCAGTGGGCTTTATGGTAAAGTTTGGTCCACAGAGCAATCGGGGAGGAGGCAGCTCTTGACCTTTTCAACAGGGGTCAATTCTTCAAGGCAAAGCTACCTCTATCAGCAGACTACCGGTCTAAAGCTTCGATGAGATAAAAATTTAGCAACCATAGTTTCCCCCCTAATTTTGGTCTATTTTGAAGTGAACTGTGCAATTTCCACTATATGATCCCTTTAGATTCATTCCCTAATCATTTTGAGTCAATTTTACCATCGATTGAGCTTTGGTGAGCTTAGATCAAGCGATGAAAGGAAAACGGTGTGCATCTTTCGATGCTCATGGGATGATGGATCATCAGCCATTTATTTCATGTGATTAGAATTGATGGTCATGATTACCTGCATTAGAAATTTTGATTTAATCCTTTTGAAATCACGAGATTAATCTTGGTCGTCCGATCGGAGATTGGACAACCGAGATGAAATCACATCCATTGCGGCTGAGTCAGCTGCCGGGTTGGATGATTTAAATAACCAATACCTTACCATGTGAAAGAGCTCGAGTCCGTGTGTCGATGGTTTAAAGGGTTAACTAGGCCTAAAAATGTAATTAAATGGTCATAATTTCAAAAAATCATAACTAATTGTAGAAAAATTCAAAAAATACAAATAAACTAATTTTGGAAAACTTAGATAGAAGAAAATTTAAGAAAAATAAAATTCTTAATTTATGTCTAGTGAATAGTGCTTAATTATAATTTCAAGCTTAGACTAATTATCATAATTAAGACTTAATTAAGGCTTAATTACTTGGCCTAATTAGATCAAATTTTGGTGGGATGATTCCAAGGGATATCCTCTGCCTCCCATAATTTTCTTGGATTTATTTTCCCTGTAATTTAAAGAAACTAAAATTTCAATCCTAATTATTCATGAATTAATTTAATAATTATTAAAATTTATAAGGTGTGAAAATTAAATAATTAATGATGATTAATCATTATGAGTGGTAATAGTGAGGAGAGATAACTAGGGTCTCTTTCCTAATTATCTTTCTAAATGTATTTCCTTAGGAGGGTTAATTAATACATGTAATAAGTAGGGATTAATTAGAAAGATTAGTGATAAAGTAGAAATCAAATAAATTTAATGATTGATTTAGGTAATTTAAATATAATCCATTAATTTCCATTTATGTGTTTAATAATATAAAGTTATTAAGGAAACTATGGTTAACCCATTGGTATGGAAAAATCATAAGAGTACCTAACTTAGATTCTTTCCTTCTTTAATATAGTTAACTCTTAAACATGAGCCTAATAACATTAGATTCGTTTAGGTGCATTGTAAATTTTTTTTTCCCAAGAACTTATCATATAAGGCTCATGGTCAAGTAGTTAACTAGATTAAAGAAGATTAGGAAAGGTAATTAAATTGATATGTTTAACAAGTTGAACCTAATTAATCCATAAAATCTATTTAATTATCACTTTAAAAATGTTAAATCACCAACATGGGGTGGGGCAAGTGTTAAGTATCATCTCTCCTCCTTAGGTTTCAATAATTCAAATATCAGAATCAAATCTCATAAGAACTTTGGTTAGTCTTAAGGAATATTTATTTGACTTGATTGTCCTTTGGACTTAATGTAATTGAATATGTTATATGGAAATATTTAATTACTTCTTTTCAATCATCATAAATGTGCATGAAATTTGTGTCATATGTTCATGTTTTCAAAAAAAATAAGAGTGATTCAAAAGAACATGATTACATCTAAGTTGTATGTGTTGGATAAATATTATTATATAGTGTGGCTATTATCACTAATAAATCCTAAATTATTTTCAAAACTATGAGATAATGATGAAAAATTTAACTTAATGTTGGTTATAAATATTCAATAAAGTTTATATTTAATTATTAATTTAAAATAATAAAGAATTTGTTTTATCTTTATGTTTCATGTACATATTTACATACATTTGAATTGGTAAGTATATAGTCCGGAACATGAGGGCTAGCCAATGAGATCTTAGATAACCTCACTTCCCTAGTTTGACAATGGCATGTACTTGCTTAATTTCATTTATATGTATTCATGTACTACAATTTAGGATAAAACTTTGTTATTCGTGTCACTAAGTTTTGCATGAATAAAAAGATTTGCTATTACATAATCTTTGCATGATTTTCATCCCTAAGCTTGTGTATATGTTTACATGTATTTATATGTTTACAAGTATTTAATTTGGTAAGTATGTAGTCTAGACATCTCGAGAATATGAGGCTTTAAGTAGCCCCAAGGAGATCTTAGATAACTTCACTTTCCTAGTTTAATAATGACACGTACTTGCCTAAATCTCTAATACATGTCTATATATGCTTAACTAAAGAATGAAATCTTTATTTTCTACTAAATTCATGCATTAATTATCATCAAGTGTGCAAAAATACAAATATGTATTGTATGTATAAATATGTGTATTAAATTAAATATCATGAATAATAAAAATGATGAAATGTGTATGCTATTGATGATGGGAAGAAGTGGTGGAATGTTATCCATGTAATAGTGATTCAGTTTTATTAATCACGAGATGCCTTTCATGTTTTAATAAGATTCCTTAAGACTAGCCCAAACTTAGGTTTAATAAAAATATTTAATAAATGATTTACTAAAGGAACTAAAGTTATAGTAATATACCATTAGAAAGTAGCTTAAGATAGGGATGAAGGGGATCAAACCCACTTTCTTCTATTCATAATAATTAGATATTAAGTACACATCAATTGAAATAATAAAAATGTAAATTAAAATTAATCAATTTATTTAAAGATTTGAATTGAAACCTTCTTTAATGTTTAACTTAAATAATTCTGAACTTTAGATAATCACACTTCTAAAGCTTAATTAAGACACACCACATTAAACCTATGCACACACATTAAAATACTAACCAATTTTAGCCTTTAGGTTAGGCCGGTGTATGTTGTGGTGTTATATTTTGTTTTATGATCTAATGCTTTAGACTGGATGTTAAGATTATTTGTGTGTAGACTAGATGTTAGGTCGCTAATAACCTAATGATATTTTTTTGTAGGAGATTATGCTAAAGCGATTGTTGTAATAATATGTAAATATAAATGTTCTTGCTTGCACGTGTTGCCTATGCACCTAAGCATAATCCAATTAGGACAGACGAGCTTAGATACCCAAGTGTAGGGTGTTATGTCCAACTATGTGAAATATAACTGATTGGTTTGTATGTTCTCCTAGCTGATGTATGTTTTGCAGGTGAAGTTGGATTTCTTTTTTATTATATGTAATTTTTGCAATAGGATTAGGATTAGTGCTATGTGGTTTAGGATGGCAGTCCCTAGAAGGCTAAGACTTGAAAGGCCCTATGAAGCCTGAAGTAAGCTAATCCAAGAAAAAGAAAGAAGAACAAAGATTGAAGACTCATATAACATCCATTTCATTTGTAATATTTAATTATAATCTGGGTTGTATAAGGGTAAAGCTCGGCTACACAATTTCTTTTTATTTCTAGGGTGTACGGTGGTACCCGGCCACATCATCATCTTATTATTTTATGAAATTCACATGTTTGATTAATATGTTTAGTTTGTGAATTAGAAATGACATGCTTTTTATAGGTTTCTTAAAGTTTGATAATTTTGATGTATGGCTTGGATGCGGCTACCCTCACTAAAAACTCATAACTAAATTCTAATGCAACTCATAACCTCATTTTAAAGCCTAGGCTCTTAATCAAGATAAATAAATTATTTAGTAGCTAAATGTTATATGTTATCACACAATGCATATCATATTACACTCTTGAATAGGGAGGGTCTCCACTCTTGCATGATAGGGGATATGCTTGACCTTTGAGAGTGATCTCTTATAGTGGAGAACACCTCTTCTAATTGATTTAGCCCATGACTTAATTTCATTATGCATATAGGCATAATTGTCCTAAGACCTTGGTCCCAAATGAATGTGTCAAAAATGGTTTATAAAGTTATAAATTTTGGCATTAGTTTAAGTCATATTTTCATACCAATCATGATGTAGTCTCTTATAGAGTGAGTTTAGGATTCTAGCTTCCTTCCTAATTAAATAACAGCCTGGCAATCTTGCATCTACATAAGATTGGCATACATGGTTTTAAAGGGTAAGAGTTAACTAGCGACCACTCTGGGCGGTTGTAAGTCTAGAAGAGTCGGGGTGTATTCATTCTCCCTTATGGGGTGAATTATCATATCCAATCTTTCTCGATTAGACATAGATTGAGCTTTTAGCTTGTGCTAAAATAATTTTAGATTTAGGTTTTGAGGCTACTTATTTTCTTCGGGCTATAGTATAACTCCTTGTCTCTTAGGCATTTTCACAATCTTGTGTTGTTGGCCTATGAGCCCTAGCATTTTAATGAAATTTTAACTTAAATAAAAGTAATCTCTCTCTCTCTCTCTCTCTCTCTCAAATATATAAAGCCACATTATAGGGTAGACTGAAGCACTAACTAAGCTTCCTAGTATCATTGGTGCTTCTTACTCATTCTCCTTTACTTCTTACTCATTCTCCTTTAAAATCCATAAATAAGTCTTTCTATTTAAACTCTCCCATTTGATTTCCATAAATACATAATCCTTCGATAGTCTAGCTTTCAAATCTTTGGAGATACTTATTGGCTACTGTTGACCTCACTTTTGGAGTGAGCTCTCAACTTCTCCATCTTAGACATAGGACTCCTCTAGACACTAAGAGTTCTTTAGTTTTGAGACACTTCCATTGATTAGGTGAATACTTAATCTAACCCTAGAGACTTAAAAGGGTTTATCATACGATTAGGCTATCCAATAGGAATTTAAGGAAACCACTTACCCTATAGCTCAAATCCATCCCATGTACACTCCTTCAAACTAATCCAAATCAAATCTCAAATCAATTCTAACTCAATTAATTTTGTCAAATCTCAAATCAATCCTAACTCAATTGAGTTTCTCAAATCCAAAATCAACTCCAAATTCATTTCCAATCCCAAATGATTCAAATCCAAAATCAATTCCAAATCCAACTCCATGATGATTGAAACCCATGATCAATTCCAAATCTAAAACCTTCCTAAGCATTATAATCACATCCATGCAAACCCTTCAAATCAACCCAAAGCTGTTATTTCTATAATCACTTATCATTTATATTCATAACTATAAATGAAATTGGCATCCAAATCTAAATCAAATGAATATAAATCAACCCAAATCAAAACCCCTTTTCAAACTTTTGACCTACCTTAGCCAAATTCACAATCAAATCATTACTAATTAACATGATTCTCTCATGGATCATTTATATTCTCATTTATATTCATAAATATATGAAATAAAAATTCAAATGGCCAAAATCAAATAAATATAAATTCAAAAACTCAAATCCAAACCCAATTTATATCCTTTAAGATAATTTCTTAAATTTCGACAAATCATTCTCAAATAAATCCAAACCCTTGAATTTTCTCTTCAAACAATCACTCCTTCAATCACATGCCCAAATATAAACATAAACTACAATCACCAAGCCAAAATAAAACTAACCCAAGTCAAACCCCTGTTCATCTTTTTGACTTGAAATTTTCAAATGAAGAAAATCTCTTTTGACTCCAAACCACTTGCAATTGGATTAACATTTCAATCATAAGTCCATATGTCGGTTCAACCAAACTTGAATCAAGCCTTGATCAAGTCAATTGACCAATTTAGGTTCACTTGACCTAAAGTGACCTAAAAGACCTTTTGAGCTTAGTTCTAATCCAACATGAATTGGGTTGAACCAAGGCCACTCAAGCCTCACATTGTGATCAACAATCATCCCAAAATGATCAATCACTCAAATTGGGTCAAGCCAAGTCAAACCTAGCTTTTGACCAAGTCAACACTTAGCTCAAATGAGACCTAAATAAGCCAAAATTCATCATGAGCCAAATTCATTGAAACCATTGATCTAAACCAACCCATAATCAATTATTAAACATGACCAAGCCCTCACTTGAGCTAGACCAAACCCAATTGGCCCTCCTAGCCCAAGTTGACTCAAATTAATCTAAAAAAGCCAAAATGGGTCAATTCTTGGTCTAAACCAAATTGATTGCAAACAATGGGTCAAATTCATTTCAAATTGATTGTTAAACTTGACCAAAGCTTAAATTGACCAATTAGACCCAACCTAGCCCAATTGACCATGAACCCAACTTGACCCAAAAGGTATAATCAACTTGAAATCAATCCAAATCAGAATTGATTGAAATCAAAGCTTGCAATACATTTAAAATGGTCAACCAAGCCTAAACCAACCCATGACCTAACCTATTTGGGTCAAAAGGGTCAAATTGGTCAACTTGATCCATTTGACCCAAATGAACCTAAATAAACCAAAATAAAATCTAAACCTAATTAAACCAAACCAATGACACCCATAAGCTCCAAATGATCATTTGAACTTGACCTAACCCATGGTTTGACCTAATTTGATCGATTGGCCAACCTAACCCAATTTAACCCAACTTGATCCAAATGGGTAAAATTGAGCCAAATCAAATCAAATGAACTCCAAATCACTTGAAATTTGGTCCAACCCATTTTTAAATCATTTCAAATTTGACCAGATCAAATTCATAGCCAAATTTACACTTTCCTCTTAGGTCAAAGGGTATCCAATGACCAAATTCACTTGGAATTTGGGCATTCCTTTCCTAAGGCCACTTGACACCCATCTATTGGTCCACATGGACACCAAGGAGGGTGGTGAACATGACCCAATGAGCTTGGGTGAGCCATGTCCTAAAGGGAGGCCAAATCGACCTCCCCAATCACCCTTGGACACTTGGCTTAGCAAATTCACTCACCAATCACTTGGAAAGCCACTCCCTCACTCCTCCACCCAAAATAACCCATGTGGAATGTTTTTTAGTTCAAATTGATAAGCCAATCCAAACAATTGAGCTAAAATGGAAAATAAGCCATCCACTATCTAATCCAAGGATGGAGAGATATCCCCCCCCCCCCCACCTCATTCTCACTCAAACAGGGAGAGATTCATTCCTCAGAGCTCTAGAAGCATTTTGAACCCTCCTAGAGCTTTCCTAAAGTCTCCTAAAGCTCCCTCGATTATTTTTTGTCTATGTGCTAAGCTGAAATAGGGCAAGCCCATTCTGAACAATACTCCCTCCTCACTTTACCAAACCCAAATTTCTTTTACCCACACTCTCACCACACCTCGTCGAGCTCAATTGAACCATTTCCCAAGCCTCTAAGCAATGGGAAGTGCTACTTCGATCAAGATAGATCACCATTGAAGAGGAGCTTGGTGACCAAGCAAACCATTTTAAATCAAGACCAAATTTCTTCAACAGGGGTTCATCTCTACTAGATGAAGCTACATCTTTTGTTGGAAGCGCTAGTGATAGTCTCTAATGAGGTAATTGTTTGAAACCGTAGCCATAGGGGAATTTTCAGTTGGTCTTTTTCATAGGGAATTATCATCCCATGCAATTTTGACCATTGCATATGCATCCCCACTTCTTTTAAGGTGTGGGATCATTTTGATCCCAATTTGAGCTCAGGTGAGCTCAGATTGAATGAGGAAAGACAAACGGTGTTTGTCTTTCATCGTTCATGAAGGAGAAGGATCATACATCATCCGTTCCGCATGATTGGAACAGTCAGTTGTGATCAAATCATGCTAGATCCACTGTAATCTCGGCCATCCCATCTTAGATCGGATGGCCCGCAGAGAAAGAGTGTCCGCCGCCAGCTGACTCAATCGATGGATGTGATAACTTAAATAACCAATCCCATCACACCACATGGAAAGCGCACTGCATCAGCACGCCGCGTTAGCCATCACGTGGTCCAACATGATTAGGAGTTTAATTAGACTTAATTAATCTAAATTTAATGGTGAAACTTCCAAAATTCAAAACTAATTATAGAAAAAATCCAAAAATATAAATAAATACATATTTTAACGTAATTCTGAGGAGAATAATAAAAAATTAAACTCAATTAATTTTGAGTAGTGATTTTGACTCAATTTAGGTTTTATTAGAAATGTAATTAAGCTAATTACTCTCTAATTACTCTAGCAATTAATTCTAAATATTTTGAGATTGATTAGTGGAATGACCTCTACCTCCTATGATTTTCTTGGAATTTATTGCTTGATTAATTAGGGGAATTTCTTATTTTGTTCTTAATCTCTCTCTTAATTAATTAAATGATTAATTAGCATGTTAAACACTAATGAATTTATTAATTAAGTTGGCTAATCATTATGAAATAGTGAATGGACATAGAGAATGAGATTAGAACCTTTTCTCCAATCTTTTCCTTTAAGTTTATTTCATTTGGGTAACACTTAATCAATTTACAACTAATTATTGGCTTAATCACCTCATTAAATAGTTTAATTAATCAAACAAAAAACTAAATCATTCCAAAAATTAATCATTCAATTCTTAGGTAGATTCTTAGGTGTTCAATAACCTAAGAGAATTCCAAAGGAAATTATAATCAAACTACATGTGTATGAAGGTTATGAAAGTACTTAATTAACCAATAATTGTGAGCCAATTATAATTTCTTAGGTGCATTGCTGATTTAATTTTCATGTGGTTGCATATCATATGTTGGCTCATAATTACTTGGATAATTATGTTAAGGTGGTATACGTTAGGGGTAATTAATGGATTTAATTTATACAATAATTTAATCAAATCATAAAGTCAACTTAATTATCTTTGGATTAAACCAAATTGAATCACAAACATGGGAATGGTTTAGGACTAGCAAACATATTCTCATATTTCCTAAGTCAAATAAAATTCAAAGATAAAAATCTCCTTAAAGAATTTTGATTCATTTTAAATGATCTTATTTTATATGATCACCCTTAGGAATTAATTAGGGTGAATGAAGTCATGTGCTTACATTCCTTTATTTTTTTCCAATCATGCTAAATATTGTTTGCCATATGAAATCATGCATTCATTTCTTTTAAAAATTAATTTTTTTTCTTTTATGTCAAATTGCATGTGTTGGCTAAAATTAAGAATATGAGTGGCTATTATCACTATTAAACCAAAAATTATCTTTTTTAAAACTTATAAATCAAAGATTATGAATGAAGTAATGCTAGTTATAAATATTTATAAGCTTGCATGTGATTATAGCATAAGATGTGTATTATGAAGTTCTCTTTCCTTCTCTTAACATGGATTCACATAGGATTTGCAAGTGTATAGTTTGAAAAGAAAACAACACTTGCCTAAATCTATTCCTTGCATCTCAATATTAAGACTTAGGAAGGATCTTCATATTACACATGTAAATCATACAACCAAAATAAACATAATCTCTTGCATGATTCCTTATCCATTTGGTTCTTTTTATACATATACATGTATCTAAGAAAAGTGGTATATCAGTTTGAACATCTTGGGGCTGCGAGGCTTTAAGTAGCCCTAAGTAGGTCTTATACCATATGCCCCTGGTGTGAAAAATAATGGTGTCGTACTGACTTATAACTTTTATACATGCGGATGTGCATTTAGCTAATGGATGAAAAATCCCTCTTTTCTACATAACAAAGACATGCATTCATGATCCAATTAACAAATGGAATATCCAAATTCTCAAATCACATCTCTTAACAGTCATCATCAAAGTGTGCTAAGATTTCCATTACATGTATAGGTATACTTAGGATTATTCATATGCATGGTATACATGGTGGAAAGAAATGAGTGGGTGTGTGTTATGTGATAGTAATCCACCCTAACTAATCCTAAGATGCCTTTCTTATTGAATAGGGATATTTAGAATGAATCTAAACTTAGGGTTAATTAAACATATAATAAATCATTCCCTAAAGGAAATAATCAATCTACCTATGCTTTAAGGTAGGGATAAAAAAGAGCTCTCTTCTCTTTTCTTCTCTTCATAACATTTAGTCACTAAGTGTAGGTTCATTCAAACTAAATCAAATCACTAACTAAAATTGACAAGTCAACTAAATCACTTAAAATGAAACCACCATCTAAATTGAATCTTTCACACTTGGAAAATTTCAACCTTAAGCCACACAAGCCTTAAATGGCACACACATTAGGCTAAGTCACAACTTCTAGCTTTATGGTAGTGTGATGCATGGTTTGATACATGATTTTATTTTATGGTGTAAAGTTTTAGACTGAATGTTAGGGTGTATGTGCGTCGACTAGATGATAGGGTGATCTTAGCCTAATCATGTCTTTGTAGGGGATTATGCTTAACGGGTCATTGTAATGAAAATAAAAAGAATATAAATGCTTTTTATTATGCAAGTTGCTTAGCCCCTAAGCATAGTCTAAATTTGGACAGATGGACTTGGTTACTGATGTGTGAGGTGTTAAGTCCAAATTATTCATATAACTACTTGAGTTGTATCATATGCTTAACTAACCTTTATTTCATATGTTTAGTTAGATTTAACTTTCCTATTTTGATGTAAATTTTGTAAATATGATTTGGAATGAATGTTATGGGGGATTAATATGAACATTGGTTATAAGATCAAGTCTTATGTATCATGTGATGCCTTTGGAGCAACCATATTCCAATCAAGCCAAAAATAAGAAATAAAAGAAGCAATAAAAATGACAAAATAAAAATGAAGAAATGAAGATTGAAGGCTGAAGACTGAAGACCCCCATAGCATTCATCATTTGTAATTATTCATTTGAAATATGAGTTGTATAAGGGTAAAGCTCGGCTACCCCATTTTCCTTTTTTGGGTTGTGCGGTGGAAGCCGACCACATTAGCCTCTTATTCTTTTGCACTAATTTTATAAATTGATTGATATTATGTTTATGATTATGCAATTAGGATGATAATATTTTCCTAGTTTCTTAATTATTTGATGCTTGTTGAATGGCCTGAATGCAATTAAGCTCTTAAGAAAAAAATAAATTCTATATCCAATTAATCAATTCAAAATTAAAATAAATAATTCATAACCTCACCTAAAGCCTAAGATATAAATCAAAATAATAAAAGATTTAACAACCCCTTAGCTGGATGTTATATGTCTCATATCATGCATAAATCATATTGTCTCACTCTTGCCAATGGAGGGCTTCTATCTTTGCTAGAGAAAATGGCTTGACCTTTGAGAGCCATGGTGGAAACACACCTCCTTCTTTCTAATTTTGGCCTATAACTAATTTTCTCATGCATTAGGCATATAAAACCCCATAGCTCGTGTCAAATAAAAATGTCCAAAAATAAAAATAAAACTTGATAAAATTTGCATTAGGTTTAAGTCATTATTCATACCCTTCATGATCTAGTCTCTTAGGGGGTTAGTTTAAGGACTTAGTTTATCTTCTAAGTAAATAATAGCCTAACCATCTTGCAAAGTATATGACTTGCCTACATGTATTTAAAATCATAGGAGGAGTTAGTTGGTGGCCACCCCAAGTAGTTATAAGTCTAACAATTGAGTGGTTTATCCTCTCTTATGGAGGTAAACCATATACCTACTTTTATCTTAGATTTAGGTTGAGTTTTGGCCCTCACCAAACCTCCCTAGATTTAGGATCCGAGGTGGTTATGTTTCCTTTGGGCTACAAGCATATATCCTCACCTCTTAGGCATTTCTACAATCTTGTATCATGGAATTGTAAGCCCTAGATTTCTAATAAAAATTCAACCCAAATATATAATTCTCCTTAATTTTAAATATATAAAGCCCAACCATATGATAGTTTGGGATGCTCACTAAGTTTCCTAGTATCATGAGCATCCCCTACTCATCTCCCATTGGTTTTGATAATAACTCTCTCATTTTGATCAATCCCACTTGATTTTCTAAAAATAACTAATTGATTGATAGTCCTATCTTTGAAATCTTTATAGATAATGCTCATTTACCTTAATTATGAGTATTTCTAAGGAAGCTCATTCCTTAGGATGTAATTAAATATAGAGGCTTGCCTCCATAGGGAACTTAATGAACCTGACTTAAAATAAACCCTACTTTACTTTTCCATGTAAAGTAGGGGAAAGATCTTTGGTACATTCGAAGACCCATCATGCCTTAGTAGTTCTCATTATGTGATTAGGTCCATTATAAGATAGTGACTTCTATCTCTCGAGATAGTACACTATTCTATAATGTCATACCCGATCACCCTAATGAGTACATCTATGAATCTGTGGTGTCCCCACACATAAACACACACAAACACCTAAAATAAACACCACAACTACTTTAATCAGTGTTCTTAAAAGATTTCCATTTCCTATGATGTAATTAACTATGGAAGCTTGCTTCCATAGGGAACTAAAGAACTCGGTAAAAAATAAACCTTGCTTTACTTCTCCATATAAAGTAGAAGAAAGATCTCTAGTTTATATGTAGACCTATCTACCTTAGGAGTCCTTATTATGTGATTAGGTCCATTGTAGGGTGATATTTCCATCTCTCGAGATGATACATCATACCTTAATGCAGCACCTGATCACTTCAATAAGTACTCCCTAAGATCTGCGTAGTGTCCCTCCAGCTCCAAATTAAAATGCCATAATATACTAGAGAAAATACACATATAGAGGAGTCTGACAATTATGGAAACTAGTTTTGAACCAACTTTTATTATATTTAACTAGGATATTGGTAAGTGTGACCCATGATGACTCATTAGATTTGGATTCTTGTGCATAAAGTTACTTATCTTTAGTGAGACATATATCCAAAGGCAATTATCTGGCATGGAGATTTCATTTTTTTGTTTCTAGAATACACCCCAAGACTTCAACTGCCTTGCATGGTAGTCTATCAAAAAGCTTATAACATACAAGAGCATCCTTGCATCAATTACTTTTAAGTGTTGACTTAGAAGTTTTGCCTATGTAGAGATAAATTCTTTACTAGATTCTACTAGTACTCTAGGTATTAAAGTGGGAGAGTTATAGTTATGGGAATTCCTCTATATAGACATTGAATTTAGACTATTCTCTTTATGCACTGCTTATGAGGAGGTCTTGTCAAATACACTTACTACTATAGAAACATCAACAAATGCCATTTCCCATTAAGTTTTTTTTAATTTACCAAGATTTAGAGCACATTCTCAAAGCTTTGAGATTCTTTCAAAAGAAACTTTCTAGAGTACAAATGGAGTGCCTTGATATTTGTTGAATTAAGAGAACTAAAGTAAAGGAGACAATATTTGCTAGAAAGGAGATCTATGATCAGAAAAGCTATCACATTCATAGAAGAAGATTGATCATAGGTAAATGCTCAAGTGTCCAAACTTGAGCAAACTCTTTCTTCATTAGAGTATGATCAAGAGACCACCTGCAACATCTCCATGAAGCATGAGAGAGTAGGCCACTATGGCCTAATAGTGCTTATACATCTTCTATTTGTATTAGAGAAATCTAGGCTAACTACAGCTAAAATTTCTCATGTAACTATCTCTAATATAGTGTAAAACATTTATTAGGGTAATATCTCAGAAGCTTCACTTCTTTGCTTAAATTATCTTTATATATGTATACTATAACTAATGAAAGATCCATACAATGAATGCATCATGTCCTAATAACATGATATATTCATTGGGGTGTAATTTTGTTTACATCAAAAGATATAAAATAAAATAAATATAATTTTTTTTATTTTTGCACAATGGCATTATGTTCATAGCACTAAGGCATTGCCCTGATATTCTAAAAGAAATAACTTCCCAACCCAGCTGTCAAATTACGGTACAACACCGCAATCTTGGCACCGAGGCTACTTAACTGCTTCATCTAATTGTCAAATTAAAGTACAGTGCCACAACACTATAATCTTGGTGCTGAGGCACTATACTGACTATTGAGAGGGAATAGTTATCAGCTCACTCTTATAAATTAGAGTGAGCAGTTCACCCCAAAAAACTTTTCCCATTTGAATTTACTCTCTCTCTAAATGGTGCTCACATCACTCTAAGTTTTTTTACAAGGTAAAGAATTGTTTTTCTAACTAGTTTAAATAAAATCCTAAAGTTGATCGTTGATCTGGTGTGAAAAACTTAGATATTTAAAGACCTCCACTATTGGAATGTATTCTGACGTGAGATGAAAACACCCTCTTCTCCATTAATCTTAGATCCAAAATAAGAGAGAAGATTACTTTGTACTATACAATTTTAAAACATAGCAATGCTAAGGCAAAATGCTGCCAAAATTTCTACAAAAATTTGAAAAATTTGCACTTTAAATTCAAAATTTAGCCTATAGTGTTGAGGCGTTAGACTTAGCTGTGCTCTTGGGTATTCATGTTACAAGAAAGTGACATAGTGCCCAAGAATTAGTGCCACAGTGCTTGAATGGAATTCCATAGCTCCACAATGCCATAACATCAATGCCATGATGCAATACACTTAGAATATGACTTTGAATATTTTGATTAAAAATGAAATAAAATCCCACTAAGATGTAGCATTGTGGGGATAATGCCACAACATAGTGTCACCTTGCTGCATATGAAAAAGGACTTAGAAAATTTATTTACTGGAGAGAAAATAATATTCTATAACATCACGATGCTACAGTACATTGCCATGGCACTTACCTCTCAATTTCTTTAGTCTATCTCCAGCACTGAGGTGCTGACATACCAGCACCACTGCACTGTACCCTAATTTGATATTTTATATAAGTGCTAAAAAATTTTATTTATCCTGGAGCATCAATAGCGACAAAAATATACAACCATACAACACAAAGATAATAAAAAGGAGAATTTTATTTCTTTAAAGAAAATTACAAATTATAAATTTAAATAAAACAAAAGAAGAAAAAAATACAAATAGGGGGAAAGCTAGTAGTCATTCTTATCACCACCCTCCTCATTCTCTTCTTCTTCCTCCTTGGCTTGATAGAGGTGGGGTAATCATGCAGGGATGATATTAAGGCATCAAAGAGAAGGATACCTGGCTAGGATCTCCAAGATTGCAATTCTAAACAATGTTGACTAGTGTAGTGTTGAACTAGGCCATGTAGGAGAATTGCATCTTCTATTGATCTATATGATGGTCAAATTTATGTTCCAACATCTCCTTCCTATGACTACTCTTATCTACCCTTTTTTGTAAATCCTCTCCTTGGTAACCTTATTGATGTTACCAGAGGGCATAAGCTTGAAAAAATGAAATAGTGCCAAGCCTTAGAGGTGGCAGTCATACTAGTGATTGAAAAGTTGATAATCCTTTTCTCCTATCATTTCCATTACACGCTTTCATTTCCTCTACAAAAAATAATAATAATCTCATTAAAATTGAAATGGACATTGTATAGAAGAGATATTGATCATATTCAATATTAGAGAGATTATAAAATGTGCTTATAGCACTACTGTCATAACTTACTAGCTTTCCCGGACATATGCCTTATTTTTGTGGTCGTCCTTAGCATTTGAGAAGATTTTGTGCCCCACCAGGACAATGCACTATTTGTTGTCGTAGGCTAGCTTAAGTCACTTTCACTCCATGATTATCCCCTCCATGCTGCCCCTAGGATTATGGAAATCTCTTTTCATAATTAGGTGCTTGTGAAGGAGAGCATGCTAATATTGCTCCTAAGTGTTAGCACTAATGAAGTGGTTTGCATTGCTGGATGCCCTCTTCTTGGTCATAACACTTATAAGAGGCATGATTAATAGTGAAAATTAGAAAATAAAAATAGTTAGAGAGAACAAAATCCTTAAGAGAAGAGATTGTTGGATGATAATCTTTAATAGCCTTGACCTCTATTTATAAATCAGGACCCAGTGGCGTGGCACCCAGACTTGGAGCCAAGGCACTACCCTCTCAGTTGCGAACTACCACATTACCACCCATGCAAGGTGATGGTCTCCCATCTGTCAATTATTGTACGGTCATAAAGATAAATTTAATTATAGTAAATTTTCATAATCGATGCACCCGAAAAGAGCGAAGCACCATAGCATTTTGACTCTGGCACTGTAGTTCTCTTTAAAATTAGGCTATTATTTTCCTTAAAACCCACTGCATGTCAATCAAGAATATTGACCAGTGCCGCATCACTACTAGACACATAGCATTGTTCAAACAATCAAATGTCCAATAATAATAGCATCGCGGTGCTACATACATAGCATTGAATCACTGAGCCTCTAGCTCTTCTACCTTGTGACTTGCCACAAAAGCATTGGGTTCTACTATCGCAAAGTCATGGCTGATCCCAACGTTGAGGTGCTAGGTCCTAAAATGAGAATTTTATCAACTTTTAATAAAATTCAATTTTTTTATTTGATTGTTATGTAAATACAACTATGTCTATCCAATATATGGATAAATCATTTATATGGCATTACAAAGGGATGTAAGCTCAACCTTTTGTACATTCACCATGTGAACATCTATCCATTCTCCATGTGAATACACAATAATTTGGTCATGATGCGAACAAATTCATATTCATCTACTATGTGGACAACCCTAATTTTTTTTTTGTCATTCCAAAAGGATGTAAGCCTAACCTTTTGTATGTTCACCATGTGGACAACTATTTATTCGCCATGCAAACACCCCATAATTCATTTGCCATACAAATAAATTCATATATGTCCAGCATGTTGGACAACCCTGATTTTGGCATTCCAAAAGGGATGTATGTCTATTTTTATATTCATTCACAATGTGAACATCACATATTTCCATGTGAACACCTTACAATTTTTTCACCACATGAATAATTTTGCACAACTTACATAAAATATCTAAGTCTACTTGAGATACCTAAAATAAGGCAACCCATGGCTACAAATCAGATTCTTCGGACATTTCGACTATCTCCCTCTGATGTTTGTTGGTTGGAATAACGTAATATAGGGATGATAAAACCATGGGATATTGATCAGGATTACACTCCTATGTCTTACAATCATCTAAGCCACACACATCTCTAAGACGCCAATTGCACATCAGATAGATTTGTTTATTTTCAACCTTAATCATTCTCTTCTACAGTAATGGGGATAATTAACTATAGAGTCTTGCTTCCATAGAAGTAAAGCCCATATCAAAGTAAACCCTAACCCAAATGTTAAAGGAAATCTGATTGAATATATATCAACCTATCTTACAAAAAAAATACACTCATACCAATCCCATAAAGATAGCGGAGCATATCCTCGAAGGTGTTTTTTAGAGTGATCATGAGACTATACTACTTTTGTGTGTATTTGAGAAATTCAAACTAATTACCTATATCTGAAATTTCTTTTAGCAACTATCTCATCATTCTTACATGATATATGAATATTATAATTATTGACTTTTCAAATATTTTATTCTTTCTCACTTTGATTTTTATAAATATAATAAAGAAGAGTAATAAATGCATTATATCTAATTGACATGGAACATTCATTGAGGGGAAATTTATTTGCAATTGAGATAAAAAAGGAAAAGAAAATGAAATATGTATCAGAGCATAGGCACTAGATGTTTAGGTCTGAATCTAGAAGCCTTAACCACTCCCACCAACAGCTATCCCCATCAATGATAACTTCCCGAAGGGAGAGTGAGAGCAGTTAAAGGAGTAATTTTTTTATAAAAAAGGGTACTAGCCATTCTCACTTTCTTATCTCTACTTTTTGTAGCCACTCTCTCACTCTCTGCACACTTTATTCTCTTTACTGCACACTCACTCCCCTTTACTTCACACTCTCTCCAGTCACCGGCGTTCCCTTAGAAAACCCTTCTTCTCATATGAAGAGTCTCCTTCTCACATGAGACAATTGAAATCAAGCCCTCATTAATTCTAGGTAAACTTCAAATAAAGAGTTTCTCTCATATAGTCGTCTCTCTATTGGAAAATTTTGTAGACTTCCACCATTAAACTTGGATCTTGTACAAAATGACAATCCTTCCTCTAATAATCTTCAACTGAGCAAGGGGAAGAGCTCAATAATGCCAATTACAAAATAATTAGGGATTACCAAGATAAAACTATATTGAAATGAAGATTAACTCAAAATTTAATTCTTTGAATCAAAGATTTGAAATTTGAAGGCCTCCACCATCGAACTTGATTCTGGCATAAGATAAAAATCCTCCCTTCATTGATTTTAGATCTGAAACAAGAGATAAGAGCACATGTTATATTAAAAATTTTCAAAACATAGCATTACTAAGTCATTTTACTGCAAAAATTTTATTGGAATCATAAAATTACATAAGAAATTCATCCTAAAATATAGTCTCTGGATTCTTAGTGTCTCAATGCTACTATACACCGCTAAGGCACAACTTCAAGCATCGAGGTGCAGCTACTCAGGATCAAGGCGCTAAGCTCTAAAAAATTTAGACCTATAGCATTCCACTTCACATCACCATTCTATCGTATGGCACCGACACATTGTAAATAGTGTTATGGTGCTACTTCCTAGTGCCATAACATTACCTTCTTGGGTTGTAAGGTCAAAATGCTCACTTGCAGCACCACAATGCTATCCAGAAATTGCAGAGGCACTATGACAACACCACAACACCACTTTTTGTGTGGCTAAGCATTGCCTTCTGTGATCTTAAGCCTAAGTTCCACCATCTAACACCGAAGCGCTAACTTTCTACCGCATACACTAATTTTCTAGTGTTGAGGTGATGACTTCTCAATTTTGCTAATCTTATGTAAAACTTTTTATTCAATTAAATTTTAGCTTGTAGTCAAATTGCAATTAAATCCTATAGATAGCTAATTAACATTTGAAATTACAAACAACTAATATAAAATAGAAATTTAATTACAAAAATGTGAAAAATGAAATTACAAAAAATATTAAAAAAATAAAGAAAATACATGAGATATAAGAAAAGAGGGAGAAAGTTTTCCTAGTAGTTATAGTCATCCTCGTCCTCTTCTTCTAGCTCTAACGGGGTGCTAATATAAGGGTGATAATGGGGCACTGTAGGAAATTAACTCTACTCGGACCAGCATTAAAATTGTAATTTTCAAACATTTGGAAAAGTGCTAAGTTGAACTCAGTTATGCAAGAAAAGTATTGCTACACATATCATAGAAAATAAAATACTAAACTAAAAAATATAAATAAAGGCTCTATGGATTCATCTTAGTAAGAGGAATCCAGTAAACTTAAAATCTCTTATTTTAATTATGTAATTTTAAGAAATTTTGACTTTAATTGAAATTAATTAAGCCCAAAATAACAATTCAATCTATTTGAAATTTTGAGGAATTAAAATTGAAGCTAAAACACAGCTTAGGTAAAATTGTAGGATTTTTTGATAATTAAATTGAAATATATAAAAATTTTAATCTCTAAATTTTAATTTAATAAAAAAAATTAATATTAATTCAAGAAAATTATGAAATCAATTAGAAACATCATAATAAACATTATTGAACCTAAAACAATTTTAAAGCTTATTAAACCCATTAATTCTCAAAATGACATGATTAGGTAATTAAATAAAATTATTTATTTATTTAACTAGCCTAATATTTAAAAAATTATAATAAATCAACCAAAACTCTAAAAATTCCAAATAAATCACTTCTGAATTCATCCTTCAGAGAGGAATTAAAAAAAATTAAATCATTAGTTTCTAATGTGTTAGGCTTAATTAGGGTTTTACTAAAATCATTACAACTTTAATTAGCCACAAAATAAACATTTGATCAAGATGAAAGTTTAGGAGATGAAATTACCAAGGAATCCACTTGCTATAAGGTATTAAATTTTAAAGAAAATGACTTCTAAATCAAAAGATATTAAATTTTTATGTTATGGGTCAATTTAAGTAAAATAAAAATTAAAATTTACCAAAATTATAAAAATTAGTGGAATTAACTCAAGACATTTTCTATAACATAAAACACTCTAAAGAAAATTCCTTAGCTTCTAAAGTTGAAAAATCTTAAAATTCATCGATTTAGGATTTAAAGTGTAATTAATAATACATAAAATTAATTAAACTCTAAATTATGAATTGATAAATCCATGATAAAGAAATTAATTAATTGAAAACTTTGATTAATCAAGCTCTTAATTTCATGTCTAAATAAGGATTTATTAATATTCAAGTCACCTCAAATTCATTTAATATTAAGTGAATGATGATAATCATAATTAAACATAAATAATTAATTAAATCACTTAATCTAAATAACCTAGAAGGTTAGGATGGCCTCAGATTAGGTTTGGGACCTAAGTATCTCATTCCTTTAAGTCTCCTAGTTTATGATCAATAATTAAGTATTAATAAATAAAATCATATTATAAGAAATTAAATTAATTAATAAACCTCATTCATAAAACACCCTTTAAATCAACTTAAATAATAAATTTAATGATTAAATTAATAAAGACCCAAAATCATGAAATTAAAATAATATAAATTATTTGAATGATAAAAATGAAATCCACTTAAGTTTAACAAACATTCGCATTAACTAAATGTAAATTTAATTAAGTAATGTGATTAATCAAATTAAAATCAAACTAATCAATCTAAAATATCTTAAATTGAATAATCATTTTCAAAATAATCAAGTATAAAATTTGAATAAAAAATCCAAATTATTAAATCACTTCTAAAAATAATTCATCTCAAATAATATTAAAATAAATCATCAACATAAAATTTGAACAAATTAACTTAATTGAAACCAAATTAGAAAATCAATTTATATTAAATAAATAAAACAAAAATAAAAGATTAATTGAATCAAGTCAAACAATCATCAAGATGTATGATATTAAATAAGCTCAATAATCTTTGATTTATTCAAATGAACATCAATCAAATTAAATCTAATTTAACTAAACCATTCAAATAAATTCAAAAGGTTAATAAAGATACTTAGGTTCTTAGTTTGATGCATAGAATGGATCATCACCTAGGATTAAAATTCCATTATATTAAGATTAGAATGTTGAATAGAATAGGTTCTACCCAAACGAGAATTCTTTTTATTCTTCTTTCTTCAAAACCTAAACTCAGCTTCAACACAAAATTAAACTTCAAATTGAAATGAAATCCAAAATCAATTAAATTATTTTAATAAAAATCACCTAATGGTATATTAAATAAATATTTAATTTGGATTCAAACTTAAATTTTAAAAAGGCCTAGTGCAGTTATATTACATAAGCCCCTCATTTCACACACTAGATTGTTAGGTTACCGACCCTAGACCTAGGTTAGGATAGTGACCTATGATGTTTTGTACTATGAAATGATATTTTCTTATTTTGTGTGTAATTTTTTAGACATGATAGATAGGATTATTTGCTCACTAATCTAGATATTAAAGAATTCTTTTTAGACTAATATTATTTTCTAGAGGTGTTGTGCTTAAAAGGTGCTATCATAATATAATAAATAAATATTATTTGCTTGTAGTTGCTGCTTAAGTCCCTAAGCATAGAACAATAGGATAAGTGGGCTTGGTAACCACTAGTGTTATGCCAGTATATTTGAAATATAAACTCCTAGTGTGTTGTATGCTTTTCTTAAAGTCTATTTTAGTGTTTAGGAATTTATTTTTGAAATTTTAAAATAAAATTTGAGCTTAAAATTGGATTAGGATCTATATGGGAGAAAGTAGAAGTTGACTTTACTTGTTGGTGGTCCCCTATTGAGCTTGAGGAGGTCCCTAAAGAAGGTAACAATCTAGATGAAGACTCTTATTGATTAGACTTTAGTTCTAGGTCGGGTTATATAAGGGCAAAGCTCGGCTGCCCATTTCACTTTTCTATCGGGGTATATAATGGTATCAGGCCACATTGGTCTATTTTATTAATTTAATTTGGCTTGATTTATTTTATGGTGCATAATATAATTGCATGCTTTTCATAAGTTTCTTTCTATGATTGCTATATTTTTTGATAAAAAGCCTAGAAATATTAGGCTTAGGAAAATTAAATTTTATACCCCCATTAAACTAATCAAACTGAAATATTAAATGAAAATTCATAACCTCATAATAATTAAAACCTTGTCTTATATTAAAAGCAATAATAAATAATTAGATTTTGTGAACCATGGGAGCGTATTATTCATAATTATTGAATTGGATGCTTCACCCATTGCACATAAGGGGGCATCAAACCTATAAAGATGACCACCCTTCCTAGGGAAGTGTTCCTTCTTATATTGATTTGGCCCATGCCTTCATCTTAAGTGTATCTCATTATACCATGAAATTGCATATCCAAAGTCTTAAATAAGATTATGGGTCAAAACATATTAAAAATAAATATTATTACATTAATCAAGAGCATAACATACCAATCATTATCTTAAGGTTATGAAGTGAGTCTAGGCTCATAGTTTTCTTTCCTAAATATAATATTTCAATTATCTTGCATTCATAAGACTACAATTATGGATTTAAAATTGCTTAGGTGTTGTTAGCTGACAACCCTTCCAAGCGGGTAATAAGTCTAGAAGATTCAGGGATAGGTCTATTTTCTCATGTGAGAAAAGAGAATCAATAATTCCTATAAATTAGACTAGGTCAAACCTTTAACTTATGTTAGAAGTGCTTTTAGACTTAAGTTCTAAAGCATCCTATTGGAATAAATCTTCAACTTCCTGGCATTTCTATGGTCTTGTATTGTCATAATTTAAGCTCTACACTTCTAATAAAATGCTAACTCAAAATCTTACTAAATTAAATTTTATGAATGTAAAGCTAAACATTAAAATATTCTAAAATGCTTAATAGGATTTTAGAAGCATTTCCTACTTATTCTTGATTGGCTTTCTAGAAGAACTCATTCTATTCGGAGCATTCCCTATTAAATTTTTATATTAACAATCCTTTTAAGACAATCTTTGAAATCCATAGATATAAAGGTCAAATTATTTAATATAGAGCATTTTTAATAGGAATTCTTTTTCTTTTAAGATGTAATTAACTATAAGGGTTTGCCAAAATTATAAACTTTATTATACTTCTCCATGTATTTCAGAGGAAAGATCTCTAGTATATCAAAGACCCATCAGTCTTAGAGTCTTTATTAAATGATCAAATTCATTGTAAGGCAATATGTTTATCTTTCAAGATAATATATTTATCTCTTAATGATATATTTGATTACCTAATTAAGTATCCCTGAGATTTGCGTGGTGTCATAAATTTTCTCCATAGGGCTCAAGGGGTATTTCGATAAATAAAAGTGATTGACTAAAAGTAGGAATAAGTTTTGTTTCAATTTCATGGATCCATTATTCTAAGGTGTCAAACCTAAGATCATTTAGCTTGGGAAAATAGTCAACCCAACTAGACCTTGAGATGCTCTATCAACAACCATAAATTTCATTATTTAAGATTGGCTTCATGATCTCGAACCAAAGAAAGAAAACTCAAGATTTCTTAAATAAATATTTCCTACAGTTCAAAATGATGCAAGACTTGTAATCTCTACATATGTAGAGAAACATCCACAAAAAGAATAAAAATGAGATAGCCTAATTAAATGTAAATTAGAGTTACTCATCTCTAGTCTTACAACTGTATCTAGGTTAAGCAACCATTGCCTACTGCACAAAGACTCTTTAGGCATAATTAAAACCATGCATACCTAAAACTTTATCCTAAAAGGATATGACATGTAATTTTATTTATTTATCCTCAAGTGATGACCTATAGTGCATGCTTGACTTGACCATATTATGATTATGCACCCACATTTGTGGGTTTTAATCACTAGATGGTTTTATTATATATTTCACCTAAAAGATATAAGTGAGTAAAATTAAATTAATAATGTGGGTAGATAGAGATTTAATTTTAGTTTTATAATTTATTATTTTATTAAAGTTGGTAGAAAATATTTTATCCTAAGAGCCTAGCATGAAATCTTCTATAACTCCAAACAATCTATATAATAATAAAGCAAAAAAAGAATAATAAAAAATAATCATGAAAAAGATAAATAATCAATATGTTATTATGCTACATAAGAATCAATAATAGGCTAGTGCAGCTATGCACTCTTCTTGTACATACTTAAAATAAAAATAAAATTGGTTAATTAAGTTCTACCCAATAAGCTTGAACATATTTAGTAATAAAGTATATATTTAGTTTCCCTCTACTTCTAGTCCTTCTTCTAACTCAAAATGTATTGTTGACCTCACTTTTAGTAATGTTAACATACACACATTAAATTTAGGAATGTTATCTTAGTAATAGGATTTCATCATTTAGAACTCTAAGACACTCTTAGTGACTAAAAAGACATTTAAATCCAAGCTTAAGGCCAATAGTACTGAACCCTAAGGTTAGTCTTATTTGGTTAATGACCCCACCTAACACATAACATCCAAATTGACTTAGTTCATTTATAGACTAATTCAAACTAAACCAGATCAATCCCAGCTTTAAACCTTATTCTACTAAGCACAAACCTAGCATAATTAGCTTCCAAATGGGATAATTTCACTTATCCCATGTTGACCCATTTGAACTCTATAGGCTATTTTGACCTAAAATGCACATCATTGCAAACCTAATTCAATCCAACCAATCTAAACACCGCTGAAATAGTAACCATATCTAATTGAAGCTTAATTAAAACCAATTTGCTTAATTGGTTCACATAGTCTAACAAAGTGAACCATGATTCAAATAAGGATAAAGTCCCAAAATGGCTTGGTCTAAACCCCACCCCCACCCCCACCTCTGCCCCTTTTGGTTTGGGCAGTCACCTTAACACTCTTTGTGTTCACTCTACCATACTTAACCTAACCCAAAGTTTGGTTCACTCACTATGGATTGTCCATTATGCTTCACTACCCTAAGCTTGGCCATCCAGTAGAGCACATCCACCTCACAGGTCCTCACCCATATTATGCTTAGGCCATTACACCATCACCTCCCCATAATTGAACCTAAAGAAAATAAGGATTTACATGGGGAGTGGAACTCCATAGAATTTTAATTGGAGGGAACTTAAGCACTCTAAAGATTCATCCTAGCTGTAGAGGCAGTCTCCCAAGCACTTAAGTCATCGTTGACATTCCAACTCCAACAACCATCAAAACCCTTCAAGGCTGACTATTCAAAAACCTCACCTCCAATCAAAGCCCTTCATTTTTCAAATTGGCTCACCTTACACCATCCTCAACCTATAGTGACCTAAAAAAATTCTTTCTGCTTGATTTGAGCTTAGGAAAGTCAAGACCAAACTTTGAAGACCCATTATAGTTCTTTTGTCTCAAGAGTAGCCAATGAGGAGGAAAGGATCATCATAGTAGGGCTTTGTCTCTTCAAGATGAAAGCTAACTCAACCAATGGACCACTAGATAAATAACTTTAGTGATGTAATTCTCTAAACACTTAGGAAGCCTTATGATCTCCGTGACATGTAAGGTGATTTTGCGATCTATTAGGATCTAATTATAAAAACTCTTTCATTTTCTTTGTTGATCATTTTGAACTTGATTTCAATAAAAACCAAGCCTAATTGGTATGAATTTGGAAGTGAAAGGAGGATGATTTTTATCTCTTTCCAGAGGTAGGGGATGAATCATGTGTCATCCATTCCTTTCATTAGAATGGATGGTCATGATTTCATCACACCATAGATCATTATTATGCCTTTAGAGTTATGGATTTAATCTGAGCTATTACATCTTTGATCAAACAGTTTAGATCAAAATCACGTGCACCGCTAGCTATGCTAGCATGACGAGGATGCATTTTATGGTAAATTCCATCTAATCATGTGTAAATCGAGGCTAAGTCAATGCCATCTATGTAAATTGTTAAATATGATTTTAAATTTGATTAAATAAGCAATAAATTTAGAAAACCATACTAAATTATAGAAAAATCCTAAAATATAAATAAATACTCTCTAAAATCAATGATATGTGTAGAATCTAAGAAAAAATGAAAGTACTAATTTTTAATGTTCAATTAGAGAGTAATATTGGTTTGTTTGAAAATCTTAATTTAAAATTGATCTTAAGGGGATGTTCTCGAAAAGGCATGAAATTTTATGGGATGTTCTTAACAATGTCTCGTGTATCTAATATTAATTTCATGTAATTTAAATGAGTGAATTAAGAGTTACATATTTTTGAATCTTCAATAACTAGCTTAATTATTAATTAAAAAATTATTTTAAAATATTTTAATTATTTCATAATGGCTAAAACATTCACTTAACAAAAATGCACTTAAAATGGTAATATCCTTTGATTGAAATTAAAACTAAAAATCATCAAAATTAGGGTTTAATTAATCATTAATAATTTCATTCGGTTACCTAAAACTTAGAAAATTCATAAATAATTGTACAAAATTCTAAGAAATATAAATAATCCTTCTTCATGCTTAGCTAATAGAGAAGAATTCAATGAAATCAAAATTCATATTTGGTTTTAGATATTTTTGAGGGTAATTGGCTAATCACATTATATTTTAGTGTTCAAATTTATTTATATTATGAGTTAGTCAATTTATTATATTGTTGGAACTTACAATTCACTAGCACAGGACTATGAATAATCTTAGGAGGTGACAATTTATGATATATGTTAAGAGAAACTATCAACCTCAGATCCTAAACTAAGTTGAGAACTACTATCAAATAGTTGCTTTAATTTATTATAATGATATGATATAAGACATACAAATTTTAACTTCACTTGAATCTCAAATAGCCATACTCAGTTAGCCTAATAATATTACTTATAAGAATTGTCAGCTAACCCACCTAATCACTTTATAATTATGAGGTCTAGTCACATGCAATGTCAAATGGATATGGTTATTATATATAAAGAATAATCCTAGAACTAGACTTAATTATTATGTCTAAGATATATGGGTATGTAATGCTCCTAAACTAAATGCATCAAAATGTTATTTTTGATTTATTTATTATTTAAAATTTATTCTAATATGCAATACAATGGAATGCATATATGGCCTCTACCTAATACACACGTGTAGTTGTCACCCTTGAAGGACGGGTGGCCCTTATTCATGTTATGGAAATAGAGCATGTTAAGAAGTAAGAAGTAGTATGAATGCAATTTGGTGAGATAGCCGGGTTCCTAGTTGATTGTATTCCTATGTTGATATTTAAATTTTATTTTAATAAAAGAATTTTATTACTAAACCTAATGTGACTCAACTAGTCATCAAAAGTCACAAAAGCAATAGTAAAGCAAGACAATTCATTTCATTAAATTATGCATGTAAAGTAAACATCTATTTCAAATAACAAATAATTACAAATATTTATAAAAGAATAAAAGAGATTTGTTTTGTTGGATCTATAAAATACAATCTCAAGAAAAAAAGTAAATTGATAGTTGTGATTTGCCTTGTATAGCCAAGCTTAGACCTATTAATAGACTTGATCTTGGGTTATTTCATTTCATCTTCTAGCTATATTGGGTTTAAAGGTTACAAGGATTCACCTCAAAGAGGCTTATCCTTTTTCTTCTTCTTTTTTTTTCAATCTTCTAAAATCCCACATGCTATTAGAACTTCCTATACTTCAAAATTTACATTTATAAAAATGAAAATTATAACTCAACCTACAAAATAGATATTTATAAAACTTTATATTTTAAAAACAAATAAAGACATTCATTATTACTTCCCAATTTGTTAAATTCTTTAAGCATTTATAGCATGTCAACCAACACTTACAAAGAAATTCATTAGTTTTAAGCACTTAACATTGACACATCATTGCCTCATTAAACATGAACACCAATAGAAAATAGTATTAGTATAATCCTAATAATGTCTACAAGCATCACTAAAATATCTTAATACAAATGCCCTACAACTTTCATAAGGAAAACATCACTTCATATCAACAAAAAGAGACAAATCATCCCTACCATAAGGGTCTATGAGTGTTCTATCAAGCAAATCTAGTGTTTGTTAGGCAATGAGAGTGTCTTCTTATTAGGTTTTACATTGTGTTTTTGTTTTCTAAGTTTTAGTTTGATGTATAATTTAACTAGGATTAACTTTAGGTTAAGAGCTTACTTATCCAAAAGATTTTATTTAAATTTTGTTTGATTTTGCAATTATTAAAAGTTTTTAAAAATACATAAAAATAAGTAAGGCTCACTAGGTGGGTGAACCTTACCAACTTAGCATCCTAAGTATTAACAAACACATCTTTCATATGGAGAATAAGAATGTATTTCATAAAACTATTCTAAGTACATTTTAGAAATTTTATGATTAGTTAACTGATTTAAATTATATTATTATTTTTTAAGAAAAAATTTCAAAGTTTTATCAAAATTTTATAAATGTATTTTGCTATGATTAAAGAAAATTAAAGTGTATTTATCATGTAATTTTGAAATTATTTCTAGTTTTTGTAAAATTTTATTTAATTTTAATTTTAATTTTTTTAAAAATAATTTTTAAAATTATGAGAAATTTTCTTTTAGCCTAGAACAATAAAAGAAACTTCCCATAAAATTTTAAAAATTAGTATAATATTATTTAAATATTTTATTTATTATTTATTCACATACTTTCTATTTTAATTTAAAATTTATATTAAATAAATTCAAAATTAGTATAAAAATTTCCCTGTAGATTAATATTGAATTTGGGAACATCAATAAAGAGATGGAATTAATTTGATCTAATTTAAATTTTATATAATTTCTATGGTGAATTAAATTTTTTTTAATTATAAAACTAAAAATATTATTTATTTAAATTTTATTTTTTTAACACAATTTTTTAGATTTTACATATTTTATTAACATACTTTATAGTATACTTTATTTAATAAAAGAGATGAGCATATTATTACTTATAAAAATGGATCTAGTAAAACACAGATTAATTATTTTTGATAAGAAAAGTAGATCGTTTAGATTGAAAAGATTATAAAGTCATTCCGAGTGAAAGTTTAAGTACCCAACATCGATTGTTAGTTTTAGATTTTTAGATGAAAGATTGTAAGATGAAAAATAAATTAAATTATTATCTTAGGATTAGATAGGGAGACTTAAAGAACACTAATAGAAATATTTTTAAGAGCAGCATATAAGAGCTTAGAATTTGGGATGTTCATAAGGAAGTTAATGTTATGTGAAAAAAAGTAGAAAATGAAATTAAACAAGTTGCAAAAAATGTGCTTGGAGAATCAAAATGAAAAGCATCTTTTAATAAAAATAGTTGGTGGTGGAGTCAGAATGCAAGAAAAGATAAAAAAATAAGAAGCATTATTATAAAACTTGGTTTAGATATAAAAATTTAGATAATTTGGTAAGATAAAAAGTGGCCCATAGAGACTTCAAGAATGTAATATATGATGCAAAATAATTAGCTTTTAGTGATTTATACAATAGATTGGATACCAAAGAAGATGAAAGATGTATGTATAAGCTAGTCAACCTAAGAGATAGTAGAAGTAAAGATCTAGTTTAAGTGAAATGTATTAAGAATGAAAATCATAAAGTTTTTTTCTTCTTAGAAAAGGATATTGAAAATAGGTGGATGAGGTATTTTGATAAACTTAATATTGAAGGATCTGAAAATACTATTGATTTTAGCAACCTTAATGCCTTAAACAAAAATAGAGAATTTTGTTTTTATCATCATATTAGTAAATTTAAAGTTAGAGAAGCGTTAAAGAAGATGAAATGTGGGAAAATAGTAGGACATGATGATATTCCAATAGAAGTGTGGAAATGTTTACGAGATCAAATAATTTCTTAGCTTGCAAATTTTTTTGATGTTATTTTAAAGATTAAAAAAGATGCCAGATAAGTGGAGAAAGAGTTTATTGGTTCCTATATTTAAGAATAAAGGTGATGCACAAGAAATTATTTATAGGAATTAAGTTAATGTGTCATACATTAAAATTATGGGAGTGAGTAATTGAGCATAGGTTACGATGTGATACAAAAGTTTCTCACCATCAATTTGGTTTCATGCCAGGTAGATCTACTATGGATGCTATACATTTGTTAACAGGTTTGATGGAGAAGTATAGAGAAAGTAAGGTGGATGCACATATGATATTTGTTGATTTAGAGAAAGCTTATGTTAAAGTTTCAAGAGATATTCTTTGGAGAGTTCTAGAAAAAAAGGAGTTAACATTGGTTATATTCAAGTCATTAAGGATATGTATACTAAAGCTATTAGTTGTATCTAAACACAAGGAGGATTGACAAAATATTTTTCTATTTTAGTTGGATTATATCAAGGATCATCTTTAAGCCCTTGTCATTTTGCTTTAGTTATGGATGTTCTTATTAAGCATTTACAGGAAGATGTATCTTGGTGTATACTTTTTGCTGAAGGCATTCTTCTTGTTGATAAGACTAGAGAGGGAGTTCAAGAGAAACTTGAATTATGGAGGTCAACCTTAAAGTCTAAAGGTTTTCATTTAAGTATATCTAAAATTGAATATATGGAGTGTAATTTTAGTTGTACAAGTTATAGTGGTAGTGTTATGACATTGGGTGAACAAGTCAATAAAAAGAGTGAGTGATTCAAATATCTAGGCTCTATTATTCACGATGATGGTGAAATAGATGGAGATGTTTGTTGGCTTTATGAGCCTCATGTTCAATCCAATTAATTTTGATGATAACAAATGTATGCTTGGATGTTTGAATGTATGTTTTAAATATATTAATTGCTAATTACATATACAATACATCTCACAATATTTTTGATGAAATTGCAAGTATGGAAGAATAAAAGATAAATCAAAATGGATACCTTGAAGCTTAAGATACAATATTTTAGGTCATATGCATTTATAAATATCTTAAAGGTTCATATGAGTTCAATGGCATGAATTAATTAGCTCACAAATTAACATATTGTTTTTATTTATTTTAAATAATGATAATGAGGTTAATTTATATAAATATTTATCTAATTGACATTCAATGATTCATACATAGCATTTAAATTATCAAAATAATAAATGATAATTAATTATAACTATTGAGTGTAACTAGTTTATATACTTAATATAATTAAATATTTTAATTTAATTTAAAAGTTATATGATAACTAACATATATATGATCATATCTAAATTATAGCATAATTTCTAAAAATCATATTTCAAAATTAAGAAAAATACATGAAATTTATTATTTTAGCCAAAGTCATTTTATAATCAAGAAATTTAGATCTGAGTTTATCTCCAATGGCTTCCTTGGATTTTTTTTTTCTTTACATTGATAGATTACATGACCCATTTGATTAAAATTGAATTTATTATGATTTTTCAAACATTAGCTAATTTTAATAATGAATGCATGTTATATGCTTTAAATATATTAAAAGCCAAATTTGATTATTTTTTACTTGCCCATGTGACAAACTAGTTTTTGGCTATTTGAATTTAATATTTATTTAATATAAATCATATTTTATTAAATATTAAATTATTATAAGATAAAATGATAATAGAATAATATATTTCTTTGAAATAATTCAAAATAACCTTGCTTATAAATAACTCTCATTCTCTTCATGAAAGACTTGCTCATTCAAATTCAAAATCACTCCAGCAAATCTAAGAGAAAATTTTCTAGATTTTCCTCCTAAGTGTTCTCCAAATATTGCAAGATCAAATCTTTGGTTTGGAAGCTTCAACATCTTCATCTAAGCAAGCTAAAATTTTTATCTCCTACAAATTTATTTTGACTAATTGAAATATTCCTTCATTAGTCTCATTTGAAAGAACATTTATTCTTAGATCTATTTTAGAAGTATATTTTAAGCATATTGTGCTGAAAATATTTTCATATTTGTTAGATCTCTCTTTTTAATTAAAAGAGTATTAGTTTACTTAGATATATCATATACTATATTTATGTTAAGTATTTTATGATCATTTGTAATAATTGAAAGCATCATTTTGGTTAAAATAAAATAAATTATTCTTGGAATTTTAGAGTATATGCTAGATTTATTATATATCAAGTTTTTTTATCAAAATAAAATTTATAAAAAGTTAAATTATTTTATTTATCACTTATCATTTTGTTTCAACTAATATCCTTTGTTTAAATAATTTTATCTTGCTGAAATTTTGTAAAGCTTGTTGTTTTTATTATTTAATAATTAAGCAAAAAGAAGTTTAGTAGAGATTTAATCATTCTTACACTATTATATACATACTAGTTATAGTTTCTCTTAAATTTAAAATTATTCCTTGCTGAAATTCATTTTATTGTGCAATAGACTATTGTGAATTTATTTTAAAATTATTTTTATATTAGTATACAAATTGTAATAACATAAACATCTTAGTAAGATCACTTTAAGATATTTATTTTATTATTTGTTATCAAAATTAAGTGAGCATTCTGCCTTATCAAAATTATAAATTGTAAAGTAATAATTTATAAGTTGAGATATTACTTTTTGAATTGGATAGCTTGGTATATTTGTGAGAGATATATTTTATCAAAATTTATTATTTTGTATTTTTCTTTTCTTTGCTAAAATTTATATTTGAGTTACTCATCCTGTAGGTACATATTGTTATAGGGTTGTACTTTGTCAATTATAGAAGAGTACAATTTGTAAGCTATTTTACATTTATTGAATTCTTAGCCAGCGGTGGCTAGGCGTGGACATAGGTTGGTTTTGGGGTTTGGCCGAACCACATAAAATTATGTGCCTATTATCTATCTTTACTTTTCTGTAGTTTATTTTTTACTGCATTGAGAATTGTATTTTGTTATTATAAAATCAAAAATTAATTTTCGACTAAAAGTTAAAATTTAAGATTTAACTTTTAAAATTTTTAATAATGCCCAACTTAAGGAAAATTTTATAAGATGGTGGTAAGACCTACAATGATTTGTGGTGCAGAATGTTGGCCAATAAAAGAGAAGCATAAGACTAAGTTAAGTGTTGTAGAGATGAAAATGCTTAGGTGAATGAGTGGGTTTACTCTTAGAGATAAAATGTGAAAAGAGTATGTTCCGAAAAAAGTTAAAGTACCTCTAGGGGCAGATAAGATTAGAGACAGTCGCCTTAGATGGTTTGGTCACATAAAACGTCCGTCCGATGACCCGAATAGAAGAGTAGATGCATTAGATTTTCCTATCTTAAGAAAGGTAGAGGTAGACTTAAAAAGACTTGGTTAAGATGAACAAAAAATGATCTTAGTATACTTGAATTAAATGAGAATTTGACATAATAGGATATAATGTTGAATAAGGATTCATGTAGCTGACCCCACATAGAGGGATAAAGGCTTCTTGTTGTAGTTGTTGTATACTTTAAAAAAAATTATTTTAGAATTTAATTTGAATTGTTTGTGAATTTTTGAATTTATCATGTTATATTTTTCTTAAATTATTTATTTGATTTAATTATTTTGTTATTTAATTATATTAAATGAAGAATAGAGAACTTAATAATCTTTCATGGATTTTCTCTGTTTGTTGAATATGCTAAGAAGTTCTTTATTTTTATGAATTTTCAATTCTTTTAGATTTTATGTAGATTTCCCATTTTTTAGTTTAAATTTTTTTTTATTTATATGTCTATTTAAATTTTTAGAAATTCTCAGAGGTAGAAAATACCTCAAAGAATCATCCCTAAAAATTTTATTCCAATTAAACTTATATTTTTATTCACACATTTTTATTTAATTAAACAGAAAATATTCAGAATAATTTGGAGTTTTAATGATATTGTGTTTTTCTCTAAATGTTGATTTCAATGAGAGTTTATTTATATTTTTTTGGTGAAATTTGAATTTGTATAAATTTTGAAGTTCCACTCACCCTCCAGTTTGGTGAACTGTTGCCAAGGTTGAGGAAAGTAATATAGGGAAATGGTAAAAGCCATTCGAACTAAGACCGAATAGTTGAGATCAATCCAATGTTTTACTTAATTTAATGAACATTTATTAGTCCAGCTAAATCATGATAGTCCAAATCAAATGAAAGAAACAGATATTCATGATTTCATATCTAAGCTCTATCCAAAGAAAGATATGCATATACATGGCTTCTTCAATTTGGGCGGTTTCCCAAATTTCATGTACTGAAAAGGATCTATATAACATTCTCATGGTTTTCTAAGGTTAAAGAAGAATACATCATTGAAGCTCACGATCAATAACTTTGTTGTTTATTATATATCAACTTTTTCTCATTTACTTTATATATAACTTTATGGTCATTCATTAGGATATATTTGGTGCAATAGTAGCTTTTTAAAAAGTTAATTATAAACGTGTGAAAATTTTGAATTTGTTATTCTGAAATATTTTCTATTTGAAAAATTCAAACTCTTTTCAACCAACACCTCTAGCTTTCAAGTTCACTTTAAATTTTTTAAAAAAAAAAAGTTGGTAGCCAAATGCAATTACTTTTTGAAAAGTAAAGCAACCAGAAAGTTATCCAAAATGCACCCTTAGGGTGTAAACTTTTATGTTCGGTATCATTTCTTTCCATGACAAACATATTATGTATGATGTTAAATTATTGAATGATGCATGCATATAATAGAAATCTTTCTTGATTGATTGCTAAGGGGGTTGTTTGGGATCTTTTTTTTTTATTTAATGTTGTTTTTAAATATATATATATATATATATATATATATATATATATATATATATATATATATATATATATATATATTTTTTGTGTTTTTATTTTTTATTTTAAAAAATTTTAGATGTTTTGAGTGTTTTTGAAAATAACAATTACCACCAAACATGTTTTATTTTGCCATAAAATAAAACTATAATAAAATAAAAACATAGAAAAAAAAAACAAATGTGATCCCAACACCCCTAAGTTAATATTTGTATGTTTAGAGAATGGTAGCAGCTTGTAGTTGGACTAAACCATTGTAGTGAGATTTCTGATATGCCTATTAGTGTGTGATTGTTAAAATATTAGCAGTTTGTTTATTTAATTGATTTTAAAAAATTTAACTACTATAATGCAATTTAAACTAACTCGATTCTATAACTAGAACAGTAGTTTAAACTATCACATATAAATAGATATATCAATGATTTTAATAGCTACTACTGCTATGGATTTACATCAATTTAAATTATTATTATATTTTATAGAATTACATTAGTTTAAACCACGTCAATATCTCATCCAACAAAAAAACACTATCCTGAAAAATTGTTGCTAAACATCTTTCGCTGTGAGAAGCAAATATTGTTGTCATGCAGTAGTTTAAAAATCATTATAATAAAATATGTGGCAATCAAAATTATATTAAAACTCTATTAGCACCATTATTATAGCCTATTTTTGCTATACTTTATTCTATGTTATGTGATAAATAAACTATTTTTGCTCAAGATTCCCTGAAAAGCTCTTATAAATTTGGCATGAAAATTACCCATTATTTTATTTTTTATATCAAACATAAATACAACCAAGTCACATGTAAAAAATAATTTTAAAATAAGATATATAATGTGCTCTATACTTTTGAAAACGTGGAGATTATTTAAGCATTCTTTTATTAGCAATAAAAATATCAAATGGCATACAAACGATAGAAATTTTTTTAAGCATTGAAATATGTAGACTTTCATTTAAAATCATACATTCAACTGTAATAAGTAAATAAATAATTTGTTAAAACAAATTGATGTAAACCAAAAGCATGAGATTTATTTTGTGAGTTTGAAAATAATCGAAGAGCCTAAAAATATTTAAATTATATTTCTAAAATCATAGAAACATAATGGAAAATTACTATTTTAGTTTAAAGAACATTTATAAATAATTACTAGAATTAAAAAAAAAGTTGATATTACTTCAAAGAAATAATGAGTATTTTACTTAATACAGTGTGCTTGGTGACCAATGTTTATAGAAGAGAGTTTGCTTAATGTTCATCTTTCTCATGTTACTATGATGAGTAACATTTTTTAAACCCTGATTATTGAATCCAAATGTATCCATTGATGGAGGGGGAACCTTCTGAGATATCGAGGAAATAAGGTTAAATCAAAATATTTTTAATCATTCTCCATCCTCCTTTGGGTATACATTGATTATTTCTTGCTAGAGTAACCTTCTTTTACATCAACTCCACACTTTCATAATCATTCTCCAACCTATTCCATCCTAAAATCCCATCATAATATTAAAAAAGTCCTCAACTAAGTATAAAAAATGGAAAAAGGTAGTCTTAACACAACACTATTCACTTTACCTTTATCTTCATGAAACATTATCGAATGCTATAGAATAATAATAGAGAAATTTTTACTTTATATATATATATATATATATATATATATATATATATATATATATATATATATATATAAAGTGTTTCTACCATTTGATCCATTCATTAACCCATCTGCCAAAACCCAAACTAATGATATAATATCTGACATTGTACTCTTTCTTGGCTAACCTTATTATCACCATCATCAATTTAACAATCCAATTTCCACTTGCTCATATACCCTTATATTGATAAAAATAATTCTATAATCAAGTAAAGCCTTAAAAGTTTTTGTGTTTGAGCATTGTACTATTCTATAAAGATTTATTTATTTGAAGGCCTTTCTCTGGCATTAGAATTAGCAATAACATATACTAATTAATTTTATCTTTTGATAATCTTAAAAATTTTACCATCTCCATCCTGAAAATTTTTATTTCCATAAATTTGAAACTCTAACTTTTTTTCTCTTTGTATATTGTGCTAGGGTACACTTTTTTTCATTGCTAGTAATCAAATTAATATTTATTAGTTTTGCTTCAACATATATCACTGCTCTATAGAGTTTTAAAGTGGAATACCATGTAGATCTTAGGAAATCTTATTGAGGTGATCAAATGCAACATCAAGGAATAATATACCACCTAGTAAAATAGAAATATTATCTTATGATGGATTCAATCACTTGATAGGAACTCACGGCTGATTGGTCTATGTGTATTAGAGATTTTTTTTTATCTTATATGGATAAAAATCTAACAGGATTTATTCTAACCTCAGTTATAAGTTCCCCATAAGGGCAAGCCCCTTATTGTTAATTACACCATAAAAGAGGTAATACCCTAAGAAAACTATTGATTAAAGTAGTTATCTCATGTCTTTATGGATTTCAAAGATTCAAGATTGATTATTAAATTCAATTAGGATAGCTCAAGTAGGCGTAATTCATTTTGGATTCCATAATAAGATAAAGTAGAATGGACTTAGATATTGAAAAACACAATAAGAACTTCAACTTATTATATGATGGAGCTTTATATCTTTGAGATCAAGATTTTATTTTATTATTTTTAATTGATATTTTATTAGAAAGTTAGGACTTATATTTTAATAATATAAGACTACAAAAATCCTTAGATGTTGTGTTCTTATTTAGGTGATCAAACATCTCATCAATAAATATTATACCACCTTAAAAAAATTAAAATATCACCCTATGATGGATTTAATCCTTTGATAAGACTCTAAAGTTTCATGGGCCTATGTGCATTATAGATTTTTTTTCCTATCTTATATAGATGAAAATAAGATAGAGTTTATTCTAACCAATGTTATAGGTTTCCCATAAGAGCAAGCCCTCATAGTTAATTACATCCTAGAAAAAATAATCCTCTAAAAAAGTCTCAATTTAAATAGTTGTCTCATGAATCTATGGGTATCAAAGTTTGATTCAAGACTAATTATTTAGAATTCAATTGGGATTACTAAATTAGGACCAATTTGTTTTTGGAATTTATGGAAGATTACGTAGAAAGTAGTTAAATATTAAAAAATTTTGTAAACACTTCAATCTATTCTATGATTGAGCTTTATATTTTTTAGATCAATAATTTTTTTGACTTGGCATTATATTAAAAAGTTGTGACTTATACTCTAATAGCTCAAGATAATGAAAAGCCTAAAAAGGTAGGACTTAAAACTTTGCAGCATAGAGAAATAGGGTGCCTTAAATCTTAAAATTAGAAGCACTACTAACACATATTGGTAAATTGACCTATTTAATCTAAGGGTAAATGGGACTTAAAAACCATCCACAACAAGAAATGAATGCTAAGCCCAAGTCTTCAAAAATTATTCTCATCTAGGAAGTTGTTGTCTAGAACTTGATACAATTCAAAATTATATGACTAGTCTTATGAAAAGCAAGATAGACCACGGCTACTATTTATTTTATGGAAAGGAATCTAAGAACATAACCTTAAACACTAAGGATATTATGAGTGGTATTAAATGTGCATAACTAAACACAAAAAAATTACAAATTTTTAAACATTTGGTTCATTTTGAAGGCTTTAAAATGCAAATGTGCTTATTACACATGAAATTCGAGGAGTTTAATAGGTCAATCAGATAATAGAGATAGTCTTCTAAGAAGGGCAGTCATCCTTAATGCCAGTTGATCTTGAATGTGTAATGGGTTAAGTGCCCAAATCAAGGATGTTAAAGCAAATTAAATTATGATTTCATAGCCTAAGTTATTCTTAATTAATTTTATTAATTATGTCTAAGGCTTTAAATATTAATGGTTATGATATGTTAATTTTAAGTTAAAGTTGATTATTTTAATTAGGCTGAAAAATTAATTTTTCAAGGAGCCTACTAAGTAAACCAGTTTTTATGGCATCAACATAAAGTCATAGAAAGAAACTTATAAAAGCATGTGGTTCTAATGCATAAATAAAGCAAACAAAATATCAAATAGCCAATAAATATTTCAAAAGGCCAATGTGGCATTGTTCCATGATACAATTAGAAGAAAAGAAAAATAGGCAACTAATCTCTACCCTTATATAGTTTTATTTAAATCTAAAGGCATGATCTATGGGGGCCTTCACATTTAAATTTTTTTTTTCCCGATCAACTCCTTCTTCAAGGACCTCCTTAGGTTTTATAAGAGACCACAATCTCTATAGTCCACTTTCGTTGATCCTAAAAACACAAGGACTTATAATAATGAGTTCCAAGACCATCTCTCTTAATGAGTTATGCTAGGGGATAAACATAAGCATCTGCATGCAAAAATATTAGTTTAAAATTACTTAAGCATAACTTCCTCCCATAAAAATTATCAAATCTACAAAATATCATCCTAACATTCAATCTATGAGCAAACAACCATCCTACCAACTAGTTTATAAAAGAAACAATGCACTACAAAACAACAAAAATAATACATTACAAATTGAATGTTTCTAACCTAAGTCTAGAGTCGATGACTTAGGAATCTAATGTGTATGCAAGGAGGCTAGTGTGATGAGGCTATGTTAGACTTTTAAGGCATAAATTATGCTTCAAGTTCAAAGTTTAATTAATTATCATTGGATGGTCTTAGTTTAAATGATTAAATAATTTTGAAGTGAATTTTAAGTTTTAATTTAGTCTAGGTTAAAGTAAAATATAAGGTTCTAAAAAGTGTGAGAAGTTGTGGGACCCACTTGGGGCTAGGGCCAATTTTTTCATACACCACATCCCTAATAGAAAGGACACCTTACAAAAGGAAGAGAACTCATCCTAAAGTTATGATAAAATTAGCTTTATTTAAATTATTTATTTAATTATCAATTTGGATTATATTTTAATTTCATTTTTAGATTCAAATAACTTTATGATTTTATGAAATTAATCCTAAATGTAAAGACACATTTAAAATATTTCATATAATTTTGAACAATTTTTTAATTACTCATAATTAATTATTATTTATTTATCAAATCTTAAAAGATAATTTAGATTAATATCAAAAATATCTCCAAAAATATGAGAACATTCTCTAGTGTCAAGGGACTAGAGAAAATTCACATCAAATTTAGGATTGATTTGATTTAGTTTGGATTTGTGTTATTATTTAGTCATTTTAATTAAATCTTTTTTATAAAATTATAAACTTTACAAGTATGTTTGGAATGGGGTCCTAACATTCTAAAACCATTTTAGATCATTTAGTGCTTATTAGATTTTTTTATGAATTATTTGATTTATTTAATTATTTAAAATCTAGAAAATATTTTAATATTTAAAATAAGTTGATTTTAGCTTTCTTAATCCTCTTCTATTTATCCAATTTTTCTTTTGGTAAAATTTGGTTTTTTTTCAAATTCTATTTAATTTATTATAAAGTTTCCAAGTTAAGTGGTCTATTAATCAAATTTATTAAGATAATTCAATATTTTACTTTAAATTTAATTAAAGTGCTTAGACTATTTGAAAGCATCATGAAAATAATTCACATGCCAAGGTATGACTTCAAGATAATTTTATATAACTTTAATAAATTTTTAAAATTAATTACTATTTTGAATTATTTTTAATTATACTTTATTTTAATTATTTCTCAAAGAAAATTCAAGTGATACTTAAAATGATTTTAATAATTATTAATCTACTCTCATGAAGTTTAAACAATAAAAGGGGGATCTCTAAATTATTATAGTATTATTTTATTTTAATAATTATTTTTTATTCACTTAAGTATTTTTATTTTTATTTTCCAATTCAGGTTAAATAATTTAAAATCTCATGAATTTTTTTGTGCGAGATGTAACTGTAAACTTCTATAAATTTTTAAAATTTTTTGATTAAATAAATTATGTTTTTTATATTCAATTGATTTTAAAATTTTAATTTAAAATAATTAAAATATTGATTAATTAATTATGGTTTTAATTTTAATTAATTATAATCTTTAGTTAGGTTTAATAAAAGTTTCTTTTATATTATTAGAATTTAATTGAAATTAATTATGAATCCCTTAAGTCTTAGTGATCAATTAACTTAATTAAGACTATATTAAGGGTTAATTAAGCATGATTATTAATCACGTTTAATTAGTTTCAAAGAATTTAATAGCTTTTATTCAAAGTTTCTTTATTGTTAAGGTGTTTTAGAATTTATTTAATAATTTTATGATTTTATAATTTAATAACTAATTATAAGATCTTAATTCATATTTTAGTTTTAGGTTTCAATAATTGACCATGGATATATGCAACTAATCCAAGCAAATTACTAAATGTAGAGGATACTCTTAAAGATGTTCTATGAAAGTTTCACCTCAATTATACTTATATTTTTATGATTAATTTTAATAATTAAGATTTCATTAATTCTCAATTACTTGTTGATATTTAAAGCTTTTATTTTCAAAAGATTCTCCTCTAAATGTTGAGTCGAGAAAGACCTCATTTATTATTTCTAGAGTGGTTGATTTGTTATGAATATAAACCATTATTTATTTGATTAAATGTGTTCAAGATAGCTTCAAAAATTTATAAGTTTTAATCCAAACTTAAAATTTATTGAAAGTTTACAAAGTGTGAGGAATATCATGTGTTACATATAATTAAAAAATTAAATTAATTAAGTTTAAATTTTATATTTAATTAAAATTTTGAAACTCATCTAAATCCTTATTACTCTAAAAATACATAATTAAAATTTAAAATTTTCATTCCTCTCTTATTGTTGATTCTAGAGAGGGGTTATTTGTAATTTTTTATTAAGTATTTATTTTATTATTAATTATTAAAGTTTTGGGTAATTTAATAATTTGTTTAAGCTTTAATTAAACCTATATTTTAAGTATTATGAGTTAAAAGAAACTAAAGAGTCCAAATATTTCTTTTAGGTTCGTCTTAGTTAAGGGAAGTGATTTAAGTCATTTGGATGTGTTTTGTAACTTTCATGAATTAAATTTGTTGTTTGATTAAATTTCTTCAAGATGATTCAAAAATCAATAACTTGTAACTTGGTGGTCAAAATACTTTGAAAATTTTATTAGATGTAGGAAATGTCTTGAGGAACACCCCAAAAATTTTCAAGTTAATTAAATTTAAATTTTAAGAGTAATTAAATAAATTTTATTTTTAATCAAACTCAAATTACTCTAAAAAACTTAATAAAAGTTAGGGATTTTTGAACCATTAGATTCCTCTCTAAATATTAATTCTAGAGAGATATCATTTGTAAATTTTGAATTACTATTTTATTTCTTATAATTTCAAAGTTTTGGACAATTTTTGGATTTTTGAATACCTTAATTTCTTAATAAGCACTATCAATACTAGTGAAGCACACACTTTAGATGTGACATGCTCTAATTGGCCTGATGGTGGACCACAAGGATACCACATATGTGGTGGCACATGCGAGATCACTCTAGGCCATCCAATCAAAAATTGGGTCAAAAATTAGATGACCCAAATTTGATATGGGGTTTCTTAAGGGATTTATAGTAAGATCTAGTAAAGTTTAACCATGCCCATATATTATAATTAAGTAGAATGGACAGTCAAGGAGTCATCTCCCGAATCGATGGTAAAGGGGTAAAACTATCCTCCCTTAGCTTGAAACTCCAACAATTCTTATTGGAATCAATACTTAAGGTTTGACTATCAGATTCAATAATTACCTAACTCAAGCTAATATAGAGTAGATTCCTCTATTTGAATGTATTCTACTTGAGGCAAACTTCCCATTAGCTCCTCCCTACTTGCCTCTTCTTTAATTGCTATAAATACCATCATCACCACACTTTTTTGAAATTACACTATTCTGGGAGTAAGGTGGCTGGAAAAGAAAAGAGAAGGTGCAATTTTTACTCCTGGAATTTTGATGATGGTGTTTAATGTGTCAAAAGTCTCTGGAGAGGTCGGTTTTCCTTCTCCTTATACTTGTCTAAAAACCTCCATTAATTGTGGTTGAGGAGTTGGCCATGTGGGCTGAAGATAAACTTTGGAAGATGCTAAATTCAATGGTTAGCATAATGCTCATTCCATTTCCAAGTTGAGGAGGTAGGGAGGAGAGAAGCTTGATGGGAAACTTCCTTCACTATGAAATTTGTTTCTTTTGAAATTTTGGATTAAATAAATATTATATATTATTCTTTTGTGGTTGACCATCCTCTCTCCCATTTATGCCGAGGCTTTCTTCGAAGTTAGTGAGATCTTGAGGTTTGAATTTATGCTAAAATAAGAAATGGAGGTACATGGGTTTGCATTAAATATTATCTTTATACATTTTAGTTATTTAATTAATTAATATGTTGATGAATTTAATGGATTACTAAAAGGTTATCTTATTATTTTAAGTTAAGTTATGATGAGCATAGGCTCTTTGGGAGCATCCAATCTGGATTTATTTGGGTTTAACTTTGATTTGACTTTAATATGACCCAATTAAGTTTATTTAAGTTAAATGACCTATTTGGAAAAATTGAGCTCAAATTAGGCTTGAATTGATTCTAGTTGTATTTAAATGTTTAATTTGATTTGATTTTAGTTTAATTAAGTTTTGGTTTAACAACATCAATAATCTTGCTTCAATTAAGTGGACCAATTGACTAGATTGGGAACCATTTGGGCTTTGATTTTATTTCAAATGGTTTGATTTCAAATGTTGTTTAATTTAATTTGGATTGGAGGTGTTCAAATTCACCTAGCCAATTTAAGTTATGTTGGGTCTAGTGGGGCCAATGAGCCTAGTCTAGGTTAACCCTAGGGTTTTTTTCATTTCAATTTAGTTTTAGCTTTAGTTTAGTTTGAAATATTTTTATTTTTATTTAAGCTTGAGTTGTGATATGCATTAAGCCAAAAGGAAAGCGTCTTAAAGATTTATATGAGAAAGACTTTATATCGGAATTGAGTCCTAAAATTAGGATGAGTTATATAGGCTAACATCAATAGCATGTGTTAACCTCATTAAAAATAAGGTTAATATGCTTGTGGTGTTTTAATTTGGGGTCGTAAAAATACCATGCAAATCTTAGGGGTACTTATTGAAGTGATTAGATCCAACATTAAGGTATGATGTATCATCTCAGGAGATGGAAACATCATCCCTATAATAGACCTAATCACCTAATAAGGACTCTAAGGTAGATGAGTTTACGTATATACAAGTTATCTTTCCCTTAGTTTACATGGAGAAGTAAAGCAGAGTTTATTTTATGTTGGGTTCTTTAGTTCCCTATGGAAGCAAGCTTTCATAGTTAATTACATCTCAGGAAATGAGAATTTCTTAAGAATACTCTCGATTAAAGTAGTTAATAAGTATTTCCAATGATTTCAAAGATAGACTATCAAAGGAGTGGGTACTTTTTGAAAGCAAGTGTGAAGGTTCAAATAGAAAGACTTATTTATCAATTCCAAAGGAGAATGAGTAGGAAGCACTCGTGATACCAAGAAGTTTAGTAAGTGCCTCAATCTATTGTATACTGAGGCTTTACATTTTTAAAAGAGAAAATTTTCTTCTATTTAAATTAAAATTTCATTAGAATGTTGAGCCTTATAGTCCAAAAATACAAAATTATGGAAATGCCTAATAGGTGAGGACTTTAGCTCATAACCTGAAAGAAATAAGTATACTTAGAACCTAAATCTAAAATTCCTAGCATAAGCTAGAAGCATGACCTAAGTCTAATCAGGAAAATTGGACATAATAGTTTACCTCCACAAGAGAATAGACACATCCCGAATCTTCTGGACTTACAACCACCTGGAGTAGCTGCCAGCTAATACCTCCTATTCTTTAAAACTATGCATATCAATCTTATGCAGGTGCAAGATAACTAGGCTATTGTTTAATTAGGAAGGAAGCTAATATCTTAAACTCACTCCTTAAGATACTAGATCATGATTCGTATGAAGACATGACTTAAACTAATGCAAAATTTATAACTTTTTAAATCATTTTGACACATTCATTTTTAGACCAAGGTTTGGGACAATTATGCTTACATGCATGATGAAGTAGGGTTATGGGTCAAATCAATAAGAAGAGGTGTTCTCCCCAACAAGGGATCTCCCTCAAAAGTCAAGCATATCCCCATCATGCAAGAGAGGAGACCCTCCCTATTCAAGAGCAAAATAATATGGCATGCATGGTGTGATAACATACAACATTCAGCTAAGGTGTTCCTAAATTATTTATTTATCTTGATTATGAACATAGGATTTAAGATGAGGTTATGAGTTATATTAAAATTTAGTTATGAGTTTTTTTAACGGGGATAGAAAATTTAATTTTACCCTAAAAAGACTACCACATCTAGGCCACACATCAAATCATTGAATTTAAGAAACTTATGAAAATCATGCAATCTCTAATGAACAAACTAAACACAATAATTAACATATGAATTTCATAAAAGAATAAGATGCCGATACGGCCGGGTACTATCATACACCCTGAAAAGAGAAAGGTTGGGTAACCAAACTCTACCATTATATAACCTGGATTACAATTAAATTTTTATAAATGTAGTAAATGCTATGGGGGTCTTCAATATTATGCTCTTCTTTTCTTCTTAAGATTAGTTTACTCTAGGCTTCATAGGCCCTCCTAGGTCTTTTCCTTCTAGCCACTACTCATCCTAAACCCCATAACACGACTCCTAATCCTATTGCAAAAATAACATATTTATGGAAAATGAAACCAAACTACACTTGCAAAATATACATTAGCTAAACAAACATATACAATAAGCAATTGTATTTCACATATTTGGACTTGGCACCCTACACATAGGTAGTCAAGCCCATATGTCCTAATTGGATTATGCTTAAGGGCCTAAGCAACACCTGCAAGCAAGAACATTTATATTTACTTACTATTATGGTGACCCCTTTAGCATAATCCTCTGTAGAAAACATCATTTGGCTATTAGACCTAACATCCAGTCTACGCATAAAGAATCTTAACATCCAGTCTAAAAATTATATCATAAAATAAAACATAACATAATAACACACATCGGCCTAACCTAAGACTAAATTGGTGACTTAGTATTCTAATGTGCGTGCTAGGGTTTAGTGTGATGTCTTCACTAAGCTTTAAGAGTATGATTATCTAAAGTTTAGAATTATTTAAATTAAACATTATGGGAGGTTTCACTTTAAATCTTTGAATGAATTGATCAATTTTAATTTACACTTTCTTGTTTCATTTAATGCCTACACAACATTTAATTATTATGAATAGAAGAAAGGGGTTTGATCCCCTTCATCCCTACCCTAAGTTGTTTCCTAAAAGTATATTATTATGATTTTGTCATCTTTAGTAAACTATTTATTAAACATTTTTATTATTAAGCCTAAATTTGGGTTAGTTTTAAGGTGTTTTATTCAAACATAAAATGAATCGTAGGATTAATAAAACTAAATCACTATTACATGAATAACATTCCACTAATTCTTCCCATCATCAATAGCATACACACTTCTTCATTTTTTTGTCCATAAAAATTGATTTAATATACATATTTGTACATGCAATATATATTTATGTTTTGCACACTTAATGATAATTAATGCCTGAATTTTGGTATAAAAAAGGATTCCATTTCATAGTTAAGAATATGTAGATAAGTATTAGAGATTTAAGTAAGTATGTGCCATTATTAAATCAGGGAAGTGAGATTATCTAAGACCTCCTTGGGCTACTTAAAGCCTCATATTCCCTAGATGTCCAGACTATATACTTGCCAACTTAAATACATGTAAACATATACATAAGTATAGAAATGAAAATCATTCAAAGGTTATATAAAAGAAAATCTTTTGTTCATGTAAAGTAAAGTTTTATCCAAAATTCTAGTACAGGCATACATATGAATGAAATTAAGCAAGTATGTGTCATTGTTAAACCAGGGGAGTATGATTATCTAAAACCTCATTGGGGTAATGTCTCGTGTTCCTGGGATGTCCATACTATACACTTGCCAACTCCAAACATATGTAAACATACACATGAAGCATGAAAAGAAAGCAATCCTTTATGTAAACTTTATTGAACATTTATAGACAACATTAGCTTAATTTTTACATCATTAGCTTATTTTTGAAATTAATTTGAGATTTATTAGTGATAATAGCCACACCATATAATAATATTTAACAAAGACATGCAACTTAAATTCAACCATATTCTTTTGATTCTCTTTTTTTTTTTTTTTTGAAAAATATGAACATGTGAAACAAAAGGCATGCACATTTATATTGATTCAAAAGAAGTAAATAAACATTACCACATAACATATTCAATTACATTAAGTCCTAAAGATAATCAAGCCAAATAAATAATCCTTAAGACTAACCAAAGTTCTTATAAAGTTTGATTTTGATCTTTAAGTTCAATAAATGATTTGGAATGAACTTGAGCCATTGGTTGCAATCATTGTGGATCAAATCATGATTTAACCCATTTTGGTGATTTAATATATTTAAAGAAACATTTAAATGGGTTTTATGGATTGATTAGGTTCAATCCATTAAGCACATTAACTTAATTTCCCTTCCCTAAACTTCTTTAATTTAATTAACTACTTGATCGTGAGTCTTCAATGATATGCTTTTGGGAAAGTAAAATTTGCAATGCACTTAAAGGAATCTAATGAAATTAGGCTCATACTTAAGAGTTAATTAGATTAAAGAAGGAAAGAGTCTAAGTTAAGTACTCTTATGATTTTTTCATACCAATGAGTTAATCATAATTTCTTTAATGACTTTATGCTATTAAACACATAAAGAAAAATTAATGAATTATGTTTGAATTATCTAAACCAATCATTAACTTTGTTTGATTTCTATTTTATCATTAATTATTTTAATTATTCCATAATTATTACATATGTTAATTAACCCTCTTAAAGGAAAACATTTGAAACAATAATTAAGAAAGGGGTCCTAATTACTTCTTTTCACTATTCCCACTATTCACAAAGATTAATTATCATTGTTCATTAATTTTAATAATTATTTAATTAATTAAAGAAAATAATTAGGATTAAAATTCCAAATTCTTTAAATTACATGACAAATAATTCCAAAAAAATTATGGGAGGCAGAAGACGTTCCATGGAATCATTCCACCAAATTTAGAATTAATTAAACCAAGAAATTTGTCCTTAATTAAGGTAATTAGTCTAAGCTTCAAACCTTAATTAAGCACCGTTCACTGGACATAAATTAAGGATTTTATTTTTCTTAAATTCTTATATGTCTAACCTTTCGAAATAGGTTTATTTGCAATTTTGGATTTTTTTTTACAATTAGTTATTTTTTAAACTTCTTCCCATTTAATTACATTTTTATAGCCTAATTAATCTTTTAAACTAGCGATGCCATGTAGACACTGATGCGACAATGCATTTCACATGGCACCATGGTATTGGTTATTTAAATCATCTGACATAGCACTGACTCAACAATGGACACAGTTTTGTCTCAGTTGTCTGATCTTGGATTGGATATGCAAGACTAATCTTGTGATTTCAAATTGATTAAATCAAAATTTCTTACACAATTAACAACAACCATCCATTCTAATCACACATAACTGATGGCCGATGATCCCGTTGTCCCATGAGCACTGGAAGACAGACACCGTCAGTCTTCACCCATTTGATCCAAGCTCACTAGAGCTCATTCGATGGTAATTGACTCCAAAATGACTAGGAAATGAATCTAGGAAGATCTTATGATGGATATTAGATGTCAAAATGATTCACTTCAAAAAGAACAACACCTATAGAAAAATCCTACGGTTGCTATATTTTTATCTTGTTAGAGCTATAAACCGGTGGTCCATCGATAGAGGTAGCTTCATCTTGAAAAATGAAGGCTTGTTGAGAAGATCATGAGCTACCTCCCCATTGATCCCTTTGTGGACCAAACATCATCGTAAAGCTTAATATAGTTGATTTTGAATCATCTTCTAGTGGTCAAATTGCTCGGGAAATGATTCATTTTGGTTCACCAGAGTGAGGTGAAGATGTAGGAAGAGCTAATGTAGGTTTAGTGGAGGTTTAGGAAACTTGGATGGACAGAGCTCTGAGGTTTGATCAGGAGCTGATCTCTCCGACGGTGGAGTGCACGAGGAGCTTGAGAGAAGGTATGGGACTGTGCAGAATGCTCTAGGGAAAATGTCTGCTTGATTTGAATCTATGGGGAGGAGTATACTCTCCTTTGGCAAAACATCAGCTAGTGTAGGTGGCCGGAGATGGGAGGGGACCAGGTTGAGGTGAGGTCAGGGAGTGTAGTGGGCTGACATAAGATGTACACTTTCCCTTAGGTGGATCAATTGGTGTCCATGGGTGAACTCACCCTCTCTTGACCAAAGGCTGAGCCCAATAGCTTTGGGTTAGGTTAGGTTGATGGTCCTCTCATCCAAGAAGACTCAAAGGTAGCTTCCAAGGGGTAAAGGGGTGGAGAACCCATCCAAATGGAGATTTTGTCCCATTTGGGTGGCTTGGTTCAATGGGTTTGACCTAAACCACGTTCACCATGGGTTGGGCCCACTTGAACAGGCCTAAAGTGACCCAAGGATGAGTTATTCTAAGTTTGGTTGGGTTTGGGCTTAGTTTAGTTTTGTTTGGCTCAGTTTAACCCATATAGGTCAAATGGGTTCAATTGGGCTAAGTTAACCAATTTGACCAAAATAGGTCAAAATGATGATTTGGTGAGTTCAATTGGTCATTTGGAGTGGATGAGTCAATTGGTTTGATTCAATTTATGTTAGATTTGAATTTGGCTCATATGGTTCAATTTGGGTCAAATGAGTCATGTTGACCAATTTGACCTAATTGGCCAAATTGGCTTAAGCATGTGTTAGGTCTATGTTCAATTGATCATTGGTGATTAAGTGGGAAAATTGATTTGAATTACTTTGGTTTATGGAGTGAATTGGTTCAATTTGATCCTTTAGGTCAAATTGGGCTAAGTGGTTGACCAAATTGGATCCAATTGAAGGTTGAATTATTTTTAATATTTAATTAGTGATTGGTTAAAAGAATTGGTTTCAATCAATTTAGTTTAGCATTTTATTTGGTTCAATTTGACACCCTATAGGCCAGATTAGGTCAACTTGGATCAAAGGGTCCAAATGGCTTGATTAGGTTCAATTGGTTGTAGTGGAGCATTCAATAATGATTTATAATTATCAATGAATGGATTGGATGACTTGATTTGATCTAATGGGAGTTTAGTTGGAGGTTGGTTCAATTACCCTTCTTATGTCACTTTGGGTCAAGAGACTTGGTCAAGCCAACTTGGACCAATTAGGGTTATGGATGGTTGGGATGTGTTCAATGATAAATTTGAAGTTGATTGGTGGCTTTGATTGCAATTAATTTTTTCCTAATTAGGTTTTGGCCCATTTGAACCTTTTAGATCAAATGGGCTAACTTGGGTTGGTCACCTTCTTTTAGTTCAATTAGCTTGATTGCAAGTATTGAGGTGGCTTGAAATGATCTAATGACTAATTGGAGTTTTGATAAATTCAAATTGGATTTAGTTTGCTTGAATGAGTTTGGATTGAGTCATAGGATCATGGTAAAGTTAACTTGGATTAAGGTCCAAGTTAGTTTGGCTTTGAGCTTGGATTAAAAAACCAAATTCAATTAAGAATAATTGAATAGGTTTGAAGCTCCATCTACATGAGCATAAGTTTGGATGACTGAATGGGTATGAGTCTTGGTTTAGGCCAGAGGATAGGTGAAACCTATTTGTCTTAAGGTGGACTCTGAGCTTAAGGTTATGCCTTCTAAGTCTCTAAGCTTAAGTTTTAGCATCTTCTTAATCACTAGAAATGTCCTAGCACTAAGAAAAATCCAAGTGTCTAGAAGGTTCCTAGATCTAAGATGGGGAGGATTAATCCTCATTCCAAAAGTAAGGTCAACAATGCTCTAACTTCATTGCCCCATAAACAATCTTGGGTAATTGTAGAGCCTAGCAAATAAGTTTTTTTCATGAAAAATATCTTTAGAAACATTATTCAAAAATAATTAATGGTGGATAAGTCTCCCTTGAAGTTAAGTTCAATTTTATTTAGCTTCACATAATTTATTTCTAGAGCTATTTGTTGCAAAGGTGCTTAAAGGTCAAGTTTGAGTGAATCAAAACCAATGCAAATATACTTGATTTGTTGTTACTATAAATACTTTATTACTTATTTATTATTATATAAACCATGACTCCTTTTCTTAATGATGAGAGTGGTTATATCTAATTAACAATGGATGGAATCTCATGAAAGCCTAACTTTCACTACTATCTTATGCAGCCTCCTAAAAAAGAACCTTATTATTGCCCTCACATTTCATCCCCTATAATTACCATTCATGCTCCTAATTAGATTGTATTAATCTTCTTACCTATCATTTCTTTATGTGAGCAATCTTCTCTAATCATTATCACTCAGTTTAAACTCACCATTTAGAGGGCTAAGTAGTTTCCCTTATGGGCTAGCACCACTCCTTTCTTTATATGGTAATATTATTGACATTCCCCCATTGTCCAAACTCTTTACGTGTTTTCATGCGGCCAGTTAACTATTAACACTCATGGTGTTGGCATTAACCTTCATCAATATTTTGGGCTTCTTTTCATTATGAATCAGAGTGATTGTCTTCTAACTTTATTTCCATTAATTAGGTGCCATCTCTATTTACCATTGTTATTATACTCCATGATTACTCTTCATCATCAATCAAAAGTGTGGTGCCTCTACATTCTTTCCATCCAATCAAGAACCTCTACCATCTTCATCTCACTAACTAATAACTACAAGTTCTTTCTGTAACTGCTATTATGCTTCTAAGAGTGTTAATTCTTCTAGAAGCATAATAGAGGGAAAATTTTTAGCTAGTAGGATTATTTTTTTATCACTTAAATTCTTACTTGAATCTTTATAATTTTGGGTAATTTTTTATTTCATTACTCAACCTAAAATATATCTTATTAAAATTTAATAAAATTTAAAGTTATAAATTTATTTTATAAGAATTATGTTAGTTGAAGACTAAAAAATGAGGTTTCAAAATGACCTAGTAACTTCAAATTTTCTACTAAATTAGCCACCATTCTTGCATGGGTTTTATTTTTGCATTTACTATGCACATGTTTAATAAATCTAGTATGTTCTCTTTAGGCTCTAGATTTAAAAACTCTCATTAGGTGTATTATTATACTACCTCTATTTCTAGGCCAATGATTTCTAAAGTCTTAGTAAAATTTCATATGGCTTAAAAATATATTGGGCGTCATTTGAGTACTAATGAGTAAAATAATATTGGAAAAATATAGTATTTGAAAAATAGCTAAGCTTTGCTCTTATTGCCTCTTTATTAGGCATGACATCAACATTTATTTGACTTTTTAAAAATAAATACCATGCTTCTTATTTAATTCAATATGGAGGCATTTTTTCACTTAATTAATTTTTTATCTTTCTATTGATATTAGGAATATAGTGCCCAAAACTTTGAATAAATCATGTTAACTTTTATTCTTCATTAAGTTCCTCAACATTGAAATTTGGATTTATGCTTTAAAATAGTTGACTTTTTATTAGTTATTAATGGTTCAAAATTACATGTACTACAATAATAAAAACAACAACAACAAGCCTTTATCCCACTATGTGGGGTTAGCTTCCTTACTCATATTTCTTCAATGTGTCCTATTAAATGTCATATTCTCATTTAATTCTAAGAAAATAAAGTCATTTTTTCATACTTACTAACTAATACTTTTAGGTCTACCTCTACCTTTTCAAACATAGGTTGAATCTAATGATCTGCTCTACTAACTGGGTCAGCTAATGGCTAACATGTCATATGACCAAAAATTTAAGGTGATTCTTTCTAATCTTATCTGTCAATGGAGTTATTCCAACCTTATCATGTATATATTCATTTCTCAAATTATCTATGAGTCTAAAGCCACTCATCCACTTGAGAACATCCTCATCTCCACAACACTTAATTTTATGCTTCTCTTTTATTGGAAAATATTATATGCCATAAAGCATTGGAAGTCTCACCACCATCTTATAAATTAATTTTTTATGTTTAAGCGATACTTTCCTACACACAATAGACATAATGCATTCCCCCATTTTAACTAGCCAACTTGAATTCTAATAATAACATCCTCATTTATATCACCATCACTTTGAGCAATAAACTTAAGATAATCCTCTTGCCTTTTCCACTGAATATTAGAATTTCTAATACTGAGAAAATTAAAGATTTCATTGAAATCTAAATGATCATTATAATAAAATAGATACTACTCATACACTATAACTTGTAAATTATGATATGCATTAATAGTACTTCTACCAAAACTTACTAGTTTTCTCTAGATGAAAGCTATTATTATGGTGCTCCTTCATGTTGGCGAAGAATTCTCACACCACGAGAATGATGTAGGAGTGGTTATTGTAGGTGTGCTTCTCCTAGCCTCATTTATTGATGATTCTCTCCATGCTCCCACCTAGGTTGTGGAAGCTCCTCTCCAAAATTAGATGTTATTGGATGAGAGTGTGGTGGTATCATTCCTCTACTTTTATACTAATGAACATGTTTGTGTCATTGACAGTTGCCCTCTTCTTACTCTTGCTGATGTATTTTACTAACATGTTGGATTTCCTAAAGTAGAATGCAAGCTAAGAGAGGAAAGGGTAGAGGACTTTAGAATCTAACCAAAGTTTTAAAATGAGAAGTAAGCATGCATGGGTCCTATTTATAGATTAGCCCTAAAACTGCAATGCCACCTTAGAAGCACCGAAGTGCTAGCCTTTTGATTTTTGAAAAATAGGACCAATGGCCTTTGTCGCAGGTCTTTGATACTAGAATGGTCATCATGTTAGTCAAAAAGAAATATTAATGACATTAATGGTAACTAATTTTATAATTGATACCATGCATAAAGTTATTTCGGACATTGATGTAGCACTATGACACTCTAACACAATAGCACAACACTAGTAAAAACTTTGCCTTTCTAATTAAAAGTGATTATCCATCTGCCAGTCTTTCTGAACCAACCTTTGACTAGCGTTGTGATGCTAAATTAGTCAACTTGAACCTATTATTCAAAATTGAACACCAAGGCACTACAACACCAAGGCCCTAAACCTTCGGGTTTTTATGACACAAATTCTTGATTTATAATGCTACAATGCTAATTACTCAATGCCAATGTGCCATTCTAATAGCGAGGCATTACTAATATAGTGCCTCGATGCTGACCCTTACAACCATAAATTAATGTTTACCATGCAAACATGCTATGAATCTACTTGTTCGCCAGGCAAACATCTCATTGGCCTTCCAAGGGATGTAAGTCTAGTCTACCTGTTTGCCATGAGAACATCCTACTGGCTTTCTAAGGGATGCAAGTCCATTTTAATTATTCACCATACGAACACCCTACTTGCATTTCCCAAAGAATGTAAGCCCAATCTACTTGTTTTCCATGCGAACAACCATATAATAATGGCATTCCAAGAGATGTAAGCCCAATATACTTGTTTTCCATGTGAATAACCCTATAATAATGGCATTCCAAGAGATGTAAGCCCAATCTATTCGTTCACCATGCATACATTCTTACTTAGGATTTCCCAAGGAATGTAAGCCCAATCTACTTATTCATCATACTATCACTCCTATATTCAGGATTTCTTATAAATGTAAGCTTAGACTATTTACCTATTCACCATGCAAACATTCATACATCACAATCCCATTAAACATCTAGTCTACTCAAGATAGCTGAAATGAGGCATCCCATGGATGCTAATCAAACTACCTAGAGATTACGCCTGATGTCCCTCTGATGTTGGTAGACTGAACAATGTAGTCCTGAATGATGAAACCATGGGATTTTGATGACTCTATCTCTTATTTATTTTAAACATTCATCCATGCCATGCCATACAAAAGAGACTAATTCATATCAAAAATATGTTAGTTTTCAACCTTAATCAAGAGTGCTCTCTTATTGCAGTAAGATAGCTAATTAATTATGAATGCTTGTGTTCATAGAAAGTACAACCCAGATCTAAATAAACCCTAACATAATGTTAGGGAAATTTTTGTTGAATATATAGTAATCTACCTCATGAAGAACATACTTCTATCCATCCCAAACAAGTTGGTGAAGAGTTTTTGAAAAAGAATTTTTTTCTAAGTGATCGTGTTTCTTAAGTAGACAACTAGTATGGTAATTTACATTTCTAAATTCTGTAAAGCGGTAATAGCACTAGGTACTATGATTATAGCACCACATAGCTTTAAGTTGAGATGTTTTATTTATTTATATATTTAGATGCAAATAATTCTCACCCCATCCCCCTAATCAATATGTCATGTCAATTGGATTGGATGCATTCATTATTTTTTTATTTTTTTATTGATGATCATATGCAAAAATATAATAAGAAAAGAGAAAACATACTCTTTGGAAATCTTTATTCACTTTCATATATTATATGAAATAGTGACAAAAAAGAGGTTTCATCTACAAATAATTATCTTGAATTTCTCAAATGCAGGCAGAAGCTATATAAGCTCTATAAGCCATAGTAGACTGCCTATCTCAAGCTTCCTGGAGATGCTGAAGGGTAGCTTCTTGGTCATGGACTAATGAAGAAAAAATCTGCTCAACTTTGGACACCTGAGTGTCCATCGGTGAGCAATCTTCTTCTATAACTATGATAATCTATCTGACCATAGATCTCCTCTCTAATAGATAATATCTCCTCAGCTGTAACTCTCTTAATTCTGTTGATATGTCAAAAAGTTCAATATGTGCTCTACAAAGCCCTCTCTAATAGGACCTCAAGGTTCTGAGAGTATGCTCAAGATCTTCACGAACTAGGGAGACTTGATGTGAAGTAGTGCTGAATGAGGTCTCTGCAGTAGTGATTGGATCTGACAAGATCTCCTAATAAGTACTGTGGAACAAGAATAATTCAAACTCAACATGTATGAACAAGGATTCCCAAAGCTGTAACTCTTCTACTTCAAGACCTAATGCAGGAGCATGCTCTAAAAAGTAATTCACTTCCACATAGAAGCTAGAATGGTTAAGTAAGACTTCTAAGTCAATGCTGAGAAGTAGGTGGCATAGTGTTGTCACTATATGACATAGGCTCTTTAAAGAGTTGCAATGTAGTGGATCTAAAGGCCTAAGGCATATCGTGGAGATGAAGCATGAGATCTCCAGACTAGATAATTACCTTAAAGTTGTATTACTCAAACTGAGAATAGGGTGGATCTCTACACAAGAGTCCACATTGAGGAATCATCTTGGGTGGCACTCTCCATGACCTAAGTCAAGTCTAACAAGGGTAGCACATGATTAGAAATCCAAGTGCCAAATTCTCTACATATGAGTCTCTTAACATTCACATGATCACTACTGATAGGCTAAGTAGGCAACAATGAACCGTATTAGTATCCATCGATAATTCTAATGTGACATCACTATCATTCTCCATCTATCTTGTTAGTGGCTCAACTGTTACTAGTGGGAAGAGAATATAAGTAGAGTCATCTATCCCTACTACTCCTATATTATAACCAGTTGATAAAGGACTATGAATATCTCTATCATCTCTCTCCTAAATGGATGAAGCCTCTCGTCATCGCTTCCTACTACTACACAACTCATTTGATGCTCTCTTAAGGGCATGAGTCATATGTTAGGGGAAATGCAAATGACATGCTAGTATAGGTCTCCCCAATCTATGACTGTATATGTGAAAGTCTAGCTCTAAGAAGGAAGAGAAGTTTTCGTGGATCCACAGTAACAATAGGTAGCTAACTCCTGTGTAAATTTTTTGTGAGGCCACACAAAAACTAGAATTAGTCCCTAGGTGAAGTAAGAAGCCAATACTATAGAAGATCTACTAAATGAATAGAAAATGGGAATGTCCCTAGGGAATGAGTATCTACTATGTCCAGTATCTACAGTAGTCCATATACAGGTGTAGCTTGAATTAATTTATACCGCCTAGCCACTTTGTTGGGACTATATCCCTCCAAGACCATGGACTAATGGCAGCAGTAGCAAATCCTAGTAGGGCTTAACCCAATGAGATATTTTACCATGCTTCTATCCTAGCTTTGATAATAGTAAGGGTGTTTCTTTGTTATTAAGAATGTGAATCTTTGTCCCAAACTTTGAATACAAAAGCTATGAAAGGTTGATCTTTGAATGATCTGAAAATGATCTATCGTGCATGATGTACCAAACATGAAAGTCTAGATTTGATTCCTATTGAAAGTGACTATAGCCCTAATCAATTGCATAATAATAGGGAATCACTGCTCTCTGAAGTAGGGTGGTTTCTTAGGACAACTAAAAGCTCTTAAAATATGTGCATGAAACCCCCCATGTAAGTAGTGCCAAGAAGCATCTACATCATAGCATCATGATTTAGTCATAACACTTTAACTAATCCACATTATAGGTAGGCTAATGATGTATGTGCTAATGTTATCCTCTCTCCATGAGCAAGCAAACTATCCACCAAAATAAGAGTAGACCCAGAGCTTGTGTAGATTGGACAAAATAATATAAAACATTCTTCACTAAAGAGAGGATGAAAGAGAACTTAACCTCTCAAAAATTAAGAACCATCATATTTAGTGACGACAACCTATTGTTAGAGACAACCGAGCATGATCAACCCAGTTATGGCATAACTAAAAGTAATTTCACTTGCATAAATAAGATATTGATCAACCCAAGCACTTCAGGCAATCTCTTAAGAGCTAAGGAACATAGAGCATTAGCTTTAGATGCTTGCTATCTGGATAAAAGTATAGTATTCTTACAAAGATTCAATGAACAAGGATAATAAACCTTACAATCCATTATCCGACCATTATGCTTCAGGAATCTATTTACAGAAGCTAAATTCCATGTGATTGAAGCCAAAGTTTCTTACAAACCACTCTTTGGTAGGACATGGATTAATGAATATGTCATAATACCTTCAATTGTCCATTCATCAATGTATGAAGTAGATTCAAAATGGTAAAAAGCATTGAATTGATGGTGACATGAATCCATTCTTGATGCATGAGATCAAGATCTATGATGATGCCAAGTACTTCATTGCCTAAGAAAGTAGGGGAAGTTAATTCCTTAGAGAAAGCAGCTCTACCTATCAAACTAATGTTCAAAGTCAATAATTTAATGGGTAAAAGTACTAATGAATCAAAACAACTCAAGATAATTTCTCACCTTGGTAGTGATACTGAGGATGATGAATGAGACTTAGTACTTTATCAACCTAAGAGAAGCCACAACTAGCCAAAAAAAGAAGAAGCTGGTACAAGTAATATGGAAAAATAATTAGGAAAAACTCATGTTTCTCTAATAAGGGTACCTGAATCCCAAATTTTCAACAAGGCTATGTAAATAACTATAATACCAACAACACATATAAAAGCCTTAACAACATCAAGGAAAGAAGAAATAAAATAATTGAAAACTTTTTATGTCCCTCCCATAAAAGATTACAAGGAACGTGAAATCTTTTTATACAAAACTAAAGGGTGAATGATAAATCCCATGGAAGAACTATCTAAAGAAGAAGATTTTGAGGAAGAAAATATTTCAATTATTATTCCTCAATATATCTTGTCAGCCCTAAGGAGCTGGTTAAGAATACTGTTCAACCTACACAAACCAAATATACAAGCTCAATTATTCAAAAGGCTTTGGCAAAGGGATGACATCCAAAATTCCATAAGATATGAAAAATTCACCATATCGGGATTGGAATATATTCTTTTGACATTTCCCCCAATGAACTCATGTTATGCCATATCCTATAAAGAAAAACTCCCTTCAGAAATTATAGATGAATGAACCGAAACTTAACTTTAAAATGAGAATACACCCAAAGATGAATTAATAATTGACCTCGATAAGGCCCCAAAAGAATTCAAAGAAGCAATGAAGCCACCGTTGATGAACTCCAACAAATCAACATATGTCTTGAAGAACATAGGCCTTTGTTGGTGCTAATCTCACATCAAAAAGATTGGAAGAATTAAAAGAACTACTCTTTTAATTCATATATTATATCACATGAAATTATAGTGAAATGCTAGGCATATTGCCAGTCATAGTTCTACATAAGCTTGCCAATAAGCCTGATGTACAGCCTATGAAGCAAGCATCAAGGCGAATGCGAATAGAAATTGTAGAGAAAGTAATCATCAAAACTAACAAGCTCATTGAAGTATAATTTATCTCGCTAGAGAAGTATGCTAATCAAGTTGCCAATATTATCAATAAAGAAAATGAGTGGATAAATCCATGTCTGCATTGACTTCAAGGATTTAAAAGAAGCATGCCCAAAAGATGACTTTCCATTACCCATTGCAAAACTTGTGAGTGACAACACATCAAAGTATAATATGTTCTCCATTATGGATGATTCATCAAGCAATAACCAAATTAAAATGGCCCAAGAATATATAAAGCATATGTCATTCTGCACACTAATCGGCATATTTTGCTACAAAGGGATGCCATTTGGCTTGAAAAATATTAGTGCTACATATCAAAGGGAAATGACCTGCATCTTTGATGGCCTCATATATAGGTAAGAAAAATGTTATGTCAATGATTTGAATATCAAGAGAATGAATCAAAGCAAGCATATAAATGATTTCAGAGTTGTATTCGATAGAATTCAAAGTTCTAACTTAAAGATGAATCTGTTGAAATGTGTTTTTTGTGTGACATTTGGAAAATTCCTAGGCTTTATTGTGCATTATGGAAGGCATGAAATTGATCCTTCTAAAATAAAAGCAATAATAGAAATACCATCGCCTAAGACCTTGAAGCAACTACATTCACTACAAGGCAAATTGGCTTACATTAGAAGGTTCATTTCTAATCTTTCAGTGAGATGTCAACTTTTCGCTCAATTGCTAAAAAAGGATGCATCTTTTATATGGATGATGCTTGTCAAGAAGCATTTAATAGCATAAAATAAGATTTGTTACATCCCCCAATTTTGATAGCATTAATAATATGAAAGACATTGATATAGTATACAATAACCTTAGAAGAATCATTAAGAGCTTTGTCAGCTTTGAACAATAAAGAAGGGAAGGAAAATGCCCTATATTATATAAGTCAATATCTAAGAAAAGCCAAAATAAGATATTCTCCTATTGAGAAATAATATCTCGCATTGATACTTGCTACTCAAAAATTACAGTATTATATTCTATCACATAAAATAACTTTGATAACTAAAGTTGACTCTCTTAAATTCTTAATGACAAGACCTAGCCTAACTTGTCTCTTAGCTAAATGAGCAATCTTATTGCATCTATTTGATATAACATAAATCCCACAAAAAGCTATAAAAGGGAAAACTTTGGCTGACTTTCTAGCCACTCATCCTTTACCGACAAACTCTCCACTCAATGATGAATTTTTTGATGAACAAATCTTTAAAGTGAAAGAAGCTCAACAACCATCAAAATAGGAGCTCTACTTTGATGGGGCTTCATCAATAAAGCTAGTGAAATGACCTGATTTATCTATAATACATGTCAAAAATTTGCTTAATATTTTTTTACACAATAAGTGGTATTCTTCGATACTCATATAGTCTAACTGAACCTCCAACTAATTGAAGCTAAATATGACACATTAATCACAAGTCTAGAGCTAGCAATTAACTGAAAATTAAGAAGCTTCATGTTTACCTAGATTCTTAACTCATAATTTGACAAATAATTATACTTTCAAGATAAACAAGCTTGAATTAGTGCATTATCATAAGCATGTATTAGATCTTGTAAAATAAATCCCTGAAATAATAATTTTAAGGGTGTCATGTCGGGATAATGGCAAAGTTGATGCACTAGCTAAATTGGCTAAAGAAATGACAAACCCTTAGGAGAGCTAATTACAATAATAGTCTAATGGAGGCTAGCATTAGCACCAACCCTCCTACAAGCCTTTATAGCTAAAGAAAATTAAGAGATTTCAATGATAATAGAAGAAGATGACTAGCAAGAACCATTCATCACCTATCTTGAAGGCGGTGGATTGCCAAAGGATAAATCTGAGGCTCATCAAATTTTATAAGTAGTGTTATGATATACTCTTGTGAATGATATATTATATTGTCAATCATTTGACCAAATGTAGTTATGATGCCTAGGACCAGATGAAGTAAAGATAGCAATAGAAAAGTTCATGAAGGTTGAGTGGTGCACACCAATCCGATCCCAAAATAAAAATCAAATCAAATCAATGGGATATTATTAACCCAATATGGTTCAAGATTGCATTGAACATGCCAAAAGATGTCTTCAATGGCAAATATATGAAAAAGAATTGCATCGACCACTTAATCATTTACATCCAGCAATGGTATCTTAGCCATTTGAAAATTGAGGAACTAATATAACTAGCCCAATAGATCCTCCATCATCTAGGGGACATTATTTCATTTTTTTCTAACATTTATTGCTTCTCCAAATAAGTAGAATTAATTCCATTAAAAGAAGTTAAAACAAACAATATAGTAAATTTTTTTTGAGATCATATCATCTAATGATTCAGAGTACCTCAAAGAGTTATATCCGATAATGGCACTGCCTTTAGAAATATCAAAATCTATCACTTTATTGAGAAATACAAGAAAGATTGGAGATATCATTCAATATACAATCAAGAACCAATGGTCTCGTAGAAGCATTCAACTTAATGTTAGTTAAACTTCTCAAAAAAATTCCCTCTAAATAGAGGGAATGGCATGATAAATTAATAAAAGTCTTATGGTCATATCATACTACATACAAAACTGTTACACAAGAACACTATACTTCTTTGTCTTTGGATTAGAGATAATACTTCTTCTTGAAGTAGACCTCACTTCACTCCATATAACTATTCAAAATGAACATACAATGGAGAAAAGTATCCAAATATGACTTGAAGAGGTTGAAGATCTAAATTAAACTTGATTACAAGCCCAACAATACTTGAAATATATAGAGCATGGATGACCCAAGCTCATGATTGTATGGTTCGCTAACGAAGCTTCAAAGTAATTGAACTAGTACTGGTATGCAAATGGTTTATCATTCCACATCAATGAGCCAATGGAAAGTTTGACCCAAATTATGAAGGATCATTTATCATTAAAAAAGTATACGAAGGGGAAGCTTATTAGCTCATTGATGAAAAAGGTATAAGACCTATGCTCCCCATAAATAGATAATATCTCAAAAGATATTATGCATAACTATTAAAGGTGATATGCTTTACAAATGAAAGAGTCAAAATCAACTCTAAATTGATCAATCAAAGGGATACTTTTGCTTAAGTATTAGAAGAATATTCTCATCCCAAATAAAAATTCCCCTCTCAACAAGGGAAAATTTTATAAGCATTGCAATGCAAAGAAAATTCTCCATCATAGAGAAACTCTCTCCTATCATAGCTATCTTAAACCAAGATCCATCATACCTAAAGAAGTTGGATCAAATCCATCATACCCAAAGAGGCTGAATCTAAATTTAAATAAAGATCAATTATGACAAAAGAGGTTGGATGTACATTTAAACCAAGATTCATCATGCCCAAAGCGGTTAGATAAGATTCATCATGACTAAAGAGGTCGATCTAAATTTAAATCAAGATCCATCATACCCAAAGGATCATATCCATCATGCCCAAAGAGATAGTATCTAAATTTGAACCAAAATCCATCATGCCCAAAGATGCCAGATCTAAATTTAAACTAAGATCCATCATTCCCAAAGAGGCTAGATCTAAATTTAAACCAAGATCCATTATGCCCAAAAGGACTAGATCTAAAACCCAAATTTAGAATCCATCGTATTCAAAGGGGTAGGATCTAAACCAAAATTTAGATTCCATCATGTCCAAATGGACTGGATTTAAAATCTAAATTTAGATTCCATCATGCTCAAAAAAGGCTTGATCTAAACCAAAATTTAGATTTCATCTTGTTCAAAAGGGGTCAGATCTAAAACCCAAATTTAGAGTTCACCATAGTCAAAAGGGCTAGATTTAAATCTAACCATTAGATTCTATCATGTTCAAAGCATCTAATCCTAAACTTAAATCCAACATGTTCATATGGATAGGATTTAAGTCTAAACATAACTAACATACCCAAAAAAGGGCAAGTCTAAATATAAATCTAGATTCACTATGTTCAAAAGAGGATTAAATTCAAATATAAATTTAAACTCTATTAAACTAAAGAAGACTAAATCTAAGCCTACAAGCGTAGCTCATTTACAAATTTAGATATTATTGATTTTATAATGCCTATAAATTTAAATGCTTCTCTTATCTAAATTTACTATAGATTGGCTGCAAATGTTTACCTAAAAAAGACCAAATTATATGCCTTCTACTTAGCCTACTGATGAGTAGGTATGGGCCACTATTGAACCCATGATTTGTAGAGTTTAGTCAAATTACGTGATCAGCTAACATGGCATCATGATAAATTAATGAGCATGGATATTTTTGAGGATTCATTTGCTTGATCATCACACATTCTATCTCTTGATTTAGATCTTCCATCAGGTCATGATCATGCTAAATGGGTGATCAATTTAATGTTGAGATACAGTCATAATATTTTTTTAGAGCAGGTCATAGATCACCTTAACTTTGGGGATTAGTCTATACTTCAGCCAATTGTAGATAGTGCTCTTTTTGTATGTATAGTTGGGCTTTTGGGTTATCACATGTTACATCATGAGGTAGATTTTTAGGACACTAACTCAGTTTTTGGCACACCTTTGTTAGCTATCAGTGGCTACATATATTGGTGACATCATCATCTACAGATGCATTGTGACATCCTCAAGAGAGCTATGATATATCATGTAGTATATGCATCACTTTTTGACTATAGTCATTTTCTATTTACTTGGATTTAGATCATAACATAGGGATAGGACAACAAAATTTTTCATTCTATTTGATGGCCAGGGTAAGATGATAGCACCAACACATGCATCGTAAGCCTACATATATCATGGTTTAGGAAAAGTGAGCATTATGACTAACTCATGATGCTATGAAGTAGATGCTCCTTGGCACTACATACATGGATGGATTCATACACATATTTTAGAAGCTTTTAGTTGTCCTGAGACTCCCCCTACTTTAGAGAGCAGGGATTCCCTTTGATTATGTAATTAAGTAGTGCTATAGTCTCCTTAGATATGAATTAGATTCAATCTTTCATGTTTGCTCAATCACGCAAGATATTTAGATCACTCATAGATCATCTTTTCATAGCCCGCTTGTCTAAAGTTTGGGACAAAGATTCATAAAATTTTCTACTAATAAAGAAACACCCTTACTATTATCAAAGCTTGGATATAGATGCATGATAGAATATCTCATTTGGCTAAGACCTACCTCACTTTGCTACCATTATCATGAGTCCATGGTCTTGGAGGGATATAGCCTCAACAGAGTGTCTAGGCAATATAAATTCACTCAGGCTACACCCGTATATGGACTACCATTGATACTAGACATAGTAGATACTCATTCCCTGGGGATGCTCCTATTATCTATTTATTTAATAGTAGTTTCTATAGCATAGGCTTTATTACTTCACCTAGGGTAGGGATTGGTTCTATTTTTTATGTGGCCCCATGTGAGAGCTTACAGAAAAGTTAACCACCTATGATTACTATGGATCCGACATATGTTCTCTTCCTTCTTGGAGCTATGCTATTACATATATGGTTAAATATTAGGAAGAGCTAGATCAATATGACATTTTCTTTCCCCCTGACATGTGACTCATGCTCTTCAGAGACCATCAGATGAGTGGTACAGCAGTGGGAAGTGATAATTTGAGGCTTCATCCATTCAAGAGAGAGATGATAGAGCTATTCACAATCCTTTATTAACTAGTTATAATATGGGAGTGGCTAGAATATATGACTCTTCTTTTATTCTCATCCCACTAATAGCAGTTGAGCCACTAGTAGGATAGATAGAGAGTGTTAGTGATGTCACCTTAGTATTATCGATGAATACTAGTTTAGCTTCCCTAATGTCTACTCAACCTATCACAGTGATCATGTGCATATTAGAAAGGACTCATATATAGAGAAATCTGGCACTTTATTGACTAGTCACGAGCTACCCTTGTCAGACTCAACTAGGGTGATGATGAGTGCACCCAGGATGACTCTTCAAATGTTGACTCTTAAGCAGAGAGCCACCCTATTCCCAGTTTGAGTTATATAGCTCAGAGGAAATTATCTAGTCTAAAGATCTCATGCAAAGTCTCTAAGATACACCCTAGGCCTTTAGATCCACTACATTGCAACTCTTCAAAGAGCCTATGTCATATAGTGATAGCACTATCCCACCTACTTGTAGGCATTGACTTAGAAGTTTAACCTGAGCTTTCTAGCTTCTGTGTAAAAGCAAATTCTTTATTAAATTGTACTACAACCTTAGGTCTTGAAGTAGGAGAATTACAACTTTGAGAATCCCAGTGCAGAGATGCTGAGTTTAGATTATTCTAGTTATGCACTACTTATCAAGTGATCATGTTAGATAAAATCATCATTACAGAGACCTCATTCAGCACTACTTTGCATCAAGTCTCCCTAATTTTGAATATCTAAGCACAATCTCAGAGCCATCAATTCCTACCATACAGAGTTATATAGAGCATAGATTGAACTTCTTGACATATCAGCTAAATTAAGAAAGTTATAGCTTCGGAGATTGTATCTATTAGAGAGGAGATATATAGTCAAATAGGCTATGACAATTATAGAAGAGGATTGTTCATAGATGGACAATCTAGTGTCCAAACTTAAGCAGATTCTTTCTTTATTAGTCCATGACCAAGAAGTTATCCTTCAGCATCTCCATGAAGCTCGAGAGAGACAGTCTACTATGGCCTATATAGTATAACTTCTATCTACATCAGAGAAATTTAAGCTAATTATTTATTGCTAGAATCTCTTTTATGTCACTATCTCATATGATATATGAAAGTGATTAAAGATTTTTTAAGACTATATTTTCTATCTTTCTATTACATTATTTGATATAATCATTGATAAATAAATAAGAAAGTAACAAATACATCATGTCTAATTGACATGACACATTCATTGGGGGACAATTTATTTGCTTCTAGAAAAATGAAATAAATGGAACATCTCAACTTAGGGCACTATGGCACTGCAATCACAGCACCAGGCATTCTCTCCACCTTAGAATCTAGAAACACAAACCAACCCACCAGTTGTCTACTTAAGCAACACAACACTGCGACACTATAATCCCAGCACCTAAGCACTATCACGATGGCCATCAATTTAAAAAGATAATAAAACTAACTTCTCTCCAATTGCTTCCTCAATAGCGATAACGGCTTAGGGGGAGTGGTCTAGGGGGAGTAGGGGAATGGTTAGGGCATAGAAATTTACCCATAAAGTGGGGTCAATTACCCAAAAACCCTTATAAAAAGAGCGGGGGATTGCCCACTCTGATTTTCTTCTTCTTTTACTCTCTTCCATTACTTCATTTCTCACTCTCAGTCAACTCCAAGTATTCTCTAGCACTATATTTTCTCCATAAAAAAATTCTCACCACTATACGAGGGTGTTTTCCTCTCACACAAATATGACTGAAGCGGCTAGTCATTAACTCTGGCAGTGGGAAATGAAAAGTCTCCCTCCGTTGATCTTGGATCTAGAGTAAGGGAAAATAATTTATCTTTGTTAAAAATATTTTTGTCATAAGAATCTCAATAATTTTAAGTTTAAAGACCTCCACTATTGAACTTGACTCCAGCACCAAATGAAAATCCTCCCTCCATTGATCTTGGATCCGTAACAAGGGATTAGAGTGCTTTGTGTAGTAAAACACCATAAAATCTAGCATTGAAGTGTCATGCCACCAAATTTTCATAAATAATTGATGAACTCTCTAAGAAATCATTTCAAGAATAGGGCTCCTGCTCCATAGTGCCAAGGTGTAAAGTTTCTAGCATCGAGGCATTGAGCCCTTGGGAATGATGTCTTTGGTGCTTCTAATCATAGTGTGGAGGTGCCAGGTACCTAGCACCATGGCTCTCAGTTCTTATGTTAGTGCCTTATTTGTAGGGCCACAGACTACCCTCTTGGCTTATAAGATCAAGAAACCTATTTAGAACAGCACCGTAGCACTATTTATTCAATGATGAGGCACTAAATTTTAAAATCTATTCCACCATTAAACATGGTTCTAGTTTGAAACAAAATCCTCCCTCCCTTGATCTTGGACCTGGAACAAGGTAGAAGGGTGTATTATACTAAAAATAATGAAATCTAACATTGCTAAGGCATTATGCTACTAAAATTTTAAAATTTCTCAAAAGCTTTGAATCTTAGACATGCATCCGATGTCACTAAGATGTTGATATTTCAGTGTTGAGGCTCTAAGTCCTCAGAAAAAATAAACTTTAGACACTCATCTAATAGTTCCATGGCACTGATATTTCAGCACCAAGGTGCTATGCTCTCAAGAATTTAGAACTTTAGTGGTGCATCGAACAACACAAAGGTGCTGATGTTTTAGCATCAAAACATTGAGTCCTCAGGAAAATTGAACGTTAGTCACTCATCTGAGAGAACTATGGTGCTATTATCTCAGTGCTGAGGTGCTTCACTCTCGAGAAATTAAACCTTAGGCACCCAACTGATAGCACCAAGGAACTCTTATTATAGCACTGAGGCACTTATCTCTCTAATAGTAAGCCCAAGTCACATTTACTAGCTATCCATGTAGTGCTGAAGCACTAAGTTCTCAAGTTTTGAACTTATGTTTTTCAACTAATGGTGCTTAGGCACTAGTTTTACAATGCCAAGGAGTTAAGCCCTTAATATTATTCATTTTAAACCATAGTCATCTTCCTCCTCGCACCATAAGGGCCCGGATAATAAGCATCACAAGAAGAAGCCCGGATCATATCACATGAAAGCCTTAATTTTCAAACATATGAATAAGTGCTAAGTTAAACTCAGCCATGTATGAAAACTGCTACAGCTGCTGCTAACCCATATGGTGGTTAACTTTCCTCTCCAATTCCTATTGCTCATGACTAGTTTCACCAACTCTTTTCCTTAAATCCAAGACTTATCCTTTAATTTCTTGGAGTTACTCATTCAAGGTCTTGAAGGATTTGTGTTTGAACTAAGAAGTATGTGAGTTTTCTCTCAACTTAGTCCTCGAGCCAAATCTCCTTCAATTATTTTTTTAGTTAGGGGGACTCTTTGAATTTGGACTTCTTCATTAGACTCCCCTTACAACCTATCGCAACACTCAAAGAATAAATTATAGAAGTATGACCACACCTCACAGTAGTCCTACCTCTAAGAATATTACAAATAGAATTATAAATGATCTTCCCTACATCCATAGTAAAAGCCTTTAAAATTATAAAATGGCTTCTATCCTACCATCTCAATGAGCATTTTAATGAGCATTAACTTTGTAAATGAAATAGCATCTAGTCGTAATTAGCTCCATGTGAGTTGAAAAATTAATAACCTTATCCATCTGCCTTTCCATTAAACATTATAATTTTTAACAGTGAGATAATTAAGAATTTCATCAAAATTAGGATGAACATTATAATAGAAGAGATACTGATCATACGCTACATCTTGTAAATTGTAATTTTCATTAATAGTATGATTATCAAAGCTTAATAATTTTTTTTGGATGAAAACTTTATTTTTATGGTCCTCTTTTGCTTTGGTGAAGAATTCTTGCACCACAAGAACGATGGAGGAGTTGTTATCATAGGTCAGCTTTTCCTAACCTCATTCATTGATGATGCTCCCATCTGGGTTATGGAAGCTCCTTTTCGGGATGAGAACATGGTGATATTATTTCTCTATTTCTACATTAACAAACATATTAGTGTTTCTAAAAGCTACCTCCATCGTATCTTTACTAACGTATCTCATCGGCATGTTGGCTTTCATAAAGTAGAATAGAAACTAAGAGAGGAAAGGGTAAGGGAACTCTAGAAGTGAACCAATGTTTTAGAATGAAAAGTGAGCATACCTAGTGGTCCTTTTATAGACTAACTCTAGCACCGTAGTGTTGCCTTATAATCACCAAAATTCTAGCTTATTAATTCCAAAACATGGACCAACAATTGAATGCACAACGCACTCATAATGGTCACCATGCTAGTCAAAAAGATATATTTATGACATTTATGATAATTAATTTGGTAACTGATGTCATGCAAAAACCAAGGCTAGACATTGATGTAATGACGCAATGCTCTAACACAACACTACATCGCTGGTCAGAAAGTTTGTCCTTTCTACTTAAAAAAGCTAGCCTTTGATTCTAAGCTACATCTTGACTCCAGGCATTAAAATCAAACCCATCCCATTATCTAAAACTCATGCCAATGCACTCTCAATGCCCTTATAGTACTGAGGAGCCGAACCCTTGAGTTTTTAAGATACAAATTCCCACCTTATAATGCTACAATGCTAATTAATCAATGCCAAGGTACCATTTTAATAGTGTTGAGGCATCACCATGAAAGCACTTAGCCACTATATTTCGAGCACCTCGATGCTAACCCTTAGAACCATACATTAATGTTTACCTCACAAACAACCTATTAGTGCACTTGTTTTCCATGTAAAATCTCATTACCTTTCCAAGGATGTAAGTCAAATCTACTTATTTTCCATGCAAACATCTCATTAGCCTTCTAAAGGATCTAAGTCCAATCTACTTGTTCACAATGCGAACACCCTGCTGGTTTTCTAAGGGATGTAAGCTCAATCAACTTGTTCACCATGTAAACACCCTACTAGCATTTTCTAACAAATGTAAGCCCAATCTACTTTTTCTCCATGTGAACAACCCCACAATAATTACATTCATAAGGGATGTAAGTCTAATATATCTATTCTCCATGCAAACATTTCTACTTGGCATTTTCCAAGGAATTTAAGCCTAATCTACTTGATCATCATACGAATAGTCCCATATTCTAGCATTTCTATAAATGTAAGCCCAGTGTATTTACTTATTCACCATGTGAACATCTCTACACTACAACTCGTGCACTACAAATCTAGTCTACTCAAGATATCTGAAACGAGGTAATCCATAACTACTAATTGGAATCCCTAGACATTACTGTTGATGGCCATCTGATGTTGGTGGACTAGAACAACGTAGTCCTAGGATGATGGAATCATGGGATCTTGATTGGTACTATCTTCTATTTTCTTTAAACAATCATCTATGCCATGCCATACGCAAGAAACTGATTCAATTCAGAAATATGTTTATTTCCAACATTAATCGAGAGTGCTCTTTTACTACTGTAAGAGGGGTAATTAACTATGAAAACTTGTAGTCATAGAAAGTAGAACTTAGATCTAAATAAAAAGTTAGTATAATGTTTAAGTAAATCTAGTTAAAATATATATATATCTGCCTTATGAAGAATATACTCCTACTCATCCCAAACAAGAAAGCATAGAGTTTTTGAGAAGGATGTTTATTATAAGTGGTCAAGAAGAAAGGATATAACCTAGTTGGTCCCATGTCCACCCTTCAGGATCCTCTACCTCATGAAAATATCCAAAGATCCACCATTGAAAATCCTTGATTGTTGATCTCCTTACCAATTGCTTTAAGAAACATACTCCACACTACTCCTCACAACACTCTCATAAAAGACTTATCACTCCAATTACTTCACAAAAAACTCACACACTCTTACACTCACTTCCCCTTCTTGCCAAAATTTTTAAAAAAATTCATTTACCCTTAGAAATATCCCTTATTTAAAGCTTAGAAATAACCCTAATCAATTACTCCTATGCTTATTCTAAAATTGCCTACAAAACTACTCAAAGCCATCATTGAATTATGATGAATCTATCCTGTCAGGCAATAACATTGTGGTGTTATTGATACAACGCTACGGTGCTATTGATCTGATGCTATAGGGCTATGCTTACTGCTTCTATTTCATTTTTTTTTCTTTTGGTATAGCACCAAGATGCTACATAATGCTAAGCTTGCTATAAAATTGTTCCAAAATGGCCTAATTCAACACCACGGTGTGGCTGATATAGTGATTAAGCACTATTATTTCTATTTATTTGTTCTAATTTAGGCAATTTTTAGCATCGCGGTGCTACTTTTAGTAGAGCCTAAGCATTGGGCATAAATTTCTTCTTTTTCTTTGAAATTTTTATGTTACAACACAAAATATATGTAAAATACATCATAATTGCATGAAATTTTTACAAATTTAACACTTATCAGATGGACAACAATGATTAATAGTGTTAGAATTATTTTATTAAATTCTTTATTAAATGCATGATTAATCAAAGACATTAAATCTTTGATCAAGTGGCTCAAAACACAATTATGTAACACTGAGTCAACAGCCATGGGGGATGGTTTAAATAATCAATCCTATCTTGTCATGTGTAAAGCATGGCCTAAATCTCAGTGAGTTTCAATTACGTTTATTTATCTAAAACTTTGAAAATTTATAACTAATTATAGAAAAATTAAAAATATAAATAAATAAGCTCTAAAAAACTTAGACATAGGAGAATCTAAGAAAATGAAGCTGATTTTCATTAAGTAGATAGAGATTAATTTGGGTTTGAATATTTTCATTAATGTTGAAATTAAACCAAATTACTTGACCAAATGGCTTGAAATTTTAGGTGACCATTCCATGAGATGACCTCTGCCTCCAATAATTATTTTAAGTCAACTAGGTGAGTGCATTAGGGAATACATATTTTCAAGCCTAATGACTATTTAGCTATTTAATAAATCTAATAAATCATAAAAATTATAAAAAAATTTTGGGTGTTCAAATTTGTTTAATAGAATGTAAAAGTTATTAGAGAAAATTATTAGGACCTCTGGTCCTAATCAATTCTCAAAATCATCGATAATGGATTTTATTAATTAAATAATTAATTAATTACCTTAGGACTTAAAAAAATTCATAACTAATTACACAAATTTCCAATATTTATACTTAATCACTCTTTGTGCTCAGTTAATAAAGAGTATTCAATGAAATTAAAATTCATAATTAATTTGGGTGTTTTGAGTGTAATTGATGATTTTGGTTTTTCTTTGTTTATTTAATTAAGCATAAAATATAAGCCCATTTGCATTAAAATTTTTAGGGTATGTATTGCCCTTGTTTATTTATGATTTGTACTTTTTCCATAATTTTTGGGCTTATATTTGTTATTTATGTGAATTTTTGGGGCTCTTTGGGCTTAATTGGATTAAATACTTATTAAATTTTGATTAAATCATAAAATTATTTATTCCACTTTTAAATCACCTAATGAATAGAGAGGGACATGGAATAATTTAAGAATATTTTTTTCCTTTAATAAATCTAATTAACTTAAACATGCATGTTCTAATTAAAAGAATGGAATCTTAATTAGGTGTAAATGGTGTTATAGTTTTGTGAGAAGAAGCTGTTGTTTGAAGAAGTTGGGATTGTATACAATTTTTTATTTATATTACAAAATTCAAACCGTAGCTTTGACCACCACTATAGGTAGCAAGCTTGAGTTGGAAAATGTAGTTTTCTCACCATAGATTTCTCATAACACAACTAAAATGCAGCCCGAATGCAATACCCAAATGACACTGTAATGTGGTGTGGCACCGCACCATAATGCCACCATCACTCCAAACAATACCTAAATCTAATTCAAAATTAACTCTTCATTAAGAAGATTAAAAGTTATTAAACACATCCACAAACAGGTGGGCTTGATAACTAATAGGTGTTAATCCCTATTGTATGAGATTGTACTTACTTCAGTGTGCATGTATGCTATAGTTAATATTTATTTTGTATGTGTAATTTGATTATATTTTAAAATTTTCATAATTTTGTGATAGTACTAGGATTACAGCCATAAGGTTTAAGATGAGTAATGGCAAAAAGGCTTTGACCTAGTAAGCTCTATGATGTTTGAAGGATCCAACACATTGAAGATCAAGAGAAGTTAAAGTCATCCATAAGCTTTATTTAATGTGTTTTAATCTATATTATAATATGAGTTGTATAAGGGATAATCTCAACAACCCACTCTTTCTATTTTATGTGGTGTATAATAGTTCCCATCCACACTAGGCTATTCTTTATTATTTCAAATTGAATTGTTTGGTTTGTTTACTCAATGTGCATATTAAAAATTACATGATTGTTAATAGGTTTCTTTAATAATGCTTGTTGTATGGCTTGTATATCAATAGGCTCTTAAGGACTTAAATTTTATATCCCAACTTAATAATTAAAACTAATAACTAGTACAACTCACAACCTCACCTTAAAGCCTAGGGATTAATTAACTAAAATATTTACAAATAGTTAGGTCTATCATGGATGTATAATAATCATGCTTGCATATTACCATCCTTACTTGAATTTAGGGGTTCTTCACTCATTGTACAATAAAGGGAAGTATAAGACCTTTGATAACAACCCTCTTGAGTGAAGAACATCCTTCTCACAGATTAGCCCATAACTTGATTTCATCATTGTGGTGTTTTAATTTGGAGTTATAAGGACACCAGCCAGATTTTAGGGGGTACTTATTGAAGTGATCGAATGCAACATTAAGATGTGAGGTACTACCTGAGAGATAAAAGCATTACCCTATAATGGACTCAATCACCTAATAAAAACTTCAAAGGCAGATGGGTCAACGTATATATTAGAGATCTTTTTCATACTTTGTATGGATGAAATAAAGTAAGGTTTATTTTATGCTGGGTTCTTTAATTCCATATAAAGGAAAGCCCCCATAATTAATTACATTTTAGAAAATAGAAATTTCTTAAGAACACTCTCGATTAAAGTAGTTAATTCATGTCTCCAAAGATTTCAAAGTTTGTTAGCAAAGGATTGGTAATCTTTGGTAATAAATTGGGAAGGTTTAAAAATGGCAAGACTTCTTTTAGATTCCAAGGGAGAATAAGTAAGAAGCACTCAAGATGCTAGAAGGCATAGTGAGTACTCTAATCTACCTTATAGTGAGGCATTATATTTTTGAAGGAGAAAAAATTATATTGATTTAGGTTGAAATTTTAATAGAATTATAAAAATTCCTAAGAGATAAGGCTTATGCTTGTAGAAAAGGAGAAACATATCTAATATACTCTAGCATGAGCTAAGAGTTTTACGTAATTCTACTCGGGGAAGTAGGATATGTTGGTTCACTTCCACTAGAGAGAAAGAACCAACCCTAACTCTTCTTGACTTATGACCGCCTAGAGTGGTTGCTAGCAAACATCTCTTATAATTTGAAACCATGTAGGCTAGACTTAAGCAAGTGCAAGATGACTAGGCCATTATTATTTTAAGAAAGAATCTAAAGTCCTAAATTCACTCCCTGAGAGACTTGATCATATTTGGTATGCAAATTATGACTCAAACTAATGCAAATAAATTTACATATTTTTATATTCTAGTTTTATTTGTCATTTTAAGACTAAGACTTGGGAGAGATTATGCCTAAATGCATGATGAAAATAATTTATGGGATAAATTATAGAGGAGTATTTTTCACTACAAGGGACTTCCCTCAGAGGTTAAGAGTGTCCTTTATCATGCAAGAATGAAGACCCCCTATTTACATGACAGAAATAATATGTGTGCATGATATTGAAGCATACAACTATACAGCTAAGGGGTTGCTAAATCTTATATTTTTTTATTAAGATCTTAGGCTTTACAGTGGAGTTATGAGTTGATTAAATTCTTGTTAAATTATTAAGTTGGGGTAGAAAATTTATTTTTTTTCTAAAGAGACTAATGTATCCAGGCCACACATCAAACTTACACACTTTAAGAAACATAAGAAAAGCATGCTATTTTTATTATAAAATCAATATAAACACAATAATCAAACATGAATTGATTAAAAGAATAAGAGATCCATGTGGCTGGGTAATGTCGTACATGCCATAAAAAAAAAATTTGGCTAGCCAAGCTCTACCCCTGGATTACCCTCAAATCATAATTAAAAGAAAGCTATGGGGGTCTTCAATTCTTCATCTTCACCTCCTCTTCTTGGATTGAAACACTCCAAACTTCATAAGGCCTCTTAGATCTATGCCTTCTAGTCACTACTCATCTTAAATCCCATAACACGAATCTTATTATTATTGCAAAAACTACATTTTGTAAATGAAAAATCTAATTACACCTACAAAAAAAAAGTTGGAGAAACATACATGCAAAGCAAGTACTTTATATTTTACACATTCAGACATAGCACCCTACCTTAGGTAGCCAAAATAACCTATCTTAATGAATTATGCTTAGGGATCTAACAACACCTGCTAGCAAGAAGCATTTATATTTTATTATTTCAACTGCCCCTTAAGCACAACCCCCTATAGAAAAAATCATTAGTTAAACATTATCTTAACATCCAATTATGCATAAGAAATCTTAACATCTAGTCTAAAATAATACACATGAAATATGACATCATCACCATAACAAACATCATCCTAACTTAAGACTAAGGTTAGTGACTTAATATTCTTGAGTGAGCATGAGGCTTGGTGTTGTGTGTCTTTATTGGCCTTTAAAGTTATGAATTCTTCTATTGCTAGATATTTTTAAAATTCTTTTTAAAGGTGGTTATACTTTACATAGTTATTATTTTAGGATAAACTTTAGATAAAAATTTTATGTTCCATTCATTTGAAAATTAGGATTATAAAGAGAAGAAATAAAGAGTGGGATTCCATTAATCCCTACCCTTAGGTTGGATCTAAAAAGTAATTTTTATGACTTTTGATTTATTTTATTTTTATACTTATGTTTAGACTCAGCTTAGAGAACTCATCTTGAATAGTACAAGTCAACCTAAGATTACTAAATCCAAGATGAATTTGGTGATAAAGCAACATTGCTTTTAATGGATGTATAAGTTTTATCTAATCATATTATGCTTAATACATTCATGAATGGATATTAATTTGATTTTTAATTAGTTAACATAGGTTTGGATCACATCATGCATGGATATTATTTGAAAGAAGATAATAATATCTTTTATTTACATATTTTTAGCCTTATGTCAACATATGTGCACATATATATACAATGAATATTTGCAAGTATGTGCCATTATTAAACCAAAAAAGTGAGGTAATCAAAGACTCCCTCGTGACTTCTTAAATTCGTGTATTCTTGGGATGTTCAGACTATATACTTGCTAATTCATACATACATGTACACACACATAAACATTAAAGATGAACTTGAAAATTTTCTCTTGACTTTCATTAATGAAATTAATTTATCCCAATCACATAATTTATCAAAAATCTCAAGGTACATACCATTATTAAATAAGGGAAGTGGGGTAATCAAAGCTCCCTTAGGACTACTTAAAGTCTCGTGTTCTCGGGATGTCTAGACTATATATTTTATTGACTTATGATTCATACCTGTAGAGAATTAAGATTAACATTTCAATTCATTTTATACAAAAGATTGATTATCTTTTGATTGCTTCAGGAAAAATAATTTAAAATTTACTAGTGATAATAGCCACATTATTTACTTCAAATGCATGCAATTAACATAATTTTCTTATATGACTTTTATTTAGGGAAAATAATTTTGAGATTTATTAGTGATAATAGCCACACTATTTTTTTCAAATGCATGCAATTGATACAATTTCCCTTTGCATGATTTTTATTTCAAAAATTTTAATGCATGTACATATGGGATATGTAACTTTATAAATAATCTAAGTAAAAGCAAATGGAACTTTACCAAATATCATACTTGGATTCATTAATTCTTAAGGACAAATCATAGCCACATGAATGCCCTAAACCTTATCAAATTCATCAACTTTGGATTTAAGAGTTTGAATTACCTAAACCTAAAAAGTTATCAAATGATTTACATTACCCTTACCCATCTTTATTGATTAATTATTTTAAAGAGAACTTAAATAATTTTATAGCTTAATTAACTTGCAATTAATTGCTTAACCATTTAAATTTCTAAAGAGCCTTTAATTTGATTAATTCTTAATTATGAGCCTACAAGCCATAATGAAAATATTGAAAATTAATAGATATAAGATTAGAAATTGAATAAAGATTCTAATGCAATTAGGCTCATAATTAACAATTAATTTAATTAAGAAATACCAAATTAATTAATTAATTACTCTCAAAATTCTCCACACCAATTGAGAGTCTTGATTTCAATGGTTGTTTGCTATGCACATAAAGAGTTTTGGATAGAAATTTTGATTAATTAAAATAATTAAAGCCCAAAAAGCACAAGGTAAAGTTACCTTATTGGTGAGTTTTCTAATTCCTAAATCAATTATGTGAGTTAATTAATTAATTAATTAAGCAATCATATAGGTTATTTTGAAGATTAATTAAGATGAGAGGCTCTAATCAATTTTTATCATCCTTATTGTTTTGATAATTAATTAAACATCTCTAATTAATTTCATAATTTTCTTAATTTTTAATAATTATTAAATGCATGAAATGAGCAATTAGAATTTGAAAATTTGATTCTCTTAATCCACTTGGAAATCAACCCAAGAAAATTATGGGAGGCAGAAGTAAACCCAAGGATTAATCACAAAAAATCTCAACTTAATTAACCAAGTAATTAAGCCTTAATTAAAGTAATTAGATAAAATTCTAAACCCTAATTAATCACTGATCGTTGAATAAAATTTAAGGATTTTATTTTTTTTTCCTAATTCTCCTATTTTTATGCTCTCTAAAATGGGTTTATTTATATTTTTCTAATTTTTCTATAATTAGTTATAAATTTTGAAGTTCTGGTTAATTAAATCACATTTTTAATGCTAATTAATACATTTACATAATCGGCGCCATGTTACGGCTGACATGGCAGCACTTTCTAGTGGCGTTGTGGGATTGCTCACTTAAATTGTTTGATGCAGCTATTGAATCAATGACAACAAATGTGGTTTCATCTCAATCATCTGATCACGGATCTGATGGTGGAGATTAATCCCAAGATTATAAGAAAAAAGTTAAGAAATTCTAATGTGATTAATCATGATAACCCATTCTAATCACATTTAATGGACAACCGATTATCTGTTATCAACCGACTGAGAAAGACGAACACCATCCACCTTTCAACACTCAATTCGAGCTCATCAGAGATCATTCGATGGTGAATTTGACTCAAAAATTACTAGGGGAGAGTTCTAGGGAGATCCTATAGTGGGATTCTCATGAAATGTAAATTTCTTTCATAAATGACTAAAAATTCTATGGTTTTCTATAGTTTCCTAGAAATTACCTCATCAGAGTTCAAGACCGGTGGTCCGTCGAGCAAAGGTAGCTTCACCTTGAAGAGATGAAGCCCTATTAAGAAACACATGAGTTACCTCCTCACTGATCATCCTTTAAACAAAATATCATCTTGAAGCTTACTAGAGTTGATTGAACTCATTCTTTGGGTGGTTGAATTGATTAGGAATTGATTTATTTTAGTTCACTGGAGCTAAGAGAAGGTGTCGGAGTGTTTAATTTAATTTTGGTGGATTTTAGGTGGAGTTGGATGGAGCGAGGGCTCGGGCTGAGGGAGGAGTTGGTCTTGCCAGTGGCCGAGGGCACGAGGTGCTCTATGAAGGTTTTAGGATTGCTCGAGGCTCTTTGAGGAGGGTTTCTAATGAGTTTGAGTGGGAGAGGACGTCTATACCCTCCTTTCAATGTGAACCAACCAAAGAGGTTAGTTCAAGTTGTGATAGCCAGCCAACCAGTGGGGGTGGTTAGAAATGGCATGGGACTGATAAGATGGAGGTCCCCTTGTGGCTGTGGAAGTTTTGTGGCCAATGAACGTTTTGTGGCCAATGGTGAGAGGGACAAGACCCTTGAGTTAAACCAAGGGTCGACCAAGGTGAGAGACACCTCACCTTGGTCAATGTCTGAGCCTAATAACTTTGGGTTATGTCCAATTAGAATGAGGGAGCTCAAGGCATGCTAAAGTGGTTGTCCATGGCAAAAGGAAGGGTTGGACCTTCTTATTTTGGGTTTTTGTTCTATTTGGAACTCTTGTTCACTTGATTTAGGCTTACTTGGGTTCACCTCAGGTTGGATCCACTTGGAAAGGTCAATGGGGATCTAATGGTGAGTTATACTAGGTTTGGTTTTATTTTAACATGATTTGATTGGTTTTGGCTAAATTTGATCAATATATGTCAATTTGGGTTCAAATTTGCTAGGTAGACCAATTGGCCAAATTTGGTCAAGAGGGCACTTGGGTTATGTTTAATTGGTTATTTGGAATGCATCGGTGCAATTGGTTTGATTCAATTTAAAGTGGATTTGAATTTGGTTCAAATAGGTTCATTTAAGCTAAATGTAAAGTTAACTAAATTGGTGAAATTGGGATTGATGAAGGGTTGGTTTATGTTTGATTAATCATTTGATAATGATTGTAAGTGTTGGTTTGAATTGATTTGGATTAGAATAAGTTTTAGTTCATTTTGATCCTTTAGGTCAATTTAGACTAAATGGGTCAATTGTGTTGGTTTGATTAAATTGGCTTGGATTGGTGGTGGAAGTGTGTTCAATAATCAATTTATGATTGATTGAAGACATTTCTTGCAATTAACTTGAATTGGAATGAGGTTTGGCCCTCTTGAATCAAATTGGGCTCAGCTAAGTCAACTTGCTTACTTGACCAAATTGAACCATGATAGATCACCATAAGCATAGGGTATGTTGATGTTAGTTGAAGTTTCCTTTATAATCATTTGGTTTGGGTTTGAAGGACTAGTTTGATGAAGGGTTTAATTATTTTTAGCATATGTGGTGCTCTACTTATCTTAAGCTGAAGTCTAGCCTTAGGGTAAAACCCTATGAGTCTCTAAGCTTGGGATTAGTGTTCTCTTAATTACTAAGAGTGTCTTAGTACTAAGGATGTCTTAGTGCCAAAATGAATCTTAGGTCTAAAAAGGACGTAGCCAACCTCACTCCAAAAGTGAGGTCATAAAAGACCCACAATAGGTGACGTATAACTAACAAGGCACACCGCATATATTGGTGTTGATTAAGCTAGCCAAACATGCCCAAAATGTAGCACAAGTGGGTGATTCCATTTGAGAAATCAAAACTCTCCTGGTCCCAGGCATTCTCAAGCAAGTATATGAGATACTTAAGGTGAGTTATGAGTTCAAAGAGATTCATGATCAAAATCCATTAAAGCTCAAATGGAGGGAAAAGTCCTGATGGAAGAGAATAAATGTTTTGATTTGATTTGATTGATTAAGATTATTTTGTGCTAAGAGCATGGAGAGAATATTAAGTGAATTTGGTTTGATTTGTTGTTAAGAATTGGTTTTGAGCCAAATACACAAGAGGAATCCACTAAGGATTGTACATAAATTTGGTTGGATTGTAGATTGATTCATGTCAAGGGCATGAATGAGAAGTTGTTATGAATTGATGGGATTTGATTGAATTTACAATTGATTTAATTTGGTTATGATGATTATCTTTATTTGATTCTGGTGATCTGTGTTTATTTTTATGTGAATTGATTTATCAAATGAGAGTGGACCCTATCGATTTGTGATGGGCTATAATATAGAGGGGCTATGGGAGCCTAGGCCTACCTTAGATTTATTAGCCCGAAGGAGTAGTCCGCTTATCCATAGAACAATACTACCAAACCTAAAGGGACAACTACTAAGAGAAGGGCCATAACAGCTTGATCTAAACCTAGAGTAGTCACTTCGAAAAAGGACTTCAGGGACATGATCTTGAACTTAAATATATGAAAATGGACCCAGTCGATTTGCGATGAATCAAATTAAGGAAGGGCTATGAGAGCTAGGGCTTTACATTTGATTCACTAACTCAATGGGATAGTCCACAGGCCATATAATAGAAACTATCCAACCTAAAAGTTGTCCATCAGTTTTTGATGGTTCAACTAGAAAGAAAGCTTTCACATCTTCCAAAGCAAAATCAACCACTAGGGTGACCTACAGATCGTGCAGTACGTTGAACCCGACCTAAGGTGACTACTAAGTGAGAGCCACTAGGGGTCTTATCTCAGCTTGAAATAGTTAAGATCATTCCTATAGGGAGTTTTGCTGACACTACCCAAGAAGATAGGATGCCTATTTGGGAAAATGTGTCGTTGTGTGTCTTATCCTAGTCCACGAGAATTTTTTTTTTTTGTTTGCTTAATGTGGACCCTGTTGGTTTCCGATGGGCCATACTAAATAAGATCCATAGGGTCTTTTACTTACCTTACATTTACTAGCCTAAAGAGATAGTTTGTGCATCCATAGAGCAATGCTATCCAACCAAAGGGGTGGCTGTGGAAAAATTTGTGACACCACATAGAATTTAGGAATTTCTTATTTGGATAATCAAATGCATCATTAAGGAATAAACATATAATCTCGAGAGATAAATGTTGACTCCATAAGCCCCATCTCATTTGAGATTAATTTTGATGATAACAAACACATGTTAAAATGCTACTAATCAAGTTAAATTCAAGTGTGTAGAAAAAATTTTTCAGCTCCTGGTTCTTCAGTTATATCAAATTGCTAAAGCTACTAGACAAGGACTAAGTGAGAATTTTTCTAGGAATTATTGTATTAAGGAAAATGGAAAGCTCACTAAATTAAGATAAATGATTCATTCATTTTTAGAATCATCATTCTAAAATTTTTTATATTTTTTATATCTTAATATTGCAATTATTCATTAAATTATCCATTTTGGATAGTATGAACTAAATGTATCATATAAGTTCTATTAAATGTGTGTTCGTGCAAGATAAACTATGTTTAAACTTTATTAAATCATTTTAATGCCATTTATAGTTTTTATTCATAATTTTTAGTGCAAGAAAATGGAATTATCCTAAAATTATCGTATTTCCTCATATTCCCTCTCATATTATTCTTTCTTCTCTCTCTTATTATCATTTTCATCTTAACATTATTTTGGCCGAATTTTTTAATGCATTTTGTGTAATAAATTATGTGAAATTCATTTAAAACATTTCCATGTCATTATCTTTCATTTTTCATATTTTAAACTTCATTTATTTGAATTTTTGAATTTGAAATATTTTTGAATTATTCTTTAACTCAAACTTCCTTTTGCATGACATGTACTTGCTACATCAAATCAAATTGTTTATGGAATATGTTGAACGTCCCAAGCATAATTAATTATTATTATTTAGGGCCTAATTAATTAATTTTAAGTTATTTTAAATTTAATATCAAGTCAGCCCTCTTTTTCAAAATAAGTTCTTTCCTTTTTTTCAATTCGACCTATTTTAGGAAAGTTTAATGGAGGCCAGCCACTATGCTTTAAATTTAATAAACTTACCCATTATTTAAATATTCAAAAATATAGAATATAGTTAGCTTTGATTTAAATCAATACATGCATTATTTTGAAAATTTCCTATTTTAGGAAACCCCTTTTGGCCTAAATCCTTGAATGGATTTTTCATGGATTTGTTCAATCGAAATTTTCTCCTTCATATCTAAACTTCCTTGGAAAAATTTCATATGAGAATTACTCTATTATTAGATATGAATCACATAGCATACATTCTATATGAGGTTTAAACAAATTTGTAAAGGAGCCTATGGAAGATCTCTTTGGCCGATCCCTTTTCTCTTGAATTTGAAATTCAAATCGATGCCAAATCAATTTCCCTATCATTGGATCAGTTTTTGGCCGACCCTAGACTTCTCCCTCATCTATTTAAGAGCCTTGTTTTAACTTAAAAAATGTTCCAAAAAGTTAAAAACTCTTTTTTGCTCTCTTGCTCACCCTTGGCCGATTCTTGCTAAAGCCTTTCTTGGAGATTTTTGGTGATTCAAGTGCAAGCATTCTTCATCATACTTCTCTTTTTCTTGGACATTTATTTAGCTTGAGTATTTATTAATAAAAGTGAATATTTGGTGTGTTTCCACCATTGACTGAAAATATCAATTTCTTGGTGTTGAATTTCTTAGGTGCTAAGTTCTTAAACTTCTTTTATTTCTTCTTAGCTTTGAAGTTTACAAGGTTATGTAAATTTTCTTGTGCTCATTCATGACATAATCTTTATATTTTTTTGGCCAAGAATAAACATAAGAAGATCAATTTATGTGAACTTAACTACTTTATAATCTTTTAATTTCTTGTTTGGCCTAAATCTAACATAAGAAAATCAATTTATTTTATTCTTAATCTTTGGATATTCCTTTTGTTTCTTATTTGGCTGAAGTATCTTTAAATTTTTTAATTTCCTATGTTCTTAATCATTTGAATATCCATTGCTTATCCCTTTGGCTTAAAGTTTAATATAGGTTGGTTAAATTTGATTGTGTTTAACATCTTGTTTCATCTCTTTCTCCATTTGGCTGACCACATCACATCTTCCATAAATTGTTTTGTGCTTGTTTATTAGTTTCATTCAATTGGTTTATGCATATGTTATGTGATAGCTTTCATGTGAATTCAAATTCTTATTCAAGATATTGTTTAGTTATTCAAATTACAAATACATTTATCATTTGAATGAAAGTTAGCTTGTGTGATAAAGAATTCAAAGTAAAGTTCTTATGGTTGCATTTTAGTTTGCATTTCAAATTCATTCAAGAAAATCATTTCAAACTTTTTAAAGATCATTTAAGCAACATTAAGCTACTTAATTGTATTATATACTTGATTGAAGGTCTAGTTTTAATTTCATTTAAAGTTAAAGTGAGCTCTCTTTTCCATTAATATTCAATTGCCTTAATATTAGTGTAGATTGGGTTTTGAGTGCAAAAACATTAGTTAGACTTGTATATTTCTCTTAGCCTTGTCTTGATTTCTTGTTAGGTTATACTTTCCCATCAAAGAAAGTACGTGTTGGATTGTACTGAGAGTAATGGGTTGACTTTACTTGAAGGAGAGTATGGGAGATTTATTGTAATCTCAACTTTGGCTTAGTGAATACTTAACCTATACTTAACCTAAGTGGCTAAGCATGGAGGTAAGCCAATTTTGGGTTTGGCCAAACCACGTAGAAATCTCTACGTTCTCTTTCTTTACTTTTTTGCACTTTATTTTTTTGTTATTGTTTTTTTGTTATTTTATTTATCTAAAACATTATCATTAAATAGTTAAGTCTTCTACAAAAGTAAAATTGAATTTTCTAAAATTCTTTTTTAAAACACATTCACACCCCTCCTCCCAATATTCTTGGGTGCTATAGCTAAGTAACGAATAAACATGTTATCCGATAATGGATTTGATCATTTAATAAAAAAAACTCCTAAGGCTAATGGGTGGGTCTTTAACATACCAGAGAGTTTTTCCTTGAACTATATGGTAAGCAGAATAGGGTTTATTTTGAATTGGGTTCATGGTTCCCAATAAGGACAAGCCCTTATAGTTAATTATATCTTAGGAAAACTCTCAATTAAATAAATAAGTTATTATTTCTATAGATTTCTAAGTTGGTTTCCAAAGAAAATAGTATTTAAAAAATTCAATGGGCAACACTCCAATGTGGAAAGAGTTCTTTTGGAAGCCAATCGACATAAAGTAGAAAATGTCTATTGATATTGGGATGCTCAGTAGGCATTTCAACTATCCAATTATTTTGCTTTAAATTTTGTAATTTATATTAAATTTTGACATAAAATTTTCTTTAAAATCTTGGACTTAGATTCTAGTAGCAAAAGACTGCAAAAATGCCTAGGGTTGAAGATTTACTCTAACAGAATTCTTTAGATCCTAAGTTAATAATTGCTTCTAACATAAGTTAGAGGCTCAACTTAGTTCCATTTTTGAGATTTATTGACCATTCCTCTCATTTGAGGTAATAAACTTATCCCTGACTCTTTTGGACTTATAACCCGCTTGGAAGGGCTACCAACTAACACCACTTATGAAAATTTTAAGTCCATGATGTCAAGTCTCATGAATTCAATATGGTTGGACAGTTGTATTTTTAGAAAGGAATCTAAGAACCTAGCTCACTCTTTAATCCTTAATATCATGTAGGGTATGAAATGATCCTATTAATGCAAAATTTTCTAGCATTTACATATTTTTGACTCATGATTCATTTAAGGATTTAGGGTATGCATTTTATTCCTAAATGACATGCAATTAGAAATGGTCATGGGCCAAATCAAGAAGAAAAGGCAGACTTCACTAGGAAGGCAGTCATCTTCAAAGGTTAGATGCCCCTTATGTGCAATGGGTGAAGTGCCTAATTCACAAAATTAGAATAATATGCTAGCATAGTTCACAAAAGCTAGTTGTTTCTAATTGATTTTAAGTTATTCCTAGGTCTTTAATTTATGTGAAGTTTTTTAGTTTTTTTATTTTTATTTAATTTTTTAAATTTAGGTTGGGCAAAAAATTTAGTTTTTTTAAGAGCCTAACATTTAGGCATCCATCATAGAAAACACAACACAAAAAAACCTAGAAAAGTAGGTTGATTCTATTATGCACCCAAATAAGTAATCGAGCTCTATCCTTATACATCCCAGCCTAGAGCTACAAGTTTAGATCTACGAGGGTCTTCTTTCCAGGATTGTCTCCTCCTTCAGAGACTTCCATGGGGCTTCATAGGGGACCTTTGCACCCATTTGCTACTAGGGTCAACTCTAACTAATCCTAGACCCCATAGACCCTAACCTAATTCTAAGCTTAAATTACATTTTAAAATTCAAAAATAACTCATAAACCCTACAAAACAAATGTGAAAATGCAAATAGCACATCAACAGTTATATTTACAAGCATATGGGCTTAGCATTAGTTGTTTGTCAAGCCCACCTGCCCTATTGGACTATGCTTAGGGAGTTAAGCATCCCTACAAAAAAATAATATTTGTATATAATTTATGATGGTAGTCCATTCTAGCATAACCCGCTACAGGAGATAGCATTAATTCTAAAAGAATGTCCTACCATTGGTCTAACTGGCAAACAATCCTAGCCATCTAGTCCAAAACTATACACCATAAAATAAGAAACATACATCACATCACATCACAAAATATCACAGAATATCACAAATCAACCTAACCTAAATATGGGTCCATGACCCAACAATCTAGTATGTGAAGGAAATTGGTTTGTGTGTGGCTTTGCAAGGCCTTTTTAGATTCAAGTTTCAATTTAGGTTTCCAATATTTAATTTAACATTATTTAAAACTTTTAAATTTTCATAATTTTGCTTCAAAGGTACATGTCATTATTATACTATAGATTTGAGATATCAAGACATCCTTCGGACCAGTAGCCCTACGATCTCGGGTATAATATGTTCCTAATTATGAGAATTTTTTATTTTTTATTCTTTTAAATTTTTTTTAGTTTTAAAATTGATATAATTTACTATGGGTGGTTTCAATTTAACTTATTTAATGATTTGTAACTTTATTTTCATTTTAGATGAATTTTAAATTAAGATGAAATTAACTTTTCAAGAATGAAGAATAAAATAGATTCCATTTTGGGTGGAACCCATTCTATTTAGCATCCTAAATCCTAATATAATGAAGTCTTCACCATAAGATGAAGGTTCATTTCAAATGTCTAACTAAGATCCTAAGTATCTTAATTAACCTCCTTTGGGTTGAGTTTAGTTCAATGAATGTTTTAATTTTGTTTATTTTGAATTCTTTTTTTATTTGATTGATGACATTTTAATTTGGCATTTCTTTAACATATGTTTCTTTAATCAAGTTTAATTAATGTTCATTTATGTTATTATAATTTGATTTCAATTGGTTTTCACTTTAAATTTAATTCATTTGTTAGAGTTTGAGATTTATAATTTAATTTTATTTATTTACTTGATTAGATTCATTTCATTGATTTGTATTATTCATTTAACTTTAATTAATTATGTTTATTTATTATATTAGTGTTTATTTATTGTAATTTATTTTGATTTAGCTTTCATTTTTATTTCCTTATCCATTTAATTTTGATTTTAGGTTAACTTGATTTATTGATTAATGTTTCTTTTATGTTTATGTTTATGTTCATTAAAGTTCATTAACTTTAATGAACTTAATATTCAATCTTAATTTTCACATCATCATTTTATTCTATTTCAAATTTATAATTTATTTGTTTTATTTTCAATTAGTATCCTTATGTTTTTCATGATTTCTTTTATTTCCATTTATTTGTTTCATTAACCTTCTTATATTTGTTAATGAGTTTAAATTAAAATGGTTCATTTCAAGTTATGATTTATTAACATTTATGTATTATGAGTTTAAGTGAAAAGATTCAATTATCACCAATTATCTTTTAAGGAAGTAATATCTTCATTATTTGAGAAAGGTTCTTCTTATCATTTGATTTAGTGTGATTGCTATTTTGATCTAAGAAGTCTAAGAAAAAAAGTTCTTGTATATTAACCTCTCTTAATTTATTTTAAATGCTTATGTTATTTAGGTTTAATCAATTCATCATTATTAAATTTATTTCTACTCATATTTACTTTGATCATTTGATTTAAATAATCTTAATAGCTTCATTAGTTCAGAGATTAATAAATTTTACATTTTAGTTTATTAGTGAGTTTATGATCAATTATTAAATTATTAACTTTGAAGTTTAATTGAATTTATTTTTTTAATATTCTTAATATTAAACCCCCAAGCTTATGTTTAATTAAGTCTCTTTACTTTTAGATTATTTAAAAGTTTTACACAAGTTTTCTAATATATATTATAATGTTTTAAACATATTTATAGATTTTATAAAATTTTATCATTTTCTAATTTATTATTTCACTTATATTGACCTAGAGACATGGAAGTTCAAGAATTCTCAATCGAGAGGTTAATTGGGTATAAAACTTTTATTGCAAGTAGAGTTCCTTGCAAATTTAAGTTTTCTTAAATTTCACCCTAATGAGATGTATATTTTAAAACTAATTAAGATTTTAATTATTTCATTAAAACTCAAATTTAGCTTAATTTATAAGAAATTACTTAAGGGTTTTTTCTTGAATTTCTCTCTAAAAAATGTATCCATAGAGGGTTTACTCATACTTTTTAGAATTTTGGTTGATTTAATATGATTTTTCTAAGTTCAGATTGACTATTTGAATTAATTAATTCAATTAATCACTAGATTAAGTGATTTTATATTTTATTAGGTTTTAGAGATTTTCAATAGTGTATTTAATGTCATTAGGGTTTGCTATGATTATTTAGGTTATTTTCATGTTTTTCCTCAATTTCCCTTACTTAATATTTATTTATTGCATTAAAATTAAGGTTTGTGATTAAAATTCAATGTTTATTGATTTACTTTGTAATAAATGATGAAATTTTTCTTTGAGGTATATGTTAACATCAATTTTAGTTCCCCAAAGTTTCATATTGATTAATTTAATGTATTTGGATTAATTTAGTTTTAAAAATTTTCATTTAAACCTAAATTAATTAAAATTTACTTCACAAAATTTTGGGATTTTAATTTTAATGGATTCCTCCCACTGAGATGAATCCATAGAGAATTTTATTTGGATTTTTTTGGCATAATATTTGATTTATTATGATTTTTTAAAGTTTTTACCATTTCTTTATAATTTTTAAAATCAAAAATCTTGATTTTTGCCTTTAACCGCATTGGCGTCATGTGGTGCCGCTTTATATACGGTTTCAATTCGGGCCATCCGATCGAAGATCGGATAGCTCAAATGCTTCTATAGATTTCCCATAGGGTTTTAATCCATTCGTTTGACTAAATCTTGATCATCCATTCTTAATAGAAGGAATGAACGGTGAAGATTTCACCTCATTTAGTGATGGTGAAATTCATGAGTCCTCCTTCTATTCGAGATAATTTCCAGCTATCCAATTGTTGAAATCGCTCAATTTTACTTTAAAAACCATCAAGATATCATGTGGATCACATCGATACAGCTTGATCTCTCTTGAGATCAAGTTTCCTTTACAAAGGACCAAAATCGAAAGCTTAAAAGGGTTGACTAATGGCATACCTTATTGGCGGTGATCTCCAGAGGTGAGATTGATTCAAATAGCTTTGGAATGATGTGATGAGGGTGTTGGAAGGAAGAATTAAATTATCTACAAGTGTATTGGTTTATGGACCAAGGCAAGGATGGATTTTGATGAGCTTAGGGTTTAGGGTTTAGGGGTATAGGTGCGCTCGACTTCATTTCACTCATGGAAGGTGATGGAATGCTTAGTTGAGCACGAAATGGACTCTTTCCTATTTTTCCTTTAGAGGTTGAGAGCCTCTTTATCCTTTCTTCCTCTCTTGGTCAACAAGGGTGATTGCCACACCCTGAGGCCTAAGCATGTTTGGCTATCTCACACCTGTCTAGAGGTGCTGAGATGGATAAGAAAAAAAGGATGAGGATTGGAGGAGTTAGATTTGGCTTCATGCTCTCTTTGCTTTCCATGGCATATTTCATTTTTTTGGATTTTATTTAGGATTGGTTTAGTTGTTTAAACTTGCTATCAACCCCCCTTAATCCATCTTAGGATGGGTTTGGGCGAGTTTGGATGGATTTGAATGGGTTTGGTTCAAGCTTGGGTTCATTTGGTGCTTAATTATGCCATTTAGATTTAAGATGTCTTAATTATATTTATTTTAATTCATTGGTTTTAGATTTGTGTTTAAATCATCATTGATTATCCATTGGATAAGTGTTAACCCATCCCACACATGAGAATTTAATTTAATTCTAAATCAACTTGACCCATTTTGCATTAAAAGGGTTAAGTTGAACTTGATTAAGTCAAATGACTAATTATGACTCAATTAAATTATGTTTTAACTCCAATCATGTTGAATCACATGTGTGAGATGATTTAGAGTGATTAATTTCACATAATTTTAAATTGGTTTCAATTTTGACCGATTTGACCCAAATTGGGCTTAATAGATTAAGTTTGGGTTTATTTGGGTCAAATGACCAATTGGTCAAATTGGACCCAATGATGGATTGCATTATGTTTGATTATCATTTCCAACTGATTTTGGACAATCAACTTGAGTTAATTATGGTTTGATTTGAGTTTGACCCTAATAGGGCTCATTTATGTCAAATGATTTATTTGGCCCAATTAAAGCCTTATTGGATTTATAATCTTAAAATTCATGTTTATTCTATCATTTATATCATTTTTAATAATTTCATTTGGTCAAATTTTGGTGGATTAACCTTTGACTTAATAGGACCCACATAAGTCAAACCCATGGCAAAAGGGTTGACCATTTTTACCTTGATTTAGATTTGACTTTCTTCGATTTGATTTAAATTTGCTTTAGTTTATTTGGATTATTTATTTTTTCATTTCTTTTAGATTTAATTTATTTTGAGCTTAGATAGGGTAATTAGGTTAATCACCTTGCTTTAAGCTCAAATGAATTCAAGTTTCAAGTGAAATGTGTTTAATTTAATTATTGTTTGAGATTTGGGTTTTGTCTACTTAAACCCATTAGGTTTGATCAAACCCATGGAGGATGCATTATGTAACTAGGAGTAGTGCTCTAAATGCTTAATTAGGAGGCTCCTAATCTATGATTAGGTGTCCTAATTATTAATTTTAGAAATGAGGTTAACCTCATCAAAAAATGAGGTTAATAGTGGCACTGGGCAGGGGGACTATCCAATATAGTAGTAACTTGGGTCATGTCTAGATGGGGACATGAAGACATAACCCAAATAGAATGCCCATAAGGAAAGGTACTTATGAGGGTCTTATCTAGAATACCTAAAACATATGAAGCTTGTAGATATATGGTGGCCAATTCAAGAAGAAAGCATGGGGACAAACATCTACCTAATGAATAAAACTTTGTAACACCACATACAGTTTGGGAATTTCTTATTTGAATGATCAAATATGTCATTAAAGAATAAACATATTATCTTGGAAGAAAAACATATTTTCCTATAATAGATTTGATCATTTAAAAAATGTCTCGTTAAGGTTAATGAGTCTTTCATGTCCCAGTGAGATTTCCCCTAAACTATATGGAAATGGAATAGGGTTTATTTTAAACTTGATTTATGGTTCCCTATAGAGGCAAGCCCCTATAGTTAATTAGATCTTATGAAGGTTCTCTTCTTAAGAATACTCTTGATTAAAGAAATAAGTCATTATTTCTAAGGAATTTCTAAGTTAGTTTACAAAGGAATGATATTTGGAATTTTCAATTGGGAACAATCCAAAGTGAGACTTATTTTTAGAGGCCAAATATAATGAAGTAGAAAATGTCTATTGAATTCCCAATAGGCACTTCAACTATCCTATCATCAGGTTTTGAATTTTAGAATTTAATTTAGAATTTGAATTAACATTTTTTTAAAAATCTAGGACTTAAATTCTAATAGCACAAGACTATAGAATGCCTAGGGTTAAAGACTTACTCCAAAGAGCATGCTTCAGAACCTAGTCTACAAGTGCTTCCGACCCATGTCAGATGCTCGACCTAATTTTATTTTAGAATTTGTCATTCCTCTCACTTGAAGGAATTATCCCTAAATTTTTTGGACTTACCACCCACCTGGAAAGGGTTGCCAGCTAACACCACCTAAGCACATTTTAAATCCATGATGCTAAGTCTCATGAATGTAAGATAGGTTGGCTATTACATTTTAAAGAAAAGAATCCTAAATTCACTCCCTAATTTCTAAGATAATGTAGGGTATGAAATGCACTAACTAATACACATTTTTTAGATTTTAAACATTTTGATTCGATGATCATTTTAGGCCATGGGTATGCAATTTATGCCTACATGGTATATAATTAGAAGAAGGTTATGGAACAAACCAATAATGGAAGGCAGGCTTCCCCAAGAAGGTGGTCATCCTCACAAGTCAGATTCCCCTTATGTGCAATAGGAGAACTTGCCCAATTCAAGGATTAGAGCAATATGATTGTATGATTTTTGAGAGCTTATTTATTTCTAAGTCATTTTAAGTTATTCCCTAGGGCTTTTATGTGAGATTTTAAATTTCATTATTTTTCTTTTAGTTGTTTAGATTTAATTTGGTAAAAAATTTATTTTATTTTATGAGCCTACGTCGAGGCATTCATCAAAAAAAATACAACACAGAAAGAATCCTAGAATAGCAAGTTCATTCTATTGAGCACCCAAAATAAATCAAGCCAATTTAATTAAAAGAAAGGCCAATGGGGTGTCACTGTACTCCCCAGAAAAAAGAAAAAATGGACAACTAAGCTTTATCCTTATACAGCCCTGCCTAGAACTACAAGTCTAAATATATGGTCTTCTTTCCAGGATCGTCTCCTTCTTCAAGGACCTTCATTGGGCTTCATTGTGGACCTCTGCCCCATCTCATAGTAGGGTCAACTCTTGCTAATCCTAGATCTCATAGATCCTAACCTAATTTTAAGCTCAAATTTATATTTTTTAAATTCAAAAATAAATTCTAAGCCCTACAAAATAAATGTCAGGAAAATACAAATAGCACACAACATTTATATTTTACAAATATAAGGGCTTAGCATTAGTTGCTTGTCAAGCCCACCTATCCTATGAGTCATGCCTAAGGACTTAAGCACACCTGCAAAAAAATAATATTTTAATTTATTTATGATAGCAGCCTTTCCTAGTATAGCCCTCTATAAAAGATAATGTTAGTTAAGAAAATTACCTCCTACCATCCAGCCTAATGGCAATCAATCATAACCATCCAATATAAAATAATACACCACAAAATAATTAAAATGATTCACATCATAACATCATAGATTATTACAAAAAATCACATAATGACCTAATTTAAATCTAGGGTCCGTGACCTATAATTCTAGTGTGTCAAGAAAAAGGGTTTGTGTGGAAAGACAATACTAGGCTTTTAGGTTTCAATTTTAATTTTTGATTTAAGTTTTGTTTTTTTTACCTTTGGATGGTTTTAATTCAAATTATTTAATGATTTATTATTTTTTTTATTTTAGGTATATTTTATTATGTTAAAGTTAGATTGGGTTTTTAAGAATGAGGAATGCAATAGGTTCCATTTTGGGTAGAACCTATTCCATTCAACATTCTAAGTTCTAATAGGATGATATCTTTATTCTAAGGTAAAGATTCATCCTAAAGATCTAACTAAAATCCTAAATATTTTAATTAATCCCTTCTTTAAATTTAGAAGGTTTGAATTAGTTTAGTTTATTTCATTTCTTAGTGTTTTGTGTTCTGATTTCTTTAAGGTATGTTTCTGTATTAATAATGTTGTGATTTAGTTTGAATTAATTTTCACTCAAAGTTTAATTCATTTGTGATTATGATTTTAATTTCATTTAATTCCTTTGGCTAAATATTGTATTATAGATATTTCAGATTTTATCATTTTCTTAATTTGATTCATTATTCTTTTACTTTACATGTATGCTTTATTCATTATTATGATTTATATCATACCAATTTTAAATTATTAGGTTTACTTAACTTGTAGATTAAATTTATCTTACTTTTGTAACTTAGATTGATTAGGTTTTAATGTTTTATTTGAACTCATCTTTAATTTAATATTCATTCTTATTTATTATTTTTGTTATATTTAATTTAGGATTTAGCTTTATGTTTAATTTCATTTTTTTAATGTTTCATTAGGTTATATTTCTTTATGTTTCATTCAAATTGTTCTTCTTTCATTTGTTTATTTAATTTTTGGGATGAATATAGTTTGCTTATTTCATTTAGGTGTATGTATTTTATTCATTCATTTCAAGTTAATTTTATTTATTCATTTTCATTAATGTTTATTAACTTAAGGAAATTTACATTCAATGTATTTTGTTTAGTACTATTCAATGCACTATACTTCATTTTTGTAACCCATTTGCATTAATGATTCATTCTTGTTTTAATTTACTCATTTCATGACATTCTCTTATTAATGAATTTAGACTAAGAAGATTAATTCCAAATTATATATTTCATACATTATGGAATGGTTCAATTCATTTTATCAATTTCAAGGGAGTGATGATTATGTTATTTGAAAGGTTCTTCTAGCATCTAACATAATATAATTTCCCTTTTCCATGACTTAAGGAGTTTTAAGAAAGGTTATTCCTTTGTGTATTAAACTTGCCCTATGTTACTTTTGAGTTTTATGACATTTTAAGTTTAATTCAACTTAGCTTAAAGTTTAATTACACTTAACCTTTCATATTTGCACTAATGTATGTATATATATATATATATATATATTAATAACTTATAAATTTCAAAAATAAATAAACTTTATATTTCAATTTATTAATGGGTTAATTATGATTTAAGCGATTATTATTGTTGGAATATGATTATATTTCATATCTTTAGTTTTTCATAACTCTTAACTTAGGATTAATTAGTTTCTTTTGCTTTAAATTTGTTTGGGTATTTTTATTTAAATGTTCTGGTGTCGATTATGAGGTTTTAAATTTACATTATAGATTTTGTAATTTTTGATATTTTTATGATATAATATTTATTTTTAAATTGACTTAGAGACCAAGAAATTCAAATATTCCCAATCTAGAGATCAATTGGATTTAAAATTTTTATGGCTACTAGGGTTCCTTGCTAATTTGATTTCCCTAAAGTTTCACTTCAATCAAATATATAATGAAGGTGTAATTAAGATTTTAACTATTTTATTAAAACCTAAATTATGCTTAATTTAATAAGGATCATTTAGGGCTTTTATTTTTCGTTGATTCCCCTCTAGAATATGGATCTAATGAGAGTTCATTCAAAATTTTTGGGGTTCTAGTTGATTTATCATAATTTATTTAAGTTCAAGTTAATAAATTGAATTAATTAATTCAATTAATGGCCTAATTAATCCATTTTGTGATTTATTATGTTCTAATGGGTTTTAATGGCCTATTAATGTTCATTAGGATGTATTATGATGTTTTGAATTGATTTGATTAATTTCCATCATTTATTTTATTTATTAGTTAATTTATTTTATGAAAATGAGGGTTTAGGGTTTGAAATTTTTATTATTAATATTTATTGCTCAATAAATTATGCAAAATTTACCTAATGTATATTTTAGCATTAATTTCAATTCCCCAAAGTTTCATTTTAATTTGATCAATGTTTTGGGATTAATTAGAGTTTAAAAATTTTCATTCACACCCAAATTAAGGCCAAAATACCCCATATAATTTGGGGATTTTAATGTTTATGGATTCCTCTCATCAAGAAGAATCCATAGGGCCCAAGTTTGTATTTTTTTTATATATTTAATTTTCTATGATTTTTAATTTTGTAGGCATTTTTCTTTAATTCTTTAATTTAAAAAAAAACTTGAATTTCCCATTTAAGCACATTAGATCCATGTGGATCTAATGTGGTGCTGCTTTCCACATGGTGCCACATCATTGTACCACACGGGATCCACTTGGATTCGCATTAAATTGGTGGTGCATGTAGGGTAATTGCGGACCATTCGATCGAAGGTCAAACTATTGTGATTTGACTCGTAGTTCCTCTTATCAATTTTAATTAGAGATTTGGCTCATTCTCAGCCATCTGTTCCTCATAAAAGAAATGAACAGTACAGATTATGTCTCCTACAATAATGGTGGAGGCAGAGAGCCATCCATCATTTTTGCATGATTTTTGGCCATCCATCAAAATTATGCGATTTTGATGCCAAATCCATGAGTGGAAGAAATCATGAAGATCTAAATAGTCTAATCTCATTTGAGATCAAATTTCCTAACAAAAGTACCAAAATTGAAAGCTTCAGGGAGGTCATTAATGGCAACCTCTGTCCCAATGATCTCTGGCGGTGGAATTGACTCCAATAGTTGTGGAACGATGTGGGGAGCTCATGTGTCAAAAGAACTGAATTACCTCCTTGTGAACCACCTTCTAGACCAAGCTCAACTTGGATTTTGTTAGCTTTGGTCATTCTCTAGCCTTTAGGTGGTGAAGGGATCGGGGGAAGATGGGTTCGACTTCGTGAAAGGTGTGGAAGGTGTTGGGATAATTTGTTTCACTTAGGAATGGCTCTTGGTGAAGTTGTCATTGAAGCTGTGAGCTTTTTAGCTTGCTTTCCTCTCCTCTTAATCGATTGAGGGTTGTTGAAGTACTTGGAGGCTAGCTACATGGCTCACTAGCCATTTAACACCTACCAAAGGCTAAAGTGGTAGGAAGATCTAGGGAAGAGAGTATTGGCCTAGGGATTTTTGTCTCCATGCATCATCCTTTTTCCATGGTATATTATATTTCCTTGGATTTGTTTGGAGTTGATTAAATGGCTTAATGTTGGGTGATGATCAATATTAATTTGGGAAGGACTTGATTGCATCCCAAGGGGATTAGTTGGATATTTTGTTCAAAATCCCTATAAATTATGCCATTTAATGATTTTTCAATTAGTTTGATCTAAGTTGCTTTACTTAATGGATTAGCTTTAGATCAATGCTTGGACTGTGTACATTTAATCATTAATGAACTTGTTAATTAAAGGTTTTAAGATTTTAGAATTCATCGAGTGCTTACTTTGGGTTTAGTCCATTTTAATTTAAGTGGATTTGGGTTGATCTTAATTGATTCAAATAGTTTATTTGGCTTAATTATAATGTATTTAATTATCAAATGAGCTAATCCAAGCAATTTAGGATGCATTGGATCAAACAATTTCAATTTTATTTTAATTTGAACTCATTTGACCCAAATTGGGTTTAATGGGTTAAGTTTAGGTTCATTTGGGTCAAATGACTAAATTGGCCAAATTGAACCTAATGATGGGTTGGTTTATGTTCAAGAATCATTTTCAAATGATTTTGGACAATTGATTTGGGTTTGAACCTAATAAGACCCATTTAGGCCCATTTAGGTCAAATGACCAAATTAGCCTAATTAAGGTCACATAAGACTTATATTCTTTTAAATTCATGTTTACATATGCTCATATCATCATCCCAATCATTTGGAATGATTTTATTGATCAAATTTTAGTGGGTTGACCTTTAACTTGGTGGGACCCACATAAGTTAAACCCTTGTCAAAAAGGGTTGACCAATTTTTGACCTTTGGTTTGGATTTGGATTTATTTAATTTCATGTCATGGTTTCATGCTTTTAAATTCATTTGATTTGGGTTTGTTTTAGATTTAATTTGAATTTCCTTAGGTTTATATGGTTCTTAGCTTAATTAAGGCAATTAAGTTTAGTTCCCAAATCAAACCTTAATCTAAGCTTAATTAATTTTAAATTTAGAGTGATGTATGTTTATGTTGAAGATTTGGTTGAATCTAACTAAACCCATTAAGTTAAATCAATCCAAAGAGGGTGCACTAGATCACTAAGTGTAGTGTTCAAGGAATTTAGTTAGAAGACTTCTAATTTAGGATTAGGAGTCATAATGATTATTTTGGCAGTGTTATAAACCTCATCCAAAAATGATGTCAACACTACCTTAATGGTGTTATCCACGAGGTGTGTTGTTCCCAGCAAAGTAAACACCAACCAACCAAAGGTGTTCATTGGTTTGTAATGATCAATCTAGGAAGAAGGCATTGGCAACTCACATCTTTTTAAGGAGAATTGATCATCGAGATAGTTTGTTGATGGCTAGATAGTTACAATTTGACCTAGGGTGATGACCAAGTAGGATGTCACAAAGGAGGGCTCCCAAGCTTGAAGTAGTCAAGGGGAAGAGGAGCTATTGGGGGTCTTACTCTAATCCTCAAATATATAATCACACAGTCAACATATAATGGCTACTAGACATGGTTGGCCATTGAGGTAGTCCATTGGGCATCAATAGAATGTATCAAACTGATGAGGTGCTCATTGATTTGTCATGGTTAAGCTAGAAGAAAGCATGAGAATTCACATCCTTCTAAGCAAGAATAACCATTGGGGTGACTCAATGGCTAATTAGTAATTAAACTCGACATAGAGTGACCATTGGGTAAAGGCCACTAGGGTTCTTATCTCAACTCAAAGTATCCTAATGCAATAGATTTGTGTTTGGATTTTATGTTTATGTGTAATTTTAGTGTTTGAGTTGTGCAAGTTAAGATCAGGACATCACTTTGGTTCTCTCAAAACTATCCCAGTCACTCTAAAAGATAATTAAAAGAAGAACATTTTTAGACAGAGCAAACAGTTCATTTAATTAAAATAAAATGATATGTTTTATTGATAAAAGTTGATTAAGGTAACATGATCATGCATAATATTTCTTCAAGTAATTCTCATTGATTGGTAACATTAGGCATTCGCCTTTATGGTTGATTAATTGGTATGACCCGCCTTGATAGGATTTTTTCTATGATGAAGGGGCCTTCCCATGTTGGTTCAAACTTACCTCCCATTTTGCAACGAGCAATAACTGGTCTCCTAAGAACTAAAATGAGCTCTCCAACTTGAAAAGCTCTCAGGTGGACCAAATTTTTATGAGCTTAAACCATCCTTGTTTTGTATAACTTGAGGTTTTAGTGTGCTTGAAGGCATCTCTCTTCAAGACCTTCGAGTTCCTCCAACTATAACTTAGTGTTTTGTTCAATTGTGATTTTAGTATTCATTATTATCCTCAGTGATGGGAGTTAGACTTCAAGAGGGGGAATGGCTTCAGACTCATACACTAAGGAGAAAGGAGTGGACTACATCAAAGTCCTATAAGTAGTGTGATAAGCCCACAAAGCTTCAACTAACTACTCGTGTCATTATCATTTATATCATCAAGCATTTTCTTTAGAATATGGATGAGAGTTTTGTTGAAGGCTTCCGAACCCATTTGTCTGAGGGTAGTAAATGATAGAATATATTCAATCTATGTTATGTCTTCGAGAAAAGTTATTGATCTTTGTACACTTGATGGCAATACCATTATCAAATATGATATGGCAATGTATACATAATATATATATATATATATAATATAGTTCATGAAGAATTAGAGAACATGCTATGCTTTGAATTCTTTGAGCAGAATTGCCTACACCCATTTGGAAAAGTAATATGCAGCCCCTAGTATGAATCAATGTTCTTTAGATGAAGGAGGGTTGATCAAACCCATAATATCGACACCCTAACACTCAAAGGGCCATGAAGCTACGATCGGGTGCAGGATGTTGGCCAATTGATGTAGGACTATTCTATGTACCTAAAATATGTAATCATTATTGGCCAAGTCTTTTAATTTTGGCTTTCATCTCAAGACCCGATTGATGGGCCCCACATAGTCTTAAATATACCTTAGTCATAATTCCACAGGCTTCATGTTTGCTTAAACAACATAATCACATGTGATCAAAGGACGTCAATACAAGACACCATCTACTAGGGCATATGACAGTGTTCTTTGTTTGACTTAATGGGCTTGTAATCTTTCTTAAGGTAGTTTGACTTTATTTATGTAATTAATGAAGGGTTGCCTCTAATCGTAGTTCTTCATCTTTCTTAGCAATGATAACCTCCCCTTCAAAAGAATATTTGTTGACGAGTACATTATCAAGAGGAAAGAGTATTTGGTGATTGGGTACTTCTATCAACATGGAGTCATCATCCGGACATGTCATCTCTTTAGAAAGCTTAGCTAGAACATCAACTATGGCATTTTCTCTCTGAGGGACCCTATAGATAGTAACCTCTTTGATTTGGGCTAACAACTCCACAGTGTGCTTGTGGTAATGGTGAAGTTTAGACTTGAAGACTTTGTAGGACTCGGTGATCTAGTTGCCTACTAACTTTGAGACCCCAATGATGTTAATGTCTTGAATGCCCAAGGAAATGGCCAACTGCAGACTCACGATCAGAGCCTCATACTTAGCTTCATTATTTATACAAGGCTTTGAAAAATGATATGAGAATTGCAACATACCATGATCTGGGGTTAAGAAAATTATTTATATCCCTATTTTTCCTTAGAGAATGGATTGTGACTCTTCTCCTCTTTGAGAGTAAGTCACACCATCAAAGTACATTTCCCATCGATGGCTATTTGTGTCACCAAAATTCATAATTTACTCATCAGGAAGGTCATCATTGATAGGGGAATCAACAGAGAGAGTATGTGTTGCTAGGAAACCTATGAGTGCTCTCCCCTTTATAGTACGAAGGGGTAAGAAAGTGATATCAAACTGTGATAAAATCATAGACCATCATGTTAACTATCCAGATAGTATCATCCATGTCATGAAATACTATAGTGGGTTGATTTTAGAAATCAAGCTAACTTTATGTAAAGCATGTAGTGTCATAGCTTTTGAGTGGTAAAGATGAGAGCTAGGCAATGCTTCTCATTAGGTGGGTAATTCACCTCTATAGGTATTAGATGATGACTAAGGTAGTAAAGTACATTCTCTTTCCCTTCATCATTGGTTTGGGCTAATAAAATGCCAAGAGAGTCATCTAATGTAGCTGTGTATAGTATTAGTAGTTTTTTCGGGATAAGGGTGGCTAGAACTGGTGGCGTCATGAGGTATTGCTTGATGTTCTCAAATTTGTGCTAACATTTATTATCCCATTTGAATTTGGCATCCTTCTTAATTAGTGTTGAGAATGGCTGACATCTGCCTGACAGGTTGGATATGAAGTGTCTTAGATACACCAACCTCCCTTGGAATGATTTGAGTTTGGTTAGACTTTTACGGGATGGAATTTCTAATATCATTTTGATCTTCTCAAGGTCAATTTCAACTTGCGGTGTCATACAGCGAACCCTACATATTTTCCTGAACTTACCCCAAAAGTACACTTTAGAGGGTTCATCTTAAGGTTATACTCCTCAATCACTAAAAACTCTCAAGTTAAATATGTGGTCTTCCTTTTCTTTGCTTTTGACCATGAGATTATCAACATAACATTCAATATGGTGATGAATGAGTTTATCGAAGATCCAAGTCATGGCTCGCTGGTATATGGCACTAGCTTTTATGAGCCAAAAGGGCACTTTATAGCAATAAATTCATATCAAAGTTTTGAACACAGTGTTGTTTTCATCTTTAGAAACCATCTTAATTTGGTTATAACCAGATAGGCCATCCATGAGTGAGAAGATTGATTGAGATGAGGTGATGTCTACCATCAGTTCTGAATAAGGTAGTGGGAACTCATCTTTGGGACATGCCTCATTAAAATCCCTAAAGTCAATGCATATGTGGATTTGATCATTTTTTTTTACTAGGATGACATTAGCTAACCAAGTGGGGTATTTTTCTTTATGGATAGAACTAGCATCTATCAATTTCTTGACTTCTAAAATGACATATTGTTCAATTTTTAACCACATACATCTAGGAGCTTGCTTGATAGGGATACTGTCAGGGATTACTAGTATATGAACTAGTACTTTAAGAGCTAATCCAAGAATTTTTTCATAACTCCATGCAAAGTAATCCTTAAACTCCGAGAGTAGCCTAATTAAGTCATTAGTTTTAGATCCATTTAATAGGAAATTGATGTATGTTAGGTATGGGTCATATTCAATGCCAAAATTAATTTCATTTAGCTCATCAATGGTTGACTTAATCTCTTCTTCTAATTATGGGCATGCATTCTTAACTTGAAAGTCAACTAGAACATCTGAAGTTTCTAAATACACCTCCTCATATGAGTTAGTGTTGTTGGAGGAGAACCTATCAGTTGACTTCACTTTTAGAGGGAGGTTGGCTGCCTCTTTCTTAGACCAAGGATTCATCTAGGCACTAGGACATCCCTAATGCTAAGATAATCTTAGTAATTAGGAGAACACTAATCCTAAGCCTAGAGACTCATAAGGTTTAACCCCAATACTAAACTTTAGCTTAGGATAGGTAAAGCACCACCTACCCTAAACCCAATTAAACCTTATATCAAACCAATCCCTCAAACCCAAACTAAATGATTACAAAGGAAACTTTAACCAATGTTAACTTAGCCTATGCTCAATGTGATCCATCATGGATCAATTTGGTTAGGTAGCCAAGTTGACCTAGCTTAGCCCATTTGAATTCGAGAGGGCCAAACCCCAAACAAAAAAGCTCCTTACCCTAATTGGTATCCAATTCACATAAAATCATTTAAACCTTAACTAAGCCTAATTTTACCTTGACTTAATTCTAATTGAATCAAACTAAGCCAAATTGGTCTTGAACCCAAATTGACCCATGTGAACTTTATAGGGCCAAACCAAATTCAATTTTCTTTAAGCCAAATTGATTTAATCCAAACCTCAGGATTATTCCAAACATCCAATTAAACATTCTAATTCATTCTTGTGCATCAAATCAAGCCAGTTGGTTCAATTAACTCAAGTTTCCCATTTGACCTAAATGATTCAAATGAGTCAAAATTCAATTTAACTCAAATTGATGGCAATCAAGCTTATTAATCAACTCTAAATTCATCATTGAACATCTCTCAACATCTAATTAGCATCAATTTGACTTAACCAATCAAAATGGTGCACTTAGTCCTATTTGACCTAAAAGACCACTTCGATTCAAACTTCAATTCAATTCAAATTGGACTAAATTAATCTATCCAACCTCCTCTAAAATGATTGTTTATCATCATTGATCATCCAATTGTAATCAATTAAACCTAGCCAAGTCAATTTGACTATTTGACCCGAATTGACCTAAACTGCCAAATTGGGCCAAACCTCATTCCAATCCAAATTAATTGTATCTCATGCCTTCAATCAATCATAAATTGATTATTTAACACAGTTCAACCACCAATATAAGCCAATTTGCTCAAACCAACCAAATTCACCCATTTAGCCTAAATTGACCTAATGGATCAAATTGAACCAAAACTTATTCTAATCCTAATCAATTTAAACCAACACTTACAATCATTCTTAAATAACCAATCAAACATAAGTCAACCCTTCATCCAACCCAATTTGACCATTTTGGTTAACTTGATCCATTTAGCCAAAATGAACTCATTTGAACCAAATTCAAATCCAATTCAAAGTAAATCAAACCAATTACACCAATGCATTCCAAATGACCAATTGAACATAACTCAAGTGCCCTCTTGATCCAATTTGGCTAATTAGTCAACCAAACCAGTTGAACCAAAATTGACCTATATGGGTCAAACTGAGCCAAACTAAGTCTAAATCTAACTAAACTTGGCATGATTCACTAATAGGTCCCCATTGACCTGCCCAAGTCAACCCAACCTAAGGAGAATCCAGTCAACCCAAACCAAGTGAACCAATGGTTCCAAATAGGATAAAAATCCAAAATATAAAGGTCCAAGCCATAATTTTTTCTTAGGCAGCCACCTTAGCATGTCTGGAGCTCCCCATGTTGACTGGACTTCACCCAAAGCGGTTAGGCTCAACCATTGACCAAGGTGAGGTCCCTCTCACCTTAGCTGGCCCTTAATTCAACCCAAAGGACATGTCCTTTTCACCATTGGCCACCAAACATCCACAGCCACTAGGGAATCTCCACCTCATTAGTCACATGCCATTTCCCGCCACCCCCACTAACTGGCCGACTACCATGACCTGAACCAACCCTTTTGGTTGGTTCACATGAGGAGGAGGGTATACACCTCCTTTCTCCTCAAACTCATCAAACACCTTCCTCAATGAGCCCCAAGTAGTCCCCAAGCCTTTCTAGAGCTCTCCATGCCCTTAGCCACTAGTGAGACAAACTCATCCTCAGCCCAAGCCCTCACTATGTACAACTCCACCTAAACTCCACCAAAATCAAATTATATACTCCCATACTTTCCCCTAGGTCCAGCTAAATGAAACAAATCAATTCCCAATCGATTCAACCACCGAAAGATTGAGTTCAATCAACTTCGGCAAGTGTGGTGGTGTTTGGTCTAGAGGATGATCAACGAAGAGATAACTCACAAGCTTTGAAACAAGACTTTAGCTCTTCAAGGCAAAGCTACCTTAGTCGCTAACCATCGTCTTGAGCTCTAGCAAAGAAATTTCAAGCCAACCATAGAAAACTATATGATTGTTGGTCTTTTGTAAAAGAAATTGATATTTCATGCAATTCCCTTCGTAAGATCTCCTTAGAACTTTCTCCTTGATCATTTTGGAGTTGAATTCACCATCGAATAAGATCTGATGATCTTAGATGAAAGGTGATTGGTGTTTGTCTCTTAAAGTATGTTAGAATGGGCGACCGTGATTAATTGCATTAGAATTTGTTGACTTTTCTCTTTAGAATTACATTATTAATCTCTATTGTCTGATCCATGATTGAACGACTGAGACGAAAGCGCACCTACCACTACTGAGTCAACAGTCATGACAAATGATTTAAGTGACCAATCTCACAGTTCCACTTTAAAAGCATTGCCACATCAGCCACTGTATGGTGCCCAGAGTGTAAATGGATTAATTATGGTTAAAAATATAATTTAATTAACCAAAACTTCAAAAATTCATATCTAATTATAGAAAAATAAAAAATACAAATAAACCCATTTTCGGAAATCTTAAAGAAAGGAGAATTAGGAAAATAAATAAATCTCCTAATTTTATTATTGAACATTGACTAATTAGTGTTTGACATTTTACCTAATTACTTTAATTATGCACTAAGTATTTAGCTAATTAACCTAAGGTTTTGTATGATTAATCCTTATAATGACTCATTCCTCCAATAATTTTCTTGGGTTAATTTTCCAAGTAAATTAGAAGAGTTAATTTTTCAAATCCTAATTGCTCATTTCATGCATTTAATAATTATTAAAAATTAAGAAAATTATAAAATTAATTAGGGACGTTTAATTAATTATCAAAATAGTAAGGATGATCAAAAAAATTGATTAAAGCCTCTAATATTAATTATTCCTCAAAATCACCTATAAGAATGCTTAATTAATTAATTAAATCACTATATTAATTTAGGAATTAGAAAATTACATTAATTATTTTAATTAAAAAAATTTCTATCAAAAGCTCTTAATGTGCTTAGCTGACGTAAAGACTCCCTAATGAAAACAAGACTCTCCATTGGTGCGAAGAATTTTGAGAGTAATTGATTAATTAATTTGGTCATTCTTAATTTATTTAATTATTAATTATGAGCCTAATTGCATTAGAATCTTTAAGATATTGCTAATCTTATGTTTGTTTATTTTCAATCTTTTCATTATGGTTTGTAGGTTCATAATTATAACTTTATCAAATTAAGAGGCTCATTTAAGAATTTAAATGGTTAAGTAACTAATTGAAAGTTAATTAATCTATAAAAAGTATCTAAGTTCTCTTTAAACCAATTAATGAACAAAGATGGGTAAGGGTAATCTAAATCTTTTGATATCCCTTTAGGTTTAGGTAATTCAAACTCTTAAATCTAAACTTGATAAATTTGATAAAGTTTAGGGCATTCATGTGGATATGATTTGTCCTTAAGAATTAATGAATCTAAGTAAGATATTAGGTGAAACTCTAATTTTTTTACTTAGTTTGTTTATAAAGTTACATATCCCATGTGTGCATGCATTCATATTTTTGAAATAAAAATCATGTAAAGAGAAATTATACCAATTGCATGCATTTAAAAGAAATAGTGTGGCTATTATCACTAATAATTCATAAAATTATTTACCCTAAATAAAAGTTATAGAAGGAAATTGCATGAATTACATGCATTTGAAGTAAATAATGTGGCTATTATCACTAGTAAATTTTAAATTATTTTTTCTAAAGTAATCAAAAGATAATCAATCCTTTGTATACAAATGAGTTGAAATGTTTATCTTAATTCTATACATGTATGAATCATTAGTCAAAAAGGAATATAGTCTAGACATCCCCGGAACATGAGACTTTAAGTAGTCCTAAGGGGGTCTTTGATTACCCCACTTCCCTAGTTTAACAATAGCACATACCTTGAGATTTGTGATAAATTATGTGACAAGGATAAATTAACTTCATTGATTAAACTCAAGAGAAAATTTTCAAGTTCATCCTTTATGTTTATGTGTGTACATGCATGTATGAATTAGCAAGTATATAGTATGGACGTCTTAGGAAGATGAGACTTTATGTAGCCTCATGGGGTCTTTAATTACCTCACTTTTCTGGTTTAATAAAGGCATGTACTTGCAAATATCCATTATATATATATATATATATATATATATATATATATATATATATATATATATATATATATATATATATATATATATATATACATATATATATGACCTAAGGCTAAAAATATGTAAATAAAAGATATTACCTTCTTTCAAAATAAAATCCATGCATTATGTGATCCCAACCTACGTTAATTAATTAACAATCAAATTGATATCCATTCATGCATGTATTAAGCATAATATGATTAGATAAAACTTATACATACATTAAAAGAAATGGTGCTTTATCACCAAATTCATCTTGAGTTTAGTAATCTTAGGTTGACTTGTACTCTTCATGATGTGTTCTCTAAGCTGAGTCCAAACATAAGTATGAAAAGAAAGAAATTAAAAGCCATATAATTTACTTCTTAGATCCAACCTAAGGGTACAGATGAAAGGAATCTCTCTTTATAATCCTAAATCTCAAACGAATGAAACATAAAATTTGCATCTAAAATTTTTCCTAAAATAATAACAATGTAGAGTATAACTACCTTTAATAAATAATTAAAAAAAAGATCCATCATTAGAAAAATTTATAACTTTAAGGGCCAATAAAGATACGATATACCAAGCCTCACACACACTCTAGAATATTAAGTCATAGATTTTTGTCTTAAGTTAGGATGATGTTTGTTGTGGTGATGTGATGTCTTATTTTGTGATGTATTATTTTAGACAAGATATTAGGATTGCTTATGTGTAAACTGGATGTTAGGATAATATTAAACTAATGATATTTTTGTAGGATATTATGCTTAAGGGATCATTGTAATAATAATAAAAGTATAAATGCTACTTGCTTGTAGTTGTTGTTAAGTCTCTGAGCATAATCCAATAGGACAAGTGGGATTGGCTACCCAAAGTAGGGTGCTAAGTTCAAATGTGTGAAATATAAACTATTTGGTTTGCATCTCTGTTGCTATAACTTCTATTTTATAGGTGTAATTAGATTTTCTATTTGCAAATGTAATTTTTGCATTAGGAATAGGATTAGTGATATAGGATTTAGGATGAGTACTGACTAGAAGGCATTGACATGGGAGGCTCTATGAAGCTTGGAGTATATTGATCCAAGAAGAGGAGGTGAAATGAAAAATTAAAGACCACTTTAGCTTTCTTTTATTTGTAATTTAAGTGCAATCGAGGCTATATAAAGGTAGAACTCGGCTACCCCTTTTTTTTATTTTCAAGGTGTACAGTAGTACTCGACCACACCATCCTCATATTCTTTTAATCAATTCATGTTTGATTGTTATTTTTATATTGATTATGTAATTGAAATGACATGCTTTTCTTAAGTTTATTAAAGTTTGTATGTTTGATGTGTGTCCTGAATGCAGTAGGATCGTTAAAAAAAATTAATTTTTTACCCCAACTAAACAATTTTAACTAAAATTTAATCACCTCATAACCCCACCATAAAACCTAAGATCTTAATCAATAAATAAAAGATTGAGCAACCCCTTAGTTGTATGGTTGTATATTTTAATATCATTCATGTGTATTATTTCTCTCTTGAAAATAAGGGGTCTCCATTCTTGCATGATAAAGGATAGGCTTGACTTATGATGGGCAGTCTCTTAAAGCAAAGAACACCACCCATTTTCTCTAATTTAGCCCATAACTTATCTTCATAATGCATTTAGGTATAAATTCTCCCAAGCTTAAATCCAATTTGATAAGTCAAAATGAAAATTAAAATTTATAAATTTTATCACATTAGTCTAAGTCATTATTTTCACTCTAATTATGATCTGATATCTTAGATAGTGAGTTTAGGGTTTTAAAAATTTTTCCTGATAAATAATAACCTAGCTATCTTACATTTACATATGATTGGCCCACATAATTTTAAATCATTGGAGGTGTTAACTGGTAGCCACTCCAGGCGGTTGTAAGTTTAAAAGAGACGAGATTAGTATACTATCTCTAGTGGAAGTGGGCAGATATATTCCACCTTCCTTGAGTAGATTTAGGACACACATCAATAATAAATATACTATAAAGATTAAACTTTTTAAGATAGTACATCATCCCTTAATATTATACTTGATCATTTTAATAAGTATCCCCTAAGATCTATGTGGTGTCCTTACAAATATTCTAAATAAAAACACAACATTATCAGACTCCAAATAGTTTATGATGATTAGGCAGTATTCATCATCTTCTACCAGACCCACTGTACCAAAACCTAGTCCCAGTCTTGATTGAGAGTTCTTGCATTTTTTGTTCTATAGCTTTTTGAAGTATTAAGACCTTTTTTTAGACCATGTATGAAGGATTAAACCTTTCTCTGCTAGATTTAATACACAAGGCGAGTACCAATCAAAAGATAATTCTATTCACTCTTTGAATGAGTCATCCTTAAGCTCTATAATAACTTTTGGGCTTAAGGATGCTACTCTGAATAAAATCTTTGAGGCTTAGAATTTGTATGTATCTTAGAAGCATCCTTAATTACCAAACCCTCAATATTTTATGGTGAAAGTGGGGTTAGAGCTAAGGTGCTCACTTGTTACATAGTTTCATATAATGAGGATTCAGATACACTTATGCTTTATTTAGAGACATTGTCCTCATCGTTGTTAAGCTCTAGTGCCTCCAAAGTGTTTCTAGAGTGGAGGGTGGCTAGTGTGTTCACTACAAAAGACTCATCTTCCAAACTAGATTCTAAGTCTATGTAGATGTCAGGGGTATTCCTTGATGTTGGGATGAACTTTCAGTTAGGTGGTAGGTATGGAGGTTTACCCACACTAGAACTTCCTATAAGTCTGCATCTTCCTCATCTTGGGAGATGTTGGTACATCTCACCCACTTATTTAAAAGGAGTGATGAATTATGGGTGGAAAGTGATTTTGGGCTATACTCCTTTCCCAAAGTTTTCTTCTCGCTCTCCTTAGTCATAGGATTGGGCTAAGCCTTAGGACCTAAGGTGACTCACCCATGCTATGGCCTAAACAAGCTCATGTCTATCTCCTTAGCCAAAGCCCAGATTAAACCCAAATTTAATGGAACTCAACAGAAATCTAAATCAAACATATTTGAATTAAAATTTAAATTCAATTGAGCTTGAGTTAAGGTAATTGGGTTGATTAACTAGATTAACCATTTTTAAGCTCAAAATCACTTAAGTTCAAATAAAATTAAATTAAATCAAAATTAAATTGAATTAAATCAAACCAAAAGCACAAAATTAATGCATAAACATAAATAAACTCAAAAATAAATTCAAATGAGGTTCAAAGGGGCAAATAGGTCATTTGACCTAGGGTTGATCCATGTGGGCCCCATTAAGTCAAAAGTTAACAAACCAAAATTTAGCCAAATTGTATCATTTTGAATGCTCAAAATTATCAAATGAACATGCTTAAACATAAACTAAATGAATCTAAATCAAATAAGATCTTAAATGGGTTAATTGGTTCATTTAACCCATTAAGTCCAATTTAGGTTAAAACAGATTCAAATCAAAATTAACATTAAATAAAACAAAATAAATTACTCTAAATCATCATGACCACTTAATCAAATATGATTAGAGCTTAAACAAAGTCTTGGTTAAATTAAACAAGGAATTTGCCTCAATTGAATCTTACTTGACCCATATGAACTCAAAATGGGTCAAATCCAAATCCAAGTCAAATTAATCCAAATAATTGACCAAAAACATTCCAAATAATTCATAAAACATAATTAAAACATAATCTAAACATAAAATAACATATTGAATCACATAAATCAACTTAACCAATTTTGGTCAATGTTGGTCAAACCATAGTCAAACTTAGGTCAAATTCAAAATCAATCCAAACTAAATAAAAGTAATCAATCAAAACTATCATAATGATCAATCAGATATTATTGAAGCATAATCCAAACCCAACATAACCAATTAGGCCATGAGAATTAATTAGACCCACTTTAGTCAAAGTGGGTCAAAATGAGCTTAAATCATTTCAAAATCAAATCAAATCAAGTTAATTAAACTTATAGGAATGAAATGATCAATTGGTTATTAAACCTCAAATCCAAAGCCAATGAGTCAAATTTGGTTACTTGAACCCAACCCAACTTATTTGGGTCAACATGAGTTGACTTAATTCAAAATCAAGTACAAATTGGTTTTTGGCAACCTAAATCCTAATGCAAGAATTGAAATTCAACTTGTATGGCTGGTTGAAACTAAGCGAGATAGAGAGAGAGAGAGAGAGAAAGAGAGAGAAAGGGAGAGAAAGAGAGGGAGAAAATAAAATCTTACAAGATTCCCCCACTCATCCACTCCTCCCCACCTCTTCATTAAATGGAATTGATCTCACAACCACAAGAGAAGACTTTGGGAGAAAAAAATGCAAAGTTTCTAATCACCCATGGCCAACCAACCACCTCCCATCACCATTGATGCTGATTTTCTGGCACCATTAAGAAGGGAGGAAAAGAGACCAAAGGGATATGATTTTGCATTAGTCACTCTCCAAAAGTTCCTCTGAGTAGAATAAACCCATCCCCCACTCCCTTTTGAGGAGAAAACCATCAAATTCGAGTGGATTCTAGCAAAGAGGCAATGGCTATCGATGGATACGATGTTCCAAGGTGAGGCAAGAGTCCAAATTCATTCTAAAGCTTTGTCTCACATCTAGGAGTGTGTTCAAATCAATTTGGTCACTGGAAACTAACCCCGGAGAGGTAATTTTCAAATCCTGTAGCCGATCATAGGATCTCTTATTTGTGACAATGCTTGCATGATTTAGAAAAATCCCGATATCCCTTGCATTTTCATTTTAAATGATCCTAATGCAAAAGCGGGCATTTTCCAATAAGATTCGCCCAAAAAATCAAGCCCGAAAGACCCCTTGGTGGTCTATTTTGTGTTCAGCTCTCGGTTACATCGGCTGGGAGGAAGAAAATTTAGTAGTCATCCGATCTCCTATTAATAGGAATGGATGATAGATTAGAAGGAGATCGACCCTAATTTGAGCCCTTAGATCACACCGTTCAATCTTGATCATCTGATATTCGATCGAACTGTCTGATCAAATAGGTGCTTTCCTGCTCATTTTCCATGTGAAATCGTTGGCCCAATCGAGCTTCAACATGTGGAACCACGTGGTCTAGTCAGCGTTGCGTGGCACTGACTGGTTTGAATAGGAAATTAGTGATTTTTGGAATTTAAAAATTGCCAAAATTACCTAAAATTTCAATAATTCATAAAAAAATACAATACCTATTGAAAAAAATACAAATAAGGGCTCATTGGATTCATCTTTTTGAGAGAAATCCAATAAGCCCAAAATACCCTATTTCTATTAGGTATTTGGAGCTTAATTTAGCTTTTAGGAAAACCAAATTTTATTAATAAATCTAAAAATACAAATCAGATTGATCTTAAATTTTTAGGGACTGAAGTTGAGGTTAAAATACACCTACCATAAACATTTCAAGTCAAAATAATTCTGGATTGGGAGATATTAAATTTTGAAGCTCAGATTGCCTATTTAAGTAAAATAAATTAATAAACTTTATGAAAATTATAAAAATTTATCAAAATGGTTTGAAAACATTTTAAGTAACATTAGAGATCTAAAAAATAAATAAATAATAATAATAATAATAATAATAATAATAATAATAATAATAATAATAATAATAATCATCATCATCATCATCACCATTAATAAGCTTAATTAAGATGTAATTATCCCTTTATTTTAATCTAAACTAAATTAATTATGGTTGATCTTTAATTAGGTTAATCATCTAAGCTAAATACTTAATAAAATCAATTAAAATAGATTAAATTCATAGTTAATTAAAACCTTAATTAAAATTAATAATTGAATAAACTAAAAAATTAATCAATCACTAAACCAATCTTAAACGAATCAACCTTTTAATCAAATCAATCATAATTAATTCAACTAATCATTAATTAGATTTTGTTATCTTAAATCAATTAGGTAAGATGGACATCTAATTAAGCCAATAAATAACTATTTAATTACGATTAATTTAATTGATCATTCAATAAAATAAACCCTTAATTAAATTCAAATAGAAAACATAAAAGTTAATTAAATTAAAGGTTAAGTAAATTAAAGTACATTCACTAATCTAAATCAAACTTAAATAAAATAATAGAATTAATGAATTTAAACAACATCAAAATGATATTAATCATATGAAATTAAAATATTAAATTAAAACCCAAGAGAAAGGAATTAATATCAATTCAAAGCATATCGAATTATCAAAATTTAATTAAATAAAAATATCTAATCCAAAATTAATCAATCAAAATGCATAAAGTTAAACAAGCTTAAACCTTATTAGATATTAATTTAAAGGAAATTGAATTATCAAAATATAATTAAATCAAATTATCTAATCCAAAATTAATCAAAATATATTATGATTAAACAAACTCAAATTTTAAAATCTAAAATAAATCAAACAAACATTAATCAATTCGAATCAATTACACAAATTCAAATGGGCTAATTAAGATACTTAAGGACCTTAGTTAGACTTTTTAAGATGAATCTTCACCTTAGGATGAAGATTTCATTTCATTAGGAGTTAGGATGTAGAATAGGGTGAGTCCCATCCAAAAATGAAATTCATTCTACTCTTCATTCTTGAAAACCTAAGCATCACTTTAACCAAATAAAGTGAAATAAAGATGAAAAAAATAAATCACTAAGTCAATTGAATCAAAACCATCCAATGGTAAGATTGAACAAACTTTGAATTTAAATCAAACTTAAAATGAAACAAATCCTAGAATAGACTTGCCATACAAGCCTTCTTTTCACACACTAGAATACTAGATCACCAATCTAGAATTAGGTTAGGTCGATGTGTTGATTGTGATGTGTGATATTGTGCTTTATTTTATGATGTAATATTTTAGATTGGATGTTAGAAATGTGAATCGTTGACTGGATGTTAGGTCGTTGATAGTCTAACAATTTTTTTGGCAGGGGATTATGCTTAAGGGGCCGCTGTAAAAATAAATATAAATATTTTGCTTACAGGATGCTTATGCCCCTAAGCATAATCAAAGTTAGGACAGGTGGGCTTGGTTACCCATGTGTAGGGTGCTAAGTCCAAATTATAAATATAACTGCTTGGATTGTATGTATGTTTAGCTAACCTCTATTTTGCAGGTGTAGTTAGATTTCTTTTTTCATATAAAATGTAATTTTGCAATAGAAATTAGGATTAGTGCTATGGGGTATTAGAATGAGCAGTGGCCAGAAGGCTTAGTCCCTGGGTTCCTTATGATGCCTTGAAGTAAAATATATTAAGAAGAGAAGGAGGACATGAGGAAATGAAGAAAAGAGGACCCTCATGGCATGTATTCTTTTGTAATCCAGGCTGTATAATGGTAGAGCTCGACTATCCATCTTTTCTCTTTTTGGGGGTACGATAGAACTTGCCCACATTTTCCTTTTATTCATTTTCGCAATTTATACATGTTTGATTAATGTTGTGTTTAGATTGTGTGTTAGAACAGCATGCTTTTCATAGTTTCTTAATATTTGATATTTGAAAGTGTGGCATGGATGCAGCAAGCTCTTAGGATAAAATTAATTTTTCTACCAAACTAATCACTCATAATTAAATTTTAATCAACTCACAATCTCATCATAAAGCTTAGGTTTTAAATAAATAATTAAAATATTTAGCAACCCTTTAGTTATATGTTGTATGTCTCATATCATGCATATTATATTCCTTCTTCCTTGAATATGGGGAATCTCCATCCTTGTATGATAGAGAAATGCTTAACCTATGAGGGCATCCTTTGTGGCGGAGAACACATCCTTCTCACTAATTTAGCCAACAATCATGCATTTAGGCATAAAATAATAACAAGCCTTTGTCAAAATGAATGAGTCAAAAGTAATAAAATTTGAAAAGATTTGCATTTTAGACTAAGTCATATGCTCATACCACTCATGCTCTAGTCTATTAGGGAGTGAGTTTAGGACTTTAGTTTATTTCAAATTAAATAACTACCATAGCTATCTTGCAATACATAAGACCAGACTATATTAATTTAAAGCATAGGAGGTGTTAGCTGACGGCCACTCCATGCGGTTGTAAGTCTAAAAGTCGGACAATTTATTTTCTCTTGTGGAGGTAAACCATCATGTCCATTTTTCGCTTAGATTTAGGTCGTGCTTTGGCATCATGCTAAAGCTCCCTAGATTTAAGATATGAGATAGTTGTTTCCTTTAGCTGCAAGCATAAATCCTTACCTCTTTGGCATTTTCACAATCTTGTGTTAACAGATTATAAGTCATAACATTCTAATAAAACTTAAACTCTAATGAAATAAATCTCTTCAATTTCAAACATAAAAAGTCCAACTATAGGATAGATTGGAATGCTCACTAGGTTTCTTAGTATCATGAGCATCCCCTACTTTCTCCCATTAGATTCTAAAAATATGTCTTCTCCTTGAACTTTTCCAATTGATCTTCCAAATATAACAAATCATTTGATAGTCTAGCCTTAAAATCTTTGGAGACCATAATTGCCTACTTTAATCGATAGTATTTTTAGGGAATCCTATTCCCTAGGATGTAATTAACTATAGAGGCTTGCCTCCATAGGGAATTAAAGAACCTGAATTAAAATAAACTCTGCTTTACTTTTTCACCTAAAGTAGGGAAAAGATCTCAGGTATATTCGAAGACCCATCATACCTTAGGAGTCCTTATTATGTGATTAGGTCCATTATAGGGTGATGTTTCTATCTTTTAAGATAGTACATCATACATCAATGTCATACTCGATCCCTTCAATAAGTATCCCGTAAGGTCTGTGTGGTATCCCCACATCCAAACATAAACACCATAGAATCATATTATTCTCATGAATCCAAGGTTGCCCTAGTAAAGAATTAAAAGATATATTTGAATCTATTATGTGAAACATGACCTCAATCTTCTAATCATTTATCTTCAAAGGTAGTGTAATGGATCCTAAGGCCCTCTCATCTTGTTCATTAAATCCTTTCATTATCATCATCTTTTCATATTGAAGTTTAGAGATGTCAATCCTCAAGAAGATAAAGGTTCTAAGGCTCATGATATTCACTGATGCACCTGAATCAACAAGCACTCTGAATAATTTGAACTTGCCAAAATCTACTACATCATAAAAGGGACGGTTGTTCTCTATTATCCCAAGCAGTAGGTCTTTATTTGAGAAGATAACTTCTAGGACTTCCTTTGAACAACTTGCTTCTCCTCCCACTAGATTTATAGTGACCAACTAAGCTAAGAATATCTCAGGGTCAACTAGTGTTTTGATCAATGACTCTCTCATCTCTTTGGAAAAAATAAGGGCATTATATATGTTTAGCTTAGCTAAAAACTTTTTATGATGTCCTAATACATTATAGTCAACCTTAGGCTAGTCCTACACAAGCATATCCAAGGGTGGAGCATTTTATGGAGGAGCTGTCTGCTCACTGGAACTAATGACCTGCTTATCATTATCTTGATGTGCTATCCTAGGAGGAGAACTCTATCACTATTAAGATTAACTTCAATAATTTCTTTTAGTAGAGGGTTCATAGTGAATTCTACCTGGTCATCAGTCATACCTATAGCTTCTCTTAAAAGATATTCGAAGTCAGATGACTCCAAATCTATCTTAAGTGGTGAACCTTGAAGATACAAAAAATGTCAAGAAAGTGATCAAAATTATTTAGATTATTATTATAACTTAAAGAGCATTCAATAAGAATGAAATTACTAAGTTTGTCAAAAGTGAATAAGATATAAGAGAAACCTTTCTTCTTCATTGATTTAGTCAATTTTCATGGTACAAAATAGAAGTCAAGTAAAGTAAGTAGCTTGAGTGGCTTGGTGCCCTCATCCATAGATACAATATTCTGAGAGGTAGTAGTTGAGCTTGTAGAATTGGTAGCTATAGAGGAGGAGATGGAAATGTTGGACTTAGATGTTGGTTATGTTGATGGATTATCCCAAGTGTATGGTGGCTGCTACTACTGCTTGGCTTTCATAACTTAGTTGTCCCTCACAACTGGCAGACTGTCTAGGGTGTTGGAGGTCTGAGCTGGATCAGGCACCTATAAAGAAAGTTTCTTGATTTTAAAAATAATTTTCTTAAAGGTATGAGATAAGGAGATGTCCCAACCTTCTTTAGTCTTAAGAGGATCGAATGATTCCCCAAATATTATATTAATAGAACTAGAGGATTATTCTACTAGGAATCTTTGGGTATCACTATAGCTCCTAACTTGTAACTACATTTAAGCCAATCTTTGAAGGTGAAGCAATCCTCCAAGACATGTCTTAGCATGCGGTGGTAAGGGCAATAGCTAGGATCATCACTTCTGCCGACTTTCTTTAGCTTTCTAGGCTCAAGTAATTGAAAGTCGGGTTTCTTAAGAAGGTTCTTAAAGATCTTCTTGACAACCTCCCTCTTGAATGAATATAGCTTGTTAAGTTTGTTAGCAAGAGTAGATGAAAAGAAGCTACCTGGTGGAGGATACTAATATCATGCTATGGAGGCTAATATGGCAGTCGAGAAGGTAAAAAAGGGGGTGGAAGTAGAGGTTGTTGAACTCTAGGCCTCTCAGGATGTACTCTCATGGGTTGTTTTCATTTATCCATGGATAACACTATTCTTGGCTTCTTTTAAAATACCTTCTAAGGTTTTGTCATCCATGACTTTTCTTAGAAGGGAAACTATTTGGCTTCCTCTTGTAGGCTAGCTGCTTTACTGATTAATTTTCAAATATTTTTATTGTAAAACATTTGAGCATGAAAGTGACTAGGCCATGAATATTCCTGAGGAGAATCTTAATGGCATATTTCTCTTGGAGCTACGGTTCACATTTAATACTCAAGTTCCACCACCTATGAATATAATCAACAAAGGACTCATTGGGTTTTTTTCTACACTGAGGTTCCCTATAGTCATGCACTACTGAGCTCCTATAAATATTTTAATGAATAATTATTGTAATTCTACAAAGGAAACTCTAGCAAAGATACTAACAAATTGTCGAAAGATTAGGACATCACTGTCACCTACATTACAACAGCTGGCCTTGAAATGTGCTATATGCTGCTTAGGTTCTCACTGCCATCAAATATCTTGTAGGATGGTGGTACAAATCCCTTGTGATACAGGACTACGTCAAATTCCTCTACATAAGATCTACCCTTCAGAACTGATGAGGCCCATTGTGATTGTGCCAACGCCTCCTTCACTTGTTATTCCACCATATGTTTGATATCTTTCTCTTAGATGGTAATGTTATCAGTCCCTTTTCTATGGAGGCTATCAATGTCTTCTTCTAATGGAGTGGTGCTTTTAAGTCGATCAATCACATACACCAACTCAGGTCTATCTATCTCCATAAGAGTGGACTAGGATGTTGGCACCTGACCTTGAAGAGCTAATACAACTTACATTAGTTCCTCCACTCTCCTTCCCATCCAATAAAATGTAAGATGCATTCAAAATATGAGGCAATCAAACTTATGGTTTCAGGAGAAGGAAAGATTTGGATAAACCATTGACTCCCTTGAGATATTGTGGAATGCAAGAATTGGACCAGTCAATCAATCCATCATCTTTTTGGAAACCTATGACTTTAGAATTTGATCATCCATGAGTTTGAGCTAATGTAAAAGGCATTGAGTTGAGTCTGACGCTTCACCTTCCTAAACTACAACTCCCTGAGCCTTATTGCTATGATGTTTCTCTCTATAGGCATAAGTCCTAGTTTATACCACATGGACTTCTTCCATGTTCACCTAGTAGGTCATCCTTCTCTATATCAAAGGCAACCTTCTCTTCATCATTCTCACTCTTTTCCATGTCTTTGATGGCTAACTTGTACTCTGTTAAGATATCTTCAATAGAACAACCATCTATGTTCTTAATATCTATAGGGACATATCTTGGATGGTGATCTTCTACTACATTGCTTCCCATAATAAAAGTGTACTAGATATCTTCAACTAATGAGGTGTTGACCATGACTGGATCAACTAGCATGGGGACTTCCTTTTCTTCTCCCCTCTCTCCTTCTTTCTCCTCTTCTTCATGCTGGGTTGGTGAGGCAATGGAAACACTCTTGGGCGCCACTCTCTCATCTCCACTAATGATGTTGGAGGCTAAATAAGAGACCTCAACTTCACATCATTAGTGTGAGTAGATGAAGTGTGGCCCTTGGGTTGTAATCGTATCACCAAGGGTGGAGACTTCTTCCCAAATGTGGACTTTTAATATTTTGTGGGGACTTCTGATAGTGTGAGATAGACAAGTAGGTTGAGTGGTGTTGAACTGATGGTGTGACACCAGCTACACTTCCACTTAGGATCTCCTCTTCTGACCAGAACCAGTAAAAATTATCCTGTCTAAATGATCAGCTTTGTTAGCTCACTGATTGGGGTGATGATCTACTAATGTTGAGGTTATCAAATATATAGAAAACCTCTTTAGATCTCTCTTGCTTGCTTGGAATGCTATCTTGGCCTCTGTGGCCTTTCCTCTATGGATCTGATCTTTGATACTTCTTGGGATTAACTATATAAGGTCATGAATCAAGGAAAATTTCTATCATCTATGTACTCTTCCTACTCTCTTGAGTACAAACCTTAGATCAGCATAGGCCTTCTTGCTCTCCCTATCCAATATCTCAGACTCAAAAAGGTTGTGGAGGTGATGTTGCTATCCTTCTGACATCCTCTTCTCCCTCTACAGCTGAAAAAAGGTGGAACCTACTATCACCATTGAGGGGAGATGTCTCATGGGGAGGACCCTCCTCAGTTGTATGGGAAGTTTACTCAACCTCTCTAGTCATGCGCTCATGGCACGACTTTATCTTACAGTTCTTATTGTGGCGCTAAGTCTTGGTTAAAGGGACATGGCTGGAGCTAGCACTGAGCTCGAATGTAGATGGGACGACCTGATGAAAGAACTTATTTCACTTAGAGTTTAGGGTTGCCAAGGAGATGGTGTTAGTCTTAATTGCAGTAGTGGTGGACACAACTATGACTTGTGGTAGGGGAACCTCTACAGCCTTCCTCTTCAGGGATGGGAACTCGGTGTTGGACTATAATTCAAACTATAGGAGTGACTTTTTGCCATCCACCTCCTCCTTATTGACAGTGCTGAGGGCAGGACCATCACAGGTGATCTTAAAGTGTTCAAAGCCCATGCCAAACTTGATGATGTGGGTAGTGGTGAATATGGCCTGATCCATGGCCAATCTACACTAGAGGTGAAGGAGAAAATGAGCTTCCCAAAAGACTTGTTGTTGTTGTTATTATTATTATTATTGTTGTTGTTATTGTTACTACTTAGGGATGAAGAGATTAGGACTTTGTCACTATTTTAAAGAAGAAGAGCATGGGGTTAGTGGACTTAATCCATTTTTTATCTTTTTCTTTGATTGATTAAGTTTGAATTTGAACCCTCATCCAATAAATTTGGTTATGCTAGATGGGCTTCTTAATTTTAGGGAGATTTCACTTTGAGAGAGAGACTTTTATTTTGAACTTCATTGTAGAATAAATTCATTGAACTTTTGGAACAATTAACGAACCCAATTTTGCCATATTTGGGTATGATTATATATTCAAAGATTTGATAATTTCTTTTGAAGTGACATGATTTATGTTTTGTTCTTTTGAATTTAACTCCACTTATTGGGGATCCAATAGAAGTTTTAAAACCTACTCATTACCTGATGTTGAACAAGAGGTTTTAGAGCTAGGGATAATGATGTTGGCAACATTTGTCCAAGAAGGAAATGGACGACATATCCAATGGAATGAACTATAGTCCAAGCTTATGAGTGGCATAACTGTACTATCAAAGTATGGAGATAAAAACTAACTATTGAAGATGGATATAACCATATAGCTAAGGGGTTATTAAATCTTTTATTTCTTGATTAAGATCTTAGGCTTTGTGATGGAGTTATGAGTTGATTAATTTCTAGTTAAAATTGTTAAGTTGGGGTAGAAAAATTATTTTTTCTAAAGAGCTAATATATCCAGGACACACATCAAGCGTACACACTTTAAGAAACCTAAGAAAAGCATGACATTTCTATTGCATAATCAATATAAACACAATAATCAAACATGAATCGATTAAAAGAATAAGAAACTGGTGCACTCAGGAATAGTTGTACATCTCAGAATATAAAAGAATTTGGATAGTTGAGCTCTACCCTTATATAGCCTGGATTATACTTAACATATAAATAAAAGAAAGCTATGGGGGTCTTCAACTCTTTATCATCACCTCCTCTTCTTGGATTGGAATACTCCATGCTTCACAGGGCCCCACAAGTCTATGCCTTCTAGCCACTGCTCATCCTAAACCCTATAGCACTAATCTTATTCCTATTGCAAAAATTACATTTATAAATAAAAAATCTAATTACACTTGCAAAATAGAAGTTAGAGCAACATAGATGCAAACCAAATATTTTAATTTTACACATTCAAACTTAGCACCCTACCTTGGGTAGACAATCCCACCTACCTTATTGGATTATGCTTAATGACTTAATAACAACTACAAGCAAGAATCATGTGTATTTTTATTATTATTACAATGATTCCTTAAGCACAATCCCTTATATAAAACTATCATTAGTCTAATATTATCCTATTAACCAATCAACACAATAGCAATCCTAACATCTAGTATAAAATAATACATCTCAAAACAAGACATCACATCACCACAATAAACATTGTCCTAACTTAAGACTAAGGTCTATGACTTAATATTCTAGAGTGTGTGTGAGGCATAGCATAGTGTATATTATTGGCCTTTAAAATTATGAATTCTTCTAATAATGGACCTTATTTTAATTATTTATTAAAAATTTTTATACTCTACATAGTTATTATTTTAAGAGAAATTTTAAATGTAAATTTTATGTTTCATTCATTTGAGATTTAGGATTGTAAAGAGAAGAAAGAAACAGAGAGATTCCTTTCATCCCTACCCTTAGGTTGGGTCTAAGAAGTAAATTTTATGACTTTTAATTTCTTTTCTTTTTGTACTTATGTTTGGACTTAGCTTAGAGAACACATCCTGAATAGTACAAGTCAATCTATGAGTACTAAACCCAAGATGAATTTGGGGATAAAGCATCATTATTTTTAATGTATGTATAGGTTTTATCTAATCATGTTATGCTTAATACATGCATGAATGGATATCAATTTGATTATTAATTAATTAACATAGGTTGGCATCACATGATGAATGGATTTAATTTTAAAAGAAGATAATATTTTTTATTTACATATTTTTAGCCTTATGTCAACATATGTGCACATATACATACAACGAATATTTGTAAGTTGTTTCATCGTTAAATCAGAAAAGTGGGGTAATCAAAGACCCCTTGAGGCTACTTAAAGTCTCATGTTCTCAGGATGACCAGACCATATACATGCTAATTCATTCATACATGTACACACACATAAACATAAAGAATGAATTTGAAAATTTTCTCTTGACTTTAATCAATGAAGTGAATATATCTCTATCACATAATTCATCATAAATCTCAAGGTATTTGCTATTGTTAAACTAGGGGTAATCAAAGAGCCCCTTAGGACTACTTAAACTATCGTGTTCTCGGGATATACAGACTATATACCTTTTAAACTAATGATCATACATGTAGGGAATTAAGATCAACATTTCAACTCATTTGTATACAAGGATTAATTATCTTTTGATTGCTTTAGAAAAAATAATTTTAAATTTACTAGTGATAATCGCCACATTATTTATTTCAAATGTATGTAATTAACATAGTTTCATTATATAACTTTTATTTACAAAAAATAAATTTAAGATTTTTTAGTAATAATAGCCACACTATTTCATTCAAACGCATGTAATTGATACAATTTTCATTTACATGATTTTTATTTCAAAAATATGAATCATGTACACATGGGATATGTAACTTTAAAAACAAACTATGTAAAAAAAATGGAGTTACACCAAATATCATACTTATATTCATTAATTCTTAAGGACAAATCATATCTACAAGAATGCCCTAAACTTTATCAAATTCAACAAGTTTGGATTTGAAAGTTTGAATTACCTAAACCTAAAGGGATTTCAAATGATTTAGATTACCCTTACCCATCTTTGTTCATTAATTAGTTTAAAGAAAACTTAGATAATTTTTATAGATTACTTAATTTTCAATTAATTACTTAATCATTTAAATTCTTGAAAAAGCCTCTTAATCTGATTAATTTTTAATTTTGAACCTACAAACCATAATGAAAAGATTGAAAATAAACAAACATAAGATTAGCAATACCGTAAAGATTCTAATGCAATTAGGCTCATAATTAATAATTAACTAAATTAAGAAAGTCAAAATTAAGTAATCAATTACTCTCAAAATTCTCCACACCAATGAAGAGTTTCGATTTCATCAGCGAGTGACATAAAGAGTTTTGGATAGAAATTTTGATTAATTTTAATAATTAATGCAATTTTTCTAATTCCTAAATTAATTAAGTGATTTAATTAATTAATTAAGAATTCTTAAAGGTGATTTTGAAGAATAATTAAGACCAAAGGCTCTAATCATTTTTCTTGATCATCCTTACTATATGTTTTGATAATTAATTAAATATCTCTAGTTAATTTCATAATTTTCTTAATTATTAATAATTATTAAATGCATAAAATAAGCAATTAGGTTTTTGAAAAATTGATTCTCTTAATCTACTTGGAAAATTATCCCAAAATAGTTATAAGAGGTACAAGTCATCCTATGGATTAATCACAAAAAATCTCTAGTTAATTAGCCAAGTAATTAGGGCTTAAATAAGGTAATTAAGTAAAGTTTCAAACCTTAATTAGTCATTATTTATTGAATAAAATTTTGGGATTTTTTTTCTAATTCTCTTCTATTTAAGCTTTCCAAAATAGTTTTATTTGTATTTTTCTAATTTGTTGTAATTAGTTATAAATTTTTGAAGTTCTAGTTAATTAAATCACATTTTTAACTTTTATTAATCTATTGACACAATCAGCGCCATGCTATAACTGATGTGGCAATGTTTTCCATGTGGTGCCGTAGAATTGGTCACTTAAATCGTCCGATGTGCCTGCTGACTTAGCAGCATTGCACGGGCTTTCATCTCAGTCCTCTGATCACGGATCGAATGGTGGAGATTAATATTTTTATTAGCATCCTTTAAATATTGCCATCTCATAGGGCAATGCTTCAATTTATTTATTAACTTTCAACGCTTCATCTTAAAATTCAAAATTAGTAGTCAAGATTGGGTGCTTGAACTTCCCCTAAAATGACCTTACAATCTTACAATGTTTACAATCTAAATAATCTAGTTTCTTTATAAAAAATATTAGTTTTTTTATTGGGTCTATTCTTATAAGTGATAAAATGCTTTTCTTTTATCTTAAATAAAGTATTAATAATAATAAATTCATAAGGTAAAGTAAATTTTAATATGGTTCTACCTTCTTTATTAGTCACTCCATACTTACAGCCACCATAAATCTTATATCACTTTATCAATATATACATTTAATTTCTTCCAATAAATACTCTTTCTTCAAGAGATATTAGTTGTATAAATTCTTCTAGGTCATTCCAAATTTTTTCTTTTAAGCATGCATCCAAACCTACTTAAGGGCCATAAACACTTATAATATTAATAATCTTAGCATTAGCAGCAATCTTTAAAGCTATAATTCTATCTCCAATTCTATTAATTTTTACATTATTATTTTTCAAACTCTTATCTATAATCACACTTATGTCATTTCTAGTACAACTCCTACCTAATACTAAAACCTATAGTATCAACCTCTTTAGCCTTCACTCCTACCCATTTAGTTTCTTAAATATATAAGATATTTATCTTTCTATGAACTATAATATCTATTAATTCTATTAATTTTCTTATAAGAGTATCTATATTTTATGTTCCTATCTTAAATCTAGTTTAATGGACTAGCTTATTTGCTTGCATCTGTCCATAATGTGGAAAACCTTGCTTATTTAACACTACACCCGATCCAGTGTAGTAGTCGTTGCATACTTTTCATTGTTTTCAAGCCATATAGTGTGGGCTTTTAGGAATGCCCTAACATTGACATAATATATTAAAGGATTCATGTCATGATTTTATTGCAAGTTTTATGCTAACTATTGACTACTTAACTCAACCCTTAAACTTTCTCATCTAGGACTTGAGACCCAGCAATGGCAAGTGTTTAACATTACCTATTATTATGAATAAAATTTCTTCTACTAATAACATCATTCAAGAAGTTGTCCCCTCACTTCTTAGACAAGTTCAATAGACCACTATTATCACTTATGATTATTCCACATATGTTAACTTCTTTTTATAAGTTGTTCTCAGGCTTCTCTCCAATGTATATCTCTAAGATATATCTAATATCACTCTTAATTTGAGATTGCTTATGCATAAGAAATGGTTAATGCTATTAATACCTAGCTACTTTACATGCATTCAATAATCATCTTTGCATGATCAAAGTTAGCTCACCTCTCTTACTTTTATTATTATCTCTAATGGCAATACATCATTGGAGGAATCTAATTTTTGCTTAATATTAGCAATCATCATGAGAGTAGCAAAAATAAATTATATGTGAAATCCCCCGTATTGCTAGATCCTCTTACAATCTCTTTATTTAATGATATATCTAAATGAAAAATAAAGTATAGCTAAGCTTGCCTTTTATGCATTCTTCATTTTCTTTAGTCTTATGATCACATTTTGTAATTACTACTTTAATTAATGATTGTTATTTTGCATAAAAAAAAAGATTTGAGATAAATTTTCATATGCTAAAACTCAATTTCTATGGGGTATTCACTAATGGATTATCAATAGCAATAAAATTTCTAAAGAACCACTTTATGATGGATTATAACTAATTTTCAATTAAATAATTACTGAAATTTTGTTCCTTTTTAATAGTAAATACTATGATAATTTCTGTTCATCATCTTGGATCTACCCAAACTCAGACTCATGGAATTCCCAAATAAAATAGATGCACTAGATCTATTTGTGGTAGTTTTATAGATTTGAGCACATTTGAAGCCTTAGCACCTCCAGCTAAACAACCCCTTAAGCGAAATCATCAAAATTTAGACAATCATCAAAACTTTTCCAGTAGAACAACAATAATATGTGGCTTAATTTAGAATTGTCATTCTCACTAGTTTCTAAATAAAAATTCTGAGATCTAACCAATACTTAAAATCAAATGTTCAATGCCTTTTAAACTTGCAAAATTAAGCTTTGTACTATAAATTTGCATCATATACAACCATAAATTATTGCCATCATTGTGCTCATAGAATTATACAAAATTTTCTCAAATGTATCATAAATAATCCCATAAAAAATTAAGACACATGAGCAAGATCAACATTTTAGAAAATTATTATGCTCACAATTATAAATGAATTTAAGATTGTGAAAAAAAAAACTACAAAGTAGCAAAGCGGTATAATAACAATCATTAATTAAGCCTCTAATTTCAACGTGGCAAGCAATCTTGCTGTGCTTATACAGCACAATCATGTGCTATATATATAAATATGCATCCCCCCTAAAAATTATTTGAGCTACTCTACAAAGCTCCAAAGACTTAAAAATATTTGCTTTTGTACACATCCCATCCACATGCTCCGCACCGCCCTTTTGAGCAATTAATCCATCTTCCCTGACACAATATGGCCGCAAAGTATTTTTAGTCTAGTCTAAGATAAACATTCAGATAAGGCAAACAACTATGTCGATCTTCTTGTCCTATGCAGAAACATTTTTGTTTATTTTTTTATTTTTACACAAGAAAAACGATATATTTTCTGAACAAAATAAATTATCATGTTTAACCTCACGTAGAAATACAAATTTCTCAATAAAATGAAATCATATGTTAATTTTATTTTCAGTACTGATATATTATGACTACCATTGTACTAGCTAGACTATATCTGATGAAATTGTCATAATTTAAATATTATAAGAAAATGTCAGTTAATTACTTGCATTTTTAAGATCATTAAGTGAAGTAATTATATATATATATATATATATTATAAGAAAAAGTTACATTATATATATATATATATATATATATATACCAAATCTATCAAACGTTTACGCCTACATGGGCTTCCTTGATGTCCTTTCACTAGACACTCAATTTTGTATCCCCAACCTATCGAACCTTAGCAATCATCTCTCCAAAGGCCAACCTCTCATGTGCTAAGCAAATTGCTGCATGTGAACTCTCTCTCTCTCTCTCTCTCTCTCACCCCCGCATTGAGGCCCTTAGAAAATGCTATGCATTTTTTTGTTCGGATTAGGGCTTTTCAAAATTATAATTGGCTAATTCTCATTCAGAGTCCATTCGGAACAACATTTTTAACTGCTTTATTTTTTATACTCTAAACTACTGTTTGCTTACTATATTTTAGAAAATTTTATAATCAAAAATAACTTTCTTTCATAAACCAGATTATTAAAATATAGGATAGCTATAAAAAATTATTATTTGATTCTTTAAAAAAAATTTATTAAATTATGTCATTTAGCTAATGTAGTTAAAAACTAGCATCTACTTTAAATTTTGTAAATGTCTTCAAAAACTTTAAATATAATAATTTTTATTTTATTTCCTAGGGGCATTAACATACATAGCACACAATTCTTATATATTTACATATCTAATATTTAAACATAAATATTTACATATATAACATCTAAATTTTTATTATTACAATAAAAATAACACTTTTCTTAATTTTTTTAATTAAAATTCACCTTTTGAAGTATAGAAAGGTGCTATATTTGTAAATATCAAATTTTAGATGCTAGATATGTAAATGCAAAAAAATTATGTGCTATCCATCGATAAGCAATCAAAACTGTTTAAATAATAAAAACTTGTGCTGCTAGCATGACATCAAACTACAGATTTAAGATTTCACCGAGCAATATTGGCCCAGAAGCTCCTCCAGGGCCTCTTGGTGACAATTTTGAACCAACCAAAACACATGGGTCACACAGAATATAGTGACACTACTTCCGTATCTAATGAACCTTAATCTACCTATTAGATCACTCCAAGGGGCACCTTACATGCTCCTCAATGGCCCCACCGGATGGTTGGACGGCTGTGATGCATCCCCGATTATCAGTAATTCACTCCTGATCTACATCGGACGCCTGAGCTAATCATAACAAATCTAGTATTGCCAATTTGGACTTTGGAGATTGACAAATAGTCTTAAGTAGACTGAAGATAGGGATATATTAGTCATTCCATTTGACCCATTCTCTACTTAAATTGAGAAAGGAGAGAAAGGAGAGAAAGGAGAGAAAGGAAATCAGTAACTGAAGCAACCATTAACAAAAGTTAGTTCAGATGCCAAAGCTGCTGAGATATAGAGGAGTGAGGCAGAGGCATTGGGGCTCCTGGGTCTCAGAAATCAGGCATCCTTTGCTGTAATACTCTCCATTTTCCATCCTTTACAGTTCCTTTGCAACTGAAATTTTGATGCTTATAAGCTTCATTTTCTCGTTTAATTTTGATTTATATTTATATATCATGCAGGAAAACAAGAATTTGGCTGGGGACTTTTGTGACGGCCGAGGATGCGGCGAGGGCCTACGATGAGGCGGCCAGGCTCATGTGCGGCCCGAACGCAAGAACAAACTTCCCGCCAAATTCGAACTCGGCACCGGCCTTGTCGCCGAGCCTCGTGGCGAAGCTGCAGAGATGCTGTGTTGTGTCTCAAGAGGAGATGAGTAGAGCTAAGGCGGAGATGGAAAGGAAGGAGGATATGTGCATGGATGATGAGTTCATTGAGGAGATGATAGAAGAGCTCAGATACAATGGGTCTGTGGAGATATCCTCGTCTTGCTCTTCTTCATCTTCTTCTTCTTCTTCTACTACTACTACTACTATTTTTAAAAATGCATAATCTGAGTTAAGTATTTAGCTTCCTGGCTCTATTTTTAACCGAGTTGTATAGTTTCAGAATTTTTTTGATTGAGTTGCTTTGGTGGATTGGTGACACGAAGGAAGATTTCTATCTGCGATATGGAATTCCTCATGAATACAGACACTTCAGTTATTTGTATTTGTTTCTTTATGTCAGTATCAGTGTATTCTTTGCATTATTTGTATAGAAATCATGTAGCCATGTCAATATGGGCGTCTCTGGATGTGAATTTTTTGGTGAAATTGAAATTATATGTTTCTTTTTTTGTTGGTCTGAGATTGCTGATTTTTGTACAGGCTACATTATATGTCTATTTTTTATAAATATTGCAAATTATAATTTGGTAAGATGATCTCTTGAAAATTCCTTTCAAGTTTCTGATTGCAAGATGCTCTATGGGATCTGTAAGGACCTTAATTGTAAATAAACAGCCCTTTTTTATGAGGAAATAAAATAGTAAGGATGAAAACTAGCGAACTGCACACAATGGCAAAACTAAGCTAAGCTTTAGTATGTAATTAAATAACTTAGATATATGCGCTATGATATAATTAATACGTGCACCGGGATAAGTCTTCTGTAAGTGCTATAAAAATTTAAATCCGTCAAAAGCATGGTAAGCTGCTTATAGAAACTGTGCTAAACCAATAAAATATTCAGAGGAAACTCCTTAGTACTTTTGATGTTGTTGATGTTCTTTCTAGACTAGAAAAATCAGTTGGACACGGATACAGGGACATGGACATGGGGACACGGATATGGGACACAGACATGAGGACACGGATATGGGACACGGACATGGGGACACGGATATGGGACACGGACATGGGGACACGGATATGGGACACTTTTATTTTTAAAATGCAGGACACGGACACGAGTTGGACACGACATTATAATAATAATTAAGAATTATTGCGTGTGCTAGAAAATCAGTTGCGGCAAAGTGAAAGCCTTAGCTTTATTGTGAAATCCAGCACACACACACAGGTATTTAAAGAGTGAAAAAGAAAACTTGAATTTTTCGTGAAAAATCTCGAAAGAGGAAAAACCTAGCAGTAAAATCTTCCACTATATATTTGTTTTGGAGTACAAGTTTTTCCGATACGGGATTACAAAATTGTATATGAGAAGGGCTGACAATGAGAATCCCAAAATCAGACAATAACAGCCATATAGTCACGCTTCAGTTATGCTTGCTAGTGGTAGCGAATGATGGTTAACGAGGAACAACCACAGCGATGAAGGTCGTCATGATGGAAGCGGCGAAATGGTAGCCGAGATCAGCAGCGGTGGCCGACGATAAGTAGCGGCGGTGACCAGCGTCAGTGGTCGACGATGATGACCGGCGACGAGGGCCGGTGCTAGTGGTTGACGGTGAAGACCGGCGACGGCAAGGATCAGTGTTGTTGATGGCGATGGCAGGAGACAGTGGTTGGTAACCAACGGGGGTGGTCGGCGACCGTCAATTGTTGGCACGATTATGCCTGGAGGATTTTCAAGCTTTAGAGCTCTCTCCTCTCTCTTGCTTGGCCTCCCCTCATATGAGTAATGAGGCGCTATTTATAGATTGGAGGAGTGTCGTCTCTGTAAATACATGCAAAATCCGAACCACACCACTTCATCGGACGGCTCAGAATGATTCCTTTTATCATTTGAAGTACTTTAAGTATTTGAATGCTCAAATGAAGTCGTAATTGTAATATCTTGGGCTTGTTGGATTCGGCTCGTCGAGATGCTCGATTTGACTATAAACACTTCATATTTGAGAGTTATTTAAGGGTTTAACTGATATCCCAAAGTTTTCAATGATATTTTAAGTTCTTGATTTCGATGAGTTTCAACTTCGAATCAATTTGCTTTTAACGTCAGGATTTGTGCTTCGACTAGTGGAATTTTCAGTGTCATATCACTTGCCTCCCTATTTTTGGATGACATTATCTCAATCATCCAAAAATATATACATCATATACTTGAAAATAACAAATTCTTCAATGAAATTTGAGAGTCCTTTAACCATACAATTTGAGAGAATAAATCTTCATGGGAACAAAATTATGACTATAGAAGCGGATCAGACTGCGGATGTGTGTGTAGTATGCAGACCGAGATTTAGGTTACAGTCATCAGGGCCACTACGAGCTCGTGGGCACCCGTCGTGCCTGACGATCGGCATACGCATGGCGCGCATAAGCGCCTGACGCGAGCTCTTACACCATGCGCGCCCTTAATTGTGGTCGTGTGGGCGAGAGCGACCGGCGAAGTGAGCAGACCAGCGCGATGGTCGGCTCGAGCGCCTGGTCAGCGATGTGGCTTCGCGGCGGTGGCGTGGCCTTCGATGGCGCGGCATGGCGTTGGCGCCCGCGGAATACGTTGGGTGTGCGGGCCATCGCAGCGCTATGACTGGCGTGAGCATCGGCAGGCCCAAATGTTGTTTAGCGGTTTCAGGCGGTTTTGCGGTTTGGCGGTTTTTTTGATTTTACCCTTTTGCCCTATAAAATCTATAAAACCCAGCGAAGGCACACTTCTTCAATTCTCTAGTGCTTCTCTTTTTCTTGAGTGACAGTCGTTCGGAGGCGATTAAGACCCATAGTTCATACGGCGAGGCTCCGATTTTCCCTCGAAAAAGGCGTTCGCCCCTTGTCGGACCGGCCGGGTTTAGAAGCGATCACACAGTAGTTCATCTGGCGAGCTCCGGTTTTCCCTCGAAAGAGGTGTTGACTGCCCTTGTCAGACCGACCGGGTTTAGAGGCGATCAAGACCCGTACTTCATACGGCGAGGCTTCAATTTTCTCTCAAAAGAGGCGTTGACTACCCTTGTCGGACCAGGGTTTTGCGATCAAGGCGTAGTTCATCTGGCGAGGCTCAGTTTTCCCTCGCGTTAAGCTGTGTCGGACCGATCGGGTTTAGAGGTGCGGCGATAACAGGAGGCGAGGTTAACGGCGATGCTCGCGATAATGGCCGGGCGATGGTCGTGGCGGTGACTACCGGTGGTCAGCGAGGATAACAGCGGCGATGGTGGTAACCGGCGGAGATTCAAACGATGGTCAGCGATAGCGGCAAGTCAGCGGCAATGCTCTGATGGTTAGCGGCCGATGGGGGTGGTCGGCAGCAATGGCGATAGTAGTCAGCAATGCCAATACGTCAGTTCAGCGGATATTGCGCTCCATAATTAGTGGCGATGAAAATTCGGCGATAATTCGATGCGCGGGTGGCCGCTGATAGTCGATAGCGGATCAGCGATAGTGGTTAGCGGCAGCCGAAGGGTGGTCAGCGGCAATACTTGATATAGTCAGCAGTGCGGCGGCGTCGGTATCAGCGGGGCAATAGCGGCCGATGGTGAACAGCGAAAAATGTCAGCGATGGTCCAGCGGTACCGCAACCGTAGTCGATCGATAGCCGGGAAAACGTGGTTATTTCGAAATGGGGTGGTCAGCAATAACCGTAACGGCAGTAGCACAGCCAACCCGAGTCAGCAGGAGATACCAGCAACGATGGTGGTAAGCCGAATAATATGCAGATGGTCATAGCCGGCCAGCGGTGTGGCAAGATGGTTAAGCGCCCGAAGTGGTCAGCGATAAGCGGCGATGAATCAGTAGCGATCGATTAGTAATCAGCCGGGAATAGCCGGCAACGATGGTGGTTATCAGCGAAATTACTGATGGTCAGCAAGCAGTGGTTAAGCGAAGCGGCAAAGTGGTCAGGGGCGGGCGCGATAGTAGTCAGCTGCGGCAAGCGTGTGTCAGCGAGGATAATACGATGATGGTATTAACCGGCGAAATTGCCGTGATAATTGATGCGGTGGCGCAACGATGGTTAGCGCCCGGCAAGGGTAATCCAGCGGCATCATAGCGGCAAGTCAACAATGGCAGCGTCTATGTCAGCGAGATAGCCGGCCGATAATGATGCAAAATTGCCCGATAGTTAAACTGATGGCCGATATAATAGTGGTTAGCGGCCGAAGGTGGTCAGCAGCAACAATGCACAGTAATCAGTAGCGTCAATAATCGGTGAGATATTGGCCATGATAATAGTGGCAGCGGATGTTAAGCGATAATCAGCGGATGCGCCAAACAACAGTCAGCAGCGGTAATAAACGATGGTTAACACCACGGAGTAATCAGCGGCGCAATGGCAACAGTAGTCGATAATTAACCGCTTAGCGTCAGTAATCAGCGAGATAGCCAGCGGCAAATATGGTAATGCAAAAAATGCCGGCGATATAATTTACAATGACCGGCGGTGTCCACCAGCGATAAGCCCGATAGTGGTTAGCGGCCGGGGTTCAGCAATGTAATTGATAGTCAATATAGCAAGCGTCAGTAGTCAGCGAGGATGATCAGCGGCGATGGTGGTGATCAACAAAATTGCCGATGTCGGTGGCGGTAGCCGGCAGCGATGGTCAGCAGCGGTGACCAGCGATAGTGGTTGGCGCCGGAACAGCGGTAAATGGCGATGTGTAATGCAGCGTCGATAGTTGCGGGGATACGGCAATGGTGGTAATAAAAAAACCGTGATGGTGAGAACAGCGATAATAGTGGCGTGACGAGGTGGTGCAGAAAGCGCGGAGTTGGCGGTGGCGATTGATGGCGGCCGGCGGCAGTGGTTGGCGAGTGGTGACACAATTGTGCTTGGAGGATCTTCAAGCTTTAGAGCTCTCCTCTCTCTTGCTTGGGCTCCTCATGAGGAATGAGTATTTATAGATTAGATGAGTGATGTCTCTGTAAATACATGCAAAACTCGTACCACTCTACTTCATCGGACGGCTCAAAATGATTCCTTTGATCATTTAATGTATTTTAAATATTTGAATGCCCAAATGAAGTCAGAATTTTGTGATCTTAGGCTTGTTAGATCCGGCTCGTCAAGACGCTCGATTTGACTATAAACACTCCATATTTAAGTGCTTTTAAGCGGTTTAACTGATATCCCATAGTTTCCAATGATAGTTTAAGTTCTTGATTTTGACCAGTTTCAACTTCGGATCAGTTTGTTTTTAACATCAAGATTCGTGCTTCGACTAGTAGAATTTTCAGTGTCATATCAATAATAATATGTATAGATTAAATAGATAAAATATTAAAAATATTTAAAGATATGTCATTTAATGAAAAATTTTAAGTTTATATATATATATATATATTACTTAAGTGATTAATTTTATTATACTTTAATCATTTTAATTAATAAATTTTTATTAATTTTAATTATTTGTAATAAATATATCTTATTATTCTCTCTTTTTAGCTCAAATATCATTCTCTAAATTTTTAAAACTCTCTACAATAATTTAAAATATAACAAACTATATTTAAAATATTTTTATATAATTTTAATTCAATTATTTAAGACATGTGTATCCCTTTAATTTTTTAATATTATTTTAATCGACTTTTTCTGCAGTACGAGTAGGCGTTGAACCATGTCCGTGTCCGACACGTGTCGGACACTACATGCCTACTTTTAGAAGTGTCGGTGCAATCATTTTCTTAAGGAAAAGTTAACATATGACCTTTGGACCATCTTTTGAAACAAGATAAATATATAGTTAATTTGATTTTACACATTAGTCAATATAAGATTGCATGTGCCTTTCATAAATGTTAGTCATAAACCTCAAAGAAAGCTTATTTAATTCACTGATCATGACATGGATAAATTTTCAAACATATTAGCCAAATCTTCATATTTAGAACCGATAATTCTACGTCATAAATTCCTCATGAAGTAAATTTACTTCATTTAAAATAAGGCTGACATCCTGATTCATTAAACTCACTTAAATAGAAGGTTAGTATGCTTAGGTTATTTAGTGATAGTCCTAATCTAAATATGATTGTAAGGCTCGTTAAGTAATTTAGCTTTGCTAATCAAATTATTACTTCTCTTTCTACCTTGTAAAAGCATAAGTCATATATTCTTTCTTTTCTACCATGTAGAATTAAGGAATTCTAACACACATGTATAACTTCACAAATCATGCATTCAAGTAACCTTTGAAGATTATGTAACTCAGATGACTTATAAATAAAGGGATTTTCCTCTATTATATGATTTTATCACCTAAACATAATATTTGACTTTTATGGGATATGTTGACAATATGATCATATGTTTCAAATATATAGAGAGTTTCCCTCTTTTTCTCTAAATTTGGTTACCTCAACAAAATTAAACCTTAGTAGCTATAACCTTCTAAAGTTTGATCATTGCATGTCTCCCATCGTTAGTTAATAACTATAAGATAAGCTTGCTAGAACTCTTGAGACTAAAACTTTTTATTAGATTTGTTGCCACCACATTATTCCATCCTACATTTACTCTTTTCATATGCTCTACCATCATGATATGATCAAGTGAGTGACAAGAAGACCATTGCTTATCTTGCCAAACATTGAAAATATAGACATGGCTTTTAGATCCTTCTCTGGTTATTGATTCATTATTCTTAGACTTTGACTCATGTGTCACTTACTTACATTCATGAATAACATATAGTCAACATACTAATTGTGTGCTCTATTTGATGTACATTATCATTTCCATTTTATATTAGGCTACATATACTTAAGGTTTGTATTTCTCCAAGAATGAATTCAAGAAACAATCCATGCTCATCAAATGTTCACCTTAATATAGAAGCTAAGGTTAAAATAACTCAATTCTAATACAACATTACACCATGCCTAGTGCATGCGCTTTCCTCTATGTATTATCTTTCTAACCTACCTTAGAATAGATTTTAAGGATGACATGTGCTGACAACATTCCCAGTATAAGTGTAAAGCTTGGTGTTATACTACCTTGTGTTCAAATTGGTACATAAACCAAAGTAGATATGCCCCTATTATTTTAGTTAAGCTTAGTATAGATACTAAGTTTAGCATATCCCTATCATGTGTGTGCCCTAATATAAATGCTAAAGTTGGCATACACTTTTAAGTGCATGATAAGCAAAAAATTTTAATAAATTGTTTATTTTAAATTAGTATTTTAAGCTTAATTAATGTTAAGACGTGTTCTTTTCAAAAAAAAAAAAACATTTTGGTGTTGTTGATAAAAAATTCTTAATTGAAGTGAAAGAATAAAAATTCAAAATTTAAGAACTAGTGCACAAAGAAGTGCAATGGCCTAGAATGGGGTAGATTATGGTGTTGAGATAGTAAGGTCAAGCGCCTTGGCATTGGGAAGTTAGCACCGTGGGGCTATATGAAAAAAAAATTTGAACTCAGGATAGTATGTCAGGGACTTATATGCTGTATTTGCATCACTACTACCCTTTAAAGAGCTCAAAGGAGCCTAATAATTGCTTAAAGATGGTAAGTACATTCCAACAACACTGTATTTGTTTGAAATTTTAAGTTAGAAGATAGTAAGCTCAACACCTTAGCACCAAAAAGTCAGTACTGTGGTGCTCGAATCCTGAAAAAATAACAATCTAAAAGAGTCAGAGATAGCAAGTATAGTACTTAGGAGCTAGAAGGATCAACATCACTATGCTATACATCCTCAATTAAGAAATAAGACAATAATCATGGTGCTTTGGCACTAGATTTTCAATTTCAAGGTGCTAAAGAAGTCAAAACTGTCATGGTGTTAATGCCCAATTGATCAATTTCAAATAGTTTTATTGGTCCATTCAAGAAGTATTTAAAGGGGTTCAAGGGAGTTACTTGGATATATGTGGGTACAACTGCTAGGGGGAGGTTTTGGCTATAAATTGGAGTTCATTTGCAAGAAGAAAGAATTTTTGCAAGTGTATGAGTGTCATAGGTGTTAGTGTAGTGTGTCACTTGGGGAGTGAAACTCCAAGTGAAGTATGTTTGTATGTTGTTCAATATTTTATTTGTGATGTCTATATGTTGTTCAAGTTTAAGATTAAAGTAGGAGAAGATCTAATAAAAGGGGAATCCATACTAGGAGTTAAAGGAATTAGACTAAGAGAAACTTAGAAGACCCTATTTGATTCTATCTTTCCTGTCTTTTGACATTTCTCAAATGATCTCATATGTTTATGATACGCCAATATATATTTTTTCTATTATATAATAAGAAATTGAAGAAATAGTGCTCTTGATTTATAATTATCTTGTGTTGCTTTATAAAACATTAAAATTTGAGTTAATATCTAAGAAAATGTTTTTTTTTCTTCAAAGTGTTATATTATTTTGCTTTTCTTTAAGCACTTTTTCACTTGTGATCTAGCCAAATGCAATGTTAAAATATAGTGTGAACTAAAGATATTAGAGGAGTCTTAAGGGAACAAATAAAGAAAACATAAGTATACATCAACATATGATATTTAAAGATTCACCAACAAATTAGGAAAAGTTTATAAAGCAACCACTTATTTTAATTAATATATAAGTGTGGTGTTTAAAATATGTGATGGGAGGAACACCATGTAGATCTTAGGTGGTATTTATTCAAATGATTGAGTACAATATCAAGAAATGATATACTATCTCGAAAGGTAGAGATATCACCCTATAATGGACTCAACCACCTAGCAAGGACTCTTAAGACTAATGGGTCTATGCATATCATAAAATTTTTTGGTACTTTACATGAATGAAGTAAAGCATGATTTATTTTAATCCATGATCTTAAGTTTGTATAGAGCCATGCTCTTATAATTAATTACATCTTCAAGAATGTGAATCTCCTAACAAAACCCTCGATTAAAGGGACTAGCTAACGTCTCTGTGAATTTCAAAACTTGGTATCAAAGGATTGGTGATTGTTAATAATCAAGTAAGAAAACTCAATTAGGAAGAGTTTTTAACTAAGTATAAAAAAGGATAAGTAGAAAATATTCATGATATTAGAAAAATTAGTGAACACTTCAATATATCCTATGATGAGCCTTTATATTTTTAAAATAGAGAATTATGATTATTTAACTTGACATTTTATTAAAAAACTAGGACTTATATTCTAATAACACAAGATTATGAAAATATCTAAGAAGTAAGGATTTACACCCATAACAAAAGAGAAATGTGCTACCTTTGAAACTATCTATAAAATACTCTAGCAAAAGTTAAGAGCTGACTTAATTCTACTTGAGAAAATTGGGATATGTTAGTTTACCTCCACTAGAGAGAGAGAGAGATCCTATCTCAACGCTTTTGGGTACAACTACTTGGAGCCAAATCACTTTGACTCGAGCTTGGGTGGACAAATATGCCTACATGCATGATGAAATAAGATTGTGCTAATTTGCAAGAGGGGTGTTATTCATTCAAGGGGTTGCTATTAATGATCCTACACTCCCCTTTCTGTGTAATGAGTGAAGAATACCTATATTCAAGGGAGGAAGACAAGATGGAAGCATGATGTTATCCACAATCATCATAGACCTATGATGTCTAAATCAATTTTATTGATTAATTTCTATGACTTTATGATGAGGTTGTGAGTTATATTAATTTTAAGTTGAAGTTGTTTGTTTTAATTGGGTAAAAAATTTAAAGTCCTAAAGAGCCTAATGAAATTCAGACCACAACAATCATCACACTAAAGAAACCTAAGAAAAAGTATATTATTTCTATTGTATAATCAAAGTAAACACAAGAAATATTCCATCAAATTAAGAGAACAATGAAAGGTTGGTGCAACCAGGTTCTACTGTGCATCCCAGAAAAAAGAAAATGGTGAGTTTGATCTCAACCTTATATAGTTCATATTACAATTATATAAATAAAATTAAAACAAGCCATGGGGATTTCATCTTCACTTGAACTTTCAAATCTTAGATCCTTCTAACATCATATGGCCTCTCATGTTTATGCCTTCTAGACTTTGTTCTTTCTAAACCCTAATGCTCTAACCTATTCTATTACAAAAAACATACATTTAAATTTTCCAAAAGAAATCCAACAAAATAGAGGTTAGCTATAACACAAATACACACCAAGCAATTATATATCACACAATTAGACTAAGCACCTATGGATGCTAAGCCCACCTATCCAATGGACACTACTAAAGGGGCTTGAAGCACTTGTAAGTAAAAGTATTCTATTTATTTTTATTACTATAGCGGTCCCTACATAAAATATAATTAGTCTAATAAATAATGCCCTATAATCCAAACTAACACGCAAATAATCCTAACATCTAGTCTAAAATATTACATTATAAAATTAGAAAAATCAATACATCACAACAAAGCACCACCAAATCTAAGTTTATGATTGGTGGCCTAATATTCTAGTGTGTGAAAAAGGGTTAGTGTGGCAAGTCTATACTAGGCTTCTTTAAGTTTAAGTTTGGCTCAAGTTCAAAATTTGTTCAATTTACTACTATGTGGTTTCACTTTAATATTTAATTGATTTAAAGTTATATTTTCAATTATAATTTTATGTTAAGGTTGGTTTTAGGTTTTAAAGATTGAAAAGCGATTAAGCCCTACTATGGCAAAATTTTAATCTACTTAACACCCTATTCCTAACAACATTTTCACTGAAAGGTGAAAGTTAAGACTTGAACAAAATAATTTATATTTCAAATATATCAACATTTTATTTCTTTATTTAATTTTTTTTAATAATCTAGCTTTCACAAGTACATGTCATTATTAAACCTGTGGTTCGAGGTATCAAAATCTCCTTTGGACCACCTCGAGTATCCAGACTATATAGTTTATGATCACTTATTATGAAGATTTTAGATTTAGTCTCAATTTCAATTATAAAACTTGTGTATTTTAAATTAACTTTCTTTAATTTAAGAAATTTAACTTAATATTTAAAATTTATGGGTTTAATAGTATTTGTTTTCATTTATTTGTAATCTTACTTAAGTGTATCATAGTTTGATTGAAATTTAATTATTAATGATTGATTTTAGGATGATTAAATTGGTTACACTTTTCATTTGAGTTTGGCAACCTTTGTATTTCATTAAGGTGAGGTTATTAACATTTCAATTTCAATTTGATTATTATTTTCTCAATTTTAATTAAATTCATTTTTAATTTGAATTTTAATTGATATTTCATACATTTTTACATAGGTTTCATTTACACATTTATTAGGCTCTTTAAATTTCATTACTTTAAATTAATTTATGTAATAGTTTGATTACATTAAGTTTAATTTAATCAATTTTGATAATTATATTTTAGTTAAGATTTACCTTATTAATGTTCAATTTAAGCAGATTAAGTGTTGATTTATGGTCTATTATTTACTTCTTCTCTTATCTCTTTTTTATATGATTTATTTAAACTTAAATTAATTAACTCTATTGGGTTTCATTGGTTTCAATGAATTATAATGATTAATTTGGTTTAATTATTATTTGAATTTTATGTGTTTTGATTGTTAGTATTTACTTTAAGTTGAAAAATATGTGTAAATTTGATTAAATTTGCTTCAATTTGGAATTCAACTAATGCTTCAATCTTTTACTTAGTTTCCATTTAAATTTTTGTTAAGTTCATTGAGCTTTATTATTTTATATAGTTTAAGTTGATTAAGTTAGTTCCATTATTATTTAAATTTAGTAGTTTTATATTTTTATAAGATTATATTGATTTAATATTTCAATTCATATATATATATATATATATATATATATATATATATATATATATATATATATATATATATATATATATATATATATATATATATATATATATATATGATAATTGGATTTTTATTTAGTTTGAGTTTATACTTTATTTATTTTGATCAGGTTTTGATTTGATTTAGTGATGTTTAATCTGATTTTATAATTGAATAATATATGATTTAGTTTAATTTAATTTGAATGATTGATTAAATATTTTTGTTCAATTTCTTTGATGAACATATTTAAAGTTCATTCAATTAATTATAGGTTTGATTGAGTGGCTAACTTAACTAATAATTTGGGTAAGGATCATTTTAGTGTATCTTATTCAAAATAAGTTTTTTAATTTAATTTAATTATAGAATTAGTTGATTTACTTGAAGCTCAATTAAAGGTTTTGAATGTTTAAAGTTTGATTAGATAATTTTGGTTTAGTTAATCCAATTGAATGTTAGGCTTAATTAATAAGTTCAATTTACTTAAATTTTAATTGAAAGACTTAATTAAATATTGATTATTGATCAATCAAATTAATCATCTAAAGTTTAGGTATATATTATTTAAATCAAATGATAAAGTAAATTAAAGCTTGATAGTTGAAGATTTATATTTAGCTTACTTAAGTGATTAATATAACTTATACTATTTTATTTTATTGATTTGAGTAGAATTTGATTCATGATTATTTAAGTTTATCATGATCAACCTAATTAAGGTATGATGAATGATGTATTAATTTAAATAGTTGAAATAGAATTAATGCTTAATCCTAATTTATCTTATTTGAGTTAATTTATTGAAATTTGATTTTAAGTTGGCTGAGTGTCTAATCGATTTAATATAATTGAAGATAATTAGGTCTTAACATAGTTAACTGAATTAATGATTGGCTTGATTGAAGATTTAGTTAATTAGAAGCTATTGATTTAATCAATCATGATTTATTGATTTGGTTTGATGAGTGCTCATGGCAAATTTAATTAAGTGTTTAGTTCAAGTTAAGTTTGACTTAAGGCTTAGTTCTGATGTGATTTATTTAATTTAATTTGATTTGGTTAGGTGATTAATTAACTTAACTTGAGGTTTTATTAGTTTGATTATGGACTGATAGTTATCTTAAGTAGAAATTGATCGATTAAACTTGTTTAGTTTGAGTGAATAAATAATTTGATTAATTAAGCATTTATTTTACTAAATAATTGATTCAGTTAAGAGTTTAGTTAAAGAACTTAGCTTAATTAATGATCAAATAAATCAACCTTAATTAAATGATTAATTTTTTATTATTAGCTTAATAAAGTGATATTTTGACAAAGTAGTTAACCATATTAAAGGTTAGTTGGTAATTAATTGATTTGACTAATTAAGATTCACTTAATTGGATTGTTCATCCAATTAGAATTAATAATTAAATAGGTTTGATTTTAAGTAAATGATTATCTCAACTAATTAATTAAAATTGGACAATTGATTAAGCTCATCATAGTTAGCTCAATTGGTAGTTGAATTTGGTTGGAGATTCATTAAGTTATTTAAATGGTCAATTATGGATTAATTAAATTAAATATGATTAATTTAGTCATAGTTTTATGCATTGATTATGATTTATCTTAAGGCTAATTAAAGCTTAAATTAGTTAACTTTACTTGAAATTTGGATTAATTTGACTTTATATGATTAATTTGAGTAATAATCCAATCAAGAATTTGATGATTTAGATTAATTTAGTCAAGTTTGGAATATAATTGATAGTTATTTTTGGTTTCCATGGTTAATTTAACTAGATCCCAATTAATGATTAGTTAGGTCTATTAAATTGAGTTTGGATCAAATTAAAATTGAAATTGTATTTGCTTGATCTAATTTAAAGTTTAGTTAATGAGAGTTTAAATCTTAACTTGTTCATAATATTGTCTAATATTTGAATTATTATGTATTTTCTTAAATTAATTTATATTTTAATGATTTATTTAACCTTAAGTATATGATTTTGGGGTTTTAACAACGTGAGAGTGCTTAAGAACTTTTCTTACGTTCTTTGATGTTAAATAAATTTTCTAAACCAATTTTAAATTTTGGTCAATTAATTTAATTTATTTATTTAAATTAACTTAAATAGCTTTCAAACTCATAACTGATGAACTGGATATCTTTTTGGTTTGAAATCTTTAAGGTGAGTAGGTTCTAATATTAATTTTACTACCTAAAAGTTTCACCCTAATCAAGTTAATATCCTAAGAGTAATTAGGAGTTTATTATTTTAAATAAAACCTAAATTAGCTTTAAAATACTAAGTATTAATTAGGGCTTTAATTTTTTTATTCTACTCTAAAATATGATTCCATAAAGGACTTGTTTATATTTCTTGGATTATGGGTTGATTTATTGAAATTCAGAATAATTAAATAAATTATTTAATCCTAATTAACCCTAAATAGACGATTTTAGAGTTTAAGGAGTTTCAAAGGGTTGTAATATTTTTCTTAAGTTCTCTAATGTTAGATATAGTGGTTTAGATCATTTTGGTAGTTTTCTATAATTTGCTTGACTTTTAAATTAATTATTTCATGAAATTAGGCATTTGAATTTTGAAATTCAATAACTTTTATTTTATTTATCATTTTTACTTGAAATTTCTTGGTAGATTGGCTTTTGCATCAATTTCAATATCAAAAAATTTTAGGTTAATTTGATTAATATTTTTGAATTAATTAAAGAAATTTAATTTTCACTCAAATGCTAATTAATCCCAAAGTATCAAATAAAATTGGGGTTTTAGGTTCATTGAATTTCTTTTGAAAAGATGAATCCAATGAAGCTTTCTTTGAAAATTTCAATGAGTATTTTATTCTTATAATTTTTTGATGTTTTAGGCAATTTAAAGCATTTTAAAAATTTAGAAAATCCTAAATTTTTTATTTAACCATGTTGGTGTTGTCTAGGAATGCTTTTGCATGTCTAAGCTCGATTGGGCCACATCAATGTTGACATGGCATTTGAATGATAAACTAGGGTAGATCAAATCATCTATTAAATATTCAGATGGTTCATATCCAAGGGCTTAAATTAAAATCTCCTGATATTTTAATTGCAATCGCCCATCCCATATGAGGAGGATCGACGACTGCTGATTTTTGCCTCCTATGGATGGCTAACTAAGAGCCGTTGAACAATATTCTAACTATTATGAGCCTATTCGGGAACATTTTTTGGTGAATCTCATTGGAAAACTTTCTCTCTTGCACTAAGGTTATTAAAAATAAAAAATATAGAGGTTATCTAGTAAAAATTCCTAAAGTTGTGCAAACAAATACACAAAACATTTCATCTACAGCCTGTAGAAATTATCTCACCTAAGCTAATGAAAATCTAATCGATTCAAACACATTCCTAGATGTGAGACGAAGCTTCAGAGCGAATATGCCTATTAGGCTCCCTACCATCAAAATGCCAAGCTCTACTGCCTCGTTGTTGAATTTTGGTTGTTTGAGAATTTTAGTGGATGCAAATAAAGGAGGGTAGTTAGGTTATGCCTCTTAGATGTCTAGGAATGTGTTTTAAGCCAAAAGAAGAGAGCTTAAATGTTCTTTCTCCTTTCCTTTAATGGTGGCCAAAAATTACCATTATTGGTGATGGCCATTTGGTTGGGATGGGTTGGATTGACTTGAGTAAGCATGCTTCAAACACATCTTATGTCAGGATGAGGAGATAAGAGGACTAAAAGTCTTCTTGGTGATCATAGGCATATGGTGGAGATTTGGATTTTTTTTTTTATTTGTCTTGTATTTTGTGTCCATCCCATGCTCCTCCATTGTTTACTTTTGGAACCATGCTTAAGTGAAAAAATTTTAGTCTAAGGCTTACTAAGGTTTGGTTAGGTTTGGAAAGGTTCAAATTGGGCCAAATTGGTTTGAATTCAAGTTGACTCCATTTGACCTAAATGAGTCACATTAGGACAAATGGGTTAATTATCTAATTTAAGTTTATATTAGGGTTCATTTAAGTTTTATGATTATTTGGAATGATTTGGGTTATTTAATTTCATTTAATTTAGGCCAATTTTAGGTTCGAACCAAGCTTGATCTACTTTGGCCCAAATGAGTTAAGTTGGATTTCATTGAGTCAAATGACCAATTTGGCTTAAGAAGGTGTTGGGGCTTCAATCATATTTAATTAAGTATTTGAGATGATTTAGATTGATTGATTTCAATTGATTTAAAGTTAATTTTAATTTTGACCCATTTTGACTTAAAGTATGTTTAATGGGTCAAATGACCAAATTGATCAAACTAAAACCCAAGAAAGAATTGGATCATGTTTATTTATGTGTTTAAATTGATTTAAAGTGTTTAATTTAGTTTAATTTTAATTTAATTTGAATTTGTCTCAATGGAGTTTATTTGGGGCTATTTTGATTAAGTAGGCCCATTAATCAATTTAAGCCTTAATTAAGTTTATTTTTGTTTAGCTTTTGTTTACATCAAAAAGAAATGAAATGAAATTTTTTTAAAAAAGTAAATAAAATAATATAATAGTAAATAAATAAATAAAAATAAATTTTTTGGCTATAGCGTTGCGGTGCTACATCCATAATGCTGAGGTACTACCCTGGTCTTCTATAAGAAAGGACTACCCGGTCAAGCTATCAAAGTACAATACAGCATCACAGCACCGTGATCTTGGCGCCAAGACACTGCTTAACTTCCAATCTAGCTGTCAATTTATGGTACCGTGATCTTGGCATTGAGGCACTACATTGGCCATTAAGAGGGAATAGTTATCAACCCACTCCTATAAATATGAGTGACCAATCCACTTAAGGGACTTTTCACTCATTTTTTCCCTCTACTCTTTCTAAATGTTTCTTACACTTCTCTTTGATTTTCTCACTTCATATGAAGAATTTGTGCTTTTTTTTCTTAATAGTTTGATAAATTTCACCATTGATCTTTGATCTGGTGTGAAAACTTGGAGATTTGAAGACCTTAAATTTTATTCTGATGAGAGAAAATCCTCTCTCCTTCGTTCATTTTCAATCCAGAATAAGAGAGAAGAGTGCTTTGTACTATACAATTTTAAAACATAGCACTACTAAGGCAAAATACTCCCAAAATTTCTATAAAAAATAAAAAAATCTACACTTTAAATTCAAAATTTGGGCTATAGTTCTGGATATCAGAACCACGATGCCACACGTTAGTAGACATATTACATAAGTGGCATCCAAGCACCCAAGAATTAGCATCACAGGGCTCTTACAAAATCCTACGGCGTCATAACATCAGCTCTGTGGTGCCATACCCATGTGTTATTTATAATATGACTTAGAATTTGTGGATCAAAACATGAGATAAAATCCGATTTGGCACTAAGGGGACGGCTACAATGTGTTTACCGTAAGTGAAAAGGACTTAAAAATTTTCAATTATGGATAAAATAATATCTCATAGTGTCACGCGACATCGCAAGACAGTGTCGTGGCGCCCACCTCTCGGGTCCTTTAGTGTATCTACAGCACCAAGGTGCAAGCATACCAGAGCCGTGATGTTATACCCTAATTTGATTGTTTTATAAGAGTGTACTTTTTTTATTTATCATGGAGCATCAATAGAAGCAAGAAATATATATAAGAGCACACAACATAAAGATAATAAAAAAGATATTTTTATTTCTTCAATAGAAAATTATAAATTATAAATAATATATATATATATATATATATATATATATATATATATATATATATATACTAGTGTCGCCACCCTCCTCTTCCTTTTCTTCCTCTTCCTCCCTAACATTGGTGGGGTAATCACACGGGGTTGATATTAAGGCACCCTAGGAAAACATACCTAACTTGGTTGCAATTCTGAAATATGTTCACTAATGTAGTGTTGAACTAGGCCATGTAAGAGAATTGCATCTATCGTTGATCCATGTGATGATCAAATTTGCATTCCAGCATCTCCTGCCTATGACTACTCTAATCCAACCTCTTTCTCAAGTCAAAGACCTAGCTACCAATCTCTTGTCCTTGCTCAAATAAGGACTTGGGAATTTAGGATCTAGATCTTGGAGGATGTGAACTCTCTCTCACTTCAAATATATTCCCCCGATCACCCTCTTCATTAGAAGAGCTTTCTGAAGGAGTACCTTCTCATTAGACCCCCCTACAGCACCCGCCATTACACATAAACCATAAATAAAGAAAGGTGGATGTACCCAATAGAAGTGCTCTCCTTTAGAATATATAAATTAAATTAAAAATAACTTTCTTGATATCGATTGAGAACTCTTTTGAATAGCAAAATTTAAAATAACCCTGTCCTTAGTAACCTCACTAATGTTACCAGAGGGCATAAACCTAATGTTGACCTCACTTTTATCTTAGACTTAGAAACCTTGTAGACACTTGGATTTTCTTAGTAGGACACTTCTAATGATTAAGGGGACACTAAAAATTGAGCTTAAAACTTAGAAGGTGCGACCCTAAGCTTCGAGTCCACCTTAGAACAAATAGGTTTCATCCATCCTATGGCCTAAATCAAGACCCATACATATTCACTCATCCAAACTCAAGCTCATGTAGATGAAGCTAAACCAACTCCAACCCATTCAATTAATTAAATTTGAATTTGGTTTTCTAATCTAAGCTCCAAGCCAAATTAATTGGTCCTTAACCCAAGTTAACCCCATAACAATCCTATAACTCAACTCAAGCCCATTTAAGAAAACTGAATCCAACTTAATTTTTGTAGTCACTCTAATTATTCAATAGATCATTTCAAATCATTCCAATACTTGTAATCAAGCCAATTGAACCAAAGCAAGGTGACCAACCCAAGTTATCCAATTTAACCTAAACGTTTCAAATGAGCCAAAAAAAAAATTGAATTAAATCAATTGCAATCAAAGCAATCAATTAACTTCAAATTTATCATTGAACACACCCCAACCATCCATGGCCCCAATTGGTCCAAGTTGACTTGACCAAGTCACTTGACCCAAAGTGACCAAAAAGGGGTATTTGGACCAAACTCTAATTTAACTCCCATTGGATAAAATCAAGCCATCCAATCCCTTTATTGATGATTATAGATAATTATTGAACACTCCTATAATCAATTAGACCTAATCAAGCCAATTGGACCCTTTGACCCATATTGACCCAATTTAACCTAAAGGGTCAAATTGAACCAAATCAAATCCTAAACCAAATTCATTGAAACCAATGCTTCTAACTAACCACTAATTAGATATTAAAAATAATACAACCTTTAATTAGATCCAACTTGGCCAACCTAACCCAAGTAGCAACTTAGCCCAATTTGACCTAAAGGTCAAATTGAACCAAATCACTCCATAATCTAAATCAACTCTTACGATCAATCACAAATGATCAATTGAACATATACCTAACCCATGCTTAAGCTAATTTAGTTAATTTGGTCAAATTGGTCAATATGACCCATTTGACCCAAATTGAACCACATGAGCCAAATTTATCTAACTTAAATTGAATCAAACCAATTGCACTAATTCATTCCAAATGATCAATTGAACTTAGCAAATCTCCATTTTGACCCAATTTGGTCAAGTTGATCAACTTAACCCAATTGAATCATTTGACCCATATAGGTCAAATTGAGCCAAACCCAACCAAACTTGGCATGACTCATCCTTGGGTCACCATGTTCAAGTGGGACCCATGATGAATGATTTGGGTCAAACCCATTGAACCAACCCATAAATGAGATAAAATTCTCATTTGGATGGGTTTTCCACCTCCTTACCCATGATAGCCACCTTTGGCTCTTCTTGGACTAGAGGACCACTGACCCACCTGACCCAAAGTTGTTGGGCTCAGCCTTTGGCTAAGAGAGGGTAAGTTCACCCATGGCAACCCATTGGTCCACCTAAGGGAGAGGGTACCCCTCATGCTAACCCACTACACTCCCTAAGAATCTCACCCTTAGCCACCTTAATAATTCCCTGCCATCTCCGGCCACCTACCTTGATCGAACAGCTGCCAAAATAAGAACCAATCCCAATCTTTGGTTCAACTGGGGAGGAGGGTATACTCCTCCCCATGGATTCAAACTAAGCACACACCTTCCTAGACATTTTGCATTCTTACCCTATCTCAGCTCTTCTCACTCCACCAGACTAGCTCCATGAACCTCGAGAGCTCCATCCATCCAAGTTCCCAAAACCTCCACCAAACCTAAATTAACTCTTCACACACCTTCATCTCACTTTGGTGAACCAATATGACTCATTTCCCGAGCGATTTGACCACTTGAAGGCATCTCAAGACCAACTCCATCGAGCTTTGCCGTGGTGCTAGGTATGTAGAGTGATCGACTAGGAGGCAACTCATGATCTTCCCAATAGGGCTTTGTCTCTTCAAGATGAAGCTACCTTAGTTGGGACCAATGGTCTATAGCTCGTGAGGTAAAATCTGCAACCATAGCTTTGGCCCTGTGTTTGGTCTTTTAAAGTGAATCATGTTTTCGCGATTTCCACCATGATCCCTTTAGATTCATTCTCGATCATTTTGGAGTCAATTTCATCGAATGAGCAATGAGCTTTGATCGAAATGGCGAAAGCTGGAGATGTCCGCTTTCTAGTTTCATGGGATGATGAATCATGCATCCATTTCACATTAAAAATTTAGTCCCTTTGAAATCTTTAATTAATCTATGAGATGATGGTCGAGAGATGAAATGTCCACCATATGAGTCTGCAGTCGGATGATTTAAGTAACCAATACCATGGCATGGAAAAGCATCATTCGTGCATCATGGTCCCATGGTTTAAAGGGTTAATTAGGCTTTAAAAATGTAATTAAATGCCTAAAACTTCAAAAAATTATAACTAATTATAGAAAAATCTAAAAAATGCAAATAAGCTCATTTTGGAAATGTTAGATTGAGGAGAATTTAAGAAAAATAAAATCCTTGATTTATGTCTAGTGTATAGTGCTTAATTAAGGTTTAAAACTTAGGCTAATTACCTTAATTATGGACTAATTATTTGGCTACTTAATTCCAAATTTTGTGGGATGACTCGATGGGATGTCCTCTACTTCCCATAATATTTTGGAATTATTTGCAATGCAATTTAAATAATTTGAAATTTCAATCCTAATTACCCTCATTAATTAATTTAATAATTATAAAATTGATAAATAGTAAAAATTAAATAATTTATGATAATTAATCATTGAATAATGGGAATAGTGAGGAGAAGTAATTAAGACCCCTCTCAAATTATTTTTCCAAATGTATTTCCTTAAGAAGATTAATTAATATATGTGATAATTAGGGATTAATTAGAAAAATTAATGATAAAAATGGAAATAAAATAAAATTAATGATTGGTTCAGATAATTCAAATATAATCCATTAATTTTCCTTTATGTGTTTAATAATATAAAGTTATTAATGAAATTATTCTTAACCCATTGGTATGGGAAAAAATCATAAGAGTACTTAACTTAGATTCTTTTCTTCTTTAATATAATTAACTCTTAAACATGAGCCTAATTGCATTAGATTCCTTTAAGTGCATTGCAAATTTTACTTTCCTAAAAATGTATCATTGAGGGCTCATGATCAAGTATTTAATTAAACTAAAGAAGCTTAGGGAAGAGTAATTAAGTTGATGTGATTAATGGTTTGAACCTAATCAACTCATAAAATCCATTTAATTGCTTTCTTTAATATATATCAAATCACCAACATGGGATGGGGTAAATACTAACTATCATCTCTCATCCTTAGGTTTTAAAAATTCAAACATTAAAATCAAATCTCATAAGAATTTTTGTTAGTCTTAAAGAATATTTATTTGGCTTGATTATCCTTAGGACTTCATGTAATTGAATATGTTATGTGGCAATGTTTAATTACTTCTTTTGAATCATCATAAATTTACATGCCATTTGTTTCACATGTTCATGTTTTCAAAAAAAAAGAGAATCGAAAGAACATGGTTTATTGTGTATGTGTTGGATAAATATTATATGGTGTGATTATTATCACTAATAAATCTCGAATTACTTTCAAAACTATAAGCTAATGATGTAAAATTTAAGCTAATGTTGACTATAAATATTCAATAAAGTTTATATTTAGTTATAATTTAAAGATGGTAAGGGATGGTCTTATTTTCATGGTTCATGTGTATGTTTACATATGTTTGGAGTTCGCAAGTATATAGTCTGGACATCCCGAGAACACGAGGCTTTAAGTAGCCATAAGAAAGTCTTAGATAATCTCACTTCCCTAGTTTAACAATGACATGTACTTGCTTGATCTCATTCATGTGTATGCATATGCTAGAATTTTGATTAAACTTTGCTTTACATGAATAAAAGATTTACTTTTATATACCATTTGCATAATTTTCATTTCCATGTTTGTGTATATGTTTACATATATTTAAGTTAGTATGTATATAGTTTAGACATCATGGGAATATAAGGCTATAAGTATCCCCAAAGAGGTCTTAGATAATCTCACTTCCCTAGTTTAATAATTGCATGTACTTGCTTAAATATCTATTACATGTCTACATATACTTATCTATGGAATGAAATCTTTCTTTTCTACCAAATTCATGCATTAATTATCATCAAGTGTGCAAAATATAAATATGTATTATGTATGTAAGTATGTGAATTAAATCAAATATTATGAAAAATAAAATGAAGAAGTGTGTATTTTATTGATGATGGAAAGTAGTGGTGGAATGTTATCCATGTGATAGCAATTCAGTTTTATTAATCCTAAGATGCCTTTTATGTTTGAATAAGGTTCCTTAAGACTAACCAAAACTTAGGCCTAATAAAAATATTTAATAAATGGTCCACTAAGGAAACTAAAGTCATAATAACTTAGAAAATAACTTAGGATAGGGATGAAGGGGCTCGAACCCTTTTCTTCTCTTCATAATAATTAGATATTAAGTAGCAAATGAAATAAGAAAGTGTAAATTAAAATTAATCAATTCATTCAAAGATTTGAAGCAAAACCTTCTTTAATGTTTAACTTAAATAATTATGAACTTTAGATAATCACACTTATAAAGCTTAGTTAAGACACACCACACTAAACCTTAGCACACACAATAGAATGCTAAGTCTCCAATTCTAGCCTTAGGTTAGGCTGGTGTATGTTATGTTATGTTTTATTTTATGATGTAATGTTTAGACTATATGTTAGGATTGTTTGTGCATAGACTAGAAGTTAGGTCTAATAGTCAAATGATATTTTCTGCATGGGATTATGCTAAAGTGGTCATTATAATAATAAGTAAATATGAATGTTCTTGCTTGCAGGTGTTGCTTATACCCTAAGCATAATCCAATTAGGACAGTGGGCTTGACTACCCAAGTGCAAGGTGTTAAGTCCAAATATGTGAAATATATTTACTTGTCTTGTATGTTTGTTTAACTAACATCTACTTTGCAAGTGTAGTTAGATTTTAATTTTCATAAATATGTAATTTTTGCAATAGGATTAGGATTAGTGCTATGGGGTTTACGATGAGCAGTGACTAGAAGACAAAGACCTAGGAGGCCCTGTAAAGCTTGGAGCAAACTAATCCAAAAGAAGGAAAGAAGAACAAGAGATTGAAGGCCCTCATAACATTTATTTTAATTGTAATATTCAATTATAATCTAGGTTATAAGGGTAGAGCTTGGCTACCTAATTTTTTTTCCATTTCTAGGTGTATGGCGATACCCTACCACACCGACCCTTTTATTCGTTTATAAAATTTATATGTTTGATTATTGTGTTTAGATTGTGCAATAGAAATGGCATATTTTTCATAGGTTTCTTAAAGTGTGATGGTTTGATGTGTGGCCTATATGCGGTAGGCTCTTTAGGATAAAATTAAATTTTCTACCCTTACTAAAAACTCATATATAAATCCTAATACAACTCATAACCTCATTTTAATGCCTAGGATCTTAATCAAGATAAATATAAGATTTAGAAACCCCTTAGCTAAATGTTGTATGTTATCACACCACGCATGTCATATTGCTTCACTCTAGAATAAGGACGGTCTCCACTCTTCCATGATAGGGGATATCCTTGACCTTTGAGGGCATCCTTATAGTGGAGAATACATATTCTTGCTGATTTGGCCCATAACTCTACGTCATCATGCATGTAGGCATAGTTGTCCCAAGCCTTGGTCCAAAATGAATGTGTTAAAATTGGTTTAAAAGTTGTACTTTTTTTTGCATTACTCTTAGTCATATTTTCATACCAATCACATTCTAGTCTCTTAGGGAGTGAGTTTATAATTCTAGCTCCTTTCCTAATTAAATAACATCCTAGCTATCTTGCATATACATAAGACCAACCTGCATTGTTTTAAAGCATAGGAGGTGTTAGTTGATGGCCACTCTAGGTGGTTATATGTTTACAAGAGTTGGGGTGTGTTCATTCTCTCAGGTAAACTATTATATCTCATTTTCTTTTATTAGACTTAGGTCTTTTGGCTTGTGCTAAAACATTTTAGATTTAGGTTCTGAGGATACTTATTTTCTTCAGGCTATGAGTAAATCCTCAAACTTAGGTATTTTCATAATCTTGTGTTGATGGACTATAAGCCCTAATATTCTAATAAGATTCCAACTTAAACAAAAGTAGAATTTTCCTCTCAAATATATAAAGCCTCACTATAGGTAGGCTAAAGCACTCACTAGGGCTCTTAGTATCATGGGTGGTTCCTACTTATTCTCCTTTAGAATCTATAGATAAGTCTTTCTATTTGAACTCTCCCACTTGATTCCCATAAATATCTAATCTTTTGATAGCCTAGCTTTGAAATCTTTGGAGATACTTATTGACTACTTTAATCGAGAGTGTTCTTAGGAGACTCCCATTTCCTAAGATGTAATTAACTATAGAAGCTTGCTTTCATAGGGAACTAAAGAACCCAACATAAAAATGACCCTGTTTTACTTCTCCATGTAAAGTAAGGGAAAGATCTCTGGTATATATGAAGATCCATCTGCCTTAGAAGTCCTTATTAGATGATTAGATTCATTGTAGGGTGATGTTTCATCTTGAGAGATGGTACATCATACCTTAATGTCGCACCCAATCACTTTAATAAGTACCATTTAAGATCTATGTGGTGTCCCTACAGCTATAAATGAAAATACCACAAATTTTCTAGCAACTTTGTTGGAGATTGCTCTTCTCTCTATCTTTAGTGGTTAATTATTATCTCCAAACTTTGATAGTGGGCTTATGTTTTTTTTTTTATGTAAGTCTAAGACTGTCATCCCTGCCTATTTCACCCTCAGGAAAGCATGGCCAACATCCTTTAAGTTTTAAGTCCTCACTCCAGTAGGTCTTAAAACCTCTATTGACCTCCATAGGTAAGAAGAATTGATCAAGAAAGTTGCACAAAATAAATTAAATAAAATTAGTCTAAAATTTAAAGAACCTCTTAACACTAGCATGGCGAAGTAAAGTTCATCCAACATCTTCTAAATTCATTTGAACTAACTTTTTATGAAGTTCAAGCTAAATAAACATCCATCCTCAAAATTATAATTCTCTCTAATGCATATATGAACCCCATCTAACATAACCAAATTTGTTAAATGAGGTCAATTTAAAGTCAAGTCAAAAGAACAACAACCAAAGCAAAGTCTAATCCTATGCCTTTCTTTTCAAAAAAAGGAAAGCCCCAGTTCATTTTTTTTCAAACATTCAGTCATGATGTCTTCTAGAAAGCTCATCTTCTAATTTGCTTCGGGTATAGATTTTTCCATGGATCAAAGCCATACTCACCTCATCCCTAGTCATCAAGTTTGGCCTTGGGTTTGAGCACTTCAAAGTTACTTATGATGGTTCTACCCTCAATATAGTGAGTAGGAGGAGGTGGTTAGCAAGAAACCACTTCTTCAGTTTGATCTCCAATCAGATATCGAGTTCCCATCCTTAAATTAGAAAGCCTTAGAAGTTCCCACACCATGAGTACCAGCTTCTGCTGGACTAGGAATACCTCTATCACAGCCCTAGTTCTTAAAGGGAACTCAGTCCTAACATCTAAGATTGTTTCTCACCTTCGAGGTTGGTACTAGCTCCCATCATGCACCCTTGACCAAGACTTAGTGCCATAATATGAATATAAAGTTTAAGAGATACTATAGCAGCATGGCCAAGGAGTTTGAGGAAGCCTCCCATGTAGCTGAAGGAGGAATCCATTTGTGAGACCTCTCCTCTTCTTGGTTGCAATAGGCTTCACCCTCTCTCTCAACTGTAGGGACAGGAGGATGTGAGGAGGATAGTAGCATCACCCCCACAACCCATAGTGTATAAGATACCAGATAAGGAGAAGAGGAAGCCTTATGCTAGTCTTAGGTCCGTGCTTAGGAGAGAAGGGAGAGTCCATGGACGTTCTAATTCTACCACCATTCATGACTTGAGACAAGTGATCTTTAAAAGTGTAAGGGATCAAATATATAGAGAAAATTCCATGAAGGCCAAGGTTGATGTCCAAGAAGGCAAGAGAGACAGGAAGAGGATTGTCAGACAATGGCCTAAATATTGATTGACCTTCCCATCGGTGAGCTAATAGAGTCGATCATTCATACAAGATAGTTCTTACTAGTTTTATCCATTGGAGGAGACCTTCAGTGGAGAGGTAGCCAGTGTCACCACCACCACATCGCTCCACTCATTGACCACCATCGCCAGTCCATGTCCCACAATCTGAAGTGCCTGCCAAATACCATAAGTCAGCATTTAGAAAAAAGGCATCCCCCTTGGTATTATTATTACGTTCCAAGGACCACACTCCATCCACTCTACTAGTTGAGGTGAGGCCAAGCTCTCCTGCTCGATCTCCTACTCTAATAGTAAGTAGGAGTGGTGGCCAAAAATCATCGTAGTCACTCCACCACCACAGCTAAAGGAATAGGAAGAAGGAAATATCGAGTTGACTCCTATGATTTTCAAGTTGACCAGGTATAGCACTCATCCTATCCAAAACATACAGTGTATCACCTCTTCAGGACACAACCCAGTAGTGAGTCACCACCTGACATATGTCCCAGTAGTTCTAGGTAAACTGGATGATCAATTGTTAAAGAAGATATCAGTGGAATATCATGCCATAATGAGGTAGATAGTTGGAGATGACCATCCTAACTAAGAGAAAGATATAATAGACTTCAATGCTGTTGTGGATGACCTTTTGGATGATTCTACGTCCACATGGTTGACACTCGAGGATCCTTGCATTAGGGAACAACCTAGCCAAGAAGTTTAGGGTGTTGTAGTTGTGGAAGGTAAGGCATCAGACTCAACTCAACACCTCCTCCAAAAAATCAAGCTTAAGAAAGATTAGATTGATAGGATGGAGAGGAGAGTAGAAGAGTTGACAGTAGTGGTATTGGCATTGCAAAATCAAGCACCTGTCCCTCAAACCACTTCTATGGAGGCCAACAAACTTGAGTTGGTACAAATCTTAGATTATTCTAAGAGCACTACTCCAATGGATGAGGATACTGGTAGTCTACATAGGAAGATAGTTAATAGCATGTCCATGCATGAAAAAGACATCAAGTATATTGTAGAACAACAAGTGAAGAAGGCATGGAATAAGTCCAAAGGAGCTCATCTGTTCCAAGGGGTTGACCCTACCTAGAGGAATTTAATGTAGTTCAATACCCTAAGAGTTTTGTGCCACCATCCTTTAAGGTATTCGATGGCAGTGGGAACTGTGGGCAACATATTGCATATTTTAGGGCTAGTGGCTACAACACTAGTGGTAGTAACGCCCTACTCTTCCTTTATCTCTACTCTTCCGAATTTATCAATAGTCTTTTGGGTGGCCTTTGATTGAACAACTACCTACGGTGAAGTCTTTTGTAGAGTTAAAGCAATTTTTTATCAAGAGATTTGTAGGAGGTCAATAGAGAATGACTATAGGGGATCTTGTTGTAGAGGAAAAAAAACCTAATGAGTCCCTTATTGATTATATTCTCAGGTGAAAAAAACTGAGTATGAAATGCAAACTATAGTCAGGGGTAGCATGCCATTGAAATTCTTCTCAAGAATATTCATGGTTCGATTGCCTTCATGCTCAAGGGCTTTACAATTAAGACAATTGAGAAACTAATCAGTGCTACGGCTAACCTACAAGAGGAAGCCAAATAGTTACCCTTCCTAGATAAGTCATCCAAGCCTAAACCCCAAAAAGTGTTTGAGAAGAAGCCTAGGATAGTAATAGCAGTGGACAAGGGTCGAGTGAGAGTATAATTTGAGAGGCCTAAAACTCAATAGCCTTCACTCCCATCTCCTCATCTACTACCTTGACCGCCATAAAGTCCAACCTAGCAGTTTATAAAGCAACAATACTGATACCCACCACCAGGTAGCTACTATCTACCTATTTTTATCGATAAACTTAATAAGACATACTCATTCAAGAGAGAGGTAGTCAACAAAATCTTCAAGAACCTCCTAAGAAGCCTGATTTCTAGCTACCCGAGCCTAAAAAGCTGAAGGAAATGAGTAGTAGTGATGATCATAACTACTATCCCTAACACCACATGCTAGCCCATGTCTTAGAGGATTGCTTTACATTCAAGGATTGGCTTGAGCATAGCTACAAGTTAGGAGCCATAGTAATCCCCAAGGAATACTTTGTGGAATAACCTTCTGGTTCCATTAAAGTAGTGTTTTGGGAAACATCTGAACCTCTTAAGATAAAGAAGGTTGGGATATATCTTTATCCATACCTCTAAAAAATTATTTTTAAAATAAAGAAACTTTCTAGGTGTCTGAATCAACTCAGATCTTCAACACTAAAGAAAGTTACCAAGTTGTGAGGACAACTCAGGGAGGCTGGAAGCCCAATAAGATCCACCTCGTGCCTGTGATAGTTCTATAGCACCACCACTATCCGAGTCAAGCATTATTCCTCTCATTGTTGCAACTACCACATTTACTAGCTCCATCAACATTAGCACGAGTGTTGTATTTGCATATGAGGGCACCAAGCTACTCATACTGCTTACTTAACTTGACTTTTACCATGCACCACCAAAATTGAAGAAATCAATGAAGAAGAATAATTTAGCTTACATCCTATATACTTTTGAAGATCTTAGTAATTTTATTCCCATTGATAGCTCTCCAAGTCATAATAATAATAATTTAAATAATTTTTATCAACTCCATTCTAATTCAGAAATATATTGCCCTTTTATAAATCTTTATGGTACACCACTTGAGATAGATTTATAGTTATCCAACTCTGATGATCCTTTAGGAGAAGCTGCAGGTATAACCGATGAGTAGGTAGAACTTTTCACAAGCTCCTCATCACAAGAAGTTGTTGAAGTTAACCTTCAAAGTGGTAAAGTTCTACCTCCTAGGGTAGCACCTCAAGTTAAGGGTAAATAGGTCATTGGTTCTAGTGAGCAGATAATCCCTCCACAAAATGCTCCACCCTTGGATATTCTTGTGGAGGACTAACTTAAAGTCAACTATAATATCCTCGAACACCTTTGAAAGTTTCCAGCTAAGTTAAGCATATATAATGCCCTTATTTTATCTAAAGAAATGAGGGAGTCACTAATCAAAGCATTGCTTGACCTTGAAAGATGCTTAGCTCAGTTGGCCTCTTCTAATATAGCATGAGAAGAGGAATGTTTTTCAAAATAAGTCTTAAGAGTTGCATTCTAAGATGAAGACCTACTACTTGGGACAATGAGCGCACAACCCTCTTGCATCACTATGGATGTTCCAAGTTTCGCTATCTAGAGTGTTGGTCGATCTAGGTGCATCAATGAACATTATGAGCCTAAGAACCTTTATCTACTTGAGGATTGACATCTCTAAACTCCAATCTAAGAAGATGATGTTGAAAGATTCAATGAACAAGGCGAGAGGGCCTTAGGTTCCATAGTGTTGCCTTTGGAGATAGATGATTGAAAGATTGAAGTTAAGTTTCAAATAATTAATTTTGATACATCTTTCAATGCTTTACTAGGGCAACCTTGGATTCATGACCACAACATGGTTTCATCCTCTTTACATCAGTGCATCAAGCTCATCAGGGATGGGATCAAATATTATGTCAAAGGAGATCTCAAAGTATTTGTAATCCATGAGGTCAGGATTTACGAAGATGTGGACTATTACCATCCTAATAAGAAAAATGTTTTCTCTCATGAACTTAATCAAAATGAAAAAGAAAAGAAAGAGAAAAGAAAAAAATGAAAAGAAAAAGAAAAAGATAATGAAAATGAAAAGAAAAGGGAGCAGAAGAAGACAATAGGGAGGAGATAGAGCCTGAGATTAGATTTCACCCATAGTTCATTACTTCATTTCAACAAAAGGGGAGAATGACCCGACCCCCACCAAGATGAGGAAGAGGAAAGTTTAGAGAAAGTCCTAGAAGTGGTAGACCTCCATACCTACCACTTACCAGGAGATTCATCCTAGCATCCAGAAGTACACCCGCCATCTACATAGACTTAGAATCTAGTTTAGAGGATGAGTTATATGTAGTTAGTGCCCCGGCTGCTTCTCTACATTAGCAGATCCCGTTAGAGGTGACACTAAAGCTTGACAGTGTTGAAGATTGGGTCCCCAAGCAAAGCATAAGTGTTTCTTAATTTTCTTTATTTGAAACTATTAGACAGCATAGGGGTGCCTTAGCTATAATCTTACTTTTCTCATAGAAAGTTAAAGGTTTAGTAGTAAAGGAAGCTCCCAAAATATGTGTGAATGCTAAACTCCAAAAGTTTTAGCCAGGATCAACATCCTTAAGCTGAGAAGTTGATGTAGAGCTTAAAGATGAATCATTTAAAGAGATAATAGAATTTAATTGGTACTCACTTTGTATTCTTAATCAAGAAAAGAAAGGTTTAATCCCACATATGTGGTCTAAGCACGTCAGAGTACTTCAAATGATTGTGAGACAATAAGTGTAAGAACTCAGTCAAAACCCAAACTAAGCTTTAGTACTAGTAGTAGATGATGACGATTACTGCAGTGTCATCACTAATCATTTGGAATCTAATAGGTTATTCTAAAATCACATTAAATCATATGAGGAGGTGTGTTTAGAAATTTTAGATGATCTAGATGATCTAAGTCAAGGATGCACCTCCAAAATTTGAAGAAGAAATCAAATCAACCATCAACAAACTTACATAATTCAACTTAGGGACTGAGGACAATCCACACCCAACATATGTTAGCTCCTTGTTGAGTGAATAAAATCAATGACTTAGTTAGGCTACTCACTGAGTTTAAGGACTATTTTTCTTAGAGTTATGAAGAAATGCTTTGATTAGCTCTTGAAGTAGTGGTTCATAAGCGATATAGCTTAACACTAACCCGTCAAGCAAGCTTAGACGCATGTGATTGAACATTGAACAACAAGTCAATTCTAAAGTCAAGAAACTGATCGATGCTAGTATCATCTAGGAGAAAAAAATACACCACCTGGTTGGCCAACATTGTCTCAGTTAGGAAGAAAAATGGCCAAATTCGCATATGCATCGACTTTAGGGATCTTAACAAGGCATGTCTGAAAGATGAATTTTCATAACCAATACTGAAACTAATTGTGAACATCGCCTCATGTCACACAATCTTCTCTTTCATGGATGGTTCATCTAGGTATAACCAAATAAAGATGGTACTAGAAGGTGAAAGTAACACTACTTTCAAAACCCCAATAGAATCTATTGTTATAAAGTCATGCCTTTCAACCTCAAAAATGTTGGAGCTACATATTAGGAGCCATGACTCAAATTTTTGATGAACACATTCACCACCAAGTTGAATGCTACATCAACAATCTCGTGGTCAATAGTAAAGAAAAGGAAGACCATCTCTTTAACTTAAGAGTAGTTTTCAAGAGGTTAAGATAATATAGTCTTAAAATGAATCCTCTGAAGTGTGCATTCGGAGTGACTTCAGGAAAGTTTTTGGAGTTTGTTTTTTGAATTGTGGGATTAAGATCAAGCTGGAGAAGATCAAAGCAATATTGGAAATTCCATCCCCTAAAAATCTAACCCAGCTTAAATCATTTCCAAGGAAAGTTGGCATATCAAAGATGCTTTATATCCAACCTATCAGGTAGATGTCAAATATTCTCAGCATTAGTCAAGAAATATGCCAAGTTCAAGTGAGATGATAGATTTCAACATGCATTTGAAAGAATCAAGCAATATCTTATGACACTGCCTGTCCTAGCCACCCCTATATTACCACTCATGCTTTATATCCAACCTATCAGGTAAATGTCAAACATTTTCAATACTAGTCAAGAAATATGCCAAGTTCAAGTGAGATGATAGATTCCAACATGTATTTGAAAGAATCAAGCAATATCTTATGACACACAGTCCTAGCCACCCCTATCTTGACCCCTCATACTTTACACTACTACACTAAATGACTTTGTCAGTGCTTTGTTGGCCCAAGCCAATGACAAGGGGAAAGAGAATGCTTTTAGAAGCATAGCCTAACTTTGATTTTTGCAGCCCAGAACCTACAACATTATATGCTCTCCCATAAAGTGAACTTGATTTCTAGAGATAATCTATAGCAATATCTCATGACATGGTCAATGCTATTTGGATGGCTGGCATGATGGTCCATGATTCTATCAGTTTGATATCACATTCATGCCCCTCTATGCAGTGAAGGGATATGCACTCGCAGACTTCCTAGTAGTGTACCCACTTCCTGCTGAAATTCTTTGCTCAATGATGACCTCCTAGATGAACAAATTATGAGCCTAGGGGGTGCAAACATTTGCTATTAGTAGATGTACTTTGATGTTGTGGCTTCCTCTCAAAGAGTACAAGAACTATAATCCACTCTACCAGGTAAGGTAGGGTAAGGGATAGTCCTCACACCATATTATGATATGATGAGATTCTCGAACCATCTATCTGAACCTTGCACAATAACAAGCAAATTTAAAGCTATGATTACTAGTTTGGAGTTAGCCATCTCATTAGGCATCAAAAGTATCAACATCTTTGGGGATTCACACTTTGTTGTCAACCATATTGTTGGGTCTTATAAGGTTCTAAAGCCCAAACTTCATCACTACCATAAGTACACCATGGAGTTATTAGCCTAGATCCTGGAGATCATAATTTATAAAATCCCCTATGGAGAAAATGTCATAATCGATGCCTTAGTTAAACTAACCAAAGAGTTTGTATATCTAGAAGATGAGTCCATATCAATAGAGGTTCACAACATACAAATCTTGGTTCTCATTGATGTTGAACTCATCAATAAACACACTCTTAAAGGGGAGGTTGCTATTTCCAAAAAGTATGAGGAGTTGTATTCAAGGCAACCCTTCATTGATTACATGAATAAAGGCAAACTACTTCAAGAGAAATTTCAAGCCCATCAAGTAAAGCCGAGGACGCTGCCCTACGCCCTCGTGGATGGTGTCTTATATCGATGGTCTTTCGATCATATATGATTATGTTGTTTAGACAAACATGAATCATGTAAGATTATGACCATGGTACACTCGAGATTATGTGGAGCTCATCAATCCAGCCCCAAGATGAAAGCCAAAATCAAGAGACTTGGGTATTACTAGCCGACGATGATCATGGATTGCATATTTGTAGCGAAGCATTGCCACAAATGCCAAGTACATTGAGTGGTTCTACACTAACCACCTAACATTCTACATCCAACTTTAGCCTCATGGCCATTGCAGTGTTGGGGTACTAACATAGTGGATATGTTTGATTCTCCCTCATCCAAGGGCCACCGTTTCATACTAATAACTATGGACTACTTCTCCAAGTGGGCGGAGGTGATTCTAATCAAGGAAGTTAAAGCTCAGCACGTGCCCAAATTCATCAGGAACCACATTGTGTAGATTTAGAGTGCCCCATCAATCATATCCAATAATGGTACCACTTTCAAGAGCACAAATATCAATAACTTCACCCAGAGACACAACATAGAGTGGAGGTACTCTACCATCTACTATCGATGGGAGAATGGTTTAACAGAAGCCTTCAATAAAACTCTCATCCAAATACTCAAGAAAACACTCAAAGATAACAAATGACACTAGCATGAGTAGTTAGTTGAAGATTTATGAGCTTATCACACTACATACAAGAGTCCAAAGCAATCTACCCAATTCTCCCTAGTGTATGGGTTTGAGGCCATTACCTTAGAGGTTCAGTTCCCATCAGTACATATGGTTGTGGGTGGTAAAATCATGATTGAATAGAATGCTAAGCGGTGTTTGGAAGAACTCAAAGGTTTGGAGGAGAGACTTACTAGCTTTTAAGAATCTCAAGTTGTATAAAGAAAAAATGGTTTAAGCTCATAATAAGTTGGTTCACCCAAGAGCTTTTCAAGTTCATAAGCTTATCTTAGTTCTAAGGAGACCAATTGTAACTCTTCGCAAGATGGGAGGCAAGTTTAAACCTACTTGGGAAGGCCCTTTCACTATAGTAAAGGCTAACATGGTGGCTCCTATCAACTCATCAATCATAATGATGAACACCCAATATGCTGGATAAATGGGCTCTATCTAAAGAAATATTATGTATAAAGAATGTCCCAAGTAATCTTTCATCAATAAAAATTCCATTTTGATTGAATTATTTTCCAAGTTAAAATATTTTCAATTGCCAAACTCTCGATGTATTTAGGGTAGGTGTAAGAGAACTTTAGCGACATCCTAGCCTTTATTAGCATCATGAAACACAAAATTATACACAAACACAAATAAGTCAAACACATATTCTATCACCTCGGACTACTTTGAGTTGAGATAAGACCCCCAGTGGCCCTTTCTTAATAGCTACTTTAGGTTAGGTCTAATTCACCACTTGGCCAACGATTATCCCGCTTAGAAAGATTTGAGCCCCCATGATTTCTTTATGGCTTGACCATTGCAAACCAATGAGCCCCCTTTGTAAGCTGCACTTCACTACATAACTAGTGGGTCATTTTAATAGCTAATCGTGTTCATGGAGATGTGAGTCCCCAAGCTTTCGCCTCGAGATGGCTATCGCATGTTGATTGGGTCTGAATCTATATATCTAAGGATTAGGGTAAAACCCCCAGTGGATCCTCTTCCTCTTGATTATTTTAAGCTTGGGTTCAATCCTCCTTGGTAACTCCCCACTTGGTAGTCGCCTAGGTCGATAGTAGATTTAGCTGACAGTAGACTATCTCGATAATAAGTTTCTCTTAGGAAGGTATGAGTCCCCTATGCTTTCTTCCTAAATTGATCATCGTAAACTGACATGCACCATAGGTTAGCTAGTGTTCATCTTGCTAACGGTAACCCATCTAGTGGATAACACTTCTCGGATAGATGTGAGTCCCAACACTTTCTTTATGAGTCGACCATTGTACACCTACAGGATTTATATTTCAAAGATTAGGATAAGACCCCAGAGCCTCTTCCTATGGGCATTCTATTTGGATTATGTCTTTACAACCCCATTAAGACATGACCCAGGTTACTATCAGATTGGAAAGTTCCCTCTTCCTAGTAGCCACCCCTTTGGTTGGAAGCTCCATACTGTGGATGTACGGACTATCTGTGGGCCAGTAAACCTTAGATAGGCCAAAGCCCCATTAGTTCCTTCTTAGTATGATCCATCGCAAACCAATAAAGTCCACACCAAATAAACAAATAAAATCAAATCTCTGGTGGATTAGGATATGACCCCAAATGACACCTCTTCCCAAATGGGGCATCCTATATTTTTGGGTAGTGTCAACAAAACTCCCTATAGGAATTGCCTTAACTACTTCAAGGTAAGATCCCAAGTAGCTCTTACTTAGTAGTCGCCAGTGTTCAACTTATTACATAATCAGGTTATCCTGGTGGTTGATTCTACTTTGGAAGATGTGAGTCCTCGAGCTTTATTCCTAGTTCAACCATCACAAATTGATGGGCAATGCTTAGGTTGGATAGTCTATAATATATGGCTGGTAGACTGCTCCTTTGAGTCAATAAGTCTAAAATAAGTCTGGGTTTTGGTTGCCCTTACATAGTGTGACATAAACCTATAAGGTCCATATTAACGCAGTAATCAAATGTAAGTCAAAATCAACATGAATTACCAAAGTTAAACAAAAAAATCATCAACTAAATAAATTAACTAAACTAAATTAACCAAACCAAATCAACTTTAACCCAAATCTCACTCACCCTTAACAAGGCCCTCACTCATGCCTTGGTATGATTCAATCACTAGAAAACCCATATTTATGTATTTGACATAAAGACAAATTCCAAATCATCATGCTCAGCAAATCATTATTCATACCCCCGATAGGATCATTTTTTGTGTCATTTACACAAAACTAAATTATGAATAAATCAAACCAAATGCAAACAATTCTTCTCCTATGCTTTAGCATGAAATGAAATGAACCAAATCACATTAGGACCTTAGTTCCATTTGCCTCTCCACTTAGGCATGATAGCCTTCATTAATGTTCATGACCTTCCTAGATTCTTTTTGATAATCTCATTCAATGCCAATACATGTGGTGTGCCTTGCTAGTTACACCACACCTATTGGGGGTCTTTTTGTTGACCTTACTTTTGGAGTGAGGATTAACCTTTCTTATCTTAGACTTAGGAACCTTCTAGACACTTGGATTTCCTTAGTTCTATACACTTCTAGTAATCAAGGGGACACTAAAACTTGAGATTAGACACTTAGAAGGTGTGACCCTAAGCTTGGAGTCCACCTTAGGACATATAGGTTTCATCCATCCTATGGCCTAAATCATGACTCATACCTATTCACTCATCCAAACTCAAGCTCATGTAGATGAAGCTAAACCAACTCTAACCCATTCAATTAATCTTATTTGAATTTGGTTTTCTAATCCAAGCTCCAAGCTAAAAGAACTTTGTCCTTAACCCAAGTTAACCCTACAACAATCCTATAACACAACACAAGCCCATTCAAGCAAACTAAATCCAACTTAATTTTCTCAATCACTCTAATTATTCAATAGAACATTTCAAACTTTTCCAATACTTGCAATTGAACTAAAGCAAGATGATCAACCCAAGTTTGCCCATTTGACCTAAAGGTTTCAAATGAGCAAAAAACTAATTGAACCCAAATTAATTGCAATCAAAGCCATCAATCAACTTTAAATTTATCATTGAACACATTCTCCAACCATCCTTAGCCCTAATTGGCCCACGTTGACTTGACCAAGTCACTTAACACAAAGTGACCCAAAATGGGTAATTGAACCAAACTCCAAGTAAACTCCCATTAGATCAAATCAAGTTAGATAATCCCTTCATTAATGATTATAGATCATTATTGAACACTCCACTACAATCAATTGGACCCTTTGACCAATGTTGACCTAATTTGTCCTAAAGGGTCAAATTAAACCAAATAAAATCCTAAACCAAATCTAAGTCTTTAACTTTTAAAGTATTCTAACCTATAATTAGACCATGTTTGTGGAATTAAACCTTTCTTTACTAGATTAAAGACACAAGGTCAGCACCAATCAAATGAAATTTTATTAATTCTTTGAATGATTCATCCTCAAGCTCTACATTAACTTCTTGGCTTGAGGATGTCACTCTTGAAAACAAAAAACCTTTGAGGTTTGGCATTTGCATATGTTTTGAGAACTTCCTTAACTACCAAACCTCTACTTTCTATGAGAAAAGTAGGGTTAGAGCTAAAGCGCCCAACATGTTGTTTTTTGATAGTTTCACATAAAGAAAACCCACATACTTTTGTGGTTTACTTGGGGACCCGGTCTTCATCACTATCTCACTCTACTATCACCTCCAATGGAGTATGCTAATGTAGAGAGGTAGCTAGTGTGCTTACTACATAGGACTCATCCTTTAAACTAAATTCTTAGTCTATGTAGATGCCAAGTGTACTAGACTTGCCTCTTCCTTCACCTAGGTGGAGGTTAGGTCATCCTCCCCACTTATTTGAATGGAGTGATGAACTCTATGTGGAATCTAATATCAAGCTCTATTTCCTTCTTAATGTCTTTTTTTGCTCCCTTAACTTGTCTTTTTCATTATCTTTTGTTTTTTCCTTTCTTTATTTTTTTCTTTTGATTGAGTTTACGATAGAAGACATTTTCTTTCTTAAAAAGGTAATAGGCCACATTCTCATAAATTCTGATCTCATGACTACAAATGGTTTGAGATCTTCTTTGACATAATATTCAATCTCATTCCTAATAAACTTGATGCACTAATGTAAGGAACATGGAACCATGTTATTCTCATGAATCTAGGGTCACCCTAACAAATCATTGAAAGATGTATCAGAATCTATTATGTGAAACTTGGCTCAATCTTCCAATCATATATCTCCAAAGAAAATATTGTGGAGCCTATGGCCCTCCCGCCTTATTCATTGAATCCTTTCAACATCATCCTCTCTAATTGACATTTATAGATGTTGATCCTTAAGTAGGCAAGGGTCCTTAGACTCATAATGTTCACTAATGCACCCAGATCAACCGATACTTTGGGTAGCCTAAACTTTCCAACATCTATTATAATATAGAGGGAGAGATTGTATACCTATAGCTTATCAGGTATACCTATAGCATCTTTTAAAGGATCATCAGAGTTGGACGACTCCAAATTTATCTCAAGTGGTGAACTTTGGAGATTCATAAAAGGAAATCTATTTCTAAATCAGAATGGAATTGATTAAAATTATTTAAATTACTATTATTATGACTTAGAGAGCTATCAAAAGGGATGAAATCAATGAGATCTTCAAAAGTAGATAGGATGTAAGTGAAATTATTCTTCTTTATTGATTTCTCCAATTTTTGGAAGTACATGATAAAAGTCAAGCAAAGTAAGCATGAGTGACTTGGTGCCCTCATCCATGGATACAACACTGCTAATGGCAATGGAGCTAATAGATAAGGTAGTTGCAATGGTGGGAGAGAGAATGGTGGACTCCGATGGTGGTGGCACTATAGAACTATCCCGAGCACGTGGTGGCTAATGTTGGGCTTCCACCTCCCTGAGTTATCCCTCATAACTAGTATACCTTCCTTAGTGTTGGAGGTCTGAGCTAAATCAAGCATCTGTAGATAAAGTTTCTTGAATTTAGAGATGATCTTTTTAGAGGTATGAGATAAAAAGATATACCAACTCTCTTTTATCTTAAGAGGATCAGATGTTTCCTCAAAGACTACTTTAATGGAGCCAGAATGTTGTTCCACTAGGTATTCTTTAGGAATCACTATGGCTCCTGACTTGTAGCTATGCTCAAGCCAATCCTTGAACATAAAACAATCCTTTAAGACATGGACTAGCATATGATGGTAGGCATAGTAATTAGGATCATCACTCCTACCCACTTCCTTTGACTTTTTAGGCTAAGGTAGCTAAAAATCAAGCTTCTTAAAGAGGTTCTTAAAGAATTTTTGACTCCCTCTTGAATGAATATGGCTTGTTGAGTTTATCAGTAAGAGTATGTGGATAATAGCTACTTAGTAGAGGATACTAGTATCACTGTTGTGTAAGCTATTGGGGCAGCCTTTGTGATGGCCAAGGTAGTTGAAGAGGAGGTGGGAGTAGAGGTTGCTTAGCTATAGACCTCTCAAACTATGCTCTCACTAGCTGCATCCCCTTGTTCACAGCTACTACCATCCCTAGCTTCTTATCAAACACTTTCTAAGGCTTTGTCTTGGATTACTAGTCTGAGAAGTGTAACTATTTAGCTTCCTCTTATAGGTTAGCCACCTTGCTAATTCACTTCTCAAATGTCTTAATAGTAAAGCCCTTGAGCATGAAGGCAACCAGGCCAGAATATTCTTGAGAAGAATTTAAATGGCATGCTACTCTTTTAGCTATGGTTCACATTTTATACTCTAGTTTCACCATCTAAGAATACAATCAACAATGGACTCATTAGGTTTTTGTTTTTCTACAATGAGGTCCCTTATAGTCACTCTTTGTTGGGCTCCTATGAATCTTTTAATAAAAAGTTACTCTTACTTCACAAAAGGTTTCACTGGACTGTTGGCCAGTTTAGCATACCAATGAAAGGCTACTCTAGAAAGGTTATTGATAAATTGCCTGAAGAGTAAGGCATCACTACCTGGCATTATAACAACTAGCCCTAAATTGTGCTATATGTTGCCTAGGGTTCCCATTGCCATTGATTACCTTGAAGGATGGTGGCACAAAACCCTTGGGGTATTGAACTACATCAAACTCCACTGGGTAGGGTCTACCTTTTGGAACCGATGAGCTCCTTTGGGCCTACACCGCTTCCTTCACTTATTATTCTGCCATCTACTTGATTTCTTTCTCATGCATAGAGGTGTTATCAGCTGTCTTTCTATGCAAGCTACCAATATCCTCACCCATTAGAGTAGTGCTCTTAGGACGACCTAGGATATGCACCAACTCAAGTCTATCAACCTACATATGAGTAGGTTGAGGGACAGGAGATTGATTCTACATTGCAAACTCCACTACCATCAACTCCTCTATTCTCCTCTCTATTTTATTAATATGATCATCCTTGAGTTTGATTTGTAGGAGAAGGTGTTGAGTTGAGTCTGATGCCTAACCTTCTTATAATGCCTTGAGCTTCTTACCAAGGCTATTCTCTATACAAGGATTGTCTATCAACCATGTGAACTTCAATGGTATCATCTAAGAGGTCATCCTTATCAACATTGAATTCTATCATACCCTCCTCTTGGTTAGAATAGTCATCTCCAATTATATGTCTCTCCATAACACGATAATCCTCAAATATCTCCTCCAATGATAGGAATCCACTCTACCAGGAACTATTGGGACATAGATTGGGTGATGATTCACTCTAGACTATGTCCTCAAGAGGTGATGCACTATATGTTTTGGATAGGAGGAGTGCTAGTTATGACTGGTTTGACAATCATAGGAGTCAACCCTGCACTCTATTCTTCCTCCTCCTCCAGCTCTAGTGGTGGAGCGACTACGACACTCTTAGGCTACCACTCTTTTTCTCCACCATTAGGCCGAGAGGTCAAGCAGGAGAGCTTGGCCTCACATCAACTAGTAAAGTGGATAGAGTGTGGTCATTGGGACAAAATCGTATCACCAATGGGAATGACTTATCTCTAGATGCTGACTTATGGTACTTGGCAGGTACTTCAAATGATGGGACATGAACTAGTGATGGTGGTTGGCAAGTGGAGAGGTGTGGTGGTGATGATGTTGGGTACCTCTTCACCAAAGGTGTCCTTCTATGGCTAGAACTAGTAAGGACTATCCATTATGAATGATTAATTTTTTTAGCACTCTGATCAGCGTGGTCAATCAATGTTAAGGTTGTCGACTGTCTAGAACCTCCTCCTCTCTCTTGCCCTCTTGGGCAACAACCTTGGCCTTTGTGGGCTTCTCTCCATAAATTTGATCCTCACCCTCCTAGGGATCACTCATCTTAGATCATGAATGGTAGTGGACTCAGATCATCCATGGACTCTCTTTACCCTCCTAAGTACGAACCTAGACCAGCATAAGGCTTCTTCCTCTCCTTATATGGTGTCTCATACTATGTGGGTCATGGGGGTGATGCTACTATCATCCTCACTTCCTCCTATCCCTCTGCAACTAAGAGAGGGTGAAACCTACTACCACCAAGAAGGGGAGAGATCTTACAAATGGACCCCTCTTCAACTACATGGGAGGCTTCCTCAACCACCTTGGCCATGTGCTCATAATACCTTTTGATCTTCCTATTCATACTATGACACTGAGTCTTGGTCAAGGGTGCATGGCAAGAGCTAGTAGCAATATCAAAGGTGGGAGAAATAATCTCAGGTGTTAGAACTGAGTTCCATTTAAAAATTGGGGTTACGATAAAGGCATTACTAGTCCTAGCAGAAGCTGTGGCAGGCACATGTGGTACTCTTGGCATGGGAACCTCTAAGGTTTTCTTCTTCAATGATGGGAACTCAGTGTTTGATTGGAGATCAAATTTTAGAAGTGGCTTCCTATCGGCCACCTCCTCTCTACTCACTATACTGAGGGTAGGACCATCACAAGTAACTTTGAAGTGCTCAAACCTAAGGCCAAACTTGATGACTAGGGAAGAGGTGAGTATGGCCTGATCCACAACCAAATCCACACTTAAAATGAGCTTTCTATAAGACATGGTGACTGAGTAGTCAAAAGAAAGAATACTGGGGCTTTCCTCTTCTTTGTTGGAGAAGAAAGGCATAGGATTAGACTTTATTTTAGCAATTATTATTTTTACTTGATGGGGTTCATATATGTATTGAAGAGATTTGTAATTTTGAGGAGGAATGTTTTATTTAGTTTGAACTTCATCAAAAGTAAGATCAAATGAATTTTGAAGATGTTGGATGAACTTAACTTTGTTATGCTAGTGGAAAGAGGTTCTTAAAATTTTAGATTGAGTTTATTTAGTTTATTTTGGGCAACTTCTTGATCAATTCTTCTTACCTATTGGAGGTCCAATAGGGGTTTTAGGATCTACTAGAGTGAGGTGGATGTTTCACACACTTGTGTAAGGATGAAATAGATGAGGTGCCCAACAAAAGGAATGATAGTCTTGGATAAGTCCACTATCAATATTTTGATATAATGATTGACTACTAAATATGGAGAGAGAAACTTTCTCGAGCAAAGTCATCAGAAAAATCTGTGGTGTTTTAATTTGGAGTCGTAAGGAGACCACACAGATCTAAGGGGGTACTTATTGAAGTGATCGGGTGTGACATTAAGGTATGATGTACTATCTTGGAAGATAAAAACATCACCCTATAATGGACCTAATCACCTAATAAGACTCCTACGGCAGATGAGTTCTACATATATATCAGAGATCTTACCACTACTTTACATAGATAAGTAAAGTAGAGTTTATTTTATGTCAGGTTCTTTAGTTCCCTATGGAAGCAAGCTTCCATAGTTAAATAAATCTTAGAAAATGGGAATTTCCTAAGAACACTATCGATTAAAGTAGTTAATAAGTATCTCTAAAGATTTTAAAGTTAGATTATCAAAGAATTGGCTATTATTAGAAATTAAATAGGATTGTTCAAATATGAAGACTTCTTCATAGATTCCAAGGAGAATAAGTAAGAAGCACCCATGATACTAGGAAGCCTAGTGAGTGCTTCAATCTACCTTATAGTGAGATTTTATATTTTTGAAAGAGAGAATTTACTTTTATTTAAGTTGAAATCTTATTAGAATGCTATGGCTTATAGTCCAAACAATAAGATTATAAAAATGCCTAAGAGGTAAGGACTTATACTCATATCCTAAAGGAAATAAGTAGCCTTAGAACCTAAATCTAAAATACTTAGTATAAGCTAGAAGCACGACCTAAGTTCAATCAAGAAAATAAGATATAATGGTTCACCTCCACAAGAGAGAATGAACATATCTTGACTCTCCTAGACTTACAATCACATGGAGTGGCTGCTAGCTAACACTCCTATGCTTTATAACCATGTAGACTGATAAAAATTCAAGATAGCTAGGTTGTTATTAAATTAGGAAAGAAGTTTGAGTCCTAAACTCACTCCCAGAGAATATATAATGTTTGGTATCCAAACATGACTTAGACTATTGTTAAAAATTTATAAGTTTTTTTAGATCATTATAGTGTTTATTTTTGGATGGGTTGTGGACACCATATAGATCATAAGGGGGTACTTATTGAAGTCAAACATGACATTAAGGTATGATGTCTTATCTGGACCAATAGTGGACTTAATCACCTAATAAGGACTCATAAGGCATGATAGGTCTTCATATGTACAAGAGATTCATTCCCTACTTTACATGGAAAAGTAATGTAGGTTTATTTTATGTTGGGTTCTTTAGTTTCCTATGGAAGCAAGCCTCGAGTTAATTACATCCTAGGAAAAAAATTCCTAAGAATACTCTCGGTTAAAGTAGTCAATTATTGTCTCTAAATATTTCAAGGTTAAGACTATCAAAGTATTGTCTATTTTGGAAAATCAAATGGGATTGTTCAATTAGAAGACTTATTTTGGAATCCAAAGAAAAAGTAAGTATGAAATGCTCATGATAGTAGAAATCCTAGTAAGCATTCCAACCTATCATATGGTGAGGTTTTATATTTTTTAAAGTGAGAGGATTTATTTAAGTTAAAATTTTATTAGATTGCTAGGGCTTATAATCCATCAACATAAGATTATGGAAATGCCTAAGAGGTGAGGATTTTCACCCATAGCCCAAATGAAATGAGTGACCTTAGATCCTAAATCTAGGAGTTTTAGCACAAGCTAGAGCATGACCTAAATATAATCGAAAGGGGATATAAAGGTTTACCTCCATGAGAGAGGATAAACTGTCTGACTCTTCTGGACTTACAACCACCTAGAGTGGTTGCCATCTAACACCTCCTATATTTTAAATCCATGTAGTCCCATCTTATATAATTGCAAGATGGCTTAAGCTATTATTTAATTTGGAAAGAGTCTAGAGTCCTAAACTCACTCCCTAAGAGACTAAATCATATTTTGTATAAACATATGACTTAGTATAAAAATGCAAAATCTTTTCAAATTTTATATTATTTTGACACATTTATTTTGGACAAAGGCTTTGAAATCTCTTATGCCTAAATGCATGATGAAATTAGATTGTTGGCCAAATCAAAATAGAAAGAGAGTGGAGCTCCATCAAAGGGGTTTCTCTCATAGGTCAAGCAGTCCCTAAAGTGCAAGAATGGAGGCCCTTATTTACAAGAGTGATAGAAGATGCCATGCATGATGTGAGACATGCAACATAGAGCTAAAGGGTTGCTAAATATTTTAATTATCTTGATTACAACCTAAGCTTTAAGATGAGGTTGTGAGTTGTTTAAAATTTAATTATGAATTGTTAATTGGGATAGAAAATTATTTTTTTCTTAAGAGCCTACCGCATCAGGCCACACATTCAAACATCAATCATAAAGAAACTATGAAAAGATTCAATTCTATTATGTAATCTAAACATAACATCAACCAAACATGTATAGGTTTCATAAAAGAATACAAGGCTAGTGTGGCAGAGTACCGCTGTACACCCCGGAAATAAGAAAAGATGGGTAGCCGAGGTTTAGCTTTATACAATCTGAATTACAAAATAATATTACAATTGAGAATTGAATACATATTATGGGGTCTTCATTGTTCATTTCTTCTTCCTCCTTTCCTTTGATTTGATTTGCTCCAAAGCATCACAGGGCATCCCAAGACTAAGCCTTATAACCTCTACTCATCCTAATCCCCATAGCACTAATCCTAATTCCTATTGCAAAATTATATTTTATGAAAAGTAAATCTAACTACACTGCAAATAGATGTTAGCTAAACATACATACAGACCCAAGAAATTATATTTCATAATTTAAACTTAGCACCGTACACATGGGTAACCAAGCCCACCTGTCCTAACATGAATTGTGCTTAGGAGCATAAGTAACTTATAAAGAGAACATTTATATTTATTTTTGAATGACCCTTTAAGCTCAATCCCCTGCATAAAGTAATATTTGTCTATCAACAGCCTAACATCTAGTCTACGACCCACATTCCTAACATCCAGTCTTAAATATTACATCAAAAAATAAAACACATTATCATTACATACACCATCCTAACTTAAACCTAGAAGTTGTGACTTAGCATTCTAATGTGTGCTTAAGCTTTATGTGGTATGTCTTAGCTATGCTTTTGAATTATAATTTTCTAAAATTTGAAATTATTTTTATTTTTATTTCTAAGTATGAAAAATTAAAATTTAAAATTATTTAAGTTAACATGATGGGTGGTTTCATTTTAAGTTGTTTAAAGGGTTGAAAGTTTTAATTTGTATTTTGTTTTGTTTCATTTGATTTACAAATAGTATCTAAGTGTTATAAAGATAAGAAAGAGGCTTAGCCTTTGCATCCCTACCTTAAGTTAGTTTTTTAAAGCATAGTGTTATGATTTAGTTTCTTTTAGTGAATGTTGTATTAAATATTTTAGTAATCCTAAGTTTAGGTTGACCTTAAAGAATCCTATTCAACATGAAAGACATCTTAAGATTAATGTGGTTGAATTACCATCACATAGAACATGTTAAACCATTCCTTTTGATCACCCATAACTTGCATATTATATAAAACTTAGTGTACCTATACATACAACATATTTTTCCACACTTGAATGATCATGGATGAATACATTTGGAAATTGTATTTTACTTGATTGAAATATTTATACATGTAAATTAAAGCTCTATCTAAATTCTAATTCAAATATACATAGGAATGAAATCCAACAAGTATGTGCCAATGTTAAACCAGGGAAGTGAGGTAATTAATTGACCACCTTGGGGATACTTAAAGCCTCGTATTCTCAGGATGTCCAGATTATATACATATCATCATTCAAACATATATAAATCCATATATGAATATAGAAAGAAATCATTACCTTTACATGCAATGCCTTTGGTATGCTTAAATGATTATGAATGCATGTATTTTTAATAGAAAAGGGGATTTTCATTCCCTAACTAAATACACATACACATGCAAGAAAGTTTTAAGCAAGTATATACCATTATTAAGCTAGGAAAGTGAGGTAATCAAATGACCTCTTTAGGGCTACTTAAAATCTCAAATTCTCAGGATGTCCAGACTATATACTTACTATCTTAAACACATATGAATGTATACATGATTAAGAGAATGAAAATCATGTGAAAGATCATATTTTATTTGATTGAATTATTTATGCATGTGAATTAAAGCTCTATCCAAATTCTAATACAAATATACATAGGAATGAAATTAAATAAGTACGTGCCATTATTAAACTAGGGAAGTGTGGTAATCAAATGACCTCCTTGGGGTTGCTTAAAGCCATGTATTCCTAGATATGTCCAAACTATATACTTATTATCATTCAAATATATATAAATTTATATAGGAACTTAGGAAAGAAAGCCAAAATTCAACATACTTAAGCTATGAACACATGAAAATCCTATGTATATTCAAAACTACTATCACTCCAAATGTTATTATCAACTTATATTTTTTTTGAAAAGAAATTTGGATTTATTAGTGATATTACCTACATATGACAAAATTAAGCCAACACATGCAATTTTACATAAGTAAATTTAATTTAATTCCTTTGAATTTAGAAACATGAATATGATATCACATGACATACAATATTTAAAGTGATTAAAAAGGAATAGATTAACATAACCATATGATTCATTCAATTACACTAATTCCTAAGGACAATCATAATAAATAAAAATTATTTAAAGAAAATAAAAGCTTCTTATTAAATTGATTGTTGGATTTCAATTAGACTTAGAGAAAATAAGTCATTTGTTGTTTTTAATCCCATTCCCATGATTGTAATCTTAATTCATTTAAGGAAAGATAATTAATTGACTTTTATGATTTAATTAGGTTGATTCATTAAACATTCTACTTAATTACCCTTTCCTATGCTTCTTTACTTTGATTAATCATTTAATCATGAGCCACTAATGACATGAACATGAGGAAAAATAAAAGTGCAATGCTCCTAAAGGACCAAATGCAATTGGCTCATGATTAGATATTAATTAAGTTAACGAATAATCTAATTAAGTACTTTAATGATTTTTTCACACTTATGTGTTAATCATAATTTCCTTAAGAATCTTTATGTTATTGAACACATAAAGATGAACCCTTAATTTAAATATTGATTATCTAATATGATTAACATTTTTCATTTGATTAAATTTAGCCATTAATTAAGTATTCAAATCCTTAATCAATTCATGTTTTAATTAACTCTCTTTAATGAAATGAAGTTGAAAAAGTAATTAGGAAAGAGGTTCTAATCACTCTCCCGCATCATCTCATTGTTAATTAATGATTAATAGAGTTAAATTAATTTATGTTTATTATTTGGAACTTTAATTAATCGTTAAATTAACTAAGAGAGTAATTAAGGTTTGGTTTTAATTTCCTATTACATAGCCAATAAATCTAGGAAAATCATGAGAGGAAAGGTCAACCCACTAAATCATCATGCCAAATTTGGGATTAATCGCATAAGTAAATAGGGCTTAATTAAGCTAATTAAGAGATATTTAAAATTTAATTATGTCTTAATCATTATTTAAAATCAAACGAAATCATTTTTATTAAATTCTCCAATATTTAACCTTTCCAAAATGTATTTATATGAATTTTTTGGATTTTTGTATAATTAGTTATGATTTTAGGAAGCTTCAACCAATTAAAATATATGGTCAAGCCAAATTAATACCTAATCATGTCGGGGCCGTGGATGGCTGGCGTGGCAATGCTTTTCATGTGGCACCATAGGATTGGCCACTTAAATGGTCTGACACGACATTAACGTGGTAGCGTGTGGACATGTTTTCGTCCCCATCATCTTATCTAAGATATTAGAAAGTGGGGATTAATCTCACAATTCCTATAGAATTAAATCAAATTAAATTTAATGAATTAATCATGGCCATCCATTCTAATCACGGAATAGATGGTGGATGATCCTTCATCCTCCGAGTGATGAAGACGAACACTATCGCCCTCCCACACTCGATCCAAGCTTGCCAGAGCTCATGAAGGCTCAGGATCAATTCCAAAAGCTTCAGGAAGAAATTTAGAGATCTAACAGTGCAAATTCCACAAAATCACCATTTCTTTTACAAAGGCCTAACAAAGAATATGAAAATTTCACTATTTCCTAGAATTTATTCAACCAAAGCTCATGACTGGTGATTAACCAATCGAGGTAGTGTGTTCTTAAAGAGATAAAGTATTGCTAAGAAGCTCATGCTTTGCCTCCTCATTAATTGCTTTGTGGACCAAGTGTTGCCAAAAAAACTCATCTCCAGTGCTCAAATCGATATGGAATCGATTCATTTCTCCTCACCGAAGCTCGATTAAGGTATGGGTAAAGTTAAATTGAAAATGGTCGAGTTTGGAGGAGGTTGGATGGAGATTGGCTCTGTCTATTTTGGGCTTGGTGTTTCCAATAATAGGGAGGCTCTGGGAACTTGGGGAAGCTTTGGGAGACTCACCTTGAGTTGCTTATGCTCTGAGAATGTGTATTGTGTGGAATGAGATCGAATGGGGAGGAGTCTCTCCTCCCCATCCAAACCAATGACTTAGATGAATTCTCAAATTGCAGGTGTCTGGCGAGAGCACGCGGACATAGGTGGTAGGGAATCAATGAGGTTGATCGATCTGAGTGGAGGAGTGAGGGAGAGTGGCTGCCAAAGGCTGAGTTGGTTGTCCTTGGTTTTCTATGTGTGCCGATGGGAGAAAGTGGGTTAGCTCACCTCCACTGGCTCATGGCTAACCCAACCAACTTTAGGTCAGGTGAGCTAGTGGTCCTCATGTCCAAATAGAGCTTATGGTGGCTTCCAAGGGTATGATAGTGGGTTTGACCATCCAAACAAAATGGGTTTTATCCCACTTAAAAGGCTTTACCCAATGGGTAATGATTCAAATTAGGTTGGACTTGGGTTGGGTTGGCTTTGTCCTAACCCATGGTGACCGAAGGATGGGTCATGCCAAGTTTGAATAGGTTTGGGCTTGGTTTGGTTAGGTTTGGCTCAATTAAACCCATGTAGGTCAAATTGGGCTAGGTTGGGTCAAGTTGAGCAATTGGTCAAATTGGGCCAAGCCATGGATTGATACAAGTTCAAATGAGTATTTGGGATATTTTGGTTCAATTGGTTTGGTTTGGTTTGCATTAGATTTGAATTTAATAAATATGGGTTCATATGGGTTAAATGGGCTAAATGAGCTAAGTTGACCAATTTCAAATTGGAGAAATTTGCTTAGGTAGGTGTTGGTTTAGGTTCAATTGATCATTCAAAGATGATTGTAGGTTTTGATTTCAATCAATTTGGATTTAGGAATGATTTAGACCAATTTGACCCTTTAGGTTAATTTGGGCTAAATGGGTCAATTGGGTTCAATGGATGCTTTGATCATGTTCAATAGTCAATTTGGAATGGATTTGAGTCAATGATTTCATCAATTTGGATTAGATTTTGATCTGGTCCAATTTGATCTTTTAGGTCAAATTGGGTCAACTTGGGTCAAAGGGGCCAATTGACATGGTCTGGCTCAATTAATCCTCAAGTTATGTTCAAGGATCAATTTAAAGTTGGTATGAATCATTGGTTTCAATCAATTTGAATTGGGATGAGATTTGGTTCAATTTGGCTCATGTAAGCTAAAAGGATTAACTTAGGTCAAATGATCAAATTAACTTCATTTGACTCATATGATTGTAATTGATCAATCAAGGGTGATAAATAATCATTGTAGGAGGTTTTGGATAAATTTAATCTAATTTGGGTTGGATTAGAATTTTACTCAAATGGTCCTTTAGGTCACTTTGGGTCAATCAAGTTGATTTTGGGTTGAATTTAGTTTGATTGAGTTTGATAATCGATTTTGAATTGATTGGTGGCCTTGTTGCAATTGATTTGGGTTTACTTGGATTTTGGCTCATCTGGACATTTTGGGTTCAAATAGGTTAACTTGGGTTACTTGAATTAATTTTGTCCAATAGGTTTGATTGGCTTGATTGTAACTTTTGGAAGAGTTTGAGATGATGATTTGAATGGTTTGAGAAAATCAATTAATTTGGTTTGATTGAAGGAGGTTTGGGATCAAATCCATAGGGTTGAATCATAGGGTTAAGATGGGTTTGATTTTGTCTAAGAGTTTGGATATGAGATTGGATTCAATTGGTATTGGTGTGATTTGAGGTTTGATTTTGCATTGATTTGAAGTTGGTTTTACAATTAAGATTAGGCATAAGTCATGTGTTAGGCCATATGGTAAGTAGGTTTTCTTAGTCCTAAGTCATAGCCTAACCCTATGGCAAATTCTCCTAAGTCCCTTAGGTTTGGGTTAAGTGTTCACTTACTCCCTACAAGTGTCTTATGATTAAGGAAGTCTTAGTGTCTATAGTACTCCTAGGTTTAAGATGGGAAGATTGAATCCTTACTCTAAAAGTGAGGTCAACAATCATTTGATGAATTTATTTTTGGACCAAGGCTTGGGATAATTATACCTATATGCATGATAATTAATTCATGGGCTAAATCAATTAGAAATAGGTGTTCTCCACTATAAGAGATTTCTCTCAAAGGTCAAGCATATCCCCTATCATGCAAAAGTGGAGACCCTCCCTATCCAAGAGTGACACAATATGTTATGCATATTGTTGGAGCATACAATCATTTAGCTAAGAGTTATTAAATATTTTATTTTCTTGATTAAGAACCTAGGCTTTAAAATGAGGTTATGAGTTGTATTAAAATTTAGTTATGAATTATTTTATGAGGATAGAAAATTTAATTTTCTCTTAAAGAGGCTACTGCATCTAGCCACACATCAAATCATCACATTTTAAGAAAACTATGAAAAGCATGTCATTTATATTGCACAAACTAAACACAATAATCAAATATTTGAATTTCATAAAAAAATATAAGGTTGGTGCGGTAGAATCGCCATTACACGAAAAAAAGAAAAAGTTGGGTAGCCAAGCTCTGCCCTTATACAACCGGATTATAATTAAATATTACAATTAAAATAAATATTATGGGGGTCTTCAATCTTTGTTCTTCTTTTTTTTCTTAGATGTATTTAATCCAGGGTTCTCAGGGCCTCCCAAGTCTTTGCCTTCTAGCCACCATCATAAATCCCATAGCACTAATCCTAATCTTATTACTAAAAATTACATATTTATGAAAAATGAAATCTAACTACACCTGCAAAATAAATGTTAGCTAAATAAGCATACAAGCCAAGCAATTATATTTCATATATTTGGACTTAGCACCCTACACTTGGGTAGCCAAGCCCACTTGTCCTAATTGGATTATTCTTAGTGGAATAAACCATATCCACAAGCAAAAACATTTATGTTTATTTATTATTACACTGCCCCTTTAGCATAATCCCCTGCATAAAATATCATTAGGCTAATAACAACTTAAGATCTAGTCTATGCATAAACAATCCTAACATCCAGTCTAAAATATTACATCATAAAATAAAACACATCATCATAACATACACCAGCTAACTTAACACTAGAATTGGTGACTTAGCATTCTAATGTGTATGTTGGGCTTAGTGTGGAGTGTCTTGATTAAGCTTTAGAAGTATAATTGTTTAATGTTTTATTATATTTAAATCATTCATTAGGGATGGTTTCACTTCAAATCTTTTAATAAATTGATTGATTTTAATTTACAATTTCTTGTTTTATTTAATGCTTACTTAACATCTAATTATTATAAAGAGAAGAATGAGGTTTGTCCCCATCCCATTCTAAGTTATTTTTCTAAAGGTATATTATCATGGCTTTAGTTTCCTTAGTGAACCTCTTTTGAATATTTTATTAAGCCTAAGTTTAGATTAGTTTTAAGTAATTTTATTTCAAACATGAAAGACATCTTATGATCAATGAAATTAAGTCACCATCACATGAATAACATTCCACTATTTATCATTATCAATAGCATACACATTCTTTCATTTTTTTATTTTTTTTCAAATATTTAATTTGATATATGCTTGTACATGCAATGTATAGTCATATTTTGCACACTTAATGATCATTAATGCATGAATTTAATAGAAGAGAAAGATTTCATCTCTTAGCTAAACATATGCAAATATGCACTAGAAATTTAAACAAGTACATGTTATTGTTAAACTAGGAAAGTTTGATTATCAAAGACCTCCTTAGGGCTACTTAAAACCTCATGTTCTTGAGATGTCTAGACTTTATACTTTCAATTTAAATACATGTAAACTTATCTACAAGTATAGAAATAAAATCATGCAAAGGTTATATAAAACTTTTATTCATATAAAGTTTAACGACATGAAAAAGAAAAGTTTTATCCCAAATTCTAGCACATGTATACACATAAATGAAATTAAGAAAGTGTGTGTCATTGTTAAACTAAGGAAGTGAGATTATCTAATGCTGCTTAAAGCCTCATATTCTTGGGATGTCCAAACTATATACTTGCTAACCCAAATACATGTAAACATATATTGAAAAAATAAAGATAAAATAATCTTTTATTATCTTTAAATTACAACTAAATAGAAACTTCATTAAGTATTTATAACAAACATTAACTTAAACTTCATACTTTCCATTCATTATTAACTTATAATTTCAAAAATAATTTGAGATTTATTAGTGATAATAGCCACACTTTATAATAACATTTATCCAATACATGCAACTTAAATGTAATCATATTCTTTTAATTATTTTTTTAAATATGAACATATAAAAGAAATGGCATGCACATTTATAATAATTGAAAGTAATTAAATGTTTCCACATAACATACTCAATTACATTGAATCCTAAGGACAATCAAGCTAAATAAACATTCCTTAACTCTAATTGAAGTATTTAGAAAGTTTGACTTTTATGTTTAAGTTGTTATAACCTAAAGAGAAGAAATGATACTTAGGATTTACCCCATTGCCATTTTGGTGATTTGACATATTTAAAGAAATAAATTAAATAGATTTTATGAGTTGATTATGTTCAAGCCATTATGCACATCAACTTAATTACCCTTCCCCAAGCTTCTTTAATTTAATTAACTATTTTGATCATAAGCCTTCAATGATATGCTTTGGGAAAAAAAAATTAGCAGTGCACCTAAAGGAGTCTAATGCAATTAGGCTCATGCTTAAGAGTTAATTAAATTAAAGGAGAAAAATCTCTAAGTTAAATACTCTTATGATTTTCCCACACCAATGGGATAATCATAATTTCTTTAATAACTTTATGTTATTAAACACATGAAGGGATTAATGGATTATATTTGAATTATTTAAATTAATTTCTAATTTTTATTGATTTTTCTTAATTATTCCTTAATTATTAAACATATTAATTAACCTCTCAATAAAGTATATTTGGAGAAATAATTAGGAAAGGGATTCTAATTATTTCTCTAGTTATATCCATTATTTATATTGATTAATTAACACTAATTATTTAATTTTTACTGTTCATAAAGTTTATTAATCATTTAATTAATTAAAATTATTAAACTATATGGCAAATAATTCTAAAAAAATTATGGGAGGTAGAGGACATCCCATAGAATCATATAACCAAATTTGGAATTAGTTAGCTAAATAAGTTGGCCTTAATTAAGGTAATTAGCCTGAGCTTCAAATCTTAATTAATCATTCATTAGATGTTAATTAGGATTTTATTTTTATTAAATTCTCCATTGTCTAACCTTTAAAATTGTTTAATTTGTACTTTTGGAATTTTTTTATAGTTAGTTGTGATTTTTTGAAGTTTTGGTCATTTAATTATATTTTAAAGCCTTAATTAGAATTTTAAATCTTGATGCTAAGAGATGCTGATGCGGCAGTGCTTTCCATGTGGTGCCATGGTATTGGCCACTTAAATCATGTGATGGGGCAACTAACTCAGCAGTGATGGATGCAGTTTCATCTCAATCATCCGATCTTAGATTAGACAGCTGATAATAATCTCATCATTTCAAAGGGATTAAATTGATATTTCTAACATGATTAATCACGGTCGTCAATTTTAATCATCGGAATAGACAGCCAGTTCCTTTATCCCACGAGTGTTTGAATATGGACACCATTCACCTTCTACTGCTCGATCCAAGCTTGAGCTCATTCAATGGTGAAATTGAATCCAAAATGACCAGTGAATGAATCTAGAGAGATCCTATGGTGGATATCACATGAAAACATGATTCACTATAAAAAAAAGACCAATATTTAGAGGCCAAAGACTATGATTGCCAGATTTTTACCTCACTAGAGCTGTAGACTTGGGGTCCAAAGATAGAGGTAGCATCATCTTCAAGAGATGAAGACCCCCTGAGAAGATCTTGAGCTACCTCCCCTTTGATCGGTTTGTGTATCAAATGCTACGCAAAGCTCACCGGAGCTGGTCTAGGGATGTCTTTCGGTGGTCAAATCACTTGGGAAATGATTTATTTTAGTTTTCCAGAGTGATGTGAAGGTGTGGGAAGAGTTAATTTGAGTTTTATAAAGATTTGAGAAGTTTTGATGGACAGAACCCTGAGTCTGATTGAGAGCTAGTCTTCGCTGGTGGACGCATGAGGAGCTCACTACAGGATATGGGACTGTGCAAAATGCTCTAGAAAAGCTTTATGTTGAGTTTGAATGGATGGTAGGAGTATACTCTCCTCCCAGCTGAACTAAAGGGTGGGATTGGTTCAGCCTTTGGTAGCCATCCAACTAGAGTAGGTGGTGGCCAAGATGGCGGGGGCTGAAGTGGGTGAAGATGAGAGGCTAAAAGAATGTAGTGGGCTTCCATGAGGTGTACACTCTCCCTTATGCGGACCAATGCTTGCCCATGAATGAACTCATCCTCTCTTGGACAAAGGATAATCAATAGCTTTGGGTTAGGTTGGGTCAGTAGTCCTCTGTCCAAAAAGAGCCTAAGGTGGCTACCATGGGATAAGGGATTGGAGAACCCACCCAAATGGGGATTTTGTCCCATTTGGATGGCTTAGTTCAATGGGTTTGACCCAAACCAGGTTCACCATGAGTTGGACCCACTTAGGCAGGCCTATGGTGACCCAAGGATGAGTCATGCTATTTTGGATGGGTTTAGGCTTGGTTTGGTTGGGTTTGGCTCAATTTGACCCATATAAGTCAAATGGAATCAAATTAGGCTAAGTTGACCATTTTGACCAAATTATGTCAAAGTGATGACTTGGATAAGTTTAATTGGTCATTTGGAGTGAATGAGTGCAATTGGTTTGATTCAATTTTAAGTTTAATTTGGATTTGGTTCATATGGTTCAATTTGGGTTAAATGGGTCATGTTGACCAATTTGACCAAATTAGCCAAATTAACTTGAGTATGTTAAGTCTATGTCCAATTGGTCATTTGTAATTGCTTAGAAAAGTTTATTTGAATTGATTTAAATTTTGGAGTGATTTGGTTCAATTTGACCCTTTAGGTCAAATTGGGCTAAGTAGGCTAATTGGGTTGGATTGACCAAATTGGGTTCAATTGGAGGTTGGATCATGTTTAATACTCAAATAGTGACTAATTGGAAGCATTAGTTTCAACCAATTTAGTTTTAGGATTTGATTTGGTTCAATTTAACCCTTTGGGTCAAATTAGGTCAACTTGGTTCAAAGGGCAAAATTGGCTTGATTAGGTTCAATTGATTATAGTGGATTGTTCAATAATGACCTATGATCATCAATGAAGGGATTGGATGGCTTGATTTGACCTAATGGGAGTTTAATTAGAGTTTTCTCAATTACCCCTATTAGGTCACTTTGGGTTAAGTGGTTTGGTCAAGTCAACTTGGACCAATTGGGGTTATAGATGGTTGAGATGTGTTCAATAATAATTTGAGGTTGATTGGTGGTTTTGATTACAATTGATTTGGGCTTGATTAGGTTTTATCTCATTTGAACCTTTTAGGTAAAATGGGCTAACTTGAGTTGATCAAATTCCCTTAGTTTAATTGGCTTGATTGCAAATGTTAGAGTGGCTTGAAATGATCTATTGAATAATTAGAATGATTGAGAAAATCAAATTGGATTTAGCTTATTGAATGAGTTTGAATGGAGTTATAGGATTATAATGGGTTAACTAGAGTTAAGATCCAAGTTAATTTGGCTTGGAACTTGGATTAAGGAACCAAATTCAATTAAGGTTAATTGAATCAATTTGAGTTGTTTCAGATCCAACCACATTAGCTTAAGTTAGGATGAGAGGATGGGCATGAGTCTTAGTTTAGGCCTTAGAGTAGGTGAAACTACTTGTCCTAAGGTAAACTCTAGGCTTAACTATAGTGTTCCTTTAATCACTAGAAGTGTCCTAGTTGTAAGGAAGTCCAAGTTTCTAGAAGGCTCCTAGATCTAAGATGGGAGGGATTAATCTTGTCTCCAAAAGTGAGGTTAACAGCCACAAAGTAAAAGAATAATCTCATCAAAATTGGGATGATCATTGTAGTAAGAGAGATGTTGATCATATTCATTATTGGGAAGATTGTAATATGCAATTATAGCACTACTACATAACTCACCAGCTTTCCATGGATGTATTCCTTATTGTCCTAGCCGTTTTGGCCATCCCATGCATTTGCAAAGAATTCACGTCCTATTGGGATGATGCAAGAATTATTATCATAAGCCAAATAAGCCATCTTCACTCCATGATTATCTCCTCCATGCTACCACCTAGATTCTAGAATTAGGTGTTTATGAAAGAGAGCGTGCTGGAAACACTCTTCAATGCCGGCACAAATGAAGCGATTGACATCACTGGATACCCTCTTCTTGCCCACAACTTTTCTAAGAGGCATGATTAATAATGAAATTGGAAAGCTGATGAGCTAGAGAATAAAGGAAATTCTTCTAAGAAAGGATCCCTAAATGTAAATTCTTAACAACTTGGGCCTCTATTTAAAAATTAAGAGCCAACCCCATGGCGCCCAGACCTGGTGCCAAGGTTCTACCTTCTCAAGTTGCATAACATAGCCTCAGCACCGTGGCTTCCACTTGCTGTGCCGAGGTGCTGGTCAACTCATCTTATCGGTTACTATGCGATCAAAAAGATAGAATTAATTATAATAAATATTCATAACTTACGCATGAAAAATGAGCACAGCGCCACAGCGCTATGACCCAATGCCACGATGTTCATTAAAATGAGGCTATCATTCCACCTTAAAATCTGCTACCATGTCTATCAAAAATCTTGACCAGCGTTATGGCTACATGATGGCACCTATTCATTCACCATGTGAACATTTTTTATTCATCATACAAACACCCCATGATTCATTCATCATGCGAACACCCCATAATTTGTTCATGACATGAACAAATTCATATCCATCCACCAAGTGGATAACAATGATTTTTGGCATTCTAAGGGATGTAAGACAAGCAACCTATTTGTCACCATGTGAAAAATTATTTTTTCATCATGCGAACACCCCATAATTCATTTGTGACACGAACAAATTGATATCCATCCACCATATGGACAATAGTGATTTTTGGAATTCCAAAGGAATGTAAGCCCAACCTCTTATTGTTCACCATGTGAACATTTATTTGTTCACTATGCGAATACCCCATAATTCTTTTCCATGTGCACAAATTCATATCCGTACACTATATGGACAACCCTAACTTTGGCATTCCAAAAGCATGTAAGCCCAACCTTATATTTGTTTACAATGTGAACATCTACCAATTCCCCATGCAAACACCTCATAATCTGCTCACTACATGAACACTCTTGTATCACTTACATTAAAATTTTAAGTCTACATGAGATACCTGAAATGAGGCAACCCATGGCTACTAATTAGATTCTCTAGACATTACACCATGTCCCTCTATTGTTGATAAACTGGAATAACGTAATTTTAGGATGACAAAACCATGGGATCTTGATCAGGATTACACTCCTATTTCTAACAAGATAGCCAACAATGCCACACACACCTCTAAGACATAAATTACCTTTCAAAGAATTATGTTTGTTCCCAACCTTAATTGAGAGTGCTCTCTTATTATGATAATAATAATTAACTATGGAGGCTTGCATCCATAGGAAGTAGAACCTAGATCAAAATAAACCCTAACCTAAATGTTAGGGAAAATATAGTTGAATATATATCAATCTGCCTCATGACAAATATACATGTACCCATCCCATAAAGATGGTGGAGCTCATTCTTAAAGGTGTTTTTATAGACTGATCAAATTATTGGCAACTATGTTGGGGATTACTTCTCTCTTATCTCTGGTTGGAAAAATAAATGGTGTCTTTGAAATGTCTTGGGTCATATTCCTTAGATTCTTTACTATTCTAGTAAATCCTGACTTTAGATTTACCCTCAGGAATGGTGAATTCAAACATTATAATGGAGATTAGGAGAGGGATCCATTATCAAATTCCCCCAAGCTATAATTAACATTGATTCCATTGGAGCCACAATCCAGTTCAAAATAATCTTTGAGGTAATTTAGTTTTTACAAACTGGACCATTAAATGAATTCATACCCACCATGTACAACAAAAGAAACAGGTCAACCTTGAATGAATCAAGGCCTAAAATAACCTTAAAAAGAACTTGTCTTTGATAGGTTCTCAAAGCTAACCCTGCATCTAAGGATAAAATGATTGTCAAGCCCAAGTTAAAATATATAATATTCAATCCACTTAGTTTTGGATCTAAGGAACACAACCTGGCAAAAACTACTATCTAGCTCCGACAAGAAAAAATGATCATGAGACATCTTCTTCAGGGACTAAAATGTCCAAAAGAGCTCGAAAGAAATACAACACCTCTCATAGAGCTGTCAGACTACCCATTCATACTAAGAAGTAATCTGACCCATAGGTAGAGGCCAACATATCTATAGATAATAACTTCTACTTGTTGAAATGGGTCAAAAAAATTCCTATGAAGGTGTTATAAGGAAATCTTTCTAGGACAAACCTATAAGTTCTTTGTCTTAGAATAAATGTAGGAAAGGGAAACTATTTTTCTTGAATCTACAAGGTCCTGAAGACTATCAAGATTAGAGGTCTTCAAAGGAGGACCAAGAAATTGATGAGCTAGGTCACCAAACCAACAAATTCCTACTTCAAAAGAAGGGAGAATATTAAGAAATATTGTCTTGCCCATCTTGAGCGAAATCAAGTCAAAAAAATTGGATGATTAGTGAGCACTAACAAACCATCCAATCAAATAAATAGATGGACAATTGTTGAAAAGTCCCAATAAGAATATCAAAGAAAACCACATCTTGAGCCTTTCTAACCTAGTTAGTGAGCATCAAGGTGTGATAGCTGTGACTCATTCTCAAAGATCCATCACCAAGAGGTCTCAATTTTTATGGACACCCAAAGAATTAAAATTTGAAAAGAATGGCCAATGGAAGATGACATGGATGATCAACTTTTTTTGGCAAGATGAAGATCTCCCAACCAACAACGCAAAGTTTAGATAATGAAGAAGCGAACTGTCCTATCATCAGTTGGAAACATAAGTTTGAAAAGAATTGGCAAATGGAAGATGACATGGATGATCAACTTTTTTTGGCAAGATGAAGATCTCCCAACCAATAACAAATAACTGCAAAGTTTAGATTTCCAAGATAATGAAAAAATTGATCGCATGGAGGTTGAGATCATTTGCATGGTTAATACTTGTCTAAGATACAAAGGTTTAGTGTTTGAACAATAACATAAAGAAGATCAACAAGAAAACCCAAGTCACCGAGAGCCTAGAGGTGAGGCTTAAGTAGAAGTGGAAGTGACTAAAGAAATTGCAGATATTATAGCAAGGTTACAATAACATATGGTTTCCCAACTCCAAAGGAGAGACTAAGAAATTAGTCAACCCAACAACCACCTTAATGAAATGAGCAAATTGATGAAAGACTTATTTGTCAGCTAGCAACAGCAACATAGTGGACTCTAAGGAATCCTCTAAAAATAAATAATCCAAGGTGGAGAAAGAGGGTGTAAAAAATGCTCCACCTAATAAACCAACATCTATAGCACAGAGATAAGAACCTCCAGGGGAAGGTATACCAAATTTTTATCAGGAAGGTGATATTATCACCAAGTCCCAAGTGGAAGACCTCATTAATCAAAAGGTCAAAGTGGTTATCACCTTAGAGATCACCAAATAGTTGGTAGAAAAAGGATGACCATATCTAATCAAGCACGATTAAGTATAGTATCCTAAGGAAAACATAGTGCTGAAGTTTAATACCTTCATAAGCACAAAAAATTCATGATAACACTTGGCCCAATTTAAGGCATCATCTGAAAATGACGCCATATTGATATGCCAATTCTTCAGTAGTCTTACTCATACATCCTTTGAATGGTATATTAAGTTACCTAACAAATCATTACAAAGATTTATTGAGTTAGAAGCACTCTTCATCAAGAGATTCGCAAGCACAATAAAGAAAGTAACAATTGCATATCTTATCTTGGAAGAAAAGGAGAAAAGATGAGAGTGTTACTAAATATATTATCAAATGGAGGAACTTAAACATGTTGTGTGATCAGCAGCTCACAGAAAGCATGCAATGAAACTCCTCATGGGAAATATTGATGATCAAATGGCCATATCTTGTTATAGATATAATTAATACTTTTCAAGAATTATTAGATCATATAGTCATATTTGAAAGGTTTCCCAAACTAAAAGGGCTTAATTTGGGCTATAGTAATAAATCTACTAGAAAAAAAAAGCAACCCAAGTTGCAATAGTCTAAAAAGAATAATGATGTGAATATAACATTCACATTCAATAGATAAAAAAGAAAATGGAGGAGTGATGCAACCAACAACAAAGTCGACAAAGGAAAAAAAAAGTACCAACCCTCCAAGAGAAGATGGCTAAGGAGTATTCATTTAAGAGAGAATGTACTGCTAAGATCTTCATACATGCCTAAAGTTGGGGTTACAGCTACCAAAGCCATGCTGACCAGATCAAGTAGACAAGGTCGAATATCTAAACTATTGCTCATTTCATAGGCTTATATGTCACCTAATTGAAGGCTATTTTGTTTTCAAAGATTAGGTTGAGAAAAGCTATTGCAATAGGAAACTTACCTTGTCAACAATGTCTTAGTAAATCCTAAAAAGAAAAGGTAAGTGTTATTATGACATAACTGAATGAGAAAGCTGAATCAAGCAAGACACAAGATATAAATAAAAATAGAAAAAACTCCATAAGTACAAGCTGAAGAAGAAGGTGGTTGGAAAACTTTCATCTCAAAGAAAACTAACGAATGATCCATATTCTTTTATCTATAGAGGGTGTTCAGTGGAGGAATGCCCTAGAACCTAAAATTGATCCCAAGATACTTCCCTTAATCAAGGGGCAACTTTTATATAAAATTAAGGAGCAAATGAAAAATAGTGAACTTTTGCATCAAAGCCTGTAAGCCAACAAAATAAAAAAAAATTCAAAATAAAAATTTGAGACACAAAAATGATAAATTCTCTGGAGGAGTATAAACAACCTCCTCAAAGACTCATTTGTTTGGAGAAATATATGCACCATTTACAGCTTGACATAAAATAGCCTAAAGAAGAAGTTGTAATAGAAACATGTCGAATGATAAGTATGGTTATAACTTCAACTGATTCTAAAGAAGAGCTATGTTTTCCCAAAGAAAAGCCTATCAAGCGGAAAAAAACCTAGGCTCTAAGAAGTTATGACTTAAATCAAGCAATAGTTCTGAAAGTCATGAAGACTCTAGGATCCCAAAGAGTTACCAAGCTCAAAATCTTCTTCTGATGAGGAAAGCCATGATGAAGAAGTAATACAAGTGCAATTAAGAAGTGGAAAAAAGTTTCCTCCACCGCGATACTAGAAAGCCAATGAAAAAGGTAAAGAAATTCAAATTAATGAAGATCCCTTACCTCCACCACTGGCTAAACTCCAAAAGTCTACCAAAATAGGAGTAGACTATAATGTTCTAGCACACTTATGCAAACTTCTTTCCCTATTAAGTATATATGATGTTTTCATTCTATCCCAGGATATACAAAAACCTTAATAAAACCTTGCAATGTCTAGAGAAATATGAAGCATTCTTCGCTGAAGAGGATGAAAGAAAATCTTACCTTGCAAAAGCCAACAATAATCACCTTCAATGATAAAGACTTATTTCTCGGAATGATTGGCCACAATCAACCTCTCTATGTTATGGCTGAAATTAACTCTACATGTGTAAATAGAGTGTTGATTGACCCAGGTGCTTCAGTCAATCTCCTCACAGCCATGACACTTAAGGCATTAGCTTTGGATACTCAATACCTCGATAAGAACATAATATTTTTACAAGATTTCAATGAACAAGAACAAAAACCTTTGGCTCTATTATCCTGCCCATTCACTTCAAAAAATTATATACATAAGCTAAATTTCATGTCATGGAGGACAAAGTTACATATAAAGCACTCTTAGAAAGGCCATGGATTCATGAGTATGGTATAATACCTTCGACTCTTCATCAATGCATGAAATATATCAAAAATGGTGAAGAGAATCTAGTTGATGGAGACCTAAGTCCATTCTTAATACATGAAATCAAGATCTATGATGATGCCAAGTACAATATACCTAAGAAGATTGAAGAGGTTAATGTCCAAAAGAAAGAAACTCCAGCTTTTAAACTAATGTTAAAAGTGGTGATTTAAAAAAGTAAAATTACTAATGAATCAAAACAACCCAAGGTAATTTTGCACCTTGGTAGTGATACCAAAGAGGATGAATAAGAATTGATTCCTAGGAGAGCCTCAACTAGTCAAAGAAAGAAGAGGCTAGTACGTGTAACTAAATAATTAAAAAAAAAATACACATACCTTAAGTAAGATTTTCTAAGTCTTAGTTTTCTGATAAGGCTATGAAAATAACATTAATACCAAAAGCACATATAAAAGCCTTATCAACTCTAATGGGAGAAGAAAAAAATAATTAAAACATTCTATGTTCCTCCTAGAAGTCAAAGACCGTGGAAGCCTCTTTTATAAAATTGAAGAGCGAACAATAAATTCCATGCAAAAACTTTTTGAAGAAGATGATTTTAAGAAAGAAGACATCTCAATCATCATTCCTCAATACTTTTCATCAACTTTATAAAGGCTAATTAGAAATAATGTTTATCTATCACAATTAAATGCATAAGCTTGATTGTTTAAATGGCTCTATCAAAGGGATAATGTTTAGAGTTTCAAGTATATAGAAAATTCACTACATTGAGATTAGGATATATTCCTAAATCAAATTCCTCAATGAGTTCATGTTATGACATATCCAACAAAGAAGTAATTTCATTCAAAACCATAAATCTACAAAGGAGCCCTCATAGGGGAATGAGAATATGCCTGAAGATGAATTAATAATCGATCTTAAAGAAGCCCCAAAAGAATTTAAATAAGGCAATCAAATCATAATCAATGAACTTCATGAAATTAACTTAAGTATCAAAGATGAGCCTAAATCAACTTTTTTAGTGCTAATCTTACATCAAAAAAATTGGAAGAATTAAAAGCACTACTCTATGAATATAAAGACTTCTTCGCATGGAATTATAGTGAGATGCTAAGTATAGCACCAGATGTAGTTTTATATAAACTAGTTATTAAATCTGATGTACAACCAATAAAGCAATCATTAAGATGAATGCGGTTAGAAATTGAAGAACAAGTAATTGCTAAAACCAAAAAGCTCATCGAAGCAGGACTCATTCAGGAAGAAAAATATGCTGACTGGATTGCTAATATTATCCTATTAAAAAAGAAAAATGGGTAGATCTGAGTTTGCATCGATTTCTAATACTTAAATAAAGCATGCCCAAAAGATGATTTCCTATTACCCAACGCAGAACTCATGGTGGATAATACGTCCAACTATGATATGTTCTCTTTCATCGATGGATCATCGAGCTATAATCAAATTAAAATGGCTCTATAAGAAGAGAAGCATACATCCTTCTGCACGCTAATTGACATATATTACTACAAAGTAATTCCATTTGGCTAGAAAAATGTAAGTGCCTCTTACCAGAGAGAGCGAACGACTTGCATATTCGATGACCTCATACATAAGCATGTAGAATGTTATATTGATGCTTTGGTTGTTAAAAGCAAAACACAAAGTGAGCATATAACCGATCTAATTCAATAGGATTCAAAGTTTAAATCTAAAAATCAACCCTCTAAAAGCTTTTGGTGTGACCTCTGAAAAAATTTTAGGCTTTATTATACACCATTGAGAGATTAAAATTGATCCCTTTAAAATAAAAGAAATAATTGAAATGACAACATAAAACTTTGAATCAATTACATTCCCTGCAAGAAAAGCGCTTATATTAGAAGATTCTTTTTTAATTTCTCGAGCAGATTCTAACCTTTCTCTTGATTGAAAAAAGATGCCCTTTTTCTATGGGATGATACTTGTTAAGAAGCTTTTGATAGCATAAAGAAATATTTATTGAATCCCCCAATCTTGGTAGCCCCGATGATATTATATATGGTAGCCCTAGAAGAGTCACTAGGAGCTCTATTAGCACAAAATAATGAAGAAGATTAAAAAATGCTCTATATAATATAAGTTGATGTATAATAGGAGTTGAAATAGACTATTCTCAGTGTTTAGCATTAATATTTGCTACTTATAAATTATGACAATGCATGTTATCCCATAAGATAACATTAATATCTAAAGTTGATCCAATCAAATTTCTAATGATGAGCCCCACCTTAACAGGTCACTTAGCTAAATGTACTACCCTATTATTGTAATTTGATATAACATATGTCCCATAAAAGGCTATAAAAGGGAAAGCCTTGACTAATGTCTTAGTTGCCCATCCCTTACCAGTAGACTCTCCACTTAATGATAAGTTGCATGATGAATAGATTTTCAAAGTTGAAAAAGCTCAACAACCATCAAAATGGGAGTTTACTTTAATGGAGCTTCATCTTTAAAATTAGCTAAGCTGCTTAGTTTACCTACAAGACAAGTCAAAATCAACCTCATATTTTAATACTACAAAGGGGTATACTATGATATTCCTATAGTCTTACTAAGCCTCGCACTGATAATGAGGCAGAATATGAAGCATTAATTATGGGCCTAGCATGAGTGAATAATGTGAAAATTAAGAAGCTTCATATTTATGGAGATTAACAACTTATAATCTAATAAATAATGGGGACTTTTAAGATAAATAAGCTAGAATTAGTTCTTCACCAAGTATTGAAACATTTAAAATAAATCCCTAAAGTAACCATCACAAGAGTGTCACGTCGAGACAATGGAAAGGCCGATGCATTAGCTAAATTAGCTAAAGAAATGAAAAACCCTTAGGAAAATCTCATCATAGTAATAGTCCAAAATAGGCTAGCACTAGCGAACTCTTGCAAGACTTTAAAGCTAAAGAAAGTCAAGAAATCATGATAGAAAAAAGATTACTAAAGAGAACCATTCATCACCTATCTCAAAGGTGGTGGGCTGCCAAAAAATAAATAAAAGGCTTATCAAACTTCACAAAGAGCATTACGATGCACTCTTATAAATAACACATTCTATCAATGCATGTTTGACCAAATGTGGTTGTGATGCATGGGACCATATGAAGCCAACACAATAATGGTTAAACTTCATAAAGATTGTGTGGAGCACACCATTTGGCCCTAAAAGAAAATTTAAAGTTAAACAAATGGGATATTGCTAGCCCAACATGGTTCAAGACTACATCAAATATGCTAAAAGATGTCATCAGTGTCAAATACATGTAGACACACTACATTGACCACCCAATAACTTACACCCAACAATAACGGCATGGCTATTGGGAGCTGATATAATAGGTCTGATGGGTCCTCCATCTTCTAAAGGATGTCGCTTCATTTTGGCTGCTACTAATTATTTCTCAAAATGGATAGAAGCAATCCCATTAAGAGAAGTTGAAGAAAACGAAGTAGTAAAGTTCTTCCAAGATCATATTTTCTATAGATTTGGAATACCTTGACAAATTATATCGAATAATGGTACTACCTTCAAGGATACAAAAATCTATCATTTTACTAAAATGTATGAGATAGATTGGTGATATTCCTCAATATACAATCTAAGAGCCAATGGTTTGCATATATATTTAACAAATTGTTAATCAAGTTGGTTAAGAAAATTCTTTCCAAGAATAAAAGAGAATGGCATAATAAATTAATAGAAGCATTGTAGTCATACCATACCACTTATAAAATTGCTATGCAAGTGACACCATATTCTTTAGTGCTTGGAGCAGAAGTAATACTTTCCCTCAAAGTAGTACCTTCACTCCGCATAGCAGTTCAAACTGAACTTTCAATAGAAGAAATTATTTGAATAGGATATGAAGAGCTTAAAGCCTTAGATGAAATATGACTACAAGCCCACAAAGTTTAGAAATATATAGAGAAAGAATATCCTGAGCTCATGATCATATGATTCACCCAAGAAGCTTCAAAGCAAGTGAATTATTATTACCATGAAGAAGGCCCATTATTCTACATCAATGAGTTGGTGAAAATTTTGATCCAAATTAGAGGGACCATATATCATTGAAAAAGTATACGAAGGTGGTGCTTATCAGCTTATTGACACAAAAGGCATCAAGCCTATGACCCCTATAAATGGGCAATATCTCAAAAGATATTATGTGTAACTATGAATGATATGCTCATTTTAATGAAAAGTTCTCCTATTAATAGGGGAAATTTTATATATCTTGCAAAGAAAGATGTCTTGCGCAGGATTTCCTATCAAAAGAAAATAAAAAATTAAATTAAGATCCACTAAGCCCAAAGGGGTTAGATCTAAAATCTTAATTTAGATTCCATTATACCCAAAAGAGTCAGATCTAAGTTAAATCAAGATTCATTATGCCCAAAAGAGTTGGAACAAATCCACCATGCCTAAAAGGGTTGGATCCAAAATCTCAATTTTGATTCCATCATACCCAAAGGATTGGATCTAAGTTAAATCAAGATCCATCATGTCTAAAATGGGCTATATCAGATCAACCATGCCCAAAGGGGCCAAACCCAAAACCTCAATTTAGATCTCATTATACTGAAAGGGGTTAGACCTAAGTTAAATCATGATATATCATGTCTAAAGGGGTTGAATCAAATCCACCATGCCCAAAGGGATAGATCAGATCCACCATATCAAAAGGGGTAGGATCTAAATCTAAATTTAGATTCCCTTACAGTCAAAAGGAGTGAGTTTAAATAGAAATCTACATAAAAGTCTAAATTGAAAAAAGCCCACATACATAGCTCATGTATGAATTCAGATATTATTATTGATTTATAAGACACTTGAAAACTATATGCTTCTCTATTCAAGATATATTACAAGTTGACTACAATGTTTGTTTGGAAAAGACCAAACAATATACCTTCCACTGAATCTACTGAAGAACAGATATGGTCTATTATTGAAGCCCATAACCCATGTGGTATAGCTAGGATACAGGATAGGTTTGATATATTTTTAAAGATTCATTTATTCGATCATCATTTCTCCCATTATCTAACTCATAGTCTCCAGCTAGCTATGACCCAATTGGCTAGAAAACTAGTTTAAAATTAAGAAATAATCATGATGTCCCTTTAGAATGATTCACAGATCACCTTAACTTTGGTGATCATAATGTGCTCCTTCCAGCTAAAGAGATTGCTCCCCTTATAGGCATAGTTAGGCTACTAGGTTACCATATACTACATCATGAAGCAAAAGATTAGATCTAAAGCTAGTTTTGTACTCCACTATCGGCTATCAATGGGCACATATATTGGGCTCGACACCACCTGCAAATGTATGGTGATGTTTTCAAAAAAGATGGTATATGTTAGGAAGTCTATGCATCATTTTTTGATTATAATCACCTTCCTTTCACATGGATCAAAAGTATAGTGGAACATTGGGAATTGGTCCACATGAGATGAAAATCACTATGGAAAATATGCAAGATATAACATGATTATTAATTATATGAACTCCTACGAAGAATGCATTCCACTAGATCATGAGCTTTTTTAGTGCCAAATAGATGGTCAACATAGAAAAAGTAGTTACATATATTCTTTAGGACTACATCTTGCTTGGCTCATTATGAATTCCAAAGAATGAAGGATAGGTCATAGACGTTGAAATATGATCACTTTAGATATGTGGTCAGAAAGCTTTCTCCATTCATGGATACACCTGCCATATTTTGCATGAATTGAAGATCCATGCGATAATGGAGCCATTATTTTGCAAAGGCCAAATTTAAGTCAACTCCTATTAGATACTAGCACGGAACATCGATGAGGAGTTATCTTTAGTGGCTTTTATTACCACTTGGTTATGTTATTTTGTGTTCCCTGGGCATAATAGACTATTCCATTCTTCTATCTTATTGATGGCTAGCTTACTCACTTGAACAAAGCTACAATATTTATAAAAAGGAATCAAATAAGGACCTTCATGTTTGCCCTAGTGCTCATGATAGATCATTTTTAGATTATCCACATATCATCCAACTATGGTCTATCTATTCAAAGTATGGGGTAAATTCACAAACTCTCTTACTAATAGAGGAACTCCCCTATTATCATCAAAGTCAGGATACAGACACATTGTAGAATATCTCATTAGACTGAGACCCACTTGGCTATGATATCATCTTCATGAATCTATAATCTTAGAAGGTTATAACCCTAATAGGGTGGCTAGGCAGTTTAGATTTACTCAAGATACATCTATACATGGCTTACCACTAATAATGGATATATTAGATACTCATTCCATGGGAGCACTCCCACTAGCAATTCATTTGGAGGTAGCCTAATATGGACCTTCACGCTTCATTTTGGGACTCATTTCAGTTTATTTAGCTCCATAGGAGAATCATACAAGGGTCAGTCATTTATGGTAAATGTGGATCCACCATACCTTCTCTTCCTTCTAGGAGTTAACTTTTGCATATATAATCATAAAATGCAAAAGATTGACCTATCCAACCTATACAAAATATGATTAATGCTTCTAAAAAATCATTAGATGACTAAAAAGGTAGTAGAAATGACAATGTTAAAATTCAGCTACTCAAGAGAAATATGATAAGGACCTCTGCGGGCTCCCCCTTATATATATAAATAACTCTTTTCATATTCTAACTTTTCCATTAGTAGTTGAGCCACAAGCAGAGCAAAGGAGAGTGATGTCACTTGTATTATCCATAAATACTACTACAGTTTCTTTATTATACATCCAACCTACTAGCACTGATCATATATGTACTAAAGAAAGGAGTATGGCATTGGCTACTAGTTTTGAACTACATTTATCATATTCAACTTGAGTAATGGTGAGTGAAACCCAAGGTGCTTCTTCCGGCATAGATTCTCATGCAAAGTCACCCTATCTCTAGTGAGAAACATATAGTCCAAAAGTAGTTATCTAGCATGGAATATTCATGTTTTGTTTAGAGAATATGTCTGAGGGCTGCAACTCCCTTCCATGGTAGTCCTTTAAAAGCCTTATACCATATAATAGTAGCTTTGCATCAACTACTTCTAAGTGTTGACTTAAAAGTTCTGCTTGATTGGTCTAGCTTCCGTGTAGAGGCAAATTCTTTACTAAATTACGTTACTGCTCTAGGTCTCAAAGCAGTAGTATTATAGCTATGGGAATCCTTCTATCAAGACATAGAATTTAGAATGTTCTCTTTGCACACTACTTAGAAATATGTGTTGTTAGATACACTTACTACTGCAAATATATCAACCAAAGCCATTTCACATCAAGTCTCCCTAATTCATCAAGATCTAGTGCATAATCTCAAAACCTTAAGATCCTTTCAAAGGGATCTTTCTAGAGCACTAATGGAACTCCTTGATATCTCTATTGAATTTAGAGAACTACATCAGAGGAGATAATATTTTCTAGAAAGGAGGGTATGATTAGGCATGCTATCATAGTAACCATTGAAGAAGATTGTTCACAGGTAAATGCTTGGTGTCCAAGCTTAAGCAAACTCTTTCTTCATTGGAGTGTGATCAAGAGGCTACCTTGCAACATCACAATGAAGCATGAGAGGCAAGATACTATGGCCTACAGAGCTCATATAGTTTTTGTTTGTATTAGAGAAATCCAGGCCAACTATTACAGCTAAAATGTTCTCATGTAAGTGTCTCTATTATCATGTAATACATAATAGTTATTGAAGTAACATGTCAAAGGCATCAACTCTTTTATTTAATCATCTCTATATATGTATACTACAACTAATAGAAGATCAAGATAATGGATGCATCATGTCCTAGTGACATGATACATTTGTTGAGGGGCAATTTTGTTTAAATCAAAAAAGAAATGAATTAAAATAAAATATAAAAAATAAATAAATAAAATAATAATAAATTAATAAATTAAAATAAATTTTTTGGCTATAGCGCTACCCTGGCCTTCTAGAAGAAACAACTACCCAGTCCACCTGTCAAATTACAATACAACATTGCGACCGTGATCTTGGCATCGAGGCACTACTTAACTGCCTAGTCCAACTGTTGATTTATAGTACAGTGCTATAACACTGTAATCTTGGTGCTGAGGCACTGCACCAGCCATTAAAAGGGAATAGTTATCACCCACTCCTATAAATAGGAGTGAGCAGCCCACTCAACAGACTTTTTCACTCACTTTTATCCTCTACTCTTTCTAAATGGTGCTCACACTTCTCTCCGAGTTTATCACTTCATGTGAAGAATTTGTTCTTTTTTCTTAAAATTTTGATAAATCCCTCCGTTGAGCTTTGATCCAGTGTGAAAAACTTGGAGATTTGAAGACCTCTACCATTGAATTTTATTTCGACAAGTGATTAAACCCCTCACCTCTGTTGATCTTAGATTCAAAATAAGGGAGAAGAGTGCTTTGTACTATATAATTTTGAAACATAGCATTGCTAAAGTGAAATGCTATCAAAAATTTTTTAAAAATTTAAAAAATCTACACTTTAAATTTAAACTTTGGCTTATAGCCAAGTTGCTGGATATTAGCACCATGCTTTTTGGTAGCCATATTACATAAGTGGCACTGTAATGCCCAAGAATTAGCATCGCAACAATCTAACAAAAATTCCATGGTGCCATGAAACCAGAGCATCAGCACCGCACTGTCATACCCATGTGTCACTTGAAATATGACTTAGAATATTTGGATCAAAATATGAGTAAAAATCTCACAGCACCATAGCATTGAGGGGATAGTGCCACAGCACTATGTCACCTTGCTGCAAGTGAAAAAGGACTTAGAAATGTTTTAGTAAGGGATAAAATAATATCCCTAGTGCCGTAACATCATAGGACAACACCGTTATGCATGCCTCTCATGTCCTTTGGTGTATCTACAGCATTGTGGCGATAATAGACTAGCACCACTACGTTATACCCTAATTTGATTTTTTTTTATTTATCTTGGAGCATCAATATATGCAAGAACACAACAAAAAGAAAATAAACAAGGAAATTTTATTTCTTCAAAAGAAAATTACAAATTATAAATAAAAAAGAAAATACAATCAAGGAATATTGTATTCATAATCATTGCCACCTCCTCTTCCTCTTCTTCTTCTTCCTCTATGCCTGACCTCGATGGGGCAATCACACAGACCTAATATTGAGATACCATAGGGAAGGAGACCTGGCTAGGATCTATAAGATCATAATTCTGAAACATATTCACTAATGTAGTGTTGAAATGGCTATGTAGGAGAATTGCATCTGTTGTTGATCCATGTGATGATCAAATTTGCATTCCATCTCTATGTATAACTACTCTTATCCACCCTCTTTCATAAGTTTGAAGCTTGTTGTCAATCTCTTGAACTTGCTTGGTCAAGACTTAGGAGTTCAGGATCTAAAGTATCCTTTTGAAGGAGTACCTCTTCATCAAGCCCCCATACCACACCCATTGCTACACACAAACCATAAACAAGAAAGGGGTGGTGTACTCAACAGTAATGCTATCATTCAGCATATTACAAATTAAATTAAAAAAATCTTTCCCTATATCAATCAAGAACTCTTATTAAATAATAAAATTCAAAGAAGCCCTATCCTTGGTAACCTCACTAATGTTGCCATAGGGCATAAACCTGACATAAATGAAATAGCTAAGCATTATAGGCAGTTGTCATACCAACATGAAAGTTGATAATCCTTTCCTCCCTCATTTATATTACATGATTTCATATTTGCCACAAAGAAAAGAATAGTCTCATCAAAATTGAGATGATCATTGTAGTAGAAGAGATATTGATCATATTCAATATTGGGAAGATCACAATATGTATTTATAACACCACTATAGTAACTCACTAGCTTTCTCTGCATGTATGCCTTATTGTCTTGGCCATCCCATGCATTTACAAAGAATTCACACACTACCAAGATGATGCATGAATTGTTATCATAGGTCAACTTGAGCCACCTCCGCACCATGATTATCCCCTCCATGCTACCACCTAGATTCTATAATCCCCTCTCTAAAATCAGTGTTTATGGAGGAGGGTACAACTCCTTGGCATCGATGCTAATGAAACAATTGGCATTGCTTGATGCCCTCTTCTTATCCACAACTCCTCTATGAGGCATGATTAATAATGAAAATTAAAAAATTGAAGAGCTAGAAAGAAAAAAATTCTTAAGGGAAGGGGTCACTAAATGAAAATTCATAACACCCTCGGCCTTTATTTATAAATTAAGACCCATAACTGCGGTGCCTAGACCCGGCGCAGAGGCGCTACCCTCTCGGGATGCAAAACTCAACCCCAACCACGCGGCGCCCACATGTAGTGTCGAGCTGTTGGTCAGCTCATCCCATCGATTATTATATTGTCAAAAAGATAGAATTAATTATAATAATTTTTGGTAATCTATGCACACAAAAAGAGTGCAGCACCGCAATGCTCTGACCTAGCGCCGTGGAACTCATTAAAATGAGGTTTTTGTTTTCCTTTTAAACCTGTTGCATGTCTATCAGGAATCTTGACCAGTGCTACATCAATGTTCAAATGGTCAAATGACTAATAATAGCGATTCTACAGTGCTACATACACATTGTCGAGCCACTGAGCTTCTAGCTAACCTGCCCCATGTAATGCCACATAAGCACTGGGCTCCACTATCACAACATTATGGTGTTAAGTCTAGTGCGGAGGAGCTGGGTCCAAAAATGAGGATTTTTATTTTTGATAAAAAATTAAATTTTTATTTGTTTGCCACACAAACATCAATATATTTACCTAATATGTAAACAACCCTAATTTTGGCATTCCAAAAAGTTGTAAGCCCATCAACCTATTCATTCACCATGTGAACATTTATTCATTCACCATGTGAACATTTATTGTTCACCATGCGAACACTTTATAAATTTTTTTACTATGTGAATAAATTCATATCCATCCACCATGTGGATAATAGTGATTTTTGGCATTCCAAAGGGATGTCATCCCAACAACCTATTCGTTCACCATGTGAACATTTATTTGTTGTCCATACGAAAACCCCAAAATTCATTCATGATGTAAATAAATTCATATATTTCACCATGTGGACAACAGTGATTTTTGGCATTCCAAAGGGATGTAAGCCAAGCAACCTATTCGTTTACCATGTAAATATTTATTTGCCTTGTTACCACCTCATAATTCATTCATGACATGAACAAATTCATATGTCCACCAAGTAGAAAATAGTGATTTTTGGCCTTTCAAAGAGATGTTAGCCCAACCTCCTATTCATTCACCATATGAACATTTATTTGTTCACCATGTGAACACCCCATAATTCATTCACCATGTGAACAATTTCATATCCATCCATCATATGGACAACCCTAATTTTAGCCAAAGAGATATAAACCTAGGCTTATATTCATTCATAATGTGAACATCTACCCATTTTCCATGCAAATAGCTCATAATCTATTTACTATGAATACTCTTGTATCACTTACACTAAAATTCTAAGTCTACTCGAGATACCTGAAATACCCATGGCTGCTAATCAAATTCTCTGGACATTATAGCTATGTCCCTCTAATGTTGATAGACTAGAGATGGCAAAACCATGGGATCTTGATCAGGATTACACTCTTATTTCTCACAAGATAGTCATCGATGTCACACACCTCTAATACACTAATTACCTATCAAATAGATATGTTTATTTTCAACTTTAATCAAGAAGCTATCTTACTATGATACGATTAACTATAGAGACTTGCATCCATAAGAAGTAGAACCTAGATCAAAATAAACCCTAACCTAAATGTTGGGAAATATAGTTGAATATATATCAATTTGTCTTATGAAAAACATACTCCTACCCATCCCATAAAAATGGCAGAGTGCATCCTTAAAGGTTTTTTTCATAGCAAAAATATTTATATTTGAATAAGTTCATATGAAAATTTTGAGCCCTTGGTATGGCTCAATTTGACCGAATTCTAATAAGTTGACTTCTGATTTGATGGGGTCCACTTAAGTCAACTTAGATCAAATGATTTGATTAGCCATTTTTAGAACCCAATTGAATTTAGTTTCATGCTTAATTGAGTTTAAACATCAATTATTGGCCTTTATATGAATCCATTTTTATTTTTTAAATGATTTAGTTTAATTTGATTTGGGTCGAATTGGGCCTAAATGATTAATTGGGTTAATCAACCCAATTAACTCATTCAAGGGGTAAATTGAATTTAGATTATTGTTCAAATGTGTTTCATTTGGTGTTGGATATAATTTAGCTAAATTTGGAATTTATCATACTCATCTAGCACATTTAAGCTTAGTTGGGTCCAAGTGGGGTCAACAAGCTTAACCCAAGTCTCATCTTATGGCATTGATTTTTTATTTAGTTTTTATTTTGATTTTAGGATTTATGTTTGATTTGTCCTATATTCTTTGATTTTGAATTTAAGTTTTTTTACACACCTAGTCATCAAGTGTATTGTCCCAAGTCCCTAATTCAAATTATCTTAGTTTAGGATTAAGAATACAAACTACTAAGTTTATGAATGTCAACTCCATCAAAAAATAAGGTCAACAATAAGCATAAAATTAATTAGTTATATTGATTAAATTTTATTAATTTAGGCATATAAGGTAAGATACAAATGCTCCTACTTGACAACTACAAAAATTAAAACTCATACTTAAATGTTATATAAAAAAAATTAGCATTGCATAAATTCATAGTACATTTTTTAAAAATTAAGAAAAACCATGTTTTAAAAATAACTTTTACACTTTTAGTAATTTAAATTTTTTTACATATTTGATGTGGTTGCCTAAAAATTAGGTTAGTATTAGTAGTCAACTTAATTAAAAATTTTGTAAACAAACCTTGTATGAACAATACTGTAATTATCATTATATTACTTGAATGGCACATGCACTTACATACACCAATTTGTCGATCAAATTTTTGGCACCATAGAAAAGGATATAGCAAAAAAGTACATTAAGTTAATATTAGTTTAACTAAATTATTTTTAATTGTGCTCCTTTATGTTAACTTTGTTTAGTGAACTTGTATTTTGATATTACTTGTGTGTTATTATTGGTCTTAAAAATTGAGGCAGGGAATTAGGATGGCATTAGACTCCAATAACGAAAGAAAAAGTGTGAAATTATTAATTTTAAATCTTGAGATTGAAAGAACTTATAAGAAACTCAGGAAAAAGAGAAAAAAAATCAACTTATGAATCTAAAAATGGTTAATTAATTAGAAGAAGTAAAACATCCTAGCCCTTAAAGATTATGGTACACATTTAACAGATGGATTGCATCAAAGTATTACTAAGCCTACCATTCATGTTAATGTTTTTTGAGCTAAAACCTTCAATAATTTAATTAGTTCAAAATTCTCAACATGGTGATTCCCCTATCAAACTTCCTAGTATACTTATAACCATTCATAGAGATTTATATGACATTTAAGTATAATGGGGTTAGTGATGATGTCATTAGACTTAGGTTATTCACATTCTTATTTAGGGATAAAGCTAAAATATGATTGAATTCATTGCCCCAAGAATTTATCACTACTTAGGTGAACTAGCTCAAAAGAATTTAAATAAGTATGTTTATTACATCTTTAATTTAAATGTAATGAGTCAGTATATGAGGCTTGGGATAGATATAAAGATCTATTAAGGAAATATCCATGTGATGTTTATATTTTGAGTCATAGGGAAACCACATAGATCTTAAGAGGTACTTATTAAAATGATCGAGTACAACATCAAGGAATGATATACTACCTCAAAAGGTGGAAATATCGCATTAGAATGGACTCAATCATCTAATAAAGACTCTTAAGGTGGATGGGTCTATGTGTACCATAGATATTTCCTCTACTTTACATAGATAAAGTAAAGTAGAGTTTATTTTATGTCAGATTCTTAAAATTCTTATAGAGGCAAGCCCACATTATTAATAACATCTTAGGAGATGGAAATTTTCTAAAAATACACTTGATTAAAGTAGCCTAATGTCTCTAAAGGCTTCAAAGTTTGATATTAAAGAGGATTGATAGTTATTGAAAAATCAAGTGGGAGACAAAAAATAGGAAGAGTTCTTAACAGACTCCAAAGGAGAATGAGGAGACAACCACACTAAAACAAAAATCAATTTCATTAAGGAGTACTTTTGAAAGTTGAATTATTTAGTCCTAATGAGGAGAGAAAATCATTAAGGTTAACCCATGACTCATCTCTCTTCATTAAGTGATTTAAAAGTGATTTAGGTGATTTTTATGAATTAATTATGATTAATTAATTACTTAATCAGTTAAGCCTAGAAGAGCTCATAAATTCAATTAAGCCTACGTATAAGCCCAAAAATTATAAGTAAATTATATATATATATATATATATATATATATATATATATATATATATATATATATATATATATATATATATATATATATATATATATATATAAACATAAATAAACAAGTCCTAAAAATTCTAATGTAGTTGGGCTTATAATTTAGTAATAATTAAAGAAATGGAGAAAACCCAAAATCATCAATTACACTCAAAATATCCTAAATCAATTGGAGATTTTGATTTTATTATAAACCTCTTTATTAGCTGAGTACAAAGAGGGTGATCTAAATTAATTAATATGATTTTTTTTTAAGCTCTAGTGTAATTAATGATTTAATTAATTAAATAAAAGCTCCTTTGGGTTACTTTTGAGAAATAATTAAGACAAATGGTCCTAATTAATTTCTCTAATCACCCTTATAGTTTTAATTCATAATTAGATTTACATAACAAATTTAATTATTTTCTTTATTTTAATTATTTATTAAATACATAAAATGATTAATTTAGTTTTAAAATTTTAGTTTCTGTAAAATACTTAGCAAATTAATTTGAAATAATTATTGGAGGTTGAGGTCATCCCATGGAACAATCACACTTATATTTAAGTTAATCAACCAAGTAATTAAGGCTTAATTACACTAATTAATTAAAATTTCAAACTCTAATTAATCACTATTCACTTAATAAAAATTGAGGCTTTTAGTTTTCCCAAATTCTCCTCTGTCTAATCTTTCCAAAATTAGTTTATTTATATTTTTTAGATTTTACTACAATTAGTTTTAATTGTTTAAATTATATAAAATGATTAGTAACCATAATTAATCAATTTACACAATTAGTGTCATGTTAGTGTTGGCGACACTTCTTTCCACATCGCACCATCTAGTTGGTTATTTAAAACTTCCCGCAAGGTTGTTGACTCAGTGGCGGTGGATGAGCTCTGTCCATTCAATCAACAATCATATGACTAAAATTAATCATATGGATTAAAAAGATTTTAAATGAAAAAAATCTAATGCATTTAATCATGGCTATTCATTATAATCACACGGAACAAATGATTGATGATCCATCATTGACCTCTAGTGAGAGACAAACTTGTCGCTCAATCCTAGCTCGCTGGAGCTCATTTGATGATAAAATCAAATTCAAAATAAGGGGATATTTAAGGGGGATCCTATGGTTTTAACTGTTAAATGCAAAAATCCTTCATAAAAGATCAATAATCCTATGATTTTTTATGGTTTACCAAAATTTACCTTACAGAGCTCAAGACCAGTGGCCTAATAATTGAGGTAGTTTTACCTTGAAAAGGGTGAATCTCCACTCAGAAGATCATAAGATGCCTCCTCGCTGATCATTCTCTAAACCAAGTTCCATCACAAAGCTAATTGAAGTTGGTCTTGGAGGGGTTCAAATGATAATTTGAAACTTATTAGTGCAATCAATTTGATTCAATTTGATTTAGATTTGGATTTGACTCATATGGTTCATATGGGTAAATGGGTTAAGTTGAATGAATTTATTGACCATTGGGTTGAATGGGAGGTTAAGTTATGTTTGATTGATCATTTCAATGTGATTGGATGCTTTAAATTGATTTGATTTGGTTTAGAATAAGTATTAGTCAATTTAGCTCTTTAGGCCAAATTAAGCTAAATGGGTCAATTGGGCTGGGTTGATCAAATTAGCTTCAATTGGTGATTGTGGAGTGTTCAATGATCTATTTGTGATTGATTGAAGGAATTGGTTAAATTCAATTTGGTTTAGAATGAGTTTTGGCACAATTTGTCCCATTAGGTCAAATTGGAACAATTGAGTTCTATTGATTGCAAATGTGATTGGTCATGATCAACAATCTTTTTGAAAGTGATTGGATAAATTGATTTGGTCAAATTTAACTTGAATTAAGATACTCAATTTGGCCTTTTAGGCTAAATTGGGTCAAGTGGTTCAATTGGCTAAACTAGGTTCAACTTGGATTAATTTAAATATTGGAACATATTCAATGATGGATTTGGACTTGATTGGTATCATTTGATTACAGTTAATTTGAATTGGATTAAGATGTGACTCATTTGGGCCTTTTAGTCAAATGAGTCAAGTTAGGTTAATTGGACCAACTGGTGAAATTGGATTGGTTGGAATGGATTGAGATGTTCAATTAAGTGTTTGAAAAGATCATAAGGCTTGGATTGGTTCAATTTGGCATAAATCAATTTGAATTGGTTTTTGGCCCTAAAGGGTTCATTAAGGTCAACTTGGGTTAAGGGCCAATTTGGCTTAATTTGATTCAGTTGGGTTGCAATCATAGTCCAATCAAGTTTAATTATGGTTTAAATGAGCTTGTATGAGTTTAATTTTTGTTAAATTAGGTTAATTTTGGATTTAGCCCTTTTAAGCTCAAGTAGGTCAAATTGGGTCAACTTAGCCATTATGCCAAATTGAATCCTAATGGGTCAAGCTAGGTTTAAAATCAATTGGTTTTGGTCAAGGTTTAATTTGTAATCAACTGATTTGGGTTTGAGGAATTGATTTGTAATAAAGTTTTGATTAAGTTTAGGGTAAGTAGGACCTTGCCTTATATAGGTTGGAGTCTAACCTCAGGGTTGAACCCTATGAGTCTTTTAGGTTAATATTCTCCTAGCCATTGGCTTATCTCTAGGAAGGACTTAGAGGGTAGAAAGGTTGGACTGGATTGAAAATGGTATCTCAATCAAGCATGCAATACTCCTCTACTAACTAATTGAAAGATCCATCAATGACAAAAGAATATTTTATAAGATGGGGCACCCCCAAGAAATAAAAATAAGTGGATCTTTTGAAATGAACAAAGATAAATTGGACAGTCTCTATGTTATGTTTTGAGATCACTAAAATTAATTCACTAGGGTTGCATCCCTATGGATGCTAGGTTCTTTTTAGTGAGGAGATGGAAATCAATTTGGAGGAAAAGTGGTGGTTAGAACTTGAAGAGGACCATGCACTCAGTCTTTTTAAAGAAGGAGATCATCCAATTCACTTCCTAGGAAGAGTTGCACAAAGAGTGTTCACCCTCTACCATAGCAAAGTGGAGGTGCTTAATTATGTAGCCAATAGATCTACTGACCCCTTGCCAAATAGTTATAACACTAGTTGGAGGTGACACCTAATTTTTTATGGAATAAGAATGCAAACTTAAAGTAAAATGAATATATGGGAAATTGGAATAATAAGAACTACAATAATCTAAATTATAGATCTATGATTCCACTTGGATATCCTCCTTAAAACTAACATAAGAAAAGAGCTTTTATTAGAAGAATTAGTGTTACAAATGGGGCCCAATGATAATGTCAACCCAATTACAATGCCAACTTACAATTATTAAAAGTGTGTGAGATAAACCCCAAGATGGTTTACCTAGTAACACTGAAATATATCCTAAGGAAAAGGGTATAGAACAATGAAAAGCCATAAAATTAAAAAGTAAAAATGAGTTAGGAGAAGTAATATTAAAAGAAAAAAAGTAAAAAATTTAAAATTTAAAAGATTTAAAGGAATAAAACAAAGAGGATAATATTAAAAGTGTGAAAGAAAAAAGCTAAGAGAGATAAATTCTTTAGAAGACATTGTGTGATCTAGTATAAGTTTAATGCCTCTATTATAATTAGAAAATTTGGATTAAATGAAGTGCAACTGAAAAGTGTCACCCTTCAATTAGTTGATAAATCACTAACATATCTGAGGTTATCATTGAGGATTTCTTAGTTTAAAGTTGATAAATTCATATTCCCTACAGATTTTATAGTTTAAGATATCAAAGAAAATAAAGAGATCCCTTTAATCTTTGGAATACCTTTCTTAGTAATAAGAATAACAATGATAGAAGTTAAAAAAGAAGAATTAAATACAAGATTTAAAGATCAAGAAATCAGATTAAATATTTTTAATTCCATAAAATTCTTTAATGATAGAAATAAAGAGTGTTATAATATAAGGCTTATTAATGAAAGTGTAGTAAAGGATTTAAAAATATTGATGATTGAAGATCTTTTATAATGAGAATTAGTTAAGAATGATGAAAAGAATTAAAATATTTAATTTCTTAAATCTACACTAAGAGAATTACCAAAAAAAAGTTAAGCTCAGCCCTTAAAAGACTCATAGTCTTAAGACTTCAATCTTACAAACACTGGAATTACATTTAAAGCCTTTGCCTAGTTATTTGAATTATGCATGCCTATAAAAATTATCAACTTTAGCAATAAATATTTTTCAAATTTGGATAAAAAATTAAGAGGATAAATTGATGTGTGTGCTTAGAGAACATAAGAGAGCTTTTGGTTGGACTATAGTAGATAGGGAATTATCCAACTATATGTATGCATAAAATTTTCATGGAAGAAAATTATAAATCATTTGTAGATAACAAAAGAATACTCAAACTAATTATGAAAGAAATGGTGAAGAAGGAGCTATTAAATTTGTTAGATACATATATAATTTATTCTATCTCAAATAGTTCTTGGTTAGTCTAGTTCATTATGTACTTAGAAAGAGTGGGATGACTACTGTAAACAAATGAAAAATGATGAAATCATACTCACTATGATAATTCTAGATTTGAAAATTTGTATAGATTATAGAAAATTAAACAAAACCACTAGGAAGGACCATTTTTCATTATCATTCATTGATCATATGTTATATAGATTAGCAGGTTATCCATTTTATTATTTTTATATAAGTACTTAGGATACAATCAAATAGCAATAGCACCTGAGAATCAAGAGAAAAATGCATTCACTAATCCTTATGGTACTTTTACTTTTAAGAGAATGCCCTTTTGATTATGTAATGCACCTACTATTTTCTCCATTATGTGATGGATATATTTTCTGAGCTAATTGAAATTATATAGAAGTATTTATGGATGATTTTTCTATATTTGGTGTGATGTTTGAAATTTATTTTGAAAACATAGAAATGTTAAGGAGATATGAAGACAAAAACATAGTTTTGAATTAGGAGAGGTGTCATTTTATTATGAGGAAAGGTATAGTTATAGGCCATATTATATATAAGTCGAGAAAAAAGTTGATAGGTCCACAATTCAAATCATAAAAATGTCACCTCTAATAAATGTAAAAGAACTTGAAAGTTTTTCTAAGAACATGTGGGTTCTTATAAGAGGTTCATTAAGGATTTTTAAAAGGTTCAAAATCCCTTATGTAACATGTTAGAAAAAGATGCACCATTTATATTTACTCTTGATTGCTTACAAGCATTGAATTTGTTAAAAACCTAAACTTATTTATTGACATGCCATTATAATGTATGATTGGAACAATACATTGAACTTATGTATGATACAAGTGATTATGCAATAAATTTAGTGCTTGGGAGAGGAAGGGAAATGATTTTTCATGTTATATTTTTGTAAAACTCTTAGTGAAAATCTATTGAATTATTCTACAACTAAAAAAAGTTATAAACAATAGTATTTTTTTAAGTTATATATTGATCATGCAATAAAAAAAATCTTGTTTAAAATAAAGATGCTTAACCTAGATTAATTAGATAGGTTCTTCTTTTACAAGAGTTTGATTAAGGATATGAAAGGTATGCAAAAGAATTTTATGTATAGTAGGTAGTTGGCCATTTGTTTGGATTAGAAGTGTGAGTAGATTTTATGTATAGTGGAGAGATTAGAAAAGAATTTCCTAATGATCACTTGTTTGCATTTAAACATAAAGTTCTTCATTGGTATGTAGACATAGAGAACTATTTAGTGAGTGAGATCTTACATTATAGGTTGACATATCATCAAAAGAAATGATTTTTACATGATGTACAATTCTATTTTTAGAGTGAGCCATTTTTGAATAAGAATTGTTCATACCAAATTATGAGGAGATGTGTATCTGATGATGAGATAAATGAATTCTTAGAGTTATATCATGATTGAGTATGAGGGAGATTTTTGATGAAATAAGCTAATAGTTATGGTATCATAAAGTGGATTTTATTGCTATATCTTATTTATAGATGCTTATGAGTATGATAAGATTTGTAATAGGTGTAGAAGGTTAAGGAACATTTCAAAACATCATGAAATGCCTTCAAACTACATATTAGAGGTTGAGATCTTTGATGTATAGAGAATTGATTTAATGTGATTTTTTATTCCTTTATTTTAAAATAAATATGTTTTGATTATTATTGATTATATTTCTAAGTTTAAAAAATATTTTTCACTAGAATTGGAAGTCCTAAAGTCTTTATTAGTGTGAAGGCACTCATTTTTGTAAAAGAAATATTAGAATAATTTCACAAAGAATGGGGTGAAATATAGGATAGCTATTACTTATCATTACTAATTTAGTAGTCCAGCTGAAATTTCAAATAAGAGGATTAAGAAAATTATAAAAAAGACTTGTCCAATTAAGAAGGACTGGTCCATTGGATTGGATGATGCATTATGGACCTACAGGACTACATTTTAGATATATCTTCCTATAAATTACTATTTGGATAAGCTTATTATTTGTTATTAGAATTAGAACATAAAACATATTTGGTGATTAAAAAGTTGAATTTTTACTTGAAAAAGGTAGGGGAGAAAAGGCACTTAGAGTCGAATGAATAGGATAAAATATGGTTGGGACCATATAAAAATGCTAAAATTTATAAAAAATAAATTAAAAATTTTCATGGTAAAAAGCTCTTTAAGAAGAAATTTGAGCCTAGGTAGCAAGTTTTATTATTTAATTCTAAGTTGAAATTATTTTCAAGAAAATTAAAGCTTAGATAGTTAGGGAACTTTTAACTATTAAAGTATATCCACATGGTGTTATATACATTTAAGACTTCAAAACTCATATTATCTTTAAGGTGATTGTTAAAAACTTAAACACTTTGTGAGGGTGAGGTGAATCAACTAAATGAGTCATTTAGTTTCATTCATACTAAGGATGATTGAGATGTGATTAAGTGAGATAGAAGACTATAAATTGTTAACCTCATGGCTTTTGCACGATATTCTAAGTTTTAAGGATCATAAATATTTCTGGTTGAATAACTATTATTATTGATCACTTGTGCATGCAAGCTGTGTTTAAACCTTCAATGTAGGACTTATAATTATGCAGCCTAATCGAGATTCATAGAGAGAGCATAAATAATGAGAGATCATCCAAGTAAGATACTATGAAGACTACAATTGAGGAACAAGTGATGCCAGAAGATTTAAGTCAAGCTCAAATTTTTTGACATTAGTCCTAGTATTTATCTTGTATTTAGTCTTCATGTATTTGGCATGTGAAAAATAAATAACAACCAAGCACACACACATTTGAGATAATATAAAAATAAATTTTTCAATATTAAAATTTTGAGGAAATCATAATGTTCAAATGTATCAAACTTTATGATTTACCATTGTTACTTATTTTCTATGACACCATAATTAAGTCGATTAAAGAGAGAATTTGAAAAAAAAATTCAATCATACAAGATGATCCTAGTGATACTATACAATATTTTTTTACTAATTATCTCAACCACCAAGATTAAGTTATCTAATTGTAAATTATACCTAATTTAACTTATCATATAGTATGATGTTAATCAATATGGTATGATTCAATTTTATTAATTACTAATTTAACTCTTGAATTTGAGGGATCAAATTTTTAAGAATATTTTCATTTTATTATTCATATTGTATGATGGAATCATGTAGAAAAAACAAATAGAGAGTTTATTTTTTTTTACTTTTTACTATTCATATAGTAAGATCTCTTCTTGTATGTTATAAATAGTGGTGGTTGGATGGATAATCATATCATGTAGAACCCCTAACCCTAATAAAATGAACTGATCACACGATATAATATTATTAATCTAATTTTTTGAAAACTCATTTTAATAATTTGTTATTTAGCTTCTTCCTATAAATACCCACTATTGAGAGGGTCTAATCTTAATAATTTAGAACATGAGAAATCTAAAAGAGGCTTATAAAAGATTATCTAGCTTAAGAGAAAAGAAAGGGGACCTCTCTCTTCTTCTTTTCCCTCAAAGACGTGTGTGTTGGTAAAGTTGCACTTTAACTTGGTTGTTCTTCTCTTTCATCTTGCCTTGAGTCTTATGCTTTAACTTGAGACTTTATTCTATTTAAGAGCTTGGTTGAAATTTGTGTTGTAAAAGATTTTCTTTGTACCTCTTGAGAGTGGCACCCTTCTTGTCTTGAAAGAGATGGGAGTTGGTATAGGGTTTCTCAATTACCATAAAGGAGAGGCTTCTCCACCTTGGCTGGTTATGCCTAAGGGAGATAGAAAATTTTGGAGGGGAATTGAAGGGTGGACATACGTTAGATTAATCGAACCACTGTAAATTTTTGTGAAACATTTTATCTTTTTTTTCTTTTATTCATGTATTTCTTGCAGTGTTTTGAAATATTATTTTTGTTCTTTTGAATCTCTCATTTAATAATCATTAAACTTTACTTTTTACTATAAGTAACTTTTAAAAGCACACTATTTTAGCTCCCCTCTTAGGTGTGTCAATACTTACAAGTGGTATCCGAGTAGATTGCTTGTTTCATAATCTAATAACTATAAGAAAAATCATCAATGGAATATCTAGGAAATAGAAACACCATGGAAGGGTACTATATTACCCAAACACCACTTTTTGATAATATTCCTTAAGATTTTTGGAAGATTCGCATGTCTACTTTTATTCAATCAATTAATTTTAATATGTGGAAGATGATTGAAGTAAGGTATTCACCTCTACATGATGTTGGCAAACAAATTAAAATGCCTTTCAATTTGTGGTCATTGAAAGAGAGGAAACTAATACAATTAAATTCCTAATGTGAATTGTTTTCTATGTTTTAAAATCTGAAAATTATATATTGGTTTCCTACTTTCAAAATAGGTAAGAAATTTTGGGAAATGATGTGTCATTTATAAAGGAACTGATGAAATTAAACCATTATGTATCAACATGATCTTACATGATTATGAGTTATTTTGTATGTTACCTCATGAGTCAATTTTTGATAGTATACACAGTTTACTAATACCATTACTTTATTACATGCTATAAGAAGAGAATTTACTATTGCTAAAAAAGTTAACAAAATCTACATTGATTACCTAAATCTTAGGATGCAAAGGTTATCTATCACCATCACTGAATCTAAAGATTTATCTGTTTACTCAAGTGAACACATGCTTGGCTCACTTAATGCTTATGAATAAAAAAATTCTATAATGAAATACTGATGCAGGTGATAGGAAAAAGGAGAAGATGATTACCATTAAATCTAATACTTTGCATTGTAGTGAATAAAACAACCATACTAAGGAGGAAGACATTATGCTTATGACTAGAAATTTCAATGTTTTCTATGAGACAAGGAAAAAGATTTTATCAAAGAAAAGGCAAAGGTAAACCTAAAACTTTTAAAGATTACTTATTTAATCTATTATGAATGTAGAAAATCAAGTTACATCAAGTGAGACTGACATTTGCTCAAGAACTCCAATAAGAAGGACAAAATGGAAGAAAAAGTTTAAATAGAGAAAGGTAAGAGAAGGACTCAGCATGCCTTTTCGATAAACTATGATTCAAACTCATTAGAAGAATAAGTTGTAGAAGAAGTCACAAATCTTTGTTTGATGGCTAAAGAAAATTCTTATAATTCTAATGATGAATAGGTAAGTAATCTGAGTTATAATGAACTTTTAAGTTTCTATGAGGAATTGCATGTTGCATTCAAATCCTTAAAAAGAAAATATTTATCTTCAAAGAAAAATTTCTTTTCTTCTAAAAAATTCATAGCACATTATTAGTTGAACTTGAAAATTTTAAAAATAAATTTAATGTGCTTGAAATTGAAAATGCCAAAAGTAACAACATCTATATGAAAAAATTGGCTTACTTGAATGTGTAAATGATAATTTGAAAAAAAATGAGAATGATAAATGAACACATCCATCCATAAAATAAAATTTAAAACTAAAAAGATCATGCATTCTTTCCCACATACTCATGGTTTTTCTTATGGTATGTTTCATCACATTGCTCATCTATGCATACATCAATCACATTCCAACCCTGCATATGAATGGATTCCAAAACTCTTTATAAATTTCTCACTTCAAAATACAAGAAATCCAATTAAGTCTAGGTTCCCAAAATTCTAACTAAAATCTATTTTCATATATGCCTTTACTCAAGGTTTAGTAGAGCATGTGATACTTGGATAATGAGTGCTTGAGACACATGATTGAAGATAAAAGTAAATTCATCTTCTAAGAACACAAAAGTGGAGGAAAGGTCACTCTTGGAGACAAAATAACTTATAAAGTACTCGGATTAGGTACTAATGGTATTAAAAAATTTCTATCCATTGAAAGGGTCTGTCTTGCTGATGGTTTAAAACAAGTTCACTTAGCATTTGTCAATTATGTGATAATGGCTTCAATATCAAATTTTTAAATGATAAATGCTTTCTTGATCTGAATGGAAAAATAATTTTAAAGGGTGTTAGGACTAACAACATTTATATGACTGATCATGATGACTTAGATTATTCTTTGATTGTTTGTTTGATGTCCACACTAAATGAGTCCTAGTTGTGGCATAGAGACTGTCCTACCAGCATGCATACACTTAGGAAAATTATATGAGCTAATTTTGTTAGAGGTATACCTAAGTTAGACTTTTTTGATGATCATTTCCATAATGCCTATCTATATAGTAAGTAAAATAAATCCTCTTTCAAATCCACATTAAGCACTTTACTTCACGACATTTAGAGATTTTTCAAATGGATTTATTTGGACCTATCAGCACCATTTCTTTAAGGGAAAGTCATATTAATTTGATTTATTTGAGTAAAAAAATTTGAATCACAAATGTGAATCCAATGTTGAATTGAAGATCTTGGATATAAAGAAAACTAGTTGTAGCATCACTTTTATTCATAGTTATCATGGTTTTGAATTTGAAAATGATAAATTTAAAACTTTTTATAATGATACAGGAATAGAGCACAATTTCTCAGGCCCTAGAACCCCCTAGAAAAATGGAATAGCTTAATAGGAAAATAAAACACTCATAGACACTAGATCCATTCTTGGTGAAAATAAGCTTTTAACTGAGTGCTAGGCATCATGGGGGTCCTGATGCTCTACAATCCTCCTATCCAAATTTTTTAATCAATTCTATCATGTACTTAATTTGACTTAAGAGCATACTTTTTTGTCCTTGCTTAATATTAAATCCAAAAAAATAAGTAAGCTCACCCATCACACTTATCTTAAATTCTTTGCTCATTAGTCTTGGAATGATTGACACATTACTTTACTTGAATTTCTAGTAGCTTGATATCATGTTTAATATCTATCTTTGTGCGCAGTTCAAGCTAGCCCAAAAGAATCACATTTGATAGCTGTGGAAAGGATTTCTTAGATACTTGATTATTATACATAATTTATTATCTTTGTGATAGTATAATCTATAATCTTATTGGATATTCTGATTCTAATTTTGTAGGGTGCATAGTTTATAAGAAAAGTACTTCAAGAACATGTCAGTTTCTAAGACACTCACTAGTGTCTTGGTCCAGTAAGAAAAAAATATTTGTTGCTTTATCAACCATTGAATCTAAGTACATTGTTTTGGTAATTGTGTAGCCCAAGTTTTATTGCTGAAGTAATAGCTTCTAGATCTTGGTCTACATGTTAGTATGATTCTTATGATTGTAATAATACTAGTGTTATTTGCATAACTAAGAATTCCATTTAGCACTCATGCACCAAACACATAGATGTTCAACATCACTTCATTAGAGATCATGTCTTGAAAGGATATACTGATATCCAATTCATTGACACAAAATATTAATTAGTAGAAATTTTCATAAAAGCCCTAAATTTTGATAGATTTAGCTCTCTTAGGGCATTTCTAGGTTTGATAAACATTTATGATTAGAATTTTTTTGTGTGTGTATTTCTTTTTTTATTTTCATTTTATTTTAGCTCCTCTATTTTTTTTCTTTTTAATCCATGTTTTATCTCTTGCACTTTTTTTCTTTTTTATCTCTAAACCTTTTTTATTTTATTTAAATTTTTTAAAAAATGCTACCATTGTATTGTATAATAATTATTGTATTGTATGATTGGTTTGTTTAAATCATCAAAATAAGCTAGGATGATCAGCTAGATGATTTCACCATAAAACAAATTGTATTGGATGATCAATGATCATATTGTATGATAACATTATGAATAACTTACTCAAACTAACCATTGTTATGAACATTGGGATGATTAATGACACTTAATCATACCATATGATGTTCTAATCATACTATACAATTGACTCAATCAAATAAAATCATTTAGATGATTGTTAGGATGATCTAAATCATACTATACAATTTACTCAATCAAATATAGTTGTTATTCTAACCATCAATCATATTGTACAAATGTTGGATCGTATTGCACGATTGAAAGAAAAGTCTATAAATTGGCTTCCTTGCCATTTCATTCTCATTCATTCCTCTTCCCTCCTCAAACTAACATTTCTTCCTTGATTCTTTTGCTTATAAGTGTAGTTCAGATGGAAATCAAGAGAGTTTGCAACAATAGACAAAAGAATCACTTTTGATCTAATGATGAAGAGGTCTTATAGGAAATACAAAAATACATCATTATAGAATCTAAGCCACTCGCTCATGATACATTATCATCCTTGTCTCTAATCTCTTTGCTAGCACATCTCTTCTATTTCCCATCTCTTAGCCTATCCTTTCCATTATGAACTTCCTTTTGAATTTTTTGTGAATCTTACCATAAACTCTAACTACATTGTCCTTCAATCCTGAGTAGGCGGTACAAAATTTTTCATCACGGTTGTTGATTTCCATGACTATCTCCATGTATCAAATTCTAGTATATCTACACATAATTTAGTAAATTACCACACTTATAATTGGACTACAATCAACACAACCATTAGAAACTCACCCATTCCTCAAAACTAATACTTAGTTAGTGGCTTTATGTTGAATGCTTGTGTTATCCAACATGTTCTAAGACATAATGTCATTCATAAAGCAAGTGCTCTTATCAACATCACACCTCTTCTTTCTATTATCACCTATTTTTGCATGTCCTGCTCTCAGTTTAATGTTACAAATATTTTGATCCATTACATTGAAAATCTCACCATATTCAAAAACTCAAACTATAAAATGAAGTATAATTTAGCCTTAAGACATGTGATTGCTTATATAGTTGAGTTCAAATGCAACCTTTTACTCTAAGGAGCCAAACCACATTCCTTCTTACTTCATAGATCACTCCTTTCACATATTTTCTGAGAAGTGGTGGCTAATCAAGTCATAGTATAGGCAAAGAAGAGGAAGAAGCTAGATTGGAGAAGCCTTTGGCTTATTATCGCTACCCCAAGATGCATGGATAGAGCACTTTGTGTGAGCAAAGTGCTCGCTAGGCTGAGTACCATAAGCATTGTGTAGGGGTTTGAGCTTGGTTTCAAGCTCAATTTATTGCTCTACATGAGATTTTCTAACCACCAACCCCTCAAGAGAGACCTTTGAATTTTTTATTTTCTTCAATTTTTCTTTTATACAGTAGTCTGTGTTAATTTGTTTTTAGTATATAATGTATTTATTATCCTTCTTTTTAGTTATCATGCATTATGTACTTCATGTTAGTTACATTAGCTAGTATGTAATCTATTATACTTTTATTAGCATCTGATGTGTTTTACTAGTTTGTGGTTTGTGGATTTAAAATTATTGTGATATTTTCTTTAAAATTTTCTTTTCACATTTTTTGTAATCAAGTATTATTTAAAATCTATGTAGTTAATGTATGCATCATTAAGCTAACCTTAACATCCAAATTTTTTTTTAATAATGCACATATCTGTTAAAATGTGAATTTACTTGGATAAATCACAACTTTTTCTTTACTCTCTTTTAATTTACATTTTGTAACAAAGTATATAAAAAAAATCCAAAAGCAAGGAAATATAAAAAAATACCAAAGCGGAGAATATATATATATATATATATATATATATATATATATATATATATATATATATATATATATATATATATATATATATATATATATATATATATATATATGTAATTTGAGCTTCTCTAGTTTGACATTATGTGACTCATCCTAACAATTGTCTATCTACTTGAATCATGTAATAGCATCTCTAATCATGCAAATGAAATTTAAGCAACATTTTACTTTTGTTAGAAATGTGTCTAGAAAATTCCATAAATTGACTTAGTCTTTTACATAAGTAATGAAGTATCAATAAACAAAAATCTTCATATAAGTAAAAAACTTTGAAAGGGTAATAAGAAAATAATTAATGACGCATATCATACCATCATTGTCTAAGCATCCTAAATTTACTTATTTTATAAGGATTTAGGAATTTTTCCTAATTTTAAATTCATAAATTACCAGTAGTTTAGTTTTACTCTTCTTTTCATCGACTCATTTTGATGTGTCAAAGGAGGAGAATGTTATTTTTTTCTTATACCATCTTGATTTTTATTTTTATTTTACTTTTTATCTCTCTTTTAAATTTTGCATAGTCTTGTTCTTGCATCTCTGCATATTTTTGATATACAAATTGTGGGCTGGTTCCCTTATTCTTTACTATTTATTCTTTTACAAATATTTCTGGCTGAACAATTGTTTCTAATCAGTTGTGTGTGCAAGTTTTGCTTAAGCCTTCAATGTAGGACTTATACTTATGCAACCTATTAAGATTCAAAGAGAGTGCACGAATAATGCGAGACCATCTAAGTAAGATCATATGAAGACTACAATTGAGGAATGAGTGATGCCAGAAGATTCAAGTCAAGCTCAAATTTTTATCATTAGTCATAGTATTTAGATTGTATTTAGTTTTTATGTATTTGGCATGTGAATGATAAATAACAACTAAGCATGCATACATCTGAGAGAATATAAACATAATTTTTAATATTAATTTATTTTGAAGAAATTATATTGTATGATATGTAATGTACTGGACAATTTATAATTTTTATTTATTTAATGTGCCACCATAATTATGTTGGTTAAAGAGAGAATTGCCAAAATTGTTTTTATTAGTACACGACAATCGTGGTCATATTGTAGAATATTTTATTAATTATCTCAACTGTTAAGCTTTAAGTCAATTAATTACAAATTATACCTAAATTAACTTATCATAAAGTATGATGTTGATCACACAATATGATTTGATTTTATTAATTATTGATTTAATTCCTGAATTTGAGGGATCATATTTTTAAGAAAAAAATTATTTTATTGTTCATACTATATGATGGGATCATATGGGATAAACAAACAGAGAGTTGATTTTTCACTTTGCATTATTCATACAGTAAGATCTCTTATTGTTTGGTACAAATAGTGGTTGCTGGTTGAAAAATCATATCATATAGAACCCTTAACCCTAATAAAATGAATTGATATTTTTGTATGATTTGAATCATATAGTATGATTGGACCAACCTTTTAAAAAATAATTTTAACAATTTTCATTCAGCTTCCTCCCTATAAATACGACCTTGAGTTGTCTAATATTAATAATTAAAATGAGAGAAATCTTAAAAGGCTTAGGGAAGATTGTCTATCCTAAGAGAAAAGTGTGGAGACCTTTCTCTTCTTCTTTTTCTTAAGGACTTATGTGTTGGTAAGGTTGCACTTTCACATGGTTGCTCTACTTTGCTATATTGCCCTGAGTCTTATGCTTTAACATGAGAGTTTGTTTTATTTTAGAGCTTGTATGAAATTTATGTTGTAGAAAATTTTTTATGTACCACATGAGAGTAGCACCCTTCTTGCCTTGAAATAAAAGGGAGATTATCCATGAAAGAAGAGGCTTCTTCGCCTTGTCTTATTATGCCAAAGAAGAGATAGTTGATTTTAGAGGAGATTTGGAGAGTGGACGTATGTCAAGTTGACCGAACCACTATAATCTTTTAGCTCTCTTTTATTTTTTTCTTTCTTTTACGTTTGTGTTACTTGTACTTTGAAAGGTTGATTTTGTCCTTTTGAATCTCTTGTTTAATGATCATTAAGATTTTAATTTTAAAAACACACCAATTTACCCCCAACAATCTTGGGTGTGCCAATACTTACATAAACCAAGCACTTTAATGAGGCAACCTAAGGTGTGTGTGTGTGTCAAACCTTAGTTTATTTTGAAATATGTTTCATGTTGATTTTGTATTTTGTTAGAACTTTAAAAAATATTTGTAGCATCTACGTGCTACATTATATAGCACCACAAACCTAAGTCAAGTTATTATAACTGAGTTATTTTTATGTACTTTACAAATAAAAATAAAAATAAATTTCCATGTGTGCTTTGATTAAACCAAACCACCAAGGTGTTGGGTTGACAAAGTTGATCAGATCGTCAAACTGGACACAACTTGGACACCAACAAAATTATTAGCAAAAGGATAGAAATAGTTGTAGTGCCTAGGAGCTGTTAATTAGAATCAGAGTGCTCCATTATGAAAATGGAATGGCTAACACTAAATCTAGTGCTCTAATTATGGATGTCGGTTGAATTTTTTATGAGCATTATTTGCTTTTTTTTCCATGTATAAGAAACATTTTAACTTTTGAATTCCACTTAAGTGCTACATTTTTCAGTGATGTGATGCTACCTTAGGAACCAAGGTAATAAGTCTAGCTGCTGCACACTACAAATAGGACCCTTGTGCTTATTTCATTATTCTTTCAAGTCTTCCCCAAAACTTTTAGAGTTGTTTTCATATTTTCTTAGATCTCTCTCTCTCTCTCTCTCTCTCTCTCTCTCTCTCTCTCTCCCTCTCTCTCTAACACTATGGGGAATTTAATTTGGAACATAGATCTTAGGGATACTTATTTAGTGATCAAACAAGTCATTAAGAGATAAATTTATTATCTCAAAAGATTAACATATTTCCCTATAATGTATTTAATCACTTAATAAAGACTCTTCAGGCTGATGGGTCTTCAATGTTCAAAAGATTTTCCTTGACCTATATGGAGAAGTAAAACATAGATTATTTTAGTGCATGTAGTTCTCTATAAAGCCCTTAAAGTTAATTATATCTTAGAAGAAAAAGGATTCCTCCTAGGAATGCTCTCGATTCAAGAAAAATAACTTTCATCTCTATGTATTTTAAAGTTTATCTTAAGAGGGTAGTTAATTTGGAAAAAAAAGAAATAAGTAGAATATTCTTTTTGATACTAGGAAGCCAACTAATCATTTCAACTATCCTACTATTGGGCTTCACATTTTTGAAATTAAAATTATTGTGATTCTAAGTTGACATTTTATTAAAAATTTAGGACTTAGATTCTAGCATAAGATTATAGAAATGATTAGAAATGAAGACTTATTTTAATAAGATGCTTCTAATACTAATTCTAAATGTGCTCTAACATAACTTAGAAGCTTGACCTAATCTAGTCACATGAATTTTTGGAATTATTAGTTCTCTTTCTCACTTGAGAAAATAAACCTATCATGACTCTTCTAGACTTACTCCCTCCTGGAAGGGGTAGCCAGTTAACAAAAAGCAAGTGAAAAACCATGATTCCAATCTTATGTTATGTAAGATGCTGAGCTATTGTAATTAAGGAAAGAAGCTAAGAATCTAAACTTATTCCCTAACTCTAAGATAATGATTAGCATGTTATACTCCTATCTAGTGCAAATTGTTTTTATTTTTATGTATTTTTACTCATAATTTTATTTAAGGTTTTAGGTATGTAAATCATGCATAGGATGAGATGTAGTTAGAAAAGGTTATGAGCTAAATCAATAAGATAAGGAACACTTTTCCAAGAAGGGTGGTCATCCTCATAGGTTAAATGTCTCTTTATGTGCAATGGGTGAAGCACCTAATTCAAGAAGTACAAGGGAATATGCCAGCATGGTTCACAAAGTTTAATTATTTTTAGTTGTTCATGAGGCTTTATTTGAGTAAAGTTATGAGTTAATAATTCTTATGTTCATGTTAAATTAATTTAATAGGGTAGAAATTTTAATTTTCTTGTGAGCCTAATGTATCTAGATTTTTTATCACATAACACAACAATCACAGAGAAAGAAAGTTGATTAAATTAGCCAAATAAATTAAGTTAAATAGACTATGGGTACCACTATGCACCTAGTGAAAGAAAAAGTGGGCAGCCAAGTTTTACCCTTATACAACCCGGCCTAGAACTAAAAGTTTGATCTATGGGATCTTCATTAACTTCAAGATCATCGCCTTCTTCAAGGATCTCCTTGGGCTCCAATGGGAACCATCAAACATGTACTGTCAGCTCTTGCTAATCCTAAACCTCATATATCCTAACATAATTCTATGAAAATTATATTTTAAATTTTAAAATAAAAATCTTAATCTCTATAAAATAAAGGTTAGAAAAAGCAAATAACACATAGTAGTTTATATTTTAGTTATACCGCTTAGAACCAATGATTGTTAAGCTCACCTATCCTATTAAGCTATGCTTAGAGACTTAAGCAAAGCATCTACAAGCAAATAATATGATTTTATTTATTACAATAGTCCTATTAGATCAAACCCCTACAAAAAATAACATTAGTCTAGAAGGACATCCTGACATCTAGACTAAAATAGCACACCACAAAATAAGAAAAAGTCTTGCATCATAATCAGCTCATCATCCAAATCTAATTCTAGTGTAGGTGACCTAATATTCTAGTGTGTGAAATATGGCTAGTGTGGCAAGTTTGTTCTGGGTTCCTTTAAGTTTATGTTTGATTCAAGTTCAAGATTTATTTAATTTATAATTGGGTGATTTCACTTTAAATTCTTAACTAATTCAAAGTTATATTTTCAATTTAAATTTTATATTAAGATTGATTTTAGGTTTTAAAGAGTGCGAAGGAGATTAAGCCTTTCTAATGACAATACTTTAATCTACTTAATAGCTTATTCTTAACAAAGTAATTTTTTCATCAAAGGATGGAGAGGTGCCCTAAAACTAAGTTTTATAGATCTAATGAAATTTGATTTTTTTATTATTTACTTTTATGATTTTGCTTTCACACATATGTGTCATTGTTAAACCAGTGGTTCAAGCAATGGAGACTTCCTTCGAACTAGTAGCTCTGCAACCTCAGGTGTCTAAACTATATACCTTATGATTACTTATTATGAAGAACTTTAATTTAAGTTAAGTTAAAATTTGATTTAATTTATAAATTCTAAATTAAGTTTTTAGAAACTTAACTTAATATTTAAAAAGTTTAGGATTATATGTATTTATTTTGATTTATTTGCAATTTCACTTAAGAGTATTATAACTTAATTAAAATTTAATTACTAATAATTATTTTTAGGTTAATTAAAGAGGTCACAATTTTTTTATTTGGGTTTGGTAATCATTTGTATTTCATTAAGGTAGGTTAATAATATTTCAATTTACGTTTGATTATTAGTTTATTTTAATTGAATTCAATTCAATTTGAACTTGAGTTGATATTTCATCCATTTTTTTTACTTTATTTAGAGATTTATTAGGTTCTTTAAGTTTCATTACTTTATAATGTTTTAGATAATTAAAACTTTATTTAAATTAAGTTATTTAGATGATTAATTGAATTTAGTCAATCTTCTAGTTAGATTGATTTTCATTAAGGTTTAATTTGTTGATATTCACTGAGTAATGCATTCTTACTTCTACATTATTTTCTCTTATAATTTAAATTTATTTTAATTTGATTAATTGAACTTAATCCTTTTATTTAAATTTAAATTTATTAAGTTTATCATGTTTCATTAGTTTAAATGGGTTATGTTGATTAATTTGTTTTGATTATTAATTGAATTTTGTATGTTAATATTTAATTTAAATGTATTTCAATTTCATTAAATATTTTTTTAATTTTAATTAATATTTTTGATCTTTTATTTAAGTTCCATTTAAAGATATATTCAATATAGTAACTTCATTCTTCCATCTAGTTTATGTTGTTTAGGTTGATTTAATTATTGTCTGAATTAAGATGATAGGGTAATTTTGCTCTTTAATTAATTTATAATGATTATGATGGTTTTTTATTATTTGATTACTCCCTTTATTTTGTTTAATAGATTTTTATAAAGATGAATGCTTAAGATACAAAGTTTAACTTAAGCAATTCTAAGTTTTTTAAGGGTGCGCTAAGAGTAATTAAAAGTTCCTTTCATTTTCCTTTTAGTTAATTATTATATTTTAGTTTAACTAATTTTATTTGTTTGATTAATTAATCCTACTAGGTTTCATTAACTTATGTAATTTATGTTGATTAAGATAATTTTATTATTATTTGAATTTAGTATTTTATAATTCAATTAGGTTTGACTGATTGGTTGACTTAATTTAATTAAGGATTATTTTTGTGTGTCTTGATCTAATTTAATTGAATGATTGATTTGAAACTTAATTGAAATTTTTTAAAGGTTTAAAGTTTCATTAAATAATTTAAATTAATTAATTATGTTGAATGATGTTTAATCGATTAGTTCAACTTAATTAGAAGTTGGTTAAATAACTTAATCAAATGTTGATTACTAATCAATTGAGTTGACCATCTTAACTATAGTTTAATTATATGTTCTTTGAATTAAAGGATAAAGTTAATTAGATCTTAATCAATAAATTAATTAAAGGTTTATATCTAGTTTAATTAATTAATTAATATCACTTAGTTTATTTTATTTTATTGATTTGATTAGAGTTTGATTCTTGGTTATTTAAGTTTATTATTTACGTGTATCATAATGAACCTGGTTAAAGTATGATGGATGATTAACTTAATCTTCATTAATATAAATAGTTAAAATTTTAATTAATGATAATTATAATTTATCTTATTTGAGTTAATTTATTCAAATAAAGCTTAAATTGGTTAGGTGTTTAATTTATTTGATTTAATTAAAGATAATTTGATCTTAATATAGTTAACTTAATTAAATGATCAGCTTGATTAAATATTTAATTAATTAAGTAAAAGTTAATGATTTATTTAACCATGAGTGACTTACTTGATTTAATGAGTGTTTATGATAGACATAATTAAGTGTTTTATTTAAGTTTAGTTGACTTAAGAATTATCATTATCATTATTTTTATGAGGTTTATTTAATTTGATTTAGGTTTAGTTAATTATTGATTAATTTAATTTGAAGTTTTATTATTAAAATGATTAAGGGTTGGCCGTAGTTAGAAGTTGATGAGTTAATTATGTTTAATTTTTTGAATAATTAATTCAATTGGCATTGGATTAGTGATTAATTATGCCTTTACTTTATTAAATGATTGGTTTGATTAAGAGTTCAACCAAGGAACGTCATCTATTCAATGATCAATTAAATCAATAATTAGTGAATTTCATCATCACTAACTTGATCAAATGATTATCTCAACTAAGTAGTTAATTGAATAGAAAAGGTTTTTTTTGTTAATCAACTGATTTGATTCATTCATTTAATTAAAATTGAATTAATAACTAATTAAACTTTTCCAATTAAATGTTTAACGTGAACATTGTTTAAATGAAAGTTAATTAAATTTGACATCCTCAGTTGAAGACTTAATTAAGTGGCTCATTTAATTAAGCAGTCAATTATTGACTACTCAAATCAACCACAGTTAAATTAATGAAAGTCTAATTATAGATTCATTATGATCTCTTATTAAGTTAATTAAGGTTTGATTAGTGGTTTAATTAAAGGTTCATTAATTAATTTATGCAATTCAAACTTTATTAATAATTAGTTCAATTTTCTTAACAACTTCATTGAATTAGTTTAATTTGATTTATTTAATCACTATTTAATTTAAGCTCATTATTTCTTAACTTGGTTAAATGATTAATTTGATTAAGATGTAGTCATTAACCTTTTGACTCAAGTTGATTGATGTTTAATCAATGGTTTACTACAATTTAAGTTGGTTTAATTTAACCTATAATTTTAAATCTAATTAGTGTTTAATTTCATTTCTTAGTTGAATTCTAATTAATAGTTTCTTAAATTTATTATGTTCATCAACTCAGTTTAATTAAATTAATTAAGGTTTAATTCTTATGATTGTGTGTTTTAACTAAACTTAGATATTCCAATAAATTACTCTAAATGTTATAAGCTAATTAGGGTTATTTTCTTGATTTTATCATTTATTCAATTATTATTTGATTAGATGGTCTTATGACGGCTAAAATTTGATTCCCTCTGATTAAATGATCCTTTTGACTAAAAAAAATCTCAAGGAAAGAGATGTTAGGTTATCATGCCTACCATATGGATCCTAATTAATTAAATGTGCATTTTCAGAATAATTATTAAATTACTTATTTTTAATGTAAATTGAATTATTCTTAAAATTGCATAATAAAATTTATGAACTTCTATTTTTTAAAATTGTTTTTATCTCCTCTTAATATATTAAGCTCAAAAGGGAGTCAATAGTGATTTTAGTTATCGTGAATTTTTTCTCTTATTTTTTAAAAATTAATTAATTTTAATTTTAAACATATGTTAAACCCTAATTAAGTGATTTTGATGTTTCATGAGTTACCGATAGTATTGATATTTTTCTAAGATTCATTGGATTTAACAAAAGTGATTTTAGCTATTTTTATATTTTTAATAATTTCTAAATTAATTATTTCATGAAATTAGAAATTTGAACTTTAAAATTTAATAACTTTTAATCCATTTATCATTTGGTCCTGAAATTTTTATGGTGGGTAAGTTTTAGCATCAATTTCAATCTTTAAAAATTATAGGTCAATTTAGTTAATCTTTAAAATTAATTAAGGAAATTAATTTTCATTCAAACCAAAAGTAACCCAAAAATACCAAACAAAAATTAAAGATTTTGGGTTCACTAGATTTCTCCCAAAAAGATGAATCCAACAAGGCATTGTTTTGTTAAGATGAATCCAACAAAAATTAGGTATTTTGAAGTTCTAAGTGATTTTATGTATTTATTTTTAAATATAGGAAATCTGGATTTTTCTATTTAGCATTGACTAGGCTCATTTTTTGTGTGTCTAAGTGGTGATTGGCCAAGCAGTGCTAAGGTGGCACTTTGAGTGGCAAGACATGGGTTAGATCATACCATCTAATCAAAAATTGGATAGTCTCATCAATGCCCGCAATCTAAGGGGCTGGATTGAATCCATCTCATGATCTAATCATAGTTGTCCACCCTATTTAAAAAGATCTGATGGCTGCAATAATTTCTTCCTCATGGATGACAAACAGGATGGGATAGATGACATTGTTGGCGCCCGTAAGCTCAATTTTTTAGCGTTCCTTTTTGAAAAGGAATATTTTTTGCATCGAGAGGGTTAGAAATTGTAAAATAAAAGGGTTCCCAAAAAAATTCTTAAATTCCTGCAATCTCACTTTACAAATAATGGAGACCTAAAGGTTGGCTATGGGGAGAGTTAATTACCTCACTTGAGTCAATTTTGAGTGAATTTTTTTATTCAAAAATACTCTTGAAGTTGAGGAGAAGCGTTGGAACAAATATTTCCACTTGTCTCCTCTCTGATCATCGAGGATGTAAACCTCACTGCCTCTCATCAGAACTCAATCTATTTTGGTGATTTTGATGTAGAAATGAGGGAAAGCTCTATCTTACTCCTTAGTCAATGATGAATGTGTGAAAAGTGCTCAAATTGGTTGAAATTGGCTAAGTATGTGGTTTTTTAGATGGCCATCCTCTCCTACATTGGAGGAGATTGAAGGTGGCCAACCATTGGGAATTGAATACTTGCTGTGGGAGATGTTTAACTGATTGTGAGTGTGCTTGGAGTCAAACAAGTTATGTTATGCAAGAGAGGTGATGAAAATTGGGATTTTGGTCTTCTGCTTACATTTTTCCACCCTTGCATTCAATCTATCTCCACTTGATCCTTTCTAGCCAATATCAGTCAAAATTGGGAGAATTAGCTTAGTTTTGGGTTGCCAAAGTCCAATTTGGAGTTTTGTGGTCTTCATTTTGAATTTGAGTCAACTCATGCTGACCTAATTGATTTTGGTTGAGCTAAGTGACCCAAGTTGGCTCATTGGCTTTGAATTTAAGCTCATGACCTTTGGTCAATCCTTTTGTGTTTAATATTTAGTTGGTTTTAAACTTAATTTGACCAACTTTGACCAAAATGAGTTAAATTGATTAATTAGATTCAATTAATTATTATAAATTTATATTAGGTTTAAATCATGTTTTATGGATTATTTGGAGTGATTGGGGTTAATTAATTTCATTTTATTTGGGTTAATTTTGGTTTGACCTAATTTGCCCAAATGTGTTAAGTTGGATTCAATTGTGTCAAATGATTGATTTGGATCAATCAAGATGTGTTTAGGCTCCAATCATGCTTGATTACATTTTTTTATATGACTTAGAGTAATTGATTTCAATTTATTTAAATTTAATTTTGAGTTTGATCCATTTTGATCAAAACTGGGCTTAATGGTTAAATGCGTTCATTTAGGTCAAATGATCGAATTGGTCAAATTAAATCAAGGACTAGTTGAATCATATTTATACATGAATATTAAATTATCTTTGATGCTTAATTTGAGTTAATTTTAATTTAATTTCAATTTGGCTCAATTAAGTCCATTTGAGCCTGCTTGAACTAAGCAGACCAATTAGCCAATCTGACTCTAAATTGAATTTAGTTTTATTTAGTTTTATATTTGAATAAATTCATATGATAATTTTAAGCCAATGGAGTGGCTCAATTCAACCAAAATTTGATAAGTTGACTTTAAGTTAGTGGGGCCCACTAGGTCAAATGACATGATTAGCCATTTTGAAACTTAATTATATTTCATGCTTAATTGAGTTTGAATAATAGTTTCTATCCCTTGGATGGGTTAAATTTATTTAATTTTAATTTAATCTAATTTTGAATTTGGGTTAAATTGAGCTTAAACAGGTTAATTGAATTTAAATTATAGTTCAAATGTATTTCATTTAGTATCAAGTTTAATTTAATTAAATTTGGAGGTAGTTGGGCTTATCTAGCTCAAATGGGCTAAGTTGGATCTAGGTGGGAACCACTAGTTTGACTCAGGTCTCATTTTAGGTGTTGACTTCTGATTTAGTTTAAATATTTATGTTTGATTTATTCATTTTTTGTTTGATTTTGAATTTAAGTTCAGTTATACACATAGTCACCGAGTGTAGTGTCATCCTAAGTGCCTAATTAAGAAACCTCTAATTAGGAATTCTAATTACTAAGGTTGGGATGGATGTCAACCTCATCCAAAAAAGTGGTCAACAAGCACCCTTTACCTTATAAATCATGCCTATCAAGTTGATCCAAAAGTGGATGAATGGAGCTATGACTCTAGAAAGTTCATTAGCATTGAGGCAAAAGAAAGTACCACACTACACTCATTGTTAAAAGCCTTATTCTTGAGAGAGTGTTACTTAATCCTAGGCGGAGATATGAGCATTATACAAAAGGATTGGGAGTCCCTAGCTTATGATACCTAAGTTGGCAAAGTACTTATAGTTAGAGTTTTTTTTAAAATAATTACAAGGAACAAAAGGATATTGATTTAGGTTTGATGGTGGCATAATTAATTTTTTTAATAAATTAAAATATATAATTTTATGAATATACTACCTATTATAATAATCATCTTAATTTTAATGAATTTATTATGTTCTTATTATTAGGGAATGAAATACCCAATGGAAAAAAGAAAGGAAAAGCTAATAAATTTCTCTACGACTAGCATTACTAATGAAATAAAGACTTGGAATTTTTTTATTTCTATCAAGCTTATGCCTAGTGAGAATTTTAGTGAGGTAACTAAAGATAGGACAATTTAAAATTTTGTAATTCAGTAAGCATTTTCTATTGATGTAGGTAGGACTATTTATAATTCTATTTTAAATATGAAAGAAGGTAACACTCTTGTAGATTATGGGCATCCCTCTTTCATTTATCATATTTGTGTTTTAACTAGACTTTAGGTGGCCATAATGAGAAGCAATTAGTTCATAGGGCTCCTTTGACTAGAGAAATGATTAGGGTACTAAGTTCTAAGTTTGAACCTAAGGAGAGTTCATGCAAACCACCTTCTAGACCCAGATCTACTAAGACCATGAGTGATCAAGCATTATGAACAAAATAAATCTAAAGTGGGTGAGAGAAACAAGTGGTGGTAGAAAATTTGATCATTACATGGACCAACGACAACAATATTTGCATATATGGTTTATTACTACTTAGCCTTAGTACACATGTTCTAAAACTGCTAGTACAATATGTGAGTCACTATAGCACCCAAGAGGGGTGAATTGGGTGATATTAAAATTTTAAAACTTAAATCTTAAATTTTAATTTTAGTAGAAAATTAATTTTGATTTATAATGAAGATACAATTTTAATGCAAAGAAAAATAAAAGCAAGAAAGTAAAGAGAGATAATAGTAATTTTTATGGTTCAAACCAAAACCCACATCCATGCCTAGCCACCCCTGCTAGAATCCACTAAATGCAAAAATAGCTTACAAATAGTACTCCTATAACGGGTGAGTACAACCCCTACAATAATACTCTCCTACAAAGTTTAGTACAACCCCAATATAAATTTTACAAGACAAAAAAAAATATAAATAATAAATTTTGATAAAATAAATTCTCACAAATATACCAAGCTATCCAATTCAAAAAATGATCTCACAACTTACAAATGATCACTTAAAAAAATTTTGGCAAGATAAAATGCTCACTTAATATTGAAATAAATATCTTAAAGTGATCTTAAGATGTTTAAAAATGATTTCAAAATAATTTCACAATATTCTTTTACACAATAAAAAATAAATTTATAAGGAATAATTATTTTTTTTACCAAAAAGATTCTTTCAATTAATGCTAATGATCACAAAGTACTTAAATAAAATGAGTATATGATCTAAGTATGCTAGTAAGTTTTAATTAAAAAGAGAGATCTAGCAAATATAAAATAATTTCAGCACAATAATTTATTTTAAATGCTTAAAAATATACTTCTAAAATAGATCTAAGAATAAATGATCTTTCAAAATAAGACTAATGAAGAAATATTTCAAGAAACCAAAATAAATTTGTAGGAAGTTAAAATTTTCAACAAGTTGAAATAGATCCTACAAACTATCACAAGAGTTTATCACAAAAAAAATGATTGAGAAACTTTGATGTGAAAAATAATGTCCAAAGACTAATCCACCAAAAAGTATAAATTGGAAAGAATAAATAGATGGTGAAAATAGCATGAACAACTAAAGAGGATTAAAATCAAGAAAACAAACTCAAGTAATTTGAGAAGGCTTGCTTAGTTGAAGATGTTGAAGCTTCCAAACCAAGGATTTGATCTTGCAATATTTGGAGAACACTTGGAAGAAAAAGAATTTTTCTCTAGATTTTGAATTTGAATTTTGAATGGAATGCTTTCATGAAGAGAATGAGGGCTATTTATAGGCAAGAAGACATATTTTAAAAAATATATCATGCAAACCTCATGTTATCATCTAATAATTTAATATTCAATAAAAATATAATTTATATTAAATAAATATTAAATTTAACAAAATTTTGCTATTCACATGGGTAAGTCAAAAGTAATCAAATATGGCTCTTAATATATTCAAAGCATGTAGCATGCATTCATTATAAAAATCAGCTAATGTTTAGAAAATCATAATAAATTCAATTTTAATCAAAAGTGGGTCATGTAACCTCTTAAATTAAAGGAAAAAAATCCAAGGAATCCATTGGAGATGAAATCAAATATGAATTCTTTGATTAGAAAATGACTTTGGGTAAAAAAATTTTTTTATATATTTGTTAATTTTGACATGTTAAAAATTATGATATAATTTATATATAATTATAAATATGTTAGTTATCTTATAACCAACAAATTAAATTAAAATACTTAATTATATTAAGTAAATAAAATAATTATACTTAATAGTTTTATCATTTATTACTTTGACAATTTTAATGCTATGTATGGAACATATACTTGAATGTTAATTAAATAAAGATTTATATAAATTAACCTCATTAAAATAATATGTTAAGTTGTGAGCAAATTGATTCATGCCAATGAACTCATATGAATAGTCATATAACCCAAAATAGTGTATCTTGAGCTTCACATTATCCTTTTTATTCTTCTACTCTTACAATTTTCTCAAACATATTATGAGATGTAATTAGCAATTGATATATCTAAAATACATAAAAATATTCATTAGAACATCCAAGCATTTGTTTGTTATCATCAAAATTAATTGAACATGAGGCTAATTAAGCCAACAATCTCCCCTTTTGATGATGACAAACTAATGTTGGTATTGATTTTGATGAAGGCGCAAATTGACCTTTCATCATAGTTTTTGAAAAAAATTCTCTTCAGAAAAAAATTTATGCATAAGAGATGAATAATGTTGTTGCCCCTAAATGTATGCATGAAATAGACTTAATACTAACCAACATTTTACTCTTCTCCCCTTTTTGACAACATCAAAAAGTGAGAACAAACTACATACAATTTTAAATATTAGGATCTAACATTCCAAGCATGCATCTTAAAGTACAAAAATATTCTTCTGGTAAGGGTTTTGTAAAAATATCTGCAATTTGTATATCAGTACTAATAAAATTAATATTAACATGACCTTTCAAAACATGATCCCTAATAAAATGATGTCTAATTTCTATATGCTTGGTTTGAGTCGGATAGGATTTTAGTCAAACTAATAGCAGTATTGTCACACTGAACTAGAATGTGATCTTGCTTAATACCAAAATCTTCTAATTGTTGCTTTAACCAAAGAACGAGCAACACAACTACCGTTATGTACTCACCTGTGGATAAAGCTACGAATTTTGTTTCTAGATGACCAAGACACAAGTGATGATCCTAAAAATGATATGTAGATGTGCTTTTTTATCTACTTTGCATCGCAAAATCAGCATCGAATAAGCAACCAAATCACATGATAAAGAATTTTTAGGATACCATAAACTAACTAGTAGTCTATCAAATACCGAAAGATACGCTTTCTATTAAATGAGATTCTTTGGTTGGCACGGCACACACAAACAAACAAACATAATATCGTCTAGCTCAAGGTATAAAAGCGAACCTATCAAGTTTTTGATCATCAGATTTTCCTAATTCATCTAAATCCAATTTTGTAGATGGGCTCATAGGAGTTTTACTAGATTTAAATTTTTTCATGTCAAACCTCTCAAGCAATTCATTTGTGTACTTGGTTTGATAGATGAATGTGCCATTTTCTTGTTGCTTCACTTGAAGACCTAAGAAAAAATTAAGTTCTCCCATCATACTCATTTCAAACTCTTTAGACATCAATGATGAACTCATGGCATAAAGATTCATTTGTACTTCCAAATAATATATCATCTACATACACTTGTACCACAATCAAATCATCATCTATGCTCTTAAGGAATAAGGTGGTATCTACTCTACCCTTTCTAAATCCATGATCTATCAAAAAGTTACTTAACCTATCATACCAAGCACGAGGAGCCTATTTTAAACCATATAAGGCTTTCTTTAATTTATACACATGATTTGGACAATCAAGGCTCTCAAATCTAGGTGGTTGCTCTACAAATACATTTTGGTCAATAAATCCATTCAAAATGCACTTTTGACATCCATTTGAAAAGTTTAAAATTTCTAAAACAAGCATAAGCAAGGAGTAACGATAGCTTCTAGTCTTGCTACTGGTGCAAAAGATTCTTCAAAATCTATACCTTCAACTTGTGTACCCTTGTGCAACTAACCTAGCTTTATTTCTAACAATACAACTGAATCATCTAGCTTATTCCTAAGATCCATTTGTTCCAATGACATTTTGATCTTGGGGTCTTGGGACTAATTCCCAAACATCATTTCTTACAAATTGATTCAACTCCTCTTCCATAGCAATAATCCAAAATTATCATTTAATGCTTCTTCTAAATTTTTAGGTTCAACCTCAGATAAAAATGTTGAATGATCTACAACCTCTCTACTATGTCTTCTGGTCATAACTCCTTTTGAAGGATCTCCTATAATTAGTTCCTTTGGATGATTTTTATTATATTTCCATTCTTTAGGCAATGAATCATCCATATTATCTTCTAAAGATATTTTCTTAAAATTATCAATCTCTTCATCACTTCATTTCTAATAGGATCAATTAAATTTTCATCAAAAAAAATCATGTATTGATTCTTCTACAATCATTTTCTCTTATTGAAAACTCTATAAGCTCTACTAGAAAGAGTATCCTAAGAAAATACCATCATCGATTTGCAATCAAACTTACCTAAATGATCTTTTCCATTATTCAAAATAAAGCATTTACATCCAAATACATGAAAGTGTTCAATCTTAGGCTTCTTTCCAAAAAAAATAATTCATAGGGTGTCTTCTTCAAAATTGGTCTAAAATAGATCCTATTCATCACATAACATGCATATTCTTTTACGCCCAAATATTTTTGGCAATTTATACTCATCAAGCATAGATCTACTTAATTCAATTAATATTCTATTTTTTCTCTCTACTACTCCATTTTGTTGGGGAGTTCTAGGTGCAAAAAATTATGTCTAATCCCATGTTCATCACAATAATCCTCAAATAATTTATTTTCAAATTACCACCATGATCAGTTTGAACTTTATTAATCAAAAGGCCTTGTTCTCTTTGAATATATTTAGAAAACTTTCTAAACTCACCAAAAACATCATCCTTGTAAGTTACAAATAAAACCCAAGTATATCTAGAAGAATCATCAACAATCACAAAACCATAATTTTTTCCACCTGAGCTAGTGGTGCTAATAGGACCAAATAAATCCATGTGCAATAATTCTAGAGGTCTAGAAGTAGAAACAATATTTTACTTTTAAATGAGCTTCTAGAATGCTTACCATGAATACATGCATCACAAACATAGTTTGAATGAAAATTTAATTTAGGCAATCCAACTACTAAATCAAGTTTGGCAATTTTATTAAGTGTGTGCATGTTAATATGACATAGTCTCCTATGCCATAACCATATATCATCATGAGTGCTTTTAAAACAAAGTAAATTCAAATTCACATCATGAAAGCTATCTAAATCAATGACATAAATATTTTTATATCTTTGTCCTACTAACAAAATATTTTCATTATTTTTTATAATGCAACATGATGCATGGAATACTACATTCAAACCTTTATCACATAATTGACTAATAGAAATTAAATTATGTTTTAATCCTTCTACTAGAAAAACTTTATCTAAAGTGATAGAATTCTTACAAATAGAACCAATGCCAATGATCTTTCCCTTTGCATTATCTCCATATGTAACAAATCCTCCATAACTTGATTTTAAAGTTGTGAATTTATCTTAATCTTTCGTCATATGTCTTGACCATCCACTGTCCAAATACCACATGCCTTGTTTGATTTTTCTTTGAAGGCATTCCTACAAAAGAAAATCACATGTTAACTTTTGAACCCAAACATGTTTGGGTCCACATTCTTGAAGCAAGATATCTAGCATGTGTGGTTTGTGTAGTGCTTGTACCTTTTGGTACCCATACATAAGATGATTGCTTAGTGTTTTGTAATTTACATGCATAGCAATTAAATGAAATATGCCCTTTTTTATCATAATAGTTGCACCAAACATTAGTGTTTGCATATGCCTTAGCACGATAATTATAAGGTATATGAGTGGGATGTGTATGATGCAAATAATTTCTATTAAATATTTTTTCTTGATGAAGTATTATAATGAACTTGATTTCAAACATAATTCTAATCTTGCTTTTAACAAGATATTCTCTCTTTCAAGTTTACATACAAGTAAGGAACAATTTAATAAAGAAATATTTTTTAAATTATCACATTCTTTTTTTAAATCACAAAAATGCATATCTAAATTTTTTATGTTCTTTTTCTAAGGTTTTGTATTTTCTTTTAATTTTTTATATTCAATAACTAAATCATTAAAAGATTCATCTAATTCATCATAAGATATATCATTACATACCTCTTGAGAACCTAAGTTAGATTCTCCATTTGCCATAAGACATATGTTGACCTCTTCATCGGATGAGCAAGTACTTGATTCATTTGAATCTGGATTGGCCCATAAAGCCATCTTCTTCTTCTTATGGTACTTTTTCTCCTTCATATTTTTTTCTTCCTTTCACATCAATCTCTTTCTTCTTTGATTCAGCAAGTTTTGACAATCACCTCTTATGTGTCTAGGCTTTTTACAATGGTAGCAAATGATCCCTCACCGTAGAAAATTTTTTAGTTTGAAATTTATAGTTTTTAGAATTTTTATACCTTTGATTCTTCTTCCTTAAATTCCCAAGCCTTTTGGATAGCATGACCACCTCATCACTATCACCATCCGAGCTTGAGGTGTTATCATCACTGTCATCAACTTGTAATGCAATGGCTTTTCCTTTCTCCTTCTCCCTTTTGTTGAGTTATCCATCTTATCCCTTTGAGCAATAACCTATTCATGTGCTATCAAAGAATCCAAAGTTGATCAAGTGGATAAGTAGATAAATCCTTAACTTATTACTTTAGCTTCCATTCTTTTGGAAGACATCTAAGAATCTTATAGACTAAGTCTTGATTCTATATGTTTTCCAAGAGAATGCAATATGTTAATTATTTTCATGAATCTAGTATACATATCGAAATAGATTAGAAGGAGACATATGAAATAACTCATATTCATGAACAAGTCTATTTATGTGAGCATCTTTAACTTCACTAGTTCCTTCATAAGTTATAATGAGTTTATCCCATATTTCTTTGTTGTACTTAACATAGAAATTTTCATGTAATCATAGGTAATAAAGCACAATGTAAAGTATTACAAGCCTAGCATTTAATTCATCAAGTTCTCTTTACCATGACCATTCCTCAAAAGGTTTTCTACTTTAATTCCATTTACTTCTACTATGGGTGTATGATATTGATGTGTCAACATATACCACATGCGTGCATCTTGACCTCTTAAAAAATGTACTAATTCTATTTTTCCAATAGTCAAATGGTACACTATCTAAAAGTGGAGGTCTATGAGTGGATTGTCCTCCGGTAGTGAACCCTTTGGGAAACCTTGTGCCATAGTGAAAAGATCTACTCTTGGATGTTAAGCCAATAAAAGAGCCTATGCTCTGATACCAATTGTGAGTCACTATAGCACCCAAGAGGGGTGGGGTGGGGGTGAATTGGGTGATATTAAAAATTTTAAAACTTAAATCTTAAATTTTAATTTTTAGTAGGAAATTAATTTTTGATTTTATAATGACAAGATACAATTCTTAATGCAAGAAAATAAAAGCAGTAAAGTAAAGAGAGACAATATCACAATTTTACGTGGTTCGCCAAACCCCAAAATCGCCTATCCACGCCTAGCCACCTGCTAGAATCCACTAAATGCAAAAATAGCTTACAAATAGTACTCTCCTATAACGGGGCGAGTAACCCCTACAATAATATGTACTCTCCTACAAAGGGGTGAGTACAACCCCAATATAAATTTTATAGCACAAAAAGAAAAATATAAAATAATAAATTTTGATAAAATAAATTTCTCACAAATATACCTATCCAATTCAAAAAATGATCTCACAACTTACAAATGATCACTTAAAAAATTTTGGCAAGATAAAATGCTCACTTAATATTGAAATAAATATCTTAAAGTGATCTTACTAAGATGTTTAAAAATGATTTCAAAATAATTTCACAATATTCTTTTACACAATAAAATAAATTTCAAAGGAATAATTTATTTTATTTTATCAAAAGATTCTTTCAATTAATGCTAATGATCACAAAGTACTTAAATAAAATGAGTATATGATAGATCTAAGTATGATAGTAAGCTTTTAATTAAAAAGAGAGATCTAGCAAATATAAAATAATTTCAGACATAATAATTTATTTTAAATGCTTAAAATATACTTCTAAAATAGATCTAAGAATAAATGATCTTTCAAAATAAGACTAATGAAGAAATATTTCAAGAAACCAAAATAAATTTGTAGGAAGTTAAATTTTCAGCAAGTTGAAATAGATCCTACAAACTATCACAAGAGTTTATCACAAAAGATGATTGAGAAACTTTGATGTGAAAAATAATGTCCAAAGACTAATCCACCAAAAGTATAAATTGGAAAGAATAAATATATGGTAAAAATAGCATGGACAACTAAAAAGGATTAAAATCAAGAAAATAAACTCAAGTAATTTGAGAAAGCTTGCTTAGTTGAAGATGTTGAAGCTTCCAAACCAAGGATTTGATCTTTCAATATTTGGAGAACACTTGGAAGAAAAATCTAAGAATTTTTCTTGATTTGGAGGGATTTTGAATTTTGAATTTTGAATGAGAATGCTTTCATGAAGAGAATGAGGGCTATTTATAGGCAAGAAGATCATATTTTAAAAATATATCATGCAAACCTCATGTTATCATCTAATAATTTAATATTCAATAAAAATATAATTTATATTAAATAAATATTAAATTTAGCAGCCAAAATTTGGCTATTCACATGGGTAAGTCAAAAGTAATCAAATATGGCTCTTAATATATTCAAAGCATGTAGCATGCATTCATTATAAAAATCAGCTAATGTTTAAAAAATTATAATAAATTCAATTTTAATCAAAAGTGGGTCATGTAACCTCTTATATTAAAGGAAAAAGTTCCAAGGAATCCATTGGAGATGAAATCAGATATGAATTCTTTGATTAGAAAATGACTTTGGCTAAAACACAAAATTTTATATATATTTGTTAATTTTGACATGTGACATTTAAAAATTATGATATAATTTATATATAATCATAAATATGTTAGTTATCTTATAACAAGAAAATTAAATTAAAATATTTAATTATATTAAGTAAATAAAATAATTATACTTAATAGTTTTATCATTTATTACTTTGACAATTTTAATGCTATGTATGGAATATATAATTGAATGTTAATTAAATAAAGATTTATATAAATTAACCTCATTAAAATAATATGTTAAGATGTGAGCAAATTGATTCATGCCAATGAACTCATATGAATAGTCATATAACCCAAAATATTGTATCTTGAGCTTCACATTATCCTTTTCATTCTTCTACTCTTGCAATTTCCTCAAACATATTATGAGATATATTAGATATGTAATTAGCAATTGATATATCTGAAATACATAAAAATATTCATTAGAATATCCAAGCATTTGTTTGTTATCATCAAAATTAATCGAATTGAACATGAGGCTAATTAAGCCAACAATATGATTCCTAACTGTATATTTCCTTGTAGCACCACAGTTCTAGCCCTATGTGAGTCAAACACAAGTAGTTGAAGAAGAAGAAGAAAAGAGGAGGAAGATGAGGAAAAAGAAGAATAGAAAGTTCCTTTTTTTATTATTTGTTTTAGATTTTATTGCTAGTTTGCTTATAGTAGTTTTATTTTTGTTAGTTCATATTTATTATTTTTAATGCACATAAAAATTGGGTTTAGGGGAGTATAGATTTTTTTTTTTGAAAATTAGTTTAATCTCTATTTCTATGCATAGGACCTTGGCGTTGCACTGTGCAGTGTTAAGATGTTGTGTTATGTAATTTTTATTTATTTTAATGAAATTTTATTTTCTCTTCAATACGTCTTGTTGAATTGCATGTTAATTTTCTAAAACTTGAAGTATATTTGAAAAGAAAAAGTTTAGAATTATAATTAATTAAATAATATTTTTATTTTTAAGATAGAACTTGCATTAAACTTATTAAATTTTGAATTAGAACTTAAAATATTAATAACTAAAATATTTTATATGAACTAGTAATTTTGATGAGTTTGGAATTTTCTAATACACAACACACATAAGAAATTCCTTATGAATTTTGTTAATTAGCATGTATTAAATAGAATTAATTATTATTTTAGAATTATATTGATTAGTGTTAATTAGAGATTAGCCCATTTAGGGAAAAAATGATAATTCATTGGAAGTGATATTAGATATATAAGAACAATTTTAAAGTATGAAAATCTATAACATTTCAAGGTTACTTAGCCAATAAGGTAATTTTCTATTAAAGTCAATAAAAGGAAAAAAGAGTAAAATAATAAATACAAAAAAGAAGAAATACTTGAGGCCAAGTATTATACTATATTTGTACTTACAAATTCTACTATAATCTAAGCAAATAAATGAAGGTATTAAAGTAACTAAATGAATTGAATTCATGAGAGAAAATCATGTTGTGATTATTCAACAAATAAGTGATAAATATTTATAATAAATAATTAATTAAAATTCATAAGAATAAACCATGTTAATATTGAGCAGTGAAATGACTTAACTTAAAGAAAATATTTGTTTAACTAAGAATTTATGCTAGTCTAATTAAGTTATTTTTTATTTTAATAATGAATCATGTAAGTTATGCTTTAGTTAAATTTATTATTTGATGATTTTAAATTTCAAAAGTTTTTCTATTAAATAACTTTAAGAATTTATAAAATGCATTTGATTAGTTGAGGACAAGTTATAGTTTGAGTTTGGGGAGATGTTTGATAAGTATAAAATTTTAGTGATTTTTTTATTTTTGCTTAAATTGGTATTTTATTCTTAATTAATATTAAGGCATGTTATTTTCATTATAGTTTTTCAATTTTGGACAGGAAATTCTTACTTTATGTGAAAAGATGTAAAATTCAAAGTTTAAGGACTAGAGGCAATGTTGTGGCACTAGAATGAGGTAGATTTAAGTGCTGAGATAGTAAGGGTGGTACCTTGGTACTGAGAAGCTAACATCGCAGTGTCATAAGAAGAGAATTTTGAATCTCAAGATAGAAATTTAGGCATCTAAGTGCTACATTTGTAGTGAACGGGTGCTTAAAAGATCCCAAATTAAAGAGCCTAAAGTTTCCTCAAAGAGAGTAAGTACAGCACCTTGGCGGAGGGCATTACATTTGATTTAAATTTTAAGTCAAAAGATAGTAAGTCCAACGCCTTGGTGCTGGAAAGTTAGTGTCTTAGAGCTCAAGACATTGAATAATTTCAATCTAAAAGAGCCAAAGATAGTAAGTAAGCACCTATGTGTTAGAAGGATCAATACCCATGCACCAGACAGCCTCAATTAAGAAGCAAGACAATAAGCATAGTGCCTTCGCACTAAATTATCAGAGTTGTGGTGCCATCAAAGTCAAAACCCATCACTGCGATACTACAACCCAATAGATTAGTTTCAAGCAATTTTAGCAGTTAGTTTAGGAAGTTATTGGAGTGGTTCAAGGGAGTTACTTGGTAGTACTTGTAGATAACTACTAGGATAGACTATGGCTATAAAATGGAGTATATTTACGAAGAGAGAATTTTAGCATCTGTGTGAGTTCCATATGTGTTAGTGTACTATGTCACTTAGGGAGTGAGACTCAAAGTGAAGTATGTTTGTGTGCTATTCAATACTTTATTTATGATATTCGTGTGTTGTTCATGTTGAAGATTAAAGATAGGGAAGATCTAATACAAAGGAAACCATAGTTGGAAGGCAAAGTACTTGGATTAAGAAGAAATTAAAAGACCCCCACTCAATTATATCTTTTCCTTCTTTTAATATTTCTCAGATTATCTTGTACATTTGTGAAATGCTAATGCTCTTTTCTTTATGTATATTGAGCAACTAAAGTAATAGTGTTTTAGATTTATTAGTCCCTTGTCTTCTTTTTTATTACATTATCATGTAAGTTAATATATAAAACATGGGTTTCTATTTATTGAGTGAGTTTATATCATTTTAATAAATTTAGTCAAAATCTCAAAACACAATATCATATGGTTTGTATTAATTCTATCAATTAAATTTAATTCTCTTAAGATTTAAATTCCTTAATGATCTTAAATTTGAGTAATCTTGGATTTGATAGATTCCTTCTATAAAGACATTCGATTCAATTATAAAAATGGTAGAATCAAAGAATATTTGAACATTCAATTATACTTAGGGCTTCAATTGGGTTCAGATCTATCCAACCTTAATGATGATGGGATCATCTCATCATGACATTCAAATCAATTATAAATTAGTTAAAATCAGATTTTTGATGATCTTGAATTTAATTCTAAAATATTTCAACACATAAATCACCCTAAGATTCTTACCTAATTGATCAGCTTTTAAGATGTTATATTATTTACCCCTATTTTTGGACATTAAATTTAGTTGTTTGAAAACATATTATATTTGCATTTAACTTAAAATTTGTAAAGAATTGCTTTTAGATGCTAATGTGGGCCTTCTCTCTAAGATGTAAACTTTTAAGCCTTTCACTTTCTTGCTAGGGTTTTGATATATGAGTAACTTCTAAGTCTTTTAGTCTGCTAAGGTTTTTGATGTACATGTACTTTTTAAAAATTTTGGATGTCCATGTATCTTTTGAGGGTTTTAGCCTCTTGAGATTTCTAACATACATATTATTCTAAGACTTTTAGCCTTTTGAGGTTTTTCATGTACACATACTTTCTAAATTTTTTGACATAACTATACCTTGTGAAGCTTTTAGTCTTCTAAGGATTTTAACATACATATATCTTCTGAGATTTTTATTAGTAGAGAACCTATCAATCACTTGCTCTTTTGGAGTTCTACTATAGAACCTTCTCCACCACTAACATCCCATCGATGCTTTCTTAGGGGCATGCCTTCTAAGGTTTACTACTAGAGACTTTATCTTGCTCTTACTTTCATGGGATCTTTCTGTAAGGATCTTATCCACTATTAGCTTCTCATCGAGGCTACCTCATGAGTATGCCTTTTGAGGATTTTGTTAGAGAAGATGTAATATAAAAATAAAAAAAACATTGATAAAAAAACCCAGCATGTTGCCCAATAAGTAGCGACTCAGATGTCTCTATTGAACCACATTTAGGTACATCTTTCAAATGAATACAATTTATTGAATGTCCTTTTAAATGATGAAAATGGTTGAACTAGGATTGGTCTCTTTTATTTGGATTCTATAAAGAATTTGGCCACTTTAAATATTCAAGATTCTAAATCACCATTATAATGTTAGTTCAGGATGTGTTTCATAGATTAAAATCGAGAGTCACATACTAGATTTTATGGGAATGATGTTGTTGATTTCTTAATGTTTATTTCTTTTTTGTTAGGATACTACTATAACACATTCTTTTGTGCACTTGTGTTTGTTAGAGGTGTATTAAAATTATTTTTGAAGTACACAAATAGGCTTATCAACAATATTTTATGTTTTTTACTTGATGAACAAAGTTAGTATATAAGTAGACCATTTCATACATTAAGGAGGTGTAGACCTCCAATAAAAACACCTGTAGTAACTCTAGGCCAACTATACGTATTTGATGAGCTTTAGAAGAAAAACTTTCAAAATATTACTTAAGAGTTTCTCTTCCATTTTGATGAATTTTAAAAAGTAATATTCTTTAACGATCCTTTGATTAGTAAGGAAATTTTTTGATAAAAGAAGTCTAACTAGTTCAATAAATTTATAAATAAGTCCATGAAAACAAGAATAAAATCAAGTATGAGCTTGTTCATTAAAAGTGGTAGGAAATACCTGATGGAGGACTACATCGGAAGCTTATTAGAAATTCATTATTATCGTGTGGTTGATATGCCTATGCTAGAAAAGATCTAAGGTCACATCATTAGGTCAATTATAGAAAATTTAAACTTTAATGGATTAGGATGCTGAAAAATTATAGTAGTAAATGGCAAAGACTTTTGAAAGATATGGTGTCAACTAATTTGTTTCTTTTCTTTTAAAAAATTCCTCCTAGATAAAACATCAAATTTATTTCTTACGGCATTACAGGGGGTGTAGTTAAGGCACAATTGAAATAAGTCTTGTATTGTTGCCAAAAATTACTAGTTAGTTGAGCAACATAAGGTAGATGTGTTGAACTAGCATTCTCTAAAAGATCCCATTTAGCATGATGTTGAGGGGAAATAGCATGGATATTATTAAACTAATAAGCACAATCATGTGGTTGATTTGGTGGTGGGGATTTCTCTCATGTTATGATAGCACCTTTAGTAGTCTAGATTTTAATAATAGTTGAAGGATAAAATTGTGATGCTCCTCCATCCTACACAAACATTCTTCCAAACTTAAGACCGCATTGCTTCCATTAGCTGGATAATATCAACCCTATTTTTAGCCATTGAAGAAGTATTTTGAGAACATTTTTTTACAAATAGCAACAAATTATTGTGTGTTACAAAATTTAATATGGAAGAGTAAAAACTTTAGGTGTTAGCTTGGTATAAAATCAAGCGCATACACAGATAATATAGAAGAATACAAGAGACAACAAAATTTTTATATGGAAAACCCCAAAAAAGTAAAAAATCATAGGGTTTAGCCAAATCAAAATAATTCGCTATGTAATGAGGTTATTGAACTTCACTCATTTCTATAATTTTAATTAGAGAAGATAAAGTTATAAACTTATACAAAATCTAGGCAGCAATAACCTAAGAATAAGTCTACAATAGTTGTATGATGGTGGTTAAGTACAATAGTTGTATAAATGTAGTTAAGTTGTAATAGCCATTTATGTGATTGATGATGACTACTTGTGAGAGTCAGCAATGGATATTGGTGGTGGTTAACTTCAAACTCTTAAACCTTTTCTTCTTAGTTTTTTCTCCTCCACCATGGTAAAAATGGGGTGGTTTTATTTATAGAGTTTTGGGAGGGTCATTTAGATAAATTTAATCAAAATCCCAAAACACTCTATTGGACAGTCTATATTGATTGTATCAATCAAAATTTATTCTTTTTTGATTTTGAGTACCTTAATGATATTATATTCTAGTGATCTTAGATTTGTTGGGTTCCTCTTATCTAAACACTTGATTAATTATAAGTATGCTAAATTAGAGATTGTTTAACCATTTAATTAATGCTTTGAAAATGTCAATTATACTTTAAGGGCTTCATTTGGATTCAAATCCATCCACTCTCAGTGTTTATATGTTTGTCTCATCAAGGCATTAAAATTGATTATAAATTTACTAAATCATAGTTTGAATAATCTCAGATTTAATTCTTAAAGATTCTAACACATAAATCACCTCGAGATTCATGATCAATTGATCAGATTTTAATATGATATATCACTTATAATGAGATAAATTGGTATATCAATAACCTAATTAAGGTGATATATGTCAAATCTAATTTTTTTCTTAGAATTTTAAACCCAGCAAATCTAATATCACTAGAATCTAATATCATTAAGGCACTCAAATCATAATAGAATAAATTTTGATTGATATAATCAATATGGATTGTCCAATAGAATATTTTGGGATTTTGATTAAATTAATCAAAATGCCCTCCCAAAACTCTAAAAAACCACTCCATTTTCACCATGGTGGAGGAAAAAGACCTAAGAGGCAATGTTTAAGAGTTTGAAGTTAGCCACCACTAGTAGCCATTATTGACTATCACATATAGTCATCATCAACCACATAAGTGGCCATTAGAACTTAACCACAATCATACAATTATTGTTGCCTTATTCTTAGGTTGTTGTTGCTTAGATTTTGTATAACTTATAACTTTATAACATTATCATCTCTAATTTTAGAGAAGAGTGAAGTTTTATAACCACATTACATAGTTAATTATTTTTATTTGGCTAAACCACATGATTTTTTTATCCTTTTTGGGTTTTTTGATATAAAAATTTTGTTGCCTCTTATATTCTTCTATATTATCTATGTATGCGCTTGATTTTTATACCAAAGTAGACCTAAAGTTTTTACTCTTCCATATTAAATTCTGTAACACACAATGATTTGTTGTTATTTGTAACAAATATTTCTCAAAATACTTCTTCAATGGCTAAAAATAGGGTTGATATTATCCACCTAGTGGAAGCAATGAAGTCTTAAGTTTGGAAGAATGTATGTGTAGGATGGAGGAGCATCACGATTATATCCTTCAACTCTTATTAGAATCTAGACTACTAAAGGTGCTATAATAAAAAGAGAAATCCCTTACCACCAAATCAACCAAAGATAGTGCTTATTAGTTTGATACTACCCATGTTATTTCTCCTCAACATCATGCTAAATAGTATATTTTGCTGCTACTTCGTTGCTGTTAACCCTTTAGCAACATTATGGACTTAGTTCAATTATGCCTTAACTACACCCCCTATAATGTCATAAGAAAAAAAATTTGATGTTTTATCTAGATGAAGATCTAGGATGACACCATATCTTTCAAAAAAAATTTGCCTTTGACTACTATAATTTTTCAACATCCTAATCCATTAAAGTTAATTTTTGCAATGACCAAATGATGTGACCTCAGATCTTTTTGAGCATAGGCATATCGACCACTCACACAATAATAATGAATATTTAATAAACTTCTAATGTATCAGTATTTCCTACAACTTTTAATGAACAAGCTCATTTAGTCAATTCTTTTTGTTTATCAAAAAATTTCCTTACTAATCAAAGGATCATTAAGGACTCTTATTTTTAAAATTTCTAAAGCTCATCAAATACATATAGTTGGCCTAAAGTTACAACTAAGTGTTTTTTATTAGAGTTCTACTCCTCCTTAACACAAGAAATGGTCTACTCTTATACTAACTTTGTTCATCAAGTAGAAACATAAATTATTGATAAGCCTATTTGTGTACATCAAAAATAATTTTAATACGCCTCTAATAAACACAAGTGCACAAAAGAATGTGTTATAGTAGTATCTTAACAAAAAAGAAATAAATATGAAGAAATCAGTAACATCATCCCCCTAAAATCTAGTGTGAGACTCTCGATTATATATTAAACACATCCTGAACTAACATTATAATGGTGATTCATAATCTTGAATATTTCAAAAGGCCAAATTATATTGGTGGTAACTAAGGGTAGATGCAAATCAAAAGGTAACCACCTTCTTTAAATATTTTTATTCACCAATTATGATTTTTCTTAGAAGTATATTTTTCATTATTTGAAGTAATTTATCATCATATGGTGTCATGAAGGCATTAAAAGTCTTTGATAAATGACAATATTGAATCAAAGAAGCATGAGATAAGAGGATAATTATATTAATTAATCATTTAGGATTTTAGCTGCACAATATTTTAATATGTAACACTGCCTTTATCATCCCAAGCCTCGGATGTGAAAAGTGGAGGGTTGTAATAGGGAGTCGACAGCCAGAGTAAAACTTGTCAAAATAATCATGACATGAAACCTTTAAAATATTGTCTTAATTTTGGGGTCTCTTGGAAGTGATGCATTGTATGGCTTAAATATTGTGAAATGTGTGCAAGGGTCACTGAATCAGTGTCGAGGTGCAGTGTTAAATAAGAAAGGGTTCCCATATTATGGATGGATGCAGACAAAGAAGTTAGTCCATAAAACTAGAATTAGGTTAGGAACTTGGAATATAGGTACTCTTATAGGTAAATTAATGTAATTAATAGATATTATGGTTCATAGAAAGATAAATATTTTATGTATTCAGAAATCAAATGGGTTGGGGAGAAGGCTAAGACAATTAATAGTTTAGTTTTAAACTTTGGTATTCAGGTTGAAGTCAAATTAGAAATGATATAGGTGTGATTATAAATAAAAATTTGAAGGATAATATTATAAATATTAATATTGGAGATAAATTTATAACTTTAAATAATAGTGTTGATACTAAGATTATCAAGATTATAAGTGTTTATGCTCCTCAAGTAAGCTTGGATGTAGGCTCAAAACAAATTTTTGGAATGACTTAGAGGGATTAATACAAATGATATCTCTTCAAGAAATGATAATTATTGGAGTTGATTTAAATGGACATATTAGCAGGGTGGTAGAAGATTTTAAAATTATTCATGGTGGATATGGATTTGGAATGACTAATGAAGAAGGTATGATTATATTAGATTTTGCTTTAGCCTATGATTTTATAGTTACCAATATTTTATTTAAGAAAAGAGATGAGAATATTATTACTTATAAAAATTTAGAACACAAATTGATTATTTTATAAGAAAAATAGATCATTTAGATTGTAAGGTCATTCTGAGTGAAAGTTTAAGTACCCAGCATTGACTATTAGTTTTAGATTTTATGGTGATGGATTTGAAGATGAAAAATAAATCAAATTATTGTTGTAGGATTATATGAGAGTACTAAAAGAGCACTAATAAAAATATTTTTAAGAGCAAACTATAAGAGCTTAGAATTTAGGATGGTCATAAGGAAGCTAATGTTATATAGAAAAAAGAAGTAAGTGAAATTAAGAAAGTTATAAAAAATTTGCTTGGAGAATTAAAAGGGGAATTTATTATAATAAAAAATAGTTGGTGGTGGAGTTAAAATATACAAAAAAAAATATAAGAAATAAGAAGCGTTGTTATAAAACTTGGTTTAGATGTAAAATTCAGAGAATTAGGAAAGATATAAAGTGGCCTATAAAGATTCTAAGAAAGCAATACATTATCTAAAAAATTTAACTTTAAGTGATTTATAAAATATATTATATACCAAAAATGAAGGTAAAAGATGCTTGTATAAGTAAACCAAGCAAAGAGATAGGAGAAGTAAAGATCTAGTTAAGTGAGTTGTATTAAGGATGAAAATCATAAACTATTTTTCTTAGAAAATGATATTGAAAATAAATGGATGTATTTTTTTGATAACTTTTCAATGAAGGATCTAAAACTACAATTGATTTTAGAAACCTTAATACCTTAGGAAAAATAAAGAATTTTGTCTTTATTATCGTATTAGTAAATTTGAAGTTGGAAAAGCTTTAAAGGAAATGAAGTGTGGAAAATGTTTAGGAGATCAAGGAATATTTTGGCTTGCAAATCATTTTAATGTTATTTTAAAGACTAAAATGATGCTAGATGGTGAAAAAAGAGTTTGTTGGTTCCTAAATTAAAGAATAAAGGTGAGGCACAACAGTATAAAATTTATAGAAGAATTAAGTTAATGTGTCATACATTAAAATTATGGGAGAGAGTAATTGAGCATATGTTACAAAGTGATACAAAAGTTTCTCAAAATCAATTTGGTTTCATGCCAAGTAGATCTACTATGAATGCTATACATTTGTTGAGAGGTTTGATGGAGAAGTATAGAGAAAGTAAGAAGGATCTACATATAATATTTATTATTTTAGATTTATCTTACGATAACCTTTCAAAAGATGTTATTTGGAGAGTTCTAGAAAAGAAAGAAATTAATATCAATTATATTCAAATCATTAAGGATATGTATACTAGAGTTGTTACTTGTGTCCAAACACAAGGAGGATTGACAAAATATTTTTCTATTTCAATTGGATTACATCAAAGATTAGCTTTAAGCCCTTATCTTTTTGCTTTAGTTATGGATGTCCTTACTAGGCATTAACGGGAAGATGTACCTTGTTGTATGCTTTCTATTGATGAAATTCTAATTGTTGATAAGATTAGAGAGGGAGTACAAGAGAAACTTAAATTATGGAGGTCAACCTTAGAGCCTAAAGGTTTTCATTTGAGTAGATCTAAAACTGAATATATGGAGTGTAATTTTAGTTGAAGTTTTAGTAGTGATGTTGTGACATTGGGTGACCAAGTCATTAAAAAGTTTGAGCAATTCAAATATTTAGGCTCTATTGCTCAAAATGATGGTGAAAAGATGGATATGTTATTAGTAGAATTCAAGTTGGATGGTTGATTTGGAGGAATGCATATGGTTTATTGTGTGATAAAAAAAACCACTTAGACTTAAGGGAAAATTTTAAAAGATGGTGGTGAAACCCTGCGAATGTTGGCTAATAAAAGAGAAGCATAAGACTAACTTAAGTATTGCAGAGATGAGGATGCTCAAGTGGATGAGTGGCTTTACTCTTAGAGATAAAATGTGAAATGAGCATGTTCGAGAAAAAGTTGGAGTAGCCTCAATGGCAGATAAGATTAGAGAGAGTCACTTTATATAGTTTGGTCACATAAAGTGTCGGTCGTCCAAACCCAGTTAGGAGAGTAGATATATTAGATCTGCCTTATGCTAAGTAAGGTAGAGGTAGACCTAAAAGGCTTGGTTAAGATGTATAAAAAATGGCTTTAATTTATTAGAATTTAATGAGAATTTGATACATAATATGACACAATGGAGAAGAAGGATTCATGTATCCAACCCACATATTGGGATAAAGGCTTGTTGATGTTCTTGTTGTTTTAGTATTATTTAAAATCTAATGTTTTGTTCTCTATAGAAATAGTATTATTATATGTAAATTTAAATGTAGGACAAGTCCTAATTTTCTATACTTTTACTTACTAGTCTTTTAAGTGGATTTCTTAAGATTTAATTTATTACTTTAGTTTGTCTGTCAATTTGAGAATGAAAAGCATATATGATTTTGAAGTTGATACCAAGTAATTTTCATAAAGCCTTATAGAAGCATAAAAAAAATCTTAACATCTTGAATAGATATAATAATTAAAGCAAATCCATGCAACATAATTTCATTAAATAATAATCGAACAATATAAGAGGCATTGTTGCTTTTAAGCAAGGTAGGAAATAAGCTATATTTGAAAAACTAATTATCAAAAAAGAAAATTTATCATGATCTCAAGCTATGTAAGGTAATCTTAAGATAAAATTCATTAATAAATATCTTTGAGATCTCAAGGTAATATATTAACCAAATTTTTGTTTGGTTATTTTAATTTATTCACATGTTAGATATTAAGCCATTAATTTTTGAACATATCTCAAAAAAATTTTATTTTATTATATATATATTATTTTATCATTGCTAAAATGACTAATAATTATATAATTCAAAAATAATAATTCTTTAAGTGAGAATTTATAGATATAAAATTATTTTTTTTAATAAGGATATGATAATGATAGTGAATGCCACTTTTGATTTTAAAGATTTATCGAAGTGATTGATATAAATTAAATGAAAGGTAGGGCATATTTTATGTTCATCTCAAGTTTGTAATAGGATATTAACATGTTTATCTTTAACATCAAGTTTATAATTGAGGATGAAAGAGTAATCTTAAAGAATCTCACCCAATTTGCAAATTTATGTCTTAATTTTTATTAAGTATAAATAAAGTTGAGGGAATGATGATTTGAATTTAGATTTTGTTATGTAAAAAAATAGTGTCTTAGTGTCTTAGTGATTGAAAGTCAACTTAGAAATTTTACATGTGTTGACTATTACTATTTTCCCCATTTATTTACTTATTTTTATTAAAAAATCTATAAGATAATTTATGACAAAATATTCCTTTAATTTAACTTTAAATGCATCATAAGCCACCATGAAGCTTTTATTAAAATCAAGAAGTCTAGGGACAAGGGCAAAAGTCATCTTAGCTTTAATTTTAAAGCTTTTATGTAGCTTAGGTTAAGTAAAATTTTACTAATATTAGTAGGTCCATAATTAAAGCTACAATGATAATAAATATTTTAATGAATCGTCCACAAAAAATTGTTATAACATGAAAACTTTTAGCATCAATGAAACTATTAGATGCTAGTCAGTCTAAGATTGCTATAACATAGATTGGTCAACTTATATTTTAATAGTGAAAATAATAAATCAAAGAAAATCACCTCAATTTTTATAAAGAAATATTTCATTAAATTGAAGTAAAATTTATTATTAAAAACTTATCTAAGATGGTGCAAGTGATCTACTTTAATTAAATAATAAATCAAAATATCATTAAAGTAAGCAAGCAAATTATTTTTTTAAAAAATACTTTAAAATAATATTCATTAACTTCATAAATGTATTAGGGACAATTGAGAGTTCAAAGTGCATGATTACCCATTCATATATCCTATCAAGGTTCTTAAAGTTATTTTTCATTTATCTCCCAATTGAATCCAAACACAATAATAATCTATTTTAAAATCAAATTTAGAGAAAAAAATCAATCCATGAGATTATGTCTAGCATATCGTTTAATTAAAAAATATTTAAAAAAAAGTCTATAGATATTAATTTTAGTTATTATCGAACTATCAACATATTTTGTCATGTTTCATCTTTTCAAGAGTTATTAAGATATGGACTACATAGAAACTAAGATTTTCTTAAATGAAATTTTTTTTATTAAGTCCTAACTCTTAATTTTATTATATCATATTGACACCATAGCCCAAAGCTTATGCTAAATTTTATTGATCACAAATATATACTATGGAATCATTAATGTTGGTTTCTATTTAAGTGTATACAACAAACAAGCTCACCATCATGATGGCTTAAGCACATGAAGACAAGTTTGATAAACTAGAAATATTTTGTGTCTATTTTATATAAGTGTAACTCCAAATAAAAACACTAAAATTATTTTCAAGCAAATGAAGCTTAAACTATATTTTAGAACTAAATAAGATTCCTATGTAGTTACATTAGTAAATGATCTATTTGGTAAACCAAAATATTTTTAATATTATTTAAGATTTTAAATATAATAAACTAAAGAAATATCTTGATGATTATGGCCCTTATCATATTTAAGAATAAATAAATAAATTTTAAAGTTTATTAGCATTTGTATATAATTATGAGTCATCGGAACTCTTTATAGGCCTCCATAAATGTTTGCTATGAAGATATAGAGAGTAATGTCCTTGGAAAAATAAATATAGCATGCCATCCATAAGATATGTGAGACTTTGTAAACTATATATCGTGTACCCATAAAGGTTTGTGGGACTTTCCTAATTTCAAAATTAAGAATTATTAAATGACATATTGCAGTCATTTAGGACCAAATTAGGTGCATAAATCATGCAAATTTTGAATGTTAGCTTCTTAGAGAAATATAAAATCAAATCTATTTTTAATATTTAATTATTACAAAATATAAATATTTTTATAAGCCTTAGGCATTAGTTAATGCTCCAATAATCATAATAATTCATAGCATTCTTTCTTCAAAACTAGCACCAAGTCTTCCACCTACAAAATATTTTAAGTGACATTTCTTGATCCAATTGAGAGAAATAATATGATTTCTTGCCATGATGATCGTCTTCGAAATTTATGTATTTGATGTGTTTGATTTTTTCAAGCTAATGAAAAAACTATGTAAGAACTTATTTCACTTTGTGATTTAATAATCTTTTTATTATTTTTATTTTATTTTTTGTCTATGTGTTCTGAAGGAGAATATTTAGAGGATGGACTCTCATTGCAATGTGGAAAAAGGAAGGTTATCCCAAAGTAGAGCTGGTTTTAAATCTAGTTTTTTCTTGTAAAGAAGTAATTGTTTTATTTAACATAGGTTGTGAGGAAATTCTAGGTGTGGAGGACACCTAGACATGGATGTTAGTTATGGTTGAATCACATGAAAATCATTGTGTTTATATGGTTATTATCATAGTACTCTTTACTTTGTACTATTTTTACTACTATTTAATAAATTTACATGATGATGATTTATGAAAAGAAAATATCCTTAAATTTTAAAGTCTAGTTCACCCTCTTCCCCTCCTAAGCACATGTAAACCAACATGTTTAATAAGATTCATTCTATAGTGTAAAAGGTTAGAAAGTGGAAATTTTGGAACTAAGTCAATAGAATGTTGAATTATTGTAAGAGGTTGTAATTCATAAAAAATTTACTATCAAGTGAAATATTACTAGATCTAGGAAGAAGATCTGGGACAACAGCAGGTATATAAATCTTATCATAAACTAGTGTGACTTGCTTTGCATGCAAGGTGGTGGTTGAATGGGGAAAAAACACTTTTCATAAAATTTCAAATTTATAATCTTTATATTAGGAGTTAAAGAAGAGGGGATAATAGATGACCTTGGACAATGATCAAAAATACCAAAATTATCACAATTAGTTAAGTAAAGTTTGGGTCGGTCCTTAATAGTAAATTTTGGTTGATGATCAGATGTTCACTTATGAAGCATTATAGATGGCATTTCTCTACAGATTGATAATTAAACTTGATAATTTTATTATTATTTTTAAAATATAAGTGCTCACTCTATCGAAATTCATTTATGTTAACCAAAGTTATCCTAATAGATATTAACAATGTCTATAAGGATGACATCACACCATATTTGATATTCATAGCAACCAATCTTAATGAAAATTAAGCATCTACTAGTGATGGATGGAAAAAGCAATATAGTTGACCCAATTAACATAAAAGTGTTCTATGTGAGGTACAATTTCTTAAGTAGGCTCTAGATTCGTGTGTGTTAAAAAAAAATCATTTATTATATTCTCCCTCTATGACTATCTTATTTATTTTTCTTAATACAAAAAATGTATAAACTAAAAACATTCTTCCTTCTTTAATCTTCAGCTTTATTCTTAAATATTACAAGGCATCTCATCTAGTTAATGTGATGGTTATATATAAATTTTCATTAGATAGTGAATTGTCATAATAAACGTCTACATCTTTAGCTATTAGGTTCTCCTTTTTTTTAATAATGAAATTTGAGTTGTACATTGATTTTGCATATAAATTTTTGCATAACTTTAAAAATTGATTATATCCTCCATGTTTCAAGTGCTTTCCTCAGTAAAAGCATTGAGTGAATAAGTTAAGCTATTGGTGGGTGGATCTAGCAACAAACTTGTGGGTGAAGTAAATTACTTCGATTAGAAAATGAAAGTATATTTTTATTTTCATTTCAACTACTAATATATAATGAAAAGCTTCTTTAAAGATTTGAGAGTCAAATAGTTCAAATTCATTCTTAATATTAATCTTAAATTTAATGATAAATTTGTGGTCATTGTTGGTCATTTTTAGCACAAAAAATTTTAAAAGTTAAGTCCTCAAAGATATTCAAATATTTATTTACAAGAAAGCAATCATAACTTAAAGTTGGAAGTTAATTACACAATTTATTATCTTGATGAATTGAAAAGTATTCAACTCTAACCATTATCTTTATATATACCCATATTAAATTCATTTTGCTTAATCTTTGTTCCTTGCCTAAGATATTTATCCAGTAAATTTGGGCATGCCCAATCATTTCTTTAAGAGTTATCGATTTATACTAATTAAAGAATTTATCTATTTGAATTAACTAATTTAAAATTTTATTTTAAATTATGGATGTCATTATAATTGAGTACTTCAATTTTAATTCTTTGACATAAATTTTTAAAATCATCAACATTCATATGATGATTGTCTCTTCTTATATTTTTATTAATGAGTGGTCGTTTGATGGGTTGTTCTCCTTTAGATCTAAGTAAAATTTCATGTCATCTAGATTATGGATGGGAGGTGACATAGAATTTTTATTATTTTAGTTGATTTATTAAGGCCCGCATTTATTATTTAACCTTTTGCATTTGGGCATTATTTCTTTCAAATATTTCTCTAGCTATTACACCTAAGATCTAAAACATCTACTAATATAGTTGAGTTTTTAATTTGATCTTGGGAGACTAATTTAGGTGCCACAATATAATTTTAAAAGTATAAAGAGAAGATAACAGCGAAAATTGCTATAAGCAAGAAAAATTAAAAATAATAAATAAATGCAAAAGCAAGTGAATTTTAAGCTAGTTATCTTTTAGTCAAGGGGGTTATAAAGACCTCTTATATCCTAAGCTCTATAGTTTGATGTCTAAAAATATGCTAGAGGTTATGGTGGGGTTTAGAGGAGTCAGAAGGACAAATTTCAAAACCAATGTAGCTTGAATTTGGTTAGGCTAATTTGACATACAACATTAGAAAATGAATTTTGCATATGATAACTGGTCGGAAATAATAGTAAATGATTAACTTAGTATGCTAATCTATTATTTAGAGTAGATAATAAAGATTTATAGGATATAATGAGATGTCCAAGTGTAAGGAATGTTTCCTAGTTTACAATACTAGGGAGGATATTATTGTTGGTTTATTTGTCTTAGAGAATTATTATGAAGTAGAAAAAAGTTGTGAGGTTTAGAGCAAATATTAGAAAGGAGTAATGAATAACATAAAGAAAATGAAGGTAATTATATATCTTAAAAAAAGGCACAAACACAAAACAAATAAAGAAAACTTCTCCACTAAAATATTTCATTTCAAAAACTTAAAATTATAATTTTTATTAACCTATATATAATTTTTTTTTTTGGGACTATATTCCAACACCCCACATCTGTGATGGACGTTATCATAACTCACGGGTCATGTTTACACATTCATCCCCACGCCCCCACTGATGTTCCATACAGCCTCCCCTGGATAATCGAAGTTCCTACCACCAACCGAGCTAAGAGACGGTGGGTAACCTATATATACTTAAACTCATTTTTGAAGGAAAATAAGGAGGACAAAAGAGAGACAAAGGAGAGTGGTGGCCATTAAGAGTTTCAACGATTTTTTTTTCTTTAAAAAATACAATGCTATTCCTTCCATTAATGGCTGGTCAAACCTATAACTGATGGCAAAATAAAGAAATGATAAATTAATATAAATTAACTATATTATTATTTTTAAATATTTCATAAATGAGCATTTTCTTGATTTCTTGCTTTGAATCTTACTATAGCCTTTTTCTTTTTTTCTCTTACTTGAGTTTTAGTCATAGCTTTTGTATTTGAAACTTTAACACAATTTTCTTAAAGCTCGTGCTGTTTTACATTGCTAGGTTTTAATATTTTCCAAATCACATGCATGACCACATTGGTATAGGCATATGCTCTAACTAGTATTTCCTTATTCTCTTGTTTATATGAAGTCTAGTAAAAATGTTAGGCATGGTACATTTCTAAGTCCATCCCATAGTATAAGCATCAGGCACATGTTCATGTGCCACTTTTTTAGGTTTTATCAAGACTAATACAAACAAACACTGGACTTGCTATAAAATCTTATTGAATGGGTTTAAATTTGCAATCTTGATATATCCATATTGTAAACTCTTTATTTTCTTAGTATAGAACTACACAAATTCTAAAAAGCATAGAACAGTAAATTCATCAACTTGTTAGGAATTTACTCATCACATAAATCTTATATTTTTAAATAACTTCAAAATTGTAATTTTGTTTAACACAAAAATCTATAAAATCACATTAAAATATTATTAATATTTTTAAAAATAAAATTCTTTTTATAAATATATTTTTAAGTTATTATAATCATAAAATATTATAAAATATCCAAATTCAAGTTCTAAATATACTAATATATATAAATTATGATAATCACGTAAATCCCCCTTTCAAGAAAGAAATATACATGATATAGTAACTTTAAAAAATAAGCTTTTAAAAGCAAAAAAAAAAAACAAAACAAATATCCCCCAAATATAATTCATATCTAATAATAAAAAATTCTCGCAATAAATTTCTTAAAATACTAAAAATATTATAACAAAAAAAAAAAAATTGCAACAATCTAAAAATTAAAGCTGTAAAAAAAATTACCACAAATAAACCCTTACATAAGAAAAAGGTTTCTGTTTGAAGCATGCCAAAAAAATATTAAAATCTCTGTTAAGAGTACAGTGCAACAAAATTTAAATGATAAACTATTTCAAGTTTAAACAGCAATAATAGCTCGATATATCTAGCAGAGAACACACATTTTGTTTTACAAACTACAGATGGAATCTCAAATGCTGGAGAAATCATATGTTCTTATAAACTAACATCAGGTTCAATAGGATACTACTCGACCTTAAGAAGCCTACAGAACATCAGTCCAAGCCTCCAATCAAATCTCTTCTGAGGCCCTTCATGCTGGAATGTTTCACCATTTAGATGAGCAGCTTCTCAATTGCATCCTGAGAATTACATGAATTATGGAGCTAGATGAATAAATAAAACCAATTGGACACATGTAAAAAGAGTAAAGCTGCAGGGCCAAAAATAGCTAAAAATAGAGTTCTTAATATCAAGCTTTTCAGACTCAGGCTCAATATTGACTCGATTCAATTATAGGTTAGCTCAAAACTAATCTTAAAGCCGAATATGGCTTATTATCGTTGACTTGAGCTTAAAAAAATGTATCCAATCTTAATTTTCAATCATCTGATACATTATTAAGCCAACATGCATTTATATATATATAAGATCAACTTAATTTAAATTTGATCCTAGCAAGACTTGGCTAGTTAGTTGGTTTATCATTTTATGGGCAACAAAGCACTTGCATGTGTAAAAATCTGAGCTCGCAAGTTCGAAGGACCATCAAAGAAGGCTATCACACATTACCTTCAGTTGCTGGATTTGTGATTTCAGTTGGCTTCCCTCGTTGCTGGTAACTGAACAAGCAATCACAGGCCTTGTAACCCCACAAGCTCTTCCAAGAGCTTGTTTTGAAGGAACAAAGACATATGGAACATTCTGCAACGCAAGAATCAACATAAGCCTTCTTTTCATTAAACATTGAGAATAATAAGGATATCACTCTTTGTAATAGATATGATGAGCTTAAAACATACATTTATTCGTTAGAATCTACTATGATGTTTTCATTAAACAAAAATAAACAGGGAAAATCTCAAAAATGGAGTGCATGAGAAAATTTTGCTGCATGAAGCATCAAAATTCTAATTTGATTTGTGGCATTCACTGTGAAGTACTTTAAATAATTGAAACATATTACTCAAAAGGATCCAATATGAATATGTTGGAGTTGGTAAAATGGGGCTTGCAAACATATAGACTGCATAGCACCAACCTAGAGAATGAGGACAAAGCTATCAATCGGCATATAGGCATTTCAAACGAAAGTAAATGATACGCCCTTAAAAACAATGGCAATTATAAGGGAAAGAAGATTACAATCTATACAATGAAGTTAAAATACGATTATGGAATAAAGATTGCAGAGAATTACATCAATATCAAAAAATTTGTTTAATTATATGCTAACAACTTCAAAAATATAAGTTATTTTGCTGTTGAAGAAATATTTATGAAATATTTTATATGGTTTGTATTTCATATATATATATATATATATATATATATATATATATATATATATATATATATATATATATATATATATGTGTGTGTGTGTGTGTGTGTGTGTGTGTTTAAAGATATTTGTAATGGATGGAACTGTAACTGGAAGTAAAAAACAGTAGTTGCGTAAATAATTTCTAATGGTCACAACAATAGTTGAGAAACAATTTCACAGCACCAGAGATTACATTGAAAATCAACAAGCTCGCATTTTGAAATTAACATGCATTGCAAATACTCAAATCGGGATACCATTATTTATACAATTTATAAATGTATAAAAGTTTAAACATTGGAGAAGAATTTACAAAGATAAGATAGTTAAGTGAGCATAACAAAGAATTTTATTGTATGAACAAATAATAATGATGAATCCATAATTTCGGAGGATTAAGCAATATATGTGTGAAGGTTGAGATAAATTGGACTTGTTATCACGAAAATTGGAAATAAACGGGCTTTAACAACAGAAAAAAAACATTGCAGCTTAAATGCCTCATGATATTGGAAAATATTATGAAAACAAAAGAAAATAATATAAACAAACATTAAAACTTGCTACTATAACATTGTTATAAAGTTGTTAATGGACCCAACAACATTAATTTAATGATAAGAATTATATCAGATCCGCTGTTATCATAAGCTCAATATTCAAGGTAATTTTATTAAAAAATATAAATTTTAAAAAATTATTTTCTTTGATAAAAATAATTGCAAAAGTTTGCTGCAAATTCTATTATTATGAATTAGCTCCAAATCAAATATTGAATTAAATTTAAACTCCTACAAATAGAAGGAAAAGAGAGAGAGGATGCCCAACATTCACTTCTTTTAAAGATAGATTGTTAAATACAAGAGTGTAGGAAATAAAAAGTAGACTTTGGCACACAAAGATAAATTTTCAAAATTACATCGATTGCAAAAAGAAAGAGCATATAAAAAAGAATTGTCAAGCTTTGAAGTGGAAGAAGTAACATGCTAAATGCAACCATCAAGAAGGACAAGTTAACAAATGCTAGTATTGTTCAAGGTTGGCCAAGTGCAAATATTTGTGATGTTTTCAGGTGACTGAAGCTTATGCAATGATTTTTAAATTCATCACATTTGTATCATATACATCCTCATATGAGTTATTTTCCATTTACAAGTGTCATGAATTAAGTGACTATGTTTATATGGAAGACTATGTAATGTGTAAATTAGTTGATATTGATGTAATAAAGTTGAAGATGCATAATAATGTGACCAAGAAGATAGACTAGAGTCAACATAATATACCAAACCTTTTGAAAAATCTAAAATATTTAAGTTTTTTTTAATTAAGAAGGATTCACAAGAACAAAGAGATATTGAAGTTCATGAAACCAAGAGAGCTAGTAAACTCTGAGGCACATGGTTCAAAGTGTATTTGCTTTAGTTCCATCAACATAAATGCATGATAATACCAAGCCCTACCATTACAATATTCAAACCAAAAAGAGAAACACCATGGTGAACGAAGGTTCACTGAGAAATACACTTTTTTTATCAAAAGATTCTGAATTTGCAATATATATGCTTCAAAGATCTCTCACAGGTGTTAAATTCAACTTTCATGCAAGTTATGTAATTATGCATTGTTTTCTTCCGAGCGTTAAAAGCTTAAAAAGCTTGATTTGGAATAGTCATAAAGAAAATTAAAAAGAGTCAATGGAAAAATTATTAGGATTACCCCCTTCCCCAAATTTGTTAATGGACACCACTGCATTAATTTCATGGAAAGACTTTGTTGCCATGAGAAGCACAAATTCAAAACAAATGATTGCAAGGATAAATATAATTTTATATGAATTTCTTGAATAAAAATAAGTTCAACTAATTATTGGAGATTTCATTGTTATGGATTAACTCAAAATTTGAGAGGTTTTGATTTAAATTTTCACCTCATGAAAATCTACAAATTAAAGAAAAAGAGGTGCTTGTGTGAGCTTGAGAGTAACAACCAATTGTTGACAAAAAAAAAAGAGAAATCAAGAGAATAAATACCTGTTCTAGCAACATTCAAAAAGAGATCTTTCAATATGATTTAGATTATTGTATTTGATAAACTCTATTTCGTTCGCTTTATTTCTACAAAATATTAAGAAATTTCTTATTTTCTTAGACTAAGAGATTTGGACATTCATTTGTATTGAGAATCGACCAACAATCACTTAGATTGAACAATACAAATCTTAATGTCTACCATTTGGCTTGGCATAAACCTACCTATGAATGATAGTTTCAAAAGATAACAAAGTAACAAACAATTAAATCAAGTGTGCAAAATTAAAAATACTAAAACAGTTGTGGGCTGAACTAAGAAGAATGAAAGCTTTAATGATTGTAATAGAACATAAAAGTAGCACCTATAAGGATAAAAAAATAATCGAACAAGTGTTAGTGATGATCATATTTGTTTCCATTTGTTAATTGAAAATTTGAAGTCAAACATCACGTGTATATATATATATAAGGAAGCTTAGATAATGTACAAAAAAATTTATGTAAACTTCAGTTAATGCCACATTCAACATATAATGTGTAAACCCAACTCCATTGTTGCAATAAAGTTAAAGTTGATTAAGAAAAGGATGGTGACAATAGCAATGATGATATTTGCATTATTTTTGGAAGTTATAATAGGATTTCAAGGCTATTCCTATCATAAATATGATAAATAATAACATAAAATTCCTAAGATTCCTATGTGATAGCATGACCTGACTTATTTCTCTTTCCTCAAATCTCTTCTCATTGTACCCTAATAATAATGACTTGCTTATAACAATTAGTACCATAAATAAATAAAGTTTTTGCCATCATAGCCAAGGAGGTCGAGTGGTGACCATTACAAATCTTATGGAAATCCCATCAAAAAGCCATAAAAAAGGATTCAAGATTCACATGAAATTGAGATTAATGAGTAGATAAGACATGAAACCAGTCAATCAAAGTCTATTGACAAACTATCAAGCAACTACCTGCATATAAAATTCCTAAAACGAGATATGAAAAACATCAACATTCAAAATAAACTTGTTTTCATTCTTTGTTTGGAAATCAAACCAAACAAGAACAATAACATAGAATTCATAAATATTACATCAAAGTAGATTTTCACAATTACTTGTAATGAGGCTACAAGCAAGTAATTCAATCATGGTGCACCTTGGGATTTAAAGAACCGCTCAAAGACAGCAAGCTGAAACTAGTAATCATGAACTTAAAGGGCATGCATGCACTTAGTAGGAGCAATTGAAAATGAAGTATAAATACATGCAAAATGGGAGTACCTGACGGTAGAGTTTAAGAGTCAAACTCAGTTATATATTAATATGTAAATGATGTACCCTCCAAAACCATCATGTAAGGAATAATCACAGCAAAAACTTTACTATCATAGCAAAAAAGGTTATCACAGGCACAGCTAGCAAAGTGCTCTTGACAGATATATTAGCGATAAAATACCATCTAGATGACACAACAAATTGAGTAAAATGAAGTTTGAAAATGTCCAAAATATGTTCTTTTGCCACATCAATCCTAGAATTGCTGCTCCAAAAACATATGCGAGAAAACAAAGAAATAGATAATTTGGTGCATTCTTATATTGCAGCATACCCTACTCCAAAAAAAAATCTACTTTTTAGAAAACAAGAAATACACTGAACAAAAACTCATAAAAAATAAATTTTGTCAAATCTCTGTTCTTATGTAAAGAACTTGCTCATGGTCTGATGGAAAGACTCTATAACCATCAAGTGGAAGATAAAAAATATAAGGGAAATTTACCTACATTGCACACAATTCTTATACAATTACATATATAACACCTATAGTTTGATATTTACAAATACAGCACTTTTCCTATGCATGAAAATTATATTTCATTTTAAAAAATTAATGATAATTCTATTTTGAGGTAATATTAAAGATTAGAGTGTTATTTATCTAAATTTGTTCGATTTGGAATCTATGTAAATGAATCGATGTAAATAATTAAAAGGATTACTATAGTTGTTTATTGAGACTTTTAAATCATGACTTTGTATTTTTTTTAAAATAATGTAATAAATAAATTAAAGGTTTGACGTCTAATGCATAATAGAAAATACAACTACAACAACATAAACCACCGGCCAAAAACGCTTACATCAACAATTGAATGTGGCTAATGTCAATATGAACCTCATATAATATGCCCACTTTCACCTTTTACATCTAATGTTAAGTTAATGATTGGCTTTTGCTGAATTAATGCTTAATGGCCCCTACGGCCAGCCAGCTATAGCTGTAATGATGGCCAATCATATAGCAATACGTCTTACCAATAGGCTCATGGCTACCACCAGCAATCCTACGAGCAGCTATGGCGGCCAGCCAGCTCTCGGCTGTCAAACCCCAACTTTATACATCCTTTATTTGAATTACATTAGGCGAATTCCATCACTCAAATATAGCATTGTTTCAAATCTCATCCATCCAAACAACAAAAAAGAGAAAAGATGTGAACTAATTACATCAGATTCAATTTTACAAAGAAACCAAACAAAATTTCTAAATATGAATGCTTAGATGTTAGATATGTAAATACATATGCATTAAATGCCCAAAAATATAATTATATAACCTACAACACCATATTCCTCAATAAATAATGGGAAGTTAAAAACTCTTAATCATCAAGGAAAACACCGCAAAAAGTTTTCACAAAATAAAATTGAGAGTAAAAATGCATATAATATGAACATCTGTAAAAATAAACTATACAACAACAACAACTACAACAACAAGCCTTAATCCCACTAGGTGGGGTCGGCTACATGAATCCTTCGTCGCTCCATTGATCCCATTATGTGTCAAATTCTCACTTAAATCAAGTATACTAAGATCATTTTTTATACATCTTAACCAAGTCTTTTTAGGTCTACCTCTACCTTTCTTAACATAAGGCAAATCTAATGCATCTACCCTCCTAATCGGGTCATCAGACGGCCGACGCTTTATGTGGCCAAACCATCTACACTCTCCTAATCTTATCTACCACTGAGCTACTCCAACTTTTTCCGAATATACTCATTTAGCATTCTATCTCTAAGAGTAAAGCCACTCATCCACCTAAGCATCCTCATCTCTGTAACACTTAACCTAGTCTTATGTTTCTCTTTTATTAGCCAATATTCTGCACCATAAGTCATTGTAGGTCTTAACACCATCTTATAAAATTTTCCTTTAAGTTTAGGTGGAACTTTTCTATCACATAATAGGTCAGATGCATTCCTCCACTTCAACCATCCAACTTGAATTCTACTAATAACATCTCCATCTATTTCACCATCATTTTGAACAATAGCCTAAATATCAAACGCCACTCTTATTAATGACTTGTTCACCTAATGTCACAACACTACCACTAACTTCTACAACTAAAATTATACTCCATATATTCAGCTTTAGATCTACTTAAACAAAAACCTTTAGACTCTAGAGTTGACCTCCATAATTCAAGTTTCCTCCTCCCTCTTATCAACAAGAAGAATTTCACCAAAGAAAAGCATACACCAAGGTACATCTTCTTGTAAATGCCTAAGTAAGAACATCCATAACTAAAGTAAAAGATAAGAGCTTAAGGTTGATCCTTGATGTAATCCAACCAAATAGGAAAATATTTTGTCAATCCTCCTTGTGTTTGGACACAAGTTTCTAGTACATATCCTTAATGACTTGAATATAACCAATATTAACTCCTTTCGAACTGAACATCTCTTGAAACTTTATCATAAGCTTTCTAAATCAATAAATATCATATGTAAATCCTCCTTACTTTCTCTATGCTTCTCCATCAAACCCCTTAACAAATGTATAGCATCCATAGTAGATCTACCGGCATGAAACCAAACATTGTGAAACTTCAGATCACATCGTAACCTATGCTCAATTACTCTCTCCCATAATTTTAATGTATGGCACATTAACTTAATTCTCTATAACTTGCACACTCTTGTGCATCACCTTTATTCTTAAATATAGGAACCAACAAACTCTTTCTCCATCGACATCTTTTTTAGTCTTTAAAATGACATTAAAAAGATTTGTAAGCCAAGAAATTCCTTGATCTCCTAAACATTTCCACACTTCTATTGGAATATTATCCCTCTATGCTTTTCTACATTTCATTTTCTTTAAAGCTTCACTAACTTCGTGATTTACTAATACTAATGATAAAATGAAATTCTCTATTTTTGTTTAGGTATTAAGGTTGCTAAAATCAATCATCTTTCAAATCCTTCATTGAAAAATTTATCAAAATACCTCATCCACCTATTTTCAATATCATTTTCTAAAAAAGTATTTTATTATTTTCATCCTTAATACACCTCACTAACTACGTCTTTACTTCTCCTATCTCTTTTTTTTAACTTATACATACATCTTTCACCTTCAGATCTAATATATCAGATAAATCACTAAAAGTAAATTTTTCAGATCATATATCGCTTAATCTCTACTGCCACTTTAGATCTTTCCCAATTCTCCGAAGTTTTATATCTAAACCAAATTTTATAACAATACTCTATTTTATTTTTTTTCTTTCACACTCGACTCCACCACCAACTATTCTTATTAAAAGTTTTTCTTTTGATTCTCAAACACATCTTTAACAACTTGCTTAATTTCACTTCATATTTTTTCCCACATAATTTAGCTTAACATCCCAAAATCTAATCTTTGTAGCTGCTCTTAAAATATTTTTATTTGTGTTCTTTAAGTCCCCGTCTAATTCTAAGATATTAATTTGATATTTTTTTCTCTTACAACCTTTCATCTTAAAATCTAAAATTAACAATCGATGGTGACTTAGATTTTCATTTGAATGACCTTACAATCTTTTACAATCTAAACGATCTATTTTTCTTGTCTAAAATAATCAATTTGTGGTTTACTAGATCCATTTTTATAAGTAATAATATTTCATCTCTTTTCTTAAATAAACAAGAACTACAAAATCATGAAAAGAAAATCTAATATACCCTACCTTCTTTATTACATCCATAACCACCAATACTTTAAAATCTTCTACCACTCTACCAATACGCCCATTTAAATCTCCTCCAATAAATACTTTTCTTCAAGAGATTCTTTGTATTAATCCTCTAATTCATTTCAAAATTTTTCTTTCATGCTTACCTCCAAACCTACTTGGAGCATGTAGACACTTATAACATCGATAATCTTAGTATCAACAATAATCTTTAACTCTATAATTCTATCTCCACATATATTAATATTTATAACATTATCCTTCAAATTTTTATCTATAATCACACCTACATTATTTCTAGTTCGACTTTTACCTGAATTTATGCATGGTTTTGTGAATTCAAAAATGACATATCTAGAATCTAGCATCCTTAGCAACCACCCCTAACATCCATTTAATAAATTACTACACCAAGTACAAGCTTTATAACATTGTTGAACAGAATTACATGAAACAGTCACAAAATGATCAAAAGATAAAGAACTCATTCAGCTCATCTAATCCTCACAACTTTTTTCTATAATAGTTTTAAATCAGCAAACATTATTCCCATAACTTATAGATGCAATGGGGCTCTTTGAAAGAAGCAAGGGGAAAAAAATACCGCACCACATATCATTTCTTTTCATGATTATTCTACTGCTAAAGGCAAGGCACAATAAACCCTAAACCCTATATTTGGATCACTATAAATGTGTTTACTTCAAATTGCATATGCAATAGATGCTAACTTAGCACTGCAAGTCCTATGCCGGTTGGGAAAGTAAAACAAGCTCAAATACAGAGCTTCCGTATTTCAATGTCGCAAAGCTTGAACAATTTCTTAAGCATAGAGAGAAACCAAAATGGAAACTAGAAAAAGAAACCTCCAGTACCGTCTCCAGGGTAAAAAGAAAAAATTGGAATGAATGGCCGTCATAATCTACAGCTACGAGTAAGGCATAAGTTACCTTGTCCTCTGCAAGTAAGGGAAGATGGAGAAGGATTTCAATTGGCTCGGTATCTGCAGCCATGACTACAAACTCCGAGATTCCTCTGTTAAGTGTTTTTGTCGCTGCGCACAGGAAGAGCTCAGAGACGCCAAGTCAGCATCAAATAGACCAAAAAAAAACAAACAAACAAGGAACACTTAGATAAAAAAGAAAAACAAAAAGAAAACTTATAAATCGAAAACCTTCATTGGCGCCTTTCTTCAGTTGCTTATAGTTGGCAGCTTGCTGGATGAGATCGAGAATCGTAATGGACAGCTGGGCGTCCGCCAAAGGATAAGCCTTGGGGTTAACCTGCTCTGTCTGAGAAACACGGGAAGAGTCTATGTTTAGAGGTTTGCAGTGTCGAGACCAAACCAAAAGGAAGAAAAAAATGAACAGAAGAAGATGATGGCGAGAGGAAGGCTCCATACCATTTTCTTTGTTGTTTTCGACGGCAGCGTCGAGCGAGAGCGTAAGAGGTCGTTGAAGACGAACGCGATGTGGGCGGCTTGGAGAAGAGAAAGGAGGGGTTTTTGGCCTTAGAGTAGAACTTAGGGTTTTGGCCTTCGAGCGAACGAGAGTTTGGCTAATTAGTTAATTAATTATTTATTTATTATTATTTAGTATTGCGAAAATTGGTAAAGGTCTAAATTATAGCCAAGTATTCAGTTCATTTATTTTTTTTAGCGAATTTAAATGTTTTTTTAAGCGAAATTAAATGTGATATCCAAATATTTCAAAAGCCTTAAGCAATAATGATTGGATTTGGGAGCAAAAGTTAGAAGGATAAATTTCATGCATTAAAAAAATTTATAAAAACAATCACATTTCTAATCAAAGAAGACTTATCAAGCATATTAAGAGTAGCATCATTGAGCTACGTATTGTATAAATAAATGAATCTCATCTATCAAATTAACGATTAGTATTATCAAGATATTTATTTTTAAAATAAATAAATATTAAACTTTTAAAATTTTAGTTTAAAAAATAATTAAAATAAGTTAAAAAAAATTTTATATTTATAAATTGATAATATTAATAAATTAATTATATTAATTATATTTTATGAACTTGTTTTATGAATTAATAATTTAATTTATATAAGTAGATGAGTTTCTTGATGAGCTTATTTGCTAATTTGTTAGTAAATATTAAATGATATTATTTATCGATCTTTAAATAATACACTTATGATCATAAAAGAATCAAGCAGGGAGTTATTCAAGTTTATTTATTTCATGGTAGAGTATTTCTAAATGTATTCAAATTTATTTGATTAAAAAAATTTTGAACAATCATAAATAAGCTTTAATCGAGCTAAGGTATGAGTAACCTGTCGAACGCTCAGTTCATTTATAGCCCTAACATTTCAACAACTTCAATAAGTTAGAAAATCCACTAGTGAAGTCAATAATTTTACCTATTAAGTTAATGACTTCATTGAAATAAGTCAATAATTTACAATAACTATATGACTTCAGCTGACTAGCAACATGCAATCAAGTATGATCCCCTTCTAGAATAAAAAGCTTTCTCTTATATATATAGCCGCACTCCTATAATGAGATAATAATTTTGTTATATATAGTTTTCTACATTATATAGATTTTTTTATAGCACCAAAATCTCTAGCTCAAATTTATAAGGGTCATAGGTTTCAAATCTTCTCTCTAGATTATTTGAAGGTTCTCTCTCTTCTCTCTCTCTCTCTCTCTCTCTAAGTACTTACGGATCTTGCTAGCAAGATTATAATATCACCATGAACAAATTTTGATCTAACATTTTAAAAAGTGTAATGAGCATAGAGTTATTTCATCTCAACAATGAGGAAGTAGAATTCATTTTGATCGAAGAAAAGACTTTAGCACATTAGGTGGATCAAATCATTAAATATTTGCAGACAAAAATTATCATACCTTATGGTACATCAATAAAGATTCAGAATAAAAGCTACTCATTACTTAATAATTAATGGAAAGTTATTTAAAAGTTGTGTTAGTTGTTGATCTCATTTTTGGAGTGAGGTTGGCTACCTCCTTCTTAAACCTAGAATTCATCTAGGCACTATGACATCCCTAGTACTAAGACACTCTTAGTAATTAGGAGAACACTAATCATAAGCCTAGAGACTCATAGGGTTTAGCCATAAGGCTAGACTTCGGCTTAGGATAGGTAGAGCAACACCTACCCTAAACCCAATTAAACCTTATATCAAACCAGACCCTCAAACCCAAACCACATGATTACAAGAGAAACTTCAACCAACTTCAACTTACCCTATGTAATGTGATCCATCATGGTTCAATTTGGTTAAGTAACCAAGTTGACTTAACTTAGCCCATTTGAATTCAAGAAGATCAAACCCCAAAAAAAAAAAAAAAAACTCATTAACCTAATTGGAATGCAATCCACCCAAAATCATTTAAATCTTAAGTAGACCTTGACTTCAATCCAATTGAATCAAACTAAGCTAAGTTGTCTCTTAACCCAAATTGACTAATTTGAACTCCATAAGGCCAAAACCCAATTCAATTTGATTCAAGCCAAATTGATTTGATCTAAACCTCAAGATTGCTCCAAACATCTAATTAAACATTCCAATTCATTCCAACCCATCCAATCAAGCCAATTGGTTCAATTAACCAAAGTTGACCCATTTGACCAAAATGGTTCAAATGAGTCAAATTTCAATTCAACTTAAATTAATTACAATCAAAACTATCAATTGCTCTAAATTTATCATTAAACACCTCTCAACATCTAATTGGCATCAATTTGACTCAATCAACCCAATTGGTTCATTTAATCTAATTTGACTAAAAGACCAATTTAGTTCAAACTTCAATTTAATTGAAATTGTACCAAATATCTAACCTTCTCTAAAATGATTGTTAATCATCATTGATCACCCAATTGCAATCTATTAAATCTAGCCAAGCAAATTTGACCACTTAATCCATGTTGGCCTAATTTGACCTAAAGGGCCAAATTAGGCCAATCCTTATTCCAATCTAAACTGATTACAACTAATGCCTTCAATTAATTATAAATTGATTATTAAACACATTTTAATCCAATCTACGTTATTTTGATCAAACCAACCCAATTGACTCATTTAGCTTAAATTGACCTGAAGGATCAAATTGAACCACAACTTATTCTAATCCAAATTAATTCAAAGTAACACCTACAATCATTCTCAAGTAATCAATTAAACATAAGTCAACTTTTCATCCAACCCAATTTGACCAATTTGACTAATTTTGTCAACTTGACACATTTAGCCTAAATGAACCCATTTGAACCAAATTTAAGTCCACTTCAAATTGTATCAAGTGCCCTCTTGACCCAATTTGGCCAATTGGTCAACCTAACCCATTTGAACCTAAATTAATCTATATGGGTCAAATTGAGTCAAACTGGATCAAACCAAGTCTAAATCCAACCAAACTTGACATGACTCACCACTAGGTCCCCATTGACCTTCTTAAGCAAACTCAACCTATGGTGAACCTAGTTCGGTCCAAACCAAGTGAACCAAAGGTTATAAATATGATAAAAACCCAAAATAGGAAAGTTCAACCTCTCCTTTTATCTCAGACATCCACTTTAGCATGCCTTGAGCTCCCTCATGTTGACTGGATGTAACCCAAAGCTATTGCGCTCAACCATTGACCAAGGTGAGGTCCCTCTCATCTTGGCCTATCCTTGGTTCAACCCAAGGGATTTGTCACACTCGCCATTAGCCACCAAACTTCCACAACCACTGAAGGGCCTCCACCTCATCAGTCACATGCCATTTTCGACCACCCCCACTAGTCGTCTAGCTACCACGACCTGAACCAACCTCCTTGATTGGTTTACATGGGGAAGAGGGTATACACCTCCACTCAAACTCATCAGACACTTTTCTCAAAGAGCCCCAAACAATCCCCCAACCTTTTTAGAGCTCCCCATGCCCTCGGCCACTAGTGAGACCAACTCCTCCCTCAACCTCAGCCCCTACTTCGTCTAACTCCACCTAAACTTTGCCAAAATCAAATTAGGCACTCCCACACCTTCTCTTGGTTCCTGCAAATTAAAATGAATTAATTTTTGATTAATTTGACCACCAAAATATTGAGTTCAATCAACTCTAGTGAGCTTCACGATGATGTTTGGTCTAAAAGATAATTGGCGGGGAGACAACTTGTAAGCATCTCAATAGGGATTTGTCTCTTCAAGGTGAAGCTACCTCAATCAATGGACCACTAGTCTTGAGCTCTAACGAGATAAATTCTAGCCAACCATAGAAAATCATAAGATTGTTGGTCTTTTCATGAAAGAAATTTGCATTTCATGTGAATCCCACCACGCTCTTCCTAAAACTCTCCCCTGATCATTTTGGAGTCGTATTCATTGTTGAATGAGCTCCAGCAAGCTTGGATCGAGTAGCTACAAATCAACGGTGTCTGTCTTTTATCACGAGTTGATGATAAATCATTGGCCCTCTATTTCACTTAATTTGAACGAATGGCCATGATTAATCTCATTAGAATTTCTTGATATTTCACTTTAGAATTACGAGATTAACCTCCGCCATTCGATCTGTGATCAGACGACTGAGTTGAAAGTGCATCTACCGCCATTGAGCCAGTAGCTGCGTTAGTTAATTTAAGTGACCAATCCAATGGCGACACATGGAAAGCACTGCCACATCAGCCATCACGCATCGTCGAACGTATAAATGGATTAATTAAGGTTAAAAATATGATTAATTAAGCAAAACTTCAAATTATAGAAAAATTAGAAAATTACAAATAAACCCATTTTTTAAAGCTTAAACAGAAGATAATTAGGAAAAAAATAAAATTCTCAAATTGTGTTCAATGAATAGTGACTAATTAGAGTTTATGATTTTACTAATTATTTTAGTTAAGCTCTAATTACTTGGCTAATTAACTTGATATTTTGTGTGATTAATCCTTAGGTTGACTTCTGCCTCGTATAATTTTTTTGGTTTAATTTTCCAAGTGGATTAGGAGAATCAAATTTTCAAATCCTAATAGCTCATTTTATGCATTTAATAATTATTAAAAATTAAAAATTTATGAAATTAATCAGAGATGTTTAATTAAAAATCAAAACAATAAGAGTGATCAAGAAAAATGATTAGAGCCTTTGGTCTTAATTATTCTTTAAAATCACCTTTAAGATTACTTAATTAAATAATTAATTAAACCATTTAATTGATTTAGGAATTAGAAAAATTGCATTAATTATTTTAATTAATCAAAATTTCTATCCAAAACTCTTTATGTGCTTAGCTAACATAAAGACTCCCCAATGAAATCAAGACTTTCCATTAATGTGGAGAATTTTGAAAGTAATTGATAAATTAATTTGGCCTTTCTTAATTTAGTTAATTGTTAATTATGAGCCTAATTGCATTAGAATCTTTAGAGTATTGCTAATCTTTTATTTGTTTATTTCAATCTTTTCATCATGATTGTAGGCTCATAATTAAAAATTAATCAAATTAAGAGGCTGACTCAAGAATTTAAATGGTTTAGTAATTAATTAAAAGTTAATTAAGCTATAAAAAAATCTAAATTCTCTTTAAACCAATTAATGAATAGAGATGGGAAAGGGTAATCTAAATCATTTGATTTCCCTTTAGGTTTAGGTAATTCAAATTCTTAAGTCCAAACTTAATGAATTTGATAAAGTTTAGGGCATTCATGTGGATATGATTTGTCCCTAAGAATTAATGAATCCAAGTATGATTTTTGGTGATGCTCCATTTGCTTTACTTAGTTTGTTTATAAAGTTACATATCCCATGTGTACATGCATTCATATTTTTGAAATAAAAAATCATGCAAAGGAAATTGTACTAATTACATGCATTGAAGAAATAGTATGGTTATTATCATTAATAAATCTCAAAATTATTTTCTTTAAATAAAAGTCATATAAGGAAATTATTTAATTGCATGCATTTGAAGTAAATAGTGTAGCTATTATCACTCATAAATTTCAATTTTTTTTCGAAAATAATTAAAAGATAATCAATCCTTTGTATATAAATGAATTGAAATGTTGATCTTAATTCCCTACATGTATGAATCATAAGTCAAAAAAATATATAGTTTGGATATCCCGAGAACACCAGACTTAAAGTAGTCTCAAGGGAGTATCTAATTACTCCACTTCTCTGGTTTAACAATGGCACGAACCTTGAGAATTATAATAAATTATGTGATAGAGATAAATTAACTTCATTAATTAACTTCAAGAGAAATTTTTTTAAGTTCAGCATTTATGTTTATGTGTGTGTACATGTATGCTTAAATTAGAAAATATATAATCTGGACATCCCAGGAACACGAGACTTTAAGTAGTCTTAAGGGAGTCTTTGATTACCTCACTTTCTTGGTTTAACAATAGTATGTACTTGCAAATATCATTATATATATGCGCACATATGTTGACATAAGGCTAAAAATATGTAAATAAAATATATTATCTTCTTTCAATCCATGCACCATGTTATCCCAAGCTACATTAACTAATGAACAATTAAATTGATATTTATTCATGCATGTATTAAGCATAATATGATTAGATAAAACTATACATATATTAAAAGTGATGGTGCTTTATCACCAAATTCATGTTGGGTTTAGTAATCTTAGGTTGACTTATGCTATTTATGACGAGTTCTCTAAGTTGAGTCCAAACATAAGTACAAAAAGAAAAAAAATTAAAAGTCATAAAATTTACTTCTTAGATCCAACCTAAGGATAGAGATGAAAGGAATCTCACTTTTTATTTCTTCTCTTTACAATCCTAAATCTTAATGAATAAAACATAAAATTTGCATGTAAAATTCAACCTAAAATAATAACTTGTAAAATAATAACTATGTAAAGTATAACCACCTTTAATAAAGAATTAAAAAAAATCCAACATTAGAAGTATTCATAACTTTAAAGGCCAATAAAGACACACTACGCTAAGCCTCACACACTCTCTAGAATATTAAGTCGCTAATCTTAGTCTTAAGTTAGAATGATGTTTGTTTTGATGATGTGATATTTTATTTTGTGATGTATTATTTTAGATTGGATGTTTGAATTGCATGTGCATAGATTGGATGTTAGGGAAATATTAGACTAATGATATTTTCTTTAATAGGTTGTGCTTAAGGGACTATTGTAATAATAATAATATAAATGCTTCTTGTTTGCAGGTGTTGTTAAGTCTAAGGATAGTTGGGCTTGGCTACCAAAGGCAATGTGCTATGTCCGAATGTGTGAAATATAAACTACTTGGTTTGCATGTATGTTGCTCTAACTTCTATTTTGTAGGTGTAGTTAGATTGTCTATTTACAAAATATAGTTTTTTGTAATAGGAATAGGATTAGTGCTATGGGGTTTAGGATGAATAATAGCTAGAAAGCATAGGCTCGAGAGGCCCTATGTAGCCTAGAGTATTCCAAATCAAGAAGAGGAGGTTAAAATGAAGAATTGAAGACCCCCATAGCTTTCTATTATTCGTAATTGAAGAGTAATCTAGGTTATATAAGAGTAGCGCTCGACTACTAAATTTCTTTTTCTTTTTGGGATGTATGGTAGTACCTGCACGCATCGACCTCTTATTTTTTAATATATTCATGTTTGATTTTTGTGTTTATATTGATTATGTAATAGAAATTATATATTTTTTTATATTTCTTAAAATGTGTATGTTTGATGTGTGACCTGGATACATTAGGCTTTTTAAAAAAATTAAGTTTTCTACCCCAACTTAACAATTTTAACTAGAATTTAATCAGCTCATAACCCCACCATATAACCTAGGATCTTAATCATGAAATAAAAGATTTAGTAACCTCTTAGTTGTATGATTGTATGTTTCAATATCGTTTATACATATTGTTTTGCTTTTGTAAATACGGGGTCTCTATTCTTGCACGATAAGAGACATGGTTGACCTGAGTGGGCAGTCCCTTGAAGCGAAGAACACCCTATCTCTCTTATTTAACCCATAACTGATTTTCATCATGTATTTAGATATAATATCTCCTAAGCTTTAGTCCTAAAATGATAAATCAAAAAGTGGAATAAGAATATGTAAATTTTGTTGTATTAGTTTAAGTCATAATTTACATACCAAACATGATCTAGTCTCTGAGGGAGTGAGTTTAAGACTTTAGATTCTTTCTTAAAATAATAATAGTCTAACCATCTTACATTTGCATAAGTCTGGCCTATATGATTTTAAATTGTAGGAGATGTTAGCTGACAACCACTCCAAGTAGTCGTAAGTCTAGAAGAGTTGAGGTTGGCTCATTCTCTCTAGTGGAAGTGAACCAACATATCTTACTTCCCTGAGTAGATTTAAGTTGAGCTCATAGCTCATGCTAAAGCACATTAGATATAGGTTTAGAGGATGCTTGTTTCTTCTTTGCTATAAGCATAAGTCCTTATCTCTTAAGTATTTTCATAATCTTGTATTGTTAGAATCTAAGCTCTAGCATTCTAATAAAATTTCAACCTAAATCAATATAACTTTTCTCCTTCAAAAATATAAAGTCTCACCATATGGTAGATTTGAGTACTCACTAGGTCTTCTAGTATTTTGCATGCTTCTTACTTGTTCTCCCATTGAATTCGAAAAGAAGTCTTCCCATTTTTTTAACCCTCCAAATTGATTGTTAAAAATTACCAATCCTTTGTTAGCAAACTTTGAAATCTTTTGAGACATGAATTAAGTACTTTAATCAAGATTGTTCTTAGAAAATTTTTATTTTTTATGATGTAATTAATAATGGGGGCTTTCCTCCATACTGAACTAAAGAAACTAGCATCAAATAAACCCTACTTTACTTCATCCATGTGAAGTAGAGGAAAGATCTCCAGTATATACACAAAGTCATCATAAACTCATCTTCCTCAGTAGTCCTTATTAGGTGATCGAGTCCATTGTAGAATGATGCTTCTATCTTACAAGATAGTACATCACATCTTAATATCGCACTCAATCACTTCAACAAGTATTTCCTAAGATCTGCATGGTGTCATACGAACACTCTAAATTAAAACACCATAGGATATGGTTTATTACTTTAGAAAGATTTTCTTATAGCACCAAAATCTCTAGATCAGAATTATAAGGGTCATAGGTGAGGACTAATATACAAGGTCATAGGAATTCAAAAATTATATGGTTAACAATCTAGTGAAATTTTAAATCTTCTTTCTAGATTATTTGAGGGTTCTCTATTTTCCCTCTTCATCTCTCTTTTCCCTCCACTAACATAATTTTTGGTGAAATTTTTTATGGTTTTCCCTCTTCATCTGTCTTTTCCCTCCATTGACATAATTTTTGATGAAATTTTTGATGGTAAGAGTCCGCCATAAATTCTTCCAATAAAATTTATGGTGAAAATTTTGATGGTAAGATTCCGTCGAAAATCTGTCAATATTACTACCGTTGGAAATTATGCATCCAAAAAAAGGTTTTGCGACATTTCATATCGATCGTAGTGATGACAAAAAATCTATAAAATCTCTCTCTCTCTCTCTCTCTCTCTCTCTCTCTCTGTATATATATATATATATATATATATATATATATATATATATATATATATATATATATATATATAATATATCTCTAGGAAAAGATCTTTACATTTGTTCTAATTTTTGCACCTATAACAACACTATGCAACTGATTCATCAATTGACTCCAATATCATCACAACAATTTCATAATAAATCCATATCATTAAAGAAGATGATTTTAAGCAAATATTTGATTACATAAGTTTTAATACATTAACATTACATAGAAGTGTTTACTAACTAAAGTTAAACATACAAAATAACATGATACAAATAGAAAATTAAAATTTCAATGCAAAAATTTGAAATATAAACAAAAAACTAATCATCATCAATCTCATCATTGTCATTATCATCCTCGTCCTCCTCCACCACTACAAACTCATTCCACTTTCATCTTTCTCATCACAACTTCTCCATTTTTGCTTCCATAACAACCATCTGAGCTCCATCTTAACATTCATCTGAGCCTCCATGTTCTTGGCCATTGTAGCAATATTTCTTCTAACTAGCTCATCGATTGAATCTCTGCTCATTCCATAGAATGAGTGGCATGCATCGTAAGCCAATTCCTATGAATGTAGGTCATATATTCTTCCTTTTTTCTTACCTCCAATAACTTATCTTCAAATGACAAATTCTGACTACTCAGACAATCTTGATGAACTGCTTGTACCATTAGAACTATGATTATGCACTTCCTTAAACCTCATGTAATCATCCTTCAAAATATTGTGATGTTATTGAAGCATAATATATTTTCAATGGGTTTTTAATTAAATAAAAAAGAATTTTACTTACATGAGCTCTTTGTAAATGAACATCAACTCACTATTTGTCTACTTGATGATGATGTATTTTACTGTATAATTCTATTGCAGTGGGTGCCCTCTAAGAATTTTTTTTTATAAATATAACAATTTAATTAATAAGTAGTCCTTATAACTTTAATTAATAGAAATAGTCAACAACTTACCAGTCTTCTTCTATGCTTAATGATAAGAACTAAGCCACTAGTATATAGGGAGCCAACCATGTCCTAATAATTATATGGTTGATTTTATTTAGCTTGCTCCGTTTTGAACATAATCTAAAGAGGTTCAAGCTCTACATAGCTCAGCTCACACTTACTCCATAATCTAAAGAGGTCATTGTTCAAACTTGAGTATGTCTATGAACATATCATGTAAACATGCAGTGCCTCTTGACTAAAATTTTTTTGGATGTTGTGGCTATGTTTTGAGAATCACCAAAATATATTAGTTACATAAAACATATTAAAAAGAATCAATAGACCTTCATCAAAATCTATTCCATTATATAAGAATAAGAAGCTCAATTAATACAGTAAATTCTCTAAATCGCACCTCTATCGGAACTTTCTTCCATGATACATACAGAACATCAAATTTGCTCTTTAATATATCTCTTATCATTTATATTACTTACCTCGATGGATTGAACTTGACAAAAAAAACTTGAGTTAGCACTTCAAAATCTGCAAACTAGGAGTAAGTACCAACAAACTTATGTGTCTCCCTTGAGTTTAATAAAAGTATGTGGTGTAGGTGTCTCAACCCCACCATGTTTAGTAGGCAGGGATGTATTGGTGTGATGTGATGGTGGTTGAGGGTTGTAGTAGGGCAATATATAACTTGTTGTGGTGTTTATTTTTTTGGTGTTTGTGTGTATTTATATGAGGGGACACCATGCAGATCCATAGATGTACTCATTAGGGTGATCGAGTGTGACATTAAGGAATGATGTACTGTCTCGAGAGACAAAATTCATCATCCTACAATGGAACTAATCACCTAATAAGGACTCCTAAGGCTAATGGGTCTTCGAATGTACCATAGATCTTTCCCCTACTATACATGGAAATGTAAAATAGGGTTTACTTTAAGCTGGGTTCATTAAGTTCCCTATGGAGGCAAGCTCCCATAGTTAATTACATCCTAAGGAACGAGATTCCTTAAGAATACTCTCGATTAAGGTAAATGATCGTTGTCTCCAAAGATTTCAAAGATAGGACTATCAATCAATTAGTTATTTTTAGAAAATCAAGTTGGATTCATCAAAAATGAGAGAGTTATTATTGAAACCAAAGGGAGATGAGTAAGAGATACTCATGATACTAGAAAGCCTAGTGAGCATCCCAAACTATTCTATGGTTGGGCTTTATACTTTTGAAATTGAGGAGAACTATATGTTTGAGGTGAATTTTTATTAGAAATCTAGGGCTTACAATTTCACAATACAAGATTATAGAAATGCCCAAGAGGTAAGAGATTATGCTTGTAGCCCTAAGAGAAAATAGCAACCATAGATCATAAGTCTAGGGAACTTCGGCATAGGCCAAAGCGCAACCTAAATTTAAGCAACAAAATGGACTTACAACCGCCTAGGGTGGCTTCTAACTAACTCCTCCTATAATTTTATATACATGTAGGAAAGTCATATGCTTTGCAAGATGGTTAGGTTGTTATTTACTTAGAAGAGAAACTGAGTCCTTAAAATCACCCCCTAAGAGACTAGATCATGAAGGGCATGAATAATGACCTAAATCTAATGCAAATTTTGTCAAGTTTTATTTTGATTTTTGGATATTTTTATTTGATGTTGGCTATGAGATTTCATATGCCTAATGCATGAGAAAATCAATTATTGGCCAAAATTAGAAAGAAGGATGTGTGTTTTCACCATGGCTCTCAGAGGTCAAGCCATTTTTCCCTGATAAAGGTGGAAGCCCTCCATTGGCAAGAGTGAGATAATATGATTTATGCATGATATGAGACATACAACATCCAAAAGGGGTTAAATCTTTTATTATCTTGATTTATGTCCTTTAGGTGAGGTTATGAATTGTTTAGTTTAATTTTGAATTGATGAATTGGATAGAAAATTTATTTTTTCCTAAGAGCCTAATCGCATCCAGGCCATTCAACAATCATCAAACAATTAAGAAACTAAAAAAATCATACCATCCTAATTGCGCAATCATAAACATAACATCAATTAATTTATAAAATTAGCATAAAAGGATAAGAGGTCGGTGCAGTCGGGTATCGCCATATAACTTGAAAAGCAATGTGGATAGCCGAGCTCTACCCTTATACAACCCATATTATAAATGAATAATTACAATTAAAAGGAATTCATGTTATTGGGGTCTTCATTCTTCATTCTTCATTCTTCATTCTTCATTCTTCATTTCTTCATTTTTATTTCTTCATTTTGATTTGTTTATTTTCTTTCTTCCTTCCGCTTGATTGGAATATGGTTGTTATAAAGGCATCACATGGTACATAAGACTTGATCTTATAACTAATGTTCATCCTAATCCCCATAACATTCATTCCAAATCCTAATTGCAAAATTTACATCAAAATGGGTAAGGTAAATCTAACTGAACCTGCAAAATAAAGGTTAGCACATACCATACAACCCAAGTAGTTATATTAATAATTTGGACTTAGCACCTTGCACACAGGTAACCAAGTCCACCCATCCTAATTTAGACTATGCTTAAAGGCTAAGCAACCCATAGTAAAAGCATTTTATATTCTTTTTATTTTTATTACAGCGGCCCCTTAAACATAATCCCCTACAAAAGACATGATTAGGCTAAGATCGCCCTATCATCTAATCTACGCAAATACACCCTAACATCTAGTCTAAAATATTACACCATAAAATAAAATCATGCATCAAATCATGCACCGCACTAATGAAAAGCTAGGAGTGGTGACTTAACTAATGTGTGTGCCATTTAAGGCTTGTGTGACATGTCTTAGCTAAGCTTTAAGGTTGAAATTTTCCAAGTGTGAAAGATTCAATTTAGATAGTGGTTTCATTTCAAGTGATTTAATTGACTTGTCAATTTTAGTTGGTGATTTGATTTGGTTTGAATGAACCTACACTTATTAACTAAATGTTATGAATAGAAAAGAGAATAAAGCACTCTTTCATTCCTACTTAAATCATTTCTAAGGTAGATTCATTAATTAAATTATCTTTAATGAATGATTTATTATGTGTTATAATTAACCCTAAGTTTAGATTAGATCTACATAGCTCTATTCAATAAGAAAGACATCTTAAGATTAATAAGGGTGGATTACTATTACATAACACACCCATTCATTTCTTTCCATCATGTATACCATGCATATGAATAATTCTAAGCATATTGTTGACCTCATTTTAAGAATGAGCTTTCAACCCCTCCATCTTAGGCATAGGACTTCTCGTAGATTTTAGGAGTTTCCTTAGTCTTAAGACACATCTAGTGATTATGTGGACACTCAACCTAGCTAGAGAGACTTAGAAGAGTTAGTCATAGGAATAGGTCATGCCTTAGGGGTGGTAGGAAAATTTGCCTACCCTTAGCTTGAACCATTCCTCACCTTCCTTCCTTCAAGTCAAACTCCAAATCAATCTTATTTGATTTTCTCCAAACCCAAATCAATGCCACATGATTGAAATTCATGATTGAAATCCTTATTTAAAATCCATAATTGAAACCCATGAATGAAATTCCTAAGTTCAAAATTTTCCTAAGTCCTTAATCTTCTTTTAAGGACTTAGCCTAAATCATGATCAAACCAAATCAAATCTTTGAGATTTTCTCATAATTCATTTATATTATCATTCATATTCACATATATAAATAAAATATAAATTCAAACCAATCAAACTAAACTCAAAGCTCAAAATCAATTCATGAAAATTTTCTAAGTCCTTTAAGTTTTCCCTTAAGGACTTAACCTAAATCATGATAAAATCAATTCAAATTCATGGGATTTTCTCATAACTCATTTATATTCTCATTTATATTTACATATATAAATGAAATATAAATATAAATCAATCAAACTAAATCCAACAATCAAATTTCAAGTTTAAAATCCTTCTTAAGTCCTTTAAGTTTTCCCTTTTAATGGACTTAGCCTAAATCATGATCAAATCAATTCAAATTCATGGGATTTTCTCATAACTCATTTATATTCTCATTTATATTTACATATATAAATGAAATATAAATATAAATCAATCAAATAAAACCCAAAATTCAAGCTCCAAACTCCAAAAACCATGATAAAATCATTTCAAATCCTTGAAATTTTCTCATGATCAATTTATATTCTCATTTATATTCACATATATGAATGAAATATAAATTCAAATAATCAAAACCAATTCCAAAAATCAAACTCAAATCCACTCAAAATCCAACCTAAGCCTTTCAAATCAAAATCTTGAACTTAGCCAAATCAACTTCAAATCAAGCCAAACTCTTGATTTTCTTCATGATTCAATCAACCCTACAATCATGAATCCAAATATAAATACAAACTTCAATCACCAAATCAAAAATCAATTCAAAATCAAATCCTAAATCCTTTCAAATTCTTCCTTTGAATATGAAATTGTCAAATGAATCAAAACTCATTTAACTTCAACCCACTAGCAAATGGATTTATATTTCAATCATAAGTCCATACACAAGTTCAATCAAACTCAAATCAAGTTTTGACCATTTGACCCACTTAGGCTCACTTGACCTAAAGTGACTTAAAGTACCCTTATGAGCCAAATTCTAATCCTAACCAAATTAGATTGAATCAAACTCACCTATGCCTCTTGTCATGATCAACAATCATCATGGGATGATCAATCAATCAAATTAGGTCAAACAAAGTCAAACCTAAGGGTTGACCAAGTCAACACTTAGCCCAAAATGAAACCTAACATAGCCAAAATCCACCATAGGCCAAATTGATTGAAACCATTGATCTAAGTTCATTCATGACCTATGTTTGAACTTGACCAAGTCACCATTTGAGCCTAACCTAGCCCAATTGGCCACTTGACCCAAGTTGACCCAACTTGACCTAAAAAGTTAAAATGTGACAAAACTTGATCTAAGCCAAATTGATTCAAACCAATGGGTCAAGTTCATTCCAAATCACTTATTGAACTTGGCCAAAGCCTTAATTAGCCAACTAGACCCAACCTAGCCCAATTGACCTTAGATCCAACTTGACCTAAAGGGATCATGTTGAGCCAAATTCAAACCTAACCAAAATTGATTGAAAATAAATATACCAATCTACTCCATATGACTACCCAAACCTAAACCTACTTTGACTTAACCCAAATAGGTCAAATGGGTCAAATAGGTCAACTTGGCCCATTTGACTTAAATGAAGTCATATGAGCCAAATTCAAACAAAACCAAATTGAATCAAACCAAAGCCACAAAAACATTTCAAATGGTCATATGAACTTGACCCAACCCTTGGTTTGACCCAATTTGATCAATTGGTCGACTTGACCCATTTTGACCTAAATGGGGCAATATGAGCCAAACCTTATCAAATGAATTCCAAATCTCATGAAACTTGGTCAAACCTATTTTCTCCACATAACCAACATATCCAAATTCAAAAATCAGCAAAATGACCATTCTACCCTTAGGCCATAGAACAAATTTTGGTCTAAACCATGGGTAATTTGGTCACGCCCTCTTCATATCAACTCGATATCTTCCTAATAGCTCAAGTGGACCCAATGAAGAGTGGTGCACCCAACCCAATGGGTTTGGGTTAGTCCAAATTGACCCAAGGCAAAACCCGACCCCTTATCTCAAATTGGCTAATTCAAAATCCTCCTTCCACTCAATTTGAAGCACTTGGGAGGTTACTAATCCACTCAAGACCTCAAATCGACCATGTGCAAAGATCTAACAGCCTAAACAACCCTCTCCATATGGTCAATAGGATCAAAATGGCAACTCATGGTTCAATCATCGATTTCCATTGGAGGAGATATACTCCCCCTAATTCATTTTGAATTCATCATCCTCACATTCGATTGAGCACTAGAGAGAGTTAGGAAACAACAGAGAGCATTCCTAGGCTTTCTAAGAGGGATTTGGATCTTAGCTTTCTCGATTTTATTCCTTAGAAAATAGGGGAGCTCATTTGAATTCCCAACTTCCTCATCACTCAAAACTACTCAAATTCCTCTTACACACTCCCTCAAGGGATCAAGTCGAGTGCACCTAAGCATTCTCTCAAGTTTCCAAAGTAAGGAGGAGGTGAATTGGATCAAAGTTGCAAAGGGGAGAAAATGGTGTTGGTCCATAGGGAGATCTACTCAACCCCAAGGCTTTGAAACTTTCAATAGGGCTTCCTCTCCACTAGATGAAGCTACCTCATCGAGCCCAAGCGCCGATGAGTGGAATTTTTTGACCACTTAGCTTAGGAGGTGTTGGTCTTTTATGAAAGCAATTATCATGGCATGAGAAATCCACCATTGGATAGGTTTGTAATTAGCTTCAGATGGTGTGGGTACAATCTCATTCCAATCTGAGCTCAATCGAGCACGAATCTTCCCTTAGATCATGGACGGTCTCTGTTGATTCTTAGGAAAGAACTGGGGTGAACTTGGCCATCCATCCACATATTTTGGATGGACTGCTGAGATTAATCAGATGTTTTAGAAATGATTTATCCTTTTAGAAACCACGGGATGATCCCTGGCCATTCGATCCTTGATTGAACGGTAGGGATCAAACCACGTCCCACCGCCACGACACCTTTGTGATGTGACACTTAAGTGAATAGCTCACGGTGCGATGCGTGTAAAGCGCACCGACTGCCGCCACCGCGTGTCACGCTGTGAGCTGAGGGGATTAGTTAGGGATTTAACTAAATCTAATTAATCTCTTAACCTTCAAAAATTCGTATCTCCCTCAATAAAAATAAAAAAAATATGAGGTAAATTTTTATGGAAAGATAATTCAACCTAGAATATTTTAAAAATGATTTCAATGGATTTTAAATTATACTTTTCTCTAATTTTGGGTTTTAAGGGAAATACTATTTTGCTAATTACCTTTTAATTAAATCTCTGATTAATCACAAATTTCTTGGATATATTTTGGGGGATGACTGCCTCTCTTAATTTTCTTGGGATTTATTGAAGGCTTAATTGGGGAAATTGCAAATGTTTTCTAATTACTACCTTAATGTAATTAAGGATAATTAAGTGTTGGATTAGTGTTTTAATTCTTCATTGGAGTTGATTAAGGTTAGATCCAGTGAATAGGAAGCTTAGGGAATAATTTTGGGGTATTTCCCCTAAGCTATTCCCTAAACCCCCTTTTCTTTTCTTAATCCTCTCTTAATTAAGAGTTAATTCATTAATTACTCTCTTAATTAATTTCTAAAAATTCTAAAACCTTCCAGAACTTAATTAATCTACTTTGGGTAGATACTTAGGTGGTCAAGAGTCCAAGTTTAATTAAGGAAATCAAAACCCAATTCATATGTGTGAAGGGGTGTTTTGAAATTACTTAAGTTAAACCCCTTAGCTTAATTAATTATTAATCATGAGCCAAATTGCATTTGGCCCTTTTCTTCCTAGGTGCATTGCAAGTTTAAATTCCTTGTGAGTTTTTATGTTATCTCATTGGCTCATAATTACTTAGTTAACTATGCTAAGGTGGTGTAGGTAAGGGTTAATTAACTTGCTTAATTCATACCTTAACCTAATTAAAATATAAAAATGATTCTAATCATCTAAAAATTGAACAAAAATATCAAACACATGTGGGAATGGGTTAGGAACAGCAAACCCAACTCACATTTTCAAAATTAAATCAAATTCCAAATCAAATAAAAATCACTTTAAATAAACTTTGATTTATTTTAAACTTTCTTATTTCATAAGATTGTCTTTAGGATTTAATTAAAGTGAATGTGTTTACATGCTTTCATTACTTTAGTTCTTTCCCCAACTTGTTAAATTTATATGTCATGTGATTTCATGTATCCATATTTTTCAAAATCAAATTCAAAATGAAATTATTTACTTTATGTGAAAATTGCATGTGTTGGCTAAAATAATAATATGAGTGGCTATTATCACTACTAAAATCAAATTATTTTCAAAACATATGAATCAACTATCAAAACTGAAAGTTTGATACTTATATTTTAATTATAAGCTTGCATGTGAGAGAATATTAAGGTGTGTTTAGTATAGATTTTCCTTCTCTTTTCTTTTAATATAGTTTTGAATAGGATTTGGTAAGATGTGTGGTTCATTTGAACAGAACCCAACACTTGCCTAAATTCCATATCCTATTCATTCCTATTCTATCACTTAAGAAGGGTTACCTATGCTTGCACACATAAATTACATAAACAAAATGAATCAACTAATACAACTTTTACATTTCTTCTTTTCCATTTCATTTCTTTTGTACATATGTTTGTATTTAAGGAAAGTGATATATTAGTCTGGACAACCCCGAGATTACAAGGCTTTAAGTAGCCCTAAGTAGGTCTTGTACCTTACACCTCTAGTTAACAATGGCACTGTACTCACTTATGCCTTTCTTACTTTCATGTGTGCATGTGAAAATTGGATAAGAAACCCTTTTCTACTTAATGAAAATCATGCATCTTAAACTTTCAAATTTCCTTAAATGAATTACTTAGCATACATCATAAAATGTGTTAAATATTCTCATTTACATGTATAGATATGCTTAGGATTCATTCATATGCATGTTATACATGTTTGGAAAGAAATGAAGTGATGTATATTTTATGAATTTAGTTCATTTTATTTAATCTTAAAATGCCTTTCTTTTTAAATTAGTTTATTTAGAGTTCATCTAAACTTAGGATTAATTAAATGAATTAATCAAAACATTCACTAAATAAAAATAAAAACATGAATCTACTTTAGAAATTACTTAGGTTAGAGAAGGAAAGAGAAGTTCCCTTCTTTTTCCCTCTCTTTATAACTTAATAATTAATTGTAGGATTCATTTGAACCTAATCAAAACATGAAATAAAATCAACCCAAAATAATTAAACAACTTAAATAAAACCCTCCTTTAAGTTGAACATACTTCACACTTAGGAAATCCTAACTTAAAGCTATAGCTAAGCATACCACACAAACCTTCAAAGCACACACATTAGCCTAAGTCACCACTTCTAGCTTTAAGTTAGGGTGGTGCATGATTTGATATTTGTTTTATTTTTGATATATATTTTAGACTGGATGTTAGGATGTATGCTTGTAGAATGAATGGTAGGGCAATCTTAGTCTAACCATTATTCTCTGCAGGGGATTGTGCTTAAGGGGCACTATCATAAATAAAAATATAAATACTTTTACTTGCAGGTGCTTATACCCCTAAGCATAATCTAATAGGCCAGGTGGACTTAGTCATCCATGTGTGAAATGATAAGTCCAATATACATGCTTGGGATTTGTGTGATTTTTTTTAGCTAATCTCTATTTTGCAGGTGTTAGTTAGATTTCCATTCTTTTCCTTTTCATATAAATTTATGCTGTTAGGATTTTAGAATGATTATTATGGGGATTAGGATGAGCATTGGTCTTAAGATCCTATCTTATACTCCATGTAAAGCCTTGGAGCATCCACCTTCCAACCATCTAAAAGAAGGAACCAAAGAAGAAAGAAGAAAGAAGAAGAAAGAAGAAAAGAAGAAAGAAGAAATGAAGCTTGAAGACCCCCATAACAATGAATTCCTTGCTTAATTGTAATTTAATTCATTTATAATCTGAGTTGTATAAGGGTAGATCTTGACTACCCAATTTATTATTTTTGGGTTTGTGCGGTGGTGCCCGATCACAATGGCCTTTTATTCTTATTACGATTAGCTTTATAAATTGATTGATGATTTGTTAGCTTTTGCATTAAGTGACATTTTTTCCTAGTTTCTTCCTTGCTTTATGTATGGCCTGGATGTGGAATAGGATCTTAAGGAAAAATAAATCTTTTACCCAACTTAACAACTCAAAACTAAAAATAAAGAACTCATAACCTCACATAAAGTTTAGGTTTAAAATCAAGACAAAAGAATTAGCAACCCCTTAGCTGGATGAGTATTTTTTTACAATATCATGCATAAATGCATCTTATTTCACTCTTGATTGAGGGCTTCCACCTTTGTCAGAGAAACTTGACTTGACCTTTGAGAGCTTGGTGGAAACACACCTCCTCCCTTCTCATTGATTTTGGCCAATAACTTTATTTCTCATGCATTAGGCATATGAATCCTATTATCCTGAGTCAAAATAATTATCAAAAAATGAAAATAAAATGAAATTTGAATTGCATTAGATTTAGATCATTTAAAGCATGTCATTACATGATCTAGTCTCTTTAGGGTGTGAGTTTAAGGATTTAGTCTCTTTTTAAATAAATAACAGCTTAGCAATCTTTCATAAGCATAAGACTTGCCTACATGTATTTAAAATCATAGAAGGAGTTAGTTGGCAGCCACCCTCAGATAGTTATAAGTCCAAGCAGTCAGATGGTTTGTTCTCTCTTGTAGAAGCAAACAAATACCCATTTTTGCTATAGATTTTGGTTATGCTTTTGGTCCTCACCAAAGCTCCCTAGATTTAGGTTCTAAGGTTGCCTTTCTTCTTTATGGGCCATAAATATAATTCCTCACCTCTCTGGCATTTCCTTGATCTTGTGTTAAGGAATCATAAGTCCTAAATTTTTAATGAAAAATATAACTTAAACAAACTAAATCAATTTCAAAAATGTAAAGCACAACTATAGGATAGCTTGAGATGCTCGCTAGGTTTCCTAGCATTGCGGGCATCTCCTACTTATCTTTCTTTTGGTTTCGATAATAACTCCCTCTCTTTAATCAATCCCATTTGATCTTCAAAAATGAATTAATAAATTGATAATCCTTTCCTATTGAATTCTTTAAAGATAATGATCATTTACCTTAATCAAGATTTTTCCTAAGGGATCCCATCTCTTAGTATATAATTAACTATGGGGCTTTCCCCTGTAGGGAACTTAATGAAACTAGTTTAAAAATCTCTAGTACATATGCAGACCCATCATCCTTAGTAGTCTTTTTTGTGGTGATTAGGTCCATTAATGGGTAGTGACTTCTATCTTTTGAGATAGTACACTATTCCTTGATGACATACCCAATCACTTGAATAAGCACATCTGTGGATCTATGTGGCATCCAAAAAAGATGAATTTTTATATTCTTGTCATTTTCAACCAACAGATTTGAAGGCGACTCTATAAAAATTTTTTTCCACAGATTTTTCTGGCAACTCCACTGGGGAAAGTTCCTCTCTCCATCTTTGGTAAATGATCATTATTTTTGTGTATCGATAGTGGGTTTATACTTTAGTATGAATTTGAGACTATCCTTCTTTCCGTTGGCACTTAACTTATTTCATTCTTAAGTTGAGTTAGCCAACATCCTTAGGTTTTAGGACCTCACTCCATGTTGGTCTTAAAACCCCCATTGAGTTCTCCAATGGGTAAAAATAATAAGATCTAAATAAATAAAAACATTTAAAGACTTCCTCCTTATCATTCTTATGATAAGGAAAGGTTCATTCTAAAATAATAAAGACAAAATAAATTTTCCATAAGAACTTTGCTTTTCAAAAAGCACTCTTTCAAAAATGCACTTAATAAAATATTTTCCACAAAAATTTTATTACCCTCATTTAACAATTCTCATAATTATTGTATGTAGGGATTTTCAAAAATAAAACTAACAATCTTTTCCAAAAGCATAAATGAACATCTTCTTTCAATTCACTTTGATGAAGGTTTCATTTTCACAAAATAAAATGAACAATCATCTTTCCAAAAATCAACATCAAAATCAAAAATAAAGTTTTCAAAAAGCACACATGAAACTTTCCATTCAATATACTCACACTTATTGAATGAAAGTTTCATTTGCACATTAAAGTTTTTAAAAGCACAAATGAACATCTTCTTTCAATTCACTTTGATGAAGGTTTCATTTTCACAAAATAAAATGAACAATCATCTTTCCAAAAATCAAAATCAAAATCAAAAGTAAAGTTTTTGAAAAGCACACATGAACCTTTCCATTCAATATACTCACACTTATTGAATGGAAGTTTCATTTGCCCATAAAATTAAATTTTATAAAAGGACAAATGAACATCTTCTTTCAATTCACTTTGATGAAGGTTTCATTTTCACAAAATAAAATGAACAATCATCTTTCCAAAAATCACAATAAAAAAATAAAACTTTCAAAAAAGCACACATGAACCTTTCCATTCAATACACTTACACCTATTGAATGGAAGTTTCATTTTTAAATAAAATTAAACTTTTCAAAAGCACATATGAACATTTTCATTTAATATATTCAAATTTATTAAATGAAGATTTCATTCCCAACTAAAAATAATATTTGGAAATTCCACTTAAATAATCACACATATGATTAAGTTGGAATTCCCTCTTTAAAAAAGTAATAATCACACATAAAACAAAAATTTTCTTATTTGAAAAATAAGATTGATTCACATTCCTACATACTCAAATTTGTTGAATGGAAGTCAGATTTTCAAAAATTGAAACTTAACAATCATATTTTCAAAAATTTTTAAACACCATTTGGACCTTCATTTAGCTTACCCAAATTTGCTAAGTGAAGTCTCCAAATCCAAAAATCCAAAATTTTCTAAACACATTTTGGAACTTCATTTAGCATACTCAAATTTGCTAAGTAAAGTTTCCAAATCAAAATAAAATTTTCAAACACATTTGGAACTTCATTTAGCATACTCAAATTTGCTAGTGAAGTCTCAAATCAAAATCAAAATTTTCCAAAATATTATTTGGAACTTCATTTAGCATACTCAAATTTGCTAAGTGAAGTCTTCAAAGACAAAATCAAAAATTTTCAAAACATCATTTGGAACTTCATTTAGCATACCCAAATTTGCTAAGTGAAGTCTCCAAATCCAAAATAAAAAAAATTCAAATACTTTTGAACTTCATTTAGCATATTCAAATTTGTTAAGTGAAGTCTCCAAATCCAAAACCAAAAAAAATTTCAAACACATTTGGAACTTCATTTAGCATACTCAAATTTGCTAAATGAAGTCTCCAAAGTCAAAACCAAAAAATTTTCAAGCACCCTTGGAACTTCTTTCTTTAGCATACCAAATTTGCTAAAGAGAAGTTTCCATCTTCAAAACCAAACCAAATTAAAAATTTTTGAACACATATTTTGGAAATTCATTTAGCATACTCAAATTTGCAAAGTGAAATTTTCATTTCACAAAACTAAGTGAGACTTCAACCTTAGTCTACCATATTTGCTAAAGTAAAGTTTTCACTTTCAAACAAATCAAAACAAAATGAAACACCTAAGGATTTCCTTAGCATACTCAAATTGCTAAGGATCCTACTCTTTCAAAAATCTAGACAAAAATGAAACACTTAGGTTTTCTTAGCATACTTAAATTTGTTAAGAATCCTATTTTCAAAAATCAAATAAAACACACTTGGGTTCTTCACTTAGCATACCTAAATTTGCTAACTGGGAATTCCAATTTTCCAAAATCAAAACAACAATTCAACAAAAAGAAACAATCACTTTCAAAAACACCTCACTTAGCACACCTAAATTTTCTAAGTGAGAAAAATTTTAAAATTCATCAAACAAAAACAAAATCAATTGACCCTTATTTTAACATACCCAAATTTGTTAAAGGAAAGGGTCCTCCAAGTCAAAAATCTAAATTCAAACAAACATGAACTATGGAAGCATCCTTCTCAAAATATTTGAATCCATCTTTCAACATACCTAAATTTGTTGAAGTTGGATTCATATTCAAAATTCCTCTTTCAATCAAATTCTCAAATCTATTTGAGCTCCACTTAACACTTCTAAGTTGTTGGGATGTGGGTTCAAATTTTCAATTCAAATTCAAAAATCTATAAAGAAAGAAATTTGATACAAACTCATTTCCTATTATAGATTCTTACAATAAATTACAGTACACTGACAGTTTAGTTTTCAGTCTTTTATAATTATTGTGAGATGGCCGGTTCATAGAAGTTCATTTCAATTTTCCTCATGGTATGGATTTGGCTTTGGACCAAGCCAACTTCCCGTTGGACCATACACCCGATCCACTTTGGTAGGATTGAGGGAGGATACATGTGAGGGCACTCCCTCACAGTCGATGGACCAGGTGGCAAAAGCCGGTCATCAGATTGATCTACTCTAATGTCTCCTCACGAAGAGGAAAGTAGTGGCGGTCCACAGCTTTAGTACCAATAGTACGTAGCAATTTAGACCCATGGTTTCTCATCTTTGCTTGAGGTGGTGCACCCTCTCATCTATACCCTCTAAGGGTAAGGCTCCCCTAGTCTCAGGGCATGCCTCCCCTACTTTTGAGTATGAGTCTAGCTGTCATTCCTCCCATCCTACCAGGACACAAAGTAGGAATAAGAATCACATGATCAAGTGGTACCACACTAGGATCGCTAGGGAGATGGAGGAAGCAGCCAGTTTAGCTATTGATGAGTTCCTTATTATTACTTCACCACTAGTTATAATAAACTAGTTCCATCCTCTCTGGGTGAGAGAGGATGTTAAGATTCACTCATCATCCTGGTGCGGCATCATCAGTTATTGGTAGGAGGTCATACGCTTTTGATCTATCTTATGCAGTAGGTGAGCTTACAGGGCATTGAGTACCAGTTTGATCTCAAATCCATTATCCCCACGGTGTGGGGCATATCACTAGAGAGGGCGAGGCCCATACCACATTATTAGTAGGGAGAGGTTTAGTCACGGTGACTTCGCACTTTGATTTTCTAACTCGGCTTCGCTACCCGACCAAATACACCATTCTTCTTGGGACTAGTCATCATGGAGGATAGATCCTATCATGAGAGTCTGGTGTCTCCACCCATCGCTCTACCTCACCATCACATTAGTTCATCATTCCATCAAGGCCATGAAGGCCATATCAGAAAGCACCCTGGTGATCGCTATGGTGAGGGATCCTACACCATCTACACCACCTATTATGGTGAGGCTGAGCTCTCTTGCTCAACCTTCTGCCCTAGTAGTGGTGCATAAGGAGTGGCAACCCCTAAGTATTATGGTCATTAACTCACCGATAGGATGTGGAGATGGTGATAGTTATTTGGATATGGCGGATGATAGTCAGTACCAATTATAATAACATCCTAGGATTGTTACCCCTCTCATAGCTAGTAGCGAGAGTGTCATTCATCTAGTGAGTATAGTCCACATAGATTGACTCTAGACGGGCAGTGCGGTGCCTCTAGTGTGATAGTGATCACGTCGACTAGATATTTGTACCTTCATTCATTCTTTAGATGAGATAGTGGCACATTATTTCATGGAAAAGAAGGAGATTTTGGGTATGATTGGTCGATGAAAGAGGTTCAATCCAATGAAGATGACTTGTTGGGAGACTTCGGTTGGAGTCATGGTGACACTAGAGGATCTCTTCTTAGGAATACAAGCCATGGAAGGTGATGAGGTTGATCGGAAGACATTACCCACCATCACCTTTGACATCAGTTGAGGCAGAAGGATGAGCAGATAGATAGGATGGCATGACAGTCAGAGGACTTATTAGTAGTAGTTTCAATGCTTCAGAAGTAATCCCCTTTAGTTCATCCTACTATAGTCGACATCAGTCAACTTGAGTTAGTGCATGTCTTGGACCCAATCAAGACGTTACCTCCCATTGAGCAAGGTAGTACTATAATGTATAAGTAGGTAGTGGAAGGTACCTCCATACATGAAAAAGACATAAAATCTATGATTGAGCAGCAAGTGAAGGAAGCATTGGCTCAAGCCTGGGGAGGATCATCAGTTTTAAAGGGTAGACCCTACCTAGAGGAATTTGATGCTATCCAATATCCCAAGGGTTTCGTGCCTCCTTCCTTCAAAAGCTTTGATGGCAGTGGAAACCCAAGGCAACACATAGCACACTTCAGGGCTAGTTGTTGCAATACATGTGGCAGTGATGCTTTACTTTTATGCCTCTTCATTAGTAGCCTAGCAGATATTGCTTGATTGGTATCAACCAACAATTCAAGAAAGACATTTCCGAGTTAGAGCAACTCTTCATCAAGAGGTTTCTGAGCTCGAAAGGGTTATTGTAGGTGATCTTGTACAACACCCCGGTGAGTCCCTTGTTGATTATATTCTTTGATGGCATAACTTGAATATGAAGTGCCAACCGCAGCTATCTAAATAACATGCCATTGAGATTCTTTTGAATAATATCCATGGCTCGGTCACCTTCATGCTTAAGGGCTTCACTATCAAGACATTTGAGAAGCTAATCAACAAGGTGGCTAGTCTACAAGGAGAGGCCAAATAGTTTCCTTTTCAAGATCAGTTGCCTAAAGCAAAGCCACAAAAGGTCTATGAGAAGAAACCGAGATAGCGTGATAAGGGAGCCACTAGAGATCTCAAGAGACCATGACCTCAGCAACCTCCACCTCCTTTGCCACCACCGAGGTAGCCCTACCGGCCTCCACAATAGCCTCCATAGCCAAAGACCATGCTTGCCCATACCACCGTGTAGCTATGGTCCACCTACTCTTTTAGATAAGTTAAATAAACCTTATTTTTTTAGGAGGGAGGTAATCAAGAAGATCTTTAAGAATCTCTTAAAGAAACCTGATTTTCAGTTACCCGAGCCTAGGAGACCGGAGGAAGAAGGCAAAAGTCATGATCCAAACTTTTTCCCTTACCACCATGTGCTAGGCCATGTCTTGAAGGATTGCTTCACATTTAAGGACTTGCTTGAACACAGCTTCAAGACTGGTGTTGTAGTTATCCCAAAAGAATACCTTGTGGAACAACCATTTAGTTCCATCAGGATAATCCTTTGGGATACATGCGATCCTACTAAAACCAAAGAAGGTTAGGATATTTCTTTATCCAAAACCTCTAAGAAAATCATCCAGAAGATCAAGAAGCTTTCCTTACAATTGCCTATGAAACCTCCAACATCAAGGAAGGTTTGCAAGTTGCCACCAACTCTAGGAAAGGGGAGCTCAGCGAGCAAGATATGTCACCGGATAGCCCATTAGCACACCATGCGGTCCGACCTCATACAGTTTCCACACATGACTTCTTCCAGCTACTATTTTTTCTTCTATTAGAACTCTTGTATCAGCGGGTAAGGACATCAAATCCCTTACCCCACTCACTTTACTTGATTTCTACTTTGTACCTCCAAATAATTCCAAGAAATTGAAGAATAAAGCTAATTTGAATTACATCTGTGTCACTTCTGATGGGTTGTCTTCTTCTATTCCTAATGATAACTCTTCAAGTCAAAATAACTATAATAATTTTGATCTTCCTCTTTCTCATTCAGAGTTGGACTTTCTTACTCTGAATACTATGGGTTCACCTCTTGAGATAGACTTCGAATCATCCAATTTTAAGGGTCCCATAGGAGAAGCTGTAGGTGAGCCTGATGTGCATGTAGAACCTTCCATTACCCTGCCTAAGAGATCATCGAAGTTAACCTCCATAGTGGCAAGGTTCAACCTCCTAAGGCAGCACCTCAAGTTAGAGGGAAACAAGTCATTGGTATAGAAGATTGAGAAGCCCTTTCAGAAAATGCTCCACCCTTGGATATGCTTGTGGAAGACCAGCCCAAGGTGGACTACAACATCTTCTCTCATCTAAAAAAGTTGCCATCTAAGCTAAGTAGATACGATACCCTTGTCTTATCCAAAGAGATGAGAGAATCACTAATCAAGGCCCTCCTTGATCCTGAGATATGCTTAGCTCAGTTAACCACTATAGATGAGGAAGCACATTATACAAAAGAAGCTCAAGGGATCACCTTCACAAATGAAGACCTTATTCTGGGGGACTTGGAGCACACGTCCCCTACATCACTTGACATGGACAGGTTGACTTCCATAGTTCTCATGGATTGCATCATGAACATTATGAGTCTAAAGACCCTTACTATTTGAGGATCGACATCTACACTCAGGAGATTGGATGATGTTGAGAGGATTCAATGATCAAGGTGAGCGAGCTTTAGGTTCTATAGTGTTACCTTAGAGGTGACTGGAAGACAAGCTTTACATCATTGATTTGAATACTTCATTCACGCTTTGCTTGGTAGGCCTTGGATACATCGAATAAGATTATTCCATCCTCCCTTCATCGCATCAAGTTCAAAAGATGGAATTGAATACATGTCAAAAAGATGAAAAGCCATTTTCAAAGAGGTTGAGATTTATGAGGATACTCTATCTTCCTCAAAACACCCTTTCTGTGAACTTGGACAAAATTCAAATGCAAACACAAAAGAAAAAAATGAAGAAAAGAAAAGATAAAAGAAAATGAAAAGAAAATAAAGTCAAGTGAACAAGAAAGGGGAATTGAAGAAGAAATAGATCATATCACATTCCACAGTTCATTTCATCAAATGGAAATGTGGGTAGGATGGCTCAACCTCCACCAGGTAGAGGCAGAGGCAAAAATAGAGGTAGCTCCAAAGGTGGAAGGCCCCCTAGTTGGCCATCAAATAGAGGTCATGTTCAGTTCATAGAGTACCCTACTATTCATAGACTTGGAACTAGCTCGAGGATGAGTCTAATGTGATTAGATACTATCCAACCTCGGCCGGTTCCATTGGAGGTGACTTCGATCCAGAGATAGAGACAAGACCAGGCCTCAAGCAAAGCAAAGTATTCAATCGTTTATGTGAAACTATTAGGTTGGGAACCTTAACCTCACTTACATCTCAAAAGTTAAAGGTTTGATAGTTAAGGAAGTCCCTAAGTCTTCCAGTGATAAGCGAAGTTCTTTTGGGATCATCATCCTCAAGTCCCAAGTTGATGTAGAACTTGAGGAGGATACTTTTAAAGAGTTAATGGAATTACCATTTGACTTTTACTCACCTTGTGTTCAAAATATTATACATAAAGGTTTAGTTCCTCATACATGGTCTGAGCATAGGTTAGAGTACTTTGAAATGCTTTGGAACAATATAGCAATCAAGAAAAGATTGGAGAAAGATGATGAAGATTACTGCTTAATTGTTACTAATCATTTGGAGTCTGATAGGTTCTTCTCACACACACCCAACTCTTATGAGAATGTGTGTTTAGAAACCTTAGATGATCCAGATGATCTCCAAGTCAAAGAGGCACTGCTAGAATTTGAAGAGGAGATTCATTCAATAATAGACAAGCTTAAAGAAATCAACCTCAGAAGAAAAATCCTGCCGACATACATCGCTGTTGAATGAAGAAGAAACCAATGACTTAGTTAGGCTGTTGATTGAGTTTAAAGAGTACTTCATACAGAGTTATGAAGAGATACTAGGATTATCTCCTGACGTAGCAGTCCACAAGCTAGTAATAGATCCTCACGCTACCTCTATTAAGCAAGCTCCTAGACGTATGCGATTAGAAATTGAACAATAGGTCATTTATGAAGTCAAGAAATTGATCAATGCTGGTTTCATCAGGGAAGAAAAATATCCTACCGTTAAGTGTCATCCCATTAAGAAGAAGAATGGCCAAATTCATATATGATCGATTTTAGGGACTTAAATAAGGCATGTCCTAAGGATGAGTTTCCTCTTCCTATACAGTTAATGGTGGACATTGCCTCATCTCATGCGTTCTTCTTTCATGGATGGGTCATCCGCTATAACCAAATCAAGATGTCTCCAAGATGAAAGAATCACTTTTTTGAACCCCATCGAATCTTCTATTATAGGGTCATGCCTTTCGGCCTTAAAATACTAGTACATACCAACATGCCATGACTCGATCTTCAATGAACTCATCCATCATCGTTGAGTGCTATGTTGATGATCTAGAATCAAGAGCAGAAAAGGAAGACCACCTTTGACTTGAGAGTAACAATGGTTAAGATAATATAAAATCAAAATGAATCAAGTTTTCTTGAGTAGCTTCAGGAAATTCGGTTTGTTGTCCAACACCGGAGAATAGAAATAGATCCTGAAAAGATTAAAGCTATTTTAGAAATGCCACCTCCTAAGAGTTTAACTCAACTCAAATCCTTTCAAGGATGGTTGATGTATCTAAGATGCTTTATCTCTAACCTATCAGGGAGATGCAAGCCATTCTCAGCACTTGTCAAAAAGGATACCAAGTTCAAGTGGGATGATAAGTCGATGCTTTGGAAGACATTAAGCAAGATTTGGTGAAGCCAGCTTCTAGACTCTCTCGCGTGCCACTCATCCTCTACACTACTACATTGGATGACTCTCTCAGTGCTTTGTTGGCCCAAGCTAATGATGAAGGGAAGGAGAACGCTCTCTACTACCTCACCCATCATCTGATTCCTGCTGAAACAAACTATCCACCTATTAAGAAACATTGCCTAGCTTTGATCTTTGCATCTTAGAAGCTACGACACTATATGCTTTCTCATAAGGTGAACTTGATCTCTAAAACCAATCCACTGTAGTATCTCATGACATGACCAATGCTATCTGAATGTTTGGCTCATCGGTCCTTGATTCTCTCATAGTTTGATAACACATTTGTATCCCTCCCTGTAGTAAAAGGATAGGCACTAACAGATTTCTTAACAACACACCCACTTCCTGCTAACTCTCAGCTTAGTGATGATCTCCCCGATGAACAAATCATGAACTTAGGGGAGGCTGGCAACCGTTGATGAAGATGTATTTTGATGGTGCAGCTTCTTTTCACAAAGGGGAAGCACCATGATCTATTCTCCAAGGAAAGGCCCCTATAGTTCTAACTCCAAATTGTGTGTGATGAGATTCCCATACTATCTTTCCACCCTTGCACCAATAACAAGCCAAGTATGAGGCTTTGATTGCCAGTCTAGAGTTAGTCATCACTATCAGTGTCAAAAGCATCATCATCTTTAGGGATTCTCAATTGGTCATCAACTAAATTACCGGGTCCTACTAGGTCCTCAAGCCCAAGCTTCACATTACATTATGACCATGAAGTTGGCCTAAATTCAAGTCACCATCTACAAGGTTCCTCGAAAGAGAACCAGTAGAGATGCTTGGCCAAACTTGCCAAAGAATTGGCATGTCCCGAAGATGAGTCCATTTTAATAAGGGTCCAAAATAGACAAGTCAAATCCTTTGTTGATGCTGAACTCATCGAGAGACTTTCTCTTGAAGGGGAGGTCACCATTGCCAAAATGGACAAGGAGATGGATTGGAGGCAACCATTCATAGATTACTTGAACGTTGATAAAATACCTTAAGAAAAGTCACAATCCCATCAGGTGAAATAGAGAGCTCTCTCCTATGCTCTTGTTGATGGCACCCTGTACCACCGGTCCTTTGACCAAATATGGTTATGTTATTTAGACAAACACAAAGCCCATGGCATTATAACCGAGGTACATTCAGGTCTATGCGAAGCACATCAATCTAGTTTGAATATGAATATGAAGATCAAGAGACTAGGATACTACTGACCTTTGATGATTATAGACTGCATGGATGTAGCTAAGAGATGCCATAAGTGTTAGGTACATGGTGTGGTCCTCCACCAACCACCCAACATTCTACACCATACATTAGCTTCATAGCCATTTAAGTATTGGGGTACCAATATTGTGGGTCTCCGATCCTCCTTCTTCCAAGGGGCATCAGTTCATCTTAGCTTCCACAGGCTACTTTTCCAAGTGGACGAAAGCCATCCCTCTCAGAGAGGTCACAACTCAGCATGTGCATCAGTTTTTTGAATTATATCCATATAATGGTATTGCATTCAAAAGCACCAAGATCAACAGTTTTGCCAGAAGACATGGTATAAATTGAAGATACTCCACCATCTACTACCCTAGAGCAAATGGCTTGGCAGAACTATTCAACAAAACTCTCATCCAGATACTAAAGAAGACACTTGATGACAACAAATGATAGTGGAATGAGCAGTTCGTTGAAGCCTTGTGGGCCTACTGCACCACATACTGAACTCCAACTCACTCTACCCTATTTTCCTTAGTGTATGGGTCTAAAGCTGTTCTACCTTTGGAGTTCAACTCCCATCACTATGGATAGCATTGGATAACAAGATCACTACATAACAGAATGCAAAGTTGCAGTTAGAAGAGCTCAAAGATTTGAAGGAGAGTTTCCTACGAGCATGCCAGAATCTCGAGTTGTACAAGGCCAAAATGATTTAAGCTCATAACAAGCTGGTCTACCCCAAGTCTTTCCGAGTAGGAGAACTTGTGAGTCCTAAGGAGACCAAATGTTTCCCATAGAAAGATGGGAGGCAAGTTTGAATCCACTTGGGAAGGCCCCTATGTCATAGAGAAGGCCTACCAAGGAGGATCTTATCAGCTTATTGATTATAAAGGGGAACACCCGATGCTTCCAATTAATGGGCTATATCTAAAGAAATATTACCCATGAAACAAATTATGTTTAAAAATAATCATTAATAAAAAGAACAAAAAATCATTCATTCATCTTCTTTCTGTTGTTTGCTTATCTGAATCCTCCATGACGTTTAGGTAGGTGTAAGAGTCCCCCAGTGGCATCCTATCCCTCTTTCACAACACAAATACAATCTCTCGATGCTATTAGAATAGGTGTAAGAGAACCTGAGAGGCATCCTATTTTGATTAGTGCAATTAAGTTAGGTATGAGAGAACCCAAGCAGCATTCATTCTTAGTGGGAATCCTTATTTGCCATCCAAAGCACCACTTCATCTGAAACACCTAGTGTGTTTAAGGTAGCTGTAAGAGTCCCCCAAATGCATCTTATTCCTTTAACACATGCACAACAACAAACACAAATCTTTTATCTCAAGCTATTTTTATGTGGGAGCAAGCCCCCTATGACACTCACTCATTAGCTGCTCTAGGTCGGGTCTACATGCTACCTTGCTAGTTTATCACCCCAATGGTGGAAGATGTGAGTCTCCATGCTTTCTTTCTAACTTGACCATTGCAAACCAATGAGCGTGTTGTTAGTACGGTAGTCTTCACTACTCAGCCAATAAACTACCTCATGTTGACTTTGTTTAAGAAGATGTGAGTCCCCATGCTTTCTTCTTGAACTAGCCATCATGCTCTAACTAGGTTGAGTATATTTGAGGTTTAGGATAAGTTTCTTAGAGGCTCCTTTCCTCTTGACTACTTTTGAGTTAATATAAGTCCCCTAGTGGCATTCACTCAGTAGTCGCCCTAGGTCGGATATCACTTATCAACCCAAGATGATATCTCAGCAATCCATAGATATGTGAGTCCCCGAGCTTTCTTCCTAGGTTGATTGTTGTAAACCAACGAGAACCTTAGGTTGGTTGATGTTTGCTATGTTGACAGTGACTCACCCGATGAGTACACCCCTTTTGGCAGATATGAGTCCCCATACTTTCTCCTTGAGTTGGACACGGAATACCTACTAGATATATGACTAACCCTATCATCTTCTCCAGGGTGTTGGATTATGTCGTTAGCAGCCCCATCCCCTGTGGGCATTCTATTTGGATCATGTCCTTTGCGACCCCATTTAGATACTACCCGGGTTACTTTTGGATTGGACAGTTCCCCTTTCTTAGTAGCCATGCCTGTGGTTGGAGAATTTGTTCAGCGGATGTGCAAATTCTCCCTTGGTTCAGTAAATCTGAGATAGGTCTAGACTGATATAAGCTCCTTCTCAATTTGTTCCTCACAAACTAACAGGGTCCACGATAAAACAAACAACTAAATAAACAAAAATATTCGCTTGTGGATTATGAATTCAAGCCCCAAAGGGCCCCTTTTCCCAAGCAGACATCCTATCTTTAGGGCAGTGACAGCAGAACTCCCTATAGGAATTGCCTGACTACCCGAGTTGAGATAAGTCCCTAGGTCATCACTCACTCAGTCACTCTTAGGTCGGGTTCAATCTATTTTTCCATAAATAGGTTACCTCGTCAGTCATTCCGCTTTGAAAGATGTAAGACTATGATGCATTCTTTCTAGCATGATTATCACAAACTAATGAGCAGCCCTAGGTCGGGTTTGATTTACCCAAAGCAACTAATCACCCAAGTGGTATTTTCTAGTGGAAGATGTGAGTCCCCAGGATTTCTTCCCTTCAATTGATCATTACAAATTGAAAGGCACTCCTTTGGTTGGATAGTTCTCCCATCAACTGGGAAGCTACTACTTTTTGTTTAGTAAATCTGAGATAGGTCTAGGCTTTTATGTGCTCTTTCTTAGTTTGATCCATCGCAAACCAACCAGAATCCATCAAAATAAATCTAAAAATAGAATTAATCTTGACTATCTTGAGTTGACTAAGTCCCCAAGACATTCTCAATAATAGTCGCCCTTAGGTGTTGTTGTTACCAAAGCAACCAATCACCCTAGTGGTTCCTTGTTGTGGAAGATGTGAGTCCCCGTGCTTTCTTTCTAACTTGGCTATTGTATATCAAAAGGCATCCCTTTTGGTTGGCTAGTCCTACTATGTGTTTAGTAGTCCACCCCTTTGGATTGGTAAATCTGAGTTAGGTTTTGACCTCCATGACTCTTACTTAGTGCAGTCCATCGCAAACTAATTAGGTTCATCTCAAAAATTCAAACCTAACAAAAAAATTAAAACAAATTCAACCCTCTTCCCTGGTGGAACTTAAACAAATCTTTTTTCTCCTCTGTGAGACTCATATCAAATCAAACCTCTCATCCCCTTGTGGATGACCTGAACTACTTCCCTAGTGGAAGGTTCACATTCTATCCCTTAGTGGATTCTTCCCTCTCTCCCATGTTTGGAAATAAGTAGAGCCATTGCACTCTCGATTCTTTCTACACCTTGGGTTAAGGATAGATTATTTTCTAGTTCTTGTGATCTGGGTGTTGTTCATCATTATCACAATTCAACACGTATGTGTTCCTTGTCACCACACCACACCTATTGTGCCTTTGTTGACCTCATTTTTAGAATGAGCTCTCAAGCCCTCCATCTTAAGCATAAGACTTCTCTTAGATTTTAGGAGTTTCTTACTCTTAAGACACATCTAGTGATTAGGTGGACACTCAACCTAGCCCTAGAGACTTAGAAGAGTTAGTCATATGAATAGGTCATGCCTTAGGGGTATTAGGAAAATTTGCCTACCCGTAGCTTGAACCATTCCTCACTTTTCTTCCTTCAAGTCAAACTCCAAATCAATCTTATTTGATTTTCTCCAAACTCAAATCAATCTTATTTGATTTTATCCAAACTCAAATCAATGCCACATGATTGAAATCCATATTTAAAATTCATAATTGAAACCCATGATGAAATTCTTAAGTTTAAAATTTTCCAAAGTCCTTAATCTTCTTTTAAGGACTTAGCCTAAATCATGATCAAACCAAATCAAATATTTTAGATTTTCTCATAATTCATTTATATTCTCATTATATTCACATATATAAATGAAATATAAATTCAAACCAATCAAACTAAACTCAAAGTTCAAAATCAATTCATGAAAATTTTCTAAGTCCTTTAACTTTTCCCTTAAAGACTTAACCTAAATCATGATCAAAATAATTCAAATTCATGGGATTTTCTCATAACTCATTTATATTCTCATTTAAATTCACATATATAAATGAAATATAAATACAAATCAATTAAACGAAATCCAACAATCAAATTCCAAATTTAAAATCTTTTTTAAGTCCTTTAAGTTATCCCTTTTAATGGACTTAGCCTAAATCATGATCAAATCAATTCAAATTCATGAGATTTGCTCATAACTCATTTATATTCTCATTTATATTTACATATATAAATGAAATATAAATATAAATCAATCAAACCAAACTCAAAATTCAAGCTCCAAACTCCAAAAATTTCCTATGTCCTTTAAATTCCTTTTAATGGACTTAGCTTAAATCATGATCAAATAATTTCAAATCCTTGAAATTTTCTCATGATAAATTTATATTCTCATTTATACTCACATATATAAATTAATATAAATTCAAACAATCAAAACCAATTCCAAAAATCAAACTCAAATCCACTCAAAATCAAACCTAAGCCTTTTAAATCAAAATCTTGAACTTAGCCAAATCAACTTCAAATCAAGCCAAACTCTTAATTTTTTCTTGATGATTCAATCAACCCTACAATCATGAATCCAATTATAAATACAAACTTCAATCAACAAATCAAAATCAAAATCAAATTAAATCCTTTCATATTCTTCCTTTGAATATGAAATTGTCAAATGAATCAAAACCCATTTGACTTCAACCACTTGTAAATTTATATTTCAATTATAAGTCCATATACAAGTTCAATCAAACTCAAATCAAGCTTTGACCAAGCCATTTGACCCACTTAGGCTCACTTGACCCAAAGTGACCTAAAGTACCCTTATGAGCCAAATTCTAATCCTAACCAAGTTGGATTGAATCAAACTCACCTATGCCTCTCATCATGATCAACAATCATCATGGGATGATCAATCAATCCAATTAGGTCAAACCAAGTCAAACCTGAGGGTTGACCAAGTCAACACTTAGCCCAAAATAAAACCTAACTTAGCCAAAATCCACCATAGGCCAAATTGATTGAAACCATTGATCTAAGTTCATTCATGACCTATGTTTGAACTTGACCAAGTCAACATTTGAGCCTAACCTAGCCTAATTGTCCACTTGACCCAAGTTGACCCTACTTGACCTAAAAAGTCAAAATGTGTCAAAACTTGATCTAAGCCAAATTGATTCAAACCAATGGGCCAAGTTAATTCCAAATCACTTGTTGAACTTGACCAAAGCCTTAATTGGCCAACTAGACCCAACCTAGCCTAATTGACCTTAGACCCAACTTGACCTAAAGGGATCATGTTGAGCCAAATTCAAACCTAACCAAAATTGATTGAAAACAAAGATACCAATCCACTCCATATGACTAACTAAACCTAAACCTACCCTTGACCTAACCCAAATAGGTCAAATGGGTCAAATAGGTCAACTTGACCCATTTGACTTAAATGAAGTCATATGAGCCAAATTCAAAACAAAACCAAATTGAATCAAACCAAAGCCACAAAAATATTTCAAATGGTCATACAAACTTGACCTAACCCTTAGTTTGACCTAATTTGATAAATTGGTCGGCTTGACCCAAGTTGACCCATTTTGACCTAAATGGGTCAACATGAGCCAAACCTTATCAAATGAATTCCAAATCTCATGAAACTTGGCCAAACATATTTTCTCCACATACCCAACATATCCAAATTCAAAAACTAGCAAAATGGCCATTCTACCCCTAGGCCATAAAAAAAAATTTGGTCTAACCCATGGGTAATTTGGTCAAGCCCTCTTTATATCAACTTGATACCTTTCTAATAGCTCAAGTGGACCCAATGAAGAGTGGTGCACCCAACCCAATGGGTTTGGGTTAGCCCAAATGGACCCAAGGCCAAACCCAACCCCTAGCTGAAATTGGCTAATTCAAAATCCTCCTTCCACTCAATTTGAAGCACATAAGAGGTTACTAATCCACTCAAGACCTGAAACTGACCATGTGCAAAGATCTAACAGCACAAACACCCTCTCCATATGGTCAATTGGATCAAAATGACAACCCATGGTTCACCGCCAGATTGCCAGAGTTGGAGATGTACTCCCCCTAATTCAATTTGAATTCATCATCGTCACATTCGATTGTACACTAAAGAGAGTTAGAAAACATCAGAGAGCATTCCTAGGCTTTCTAAGAAGGATTTGGATCTTAGCTTTCTCGATTTTCTTCTTTAGAAAATAAGGGAGCTCATTTGAATTCCTAACTTCCTCCTCACTCAATACTACTCCAATTTCTCTTACACACTCACTCAGGGGATCAAGTCGTGTGCATGTAAGCATTCTCTCAAGCTCCCAAAGTAAGGAGGAGGTGAATTGGATCAAAGCCGCAAATGGGAGCAAGTGGTGTTGGTCCATAGGGAGATCTACTCAACCCTAAGGCTTTGAAACTTTCACGCCACCGGGATGAAGGTACCTCATCGAGCTCGGCTAGTGATCACCTTCAATGAGGTATGAATTTTAGCTTAGGTGGTCTTTGTGAAAGAAATTGTCATGGCATGAGAAATCCACCGTTGGATAGGTTTAATTAGCTTTAGATGGTGTGGGTAATTCATTCAGAAGCTCATCGAGCTCGGATCTTGATCATGGACGGATCCTTGGATTCTCGTGGAAGAACGGAACTGGCCATCCATCTACACGTTTTGGATGGATGGTCGAGATTAATCACATGTTTTAGAAATTATTTATCCTTTTAGAAACCAAGGGATGATCCCTGGCCATTCGATCCTTGATCGAATAAGGATGTCAAACCGCATCCGCCGCTAATATGCCACTTTGTGAGCTTGGATGGCACTGTGAGCTGAGGGGATTAGTTAGGGATTTAATTAAATCTAATTAATCTCCCAACCTTCAAAAATTAATATCTCCCTCAATAAAAATTAGAAAAATATGAGGTAAATTTCTATGGAAAGATAATTCAACCTAGAATATTTTAAAAATTATTTCAATGAATTTTAAATTATACTTTTATCTGATTTTAGGTTTTAATAGAAATTCTATTTTGATAATTACCTCTTAATTAAACTTCTAATTAATCACAAATTTCTTGGGTATATTTTGGGGGATGACTTTTATCTTCCCTAATTTTCTTGGGATTAATTGAAGGATTAATTAGGAAAATTGCAAATGTATTTCCTAATTACACCCTTAATGTAGTTAAGAATAATTAAGTGTTGGATTAGTGTTTTGATCCTTCATTGGAGTTGATTAAGGTTAAATCCAGAAGGAGGCTTAGATTTTTGGGGTATTTCCCAAGATATTCCCTAAACCCCTTTTCTTTTCTTAATCTCAATTAAGGGTTAATTCATTACTCTCTTAATTAATCACTAAAAATTCTAAAACCTTCCAGAACTTAATTAATCTACTTTGGGTAGATACTTAGGTGTTCAAGAGCCTAAGTTAAATTAAGAAATTAAAAACCAATTCATATGTGCGAAGGGGTGTTTTGAAATTACTTAAGTTAAACCCCTTAGCTTAATTAACCATTAATCATGAGCCAAATTGCATTAGGTCCTTTTCTTCCTAGGTGCATTACAAGTTTAAATTCCTTGTGAGTTTTTATGTCATCTCATAGGCTCATAATTATTTGGTTAACTATGCTAAGGTGGTGTAGGTAAGGGTTAATTAACTTGCTTAATTCATACCTTAACTTAATTAAAATATAAAAATTAATATAATCATCTAGAAATTAAATAAAAATATCAAACACATGTGGAAATGGGTTAGGAACAGCAAACTCAACTCATATTTTCAAAATTAAATCAAATTCCAAATCAAATAAAAATCACCTTAAATAAACTTTGATTTATTGTAAACTTTCTTATTTCATAAGATTATCTTTAGGATTTAATTAAAGTGAATGTGTTTACATGATTTCATTGCTTTAATTCTTTCCCCAACATGTTAAATTTGTATGTAATGTGGTTTCATGCATCCATATTTTTTAAAATCAAATTCAAATTGAAATTGTTTACTTTATGTCAAAATTGCATGTGTTGGCTAAAGTAATAATATGAGTGGATATTATCACTACTAAATTCGAATTATTTTCAAAACATATGAATCAACTATCAAAATTGAAAGTGTGCTACTTATATTTTAATTATTATCTTGCATGTGAGAAAATATAAAGGTGTGCTTAGTATAGATTTTTCTTCCCTTTTCTTTTAGTATAGTTTTGAATAGAATTTGGTAAGATGTGTGGTTCATTTGAAAAGAACTCAACATTTGCCTAAATTTCATATCCTATTCATTCCAATGCTATCACTTAAGAAGGGTTACCTATGCTTGCACACATAAAGTACATAAAAAAAGAATCAATTAATACAACTTTCGGATTTCTTCTTTTTCATTTCATTTCTTTTGTACACATGTTTGTATTTAAGGAAAGTGGTATATTAGTCTAGACAACCCCGAGATTATGAGGCTTTAAGTAACCCTAAGTAGGTCTTGTACCTTACACCTCGTTAACAATGGTACTCACTTATGCCTTTCTTACTTTCATGTGTGCATGTGAAAATTGGATAAGAAACCCTTTTCTACTTAATGAAAATCATGCATCTTAAACTTCTAGATTTTCTTAAATGAATTACTTAGCATGTATCATAAAGTGTGTTAAATATTATCATTTGAATGTATATATATGCTTAGGATTCATTCATATGCATGTTATACATGTTGGGAAAGAAATGAAGTGATGTATGTTTTGTGAATTTGGTTCATTTTATTTGATCTTAAAATGCCTTTCTTTTTGAATGGGTTTGTTTAGAGATCATCTAAACATAGGATTAATTATAGCACTTAATCAAAAAGTTTACTAAACAAAACTAAAAACATGAATCTACTTTAGAAATTACTTAGGTTAGGGAAGGAAAGAGAAGTCCCTTCTCTTTCCCTCTCTTTATAACTTAGTAATTAATTGTAGGATTCATTTAAACCTAATCAAAACATGAAATAAAATCAACCCAAAATAAATAAACAACTTAAATGAAACCCTCCTCTAAGTTGAACATGCTTTACACTTAGAAAATTCTAACTTAAAGTCATAGCTAAGCATACCACACAAACCTTCAAAGCACACACATTAGCCTAAGTCACCACTTCTAGCTTTAGGTTAGGGTGGTGCATGGTTTGATATTTATTTTATTTTTTGATATATATTTTAGACTGGATGTTAGGATGTATGCTCTTAGAATGAATGATGGGGCAATTTTAGTGTAACTATTATTCTTTATGGGGGATTGTGCTTAAGGGGCACTATCATAAATAAAAATATAAATGCTTTTGCTTGCAAGTGCTTATATCCCTAAGCATAATCCAATAGGCCAGGTGGACTTAGTCACCCATGTGTGGGGTGATAATTCCAATATACATGCTTGAGATTTGTGTGGTTTATTTTAGCTAATCTCTATTTGCAGGTGTTAGTTAGATTTCTATTCTTTTCCTTTTCATGTAAATTTGTGCAATTAAAATTTTGGAATGATTATTATAGGGATTAGGATGAGCATTGGTCATAAGATCCCATCTTATGCATCATGTGAAGCCTTGGAATATCCACCTTCCAACCATCCAAAAGAAGGAACCAAAGAAGAAAGAAGAAAAGAAGAAGAAAGAAGAAAAGAAGAAAGAAGAAATGAAGCTTGAAGACCCCCATAATAATGAATTTCTTGCTTAATTGTAATTTAATTTGTAATCTGAGTTGTATAAGGGTAGAGCTCGGCTACCTAATTTATTATTTTTGGGTTTGTGTGGTGGTGCCCGACCACAATGACCTTTTATTCTTTTTGCAATTAGCTTTATAAATTGATTGATGATTTGTTTAGCTTTTGCATTAAGTGGCATCTTTTCCTAGTTTCTTTCTTGTTTATGTATAGCTTGGATGTGGATTAGGCTCTTAGGAAAAATAAATCTTTTACCCAACTTAATAACTCAAAACTAAAAATAAAGAACTCAACCTCACATAAAGCTTAAGTTTAAAATCAAGATAAAAGAATTAGCAACCCCTTAGCTGAGTATTTCTTTTGCAATATCATGCACAAATGCATCTTATTTCACTCTTGATTGGAGGGCTTCCACCTTTTCTTGAGAAACTTGGCTTGACCTTTGAGAGTCATGGTGGAAACACATTCCATCCATTCTTGCTGATTTTGGCCAATAATTTTATTTCTCATGCATTAGGCATATGAATCCTATTAGCTAATCAAAATAATTATCCAAAATTGAAAGAAAAATGAAATTTGAATTGCATTAAATTTATATCATTTGAAGCATGTGCTTACATGATCTAGTCTCATTAGGGAGTGAGTTTAAAGACTTAGTCTCTTTCTAAATAAATAATAGCCTAGCTATCTTGCATAATCATAAGACTTGCCTACAAGTATTTAAAATCATAGGAGGAGTTTGTTGGCGGCCACCCCGAGGTAATTGTAAGTCCAAGCAGTCGGGTGGTTTGTCTTCTCTTGTGGAGGCAAACTAAATACCCATTTTTGTCATAGATTTAGATTTTGGCCTAAAGCTAGATTTTTAGGTTGCTTCTTGGCCATAAGCATAATTCCTCATCTCTAGATTTTCTTGTGTTAAGGAATCATGCTTTATAACTCAAATAAACTAAACCAATTTTGTAAAGCTATAGGATAGTTTGAGATGCTCAGGTTTCAGCATAATCATCTTCTACTTATCTCTTTGGGCATTTTCAGCATTTTCTTAATCTTGTGTTAAGGAATCATAAGTCCTAAATTTTTAATAAAAAATATAACTCAAATAAACTAAACCAATTTTAAAAATGTAAAGCCCAACTATAGGATAGTTTGAGATGCTCGCTAGGTTTCCTAGCATCACGGGCATCTTCTACTTATCTTTCTTTTGGTTTTGATAAAAACTCCCTCTCTTTGATTAATTCCATTTGATCTTCAAAAATGAACTAATCGATTGGTAGTCCTTTCTTATTGAATTCTTTGAAGACAACGATCATTTACCTTAATCAAGAGTTTTTCAAAGGGATCCCGTCCTTTAGGATGTAATTAACTATGGGTGCTTGCTCTTATAAGGAACTTAATGAACCCGATTTAAAATAAACTCTGCTATACTTTCCATGTAAAGTAGGGGAAGAATCTCTAGTACATATGCAGACCCATCATTCTTAGGAGTCCTTATTGAGGTGATTAGGTCCATTAAAGGGTAGTGACTTCTATCTTTTGAGATAGTACACTATTCCTTGATGACGTACCCGATCACCTGAATAAGCACATCTGTGGATCTGCGTGGCGTCCTAAAAAGATGAGTTTTTATATTATTGCCTCTTTTAATCGATAGATTTGAAGGCAACTTTATAGAAAATTTTCTCCACACATACCTATACATATAATGCAAATCTTAGCACACTTTGATGATGAATGTAAAGAGATGTGATTTAAAATTTTGGATATTCCATTTGTTAATTAGATCATTAATGCATGTCTTTATTATGTAGAAATGAGGGATTTCTCATCCATTAGATAAATGCACATCCTCATGTATACAAGTTATAAGTGAGTATTACACCATTATTTTATACACCATGAGTAAGGTACAAGACTTACTTAGGGTTACTTAAAGGCTCCGAGCCCCGGGATGTCCAAACTAATATACCACTTTTCTTAGATACATGTAGATGTACGAAAATAACAAAATGGATAAGGAATCAAGCAAGAGATTATGTTCGATTTGGTTGTATGATTTATATGTGTAATATGAAGATCCTTCTTAAGTCTTAATATAGAGATGCATAGGAATAGATTTAGGCAAGTGTTGTGTTCTTTTCAAATGAACTATACACATGCAAATCCTATGTAAATCCATGTTAAGAGAAGAAGGAGAACTTCATAATACACATCTTATGCTATCATCACATGCAAGCTTATAAATTCTTATAACTAGCATTACTTCATTTATAATATTTAAATTATAAATTTTTAAAAAATATATAATTCTTAGTTTAATAGTGATAATAGCCACTCATATTCTTAATTTTAGCAAACACATGCAATTTGACATAATAAAAAAAATTTTATTTAATTAATTTTTAAAAGTAATGAATGCATGATTTTATATGGCAAACAATATTTAGCATAATTGGAAAGAAATAAAGGAATGTAAGCACGTGACTTCATTCATCCTAATTAATTCCTAAGGAAAATCATATGAAATAAGATCATTTAAAAAAAATAAAAAATTTTTAAGGAGATTTTTTTAGAAGACTTTGCTAATCCTAATCCATTTCCCTCACGTGTAAATTAGTTTGGTTTAATTTAGAATAATTACGTTAATTTTATGTTTTGATTAGGTTAAGTATGAATTAAATCCATTAATTACCCCTTACCTATACCACTTTAATATAATTATCCATGTAATTATGAGCCAACATATGATATGCAACACATGAAAATTAAATAAGTAATGCACTGAAGAAATGAAGGGCCTAATGTAATTAGCTCACAATAATTGGTTAATTAAGCTAAAGGGTTTGATTAAGTACTTTTATAACCCTCCTACACATATAGTTTGATTATAATTTTCTTTGGAATTCTCTTAGGTTATTGAACACCTAAGAATCTACCCAAAAATTGAATGATTGAGTTCTAGAATTATTTAGTTTTGCGTTTGATTAATTAAATTATTTAATGAGGTGATTAAGCCATTAATTAGTTGCAAATTTATTAAGTGTTATCCAAATGAAGTAAACTTAAAGGAAAAGATTAGAAAAGAGGTCATAATCTCATTCCCTATGTCCATTCACTGTTTCATAATGATTAGCCAACTTAATTAATGGATTCATTACTGTTTAACATGCTAATTAATCATTTAATGAATTAATAGAGGAATTAAGAATGAAACAAGCAATTTCACTAATTCATCAAATGATAAATTCAAGAAAATCATGGGAGGTAGAGGTCATTCCAATAATCAATCTCAAAAAGTTTGGAATTAATTGTTAGAGTAATTAGAGAGTAATTAATTATTTCTAATAAAACTCAAATTGAGTCAAAATCACTATTCAAAATTAACTGATTTTAATTTTCTATTATTCTCCTCTAAATTACCTTCAAAATGAGTATTTATTTATATTTTTTGGATTTTTCTATAATTAGTTATGAATTTTGAAAGTTTTATCATTAAAATCATATTAATTAAGCCTAATTAAACTCCTAATCCCATTGGGCCACGTGGCGACTGACTCGACGCGCTTTCCATGTGGTGATAGGATTTATTATTTAAATTGTCACATTCATCGATTGAGTCAACTGGCGGTGGATGCGCTTTCTCTATGGGTCATCCGATTTAAGATAGGACAACCGAGATTAATCCTGCAATTTTAGCTAAGAATTACATTGGATCTAGCATGATTTGATCAGGATCGTCTAATATGATCACATAAAATGGATGATCCATGATCTATCTCCTCCCGAGGGGTGAGAGATGCCCTCCGTCGATCGTCGCTCGATCCGAGCTCACCCGAGTTTGAATGGGGCTCAAATTAATACCACACCTTCAGGGAAACACAAGCAACACATCTAACACTGAAGATCATGTGGCATAATGATTTCCTTCACAAAAGACCAAGAAAAATTTACTCCAAGATTGGTTTCAATGGAATACCTCATCGGAGGCTATCCCTAGTGCTTTCAATAAAGGAGGTAGCTTTGTCTAGTAGAGACGAAGCCCTGTTGAAGAAATTCAATCTTGATTTGAAGTGGTTTGCTCATTCGACCAAGCTCCTCTTCAATGGTGATCAGCCTTGATCGAAGTGGCACTTCCCGTTGCTTAGAGGCTTGGGAAATGGTTCAATTGAGCTCGATGAGGTCCAAGGATAGTGTGTGCAAGGTTAATTGCACTTTGGTTTAGGATTGAGTGAGTTGAGCTTAGGATTGATCTCCCCTATTCTGATTTTGAGTAAAACTGAGAAATGGGAATCAAGAGAGCTCAAGAATGGCTGGGAAAGCTTGGGGAGGTTTCGATTTGACTCTTAGAACTCTGAGGAATGAATCTCTTCTAGTTTGAGTGAGAATGAGGGGATATCTTCCCTCCTTCGGATGGTGCTTGGCTGATTTGCTATTTTGGTTTAATGGCTTGGATTGGCTAACCGGTTTGAGCTGAAAAACATCCCACATGGGTCATTTTGGGTGGAGGAGTGAGAGAGAGTGGCTGCCCATGTGATTGGTGTATGAATTTGGTGAGCCAAGTGTCCAAGAGTGATTAGGGAGGTCAGTTTGGCCTCCCTTTATGTCATGGCCAACCCAAGCTTATTGGGTCATGTTCACCACCCTCCTTGGTGCCCATGTGGACCAATAGATTGGTGCCAAGTGGCATTGGGATATGAATGGTCAAATTCCAAACGAATTTGGTCATGAGATACCCTTTGACTCAAGGGCAAAGTGCTCATATGGCTATGAGTTTGATTTGGGCAGATTTGAAATGATTTAAAAGTGGGTTGGGCCAAATTTCAAGTGATTTGGAGTTTATTTGTCTCAATTTGACCCATTTGGGTCAAGTTGGGTCAAATTGGGTTAGGTTGACCAATTGGTCAAACTGGATCAAACCATGGGTCAGGTCAAGTTTAAATGATCATTTGGAGCTTATGGGTATCATTATTTTGGTTTTATTTATTTTAGATTCATTTAGGTTCATTTGGATCAAATGGATCAAGTTGATTAATTTGACCCATTTGACCTAATTGGGTTAGGTCATTGGTTGATTTAGGCTTGGTTGATCATTTGAAATGTATTGCAAGCTTTGGTTTCAATCAATTCTGATTTGGTTTGATTTCAAGTTGATTTGACCTTTTGGGTCAAGTTGGGTTCATGGCCAATTGGGCTAGGTTGGGTCTAATTGGTCAATTGAAGCTTTGATCAATTTCAACAAGTGATTTGGAATGAACTTGAGCCATTGGTTGCAATCAATTTGGATTAAATCATGATTTGACCTATTTGGCTTTTTAAGCCAATTTGGGTCAACATAGGTCAAGTGGCCAATTAGGCTTGGTTTGGCTCAATTGATGACTTGGACATGTTCAATCATTGATTATGAATTGGTTTAGATCAATTGTTTCAATCAATTTGGCTCATAGTGAAATTTTGGCTTATTTAGGTCTCATTTGGGCTAAGTGTTGACTTGGTCAAAGGCTAGGTTTGATTTGGTTTTACCCAATTTGAGTGATTGATCATTCTAGGATGATTGTTTATAACAATGTGAGGTTTGGATGGGCTTAGTTTAATCCAATTTGGGTTGGATTAGAACTTAGCTCAAAAAGTGTCTTTAGGTTACTTTGGGTCAAGTGAGCCTAAATGGGTCAATTGATTTGATCATAGCTTGATTTAAGTTTGGTTGAACTCACATATGGACTTATGATGAAAATTTAAATCCAATTACAAGTGGTTCAGAGTCAAATGAGTTTTGGTTCATTTGACAATTTCAAGTCAAAAGGATGAACATGTGTTTGACTTGGGTTAGTTTGATTTTGGCTTGGTGATTATAGTTTATTTTTATATTTGGGAATGTGATTGAAGGAGTGATTGTTTGAAGAGAAGATCCAAGGGTTTGGATTGATTTGAGAATGATTTGGCTAAATCTAAGAAATTGGCTAAAAGGATATAAATTGGGTTTGGATTTGAGTTTTGAATTTATATTGATTTGATTTTGGCCATTTGAATTTATATTTCATCTATATTTGTGAATGTAAATGAGATTTTAAATGATCTATGAGAAAATCATGTGAATTATGAGTGATTTGATTGTGAATTTGGCTAAGGTAGGACAAAAAGTTTGAAAAAGGGGTTTTGATTTGGTTTGATTTATATTCATTTGATTTGGATGATTTGGATGCTAATTTCATTTATAGTTGTGAATACAAATGGAATAAGTGATTTGTAATGAAATCACTTGACTTAAGGTTGATTTGAAGGGTTTGGCTAAGCTTATTGATGTGATTCATAAGGCCTAGGAAGATTTTGGATTTGGAATTGACCATGCATTTCAATCAGCTGGAATTGGACTTGGATTTGAAATTGATCTTGGATTTAAATAATTTAGGATTGGAATTGAATTTGGAGTTTATTTTGGATTTGTGAAACTCAATTAAGTTAGGATTGATTTGAGACTTGAGAAAAATCAATTGATTTGGAATTGATTTGAGATTTGAGTTGGATTGGTTTGAAGGAATGTACATGGGCTAGATTTGAGCTATAGGGTAAGTGGTTGCCTTAGATCCCTAATGCATAGCCTAATCCTATGATAAACCCTTCTAAGTCTCTAGGGTTAGGTTAAGAGTTCACTTAATCACTAGAAGTGTCTCAAGACTAAGGAACTCTTAGTGTCTAGTGGAGTCTTATGTCTAAGATGGAGAAGTTGAGAGCTCACTCCAAAAGTGAGGTAAACACTTGCGTAAGGCTGAAAGGAATAGAGAGATGTGATTTTAGCTGGCTCTAGAGAGTGATGGGTGCATGTACATGCTTTCCCAACAGTCTGTGGTGGTGAGATCAAAATGATGGTCATGGCAATGACAGTAGTGATATTTTGAATAATATGCCAAGAAACAATCTCCTTCTTTCTCTTGAAAATGATAGTGATGAATCTACAAGGGACATCATCACCATCACCTGATACCATTTATAACAAAAAAAATGATTAGATCTGGCGATGATAATAGTGGTAACCTGTTTCATCATCTAAATGTGTTTTTCATTTGATACACATACTCAAGTTATTTTTTTTCTTTCTTTTGACCAATAACTAGTGTGAAATCTATAGCCATTTACATTATAAATCAGCCATATATTCATAATTCACATGGGTTCCCAAGCAAGGTCTTGATGGTTCTGGTTCTTCACTCCATCTTCCATTTATAAACCTATTAAATGGAGTTCTATCAGAAAGCAGAGCCGATGAACTTCATCATTGTTGATAGTAATATTGATTATCATTACCTGAGTATTTATCATTCAATTATCTTAAAGTGCTTCTACTTAATACTTTTTGAGAATGTTGGAGAATGAAGAGTACATTTTGTAAAGCTTCAACACCTTTGACATCATTCTTTTATGTACGTGGCTCAAAGAAGTAAGAATAAAACTTTGTAGTCTCTTGAGCCAAATAGGCTTCACATGTTGAGCCTTCAAGGCATGCTTTATTCTTCATAATTATATTGAATTTACTCAAGAATCAATAGTAGTTTGAATAATTAAGTCTTATTATATTAATAGTTAATTAATATTATTAGTTAATAGATATAAATACCTCTCAAAAGTATATATCAAATGATACTACACTAAACCACCAGCTCTAGTTCATATGATAGATGTATTGGTATGTGTTCCATTGAGTACAACAACAAGAACAACAATAGAAAGCATGTATCCCACTAAGTGGGGTCGGCTACATAAATCCTTCATCTCCATTGTGTCCTATTATGTGTCAAATTCTCATTTAATTCAAGTATACTAAGGTCATTTTTTATACATCTTAACCAAGTCTTTTTAGGTATACCTCTACCTTTCTTAACATAAGGCAAATCTAATGCATCTACTCTCCTAACCGGGTCATTGGATGGTTGACACTTTATGTGGAAAACCATCTAAAGTGACTCTCTCTAATCTTATCTACCACTGGAGCTACTCCATCTTTTTCCCGAACATACTCATTTCATATTTTATCTCTAAGAGTAAAGCCACTCATCCACCTGAGCATCCTCAACCCTGTAACACTTAACTTAGTCTTATGCTTCTCTTTTATTGGCCAACATTTTGCACTATAAGTCATTGTAGGTCTTACTACCATCTTATAAAATTTTTTCTTAAGTTTAAGTGGAACTTTTCTATCACACAATAGGCCAGATGCATTCCTCCACTTCAACCATCCAACATGAATACTAATAACATCTCCATCTATTTCACCATCACTTTGAACACTACCTTTGCCGGTCCCAAGTCTGGATGTGAAAAGAGGAGGGTTGTGATAGGTAGTCAACAACCAACGTAAAACTTGTTGAAATAATCATGATATGTGCTCCATTGAGTAAAAAAAAAAAACCAAGAGTTATTTCATCTCATGCTTGCATGGTATTAGTGGAATACTGATTTTAGTTGCCTTAGAGCATCCCTATTTGATTGAGCTAAACACAGTTCTTTGAAAAAATAGACCAAACTCAACCAAAGGATTAAGTATTTAATCACGTAAAGTAATGAAATGGAACTAGCACTAAGCATTGCAAGAAAATATGATAATCTTGGCTCTTCATTTCAAATATTTTTTCACTCCTCAAATCAACACATCAACTCAAATTAGATGTATATTCATATGGTGACTTTAATGACTACACTTACTCACAAATTGTTCTCTATTGATCTAACGTGAGGCAATACTTGGCTTTAGGTTTTGAAATATTCCAATCTATAGTCTCCTTTAGCTCTAACTCTCTTCTCCTATAATATTCTTTTAAGTCTAATATGGCCTTCACATTATCTTTACTATTTTTCTTAACATCCATAACAGTGTTGAATATATTATTAAAGAAACTTTTCTCTATATGCATCACATCAAGATTAGGCATAATCATATTAGACTTCTAGTAAGGTAGATCCCTAAAAAAAATAATAATACTTTTTTTGGTCCAGTTATGATCTGCACCATAACTTGAAAGATCATGGTCAAATAACATTGGAGATTCAATGTTAGTTGGAATTGAACTAATAATTTTCCATAAGTTACTCCCACATAATCGTGGTGGATGCTTATACTTCTCAAGTTGATTTTGGATGAATTCATTTTTGTCTCTTCTAAGTAGGTGCTCAATATGTAGGAACATAGGTAGCAATCAATTCAATTTTTTTTACAACTTTTAAGAGTAAATGCCTTTGAAAACATTCCATATGCTAGAAAGTTATTGATAGTTCACATAAGCGCTATCTACATTTAAAATTTTTTCTTTGCAGTGATGTCATATAGGAGTACACAACAATCTCATAAGATTTTTAGCTCATCAATCAATGGCTGCAAGAAGACATCAATTTTTTCCTTTAGGGTTATATTATAAAAAGTATAATTAAAGTGAAAAACATAAAAAATGTGGCCATGCATATTTCTAAAGGTAGATTATAGGGTGTAACTATTACTAGCCAACATGAATAAGATGACGGGTTGACTATATGATGTGAAACAATTAGCACATAAACCAAGCTTGACACTGTGAAGCTCACTAGCAAAATTAGGGAAAGTGTGATTGAAATGATTCCAAGCTCTCCATCTGATGGATGACTAAAAAAATTGATTTAGTTATTCTATCTGGGTGTCATTACATATGCTTAAATGAATGAATAGATGAGTATAGTCTATGAAGACATGAAACAAGTAGCAAGTAAAATGATCACTTAAAAGAAACATCCTTTTATTTGCATTATTTTTTACTTTGTGGCTTTAATCTAGGCACTCCATAAAATTTGCATTCAACATCTATTGCATTATTCTTTGCATTACATCATACAATCATTGATGCAACAATCAATATTTTCTATGCTCAAATCTAACTTTGACACTAATTTTTTATTCTATATAAGTCCTCTTGAACTAACTTTTATGTGAGTTTATCTCTATTGACTATTCACATTGTGTATCTCGCCATTTGATTTGATGATAATTAACTTTGTGTAATAAGAACTAATGATTTCTTTGCAAGATAAATTATTTACATTAATCATTATGAATGTCATTCCTAATTTAGATTTAAATTGATGATAAATATATATTTTTGATGCTACTAATCAGGCTAAATTCAAGTGTGCAGGAAAAATCCTTGAACTCTTGATTCTTCAGTTATATCAGAATGCTAAAACTATTGGACATAGACTATGTGAGTATTTTTCTAAGATTATCTATATTAAGGAAAATTAGAAGCTCACTAAAATAAAATAAATCATTCATTTATTTCAAAATAATTTATTTGAGAATTATTTGAAAATTCTACATTTTATATTTACACTTATTCTTCAAAATATTCATTTTGGATAATATGAACTAAATGCATAAACTTTGTTCCATTTATTGTGCTTCTATGCAACTTAAATTAAGTTCACATTTCATTAAATTATTCCCATGCTTAGGCATGTTCATTATTCATTTATTCAATGCATGAATCTAAATTAACCAAATATTATTCAAGGTATTATTTTTCTCTCATATTGACCTAGTCTTCTCTCTCCTATCCTATCTCTCATCCTAAACCTTTTGGCCGAATTTTATTATGGTTATTTGCTAAACAAATTTTGTGAGAGTTATTCAAATTATTTCCATAATCATCTCAAATTTCTAAATTAAAAAATTCATTTATTTGAATCTTTAATTTGAATTATTTTTGAATTCAAATTGAATATTTCTTTGATTACATATGAATATTTGAACTCTCCTCTTTATGAAATGTTATGTGGCTGATCATATGCTAATCTAGTAAATTTAACTTGAATTAATTTGAGTTAATTTAAATTCAATTAAAATAAGCCATGGAATTATCTTATTTCCTCTTATATAAATCTATTTTTGGAAACCTCCTTAGGCCAACTATATTTTTATTCAAATTAAAATTAATCTCTTATTGAAAATTGATTTAAACTCTCCTAAGATCTGGTCCATCATCATTTAATTTGAATTAAGTACATTAAAACAAATCTAATCAATTTTAGGAAAGTAGCTTGGCTGAATTTTTGAATATTCCTTGGATTTTATTAAATAAAGCTTGTATGTTATCTCTTTCATTCCTTCATTCAATCAAGATGAATTGATTGAATATTCCATAATATTGCATTAAATGCTAATTGAATCCCATCATGAAAAGTTCCTTTTTGGCTTACAATATATCATGCTTATTTTAATTTATTTAGAATTTGAATTATTCCCTTTTTCACTTGGACAATTAATTGTGTCATAACTTATTTGGTAATAATTAAAATCTCATCTCTCCTCTCTCTCCCTCCCTCTCTCTCTCTCCCCCACTCTCTTGGCCACCCACATAAGTATTAACTTCTTAATACATTAGAAATCGGTCATATGATGAATTGATTCAATTTAAATCTCTTTCCAAATTAATTTTCGCTCCATATCCCCTTTTTTGTCAATTTTCTTCATCATGGTAAATTAATTTAATTTATTTGATTCAAATTAAATCACTTACTAATTAAGCTTTCCCTCTTCCTTGCCTTTGCGGAAATCCATCCTATAAAATTTGAATTTCAAATTGATTTTTAATTAAACCAACCTTTCAAATTAAATTCCCTCATATTTCTCTTTGGCCAATTTTTTATCTCATGCCATTTATTTTTATTTTTATTGGTTTATGTTTAAATTAATTTAAAATGAGTTTCCCTCCTATTTTTCCTTCTCTTGGTCGAACCTCATGACCCCTTGTCTTATAAATAATGTTCCTTAGACTAGGTTAAGCCCTCTTGGAAAAATCTCTGTTAAAAAAACTCTCTCTTGGTAGAATTTTTGCAAAACTTTTAGAGATCTCTTCTTGGTGAATCAAGTGATAATTTCTTCATTATTTTTCCATCCTCCAACCTACAAGTAATTGGCTTGAGGATTGAATAAAAAAACTTGGAGGATTGGTGGATTTCCTTGTGGATTAAAGCTTAACAAGGTTCTTTGATTCTAGTTTGTGATTTTATAATCTAAGTGACCTTGTTTCTCTTCTTGGCATAAGTTTCTTACGCATGTGGTCAATTTGTTTTGTGCTTAACTTATCTATTTATATACTTTGTCAAGTTGGTCGAATGCTTCATGGTTGATGAATTTGAGTGTATTATTGCAAGTTATTTTCTCTTCATTATTCTTACATGTTCTAAAGAGAGATTATTATCTTTGTGATTTCATATAAAATACTTGTGAGTAACAAGTTCTATTACTTCTAAATCATCTCATCTTTTGTATAAATAGTAATTTCTTTAAAAATATATGTCTTTCGAGTTTATGTGATTTAAGATTTCATTTTCATTTGATCTTTTGGAAAACCCTAAATCTCTTTCTAATAAGTGATTGATTCAAGTTACAAATCATTATTGTGCTATATTTCAAATCATAAATTAAATCACATTGATTTCAAGTTATCATATTCACATAAATATTTTAAAGATTCACTTACATCATATATATATTTCAACTTTAATTATTGTTCAAATTTAAATATCAATTAAAGTGGGCTATCTTTCATTCCTTTGAATTCACTTGCTTTAATATTATTGTAGTTGGGTTGTGAGAGCAAAATTATTTTAAAATTGAGAGCTAGATCCTTCTTTCTCCTTTTTCTTATTTTATTATTAGGTTGTACTTTCCTGTTAAGGAAAGTACATTTTTGGGTTGTGCTTTCCCATTGAGGAAAGTATATTATTGGGTTGTATTTACTCGTTAAGAAAAGTATAGTGTTGGGTTGTACTTACCCATGAAGGAGAGTATAGGAGATTTGTTGTAATCTCATTTTGACTTAGTGAATTCCTAGCTTGGGTTGCTAGGCATGGACGTAGCCCGATTTTTAGGGTTTGGTCAAATCATATAAAATCTTGTGTTCTTTTTTTTTTGTACTTTACTTTTCTATATTGTTGTTGATTGTTGTTTTATTTCTCTATAGCTTTATCATTAAAAATTTAAGTTTATACAAAAGTTAAAATTAAGTTTTCTAAAATTATTTTTAAAAGCCTAATTTATCCCTTATCTTGGGTGCCATAGCCTCTTAACAGTCTCTTTAAGCAGCCCTACAAATTGGTTAAAATATTTACATGACATATTATATTCAATTTTGATGCTTATCATTCATACAATCATAGATTGTTTAGTGTGGTTCGTGCAACCTTCACATAGTGGTCATATTGCTATATTTAGTAGATTATGGAACTTTTGAGCTTTTTTGTTAGGTGATTCCTCTTCTATTACTTCTACAAACTCAACTCTTACAACATCAAAATCCATTTTTTTTCATAACTTTGTCCAAAATCATATTCAGATGAAGGTCATACTAACACATTGAGGCACTAGTGTCAACATTAACATATAGCTCATACTCACCATATGAAGTCTATAACCAATAATTTGATTGAAAACCCCTACAATATAAGTCTAATATAACTTCATCTAACATTAAAAATATCTGATTCTTGTGCCTCACACATGGATATCAAAACTTTCATTTTGAAAGATAAATTGGAAGTTGATATGCCACGTACACAATGTGCTCAATACCATTCAAAAATTCATCAATTAATCATTTTCTGTCTTGGATACATTCTATTGTACATCCATGATCATTTGTTTTGAAAATTCATATGATGTATAAATTAAGAAGTGTTAGGACTAGATTCACATTCTATATAAATTATAGACTTAATAATAACTACATAATCAAAGCCAATATAATATAAGTGCCTAAGTGTCTAATTATATACCTTATAACATTAGATATAATATACTAAGATTACAACTAACCATTCAAAGATCAAACCTTCTATGATAAGGTTGTAATTAATTGTCCCCTAGCTCTTAAAGTCCTTGAGATTTTAATTAGTCTACATCGATCAACCTAACCTAATGCCAATTGGCAAGATCAAAGAGGTTGGGTAGAGAAAGTGAATCATGTGTGTGATGATAAGAAGACAGATGGTCGACGAGTGTAATTTAGTGATTAATTTGAGATTGCATTGAAAGTCAATCAAAATTTACATGATTTCAACACTAAATAAGCAAGATATATTCGAAACATTATGACGATCAATATAGCTATAATTTTGAGAAATTTTAATTTTGATATTTTCACATCTTCTAAAAAGTTTGTAGTATCAGCCTATAATCACCTAATAAAAAGTTTTATGAAATATATCTTATATATATATATATATATATATATATATATATATATATATATATTATGAAACACATTATGTGTAATTATGCACCTTAAATTAACTACAAAATGCATAACCCAAAAATCTAAAATTAAAATTTTATCAAAATTGTAAACCTCAATATAAGAATCATATATCTAACTCCAAATAGGCAAATTTGTGTGAGATACATGAGTTCCAAATAATTTTGAATAAGTTCTAAGTTATAAATTAGATTTTTTTTGAAAAACTTCAAATCCATATTCTTAAGAATGAACATATGAAATCATAATAAAAGAGCTATACGTGCAAGAGAGAGTAGTTTATCTTTGATCATATAGAGTAATCAAGCAAAAAATGTGCAGGTGAGATTTGGAATGGCCTAGGTGATGCTCGTTTGTAGCCCTTAAAGAACCTGAGAGAATGGATTTTTTTAATGGGAAACTCAATTACATTGGCCCCTTATATTAGCAGTTTCTGATGAAATTTTTGACAAAAATAATATCAAAATTTTTTTTGATAGAATTTCCAATAGAAAATTCTAACAAGGACAAGTGGACTATGTTGAAAAGCATAGAAGAAAATTTGAAAGCTTCAACATGCTCAAAACTACACAAATAAAATTTTGCTATTTTGGAAAAGCCCCTTTCACATTGACCTCTTGATTGATGACTCCCAATTTCTATATATACACATCAACTATAGTAACTATTATATACAATCCACCATTGTATATGCAACTTGCTCTAGGAACTCAAGAAGGGATCTTTGGACAAAAATCATTAGCATTAGTCAAAACTGCTAGCTAGGTTGGCTAGTGGGTGGTGACTTCAATATGATCATAAACTCAAATGAGAAAAAAAGAGAGGAAGAAAACCAAACTAAATTATTATGGGGGAATTTGCTAAATATAGTGAAGATGCACACCTAATCAATCCTGATTTTAGTGGATCACCTTACACATGGAATAAAGGGCGAGTCTTTGAATTGCTTGATAGAATTCTATTCAATACATAATGGTTTGGTCATTTTTAGTAGTTTGCAATAAGACACCTAAACAGAACTTGTTTAGACCATGTTCCCTTATTATTAACTATTGATTAAAATAACAAACCAAACATATCTGTCTTTAGATTCTAGAATATGTGGACAAAGCAAGATCTCTTCATCAATTGCCTTCAAAGTGCATGGACATCAAATTCAGCTGACCCATGGACTTGAATATGGAGTTTACACAAGAACTTAACCAAAATTCTCAATGAATAGAATTGGAAAGTCTTTGGTGACATACACAAACAAATTGAGGCACAAGAACAAAAGTATCCCTCCTTGAAATCTTTGTATCAATGACACTTTACTGGAAGCTGAAGAAGACCTCAAAGAAGCCCAACTAACTCTCAACAACCTCATGGCTATGGAAGAAGTTTCTTAACACAAAAAGTTATTATAATTAATCCTAGAGAAGGTAATAAAAATATAAAATACTATAATGCTTGCATAAAAAAGAAGAGGAAATATAAAGCCATCACAAAAATCATATTAAATCATCATTGGTTGCAAGCAAGGCAGGACATAATTGAGGATGGTTTCAGCTACTTAAAGTCACTTTTTCTAGAATAAGAGGTAAATTTGAACATATTTTGTGATGATTTATTCATTAATAATGTTAAGGTAAGCCTGTTGGACTTAGCATACACTCCAATGGAGGATGAAATTTGGAATAGCCTTGACTCTCTCTATGGGTCGAAAGCTCCAGGCCCTAATGGTTACACAACACACTTCTATCAACACTCATGGCATTGGATTAAATAGGACATTATTTCTTCTATCTAGGCCTTCTTTAAAGGTAATGCATAAGTTTTTTAGCTTCGCAACCATCACACTCATCGCAAAGTCTAACAACAAGTACAATTGGGAAAGTTTCGGGCCCATCATCAGACATAAGCAAAACCATCAACAAAATTGTATCCACTCATCTCTAGCCATACCTCCCAAAACTCATTCACAAAAATCAAACAACTTTTGTCCAAGGGAGGAACATAACAAAGAATATTATATTAGCACAAGAGCTTATCCTACACCTTGATAAAAAATGTAGGGGAGGAAACTTTATTATAAAACTGGATAAAAAAGGTCTTCGATACCATAAACTAGAATTTTATCATGGCAATTCTGAAAGTTAGAGGTTTTCAAGAGGTATCCTTCTCTTTGGTTAATAGACTAGTCTCAAACAAATACTATTCTATCATCATTAATGGTGAGGCATATGGTTTCTCCAAAGCATAAAGATGCATAAAACAAGATGATCCATTATATCTATTCCTTTTTATACTAACACTTGATTACCTATCCAAAATGTTAGAAATAACTCACAAATTCAATAGAGTAATTAACTATACAATGAAAGGGAAAATTAATATACCATTTGGAATTTGTTGATGACTTATTACTATTTGTAATGGATCCAAAAGATCAATCCAAAGAATCATGCTCATTCTTAATACCTTTAAAGCAGTCTCTGGGATGACCTTCAACAAATCAAAGTGTTTTTTTTATATTAGGGAAACATTACAAAATGGACTGGAAATGGATCAAAGATTACACTAGTTTCACCTATTCCCACCTCCCACTCAAATACCTTGGAGTCAATATACATAAAGGCTGACTAAAATCTCAATACTTTGATGGTGTTATAAAGTCTATTCAAGATAGAATTAATTGATGGGAGAACACTTTCTTATCAACTACAGGGAAGATTACCCTACTATAAAGTAATCTCAACTTCCTTACAAACCATGTTAATGCCAAATCAAACATAAATCAAGATTGAAAGAATCTTTAATAGATTCTTATGGAGTAGAAAATTGTTTCCATATATTGGGTGAGTTGGAAAAATGTGCAAACCAAAAAGGAAGAAGTGCTCAGATTCCAATCATTAGCAGACTCTATTCACATCAACCAGATGAAAATATGGATCAAATTAAGCCAAAATGATTTTTTATGGGACAAATTCTTACTTAGAAAATATTATTGGATGACACATCCAATTATGGTTCAGTGACAAAAACTAGACTCCCAACTCTGGAAGAGCTTGTTGCACCACAAAGAAGCAGTTGAAAATTTGATTTTTAGGCATCTAGGGAATGAAGCACTTAGCTTCTCAAAGGATCACTAGTTTCAGAAGGTTTACTATCCAAATTTATAACAAAAACCATCTTTGATCAGGTAAAAGTTTGTGAATTTTGGATTGATGATAATTGGAACATTCCAAAGCTTAGTGAATATCTTCTTGAAGATGTTCTAAAAGAGGTATCTAGCATTCCTCTATTCCCACATACAAAGGATAAATTGATGTTGAAATGTCAAATTATTAAGCTCTCCATGTCAACGATCTTTTTCCAGGCTACATATAATCCTAGTATAACACTTGAATGGTAGCCTATTTTTTGGAATGTCGGTATCAAACCATATATGTCTTTTCTATGCTGGAGGTTATGGCACAATGTAAACCCCATAGATGATATACTAAAACTTAAGGGATTTAAGATCACTTCTATATGCCACCTGTGTAGAAGGGATGAGAAAAATATAATGCCTAAATTCATCACCTGCCCAATTAGCAAAGAAATCTAGGATGGAATGCACTCTTAATTCCAAATTAATAAATAAATGATGAATCTATACAAAGTTGCTTGAAAGTCTAGAATAGTTCAAATCATTACAGCAAGAAGGACCATATTTACATTATTCCACTCATTGTTGTATGGTTCATTAGGATGGAAAAGAACTCAAGCAAGCATGGAACCCAATGAGAAGGTATGATGAACATAATGTCACACATCAAAAACCATATTGCTAAACTTGGAGCTATAAATCTATTCAGAATCCTTTCTAAAACTAGGGAGAAGCCAAGATTATTTCAACACTTCTCATTAGAACAAACCAGAAACTAAATTTAGTAAGATAAACATCAATGTTAGTTTCAAAATAATAGACAAACTAGGAGGTATTAGAGGTGTCTTTAGAACACACATAGGCCAATGCATCTTCCTATTCTTCATCCCTTGCTTTACAATGAAAGCTCTTCATGTTGATGCTTTAGCCTATCATATAGCTCTAAAGTTAGTAACCTCCCTCCACTTTAGAAAAATCTGGATTGAAATAGATTCTTCAATGCTTTGCAACTACATTTCCACTAATGACCTCTGTCCCTAGTACATTACGTACATCATTAAGAACATTATGTTAATGTATAAACAATTTTTAGTTAGATTCAGCCACATCCATAAAGAGAGAAACAAACTTGCAAATAATTTGACAAAGATGGGATCTCTTGCGGATAGACCAATCTTCTCACATCAACCTTTACCTCAAATCATCCATACACATAAGAGTGACTTACTGAAGTTGCCTTATGTTAGAAGCTTGTAATGCTCTTTATTATTTTTTTGACTTTGACTGTACTTTCATTTTCAATTCATAGTAAAAGTCATCTTTTGATCATATATATATATATAATTTATGATCTTATGTTTAAAGTGTAAGTTTAGACTTTTTGATTCTTTCCTTAAGTAAGAGCAGCCTAAAATATCTTGCATTTGATAAGGTTGGTCATATGATTTTAAAGCATAAAGGGTATTAACTGGCAATAAAATGTTATCTCAAAATAAAAAATAAATTTAAGTTTTAAAATATAAAAACTAATTATAAAATGGGTTAACATGCTTACTGGGATTCTCAATATCAAAGCATTTTGAATCCAAAAAGAATTATTCTTATTTGAGCTATCCTATTTGATTTTCAAATTTTTACAATCCTTGATCTAAACTTTAAAATCTATGGAGAAAATAGCCAACTATTTAAATAAAGAGTTTTCTTAGGAGATCCCTTCTCTTAAGATGTAATTAACTACGGGGCTTGCCCTTGTAGAAAACTTGTAAGCTAAGTAAAACAAATCATGCTTTATTTTACCCATGTAAGAACCTCTAAGATCTATGTGCTATTCTTGCATTCTAATTACTATAAATTGTTTTGACAACTCCACTATAGAATGTTTCTCTCTCTATCTTTGGTGGCTAGCTATTATATTTGTGTATTAGTAGTAAATTTATGCTACTTATAACCTCAAACTATCATTCATTTTGTTGGATATCTAATCCATTTCATCCTTGAAAAAGTGTTGCCAATATTTTAAATTTTAGTTCTATAAACTTATATTTACCCCTTGCTAATGAATAGGTTCTAAAACCTCTTATTAGATTCCTCAATGGGTCCCACTTTCCTTAGTTTAGGTAAGGTTATAAACCTCTAATTATAAATTCAAAATTAATCAATTTATTTCACATTCAATTGTCCCTTTAAATCATCTTTCTCCAAATAATCAAACTCATTGAATTTTGAAGTCTTAGACTTTTTGGAACTTACTATCATTCCTAACTTGATGAATTAAGTTCCAAAACTTTTATGAATCCTAGTCAAAATCATTGAACCTCCTATTACTTAAACATTAAGGATTTAAAAGGATATCTCCAAAAATAAAAGTTTAAACCCCACTTATCATAATCAAATTTGATTAGTGTGAATCCAAATTCCTTTTCATTAAGAAGATAAAATTCTAGCATCAAGCTTGCTAATCAAATACAGAAAGATGTCTTCTAGAAAGCTTACTTTCTCTTTTAGTATTGATCTAGATTTGGCTGTGAATAAGGATTATTTAGTCAACAATCTGATCATCAAGTTTTGCATGGTTCTGAGAATTTAAAGATGATCTATAATGTCCATCTTTCACTCTAGTGGACCATGTGGCTGTAGAAAATAGAAAGCCCATCATTTGGTTTTGATCTGAAGTTAGGCAAATATTTTTCTTCTTAAAGAGGAAGGCAATAGAGGATCTCACACTCTGACTTATTGTTCACACCAATGTTATTTTTATGCCCAATAGAGCTGATACAATGCTAGTGGCAACCTAACATTTAAAAGATAAGCCAAATTTGAGCCATTGATTGCCCCTCCAGTTTTAAGATAGATCGATCTTTTGATCTACTCCTCTCACTAAGAACCAGACAAAAATAAAAATAAAAATCTTAATAAGAAGTATAAGAGGATGTTTAAAGAGATTGAGACTACATGTCATGTAGTTAAAGGAGTGAAGTCTGTGCTTTGAAGGATAGGTGAGAGGGATGGACTTAATATGGCATATGTTATTAGGAGCCTAAGAGAAGTTTTTTCCAAAAAGCTTAGAGATAGGATCTTATGTGATGAGGTGATATAGGCCAGATATAAGAGAGAGGAGGAGGTTTACCAGATAATCAACAACCTTTGCCTTAATGAATAGGTGCCATGGTTTACATCGACTTAATCACACTAGAGAGTCTAATAAGATCATTCTTACTAAGTTTGTTCATGCTAGGAACGTGCTTGTGGGGCCATAATTGATGTGACTTTCACATCGCTTGACTCATAAGCCACCTCTTTGATTTAGTTGGTAGCATCAAACGTCCACAAAAATACTAGAAACATTATAAAGAGAAAAAACCCTTTGATTAGTTATTAAACTAATTCTTCAAGACCACGCTTCTTCTTCTCATATAGATGTCAAAAAACTCCTATTCAACCTTCTATTGCATTAGTTGAGAAGAAGGTGTGATGGCTTAAGAATGTAGTTATGGCACTATCAAAGTCACTTTCACCAAGTAGGAAGGATAAATAGAAAGAGGAGTGGTCCACACATATAGAGTTGGAGTCAGTAAGGGACAAAAGACTAGAAGGGAAAAGAGGATGAAGAAAAATGACCTAGGGAAAATAGTGAGCACCCAAGGTATGAACTTATGGATCTCGATCACATAACTAATCAAATAGTAGGTGAAACACTAGATGACTACCAAGTTGCAGTTATGCATATGGTAGAGGATATGGTTGGGAGTAGAAAAATGGGATGATAAACTTTGATCATAATGATGATGATTTATTAGAAGAGTCTACAGAGATTTATATGATCAAGATTAGTGCATCATAGCATAATTAGCAGCATCAAGAAGCTAATATATAGAGTGTTGTGGTTGAGGAAGATGAGGCGTTGGACTTGACCCAACAACTGTTGCATCAATTAAAGTGGAAGGATGACTAGATTGGTTGATTGGAGAAGAGAATTAAGGAGCTAATGTTAGTGGTGTTAGCTTTCCAAGGACAAGCACCATATTATAGGTTACACTAGTAGAGACATAATGGCAAGATGTAGTGCAATTGGTAGAGAAGAACAAGTGTACCATGATAGAGGATGAAGATTCATATAGCCTGCATAGGATATGTACAAATATCATAACATTATAAGAGAGAGATTTTAAGCAGTTGGTTGAAAAATATGTTAAAAAGACATTAAGGCAAACCAAAAGGGCCTCATCAAGTCTAAATGGTAGATCTTACCCAAAAAAATTTGACGCAGTTCAGCACCTGAAGAGGTTTATGCCACCATTCACTAAAATGTTAGATGGATGTGGGAGCCCAAGATAGCATATAATGTATTTCAGAGTCAATTGTTGTAACGCAGGAGTAGCTTGTTAAGACTGGAATTTGATTAGTATGTTAAGCTACCAAATGGTGCAATAATAACCTTTGTAGAGTTAGAGTAGTTGTTTATTAATAAATTTTTAGGGGCATAAAAGTGGGTTATAGTAGGAGATGTAGTTATGGAGAAGTAGAGACCACATGAGTCATTAATGAGCTATATCCTTACTTAAAGGATCCTTAACAAGCACAATCAAAATATTTAAGAAACTAATCAACAAAGCCATCAACCTTTAAGAAGAGGCCAAGTAGTTATCATTCTTAGATAAGTCAAGTTAGCTAAAGCCACATAAGGTATTTAAGAAGAAACTTGGAGCTGTGTTTATAATAAATAGAGGGAAGTAAGCTTTGAGGGTTTAACTAGAAATACTTAGACATCAATAGCCTTTATTTCCAACTCCACCTCATAGTAGTTATTCCATCCAAATGGTAGATTTTTCGCAATTCTTATTGAGAAGTTAAACAGACCATACTCCTTTACAAAAAAGGTGATTCGAAAAATCTTCAAAAATATAATGAAGAGGGTAGATTTACATGTGTTTGAGCCCCAAAAGCTGAAGGAAGTGGGCAAGAGAGATGATCCTAACAATTATCCTTACCACTGCTTACTTGGGTACACCATATAAGACTACCTTACCTTCAAGGATTGGTTGAAAAGGAATTATAAATTCAGAGACATATTGATTCCCTAAGAATACCTAGAAGATATTATAATGGGTTCTATTAAGGTGATATATAAATTGTTAACTAAAAATTAAATATAAGCTTAACCATAAAATAAGTTGAAGGCTTATTAGGCTTCTAAGATTCAAAACATTTCCTACTTCTTCTCATTCAGAATAAAAAATTATTATACTTGATCTATCCCACCTAATTTCTAAATTAAGCAACCTTGACTTAAACTTTAATATCTATAAGGGCATTAGTTAACTATTTTAATTGAAAGTTTTCTTAGATGATCACATCATTAAAAATGTAATTAGCTATAGGGACTTGTCTCTGTAGAAAACTTATAACCCAAATTACAATAAAATTTGTCTTATTTTATCTGTGTGAGGTAGAAAAAAGATCTCTAGTACATGTAAACTCATTAGCATCAAGAGTCCTTATTAAGTTATTAAATCCATCAGGGTGATATTGCTATCTTTCAAGGTGGCATATTGTTCTTTGATATCAAGTTTGTTCACCTAAATAAGAACCCATATGATCTATTTGTCCAGAAGATGTAGACTTGGGAGGCCTTTTAAAGCCTAAAGTAGCTCCACCATGAAAAAGAAAGAGACATGAAAGCCCCATAGGCTATTCTTTACTTAATTTTATGTTGGCCTAAATAGAGCATGGCTACCTATTATTTTTCTTCCATGGTGTATAGTGGAACCTGGACATATTGGTATATATATATATATATATATATATATATATATATATATATATATATATATATATATATATATATATATAATTTGATGTTATGTTTATTATATACTGTGCATTACAACTGCATTTATTTTCTAAGTTATCTTTCTATAATGATGTTTAATTCTATATCAGCCAGGACCACCATTAAGATCTTAGAAAATTAACTTTTTAACCAAACTAAAATTAATAAACTTGTAACCTAAACTAAGTAATTAATAACCAATCATATTTAAAGCCTTAGGCATAAAAAAAGAGCTTACTAAAAACCTTATAATTGGAGAACCATAAGCATATTATATTAATTTTTATATAAGCTCTTCACCCATTGCACATAAAAGGGCATATGTCTAGTGTAGATGAATGCTCTACTTGAGGTAGTCTTTCTTCTAAACTCTGTTTAACATTTAACCAACTATAATATATATATATATATATATATATATATATATATATATATATATATATATATATATATATATATATATATATATATATATATACATATGCAAGGAGGCATATCTACATACCTACCCTTAAAAATGAATTTAGTGTCAAAAATACATAAAATTTAAAAATTATTGCATTAGCTAGGAAAATTTCATACTAGCCTCAAAAATAATAACAACAACAACAACAACAACAAAACAATAACAACAAGCCTTTATCCCACTAAACATTTAATACAAGTCATTGTCTGAAAATTAAAGAGTTAGTATAAGTTCTTATATCTCTTTTTAAATTAATAATATCTTAAAACATCTTGTATTTCATATGACTAACCACATAATTTAAAGCATAAGAGGTGTTAACTAGCTCACATAGATAGACAATAAGTCTATAAGAGCAGGATGTGTTCATATTCCCTAGTGGAAGATAACCTATAAATCCTAATTTTTTTCATTAGATTAGGTTGAGGCTTTAGCTTGTGTTGAAAGTACTTTTAGGTCTAAGACAACATATTTCTCTTTTGCTATGAGAAAATGTCCTCATTTTTTGGCTTTTTCATCACTTTGTGTTATTGGAACACACATCTTACTATTCTAATTAAATGTCAACATAAAGTAAAATATAATCTTAACCATTAAATAAGTTGAATTGCTTATTGGGATTTCTAGTTTCAAAGCATTTCCTACTTCTTCTTATTTGGAATCCAAAAGAATTTGTTATACTTGATCAATCCCACTTAATTTCTAAATTAAGCAACCTAGACTTAAACATTAAATTTATAGAGGCATTAGTCAACTATGTTAATCAAGAGTTTTCTTAGATGATCACATCATCAAGGACATAATTAACTATCAGAGGCTTGTCCATGTATGAAACTCGTAACCCAAATTATAACCTATCAATCTTTACCTATGTGAGGCAGAAAAAAAAATCTCTAGTATACATAAACCATAAGCCTCAATAGTCCTTATTAAGTTATTCAATCCATCAAGGTGAGATTGTTATCTTTGAAAATGAAATATTATTCTTTGATGTCGTGTTTGATCATATAAATAAAATCTCCAAGATCTGCTTGGCGTCCTCATATTATAATCAACATAGTCAAGTGAAGCCCTCTTTGGCCAATAAATTAAATTTACACTTAGGTTGATAAAACTTGAGATTACAATGGAGAGATGTAATGACTACTTCTATAGTATTTGGGTCTACATGTAGAGATCAATTTAAGTTTGGTAAAAGTTGCATGCTTATTTTATGTTTATTAATTTTTGTGAATTTCAAGAGTTGATTTTATGCTTAGTTTAATTATATTTTTTTAAGATTTTTAATTAAAGAGGATTACAATGTGTTCAATTTAATCTTACTACCTTTAATTAATTTTTTATATTTATTTTATTTTTGATTCATAAATCATTTTCATCAAATTGTACAACATTCTGAACTCTAGCTATTTATAAGAACATCATAGATATTATGGTGTTTATTTCGGATGGTTCTGGTGGACTCCACGTAGATCCTATGGGGTACTTATTAAAGTGATTAAGTATCACATTGAGACATGATGTATAAATTGATAGAAAGAAACATCACCCTACAATGGACCTAATCACCTAATAAGGACTCCTAAGGCATGATGGGTTTTTTTATATACCAGAGATCTTTCCCCTCCTTTGCATAGAAAAGTAAAGCAGGGTTTATTTTATGTTGGGTTCTTTATTTTCCTATGGAGGCAAGCCTCCATAGTTAATTACATCCTAAGAAATGAGATTTCCTAAGAATACTCTCGCTTAAAGTAGACAAGCATTATCTCCATAGATTTCAAGGCTAAGACTATCAAAGGATTGGTTATTTTAAAAAATCAAATGGGATTTTTGAGTTAGAGAACTTGTTTTGGAATCCAAAGGAACGTAAGTAGGAAGTGCTCATGATACTAGGAAGCCTAGTGAGCACTCTAACCTATCATATGGTGAGGCTTTATATGTTTGAATGAGAGGGGATATTTTGTTTGAGTTGAAATTTTATTAGATTGCTAGGATTTATAATCCACCAATACAAGATTACAGAAATACCTAAGAGTTAAGGATTTATGCTCATAGCCCAATGAAAACAACATCCTCGATCCTAAATCTAGGGAGCTTTAACACAAGTTTAAGCATGACCTAAATCTAAGTAAAAGGGGACATAAGCATCTATTCTACAAGAGAAGATAGACCCGTCAGACTCTTCTGGACATTCAACTGCTTGGAGTGGCCACCAACTAACACCTCCTATGATTCAAAATCATATAGTCCAGTCTTATGTAATTACAAGATGGTTTAGTTATTATTTAATTTGGAAAGAGACTAGAGTCCTAAACTCACTCCCTAAGAAATAGATCATATAAGCATATAACTTAGTCTAAAAATGAAAAATATTTTCAAATTTTATATTATTTTGATAAATTCATTTGGATAAAGGCTTTGAGATTTCTTATGCCTAAATCCATGATGAAATTAGATTGTTTGCCAAATCAAAATAGAAAGAGGGTGAAGCTCCATCATATGGGGTTGCTCTCATAGGTTAAGTTGTCCCTAAAGTACAAGAATGGAGGCTCTCATTTTTCAAAAGTGACAGAAGATTCCATGTATGATGTGAGACATACAACCTACAGCTAAAAGGTTGTTAAATCTTTTAATTATCTTGATTATTGCCTAGGCTTTATGATGAAGTTGAATGTTGCTTAAAATTTGTTATGAGTTATTAGTTGGGGTAGAAAGATCAATTTTGTCCTAAGAGCCTACTGCATCCTGCCACATATTCAAACATCAATCATTAAGAAACTATGAAAATCATGTTATTCTAGTGCACAAGCTAAGCACATCAACAATCATTTTATAGACTACCGTGAAAGAATAAAAGGTTGGTACAACCATACAACTGTACACCCAAAAAAGAGAAAAAGTTGAGTAGCCGAGCTCTACCCTTATACAACCCAAATTACAAAATAATGTTACAATTTAGAATTGAATACATGCTATGGGGTCTTCATTTTTTCATTTTTTTTGATTTGATTTTGCTCCAAGGAATTATAGGGCACCCCATGATAGAGCCTTCTAGTTGCTACTCATCCTAATCCCTATAGCATTAATCCTAATCCCTATTACAAAATTATATTTTATAAAAACTTAAATCTAACTTTGCTTACAAAATAGATAGTAGCTAAACATACATACAATCCCAAGTAGTTATATTTCATAATTTGACTTAGCACCCTGCACATGGGTAACCAAGCCCACATGTCATAATGTGGATTATGCTTAAGAGCATAAACAACCTACGAGTAAAACATTTACATATATTTTTGAGTGGCCCCTTAAGCATAATCTCTTGTAGAAAATAATATTAGGCTATTAATGACCTAACATCAAGTCTATGATCCACATTCCTAACATCCATTCTAAAATATTACACTATGAAACAAAACATAACACCACACATACATCATCCTAACTTAGAACTAGAAGTGGTGGCTTAGTTCTAATGTGTGTGCTTTGGCTTTGCTGTGGTTTGTCTCAGCTAAGCTTTTGAATTGCAATTTTCTAAGTTGAAATTGTTCAAATTAATATGATGGTTGGTCTCATTTGTTTAGATGACATGCAAATTTTAGTATTGTATTTTATTTTGTTTCATATGATTTATCCTTAGCATCTAAATGTTTTAAAGGGAAGAGAGAGGCTTAACATCTTTGGTCCCTACCTTAAATTATTTCTTAAAAGCACATTTTTATGATTTAGTTTCTTTTAATGAATGATTTATTAAATGTCTTATTAATCCTAAGTTGGGTTAACCTTAAAGAATCCTATTCAACATGAAAGGTATCTTAAGATTAATATGGTTGAATTACCATCACATAAAATATGTTAAATCATTCCTTTTCATCACCCATAACATGCATATGATGTAACACTTAGTATACCTATACATACAACATATTTTGGCACACTTAAATAATTATGGATGTATACATTTGGAAATTGTATTTTACTTGATTGAATTGTTTATGCATGTAAATTAAAGCTTTATCCAAATTCTAATACAAATATATATAGGAATGAAATTAAATAAGTACGTGCCTTTGTTAATCAGGAAAGTGAGACAATCAAATGACCTCCTTGGGGCTACTTAAAGTCTCGTATTCTCGGGATGTCAGACTATATACTTATTATCATTCAAACCTATGTAAATCTATATAAGGAACTTAGGAAAGAAAGCATTATCCTTAGATGCAAATGTAATTTATATGCTTAAATGGTTCTGGATGCATGTGTTTTTAATAGAAAATAAGATTTTTATTCTTTAATCACACACACATACACATGTATAAAAAAATGTGATCAAGTACGTGCCGTTATTTAAACTAGGGAAGTGAGATAATCAAATGATCTCCTTGGGGCTACTTAAAGCCTTGTATCCCCGAGATGTCTAGACTATATACTTGATATCTTAAATACATATAAATGTATACATGATTAGAGGAATGAAAATTATGCAAAAGATTAAAATTTTATATAAGCAAATTATTTATGCATAGGAATTAAAGCTCTATCCAAATTCTAATACAAATATACATAGGAATGAAATTAAATAAGTACGTGCCTTCATTAACCAGGGAAGTGAGGTAATCTAATGAACTCCTTGGGGCTACTTAAAACCTCGTATTCCTTGGATGTCCATACTATTTACTTTTTAGCATTCAAACCCATTTAAATCTATATAAGAACTTAAGAAGAGAGCTTCACATTCATAAGACTAAGCTATAAACACATGCAAATCATATAAATATATATATGATTTGAATGGAGACCACCCAGATAAAGTGAAAATAAAAATGAAAATAAATCATTAAATCATTTGAATGGAGACCACCTAGAGGTAAAAATTCAAACAAACTCCAACTCCAACTTGAAACTTAAACTAAAGAGACCTAACAAAGTCTTGCTACAAAAGCCTATTCTCTTCACACACTAGATCATTAGGTCAGAAACCCTAGACTTAGGTTAGGTTGATCTGTGATTCTCTTAAATTCCTTGTGATGTATTTTGATATAATGTGCTTCACATGTCTTTGTGGAGTACTATTTTAGACTACATATCTAGGATTATTTTCCCATTAGATTAAATGGCAGGAGTTCTTCCTTGATCTAACATTATCTTCTGTAGGGGACTATGCTAGAAAGGATTACTATTAAAAATAAAATTAAAAAATGTTGTTTCTTGTAGGTATGCTTAAATTCTTAAGCATAGCCCATAGTATTGGTGGGCTTGGCAAGCAGCTAATGCTAAGCCCATATATTTATAAAATATAACCGTTGTGTGCTATTTATATTTCCTAACATTTATTTTGCAAGGCTTAGGAAATAATTTTGAAATCAAAATGTAAATTTGAGCTTAGAATAAGGTTAGGATCCATGGGGTCTAGGATTAGTAGGAGCTGATCCTACCAAAAGATAGGTGTAGTGGTCCTCTATGAAGCTCAATTGAGGTCCCTGAAGAAGGTGACTATCCTAGATAGAAGACCCATATATTTAGACTTGTATTTCTAGGTTGGGCTACATAAGGGCAGAGCTCGGCTACCCATTTGCCTTTTCTTTCAGGGTGTATAGCAGTATCTGGCCACATTTCCCTTTTTCTTAAATTAAAATTGACTTAATTTATTTTGGGTGTGTAATAGAATCAACCTACTTTTTTAGGTTTCTTTCTATGTTGTTCTTTCTTGTGATTGAGTGCTTGGATGATTAGGCTCATAGGAAAACTAAATTTTATACCCAACTTAAATCTAAACAATTGAAACAAAACTAAATAAAATTTGAAACCCACATAAATTAAAGCCTTAGGGAAAACATAAAATAAATTAGAAATAATCAGGTTAAGAAACCATGAAATCATATTACTCCAATCCTTGAATTAGGAAACTTCTCCTATTGCACATAAGGGGAATCTAACCTGTGAGGATGACCTCCTTCTTGGGGAAGCATGCCTTCTATTATTGATTTGGCCCATAACCATTCTAATTGCATGGAATTAAGAATAAAAATACATACCCAAGACCTTATATAAATCTTGAATCAAAATATTTAAAAATCTAAAAAATGTGCATTAGTTAGATGCATTTCATACCCTACATAATCCTAGGGATTAGGGAGTGAGTCTAGGTTCATAGATTCCTTTCCTAAAATGTAACAACCTAGCCATCTTACATTCATGAGACTTAGCATCATGAATTTAAAATATGCTTAGGTGTGCTTGGTGGAAACCCTCTCCACGGGTTTTAATTCCAAAGAGTCAGTGATAGGTTATTCCCTCAAGCGAGAGGAATGGCCGATAATTCTAAAATAGAACTAGGTAGAGCATTTGACATTTGTTAGAAGCACCTATAGAATAGGTTCTAAAGCATCCTTTTTAGGAATAAGTCTTCAACCCGAGACATTTATGTAGTCTTATGTTGTTAGAATCTAAGTCCTAGATTTCTAAAAAAATATCAACTTGAAATCTAAATTTAATTCAAAAACTTAAAGCCCAATTACAGGATAGTTGAAATGTCTACTAGGCATCCTATTATCAATAGGAATTTCCTACTTCATACCATTTGGTCTCTAAAAGAATTCTCTTCATTTTGAATAAATCCTAATTGAAATTCCAAAAAAATCAATTCTTTGAAAATGAACTATAAAATCTTTAGAAATAAGAACTTGTTTCTTTAATCAAGAGTATTATTAGGAAGATACCCTTTTTAAAATGTAATTAACTATTGGGGCTTGCCTCTATAGGGAACCAAGAACCCAATTTAAATTAAACCTTGTTCTACCTTCCATGTAGTTTAGGGGAAAAATCTCTGGTACACAAAAGGCCCATTTGCCTTAGGAGTCTTTTATTAAATGATCAAATCCATTATATGATAACATATTTATCTTCTAAGATAATATGTTTATTCCTTAATGACACATTTGATCATCCAAAGAACTTCCTAAAATCTATGTAGTGTCATAAATTTTCTCCATAAGGTCTTCATCGCAGAATGTGACTCCTAGGATCTCCTTTGGATGACTTATTCTTCTTCAGTAGTGATCAACTGAGCTAAGCATATCTCTAGATCAAGCAATGCTTAATTAGAGATTCCCTCATCTCTTTGGATAAGATAATGGCATCATATATGTTTAACTTAATGACAACTTTATAAGATGTGTGAGGATGTTGTAATCAACTTTGGATTGATCTTCTACAAGCATGTCCATAGGTGGAGCATCTTATGGAGGGGCTATTTGCTCATTGGAATTGATGACTTATTTACCCTTATCCCGAGGTGCTACCCTAGAAGGTGGAACTTTGCCACTATGGAGGTTGACTTCAATGAATTTTTGGAATGATGAGTTTGTGGAAAGTTCTACCCACTCATTGGGTATACCTACAGCTTCTCCTAAAGGATCCTTAGAGTCAGATGACTCCTAAATCAATCTCAAGAGGTGAACCAAATTAATTTAGAAAAGGGAAATCCTTTTCTGAATCAGATTAGGATTGATCTGAATTATTTGAGTTATTATTACTTTGACTTGGAGAGCTTTCCATAGGAATAAAATCAGTAGGAATATTAGATTTAGAAAAGATGTAAGTGGAATCAGATTTCTTTAATTTTGGAGGAGGTATAAAAGATAAATTAGGTAAAGTAAGTGGGTCGAGGGGTTTGGTTCACTCATCTGCTGATACAATGCTCCTACTAGAAGTAGAGGAGCTGATTGAAGTGGTAGTAGTTGCAACGATGAAAGGAGTGTTGGACTCAAACGGTGGTTGGGCTACGGATCTATCCCGGGTAAGTGAGGTAGGCTGCTACTGTTGCTGTTGGGCTTCCACCCTCCCTGAGTTGTCCCTCATAACTAGCAAACCTTCCATGTTGTTAGAGATTTGAGCTAATTAAGACACCTACAAAGAAAGTTTCTTGATTTTAAAAATGATCTTCTAGTGGTACGAGATAAAGAAATATCCCAACTTTGTTTTGTCTTGAGAGGATCGAAGGTATCCCCAAGGATAACTCTGATTGAACTAGATGGTTATTCTACTAAGTATTCCTTAGGGATAACTATAGCTCCTGACATGAAGCTGCACTCAAGCCAATCATTGAAGGTAATTTAGTCCTCTAAGACATGGCTTAACATGCGGTGGAAAGGGCAATATTTAGGATCATTATTCTTGCCCACTTCCTATGGCTTGTTAGGCTTGGGTAGCTAAAAATCATGCTTCTTCAAGAGATTCTTAAAGATTTTCCTGACTACCTCTCTCTTGAATGAACATGGTTTGTGTAATTTTTTAGCAAGAGTAAGTAGAAAGTAGCTACCAGGAGATGGATATGGGTACTGTTGCTGCTATTGTGGCAGGGGTGGTGGCTATTATGGTGCCCATGGTAGTGGAAGAGGAGGTGATAATGGAGGCTACTGAAATTCAGGCCTCTCAAACTGAACTCTAGATGGCTGCTTCCCTTATCCACTAACTCAACTATCTCTGCCTTCTTTTCAAAGACCTTCTAAGGCTTTAGCTTGGATGATTGGTCTGAAAAGGGTAACTATTTGGCTTCCTCTTATAAGTTAGCCTCCTTGCTGATTAGCTTCTCAAATGTCTTTATGGTGAAGCCCTTAAGCATGAAGGTGATCCATGGATATTCTTGAGCATAATCTCAATAGCATGTTGTTATTGCAATTGTGGTTCATGTTTCATACTCAGGTTGTACCATCTGGGAATGTAATCAATAAAAGGACTCATTGGATTTTTATTTCTCTACAATGAGATCCCCTATAGTTACTACTGAGCTCCTACAAATCTCTTGATGAAGAGATGTTCTAACTCTATAAAGGTCTTCACCAAACCACCAGGCAGTTCGGCATACCAATCAAATGTGACACCTACGAGGCTACTTAAAAATAATCAGAAAAGAAGTACATCACTGCCACCAGCATTGTAACAACTGGCCCTGCAGTGTGCTATATGCTGCCTTGGGTTCCCACTACCATCAAAGATATTGAAGGATGGTGGCACAAAACCCTTGGGGTATTGAACTACATCAAATTTCTCTGAGTAGGGTCTATCCTTTGGAACAGATGAGCTCCACCGGGCTTGCGCTAATACTTCCTTCACCTGTTGCTCAACAATTTGATTAATGTCCTTTGCATGCATTAAGGTGCTATCAGTGACCTTCCTATGCAAGCTACTAGTGTCATCTTCCATGGGAGTGCACTTGGGATGATCTAAGATATGAACTAGCTCAGGCCGATCGACTTCCATGGGAAAAGGCTGTGAAACTAGGGCTTGGTTCTACAAGGCTAGGATGATTACCATCAGCTCCTCTACCTTCTTCTCCATCCTGCCAATATGTTTATCCTTCTATTTGACATGTTGGAGGAGGTGTTGAGTTGAGTGAGATGTGCCACCTTCCTCAACTATGACACCTTCCTGGCTATGCTGCTCCCTATGCAGGGATCCTCGGGTATCAACCATGTGGACTTCTGCTAGATCATCTAACATGTCATCCTCATCTACATCAAACTCTAGTCTACCCTGCTCTTGGTTAGACAAATCATCCCCAACTATCTGCTCACCGCATCATGATAATCCTCTAAAATGTCATCCAAAGAATCACCCCGCCCATTAGAACATACCGCTCCATTAGAACATGGGTTGGCGATGAATGGACCGAATGGAATCTATGCACTAAATAGTCTAGACTGGTGGAGTACACTCTCTGACTATCTCAACTACCATAAGGACTACCTCAGTATCCCCTCCCCTTTCTCCCTCCAGCTGTTGTAGTGGAGCAACCATGACACTCTTAGGTCGCCACTCCTTCACCATTATTGGGATCGAAGGTCAAGGGGAGCTCGGCCATACCTCAATGGGTGGAGTAGATGGAGTGGGATCATTGGGGCATAGCCTAATCACCAAAGGAGAGGCTCTTTCTCCATATGGGGGCTTATGAAACTTGGTGGGGACCATGATGGTGGGACCTAAACTGGTAAAGTTGGACGACTGCCTCTCCACTACAAGAAAATCCATCTCCTAAACTGGTGAAGGTGGACACCAGCTGCTTCTCCACTAGAGATCTCCTTATATGATTGATGGTGCCGATAAGGACAATACAGTTAGGATGATCATCTCTATCATCTTGCCAATCAATAAAATCCATCAAAGTGGAGGTCATCGATTGCCTAACGTACCTCCTCCTCTCTCTCTCTCTCTCTTGATCACTTGGACAATCACCTTGGCCTTAGAGGCTCTCTCTCAATGAATTTGATCCCTAACACTTCTATGGATCAAGCTCCTCAGGTCATGCAATGTATCAGACTTCGAACATCTGTGGGCTCTACTAACTATGTAAAGAACAAACCATAGACCAACATTGGGCATGGTCCTCTCCCTAGTTGGTGTCTCATACTCTGTAGGAGATGGGGGTAATGTAGCAATCCTCTCATAATTCTCATCTCCTTCTAAAGCTGAAAGGGGGTGAAACCTATTACCACCCAAGAATTGAGAGGTCTCGAGGGGAACCCTCCTCAGCAACATGGGAGGATTCATTTACCTCCATTGCCACTCACTCATGCAATTGCTTGATCTAGCTTCTTATTGTGGCATTGGGTTTTGGTGGGTGGGGCCAGATGAAAACTAGAATTGACCTCAAAGGTAGGAGAGACTATATCAGATGCCAAGATAGCCTTCCCCTTCAAAATAGAGACAATACTATCCCCCTAGCTACAATAGGGGTAACTGATTGAACAACTGGCAGAATTGCCACTAGTGGCCAGGGAACCTCAATAGACTTCCTCTTCAAAGAGGGGAACTCAAAATCAGACTACAGGTCGAACAATAGAATTGGCTTCTTGCCTGCCACTTCCTCTCTACTGACAGTAGTGAGGGTTGGTCCCTCACATGTGACCTTGAACTGCTCAGAGCCAAGGCCAAACTTGATGATAGGGGAATCAATTAGTATGTCCTGATCGAATGCCAAATCTACACCTGATGCAAAGGAAAATATTAACTTGCTAGAAGACATGGCAAAAGACTGAAATAAGAAATAAATGAACTGACATCTTTGCTGCACTATTGGAAAAAAGAATCAAATTAGCCTTTATTTTGATTTTGACTTGAATTGTTGATTTTGATTTGACTTTTGAATTGGAACCTTTATTTAACAAATTTGGGTTTGCTAAATAGGGTTCAATTATTTCTAGGAAAGATTTGGAGATTTTTGAAGGAGAGATTTTGCTGAATTTATTGTTGGATTTGATGTTGATGTTATGTTGGAACCCACATTCAACAAATTTGGGTATGCTGAATGGGGTTCAATTTGGAGAGATTTTTGGAAATGAGATTGTTGTTTTTTTCTTTTATTAAAGTTTGATTGATTTTGATTTTGAGTTGGACCCTCATTCAAGAAATTTGGGTATGCTAAATGGGGTTTACTTATATGCTTAAAAATTTTGGGGTGGAGGGGATGTGGGAGAGGCTTTTGTTATGTTTTGATGTTGATTGTTATTTGTTGATGTTTGATTTTTATTTTATTTTGAAAGTGGGACTCTCATTTAACAAATTTGGGTATGTTAAATGGAGTTTGTTAATTTTGTTTGAAAAAGGGTTTTGATATTTTTAAAGAAGTGATTTGTTGTCTGTTGTTTGATTAATCTTATATTTTGAAAAAGGGAACCCTCATTTAACAAATTTGATTATGTTAAATGGGGTTCATTAATTTTATTTTGAAAAAGGTTTTGGAAATTTTTGAAGAAAGTTTTTTTTCATTTTGATCTTAAAATAGAAACCCTCTTTAACAAAATTGATTATGTTAAATGGGGTTCATTAATTTTGTTATGAAAAAAGTTTTTGGAAATTGTAATAGAAATATATTTTTTATTTTATTTTGATCTTAAAAGAGAATCCTCTTTTAACAAATTTAGTATGTTAAATGGGGTTCATTAATTTTATTTTGAAAACATGCCTGAAAACCTTGTAAAAGATTACTCTTTCTTAAAAATTTTGGGTTGCGGGGGGGAGAGGCTTTTGTTATGTTTTGATGTTGATTATTATTTGTTGATGTTTGATTTTGATTTGATTTTGAAAGTGGGACTTCATTTAACAAATTTGGGTATGTTAAATAGAGTTCGTTAATTTTGTTTGAAAAAGGGTTTTGATATTTTTAAAGAAGTGATTTGTTGTCTGTTGTTTGATTAATTTTTTATTTTGAAAAAGGGAACCCTCATTTAACAAATTTTATTATGTTAAATGGGGTTCATTAATTTTATTTTGAAAAAGGTTTTGGAAATTTTTGAAGAAATTTTTTTTTTCATTTCCTCTTTTAACAAAATTGATTATGTTAAATGGGGTCATTAATTTTGTTATGAAAAAAGTTTTTGGAAATTTTGAAAGAAATATATTTTTTATTTTATTTTGATCTTGAAAGAGAACCCTCTTTTAACAAATTTGGTTATGTTAAATGGGGTTCATTAATTTTATTTTGAAAAGATGCCTGAAAACTTTGTAAAAGATTTCTCTTTGTTTTACTTTGGATTTTATTGAAATTTTATCAAATATGGGATGAACCTTGGTTCTCCAAACTAGTGGTAAGAAGTTCTTAATTTTGTTTGGTGAATTTTTTTCTTTTATTAATTTATTTTTACCTATTGGGGGCCCAATAGGGGTTTTAAACCTATTAAGGTGAGGACTTAAAACCTAAAGGATGTTGGCCACCTTTGCTTAAGGATGAAATAAGTAAAGTGCCAACAGAAAGAAAGATAGAATTGGTCTTATATAAAATATAAGTCCACTATTGATGCTTGGAGTCAATAGTTGTCTACTGAAGATGGAGAGATGAACCTTCCCTAGCGGAGTCAGAAAAAAATTTGTGGTGTTTATTTTCTTGAAATATTTAATTTGCACTAATAAGAAGAAATAGTTATAAAATAAGTACAAAAAGTACAAAGCAAAGTAAAAATTGTACTAAGTACAACATATTTTTATCCTCCTCCAAAATGATAAAAAAATCTGGAGGAATAGTATCACTATATCTATTATATATATATATATATATATCAGCACCTATAGTTCTCTGTGTACAAAAGTCGACCAACCTGTTGTGCTCTCTAATGGTATGGGAGAAGATCACCGAGTGGAACTCCTTGAGAAAGCTGTGGTCGGGGGCCTGAGCTGACCTACAACTCCAAATGTCTTTCTTCATGCTATGCTCGACGTAGTCCACAACACTGCAATTATCCCCTTCAATGACAAGCCCTTTATATTCATACATCCATGGCTCTATGATATTCTTGATAGCTAGCATGGCTCAGAATTCAATGTATGTGTTGTCCCAATGGGGAGAGAGAGAGAGAGTCCATGAGAAGGTAGAAGATAGCATGTGGGGCAGATGGATCTCCCATTTCTCTTGAAATGGAAAAGCACTAGTGTCAGGGAATGCTTCAAGAATGGTGGCGATAATGATTTTGGGAGTGCCATATGGCCAGCCATGAGTTTTTGCATTGCTAGTCCTCCAAGCTTGGTAGATGGCATAGCAGTAGATTCTAGCCCATGCTGCACTCTTTGTAGTGGTGGTTTGAAAAGCTTTCAGCAAGTCTTGAAGGTTTGGGAAAGATGGGATGTTGAACCCCCATGAAGCAAGGGTATGGAGGATTCTCATGGTGAGGGAGCATGTTGTCATAATGTGCTCAATATCTTCATTCTCTAAACAACCCCAAGGGTAAACTATTTCATCTACCAAACCCCTAGCATGTAGTTAAGTGTATGTGGGGAGGGCCCCTTTCAATAGCCACCACCAGAAAAGCTTCTCACGTGGGTGCAGTTTGAATTTCTGTAGCGATTTGTGTTGTTGGCTGCTGTTGGGGAAGACAACATCATATGCTCGGGCTATTATAAACTTCCCAAGAGAGAGTTTAATGAGTTTTGGCTGGTCATTTTGCTGTTCAGCATAGATGGGAATCTGCTGAATTTTTTGGGCAAGGTGTTGTCCAAAAATAGCCTACAATCGATCAGGATTCTATCTTCTTTCAGGTAGCAAAAAATCTACAACATTCATGTCTTGAAGTGCTGCATTATTTGCTATAATTGGCCTCTTGGAGAATGCTATATCATCCACCAAAATATGCTCCATAACATGCATCCTTTCCCCATTAGCAATCCTCCATTTGATAATGTTGTTTAGCCTGCAAGCTCAATCCAGGATGACTACCTAGCTTGTTGATTCCCCTCACTTCTGAGTTTTGTTTCATATCTCGCTGCCATACCTTTCATGGAGGTAGTGATTGAGGAGGGAACTTGGCTCGGTTAGGCAGTTCCATGCCAATTGGGCCCTTAGAGGTCCTTTCCACTTAGTAGCCAAGTGGAAGCCCAACTCCCTGGCCCTTCGAGGTTGGCAAATGGCATCCCAATTCACATAGTGAATGCTTCTTTGAGTTGAGGTTCCCTGCCAAAAAAATCTCCCACCCATCTTCTAAATTTTTTAAAGAATACTCAAGGGAACCTCCATGTGAATGAGTTGAAATGTGGCTAAGGATAGTAGTGAGGATTTGATAAGAATGGTCTGTCTGGCTAGGGAAAGATGTTTAAACCCTAGGCTGTAATCTTGGCACGAGCCTTCTGAATTAGCTTCAAGTGATTAGCTCTAATCAACTTCCTCATGTCCAACCTGTCCATTCTAGCAATTTGATTGGTCCTCCATCAAATTGCAAACTTGTTAAAAATTATAGCAGATTTTGCTATGTTAATCCATAGCCTAGTCCACCTACAATAGCTCTTGAGAATGGTCATAATCTTCTTAGCATGGGTTGTTGAGGCTTGAGAAGTGATTAGAATGTCATTAACATATAGAAGGTGTGAAATATTTGTTGCTCCAATGGAGAGAGAAATGCCTAGCTGCTGTCCCTTAGATCTAAAGGCCATGGTGAGGAGTTCAGAACATAAGATAAAGAGATAGGGGGATAAGGGACATCCTTGGCAAAACCTATATTCAATTGTGGTGTTTATTTTTAGATGGTTTGGGTGGACACCACAAAGATCTTAGTGGGTACTTATTGAAGTGATCGGGTATGATATTGAGGCATGATGTACTATCTCTAAAGATAAAAATTTCACCCTACAATGGACCTAATCACCTAATAAGATCTATTAAGGTATGATAAGTTTTCATATATACTAGATCTTTCCCATACTTTACATGGAAAAGTAAAATAGGGTTTATTTTATGCTGAGTTCTTTAGTTCCTTATGTAGATAAGCCTCCATAGTTAATTACTTCCTAGGAAATATGATTTTCTAAGAATACTCTTGATTAAAGTAGTCAATCATTATCTCCAAAGATTTTAATGCTAAGACTATCAAAGGATTGGTTATTTTAGAAAATCAAATGGGATTGTTCAATTAGAGGACTTATTTTGGAATCTAAAGGAAAGTAAGTAGGAAGTGCTCCTAACACTAGGAAGCCTAGTGAGTACTCCAACCTATCCTATGGTGAGGCTTTATATGTTTGAATGAGAGGGGATATTTTGTTTGAGTTAAAATTTTATTACATTGATATGGCTTATAATCCACCAACACAAGATTGTGAAAATGTCTAAAAGGCAAGAATTTATGCCCGTAGCCCAAGGGAAATGATAACCTCGGATCCTAAATCTATAGAGCTTTAACACAAGTTGAAGCACTACCTAAATCAAAGTGAAAGGGGGCATACATGTCTATTCCACATGAGAAGATAGACCCATTCGACTCTTTTAGACATACAACCACCTGGAGTGGCTTCCAGCTAACACCTCCTACAATTCAAAATCATGTAGTCTGGTCTTATGTAATTACAAGATAGTTTAAGCTATTATCTATTTTAGAAAGAGACTAGAGTCTTAAACTAACTCTCTAAGAAATTAGATCATATTTGGTATGAGCATATAACTTAGTCTAAAAATGCAAAATCTTTTCAAATTTTATATTATTTTGACACATTCATTTGGATAAAGGCTTTAGGATTTTTTATGCCTAAATGCATGATGAAATTAGATTATTGGCCAAATCGAAAGAGAAAGAGGGTGAAGCTCCATCATAATGGGTTGCTCTCATAGGTTAAGCAGTTCCTAAAGTGCAAGAATGGAGGTTCTCATTTTACAAGAGTGATAGACGATGCCATGCATAATGTGAGACATATATACAGCTAATGAGTTATTAAATCTTTTAATTATCTTGATTATAGCCTAGGTTTTATGATGAAGTTGAAAGTTACTTAAATTTTAGTTATGAGTTGTTAGTTGTGGTAGAAAAATCAATTTTGTCCTAAGAGCCTACTACATCTAGGCCACATATTCAAACATCAATCATTAAGAAACTATGAAATTCTTATTGTTTTAGTGCACAAGCTAAACACAATAACAATCATTTTATAGACTACCATGAAAGAATAAAAGGCAGGTGCGGCCGGGTACCACCGCACACCCCAAAAAAGAGAAAAAGTTAGGTTTTCATTCTTCATTTCTTCTTTCTTTTGATTTGATTTTGCTCCAAGGCATCACAGGGCACACCACGACAAAGCCTTCTAGTCGTTGCTCATCCTAATCCTCATAGCACAAATCCTAATTCCAATTACAAAATTATATTTTATGGAAACTTAAATCTAACTATGCTTGTAAAATAGATATTAGCTAAACATACATACAATCCCAAGCAATTATATTTTATAATTTGGACTTATCACCCTGCACATGGGTAGCCAAGCCCACCTATCCTAATGTGGATTTTGCTTAGGGGCATAAGTAACCTATGAGTAGAACATTTACATATATTGTTGAGTGGCCCCTCAAGTATAATCCTTAGTAAAAAATAATATTAGGCTATCAATGACCTCACATCCAGTCTATGATCCACATTGCTCACATCCAGTCTAAAATATTACACTATAAAACAAAATATAATACCACACATACATCATCTTAACTTAGAACTAGAATTGGTGGCTTGTTCTAATGTGTGTGCTTTGGCTTTGATGTGGTTTGTCTCAGCTAAGCTTTTGAATTGTAATTTTCTATGTTAAAATTGCTCAAATTAATATGATGGCTGGTCTCATTTATTTAGATGACTTGCAAATTTTGGATTTATATTTTGTTTTGTTTCATTTGATTTACCTTTAGCATCTAAGTGCTGTAAAGAGGAGAAAGAGGCATAACCTCTTTGGTCCCTATCTTAATTTGTTTTCTAAAAGCATATTTTTATGATTTAGTTTCTTTTAATGAATGATTTATTAAATGTCTTATTAATCCTAAGTTTGGGTTAACCTTAAAGAATCCTATTCAACATGAAAGAAATCTTAAGATCAATATGGTTGAATTTTCATCACATAAAACATGTTAAATCATTCCTTTTTATCACCCATAACATGCATATGATGTAACACTTAGTATACTTATACATACAACATATTTTGGCACACTTAAATGATTATGGATGTATACATTTGGAAATTGTATTTTACCTGATCAAATTATTTATGCATGTAAATTAAAGCTCTAGCAAATTAATCATGGTTGTCCATTTTAATCATGTGGAACAGACGGTTGATGATCCGTCGTCCCCTGAACGACTGAAGACAGACATCATCCGCCCTCCCCTGCTCGATCCAAACTCATGGAGGCTTGGAATCGATCCCAAATGTTTATGGAGAGGATCTAATGGTGGGAATCATATACCATCAACATTTCTTTCACAAAGGCTTAAAAATTTGAGAAAATGTCAGTTTGTCAGAATATATCTCGCTGGAGCTCAGGATCGGCAGTTAATTGACTAAGTTAGCTTTGTCTTGAAGAGATGAAGCCCTACTGTGAAGCTCACACCTTGCCTCCTCATTAGTGGCTTTGTAGATCAAATGTCACAGGAAAATGCACCAGAGTTGGTCTAGCTTGGACTTCTAGTGCTTGAATCAATTCGGAGAAGATTCATTTCGCCTCGTTGGAGCTTAGTGAACATGTGGGTCAAATTAATTTGAGATTGGTTGAGGTTTAGTGGAGCAGGATGGAGCTAGTGCCCTGTCCAGCTTGGTTTTATCATCGTCAGCAATGGGGAGGCTAAGGGAGATCAAAAAATCACTTCGGAGGGTCGTCTCATGGTGCACTAGCTTTGAGAATGAGTGATCTCTCTGTTTAAATCCAAATGAATGGGGTATACCCCCCCCACACCCGCCTCGCCTTCTTCCAAATCGATAACTGTGATCCTCTCTACATTTTGTAGGCGTCCATCCACCACAGGTAGCCATGGGTGGCATAGAATCAATGAGGTGGCTCAGTTTGAGTGGCCAAGGGAGGAGAGGTGGCTGTCAAAGGCTGAGGTGGATGTCTTTGTAGTTCCAAGTGTCTAATGGAGGAAATGGGGTTAGCTAACTCCACTTGGCTCATGGCTAACCCAAATAGATTTGGGTCAGGTGTGCTAGTGGTCCTTATGTCCATTTGGAGCTTAGGGTGGCTGCCAAGGGTGGGGGGAGTGAGTTTGACCAACAAATATGGGTTTTATCTCATGTAGGAGGCTTTACCCATTGGGTAATGGGCCAATTTTGGTTCAAATTAGGTTAGGTTGGATTTGGGCTGACCATGGTGACCCAAGGAAGGGTCATGTCAAGTTTTAATAGGGTTGGGCTAGGTTTGAATGGGTTGGCTCAATTTGACACAAGTAGGTCAAATTGGCCTAGGTTGGGTCAAGCTGACCTATTGATCAAATTGTGTCAAACCAAGGCTTGGGTCAAGTTCAAATGGGTATTTGGAATGTGTTGGTTTAATTGGTTTGGTTTAATTTGGCTTGGATTTGAATTTGACCCATTTGGTTTCATATGGATCAAATATGCTAAGTTGACCAAACTGCCCAAATTGGCCAAGTTGGCTTGGGTTTGGTGTGGGTTTATGTTTAATTGATCATTTTAAGATGATTGTAGGCTTTGATTTCAAACAATAAATTCATACAAATTTGACTTTTTAGGTCAATTTAAGCTAAAAGGTTCAATTGGGTTCAATTGATCAAATTGGGTTCAATCAAGACTTTAATCATGTTCAATCATCAATTTAGAAAGGATTGGAATCATTGGTTGCAATCAAGGATTAGATTTTATTTGACCCAATTTGGCCCTTTAGGTCAAATTAGGTCTACTTGGGTTAAGAAGGCCAATTGGACTTAATTTGACTCAACTGAAGGTCAAGCCATGTTCAAGGATCAATTTGAAGCTGGTATGAATTTATTGCTTCAATCAATTTGATGTAGGATAGGATTTGGTTCATTTGGCTCAAGTAGGCTAAAGGGGTTAACTTGGTCAAATGACCAAATTAACTTGGTTTGACCCAATTGATTGGAATTGACCAATCAAGGGTGATCAATAATCATTGTAAGAGATTTTGGATAAGTTGTTCCAATCAATTTGGGTTGGATTGGAATTTGGCTCAAATGGGTCCTCTTGGTCACTTTGGGTCAAGTGAGCCTAATGGGTCAATTGGCTTGATTTTGGGTTAAATTGAGTTTGGTTGAGTTTGATAATTGATTTAATATTGATTGATGGCTTTGATTGTAATTGATTTTGGTTTAATTGGATTTTAGCTCACTTGGACATTTTGGGTTCACATGGGCTAGCTTGGGTTAATTGAATTGATTGATCAATGAATTTGATTGGTTTGATTGATTTGATTGTAGATTTTGGGTAGAGTTTGGAATGATGATTGAAGGATTGATTTGTATATGAGAAAATCAATTAAGTTAGGTTTGGATTGAAGGAATTTTGCTTAAGTCTCTTGGATTGAATCATTGGCTTAGGTGGGCTTAGATAATAAGTTTCAATCATTTGGTTTGGGATTTGAATATGAATTGAGATTCAATTGGGATTGGTCATATTGGTTTGAGGTTGTATTTTGGTTAAGGAGGTAAGCATGGGTTTGGTTAGGCTATAAGATAGGTGGGCATGATCTAAACCTAAAGCTAATACTTCTAAGCCCCTAGGTTTGGATTAAGTGTTCATCTAACCACTACAAGTATCCTATGACTCCTAGATCTTAGTGTCTAGAAGAATCTTAGATCTACGATGAGATGATTGAATCCTCACTCCAAAAGTGATGTCAATAGATATTAAAATATTAAGTTGCTTGTATGATGTGAACTCTTTAAGGAATTTGTATTTAGTTATAAAAATGGAATTTTTGAAGTTATTTGGAGTGATCTTTGCAAACTATTTTCATCATAGTGTTCTATATGTGTTATAACATTTAATGACCATTTTTTATAATTTTTCAAAGTGCATATTTTATGATTTGAATGGGTTTATATTAAAATTTTTAATAAAAGTAAAATAAGTTTTGAAATTATAATTAAATTTCTTATATATATTAAATTAAAAAAAATTTATATAAATATCAAAATCTACTTACAGAAACCATTTTTCTTAAAAATTGTGACTTTTAGTGAGAGAAAGGGAGGGAGGGAGAGAGAGAGAGAGAGAGAGAGAGAGAGAGAGTGAGGAGAGAAAAATGTGGATCGTAAGTCGTAGAGTTGATTTTGTCTGTAAAGCCAATTAAGAAAGTTGTCTAGCTCAAGGTTGCCTATAATTTCACTACTTCATATTTCAATTTTATCATTTGTGTATATATTATTGTTATTTTTCTTTATCCAATTCTGTTTAAACTCAGATAACTATTGGTATGTCATATAATAAATTGTGTTTGTCATATTACAACAATAACAAGCCTTTATCCCACTATGTGGGGTCGGTAATTGTGTAAGTCATATTAGCATATGGAAATTAAATTTTCAATAGGTATTTTATGTTTTGTGGCATTTCTATAAATTTTAATGAGTATATTATGCTTAAATAAAAGTTTCAATATAATAGATTTATATTCACAAACATACCTATCAGGATCTCAAATATAACAAATAAACTTTTACTCAACTTGAGTCTTACCTTTCCCTGAAATAATATGTGCAAGTAAGATAAGAATGAAAAATAATAGCTTAGTAGGTTATTCAAAATCTACTACAATTTTCAATACATAAAATAGAAAAAAAATGATAATATGTACACTAGTATAACAACACTTGAATAATAAGAAATGCATTCAATAGATTGATATGATCTCTTAACTTGTCAAGCATAATACCTTTCTAATATAATTTTGGTACGAGAACTAATAATAATAGTAATTATTTATCAAAAGTAATGATTTAATATTTCTTCTACATGAAGTCAAAAATAAAATAAAACCATAAAACAATAACATTTTATTTTTCCTCTTAGCATATTTTATAGTTTTTTTCTTCACCCATTATACCTCCACTTATTCATATCAATTTAAACATATCATATACACAAATGGATAATAGTATAAGTGGATATATAAGCCTTATACCTCTATTTGTATTCACAAAAGTATAATCAACATATAACCTACATTTTCCTCTACTTTTTTGACACAAACACTAGAAATGTCTAAGAACATGAATAGTAACAACCTCAACATAATTAAACACTATTTCACTTGCAATAGAATTTATAAAAGTTAATATATATGATATGTAACAATATTTATAGAGTAAAATGATATACATAATTTGACAGTCATAATTTGCAAAATCATTCATTTACATTTGCTTCATGTTTATTCATTAAGAGGGTGGAAAGAGGGTAAAGATGGTGTATGGTAAGCTTCGTTTGAAAAATATGGTTGATTATTTGTGAATAAATGTGAAATGCTCAGATTGAATTTGCTAAAACATTATTATTTTTCTTTAATTATTAGTACAAATTAACCTATTTGAGTTATATGTAGCATAATTGTGTTAGATATCATACTATTAGTCATGTTTGTGTGTTAATTTATATAATGAATATAAAAATAAGTTAAGTTAAATAGGGAGTTCATGGTGGATATAGTAAAATTTATAACATAAATTGAATTAAATGATTATATGCCTAAATAATTAGAAGTAGTAAGGAATAAATAAAAAAGGTAAACTGAGTTAGGTGTCTCTAGCATAAAAAACAATGTTGTGAATCCACACCTAAAAAGTAAAAAAAAGGGGATGTGAATTTACATCCGCAAAAGTAGAACTAGGGCTTAATATTTGGAGAATTAAATATCCCTTGAGAACAAAGCCTTTTATATCTATTTGTCATTTACAAAAAAAATTTATTAAGTATATATGCTAAACAATAAATTTTTTAATACAAATCTGAATATAGAGTCAGTCTTGATGAAAGGTCATCTACTTAGTGATAAACTTAATTTTATAGAATATGAATAAGTTTGCAGTAAACTTGCATCAATATTTAATAGCTTAGGACAAGTTAATGTGTAGCATATAATTTAGTGGAGTCTTTTAAGCAATATTTAACACAAGATCAATGTGATAGTTAGTTGGGGTTGATAAATAACACATTTCAAGTAAATAAACACTATATTTTTTACAACACAACATCAATTGAAACAAGCTTCATACTTACCTTATCTGATTTTCATGGTTATCATGTTGTTATGTATTTAGATTTCTCAAAGATGAGCAAGAGTTCAAGTGTTGGGAAGTTAAATTGATGTAAAATATACATAATTTTTTTTGTCTTAGACTTTGATTTTACCATATATTTTTACATACTTTTAGGAATTTTATGGCACCTATTCTTTGATTTTAAATTTTTGTAAGACCACCATGAAGAATGTAAACTGCATCTTTTATGTGCAAAATCACATGGAGAAATGTCCATAGCGATTTTGGAGCAAAAAATATGATCCATGGATTAATTGATACTTTGATCTTAGCCATGCACTAAACATAAAGTGCTCAAGCATTATAAGAACAAGATAGAGAAGCTAGTGTCAAGGAATTGACTTGCTGGCTTTTAAGCGCCATACCTTGATCTCATGTGTAGTTTAAAATAGAAAGCCTAGTTCTTAGACCCCCAATCCTGGTGGCTAAGTCACTAAACCCAAAATCTCATGTACATGCAAAATAGAGAGCATGGTGTTTAGGAAATGGCTTGACTGATGCTAGTTTTCAACCTAGATTTTCATTTCATTAAACACTTGACCTTTTTTTTTGGAGATTTGGTGCGCCATGTTTAAGTAAATCTTAAAGACAAAGTTGGGGACTTTTTCTAGGGTTTTCTCAAAGTTTAGAGGAGGCCTCTTCAGATATCATGGAGAGACTACTTAGGACATCTCAAAGATAAGGAGAAAATATGACGAAGAAGACATTCATGACATGCTTTACCTTAAGTTTTTTTTATTTCTCTTATTTTTATTTGTTGTAATCATGTTTATGTATTGAGCTTTAGTGTTTTTCTATCCTCTACCATTAACTAAACTCCCCTTTCTAGGGTTTGAGGTGTAGCCATGTTACAATTGTGTCTGTTTTAGTTTTAATAAAAGTTTTGATGTTTATTTTTTTAATTATCATGCATTTTGTTTTGGTTTTATCAATTATTGAATTAACTAGCCATCTTTTTTTAATAAGTTAAGAAGTTTATTTAGAACTAAGAAGTGGTAAATGGACTCATCATGGATAAAATATCATGGCGATGGGTAAATCATACTTTTACTCACACTTTATTACTTGATAGAATCGCGTACAATTTCTTGTACTTTTTACTCTACACCACATTAGTAAGCAAAGGTGCAATCTCATTTATAAGAAGCATAAGGTCAAATACTAAAATCTTCTTTAATAATTGTTTGGTCTTAACCCCCAAAGAAGACATTATTTTTAAGATCAAAATTCTTTTAATGGTTGGGAGGCAAGTTAATCAATAATAACTTGTAGTTTATTATGTCTACTGCCACCCACTATTACTTTTCTTTTCTAATCTAATTTATATTTTATGGTTAGTTTGTGACTACAAAATTGAATAATATTTTTGGGGAAGAGCTAACTTTGTAAGAGATGTGAGAATAGCAAGACAAATTGGTAAAAACTCAATAATAATGAGTAGTAATCAATGTCATAGGAGTAAAGGTGGAAGTCACAAAAGTAGAAGTGGCCAGAACACTAAATGAGCTAAATTCATCTAAATAGATGAACTCATTAGAGGAGCTACAGTACTAAGAATAGATGAAAATATTGGTGGGCCACACTGATATGAATAGATGTTAGAATCTTGATGTACAAATCATCCTCAAACTTAATAGGCAACTTCCAAGAAATCCCTTTCTTTAAAAATTTAATAATATTAGAGTCATAAGAGAAACCATACACATTAGGTTCACTTGGGGAAAAAAGAATATTCAAACTTGACAAAAAAAAAGTGAACACAAAATATTATGTAAATTTCTTTAAAATAAAGAACTTTGAATAGTCAAGATAAGTCTTCACATCTAGGCCCTTAAGCTTAAAAAGTTTCTTATACTCATTCACACCCAAGTGTATCAGATCAATATTCTCCCTTGCAAATGGAGTTATCCGCCTAATTACTGACTTCATAATAAAGAACTTTAAATTTTGATTCTTTTCCTTTTTCTCAAAGCTATTTATTTGCATAATAGAGAAAAAAATGAGTACACACCCATATTTGAAGGCTTTGATTATAAAGAGGTAAAGGAAAAAGGCAATACTCTAAGGGATATCTTTCTTATGCATATAAGTGTAAATCTTAAAAAATGATTTTGACATAACCAAAGTGATTGAAAAACTCACAAGAATTAAAGATGCCACTAATTCTTAGCATATGGGAAGGCACCGACCGAATTGAGACTGGTCTCGATAGATACACAATTTGTCATTATAGAGAGTATTTAAAAACTCACCTTCATTTGGAGCTTGCACCATACAATTTGTATCATTCAAGTAATGCCAAATCTTTGCAATTAATGGATAGACTAGCAAATACTAAGTATCCATAAACTTCATAAAAGCCTAGAAACTCCTCTTGAAAGTAACAAACATAAAAAAGGATAAGGCAAAGCTAATAAATTTAAGGGTTTAGAGCATTTATTGAGAAGAGAGATAGTAAAAGTCAAATGAAAGAGTCAAATATTTTTTGAAAATCTTGAGGGCCATTTATAAAGAATGGAGTATGGGTTTAAGGAAGCATCACATTGATCCAATTTTTAAAATTTTAAATCTCAAATACCACAACTAAAGTTGTCATTTTATTTGAGTATAAATAATTATTTATAATATATTATAAGGGAAACTTCATGATTAATTATCACTAAAAAATATTTAGTAGTATCTCAAATTATATTATAAGGTATTGCATTGCTCTTTATAAGTTATTGCAAGAAGAATTTGCCTCTAACTAAGAACATGCAAGATTGGAGGCTTCTATATTCTTATGAGTTAAAATTACTTTAGCTCTTAAGTCCTATAATTTTTAGTGAATATAATTTATAACTTCATCAAAAAAAATTTGTTGGGTAATCCTTAAATAAGCTAACTTTAAAGAAAAAAGAAACTTATAATATTAGAAGAGAAAGTTACCTGCAAAACAAATATTAACATTATCTTTTTACATCAATTTATTTACTAAAGAACTATAAAAGGAATTCTCTTATATATATAAAAAAAATTATCAGAATAAATTATTAAAAGATCTCAAGTCTTGTAGCCAACTATGAGTTTGAGTTGCCAAACTAGTGATTCTTAAGATTTAACCCTACTATGTGATAGCCTAGAAGCACACTCACAAACATTAAATCAATACATCACTTAAAATATATAGAATAAAATTCTATAAATCAATCTTATTTTAGGTTGATATATCTTACCTTATATGATGTTTTCTTGTTCAATTTGCTTTATTAAGGGATTCATAGCAATTTTCAAGACATCCTTCCTAAAATAACAATTTCTATTAAAAAAAAAATATTTGAATGCCCTTGTTAAATAATGATCATGATGATTTCCTAAGCATGGATACTAGCTAGATTGGTAGGTAAGGTGCAAATTCAATTATTGATTCCTTCACAAGATTGCTTATAAAAATACTAATGAGACAACTATCAAAGTCATTGGTGTAGAGACTAGATCATTGCCTTGTTACTTTAGTCATCTCTCCCTTGATAAATCTTACCTTTGTTTACATATTTTTGATTTTCTCTCTTATTTGTTGACTGATATGACTTATTGTATTGATCTCTTGCTTTAAAGTAGTTCTTGGTTGGGAGCATCCTTAGTTTTCATAGTGTTACACTTTTAGTGAGGTTAACATTTGTTAGTTTGGTCTTATGAGTTTCATCCAAGGATTTCCCCACTTAGAGCTCTAAGACACTTCTAGTGAGCAAGGGGATACCAAATCTAAACCCAAGAGCAGTATGATTCAACCCTAACGTTAGTTTTATTGGACTAGTTTTCCCTACCTAGCCTAAACTCTTAGACCATACCAAGTCAAATCAAACTAATCTAAATTCCAAAATTAGTTAATTAAGATGCTTAACCCAACTTAACCTAGTTTTCCCATTTAAGTCACTTTGACCCAAAATCATACCAAAATCAAATTAAATTCAATCCAATTAACCTAATAATATTCAAAACATTAATCATACTTAAACATTTCCTAATTGAGGTCTAATGTGGCCAATTGGCTCACTTAGCTTAATATAACCCATTTGAACCTTAATGAGCTAAATCTAAATCAACATAAGACTAACTGGAATTAGCCACACTCAAAGTCTTAGGGACCTAAATCAAACTTATTTGAAACTAAATTAAAGACCAATTTTATCCATTGACTCACTTAACACAAGTGGACCTAATTGAACCATATAAGGCCAAAATCAAATTAAACTCTCCAAAGAAAATTGAATCAACTCAATGCCATATAATCATCACATACACATCATTAAACACTACCCATGCCAAATTGTAACCAAATTTGGCCACTTGGTGCACTTTCCCCAAATGAATCTAATTCAAGGCACCCATTGAACTCATCCAAGCTGACTAATCCTCAACCAAAGCTGGTTTTCCCAGTCATTTACCAAAGTGAAGTCAAAATCACCTTGGACAACCCTTGGTTTGCCCACCATGGGCTAACCACCTCACCTCACAACACATGATGCCATTAGAGGGACTCCACTACATCAGTCACCACCTATTTTGAGCTCAAGCCATTGCACAGCCACCTCCCCATGGTTGAAATAAGCCAAAATAGGGCTCATATATGGAGCTTGAAAGACTTTAAATTGGAGGGAGGTGTGGTACTCCAAAGACACTCCAAAGTCTTTCAAGCTCATGTGACATGGCCTGAATGCCTCAAAATCCACCACCACTAAATTCTTTTAAAACCCTAAATTGACACTTCTCACACATTCTCCACACTCTCATGAACCAAAGTGAATCAAACCCCACTCAATTCAAACTCAGTAAGGTAGAGATAGACCAAACTCTTGTGACTTACGACTATGTTTTGGTCTTGAGAACAATCAATAATGAGGTAAGATGGAATCTTCTCAGCTGGGCATCATCTCTTAAAGATGAAGGTGCTTCCATCAATTAATCCACTAAATATTAGCTTTAGTGAGGTAAGATCCCAAAATCATAGAAAAGATATAGGTTATCCATGCTTTGTGAAGTGATTTTGCATTTTGCTAGAATATAACCATAAAACCCCCTTGCATTTCTTTTCTTAATTATTTTGCATTTAATTTAAGCAAAACTCTAAGCCTATTTAGCTCAGATCAAGTGATGAAATGCATATAATCTCCACTTTTAGCATGAGGTGGGAGACAGATCATGCATCGTGAATTGCTTCTGATTCAGTTTGACGACTATGATCAAATTATATGATAGAAATTGATTTAAAATCGTAACCACTTTTGAATTAATCTAAGCTATTCAATATTTGAATGAACAGTTCAAATCAATATCAAAATTTTTTTCATCCATGTTATCACCATGGGGAATGGCTTAAATAATCAATCTTGCTTTGCCACATATAAAGCGTGGCTAACTCAATGCCACAAGTGTATATTAATTAGAATTAAAAATGTGTTTTAATTAATCAAAACTTAAAAAAAAAAGATAACTAACTATTAAAAACTTAAAAATGTATAAATAAATACTTTGTGGAATGAACAAATAAAGGAGAATCAAGCAAAAAAAATTAAAGCCATAATTTTATTATTTAGAAAAAGAGTAGTTAGGGTTTTTTTTAAATCTTTAATTATGAATTTATTCTAAATTACTTATCTGAATGGCTTAAAAGTTTTAAGGAATTCTCCTAGTGGCATTCTCTACTTTTTATAAATATTTCATATCATTTGGATGAGTAAATTAAGAGAAGTGTATTTTCAAACCCTTAAAGATGATTTTAACTTATTAATTACTAAATTATAAAAATTGCTAGGATGACATCCTAATGATTAAACATTCTTTTATAACTTTAAAACACTTAAAGCCTTTAGTCATAATTAAATCTAAATCATCATTAATTTGATTAATTATACCTTAATAATTCATTAAATCACTTTGAACTTAGAAAATTCATAACTAATTACACAAAACTCCCAAAAGTATAAATAACTCCTCATTGGGCTTAGTTAACAAAAACGTATTTAATGAAATTAAAAACCCTAATTGGTTTGGGTATTTAAGATTAATTATTTAATTATTAAAACTAAGATTATTACAATTAAACATAATATATAAGTCTAAATGCTTTGAGACTCATTTGATAGATTTTGTATGTCATTATGTAGAATTATGATTTTTTTTTCAAAATTTTTAGTCTTATGCTTTATGGTTTATTAGAATTTTAAGGTTCATTGGATTAACTAATTAATTAATCACAAAAATCATAAAACTGCATTGTAAAACTTCAAATAATTTATTGAATAAAGGGGACAAAAAATTATTAGCTAAGTTTAATCCCCTCTAATGACATTAATCAACATAATTAAGATAAATTAAGAGTTTCTTAAGTAAGCTTAATTGATTTTTATAATCATGTGATCAATATTAGAACTATTGAGTTTAGAGAAAGTGTTCATGACATTTAATTATCCTCATAATAATCTATATGAGTATAATTGGTCAAAATTAATAAATAAGCATTTCTTAAGTAATCATCATAATATATATCATCTACTTTGAAACTATCATCATTATATCAACATTATTAAACTTCAAAATTTTCTTATTTATTGTATAAATGTTCAAGTATATAGTCTAGAAACTTGAGATTGTAGGTCTATTGATCTGAAGCAAGTTTTCACCTTACATTTTAAGTCTAACAATGTCACATACCTATAAATGAAAAAAGAAAAATAAATATGCATATGTATTTAATTTATTTTAAAACAAAGATGTGTATATGCAATATTTATTTTAAAAATACTAAATCTCTTTTAATGCAAGATATATGCATGTATATAAGTATGTTTGAAATTGCTATATTATGTTACAAAATAATATTCAAATAAAATACTTTATTAATTTGCAAAATAATATAACATTTAAGGAAAATAATGTTTAAGATAAAGAGGTTAATCAAATATCATGAAGAGATTTCTAATTTACCTTTTTAATTATAAGATATGTTTCATAAGGTTATAACATCAATTAGATTCAAGCAAGTCATAACTTAGAATGTGATTAAAATGCATTAGCATTAACTAAATTATCTAAAATCCATAAAACTCATTTTTAATTAGACTTTATTAGGAGTATGGTGTAAGGATTTGTAGGCTTTATGCTAAGTGTGGCCCCACTATTCCTTACACTCATTAAAACATTAAACTCAACTCAAATCTAAATCAAAATTATAATTTAAAATCTACATGTAATTCACTAATCACTTAAATCAAAGTCACCCATTGGTGATAAATTAAACTTCATTTCAAAGTAATAAGTTAAACATTAAAGCCTAACTTATCTTACCACACTAGCCTTTGCACGCACACACACACTTGACTGAAAGGTCATCAATTATAAACTTAGATTACGGTAGTGCTCTATTATGATGTATTAATTTTTTTTCTATTTTATTATGTAATATTTTAGACTAGATGTTAGGAATGTATGGTCAAAGACTAAATGTTTATTAGATTAGTAGTATTTTCTATAAGGGATTGTGCTCAATAAAAAGGCACACTATAATAAAACTAAATCTAACAAGTTTTCTTATAGGTGCTACTTGCTTAAGTCCTATGAGCATAGCCCATAATGATAGGTAGGATTGGTACCTGCAAGTGTCAAGCCTCACTATATGGAAATGTAGCTACTTGTGTGCATGTTTGTTTCAACTAAACTCTATTTTATAGGTTAATTTAAGATTTTATTATAAAATTTTAAATGTAACTTATATTAGAACTTGGTTAGAGCCTAGGGTTTAGGATTACCAGTGACTGAAAGGTGTTGACTAGGGAGGCCCTATGAAGCATGACGCATCAACAGGTTGGAGATGAAGATGAAGACCACCATTAGTTTTCTATTTTTCTTACTTAATTTTAGGTTGAGCTATATAAGGGCAAAGCTCAGCCCATTTTCTTTCTTTATTTGCTTAAGTCCTATGAGCATAACCCAATCATAATGGCCTTTTATTATATTATTTTGATTGATTGGTATGTTTATATTATTTATGCAATAGAAACCACATAATTTTTATAAGTTTCTTTGTATGATTATGATTGTTGAATATAGGCTTGGATTTCAATAGGCTCTTAAAAAGTAAATTCTCTACCCAACTTAATTAATCAATTCATATTAAAGATACATATAATTCATAACCTCATTTAATTAAAGCCAGAGGTGTAAATACTAAATTTAACTAAAAACCCTTAGAATTTATGAAAAATATTGCATGTTTCCTCATCTCTCTTGAACTAGGTCCTTCACCCATTGCATATAAGGGGTATCTATCGAGTGAGGATATCAAACTTCTTGGGGAAGTCTTTCTTTTAACATGATTTAAGCCTTGACTTCTTTTTAAATAAATCTCATTGTAGGCATGATTGCATACCAAAGCCTTATCTAATATGTCGTGCATTTAAAATAATTTAAAATTTTGAAATATTATTATATTAATTAAAATCATTTCTTATACCAATAATCTTAAAATTTAGGGAGTGAGTTTATGTTCTTAGACTTCTTTTCTAATAAATAACATCCTAGCCATTTTATATTATATAAGACTAGCCACATAGTTTTGAAGCTTAGGAGGTGTTAGCTAGTAGCCAATTTAAGCGGGTTATAACTAAATAAGAGTTGAGATAAGTTCACGTTCACTGGTAGGAGTGTGCCAATATATCTTTATTTTATTTTGTTAGACTAAGTTGACCTTTTAGTTAGTGCTAAAATACCTTCAACTTTAAGATCTGAGGCTACTTATTTCTCTTTTACTATGGATATAAGTTCACATCTCTTAAGCATTCTAGCAATCTTGTGTTATTGGGATATAAGTCATAACATACTAATGAAATGCTAATTCAAATTAAATATAAATATTAATTTCAATTATATAAAGCTTAATTATTGGATAAACTGAAGTGTTTATTAAGCTTTATAGTATCAAAGTACTTCCTACTTATCTTTCTTTAGAATCTATTAAGAACTGGACTTATTTGATCTCTCTTATTTGATTCCTTGATTTAGTAAGCATTGATCTGAACTTTGAAATTTATAGAGATATTAGACAATTACTTTAACCAAGAGTTTTCTTAAGAGATTCATATCTTCTAAGATATAATTAACTATAAAGCCTTAACCTTAGAGAGAACTTATATACCCTTATCTAACTTAATCCATATAAGGCAAGGAAATAATTTCTAATTCACATAGACCCATCAATCTTAAGAGTCCTTATTAAGTAGTTGAATCTATTGTAGAATAATATCTCTACTTTTTAGGACAAGAGGTTCCTTGATGTCATATTCCATCACTTAAATAAGCACCCTTACTTTTGTGTGGAGTTCACACATATTTTTGATCACCACACATAGGTAGAACCCCAAGAATTAATACTTGGAAAAAGAATTAAGTTAAAGTTATTACTTGTATTTATAGACTACCATCATAGTTGAAGTAGGTAGCTAATCAAATCTGTGACATCATTAAAAAATAAAGTGTTATCATTTTCAATATGACAATGCATTAGGATAGTAAAATTTTTTATTTTTTATTCATAAATAAAAAATATTATTTATGTTTTGTAATTTTTTAATATAAAGGAAATTAAATAGACATTCACATATCACATAAGTATAATTCTAACAAAAAATAATCAAGATTCAAAACAACTAAATTAAACTAGAAAGATAAATTCTCTATAGTCATAAGGAACTCAAAGAAAAAATGACAAGATAGTGTTATTAAAAATAAATATGATAATATTTTTAATCAAAATTAACAAATAATCTTTTAGCATTTTTTTCATATTTAAGAATAATAAAATTAAAATTTTAGAATATTTGCTAGTAAATCTTAAATACAAAATTTTTAAGTATATCATACAAAATTTGTTTAGTTTTTTCATTAAATATTAATAAAATTAAAATTAGATTTTTTTTCTAATATATTCATTTAGTTATTTGTTCAATATTTTATCATGGTGATATTTGTAATGATATAAATATTTTTTGAAGTGTATAAAATATATAGAAAGATATAACTACATCTAATAAATTATAAAAAAAACTAAATTCTCATTAAATGTGCATTTTATTACTTTGTTAGTCAAACACTTACTGAAAAACAAACAACCATTTTACAAATGCAAATGAATAAATGATTCAATGTTCAAATTTATTCAAGCTTTAAAAACTTTCAAATTGTTCAATTAAATAAATAAATAAATATTAATATTCATATATGAATGAAAATTGAGGCGTTATCTAGTTTGTTAATTTAATTATAATCTTAAAATATAATTTAGGATAAGATTAGGCTTCATAAGAATCCTAAATGCTAGGGTTAAATAATTTTGAAAATCTCATTTTGAAGCACTACTATCTTTAAAATATTATATTTTGTTGCATGTTGCAAATTTTCTAGAGCTGAAGATAAGTTATTAGAATTATACTAAAATCATGCATATAAAATAAGTGAAAGTAAATTATAAGAAATAAAAGTTTTTTTACACACAAAACTCAAGATAAAGGATAATTTCAAGACTTAGAGTACCTTAGAAATTCTTCTAATTTAAATGAAGCATTAGGAAGGTTGCAATTCTGTAGAATTAAAAAAGTTGTTAAAGCAATGCAAAGTACATAAACCATGAAAGGATGTATCTTATGGAGTGCAATGAAAATTTTGAGATATTGAAGCTTGTTATCAAGCAATGAATATTAGATAACATCTATAGGTGGATGTTAGAAGTTGGGTACAGAGGCTGATTGTTTGGGTCATTTTATGGTATAAAAGGGAGTCATAAGTTTTGGATTTTAATGGCTAATATACATTAATCATTGTTAGTTAATGTCAACATGGAATGCTCAATACTAAATAACTAAAAGTGGTTTACTTGGCTATTTTTTAATTGAAGAGGAGACCAAGAAACTAAGAAGATGAGCATCCAATGCCATTGGTTGGTGAATATCGACTATTATTCATTGATAGAAATCAAAATATGGTGGGCCATTAACGTTGCCATTCTCTTAATCTAAGGGAGATTGGAAGCATGAGTATTAATTGGCTAGTAGTCAAACATTAGTCATTGATAGGCATTGAGTTATGGTAGATAAAGAACATTATAATTCAAGTGATTGTAAGCAATCAATTTGGTTATTTTCTTGATAACAAGGAAGACTAGACAACCATTAAATAATAATGACCAACAAATATAAAATGTTGATATTGATCTCATTTTTAATGAGGTTAACAGTCCTCACTATCTTTGTACTTAGGACCTCAAATCCTAGACTATTAGACTACTCAGTAAGTACTTAGTGCAAGTGGACAAGTGAAACACTAAATCCAAAATTAAAATGAGCAAACCTTATAATCAAACTAATTGACACTCAAATCCTAGGGTTGATCTAAGTTAGGCTAATTGACCCAATCTAACCCAAATAGATCAAGTGAATTCACACACCCCCAAATTCAATGAAATTGAATTGAACCCAAGAAAAAAATATATTTGAACCAAAATATAAATCTAATTGATTCTCGATTAGGCTAATTAGGTAATTTAACTCAAACTAACTCATTTGGGACTCTATTAAACTAAAATCAACAAAAATAAATTAAATCAAATTAATTTAATCTAAAGCTTACAATTATTACTCAAGCTTAATTAAACACAAATCTAAATCCAATTAGGGTTTAAGTTGGCTAATTAGTTCATTTCATTTAAATTGACTTATGTGGGTCTTATTAAGTCAAAATAAAATTTAATCAAAATAAACTCAAATTGACCTTCCACAAAGGCTTAAAATCATCACACTAACTCTATCAAGCCTAAATTTAAATTCAATCAAGGCCCAATTTGGCTAATTGACCAACTTAATCCAAATAGGCCCAAATGGACCCAAGTCAAATCAAATTAAATGAAATTTAAACCAAATTAAACTCTAAATCACTCCAAATACATAATTGAATTTAATATAACCTCTCCTTAGGTCCAATTTGGCCAATTTGGCCAATGGACCTAAGTGAACCCAAATTGATCTAATTAAGTAATTTTGGAATAAATGCAAAATTGACCCAAAGAAATTGCAATCAAAATAAATACTTGACCCAATCCAACTAAAATAAGTCAAGTTGGGTCAACCCAAAGTCATGGCATTTTGATCAATGCAAAATTAGTTTATGGCACTCTAAACTCTATCAAATCTTTGTGAGATTTGAGCTAATATCTCAACATATGTGCAATAAATCCAAAATCAATGATGGGATAACAAAATAAAAGGATGGACAAAAATCTAAAGTACTCAACACTTTCATCCCTCTTCATATAACTCCTCCACAATCTAATACCTCAAATAAAAGAGAGTAGCGAACATTGGGGAATTCAAACAACCATACTAAATAGAATGAGAGAGAAATAAAATAAACATAAAAAAGAAAGAAAATCTCAAATCGAATCTTCATCACATGCACGTAACCACCAAAAAAGTATGTTTAGGCCTATTATCTCTTCATCTTAACATGAGATTTGATGGAACCATATTCAAAATAGTGCCAAGCTAATCTCAACCAACTACCACACCTCCTCTATCACCATTAATGAAAATTTTCATCCACCATTAAAGAGAAAAGAAAGGTATCTTCAAAAAAGCTCTTATTTTGCATGACATAGTCTCTTAGAGCTCCACTATTCGCAACCAACCAGTCCTTATATTTCTTCACACATAAAATCATTAAAATCAATCAAATTCTAGTGAGGTGCGACAACCATTAGTTAATTGAACAATCTAAAAGCTCTTTGACACAAAAAAATTAATGAATGTGGGTTTCTATGAGATAATTTCTTCAAAATTTAGAATGGCCTTATCGGTGTTTTGTGAAAGAAACTTATGCAAACCAAGAAAATATCCTTAGATCCCAATTTCTCTTTCAATTTTGACTAATTTGAGTGTCAAAAAAGGTAGTTTTTTGATGAGATTCAATTGAAAACCACCACTTGCAGCAAAATCCATCTGCCCTTACATCCCCTATATTAATTTATTTTAAGTCCTTTATAAATCATGTTTAATCTAGGTTGTCCAATCATTGATTGGATGACCTGAATTAGATAAATTTTCCTCTCAAATCTATGTTAGCTCCACATGGCCCAGTCCCATGTTAAGACACATAAAGCAAATCTTAATCATTATTGACTTGTTTAAATGAAAAAATAGGAGATTTTTGGATTTAAAAATTACCAAAAAATTGAAATTTTTAAAATTATAAAAAATAAAATATTCAACTAACAATTATAAGTGATTCCATTATAGATTCAACATTTCAGGAGGAATCCAATGAACCCAAAATACCTTAAGTTTTTAGAGTATTTTGAGAATAATTTAGATATTATTAAAAATAATAATTATTTATTTAATCCTAAGATACTAGTTTAATTAATCTAATATTTTTAAGGGATGAATTTAAAGTTATTCTTTGCTTATCATAAAAATTTCAAGACAAATAAGTGTGGAATGGCTATGGCACCCTAGAGAGGAGGTGAATTGAGCATTTTTTTTAAATTTTATGACTTAAAACTTAATTTTATTTTTTGGTACAAAAGTTATTTACAAATTATGATATTAAAATAAAGCACAACAACAAATCAAAATAAATGCATAAAAATAAGGAGACAAGAAACATAAAGATTTTTACGTGGTTCGACTGAACCCACAAAGTAGCTTAGCCATGCCAACCCGCTAGGAATTCACATAATCGAATAAGATTATAATGAATCTCTCACACTCTCTTATATTGAGCGAGTACAACCCAAAATAGTATACTTTCTTATATTGAGTAAGTATAACCCCAATAATATACTTTCCTACATTGGGAAAGTACAACCCAAACAACATACTTACATACAAACAAATCAAAATTTTGAATAATCTAATTTAAATATAAATAATAAAATTAAATCTAATCTAAATCACAAATTTAATAAGTATTTATTGTTCTTTTATTTTAAATAAAAAAATATTGAAAGTGAAACAAATTCAAAAGTGCACAAAATTATTGAAGATTAAATTTTAAATCAATTTGAATAAAATAAATGATGAAAAAAGTAAAGATTAAAACAAATTAAACTAACTTGATTTAAATTTGAAATGATCTTAACAAAATTTAAATTGAAGACACTTGAAAAAAGGAAAATCAAAAAGCCTTGAATTTGAATATTTGAAAAGTTAAAGTGATAAAACCTGTAACATTTAACCTTTGAAATCCAAGACAACTAACATGAAGAATAATCCATGATACTATGTAAGATTTAAAACACTTAAAAGAGGAATGAGTAAGGATTACAATAATTGAGAAAACTCAAATGAAATTCTTTCACTCTACTTAAAAGATCAAAATAATATGTGCATTAAAAATGAAAGTTTGAAAAGATCTAAGTCAAGTCTCTTAGAGGAAGAATACAAATAAAAGATTAGCCTTGATGAATATTCTTCCAAATAAAAGAAAGTGCTTGAAGAAGATGTGAGAGTATCCTCAAAATGAAAACTTGAAGTGAAAGTAAAAAAGAAGGGAAAACTCTAGAATACTTAAACCCAAAACTCTGGGAATTATTTTGCAAAGAGGGATCAGCTAAGAAAGGAATTTTGTAAGAGAGAATGAAGGCAAGAAAATGCCTTGTTGAATAGAAAATAATTAAGCTAAGGGTCGGCCAAAGCAAGAAGAAATAATTGAAAAAATTAAGAAGAAATAAAATTGTAAGGGATTTAATTCTGAAATTTAAAGCACATTTAATTTGAATTTCAATTAAGTCAAATTTAAGAGGCACATGGCCATCCAAGAAATTGAAGGGAAGAGGTTTAAATATACTTAACATAATTAAATATACTCTAATTAATCATGGATTAGTTGAGGAATGAGTTTGAATAATACTGAAATAAAATAAATCCAAAATTTAATTATATGAAAAGGGTGGCCAAGACTTTCTAAATAAGAACTAATCTATGGTTAATATGAATATATTAATTAGCAATCAAGTGAGATTAATTAAGAAAGAATTTTATTTTTAAATATAATTTAAATTTAAATAAAATTATTAAAGGGGGCTAGCCATATATAGTTTTCAAAAATAAACATTTAAAAAAGAAAAAAATAGTATATCCAAGCGATTTTATTTTCAAATTTAAATTAATTTAAAAAATTTAGATAAAAATAATTAAATAAATTAGAATTAATAGAAGGTTTGCCAAATCATTCCAAACATGAATAAAAAAATTAGAAACAATTTATAGCATACAATTTATAATTAAAACTCCAAAATTCAAATTTAAAAATATTCTCAAATAAGAAAGTAATTAATACAATAAATCAAGTAAATTTAAATCTAATAAATCCAAAAACATTCGGTCAAGATATGCCATCAAAGATGAAATATTTTTGGAAAGAGGTTAGGGCTAATTTCAAATTTAAGATTCAAAATATTTGAATTTAATAATATTCAAAAATAGAAATCATTAATTCATTGAATTACATGAATTAAATTAAAATAGTATAAATAAAATAAAGCAAAATTTTGCCATGCATGAAATATTATGAAAATCAAATGAAATTATTGATTTGAGAGAGAATAAAATAATAGGAGAGTGAAAAATAATAATTTGGATAATTTAATAGATAAGCCATGTCACATGCTAAAATAAATGGGTAAAAAACATCAAAGCATATAAATTAATTAATGAAGTGATAAGTATACTAAAATAAGTTTTATATATAATGGATAAGGCTTAAATAAATGTAAGTAGTCATATTATCCAAAAAGGATATTTTCATGAATATTAAAATGATGCAAATAAAATATGATAAGATATTTAAAAAATGAGACTAAATGAAAAGAAAAATATTTTAGCAATTGAATTAACCCATTACTAGCTTCAAGCATATAGTTTAAATCACTTTCATAAACATCAAGGAACCTTGCAAAAAAATATTTTAGCCTTCTAGATAACCCAAAATCTTAAAATTATTAACTTAAGACTTAATTAAATTTTAATAAATTAAATTAATCATGTCAAACTTAAACATTTTGTAATGAATCAATCATTAATCCTCTTGGATTCAAACTCTAGAGTGAAATCTAATAAATTTTGAAAGCTTTAAATTTTATCAAAATTTTTAGAATTAATTTAGATATTCTTGAAAATGATAATTATTTAATTAATCCCAAATTATAAATCCAACTGAATTGTAATTTTTAAGGTAGAAACTTAGAGCAAATTTTTTTTACTATAAAAAGTTCAAGTTAATCAGAGCCTTAGATCAAAAGTTACAATTTTTTTGGAAATAAAAATAAGATAAATTGAATAAAATAATTAATCTAAAATAAGAAAAATAAGAAAAATATATAAATATAATTCAAAACAAATTTATTAACATAAAAAAACTCAAGAAAATTAATTAGACCATCTAAATTTGATTAAATCATAAAAATAATTTCATTAGGGCTTAATAAAGAATTAAAATTCAATTAATTGTATTAATTGACTTAGAATTTCAAAAATTCAAAAAAATTTAACCATAAAGCAAAAAAAGTACAAATGATCCCTATTTGGCTTTAGGATATAGAGAGAAGTCCAACAAAATTGAAAACCATAAACTTTGCTATATACTTTAAGAGTAAATTGGACATTTTTGAAAATAATAATTTCTTTTGTACTCTTAAAATACATGCTTAAGTAACTTGAAATTTTTATGATAGGTTGATCATATCAATGTCCATTTCTTATAAAACTTTCATGGAATTTGGGTCGTTGGAGTAAAAGTTATTGATTTATTAACATTTTCAAGACAAGTTAACCAATTAACTTTAAGAAAATCATAAAAATAGGAACAGTGACATTAATTAATTTAAATCATCATTCTTAATATAAAGGTGTTTGAATAAAATAATTAAGCTCTCTAACCTTAATTAAAATACAAAATTATTTATTCCAAACCTTAATTAACTTATATTATTCAATTTCATTAAATAAAATAATAAGAATTTTCAATAAACTCTAATAAATTGATTATTTATTTAAAAAATTATAAATAAATTAAACTTAAATAATCATTAATTAAACCCTAGATTAATTTAATCAAGTCTAATTTAGCTAACTATTTAAGCCAATTAATCATATTAAAGCTAAATGTAAACTTAATCAAAATAGTGATATTGAAAAAAATCAAATATTAATCAAATTTAATTAAGTTAATCAAATATAATTAACATTAATTAAGTATTAAATTAATTTGAATGGGATTATAATTAATCTTTAATTAAAATTTAATTAAGTTAATAATAACTAACTTAATTAATTATTTATTAACTTAAGCTAAACACTTAATTGAGTTAATTATGGTGAATTTACTTAATCATTAATTAAAATTTAAATTAATCATTTAATCAAGCTATTCATTTAATTAAATTAATAGTTAATTAATTATTAATTAGACTTAATTAAATTAAACATATAACCAAATCAACCATGATTATTTTAATTGATCATTAATTAAGTTCTAATTAAACAAATCAATTAATTAACCATCAGCAAAGCTAATCATTTATTTAAGTTAATGGTGATGAACTTACATAATTGTTAATTGAACTCTAAATAAATCAATCACTTAACTTAATCAATCATATAATAAAATAAAACTAAATTAATTCTCAATTAAATAAATTACATAAATACATCACATTAAATTAACATGCTAATCACTTAATAAAATTTAGATAAGTTAATTATGTAATCGAACCCAAATTAAATTGATCATTTAATTAAACTAGTCATATTAAATTCAATTGAACAATGATTGAACTTCAATTAAACATTCATTTAATGGAATTAATCATTAAATAAACTTGATTAATTAATTTAGTTAATTATATTGAGATTGAAATTTATATAATCAAATTTTAACTAAATTAAATATCAAAGAAAATCAATATTCTTAAACTAAATCAATCATTAATTAAATCTTAACTAAATTAATCATCTAAGTTAATCTTTCCAAACATAATTAATTAAATCATAATTAAATTAATCACCTCAATATATATATATATATATATATATATATATATATATATATATATATATATATATATATATATATATATATATATATATAATTAAATTTTAAAATTAATTTCTCTATAATGCCTAACCATCAAGTATATAGTCTGGAAACCAAAGATTGCAAGGCTATTGGCCAAAAAATGTTTGTACCTCATATCTCTAATCTAATAATATCATGTACATATAAATATAAAATTATAAAAAATGGGTCCTGCCTCAAGTAGGGCTCATTTTCTTCTTCACTCTTTAAAATCATATAAACTATCAAACTAAATTAAATTCTAAACTCAAATTAAAACTTAAACCCTAAGAACCTAGTATAGCCTCACCACACTAACCTCCTAACACACATTAGAATACTTAGCCACTAACTTTAGATTTAGGTTAGGCCGGTGCACTATTTATGATGTATTGATTTCTTATTTTGTGTGTATTATTTTAGACTAGATGTTAGGATTGTTAGCTTGTAGACTAGATGTTAGGACAATGCTTATTAGACTAACATTATTTTTTATAGGATTTGTGCTTAATAAATAGACTAATATAATAAAATTAAAAATTACCATTATTTACTTGCAAGTGTTATTTTACTTAAATCTTTGAGTAAAGCCCCTTAAAATAAGTGGGCTTGGTACCCACTAGTGTCATGTCCCACTATATGGAACATAACAATCTGTGTGTATGATTGGTACTTTTTACCATTATATATAAGTACATGTGTCGAATCAAGCAATATAGAAAGAGTAGATCATCATTCTCATGTGAATTAGAGCAAAAGTAGGATATTAATTTATAATAAGTTAATTATTAATCTCTTAAAACTTAGTTTATCGAACTAAATACAAGTGTTGAATTTAAAATAAAAATTTACTATTTTGTAAGAGATTAAAAGACCAATTTTTATATTTTTAGATTTTTATAAAAGTATTTTTCTTAATTTTAAAAGGAGTACTAAGAATTTATGTTATTTTTAGATTATGTATTACAGTAAACTAAGTAGTAGATTAATTTCAAGCTTGTAGTGCCAATTAGAGAAAAAAATACTATACTCACTATGCCTAGACACATATAACCAAACCAATCCCTTTATCTAATTTTTTGCCTAGTGCCAAGTAAATTTTAATTTGGTTGTATTATCCATATTTTTCTTTGAATGATTATAAATTCTAAAAATAATCATACATTTAATGGTTATTTAGTGCTTCTAAACTATTAGGCACAATAATGATCATTTAATATATTTATTTACCTTTTAGGATTTTGTTAATACCTCTAGATCACACTTGATTTTAACTTTGTAATTGGCCAGCTCACAACTAAATGAAGCATGCAGAAAAGCAAAACACCATTTCATGAAAGGCACAAACAAGGTTCTTATATTAATCCATTAAACATAGTCTAATATAACACACACATCCAAATCTCACATAAATTTAGAGGACTTTATAGATTAGTGCTCCATATTAAAGAGAGAGAGAAAAAAGAAGAAAATTGTGGTGTTTGTATTTGGAGCTCATATGGACACCATACATATCTTAGGAGGTACTTATTGATATGATCGAATACAACATCATTGAATGATGTACTACCTCAAAAGGTAGAAACATCACTCTATAATAGATTTAATCATCTAATAAGGATTCTTAAGGTAGATGGGTCAATATATACTAGTGAGAATGAACCTATCCTGACTCTTCTGGACTTACAACCTCTTAGAGTAGTTGTCAGCTAACCTCCTATGACTTAAAATCATGTGGGTTAATCTTATGTAAATATAAGATAGCTAAGTTATTTAGGAATAAATTTAGAGTCCTAAACTCATTCTTAAAGATACTAGATCATGACTGGTGTAAAAATTATGCTTAGACTAATGTAACAACATTGATAAGTTTTATTTCATTTTGACTCAGTAATTTAAACTCAAGCTTATGAGAGTTTATTCCTACATGCATGATAAAATTAAATTGTGAACTAAAATAGCGAGGTTGGGTGCTATTCATTACAAGGGGCTGCTCTCATAGGTCAAGCCCTATCCCTTATTATCTAAGAGTGGAGACCACCTATTTGCAAAGAAGAAATAAGATGCATGCATGATATTATAACATACAACCATGCAACTGAGGGGCTACTAAATCTTTTATTTCTTTAGTTAAAATCATAGTCTTTAAAGAGAGGTTATGAGTTGTTAAATTTATGTGAGGTTATTTAGTTAGAGTAAAAAATAAAATTTCTTAAAGAGTCTACAACATCCAGGTTATACAACAAAGAATCAAACTTTAAGAAACTTATGAAAATCATGTCATTTCTATTGTACAATTAAAATAAACAATCAAGCAAATATTATCGATTAAAAGAATAAAAGGGTAATGCAGCCGGCTACCACTATACACCATGGAAAAGAAAAGAAAAAGAATTTGGGTACCCGAGCTCTACCTTCATATAGCCCAAATTATAATTAAAATATCAATAAAAATAAAGCTATGGGGGTCTTCAATTATTCATCATCATCTTTACTTAATGGATTTGTACTGTAGGCATCATAGGGCCTCACAAGTCTAATCCTTCTAACCACTACTCATTCTAAGCCTTATAGCTCTAATCCTAATCCTATTATAAAAATTAAATATTATTTTTATGAAATGACAATCTAACTACACTTTCAAAACACAAGTTAGCTTAACACACTTTCAAGCCAAGTAATTATTCGTTTCATACATTTAGACTTATCACCCTGCCATTGGTTGCCAATCCCACTTGTCTTAATGGATTATGTATAGGGACTTAAGCAACACCTACAAGTAAGAAGCATTTATAAATTTTTTTTATTACAGTAGTCCCTTAAGTACAATCCCCTACAAAAAATATCATTAGTATAAAGTAACCATAATATCTAGATTACACATAAATAATCCTAACATCCAGTCTAAAATATGACATCATAAAATAAAACATTAATCCATAATAAAACACCTTCCTAATTAAAGACTAAGATCGATGAATTAACATTTTGAAGTGTGTGTTATGGCTTAGTGTGGCATGGCATGACTAAGTTTTAATGTTTGAATTTATTTAAAGATGAATGTTTAAATTCCTTAATTTGAGGATGATTGTACTTTAAGTGATTAGTGATTTGAAATGAATTTTAAATTTCAATTTCAATTTCACTTTTTTATTTCATTTGAACTCAGAATTTTAAAGAGAGAAAGGGGCAATGCGATCCACCTTAATCCTTAATATTATGTTGGATCTATAGATAAATTTTATAACTTTTAATCATTTTAATAAAATGTTATAGGTTTTTCCTATTAAGCATTATGTTTGGATTTGACTTAAATGATTTTATCTAAATATAAAAGGCATCTTAAGATTAATAAATCTAAATTATGGCCAATTTAATTATATCCTCTTAACTTTTGCTTCACCATCTTCAAATATTCATTTAATTAAAAAAATATAATAATTAAATTTAATAAAGATATATTTGTTACTTGAATATTTCACACTTTGATGCATAAATGAATTAATACATTTCATTTATTAATATTTAATATGAAATGTAATTACATGATATATGAATTTTATGAAAACGATAATTTGGTTACTCCTTTTACAAACATATACATACATTAGTATATTGAATTTATAAAAGTATGTGCTATTGTTGAACCAAAAAAGTGAGATAATTAAAGTCTCCCATAGGACAACTTAAAGTCTTATGCTCCCAGGATATTTAGACTATATACTTGTTAATTTATATACATATGCAAAGATATAAAGATATAAGGATGAAGTTATAAAATTTTTTAAGATGGTTAGATATATTAGTGAAAATGATTTAACCTTATTATGTATTTTACTATGAATCTTAAGGAACATGTCATTATTATACTAAAGGTACGAGGTATCAAGAACTCCTTCGAACCAATAGCTCTACAACCGCAAGTTTCCAGACTATATACCTTTCAAAATTATAGCTCATACATATAAGATTTAAATTCAACTTTTTAATTATTTAAATTAATTATTTTAGAGTAATAAACTTTTTTAATTCTATTAAAAATAATTTAAAATTTATTAGTGATAATAACCACACTATTAATCCAAAGCATGCAATTAAATGAAATATTTTATTTATTTTTGAAATATGAATGCATGAAACACATAGAATGTAAAATTAAAAATGATTGAAGCAAAGCAATTAAATATCACCAAATAGCCCCTTTGAAGTTATTAATTCCTAAGGTCATTCAGAAAAAGATAATCACCTAAGCTTAATCAAGTTATTTAAAGATTAATTTTGAAATTTGAGTTATTTAATCCTAATGAGGAGACAAAATAATTAAGATAAACCCTTGACCCACTTCTATGCATTAAGTGATTCAAAAGTGATTTAGATAATTTTATGAATTAATTAAAGTTAATTAATTATTTAATCAATTTAGCCTAAAAGAGCCCATAAATTCAATTAAGCCTTAAATATAAGCCCAAAAATTATGAGAAAAATATTAGAAATGCAGAAACATGAAATAAACATGTACTAAAAGTTATATTGCAATTGGGCTTATGATTAAAGGTTAATTAAAGAAATGGGGAAAACCCAAAAGCATCAATTACACTCAAAATACCCCTAAACCAATTGGAGAATTTGAATTCATTGAAAATATTTTTGTTAGATGAGGTCAAATAGAACTTGGTCAAAAAATTTTCAAAACTACTCTAATTACTATGAATTTTTTAAGCTTTTGAGTAATTAGTGATTTAATTACTTAAATAAAAGCCTTTAAGGTGATTTTAAGAGATAATTATGACAAAAAGTCCTAATTATTTTTTCTGGCCATCATTACTATTGTAATGCATATTCAAGCTCTTGTAATTAATTTCATAATTTTCACATTTTGTATTTTTTAAATGCATAAAATGGCTATTTTAGGTTTGAAAATTTGGATTTATCAAATCACTTAGCAAACAAACATTAAATAATTATAGGAGGCAAAAGTGATCCCATGGGTCAATAATCATAACTTTTAAGCCAATTATCCAAATAATTAAGGTTTAATTATACTAATTAAGTAAATTATTAAACCCTAATTAATCGCTCTTCATTAATTAATAAAATTAGTGCTTTTATTTTTTTTATAGATTTTCCTCTATTTAAGCTTCCCAAAATAGATTTATTTATATATTTTAAATTTTTTCTATATTTAGTAATAAATTTTTGAAGTTTTGACTATTTTAATTGATGTTTAAATCTAATTAGTTGATTTACACAATTGGCACTAATGCGGCAGCGCTTTTCAAGTGATGTTGTATTGTTAGTTATTTAAAATGTCCCATGTGACTACTAAAGCTGCAGCAAATCCACTTTTATCATAGTAGTTTGATCACTGTTTGAATGACCAAGATTAATTCTATGGATTAAAAGGGATAAATCACAAAATTCTAACGTGATTAATCACGGTTGCCCATTCTAATCACGTGGAATGGACGTCAGATAATCTGTCATCGACCTCCGGTGAGAGACGAATATCATTCATCTTTAATTACTCGATTCGAGCTTATCAGGGTTTATCTAATAGTGAAAACACATTCAAAATGATGAGAGGATGAATCTGAGGGGGATCTTATGGCTTGATTTATGCTAAATGTGAAAACTTCATAAAAAATCAAGATCCTTATTATTTTATATAGTTTTCCATAATTTACCTTGCAGGAGCTCAAGATTGGTAGCCCAATGATTGAGATAGCTTCTCCTTGAAGAGGCGAAGCCCTTCAGAAAAGATCACGAGCTTCCTCCCTACCGTTCATCTTGTGGACCAAGCGTCCCTGAAGCTCACCTGAGTTGAACTTGGAGTGATTTTTAATGCTCGAATCGAGTGGTTCTCAATTTATTTTGGTTTATTAGACAGACAGAAAAAAGGTGTAAGTGAGGTTAATTTGGATTTACTAAGATTTTGGTGGAGTTGGGTGTGAGGAGTGCTTAGGTTGAAATGGATCTCGGCCTTGCTAGTGATGGGATGCATGGGGAGCTCTGGGGACTTGAGGGACTGGCTCTCATTCTATGAGGATAGAGTTTGTGAAGTTTGAATGGGAGAGGAGGTGTATACCTTTCTCTCCATGTGAACTAACTAAAGAAGTTAGTTTAGGCTGAAGTAGTTGGTCGGCTGGTGGGGGTGGCTAGAAATCACAAGAGATTAATGAGGCGAAGGTACCCTAATGGCTCAACGAGTTTGGCAGCCTGAGGTGAAGTAGCCATGTCATGGGGGTTAGACCAAGGATTAACCAAGGTGAGGGTGAACTCTCTTTGGTCAATGGATGAGTTCAATAGCTTTGGGTCACATCTAATCAGCAAGGAGGAGCTCAAGGCATGCTAAGGTGGTTGCCCAAGACAAAAGGAGGGCATAAACCTTCCTATTTTGGGGTTTTCTCTTATTTGGTTAGCTTAGTTCACTTGGTTTGGGATGAACTAGGTTCACTTTAGGTAGGTCTACTTGGACAGGTTAAGTGGGACCTAAATATGAGTCATGCAAAGTTTGGTTGGGTTTGAACTTGGTTTGGTTGAGTTTAGCTCAATTTAATATATATATATATATATAGGTCAATTTGGGTTCAAATATGTTAAGTTGACTAATTGACCAAACTAAATTAGAACAAAAGGGATATTAGGTTAGGCTTAAATGATAATTTAGAACTTATTAGTGCATTTGATTTGATTTAATTTAGATTTGACTCATATATGTTAAATCGATCAAATGAGTTAAGTTGACTAATTTGATCAAATTGGCCAAATTGGATTGGATGAGGGTTGAGTCACATTTGATTGATCATTTGACATTAATTGGATGCTTTTATTTGAATTGATTTGGTTTAGAATAAGTTTCAATTCAATTTGACCATTTATGTCAAATTAGGCTAAATGGGGCAATTGGGTTGGGTTGATCAAATTAGCTTCAAATGGTGGTTGGAGAGTGTTCGATAATCAATTTAGGATTGATTGAAGGAATTGGTTCAATCCAATTTGGTTTGGATCAAGTTTTGGCTCAATTAGGATAAATTGGATTAGGTGGCCAAATTGGCTCAATCGAGTTCAATTGATTGCAATTAAGTGATTAATCAAAATTATTAAGCATTTTGGAAGAGATTGAATAGATTGATTTGGCCCAATTTGACCTTTTAGATCAAATTGGGTCAAATGGGCCAATTATCATGATTGGGTTAATTAGGGTCAATTGTGGGGGAAGGATATGTTCAATGATGTATTTGGATTTGATTGGTAGCTTTGATTGCATCAATTCTCCATTTGGACCTTTAGGCCAAATTGGGTCAAGTTGGGCTAAGTGAATTAATTGATCAAATTCGATTGATTGGAGTGAGCTAGGATGTTCAATTAAGCATTAAAATGAACATGATGCTTGGATTGACTCAATTTGGCTTAAATCAAGTTTAAATATCTTTTTGCCCTATATGGTTCATTTGGGTTAACTTGAGTAGGGTTCAATTTGGTTCAATTTGAATCAATTTAATTCAATTGGATTATAATTAATGTTCAATCATATTTAATTGAAATTCAAATGAGTTTGGGTGAGTTAGATTAATTTTGGATTTTGGTCTTTTAATCCCAAATGGGTAAAATTGGGTCAACATAGCCATTAGAACAAATTGACTCTTAATAAGGTAAATTAGGTTTGAAATCAATTAGTTCTAGTGAAGGTTTATTTTACGATCAACTAGTTTGGTTTTGGGAAATTAATTTTGTATGGAATTTGATTTGGGTTTGAGATAGATAAATATCTAACCTAGGTCAGGGTCTAACCTTAGAGTTAAGGCTTTCGAGTCTTTTAGCCTTAGGTTAATGTTCACTAACCTCTAGAAGTGTTCTAATTCTTGGAAGACCTTAGTGCCTAGATATAATCCTAAGTCTAAGGAGATGATTGTGAACCTCACTCTAAAAGTGAGGTCAATAGAAATCATATTAAACATAGTAAAATAAGATGTTAGATAACTAGAGATAAAAAAAAGCACACTGAGTAGATCTTTTAAGTCCGCTCCTCGTGGTCTTGTACTACTTCCTCGTGAAAATATTCAACATCCCCCTTTGAAAATCCTTGATTGTTGATCTCCTTCTCTTGCTCTTGCTTAAAAAAATACTCATTCGCACTACACTTACACATGCTCATAACACTTAGAGTGTCACTCTCTAGGTGCTTCATAAAGAACCACATACACACTCACCCTCTTGCTAAGAAAAATAACAAAAATCTAGAAAGAAGATCATTTTCTCTTGGAAATGTCCCCTACATATAGCCTAAATACAACCCTAGTCGATTGTCTAGATGATCCTGCCATAACTACCCTAATTTTTTTTTTTGAAACCGTCATAAATTTATTCTATCAGGCCATAGTGCTATGACACTATTAATGCAGTGTAATAGTGCTTGAAGTTATGTTGTAGCATTGCTTATCCAATGTTGTGATGCTATGCTTTTTGCTTCTACCTCATATTTTTTTCTCTAGTATAGTGCCGCAATGCTACTTATGCAGTACCTATACGCTGAGCTTGTTGAAATACTATCCTAAAATGAGTTTGATCTAGAACCACAATGCTACTGATATAGTGCCTAGACGCTAGCCTTACTATAAAATTGCTCCAATTAATGTTGTTTACAACACCATGACGTTAGGCCTAAATTTCTTTTTTTTTTTTACTTTTTTAATAATTTCTCTATTATAACACAAACTATACTTAAAATAAATATATTTTAATAAAAAAATCACATGATAAAGGCATTAAAATTACATGAAAGTTTTACAATTTTAACACTTATTAGTGTATGTGTGTTTCAACTAATCTCTATATTGCAGACTTGTTTATGATTTTATTTAAGTATTTTAAAAGTAATTTTAGTAATACTAGGTTAGAACCATGAGGTTTATAATGAGTAGTGGCTAGAAAGTGTAGACCTGAGAGACCCTATGAAGTCTAACGCATCCACACCATGAAGATAAAAATGAAGACCTTATAGGCTATTTTTTATACTTAGTTCTAGGTCGGGCTGTATAAGGGCAGAGCTTGATTACCCTTTTTTTTTTTAAGGTGTATAGAAAAACCCTACAATAGCAACCTTTTATTATAATATTTTGATTTATTTGGTGTGTTTATATTATTTGTACAATAAAAATAGTATGCTTCCATATGTTTCTTTTTATGATTGTTTATGATTATTGAATGTTGTTCTAGATTTTGATTGGCTCTTAGAAATTAAAAATTTCACTCCAACTAAATTAATCAACTTAAATTAAAAAAATTAATGCAATTCATAGTCTCTTTTAAAGTCGTAGGCATAAACAATAAAAATGATTAGGAACCTTAAGTATATAGTGTATAATCATAATTCATCTTATACTTCATCCCTTGAAATGAGAGTCTTTGCTCATTGCATAAAAAGGTGGAGTCCATCCATTATGGATAGACACCCTTGGGTGAAGATCATGTCTCCCATTGATTCGACCCATAATCCGATTTCATCATGCATATCAACATATTTGCACCCTCAAGCTTTATCAATAAATAAAATTGCATGTCTAAATATATAAAACTTGATTTTTTTGGATTAATTAGAAGAATTTTTATGCCTATCATGATCCTAGAATTTATGAAATGAGTCTAGGTTCTTAGATTACTTTCTTAATAAACAACAGCCTAGCCATCTTATATTATGTACAACTTGGTTGTATGATTTGAAAGCATAGGTGGTGTTAGCTGACAACCCATCTAGGCTGGTTGTAGTCCAAAAGAGATAAGTTCACATCCCTTGGTAAGAATATGTCAATATATCTCAATTTCCCTCCTCGTTAGAATAGATTTTGTTTCTAACATATGTTAAAGCACTATTAGTTATACGTTATAAGGATGCTGTTTCTCCTTTAAGGATGCCTGTTTCTCCTTTCCTATGGGTATAAGTCCTAATCTCTTAAGCATTCTCATAGTCTTATGCTATTAGAATATAAGTCCTAGTATTCTGATAAATTATCAACTCAAAATAAATATAAATATAACTTTTAAATATATAAATCCTAACTATAGGATAGATTGAAATGTTTATTAGGATTCTCGGTATCAAAGCACTTTCTACTTATCCTTCTTTGAAATCTATTACGAACTATTCCTATTTGAACTATCCCATTTGACTTCCATATTTAGCAGTCTTGACACAAACTTTAAAATCTATAAAGATAAAGAGTTTTCTTAGAAGATTCATGTATTATAAGATGTAATTAACTATGAGAGCTTGCAACAACAAGGAACTTATAACCCAGGTAAAATAAAACATGTTTTAAATCATTCAAGTAAGGCAGAAAAAAATCTCTAATACACATAAATATATCAATCTTTAAAGTCCTTATTAAGAGATTGAATTCATCATAGAGTGATATCTCTACCTCTCAAGATAGTATATTATTATTTGATGTCATATTCAATCACTTAGCAAGGAACCCTCATGATCTACGTGGTGTCAGATTTTTAATCATCTCATTTGATCATTGACAAGGATTAAGTAATAATTTTCATAGAATGCCAAATAATGATTTGTTGTTATCTTGATCACTCTCTTGATATAGGAAAGATCAAGTGATTAAGAAGTTAGGTATCAAATGTCGGTCATGATAACCTCCAAAAGATAGTCAATAAGAAATGTCTTTAGTCAAATGACCAAGGGTTTTTAGTTTAGTTATTCTCTAATAAGAAGGAAGATTAATCTATCAAAAAGATAGGTTTTAGATGTTAGTGGATGTTGGGTACTAATCATTAGGTGACATATGTTATTAAGTAAATATGACCTCTTAGAGAATTCGAGAGTGAATTAGAGCTTTTGAAAAAAAAAAATTAAAGAAAGGATGTGCAAAATTTAAAGCACAATTTTACTAGCTTGAAATAAATATGTAAAGTTATAAATGATGGATGAATAACTAAGTAACAAGAGAAACCTAATCAAATAATAAAACTTATAGGATTTGATCAAGTAATGAGCAATGCATTCAAATAAATAGATTTTTGATAGAAAATCTTATGTGATTTTATCTTTAACCTAATTGCATTTATGTCTAGGTAACTCTTGGGATAATTATTCACTAGCTGAAAAAAGCTTTGCAAACTTCGTCTAAGGTGATAAAAGATAATACAACTAATGTGTTTTTTTAACAATCCAAACTAAGACTTCATTTGGGGTAACTTTTCGAATCTAGCTTTCTGAAAGCTACTTTTTTTAACATAGTTGAATATAGTCTGGGTAATTGGGTTTTAGCTATGTTTTGGAACATCTGTATTCAAAAAGTTGTAGCTTTTAAATTGACCTAGTAGAGTATGGTGGCTATAAAAAACCTATAGTTTGACTTTTTCAAAATAAAAAGAATTGCAATACCCAGCATAGCTTTTTAGACATCAATTTTTTTTCTACAATAGTACCACAACTATGTTTCCAAACAGCTACAACTGCACCAAAAGGACCCTAAAGGCATGAGGCTTCATATGAGTTCTTAAAAATTTAGGATTTGTTTAAGATCATTTTTTGTTGTGTTTTTACTTTTATTTTTTATCTTTTTCAAAAACATAATTTTTTATTGTGCTTTTTATGCATTTTATTTTTTTATAAATAAATCATATTTTAAAGAAATCTCAAGATAACTTTTGATGGTTTGAATAGTTTTAAAAATAACTATCATTATCAAACATATTTTATTTCAAATAAAAATAAAAATAAATAAAATAAAATTATAGTAATAAATAGAAGTGATCTCAAACAACTCTTTAGCCAATGAAAATCTTGAGAAATTATTTCTATTATTTAGAAAGTAATGCAACAAGCCTTTGTTAAACACAAAAAATGCAATAAGAAATGGACCTATGTAATCTTCCAACACCAAATCACCATACAAATCTAAATTACTTATAACTAATTTTGCATTTTAATCACCTGTAATATATTATTTGATTTCATCTCTTGAGAAGCTGAAAGAAATTTGGCATTGAGAGAGTTTAGAGAGAGAGAGAGAGAGAGAGATTTCAAATTTTAATATTTAAAACATTAGTATTTTCATTTCTTTAGCTTAGGGCACATCTAGAGGAGTTAAAAACAATTTGAGAAGCTTTTAATCTAATCGGCAAGTTTGAAAAGCTAAAACTCATAATAGGAAACCATACATCCACTGTCAAAGCAATAATTATTATTGTAAAAAGTAGATAATCTAAAAACTCACAAAGGAGCAACTTGTCCCATCGATGGGTTTATTAGCAAGCTTATTGGTCTTGTGAAGAGGTTAAACTTGTTTTACAAAACTTTTCCTTTTCCTTACACTTAAGTAATTATGGATGAATGTGATGATTTTATCATATGTACAACCTTTTTTCTTTGTTGATATCTATTTTTATAGAGACAATTATGTAATTATTGTTTTTATAAAAATAATTTTAAAATATAAAGGCCATATAAATACCTATAAGATTTAGAAATTGAATGAATGAAGCTGAACCCTTAGTGGTGTTATGAAAAATTCAAATATAAAGCCTGAAGACTTACATGTCAAAAATAATTTTCATATGGATCAAGGTCGGGTTGTATTATGGTAGAGCATTTATATTTCTACACTATTTTTTTAGGTGCACTATATAATCCAACCACATTTGGCTTTTCTTTATGATTGTTTTACTTTTGTTTTCTATGCATGCTTGCTTACTTAAAGGAGCTACATTGAAACTATATATTTTTTTAGGGTTTTTGTTTTTCAAATTGTTTTATATAGATTGGTTTGGATTTAGAGTCTATTTGGGGTAGTTGCAATGATCTAAAATGAAATTGCTATCAAAAAAGTTGTTGTGGGTATTACATCTTTTTTTATTTTAAAAAAGTAAGACTCTAGCTTTTTGATAGTCATTACACTCTTCTAGGTTAAATTGAAAAAATACAACTTTCTCACAACAGATTCTCCAAAATATATCCAAAATGCAATTTCTAAATGGCATTATAGTACATTTTTGTATCACACTGCCATCGTTGCCCCAAATACACCCTTATTATGATAGGAGACTTTGAAGGATTTTAACTTTCAACTTATAACTTAAATAACTTCTTAAAACAACTATAAGGTAATAAAAATATTTTAAATTTTTTAAAACCATTATTTATAATCAATGTTTGTGATTATTTTGCCCACAAAGATGTGTTTATATAAGAAAATTAGCATCAAACTCTATTTTAATTGATGAACAAGTACGCATTACCATATAAATCATATATTAAAAATAATAATATTTTATGTAAAGACTAGATAGTAAGAAAACTATAGCAGCTAGAAGCATTACATACTCATATGATTGAGCAGCTTGGATTCAGTCGTAAGTCATAAATCCAAAATTTCTTTTAAAAAAAAATAATAATCTATCTTGCATTGCATAAATGCTTGACATTATGATCTCAAAGTGATTAGATCATTTTGTTTGGTACTCATTTCTAAGTGAGATTATAAGTCAAATAAAGTATGGTTGCTTGAACTCTGAGTAAAGTGGAATGTTTTAAGTCCCTTATACTATCTTGGTGGCAATTCTCTCTTTAATTATGATATTTGTGGTTGATAGTTTCATGATTGCTCTTGATAATTCATCACATCTTGTGTCTTTTTCAATTTTATTTAATGAAATATAAGTCCCAAATTTTTTATAAAATTAATAACCATTTAAGAGGAAATATTTGGTTGATGGTTGAGATGTGGGAGCTTTAGGAGGCCTTAGAACATGCTCCAAAATAAGGGTGTGAGTCAAGTCGATTCTTGAGCCAGCATAAACTCAGCTTATTAGTTGTGAGCCTAACTTGATGACCTAACAAGCCAAGCCTCAACACATTAATTTACAAGCAAGCTCATTTAGAAATTATTAATATAAATTTATTTAAAATATATTAGAATTGAATAATTTATATATACAATTATTTAAAAAATATAAAAATATATATTTTTAATATGAAATATTTTTTTCTAATTACTGATTTTTTATTTTTTTATTATAATAATTATCAGAAGAATTAATTTATCCATTAATATTAAATGAGTAGGTTTATGAGCCAATTAAAATTCATAAAATAAAGCTCAAGATAGAGAAGTGTGAATTATTTCATGTGTGTGTTTAAAGTGATTGGATCTTAGTTTTATAATTCTAGGTTTTTATTTATTTATTTATTTATTATTGTTATTATTATAATTTGAAAGAAATGATAGTGGTAATCTTTTATTTTTTTACTCGCCATTATGAAAGTGAGAGAGAGAGAGAGAGAGAGAGAGAGAGAGGCATTTGTTTTTATTAAATGCATAAAAATTGTGTGATATGTATGTAAGTCTTCCTAATAATTAAGTCAAAAAGCTCGTTATTTGTAATGCTTTAGAACTGTTATGTAGCTAGTGTTTAGCTCGTTTGTTAACTAAACTAACAGAAAACATTTCAATTTCGATATATAATGACATGAATCATTTGTTCGATGTTCTCGATTTAGCTCGAAAAATTATATTATATTATATTATATTATTATTATTATTATTATTATTATTATTATTTATTACTATTATTATTATTATTGTATTACTATTATTTTATTTATTACTACTATTATTATTATTATTATTATTTTTTTTACTATTATTTTTTATTTATTATTATTATTATTTATTACTATATTATTTATTACTATTATTATTGTTGTTATTATTATTATTATTATTATTATTATTATTATTATTGTTATTATTATTATTATTATTATTATTATTATTATTATTATTATTATTATTATTATTATTATTATTATTATTATTATTATTATTATTATTATTATTATTATTATTATTATTATTATTATTATTATTATTATTATTATTATTATATACATAGGAACAAACTTACATATCATAAATGCAAGCATGGCTTAGTGGTTAAATTTTTTGTTATGCAAAGATTAGGGTTGAATCCTCCTCATCAAAAGCTTTGTTGTTGAACAATTGCGTGTTATTTCGTTAGCTTTAGTTAAATGAGTCGTACACGAATAGATATTTCAAGCTCGATATATAAACGAGCCGAACACGAACAAGAGTTCTATTCACTCAAGCTCGGCTCGTTTACACCCCTACTAATAATATAATGTAGATTTAATGATAAAATTTATTAAATAAAGATTAATTTGTCGATTATTTATTAAAAAATCAGTAAAGTAGCGATTAGCTTTAGTAAGAAAAATTAATTTGGCTTATTAATAAAAAGTTAGGGAAATTTTTTGGATTTAATTGTCTTCATACGTTACTAATTGATGAACAGAATAAGGAACTTATTTATTTAATTATATAATGGTTAATAGAATTATTATAGATAAATCATGCTAATTAATTAATAGATAATTATTAGAAATAAATAAATGCAATTTTATATGCATTAAATAATAGTCAAATTATTTTTAAATATTTTTAAAAATTTAATTATAGCATTAAATTACATGATTCATTATGCTTAGTGATCATTAATTTTATTAAAATGATAAACCATTATAAGTACTTACAAAATTATTTTGATGAAAGTTAATTAATCAATTTTGCTAATTGTTTTTTGTAGCATATTAATTAATTTAATATAGTCAGTTTAATTAAGTATTAAATGCTTTGAATATATTTACTAATTAGGTTAATGAATAATTAAAACAGCTTTGTAACTCAATTTCAAGTACATCCAAACGCTTACATCCACAAAAAATAGCTTTTATATTATTGCATATTAGGCAATTTGTAGTAAGAGATGGAGAGAAGAGTTTTGGTTATATACAAAGATCCTTCATACGAATAGATTAAAAAAACATAAAAGACACTAAGATATTTGCATAGAAAGTCATAAAGAAAAAAAAATCACCGAGATTGAACTAGTTAAAATGAATATCTTTATATTTGAGGTTACAAAATTTTATTATTCTTTATAATTAAAGAAGATGAGAGTATAAAATTAGAAGCGCTTGTTCATTTTCTATGATTTTAGTATAGGTAGAAGAGGATGATGATGACAGACAATCACAATGGTTGAGCGATGATGGTCAGACGAAGATGACTAAGTGATGACAATTGAACAATTTTGATCAATGATGGTAGTCAGGCGATAGTAGTCAATTGACGATGGTTGGTGGTCATTGATGTTGGTCTTTAGGTAGAGCTCTAAAGTCTTTTAGATCTCTAAGCTCTCTTCAAATCTAAGTTTATTGCTTGCATGTGGAGAATTGACTCTATTTATTATTTTTGTGAGTGATAATATAGTTATTTTAATAGATGTTCTAAAATACTTTGACAAAAGTCTTGTGTTAATTCATTTGATTATAAATTATTCATTCAATAATTAAGTACCATATCTTAGACTCTTTAAACTCCCCTCATTAAGATATTCAATTTCAACATAAGCACACATGATTGACCTCACTTTTAGTGAGGTTGACACTCATCACTTCTTAGATCTAGGATTTCAATCTAGGCACTAAGGTTTCCTCACTTAGATATTAAGACACTCTTAATGATTAGAAGGATGCCCAAAGCAAACCCAAAAGTTCATGGGACTCAACCCTAGCTAGTGAACCCGACCTAGCCCAACTGACCAAATCTTCACACTTCAAAACAAATTGATTGTTATCCAATCCTAACCTTAAACATAACCCAATCAAACATAAATAAAGCACTATTGGCTCAAAATAGGCTAATTATCCCATTTAGTCCGAAGACCTATTTAGCCTATTTAAGTCACCATGACCTAAATCTTAATAAAGCTAAATTGTCAACACAAAACATCAGTGAGACCCAAACCAAGCCCAATTAAAGTCTAGTTTGACCAAATTGACTCAATTAATCCAAGTTTACCTATTTGGGCTCAAAGAAGGCTAAACCCATAATTAACTTAAACTATTTGAAATTAACCTTTCCTAAGACATCCTAAATATCATTTGAACTTGATTGAAGCTTAAGGAAGACTCAATTTGGCCAATTGGCTCACCTAGCCTAGGTTAGGACAATTGAGCCCTTTCAGGCCAAAACCAAATTCAAGCCAATTCAAACCAAATTGAACCTACCCAAAGCTTTACAATCACCACAAACACATGATTGAATATTTCTCATGTCTAATTGCAACCCAATTTGGCCAATTGAATCACTTAACCCAAATAGGCCTAAGTTATCTACATTGAACAAAAATCCAAATTAACCCAATTTGAATCAAGTCAATCATTTAAAAACATCCAAAAGTGATTATTGAACATAATCCAACCCTTAATTGGGCCCAACTTAATCAATTTAGTCATATGACCTATCCTAGCTCATTTCAAACCCACATGAATTACTTTGAATCAAAACTAAACCTAAGTAGATTCAAACCAACACATACTGTCAATTCCAAATTGATTTCTAAACACAATTCAATAACCAATTTAACCTAATTTGGCTAATTAACCCAAATGATGTAATTGAACCCATATGAACTAAATTACATTCCAATTCAAATTAGACCAAACTAATTCCTCCAACATATTTCAATTCATCATTTGAAATATAGTCCAATAACCTCTTGGGCATAATTTAGTTGATTAGTCAACCTAACCCAATTAGACCTAAATTGACCAAAATGAATCCAATTGAGTCAAACTAAGTCCAAACCTAATAAAACTTAGCATGATTTATCATTAGACCTCCTCCAACCTACCTAAGTGTGTCCAACCTCTGGTGAACTCGATTAGCTCAAATCAAGTGAACTAAGCTCCCACATAAGACAAAATCTCAAAATAGTAAAGTCCACTCACCTCCTTTGGGTAAGGCAGCATCCTTAATATTTTTTTTAGCTAACCCCAGCTATGCCAAGCTGACCCAAATCTAGTTTACCCTACTATTGATCTAGACAATCCATTGCCATAAGTTGACAAAGCTTAGTTCAACCACCTTGGCTTATTCATCTCACCCAAGTGCCTCAGATTTTTCTAGCCATTAAGAGTGTAAGCTCATTTCTGGCCTCACCTACTGCATGACTTACTAGCAAAGGCTGAACCACTCCAAAAGGTTGGTTCACATGGAGAGGAGGATATACCCATCCAAAGACACCAAACTCAACACACACCCTCACACAACTCTTAAAGCTAGTACTTGAGTTTTCCATAGCTCCTTTTGCACCTTATTATCGATGATGTTAAGTTACCCCAAATCTGACCATCCCTCATACCCACCTACATCAAACCTTCACCAAATTTCAATTAACAACCCTTCACCCTCCTCACATCCCCATTAGCTCAAACAAAATAATTCTTGTTCAATTCGAGAACCATATGTAGGAGTTCGATCAAACTTTGGCAAGAAGTGGCAAAGCTTGGTCTTGAGAGAAACTAGTGAGAAGGCCAACAACCATCATCTCAACAAGGCTTTGTCTCTTCAAGGCAAAGATTTCTCAATCGTTGGTGCTGCTAGATATTAACTTCTGCAAGACATACTCCTTAAATTGTAGAGAAGGCCTCTACTTATTTGGGGTTTTATTAAGTGAAATTATGTCTCATTAGAATATAACCATAAGGAACCTTGAATTTTCTTTTTTGATCTTAATGGAGTTGGTTTGAGTGTAATTTAAGCCATGTTTAGTTTGAATCAATTGGCAAAAGATGAATAGTATTCATCTCTCACTAAAAGTAAGAGACGGATCATAGGCCGTCTATTCCACATGATTAGAAAGGATAGGCATGATAAATCATGAATAATAATATCTTATTTAACCTTATTAAACCATGGGATTAATCATAGTGATTTTATCTTTGATCAAACAGCTTGAGATGATAACCAACCAACTTAGTGCCAAACAGGATGGTTATAATAACCAATCTTATGGCGCCACTAGTAAAGTGTTGCTGAGTCAGTAGCCATTGGTGTAATTAATTAATTAAGATTTTATTGAGTGTTAATTAATCAGAGCTTTAAAAGTACAATTAATTGTAGAAAAATCTTAAAAAGTGTAAACAAATATTCTATGGAAAGCTTAAACATACGAGAATTAGTGAAAAAAAAACATGTCCAAATTTTATTAAATAAATCTAGACTAATTAGGATTTAAATATTTTCATTAATGTTATAATTAATCTTTAATTACATGGCCAAATGGCTTGAAATTTTAATAAACATTCCTTGGAATGATCCCTACCTCCCATGATTATTTCAAGTCAGTTAGGTGAGTATTTTAGGAAACATGTATTTTCAAATCTTAATTATCCAATTTAGTAATTAATTAAATTAGTAAATCATTAAAATTATTTGATAATATCTAAATATGTTAAACTAACTTAATGATGATCAGAGAAGATTATTATGACCTCTAATACTAATTAATTCTCAAAATCATTTTTAATAGGTTTTTATTAATTATACTAAGACTTAGAAAATTCATAATTAATTATATATGTCTCCACAAATTATGATTAATCCCTCTTTATGCCCAGCTAATAGAAAGATTTTTAATAAAATCAAAAGACCCAATTGATTTGAGGTAATTTGTGTGTATACTAATACAAGGTTTTTCTCATTTATTTAATTAGCCATAAATTATAAGCTTAAGTATATTAGAATGCTTATAATGTGTTTCATTTATATTGATGCATTACTTTTATAAAATTTTTATAATTTTTAGGCTTATACTTCATGTCTAATAAAATTTTGTTGAGTCTCTTTAGACCCAATTATATTAAATAATTATTAAATCCTAATTAAATCATAAAAATCAATTGTTTAACTTTTAAATCAATTAATGAACAAAGAGGGTTGTGTGATAATTTTAGAGTATAAAATCTTCTGAAGTAGTCCTAAATCACATTAATCCAAATGATCTATGTATAAAAGCTTCATTAGGTTTAAGTGGTGCTATGATGATGTGATTAGCCTTAGAATTAATGGTTTAAGTAGATAGTATTATGAAACTTACTCATTTTCTTCATCAACATATATATAATCAATATTCATTTTCATTCATATTTAGAATTTAAATTACTACACTTATGTCATGATAATTTTTAATACATACATATATACACAATGAAGATAATTAAAATATAAAATCATGTGTATAATTAGTGCATCCCTAAGGTATATAGTTTGGACACCCAAGACATAGGGTTAATGGTTTGAAGGAGGTTTTGACCTCATATTTCTAGTTTAATAATAGCACATACCTATAAAATGTGAAGAGAAATACATATACAAATTAAATTATTTTTTAAACTTATAGTTATTAAAATTCTTAATTTAACATATTCATTTTCATATGTATATACATATATAAATAGAGCTAGCAAGTATATAGTCAAGACACACAAGATCACCGAGTTATTGGTCCAAATGAGGTTTTGATCATGTATTTCTAGTTTAACAATGACATGTACTTGCAATTGCTAAAGTGTACATGTATGAATGTGCATATGTGTATGTGGTGTTCATTTTCAGATGCACTGGGTGGACACCATGCAGATTATATGGGGTACTTATTGAAGTGATTGGGTGTGATATTAAGGTATGACATACTATATAAAAACATAGAACAACACCCTACAATGAACCAAATCACCTAATAAGGACTCCTAAGGCATGATGGGTTTTAGATACTTTATTTTACTTTACTTGAAAAAATAATAAAGGTTCTTTAGTTATGGAGGCAAACCTCCATAGTTAATTACTTCCTAGGAAATGGGATTTCCTAAGAAAACTCTCGATTAAAATAGTCAATTATTATCTCCAAAGATTTTAACGTTAAAACTATCAATGAATTTGCTATTTTGGAAAATCAAGTGAGATTGTTCAATTGGAGAGACTTATTTTTGAATCCAAAGAAAAATAAGTATGAAATGCTCATGATTCTAGGAAGCCTAGTGAGCACTCTAATCTATCATATGGTGAGACTTTATATGTTTGAATGAGAGGAGATATTTTGTTTGAATGGAAATTTTATTAGATTGTTAGGACTTATAATCCATCAGCACAAGATTGTGGAGATGACTAAGAGGAGAGGATTTATGCTCATAGCCCAAGAGAAATAACCAACCTCATATTCTAAATCTAGAGAGCTTTAGCACAAGCTAACAGCACGACCTAAATCTAAGCGAAAAAGTGACATAATAGTTTACTAACATAAGAGAGAGTAAACTGTCCGACTCTTCTAGACTTATAATAGGCTGGAGTGGCCGCCAGCTAACACCTCCTATGATTGAAAACCATGCAGTCTAGTCTTATAAAATTACAAGATGGCTTAAGATATTATTTAATTGGAAAGAGACTAGAGTCTTAAACTCACTCCCTAAGAGACTAGAACATGTTTAGTTGAACTTATAACTTAATCTAAAAAAATGCAATATCTTTTCAAAGGTTAGATTATTTTGATGCATTCATTTGGACAAAGGCTTTGAGATATCTTGTGCCTAAATGCATGATGGAATTAAAATATTGGCTAAATTAGTAGGAGGAGGTGTTCTCCACTATAAGGGATGCCTTCATAGTCAAGCATGCCCCTATCATGAAAAGAATGGAGACCCTCCATATTCAAGAGTGAGACAATATGTTATGCATGATTTTAGATATGCAATATATAGCTAAAGGGTTGTTAAATCTTTTAATTATCTTTATTACAACCTAGGCTTTAAAATGAGATTATGAGTTATTTTAAATTTTAATTAAGAATTGTTAGTTGGGTAGATAAATTAATTTTTCTCTAAGAGCCTACCGCATCCAGGCCACACATTCAAACATCAATCATAAAGAAACTATGAAAAAGATGCAATTCTATTATGCAATCTAAACACAACAACAACCAAACATGTATTGATTCCTTAAAAGAATAAGAGGCCGATGCAGCCAGGTACCACCGTACACCCCAGGAAAGAGAAAGTTGGGCAGCTGAGCACTAACCTTATAGAACCCAGAATTACAAAATAATATATAACAATTTAGAATTGAATACATGCTATGGGGGTCTTCATTCTTGACTTCTGCTTTCTTTTTTTTATTTGATTTGCTTCAAGGCATCACAAGGCACCCCAGGACTAAGTCTTCTGGATACTACTCATCCTAATCCCCATAACACTAATCCTAATTCCTATTAAAAAATTACATTTTATGGAAAAGTAAATCTAATTGCACATGTAAAATAGATATTAGCTAAACATACATACAATCCCTAAGTAGTTATATTTCATAATTTGGACTTAACACCCTGCACATGGGTAACCAAGCTCACCTATCCTAATATAGATTATGCATAGGGGCATAAGCAACCTGCAAATTGAGCATTTATATTTATTTTTTTAGTGGCCCCTTAAGCACAATCCCTTACCAAAAGCAATATTAGGTTACCAACGGCCTAATATACAATCTACGATCCATATTCCCAACATCCAGTCTAAAACATTACATCATAAAATAAAACATATCATCATTACATGCACCATCCTAACCTAAAGTTAGAAGTGATGACATAGCATTTTAATGTGTGTGCTTAGGCTTTATGTGGTATGTCTTAGCTAGGCTTTTGGATTATGATTTTCTAAGTTTGGAAAATTGTTTTAAGTTAACATGTTGGGTGATTTCATTTTAAGTTGTTTAGGAGTTTAGTGAGTTTTAAGTTGAATTTTGTTTTGTTTCATTTGATTTACACTTAGCATCTAAGTGTTATAAAGAGAAGAAAGAGGCTTAACCTCCTTCATCCCTATCCTAAGTTGATTCCTAAAGGCACATTTTTATGATTTAGTTTCATTTAGTGAATGATTTATTAAATATTTTATTAGTCCAAAGTTAAGGTTAACCTTAAAGAATCCTATTCAACATGAAAGGCATCTTTAGATTAATGTGGTTGAATTACATTCACATAGAATATGTTGAACCATTCCTTTTCATCACCCATAATATGCATATGATGTAACACTTAGTATTCTTGCACATGCAATATATTTTTGGCACACTCAAATGATTATGGGTGCATATGTTTTTTTTTAATAAAAAAGAGGATTTCATTCACTACTTAAGTACACAAACACATGTATGAAATATAAGCAAGTATGTTGCATTGTTAAACTAGGAAAGTGAGATAATCAATGACCTCCTTGGGGCTACTTAATGCTTCAAATTCCCGGGATGTCCAGACTATAAACTCACTATCTTAAATACATATGAATATATACATGATTAAAAGAATGAAAATCATGCTAAAGATTATATTATATTTGATTGAATTATTTATTCATGTGAATTAAAGCTCTATCCAAATTCTAATACAAATATACATGGGAATGAAGTCAAACAAGTACGTGTCATTGTTAACCAGAGAAGTGAGGTAATCAAATGACCTCTTGGGGCTACTTAAAGCCTCGTATTCTCAGGATGTCTAGACTATATACTTATTATCATTCAAACATATGTAAATTAATAAATAAGTGTAGGAAATAAAGCTAAACTTCAAATGTTTAAGCTATAAACACGTGCAAATCCTATGTATATAGACATAGCTAATGTCACTCCACATTTCATTATCCATTTATAACTTTTTGGAAAGTAATTTTAAATTTATTAGAGATAATAGCCACACATGTAATAAAATTTAAGCCAACACATGCAATTTTACATAAGTAAATTCATTTGATTATTTGACTTTGAAAGTATAACATGACATATAACATTTAAAGTGATTGAAGTGGAATGACCAAACATCTCCACATGATTCATTAAACTACATTAATCCCTAAGGATAATCACATTAAATAAGATTACTTAAAAAGAAATAAAGCTTCTTATTAATTTTGATTTTGGATTTTGATTGAACTTAAAGAGAAGAGATCATTTTCTATTTTCCATCCAATGTTAGTAATTTAATATCTTAAAGGAAAGATAATTAAGTGATTTTTATGATTTAATTAAGTTGACTCATTAAGTAATAATTTAATTCCCCTTTCTTATGCTTCTCTAATTCAATTAACCATTTAATCATGAGCCACAAATGATATGAACATGAGAGAAAATAAAAGTGCAATCCTCCAGAAGGGCCTAATGCAATTGACTCATGATTAGAGATTAATTAAGTTAAAGAATCTAATTAAGTACTCTTATGATTTTCCCATACTTATGGGCTAATCATAATTTATTTAAGGGTCTTTATTTTATTAAACACCTAAAGGGGGACCCTTAATTTAATGTTGATTATCTGAAGGGATCAATAATTTATTTTGATTTGATTTAATTTGGCCATTAATTAATTAATTCCTTAATTAAGCCATGTATTAATTAACTCTCTTTAATTAAATGAATTTGGAGAAGTAATTAGGAATGATGTCCTAATCACTCTCCCTCATCATCTAGCTGTTAATTAATGATTAATGAATTTAATTAATAAATTTTTACTATTTAGAATTTTAATTAATCATTAAATTGATTAGGAGAGGAAATAAGATTTGAATTTCAAATTTCCCTAATTACATAGCCAATAAATCCCAAGAAATTTATGAGAGGCAGAGATCATCCCTGTAAATCATCATACCAAATTTGGGATTAATTTCCCAAGTAATTAGGGCTTAATTAAGTTAATTAAGAAAATATTCAAACTCTCATTAAGCTTTAATCACTATTCAAAATTAAATGAAATTATTTTTATTGAATTCTCTCTTGTTTAACCTTTTTAAAATATATTTATTTGTATTTTTTTGGATTTTTTTATAATTAGTTATGATTTTATAAAATTTTAGCCAATTAATTACAATTTAAACACTAATTAATCTCTAATCCTATCGGTTCCATGCAGGCATCTGATGTGGCAGTGCTTTCCACATGACATCATGGGATTGGCCACTTAAATGCTTTGACCACATCATACATGCATATGTATAAGAGTTTTAAGTGAGTACGATGCCATTATTTTCTATACCAGGGGCGTTAGGTATAAGTCATACTTAGGGCTACTTAAAGCCTCGTAGTCCCGGGATGTCCAGACTAATATATCACTTTTCTCAAATACATATGAATGTACAAAAAGAACCACATGAATAGGAAATCATGCAAGAAATTATGTTTGATTTGGTTATATGATTTACATATGTGATATAAAATTCTTCCTAAGTCTTAACATGGAGATGCATAGGAATAGATTTAGGCAAATGTTGTGTTCTTTTCAAATGAACTATACACTTGCAAATCTTATGTGAATCCATGTTAAGATAGGGAAAGAGAACTTCATATTACACATCTTATACTACTATCACATGTTTATAGATATTTGTAATTAACATTACTTCATTTATAATAATTGATTTATAGGTTTTGAAAATAGCTTTTGATTTAATAGTGATAATAGCCACACATATTTAATTTAAGTCAACACATGCAATTTGACATAAAAGAAAATATTTTCATTAATTAATTTCTAAAAGAAATGAATGCATTATTTCATATGGAAAGCAATATTTAGCATGCTTTGAAAGAAATAAAGAAACATAAGTACATGATCTCATTCATTCTAATTAATTTCTATGGGCAATCATTCTAAATAAGATTATTTAAGATGAACCAAAGTTCTTTAATGACATTTTCAATTTTGAGTTTGATTTGAATTAGGAGATGTGAAAGAGGTTTGCTAATCTTAATCCCATTCCCATGTGTGTGAGTTAATTTGATTTAATGAAAAATAATTAGGTTTTTATGGATTGATTAAGTTAAGCATGGGTTAAACCAATTAATTAACCCTTACCTATGTCACGTTAAGGTAATTATTTAAATAATAATGAGTCAATATGAGATGCAACCACTTGAAAAGTAAATTAACAATGCTCCTAATAAATGAAAGGGGCTTAATGCTCATGATTCATGATAATAATTAGGCTTAAGGAATTTAATTAATTACACTTATGTTTTTTATACATGTAAGCTAACTATAATTTCATTAAATTTCTTTAGACTATCAAACATCTAAAGGGATACCCAAAATTGATTAGGTTATTTAAAGGTGATTTGAATTTTTAAAATAATTTAATTTTAATTTAGTCATTAATTGATTAATTAAAACCTTTGAATATCTTTAATTAAGATGGTGAAATTAACTTAGAGAGAGGGATCAAGAGAGAGATCTTAATCCCAATCACTATTTTCTTTCAATTAATTAAGCTCTGAAATAGCTCACATCCTTATTAAGTTAGTTAATCAAAAGGTTAATTAATTACTTAATCCTTAATTAATTAAAATTAAATGAGGAGGCTTAATGAAATGGTCACAAGAAATGAACCCAAACCATTATGCTAAGACTCTTTTCTATTAATAGAGGGCAATAAGCTTAATGATATTTTGATGCTTTCATGGTTCCTATAGGTTTAACTTGAATTAAATCTAATATTAGATGGTGGGGATTAAACTCATGGTTCCTATAGGTTTAACTTGAATTAAATCTAATAGATTAATCATGGTTGTTCATTCTAATCATGCAAAATGGATGGTAGATGATCCTTCATCCCCCGAGCAATGGAAAATAGACACCATTCACCTTCCCTCGCTCGATCTAAGCTCATCGGAGCTCATGGAGGCTCGGGATCGACTCCAAAATATTTAGGGAGAAAATCTAAAGGGATCCTAGGGTTAGAATCATACAAAATCAAAATATCCTTCATAAAGGCTCAAAAAAAATATGAGATTTTGATGATTAACCAGAATTTATCTTACAAGAGCTCAGGATTGGTAGTTAATCGACTGAGGAAGCTTCATCTTGAAGAGATGAAGCCTATTGAGAAGCTCGTGCCTTGCCTCCTCGCTTGTGGCTCTATGGATCAAACACCATTGGAACCCTCACTAGAATTAGGCTTAGAGTGGTCTCTAGTGCTTGAATCGATCAGGAATCAATTTATTTCTCCTCGCCAAAGCTTGGTGAAGGTGTGGGTAAAGTTAATTTGAAAATGGTGGAGTTTGGAGGAGGTTGGATGGAGATTGGCTCTATCTATTTTAGACTTGGTACTTCTGGCAACGGGGAGGCTCCAGAACTCAAGAATGCACTCAGAGAGGTCACCTTAAGCCGTTCTAGCTCTCTGAATGCTCTGTCTGTGAGTTTGAATCGAATTGAAAGAGTATACTCTCTCATCCCTCCAATCGATAGTTTGGATTAGTTCAAAATATTACAAGTGTCTAATCGATGCAGGTGTCTAGCTGGCACAGGCCTCTATGGGTGGCAGAGAATCAGTGTCATGGCTCAGTTTGAGTGGCTAAGTGAAGGGGAGTGACTGCTAAAGGCTAAGGTGGTTGTCTTTGGTTTCCTATGTGTGCTAATGGGAGGAAGTGGGTTATCTCACCTCCACTTGGCTCATGGTTAACCCAACCAACTTTGGGTCAGGTGAGTTAGTGGTCCCCATGTCCATTTGGAGTTTAGAGTGGTTGGCAAGGGTAGGAGAGTGAGTTTGACCATCCAAGAATGAGTTGTCCCATTTAAGAGGCTTTACTCAATGGGTAATGGGTCAAATCAGGTTGGACTTGGGTTGGGTTTGATTTGGGCTAGCCTATGGTGACCCAATGATGGGTCATGCCAAGTTTGAATTAGTTTGGAGTTGATTTGGTTGGGTTTGGCTCAATTTGACCCATGTAGGTCAAATTGGGCTAGATTGAGTTAGGTTGACTATTGGTCAAATTGAGTCAAACCAAGGCATGGGTCAAGTTCAAATATTGATTTTAGGCATTTTGGTTCAATTAATTTGATTTGGTTTTGAGTAGATTTGAATTTGACTCATATGGGTTCATATGGGCCAAATGAGTTAAGTTGACCAATTTTATCAAATTGACCAAATTGGCTTTGGTTAGTGTTTTTTTAGGTTTAATTGATCATTTGAAGGTGATTGTAGATTTTTATTTTAATCATTTTGGATTTAGGAATGATTTAGACCGATTTGCCCCTTTATGTCAATTTGGGCTAATTGAATCAATCGGGTTCAATGGATGCATTTTGAATCAACTTGAAATGAATTTGAGTCATTGGTTATAATCAGTTTGTATTAGAATTTGATTTGGCCTAATTTAGCCTTTTAGGTAAAATTGTGTTAACTTGGGTCAAGAGGCCAATTGGGTTTGGTTTGGCTCAATTGATGGTCAAGTCATGTTCAAAGATTAATTTGAAGTTGGGTAGAATCATTGATTTCAATTGATTGAGTTTGGAATAAAGTTTGGTTCAATTTGGCTTATGTAGGCTAATTGGGTCAACTTGAACAAATGACCAAATTAACTTGGCTTGACTCAATTGATTATGATTGATCAATTGAAGATGATCAACAATCATTGTAGAAGGTTTTGGATAGTTTGGTTCTATCCAATTTGGGTTGGATTGAGGTTTATTTCAAATGGGTCTTTTAGGTCACTTTGGGTCAAGTGAGCCTAATGGGTCAATTTAATTGGTTTTGGGTTAAATTAAGCTTGATTGGGTTTGATAATTGATTTTAGATTGATTGTTGGTTTTGATTACAATTGATTTGGATTTAATAGGATTTTAGCTCATTTAGATATTTTGGGTTCAAATGGGCTAGCTTGGGTTAATTGAATTAATTTTGGTCAATTAGCCTGATTGCAGATTTTGGTAGGGTATGGAATGAAGATTTGGGTGGTTAGAGTGCTTTCATAAAAATCAATTGAGTTTGGTTTTGATTGAAGAAACTTTGATTAAGTCCATAGGGTTGGCTTAAGGGATTAAGATGGATTTAGGTTGTCGGTTTCAATCATTTTGCTTGGAACTTGGATATGAATTAGAATTTAATAGTTGAACTGATATGAGGTTTGGTTTTAACTAAGGAGGTAGGCATAGACTTGGTTTAGGTCATAGGATGGGTAGGTTTCCTTTAGTCCTAAGGCATAGCCTAAACCTATGGCAAGTCCTCATAAGCCTCTAGGTTTAGGTTACGTGTTCACCTAACCACTAGAAGTGTCCTATGATTAAGGAATTCTTAGTGTCTAGAAGAGTCCTAGGTCTAGGATGGGAAGATTGAATCCTTACTCCAAAATCAATAAAAGGACCCCTAATAGGTATGGTGTAAATCACAAGGCGCAAAACACATATTGGTGTTGACCGAGTTGATCAATAGTATCCATAAGGATTGCAAGCGCTAACGAAGACTATCTATTCTAAAACCAAGAGATTGATAGAATCATGATCTTAATGCAATGCAACTCATCTCATGCTAAGGGTAGAGCCAAAGTGATGAGGTTTGAATGGGTTGAAGATTTATTTCATGTCAAGGACATGAAGAGAGATCCACTGGGGGAATCACACAAGAATTGGATTAGATTTAGGGATTGGTTTATGCCAAGGGCATGAAAGGGTAAATCCTCTAGGGTTTGAAGTTTGTTTGAATTTGTTTGATTTTGTTTCATGTGAATCCACTGGGCATATAGATTTGATTGAATTTTGTTTTAATTTGTTTGATCGATTTGATTTATGAAAGGGGGATCTGCTGGGGATCAAGATTGGATTTGTGTTGATTTGATTGGGTTGATTGGAGAGGTTAATTTGGTTGATTTGATTTGTTTATTGATTTGACTCCACTGGGGAGGTATAAATTTGAATTTGATTTAGTTTAATTTGATTTGTTTGGGTTTGGACCCTGTCAATTTATGATGAACCACACTAAGAAGGGGCTTTGTAAGCCTGTGCCTATCTTAGATTTACCAATCCAAAGGGTAATCTACCTGTCAAAGGGTAAGATTATCTAACCTAGGGGTTTCCTTTCATTGTGCAATGGCTATGCTAAGAAGAAAGCATGGGGACTTACATCTTCCAAAGCAGAATCAACTATCGGGGTGACTTTTTGATGGCACAATAAATCGAACCCAACCTAGGGTGACTACTGGGTGAGTGGCGTTGGGGATTTTATCTCAACTCAAGAATAATCAAAGCAATTGATTTGACTTAATTTGAACCCTATTGATTTTTGATAGACTGCACTAAGAACGGGCTATGTAAGCCTAAGCCTATCTTAGATTTACTAGTCCAAAGGTGTGGTCTACCGACCGAAGGGTAGGTCTATCTGACCTAGGGGTTGCCTTTTGTTGTGCAATGGTTAAGCTAGAAAGAAAGTGCGGAGACTTACATCATCCAATAAGGAATTAGCCTGGGGTGGCTTGTTAATGGTACAATAAATCAAACCCGACTAGGGTGACTACGGAGTGAGTGTCGTTGTGATCTTATCTTAACTCAAGAGTAGTCAAGGCAATTCTTATAGGGAGTTTTGCTAACACTGCCCTAAAGATTGGATGTTTACTTGGAAAAAGTGCCATTGGGGCATTCTCTTAATACACAAGCGATTTTATTTTATTTTGTTTTGTTTATTTGTTCATTAAGTGTGGAATCTGTTGGTTTGTGAGGGACCACACTAAAAAGGATCCACGGGGGCTTTGGCCTATCTAAGATTTCTGGACCAAGGGAGAGTCCGCATATCCATAGTACATAGCTTTCAACCATGGGGGTGGTTTCTAGGAAAGTTGAACTATCTAATTCAAGAGTAACTCAAGTAGTGTCTAGATGGGGGACGTGATCCAAATAGAGTGCCCATAGGGGAGGTGCTGCTAGGGGCGTTATCCTAATCCATGAAAAAAAGCCTAGAGGTGTACGGTGGCAGGCTCAAAAAGAAAGTATAGGGACTTACATCTGCCTAAGCAGTGTTATCCACCAGGTGGGTAACTAACAGTAAAGTGAAGACCAACCAACCTAAGATTCCCATCAATGTGCGATGATCACTCTAGGAAGAAAGTATTGGAGACTTACATCTTTGTAAGAAAATTGATCACCGAGATAGACTGTCGTCAGCTAAACAACTACTATCTGACCTAGGGTGACTACTAAGTGGGAAGTCACAAAGAAGGACTTGACCAAAACTTGAAGTAGTCAAGAGGAAAGGAACCACTAGGGGTATTACCCTAATCCTCATAGATAAACTCAACTCAGTCACTGTATAGTGGTTAGTTCAAGAAGAAGGCATGTGACTTACATCTTCTTAAACAAAATAAACATCAGGTAGCTCATTGGTTATGCAATAAGGCATAACATACTAACAGGGCACTCATCAGTGTATAGTGGTTAAGCTAGAAAGAAAGCACAGAGACTTACATCCTCTTGAGCAAGAGACCACTAGGGAGACATACTAGCTAGGTAGTGAATCAAACTTGACCTAGAGCCGCTTTTGAGTGAGGATCACTGGCATAAGACACCATCCACAAGGGCATTATTCCAACTCAAAGTTACTCAAAATAAAGGATTTGTGTGTTTTTTGTTTGTGTTTATGTGTAAGTTTTTGTTTATGTTGTGCTAATGAGGGATAGCATGCTATTCGGGTTCTCTTACACCTACCCTAGACACGCCTCAAAGATCCACAAAAGGGAAAATGCTTTTAATTTGAAGAGATTTGATTTGAAATGTAAATTTATTGATGAAATTTATTTTTAAAGATTTATTTTATGGGTAATATTTCTTAAGGTAGAGTCCGTTGATTGGAAGGATTGCTCCCCTTTATGGTTGATAAGTTAATAGGATCCTTTTTTGGTAGGCCTTCTCTATGATAAAAGGGACTTCTCAAGTGATCAAACTTGCCTCCCATCTTGTGACAAACAACAATTGGTCTCCTTAGAACTAAAAAAACTTTCCTACTTGAAAATCTCTAGGGCAAACCAACTTTTTGTGAGCTTAAAATGTTTTTTCTTTGCATGACTCGAGGTTTTTACATGATCCTAAGCATTTCTCCACTAAATCTTTGACTTCTTCTAGCCACAACATGGCATTCTATTCGATTGTAATCTTGTTACCCACAACTATCCTTAGTGATGGGAGTTGGACTTCTAATGGTAAAATGGCTTCAGACCCATATACTAAAAAAGAAAGTAGGTGGGTTGGAGTTGAGGTGGTGGGTAGGCCCAAAGCTTCAACTAACTGCTTATGCTACTATCATTTATTATCATTAAGTGTATTCTTGAGTATTTTGATGAGAGTTTTGTTGAAGGTTTTTGCTAAACCATTTGCCCATGGGTAATAAATGGTGGAGTACCTGTAGTCTATGTTATCTCTCTGGGTGAAGTTGTTGATTTTGGCGCTCTTGAATGCAGTACCATTATCGATATAATTCAGTGAGGTACCCCAAATCAATATATGATTTGGTTCCTTAAAAAATTGAGCACATGCTGAGCTATGACCTCCCTGAGCAGAATCGCCTCTGAGTAATTGGAAAAGTAACCGGTAGCAATAATGATGAATCATGACCCTTGAAAGAAGGAGGATTAATCAGACCCACTATGTCAGTACCCTAACACTCAAATAGCCAAGAGGCCAAAGTTAGGTGTAGAATGTTAGGTGGTTGGTGTAGGATCACACCATGTACTTGGCATTGGTGGCATCAATTGGCTACATCCATGCAATCGGTGATCATCAATGACCAATAATATCCAAGCCCCTTAATTTTTGCTTTCATCTTTGAACCGGATTGGTGAGCTCTGCATAATCCTAAATAGACCTCGGTCATAATCTTACGGGCTTTGTTCTTGTCTAAATAATGTAACCATATATGATCAAAGGATTGCCAGTATAAGACACCATCCACAAGGGTGGAGGAAAGTGCCCTTTTATTTACTTGATGTGTTTGGGGCTTCTCTTGAGGTAGTTTACCTTTGTTTAGGTAATCAATTAAGGGTTGAATCTAATCTAGTTCTTCATCCTTTTTGGCAACGGCAACCTGCCCTTTAAGGGAGTATTTTTTGATGAGTTCAATATCAATAAGAGGCATGACTTGCCTATTTTGGACCTCTATTGATATGGACTCATCTTCCAAACATGCCAACTCCTTAACAAGCTTGGCTAAGACATCTGCTATGACATTTTCTCCTCGAAGGATCTTGTAGATGATTACTTCAGGCATTTGGGCCAATAAATCCATGGTGTACTTATGGTAGTGATGGAGTTTAGGCTTCAGAACATTGTAGGACCCAATGATTTGGTTAATCACTAATTAGGAATCTCCAAATATGTTGATATTCTAGATGCCTAGTGAGATGGGTAACTCTAGACTGGCAATCAGAGCCTCATATTTGGCTTCATTATTGGTGCAAGGATCGAATAGATGCTATGAGAATCTTATCATATCGTGATTCAGAGTTAGAAGAGCTATTCCTACCTCTACCTTCCTTAGAAGAGTAGATTGTGGTCCTTCTTTGGGGAAGCGCACCATCAAAGTGCATCTCGCTGGTGAATACTTGTGTCCCCAAAGTTCATAATTTTTTCATTGGGGAGATCATCACTAAGCGGTGAGTCAACAGGCAGTGGGTGTGATGCTAAGAAATCTGTGAGTGTTGGTTCTTTCACCGCATGGAGGGGTACGAGAGATATCGAGCTACAATAAAATCATGGACCAATGTGCCAACCATCTGCATATCATTGGCTGTGTCATGAGCTATGGTAGTGGATTGATTCTAGAAATTAATTCTACCTTATGAGAAAGCATAATATCATAATTTTTGAGATGCAAAGATTAAAGCTAGACAATTCTTCTCAATGTGTAGATAGTTTGCTTTAGCAGAGATTAGATGATGGCTGAGATAGCAGAGTGTGTTCTCCTTCCCTTCGTCATTGGCTTAGGAAAATAAAGAGCTAAGGGAGTCTTCTAATGTAGCAGTAAAGTATAAGAGGCTTGCCCGAGAAAGGGTGGCTAGAACTAGCTGCATCATCAAGTACTACTTGATGCCCACGAAGGCATACTAGCACTGGTTGTCCCACTTGAACTTACATCCTTCTTAACCAGTACTGAAAATGGTTGGCATCTGCATGATAGGTTGGATATAAAGCATCTTAGATACGCCAACCGCCCTTGAAATGATCTGAGTTGAGTTAGACTTTTAGGGGTGGCATTTTTAATATCATTTTAATCTTCTCCGGGTCAATTTTGATTCCATGGTGTCAGACAACGAACCCAAGAAACATCCCTAAAGCTACTCCAAATGCACACTTCAGAGGGTTAATTTTAGGTTATATTGTCTTAATCGCTCGAATACTAATCTCAAGTCAAAGAGATGTTCTTTTTTTTGCCTTTGACCACGAGATCATCGACTTAGCATTCGACTTAGTGATGAATGAGTTCATCAAAGATTCGAGTCATGGAGCTGGTATATGGCACCGACATTTTTATGGCCGAAAGGCATGACCTTGTAATAATAAATTTTGATCGGGGTTTTAAAGGCAGCATTTTTTTCATCTTCAGGTGCCATCTTTATTTGGCTATATCTTGACGAACCATCCATGAAAGAGAAGACTGCATGAGATGAGGCAATGTCCACCATTAATTTTGGTATTGGTAGTGAAAATTCATCTTTTGGACATGCCTTATTAAGATTCCTATAATTGACGCATATGCAAATTTGGTCATTCTTTTTCTTAACTGGATGACAATAGCTAACCAAGTGAGGTATTTTTTTTACTGGATGAAATCAGTATCGATCAGTTTCTTGACTTCAGAAATGACCTATTGTTCAATGTCTAATCACATACGACTAGGAGCTTTCTTGATAGGGTTAGCATCTGGTTGTATCGCTAACTTATGGAAAACTATGTTAGGAGTCAATCCAGACATCTCTTCATAACTCTATGCAAAGCAGTCCTTAAAGTTAGGAGTAGCTTAACTAAGTCATTAGTTTTAGTTTCATTTAATAGGGAGCTGATGTACATCAGGCGTGGATCTTCTTCTATTCCCAAGTTAATTTCTTTGAGTTCATTGATTATTCATTTAATATTTTCATCAAATTCGAGAGGTGCTTCCTTAACTTGGAAATCAGTTGGATCATCTAAAGTTTCTAAGCACATGATGTAGGACACAGGTGCTTTTTATGATATGATGTTTATTACATATAATTAAATCCTCACAAAGAGTAATGATAAATGCACACTACTATTGAGCACATTCACAATATTATGAATTTAGTGAAGTTAAAAAGATCTTAGTTAAAGTTATGTCAACCACACTAATCTTATAAGTGCAAAGAAATAAGCGAAAAGTTATGAACGATCTAACTCAGAAGGATTTAAAGTAACCAATGGGGGATAAGTTGAAGTCGACCTCTACAAACCGTTGTGGAGATCGCGTTCCTTCCTTAGAAGTCCTTCTCTAAGTGAACTCATACACTCAAGTAGTCCGTCACTCAAGAGGAAAGCACACAAAAGAATAGTAAAGAAATTTAAGAAGATAACTTTCATTCCAAAATTCAAGTACAAAGCATTACAAGAGTCTCCTATTTATAGGAATGAAAGGAGAGTTAAGAATACTCAAACCTAACTCCAAACTCAAACCTAACACCATCATACCACCATTATCAAACCTACCACTCATTCCATACCTACTACAATGACTCATTGACATAAGAATAGCCCAATACATATAAGCTCAAGACATATACAAAATATAAAAGCCCAATAATAATGACTCATGGGCCATGACATAAGAATAGCCCAATACATATAAACTCAAGACATATACAAAATATAAAAGCCCAATAATACATAACTTAAATTATAACAAAAGGCCAAATCATTCATTTAAGCTTTATGATGATGGCCGACGATGGTGACGATGATGCTCAGACGCGACTCCTCGACTTTAAAGGATTCTCCGGAGAATGAAAATCCAAGTACTCTTGTAATAATTGTGAGTCTAGTTGATGTAACTCATCAAATGTAAGCCATGAATCTTCAAGTGGAGAAAGACCTTTCCAAAACGAGAAACCTTTGAGTGCCTCCATCGATGTGATGATAATGTCTTCTAAAATTTGATCCGACGATGTGATCTTAAGCGGCGAGATGGTATGAGTCGATGATGAAGTATGAACCGCATGTCGATTATTATAGAGGGAATAGTATCATCCATGGCTTGCCCATGGTACAACGCGTTAAATCGATACATTAAATATTGGAGAAATTCATTCATTGGAAGATCTATTTCATAAGCATTATCATTTATCTTCCTTACAACTTTATAAGGACCGGATCTCTTGAGAGTTTTTAAGAGTTCAAGAAATCTCTCAACTTTAACAAGAACCAAATCTCCTCATTAAATCGCCTTTATGTGCATCAACATTAGCTTTATATTTATCATAAGGAAAGTTTCACGATGCAATCATGTATAAAATGTGCAAATGAAGATGCAAATGCATTATAACAGAAAGATCAATTGGTGATCATAACAAGATTACTTGTTGAACTGGTCCAAGGAAGAACTCCCAACTAGTAGTATGCTCTTAACAACGGCTTCCATTGCTTTGTAGTTGTAGAAAATAAGAGAGTGCTTTTTCCATAAAGTTTTCCAAAATAGCTCATAAACCTTACATCACGATCGACACAATTGTCTTAGGTAGTTCATGTAACTATCTCACGAAAGAAAATTGTCGCTATATGTGAGGCATCTGATGTCTTATAACATGGAATGAAGTGTGTCATTTTAGAGAATCGGTCAACAACTACTAGAATAGAGTCAAAACGTTGTACAGTGCGAGGTAATCCTAAGATGAAGTCCATACTAAGATCTTCCCAAGGTTTGTGGGGGATTGGGAGTGGTGTGTATAGACCATAATTTTGTTTTCCACTTTTTGCTACTTGGCAAGTACGACATTGGGCAATGAAACGAGCAACATCTTTCTTAAGACTAGGCCAAAAGAACCTATCCTCCATCATAGCTATTGTCTTATCAATGACCAAAATGATACACCTCACGAATGAATTTCCTCAACAAAAAAAATTTGAAGTGATGAATCGGGATACATAGTTGTGTGCCACGAAAGAGATAGCCATCTCGTATTTGATAATCTGGACTATTAATTGAAACATCAAATTTCAAAGATTCAAAAATTTGTTGAAAATCTTTACAATTAGGATAATCATCTTTAACATTTTCGAATCCAGTAACCTTCACACTCATGGTATTTAATAATGTACATATTCTACTTAAGGCATCTGCAACTTTGTTCTCGACACCAGATTTATGTTTAAGAACAAACGTATATTCTTGAAGAAATTGAACCCATTTTGCATGACGAGAACTAAGTTTCTTTTGGGTGTTTAGATATTTAAGCGCTTCATGATCAGAATAAAGTATAAATTCTTGTGAAAGAAGATAATGTCGCCAATAACGTAAAGTTTGGATGACAGCATACAGCTCACGATCATATGTGGAATATCGTTGACGCGTTTCATTTAATTTTTCACTAAAGAAAGCAATAGGATGACCTTCTTGTTTAAGAACACCTCCAATACCAACCTAAGCATCACATGATACCTCAAATACTTTGTTAAAATTTGGCATTTGTAATATCGGTGGACTTGTTAAAAGTTCTTTAATTTTAGAGAGTGCATCAGCAGCTGCCTTTGTCCAAACAAAGTCTCCTTTTTTTAGACATTGAGTTACCGGGGCCATAATAGTGCTAAATCCACGAATAAACCTTCGATAAAATGTGGCTAACCCATGAAAACTACGTACATCATGAATTGTGGTTGGGGTAGGCCACTCTTGAATTCTAATTTTTTGGATCGCAGAGATGCCATCACAAGAAACAATTAATCCTAAGAAGATCAAGACGTCATAAATGAGCATTTTTTTAAGTGAACATATAGTCTTTCTTCACAAGCACTTCAAAGACTTGTCGTAAATGTTTCTCATGATCGCTCTTAGTTTGACTAAAAATTAAAATATCATCAAAGTACACAACTAAAAATTTTCCAATGAATGGCCGTAAGATATGAGTCATCACTCGCATAAATGTACTTAGAGCATTAGTCAATCCAAAAGGCATTACTAGCCATTCATACAAACCATCTTTTGTCTTGAATGCGGTTTTCCATTCATCACCTTCTCTCATACGAATTTGATGATATCCACTTCTAAGATCAATTTTAGAGAAAACTATTGATCCATCCATCATATCTAACATGTCATCAAGTCTAGGTATGGGAAACCTATACTTAACAGTGATTTTATTTATAGCACGACTATATACACACATACGCCAACTACCATCTTTCTTTGGGGTAAGAAGAGCGTAATCGCGCATGGAGATAAACTTTCCTAATAAACCCTTTTGATAATAAATCATCAACTTGTTGTTTTAGCTCTGCATGTTCATTTGGGTTCATACGATAATGTGGCAAATTTGGGAGTGATGATCCAGGAATTAGCTCTATGGCATGTTGGATACTTCTTAATGGAGGAAGCTCACTAGGAAGTTCTTCAAGACAAATATCTTGATATTCCAATAAAAGTTCACGTACTTCAGATGAGAATGATTTAACACAAGGTTGATTTTCAGAGGTTAGGACAACTAATGCAAAAATGATATTCCCATTAATCTCTTGTTGAAATTTACGTTTATTAATAATATGTAGGGATTTCTTTTCTATGGGTGGAGAAGAATTTTGGGGTTGAAGTGGTGTGACCTCTTTAGGCTTGGGTTTAGACAATTCTCTTACCTTGAAAACTAAAAGCATATGTATTAGACGCCATAATTTGTGACATCCATATCAAAAGCCAAGGTCTACCTAAAAGTATATGAGCAACATCCATCTAAGAACATCACACCAAATTTTATCACTATATTCTCCTAATTGAATGGGTACAAGACAAGAGATATAGAGATAGAGGTCTTATCTATCCAAGCGACCTTATAAGGTTGTGGGTGGGTCTCTGGGGTGAGCTTCATCCTAACTAAAGCAGAGGTAGCAATAACATTCATGCAACTTCCACTATCAATGATTAACTTACACGTCTTTTCACCACTCTTAAAATAAGTGTGGAAAATTGATGCGCCTCCAATCATTATAAGCTCGTGGGTTGCTAACACACAACACATATATGAGACTCATCTAATGCATCTTCTGCATCACTAGCTTCTTCACAAGGGTCAACTGTAATTTGATTATCATTATTTTCATTTTGTTGATCCTCATTTTCATAATCTAAGTGTAAGTTTCGACGAGGACAAGTACTTGCATAGTGACCAATTTTACCACATGTAAAACAAGTAATGCTAGAAGTCTTAGAGCTAGATGTTCCCACTAAAGCTTTTTTCCTTTTGTTTCACTTGGGCCCTTAGGAACTACTAAAGTAGGACACGCGATTGAGAGTTATTTGTAGATGAAGTTGTGAATCGCTTATAAGGTTGTGATATAAGATATTGTTCAATTTGAGTCGCCACTCAAATGCATCCTCAAGGGAATAAATTTCTCGAGTTATCATTTCATTATGAATATCGGTTCTTAACCCGATCTAAATCTAGAGATTGTTGTGCGGTGATCCTCTAACATCACAACGGGTCATCAATTCATCAAACCGGTGTCATATACTCAACAAGTTAAAGATCCTTGTTTAAGCGTAGTCATTTCATCCATAAGTTGATCATGAAAATTTAATGGTACATATTTTTGCTTTAAAATTTCTTTCATTTCATCCCAAGAAGCAATAGGTGGTTGTCCTAATCGTTGATATTTTCGGTGTGAGATTAACCCAATAAGTCTTAGCATGACTAGTTAGTTTCATGCAAAACGAACTTGTCTTTCTTCTGACATGGGCATCCAATCAAAATATTGGTCCATGTCTACTAACCAATCTAAGAAAATTTTAGGATCAAGTCGACCATCAAAAGTAGGTGGATCAATTTTAACCCTACGAATAACATCATCATCAGGTTCTCTAAGTGTACGACGCGGGGCAACAAAATTAGGTAATGGCTCTTCATAATGTCGAGGATAATGCTCATAAGGCGAGCATAACCTTCATCTCGTCTTAATTGTCTTCCTATTCGATGAGGTGGGTGAGGAAGTACCTCATCAAACTCGGATATTCATTAAAGTTGTTCTATAACGGGGTCTAACAAGAGAATGTGGATGAGGCGGGAGAGGAAGAGGAACGGTATCGACAGGATGACCTTCTCTCTCTTCAAGTTGGTATTCTAGGATTGGGTTAGTTTCTGATGAATGTGTTGTAAGCCTACCAACTTGTTGTTCTAAGGCTTCAAATCTTTTTGGAATTCATTAAAGGTTTGTTGATGCATAAGGGTAAGCTTTTCTATTTTTCTAGTAAAATTCATAGGAATCATGTTTTTCATCTAAGAATTGATCTTGATATCTATGACCACTACGAGTTGACATGATGAAATATATAAACAAATACTTAATTAATTTTTTTATTTTTTATTTTAAATGCAATGTAATGAAATCAAAGACACGATTAAAAGTAAGTAAATGTTCTAATTAGATAAAAATTTTGTATGATTTTTTTTTTTAACAAGGAATTACAAGATTACTCTAATGCAAAAATAAAACTCAATACTAAACAAGATGTTCCCAAAGAAACATACTTGCTCTGATACCAAATATGATGTAGGACACAGGTGCTTTTTATGATATGATGTTTATTACACCGATAATTCTTAAATCCTCACAAAGAGTAATGATAAATGCACACTACTATTGAGCACATTCACAATATTATGAATTTAGTGAAGTTAAAAAAGATCTTAGTTAAAGTTATGTCAACCACACTAGAGATGAATCTTATAAGTGCAAAGAAATAAGCGAAAAGTTATGAGCGATCTAACTGGCATTTAAAGTAACCAATGCAAGGATAAGTTGAAGTTAATTCTACAAACAGTGTTGTGGAGTGCTCCTTCCTTAAGTCCTTCTAGGGTTGTGAACTCATACACTCAAGTAGTCCGTCACTCAAGAGGAAAGCACACAAAAGAATAGTAAAGAAATTTAAGAAGATAACTTTCATTCCAAAATTCAAGTACAAAGCATTACAAGAGTCTCCCTATTTATAGGAATGAAAGGGAGAGTTAAGAATACTCAAACCTAACTCCAAACTCAAACCTAACACCATCATAACTACACCTACCACCATTATCAAACCTACCACTCATTCCATACCTACTACAATGACTCATGGGCCATGACATAAGAATAGCCAATACAAGCTCAAGACATATACAAAATATAAAAGCCCAATAATAATGACTCATGGGCCATGACATAAGAATAGCCCAATACATATAAACTCAAGACATATACAAAATATAAAAGCCCAATAATACATAACTTAAATTATAACAAAAGGCCAAATCATTCATTTAAGCTTTATGATGATGGCGTCGACGATGGTGACGATGATGCTCTGCATCAGCACACCTCTTTATATGAGTTAATGTGATTTGAAAAGAAACTATCAGATTCCAAATGATTGGTTATGACTAAAGTAGTAATCATTATCATTGATTGTGCCTACTATACAAATACCTAGTACTAGTCATGATTGAGAGCTTTGGATTTGTTCCATAACCTTTCGAAGTAATCTAACCTATGCTTAAACCATGCATGTGGGATTAAACCTTTCTTTGCAAAGTTTAGAACACACAGCGAGTACCATTCAAAAGGTAATTCTATTAATTCTTTATATGAATTATCCTCAAGTTTTAACTTCTTGACTTGAAAAATATGCTCCAGGATAGAACTTCTAAATCATCATGGTTGCAAATGATTTAGGGTCCTCCTTAATTACCAAACCATCAATTTTTTATTTGGAAAGTGGGGTTAGAGCTAAGGTTCCAAACTGATGCCTAACAATTTCACAAAATGAGGACTTGGATACACTTATGCTTTGGTTGGGAATCTAGTCTTCATCACTATCTGGCTTGAATGTCACCTCCAATAGGATGATTGTCTAGAAGAGCTAACCAGTGTGCTAATCACATAAGACTCATCAGCTAAACTAGATTTTAAGTCTATGAGGATAGTAGGTGAACTCCTAAAAGCTAGAACAAATCTCCTAGTGCGTGGTAAGTATGGAGGCCTTTCACCTTGGGGAATCCCTCTAGACTTGCCTCTTCCTCATCCTGGTGGAGGTCGAGTCATCCTCCCTACTTGTTTGAATGGAGAACTGTGGGTGGAATCTAATATCAGGCCCCACTTCCTCCCTAATGTCTAATTCTCCCTCCCTTTACTTTTTCTTTTCATTTTCATTTTATTTTTCTTTTCTTTCTTTTTTTCTTTTTTTTCTTTTTCTCTTACATTGATATTTTGACTAAATTCACTAGAATATACTTTCATTTCTCAGGGTGGTAGTGGGCCCCATCCTCATATATCTAACCTCATGAACTATAAAGGGCTTGAGATCTCTTTTGACATAATATTTGATTCCACCTATTAGGAACTTAATGAACTAATTTAAAAAAGATGAAACCATATTATTCTCATATATCCATAGTCTCCCAAGCAAAGCATTGAAAGATGTATCTGAGTATATTATGTAAAACTTAGCTTTAGTCTTGCAATCATTTATCTCTAAAGGCAGCACTATAGAGCCTAAGGCCCTCTTAGCTTGTGTACTGAATTATTTTAATATCATCCTCTCTATATGGAGTTTAGAGATGTCAATCCTCAAGTAAGCAAGGGTTCTTAGACACATAATCTTTACTAATGCACCAAGATCAACCAAAACTCTAAATTGCTTGAATCTGCCAACATCCACTATAATGTAGAAGGGATGGTTGTGCTTGATCGTTCCTAGAAGTAGGTCTTCATATGTAAATATAACTCCTAAAATCTCCTTTGAATAGCATGCTTCCTCTTCAGTAGTGGTCAGTTGAGCATATCTCTAGATTAAGCAAAGCTTTGATTATAGATTTCATCATCTCTTTGGATAAGATAAGGGCATCATATATGTGTAACATAGCTGGCAACTTTCTAAAATGAGCGAAGATGTTGTAATCAACTTTGGTCTGATCCTCCATAAGCATATCCATAGGTGGAGCATCTTACGGAGGGGCTATCTGTTCATTGGAACCAATGACTTATTTACCGTTATCTCGAGGTATTATCCTAAGAGGTAGAACTTTACCACTTATGAGGTTGACTTAGGGACTTCTTAGAATGAGGGGTTTGTGGTATGTCCTACCTGCTCATCGGGTATACCTATAACTTCTCTTAAAGGATCCTCAGAGTTGGATGACTCCAAATTAATCTCAAGAGGTGAACCCTGATGATTCAGAAAAGGGAAGTCCATTTTTGAATTGGATTGGGATTGTTTGAAATTATTTGAGTAATTACTTTGATTTGGAGAGCTTTTAATTGGAATAAAATCAACAGAAACATTAGAAGTGAAAAAGATGTAAGTGGAATTAAACTTCTTCATTGATTTTTTTAATTTTTGGGGAGATACATAATAGAAATAAAGTAAAGTAAGTGAGATAAGGGGTTTGGTGCCCTTATCCATGGATATAATGCTCCTTCTAGAGGTGGATTAGCTAGTAGAGGTGGTGGTAGTAGCTACAATAGTGGGAGGAGTGCTAAACTCGGATAGTGGTTGTGCTATGGATCTATCCCGGGCAACTTAAGTAGCCTGCTATTACTGTTGGGCTTCCATCCTCCATGAGTTGTCTCTCACAACTGCAAAAATTCATTGGTGTTGGAGGTTTGAGTTGATTCAGGCACCTGCAAAAAAAGTTTTTTGATTTTAGAAATGATCTTTTAGAGGTATGGGATAAAGAAATATTCCAACCTTCTTTTATCTTAAGAGGATATCTACAAAGATTACTTTAATGGAACTCAATGATTATTCTGCTAAGTATTCTTTAGGGATAACTATAGCTCCTGACTTGTAGTTGTGCTCAAGCTAATCTATGAAAGTAATACAATCCTCTAAGATGTGGCCTAACATGCGGTGGTAGGGGCAGTAGTTAGGATCATCACTTATGTCTACTTCCTCCGGCTTATTAGGCTTTTAAGAGAATCTTGAAGATCTTTCTAACTACCTCCCTCTTGAAAGAATATGGTTTGTTAATTTTTCAACAAGAGTAGGTGGAAAATAACTACCTAGTTGTGGATACGAGTATTGCTGCTGAGTAGGCTGCTGTGGTGGTAGTGGTGGCCGTTGTGGCGGCCGAGGTAGGGGAAGAGGAGGTAGTAGCGGAGGCTGCTAAAGTCTGGGGCTCTCAAACTGAACTCCCACTAGTGCTTCCCCTTATCAACTACCATGACTATCCCAAGTTTCTTTTCAAAGACCTTCTAAGGCTTTGGCTTGGATGACTGGCCTAAAAAGGGTAACTATTTGGCTTCTTCTTGTAAGTTAACTGCCTTTCTAATTAACTTCTCAATTGTATTAATGGTGAAGCTCTTAAGCATGAAGGTGACCAAGCTATGAATATTCTTAAGTAGAATCTTAATGGCATGCTGCTCTTGTAGCTATGGTCACATTTCACACTCAGGTTGCGCCATCTAAAAATATAATCAACAAAGGTCTTGTTTGGATTTTTCTACTCTACAACGAGGCCCCTTACAGTTACCCTTTGCTGACCTCCGATAAATTTCTTAATGAAGAGATGCTCTAACTCTGTAAAGGTCTTCACCAAATTGTTGGGAAGTTTACATACTAATCAAATGCTACCCCTGATAGGCTACTAACAAATAACCAGAAAAGAAGTGTGTCACTACCACCAGCATTGCAACAACTGGCTCATAAATGTTCTATGTGCTACATTGGATTCACACTGCCATTAAAGATCTTGAAGGATGGTGGCACAAAACCCTTTGGGTATTAAGCTATATCAAATTCCTCTGGGTAGTGTCTACCCTTTAGAATAAATGAGCTTCCCAGCTTACGCCAATGCCTCCTTCACTTTCTGCTTCACCATTTTCTTAATGTCCTTTTCATGAATGGAAGTGCTATCAGTGACCTTCCTATGCAAGCTACTGACATCATCTTCCATAGAAGTGCACTTGGGATGATCTAGTGTATGAACTAAATTAAGCTGGTCGACCTCCATGGGGGAAGGTTATGAAACTAGGGATTGGTTCTGTCAGGATATAACTACTGCCATCAACTCCTCTAACCTCTTCTCCATTTTATCTATCTGATCATCCTTCTACTTGATTTATTGGAGGAGGTGTTGAATTGAGTCTGCCTCACCTTCAACAACTACAACACCTTCTTGGCTAGGTTGCTCCCTATGCAAGGATCCCAGGGTATAAACCATATGGGCTTCTACTAGGTCATCTAACATGTCATTCTCATTGGCATCAAACTCTAGTCTACCCTCCTCTAAGTTAGACTAATCATTCCTAACTATCTTTCTCATCGTGGCACAATAGTCTTCCTAAATTCCATCCAAAGAACGATCATCTACTTGACCCTATTCTACTCGAACATAGACTAGCTGATGACTGACTACTATACTAAGTTGTGTAGAAGCTATGCACTGAATACTCTGCACTGGTGGAGTACTCTCCCTAACTAACTCAACTTCCACAGGGACTACCTCGATATCCCTTCTCCTCTCCTCCTCCAACTACTGCAGTTAAGTGACCACGACACTCTTGGGTCGCCACTCCTTCTTCACTACTGTTAGGATGGAAGGTCGAGCAGGGGAGCTTGGCCTCACATCAATGGGTGGAGTAGATTAAATGAGATCCTTGGTCCATAGTCGAATCACCAAAGGAGAAGCTCTCTCTCCAGATGGAGGCTTGTGGAACTTGGTGGGGACTACAGATGGTGGGACCTGAATTGGTCAATATGGATGATGAATGGACCGGTGCAATGTGGGTGACACTAGCTACCTCTCCACAAGAGATCTCATCCTACTACTGGTGGAACCATTAAGGACTATACAGTTAGAATGATCGACTCTGTCAGCTCACTGATCAGAAAAATCCATCAAAGCGGAGGCCGCCAACTGCCTGGTGAACCACTTCCTCTCTCTCTTGCCATCTTGGGCAGTCACCTTGGTCTCAGTGGCCCTCTCTAGGTGAATCTGATCCTAACACTTTCAGGGATCAGTCTCCTCAAGTCATGTAAAGTACCAAACTTTGAGCACCCGTGGGATCTTCCAATTCTATGACATACAGACTGTAGACCAGCATAGGGCCTACTCCTTTCCCTAGCCGAGGTTTCATACTCTACAGGCAGTGGGGGTAATGTAGCGATTCTCTGGTAGTCCTCCTATCCCTCTAAAGATGAAAGGTAGTGAAACCTACTATCACCCAAGAGTGGAGAGCTCTCATAAGGGGAACCTTCCTCAGTAGCATGGGAGGCTTCATCTACCTCTTCCACTACATGCTCATACTGCCACTTGATCTTGTGGTCCTTATTGCTACATGCTCATAGTGGGGCTAAACAAGAACTAAAACTGGCCTCAAAGGTGGGGGAGGTTATCTCAGAGGCTAAGATGGCCTTCCCCTTCAGAGCAGGGGCAATCACAGAGGCAGTACTAGCCCGAGCTATAACTGTAGCAAGGACAACTAACTGCACTGGAAAAATTGATGAAACTGGCAAAATTGATAGGGGAACCTCGACAGCCTTCCTCTTCAAAGAGGGGAACTCAAAATCATACTACAGGCCAAACTGTAGGATTATCTACCACCTTTTCCTGGCTAATAGTGCTGAGGGTTGGCCCCTCACATGTGACTTTGAAGTTCTCAAAGCCAAGCCCAAACTTGATGATGGGGATGGTGGTGAGTATGGCCTGATCTAAGGCCAGATTCACATTAGAAGAAAAGGAGAAGATCAGCATGCCGAAAGGCATGGCTAAGGACTAACTAACAGAAGGAAAGAAGAATACAAACTTGTATCTTTGCTACACTATTGGAAAAGAGAACCAAATTAGACTTTGCTTTCATGTTGTTGATTTTGATTTTGAATTGGAACCAACATTCAACAAATTTGATTATGTTGAATGTGATTCAATTGCTTATTGAGAGATTTGGAGATCTTTGAAGGAGAAATTCTTTGCTTTGGATTTGTTGGTGGATTTGATTTTGATTTTGATTTTGATTTTGTGTTGGAACCCACATTCAACAAATTTGGTTATGTTAAATGGAGTTCAAATGTTTCAGAGAGATTTTAAAAATTTTGTAGAAGAGGCTTTGCTTTTGATTATTGTTGATGCTTGGTTTTGAATTAATTTTGAAAAGGGGAACTCTCATTTAACAAATTTGGTTATTTTAAATGGAGTTGGTTAATTTTGTTTGAACAAGGATTTTGCAATTTTTGAAGAAGGGATTTTATTTTGGATTTGTTGTTGATGTTTGATTGAATTTGATTTTGAATGAGAATCCTCACTTAACAAATTTGATTATATTAGATGGGGAGTTCATTAATTTTGTTTAAAAATGGTTTTAAAATTTTAGAAAATATTTTTCTTTATTTTTGGTTTGGATTTATTTAAATTTATTGAGTTTTGGATGAACCTTACCTCACCAAGCTAATCGTAAGAGCTTCTTAATTTTGTTTACTTTATGTTTGGTTAATTTTCTTTTTTTTTTATCAATTTTCTTTTGCCTATTGGGGGACCCAATAGGAGTTTTAAGACCTCATTAGAGTGAGGTCTTAAGACCTAAAATATTTTGGCCACCTTTGCTTAAGGATGAAATAGGCAAAGTGTCAATGGAAAGAAATATAGTCTTGGGCATATATAAAATATAAGTCCACTATCGATCCTTGGAGTAAATAATTAACTACTAAAGATGGGGAGAGAAATAATCCCCAGTGGAGTCACCAAAAAAATCTACGATGTTTATTTTTGGATCCCTAGGTGGACTACATAGATCGTAGAAGGTACTTATTAAAGAAATCGAGTGCAACATTAAGGTATGATATATTATCTTAAAAAAAATATCACCCTATAATGGACCTAATCACCTAATAAGAAGTCCTAAGGCATGATGGGTCTTCGCATGTACTAGAGATCATTCTTCTACTTTACATGGAAAAAGTAAAGTAGGTTTATTTTATATTGGGTTCTTTAGTTACCTATGGAAGCAAGCCTCCATAGTTAATTACATCATAGGAAATGAGATTTTTTTAAGAAAACTCTCAAATAAAGTAGTCAATTATTATCTCCAAAGATGTCAAGATTAAGACTATCAATGAATTGGCTATTTTGGAAAATCAAGTGGGATTTTTCAATTGGTGGACTTATTTTTGAGTCCAAAGGAAAATAAGTAGAAATGCTCATGATAAAAAGCCTAGTTGGCACTCAAACCTATTATATGGTAAATATTTATAAGTTTGAATGAGAGGGGATATTTTGTTTAAGTTGAAATTTTATTAGTTTACTAGGGCTTATAATCCATCAACACAAGATTGTGGAGATGCCTAAGAGATGAGAATTTATGCTCATAGCCTAAGGAAACAAGTAACCTTGGATCCTAAATCTAGGGAGCTTTAACACAAGTTAAAAGTACGACTTAAATCTAAGCAAAAAGAAGATATAATGGTTTACTTTCACAAGAGAGAGTAAATGGTCTGACTCTTCTAGACTTATAACTGGCTGGAGTGGTCACCATCTAACAGCTCCTATGATTCAAAATCTTGTAGTCCAATATTATGAAATTGCATAATGGTTTAAGTTGTTATTTAATTAGAAAGAGACTAGAGTCCTAAACTCACTCCCTAAGAGACTAGATCATGTTTGGTATAAAGTGAGGACTTAATCTAAAAAGCAATATCTTTTCAAATTTTAGATTATTTTGACACAATCATTTGGACAAAGGCTTTGGGATTTCTTATACGTAAATGCATGATGAAATTAGATTATTGGCTAAATTAGTGGGAGGAGGTGTTCTCCACTATAAGGGATGCCCTCACATGTCAAGCATTCCCCTATCATGCAACCATGGAGACTCTCCCTATTCAAGAGTGAGGTAATATGTTATGCATGATGTTAGACATACAACATATAGCTAAGGGGTGATAAATATTTTAATTATCTTGATTATAACTTAGGCTTTAAAATGAGATTATGAGTTGTTAGTTGGGTAGAAAAGTTTTTTTTCCTAAGACCCTACCGCATCCAAGCTATACATTTAAACATCAATCATGAAGAAACTATGAAAATAATATAAATCTATTGTGCAATCTAAACACAACAACAAACAAAAAATGAATATATTTCATTAAAATATAAGAGGCCAATGTGGCCGGGTACCGTCATACACCCAAAAAGATAAAGTTTGGTAACCGAGCTCTACCCTTATACATCTCAGAATTACAAAATAATATTTAAATTTATAATTGAATACATGCCATAGGGGTCTTCATTCTTCACTTCTTCTCTCTTCTTTCTTCTTCTTTTAATTTGATTTGCTCCAAGGCATCACAGGGCCCCAGGACTAAGCTTCTAGCCACTGCTCATCCTAATCCCCATAATACTAATCCTTATTCCTATTGGAAAATTATATTATATGGAAAAGTAAATCTAACTATACATACAAAATAGATATTAGCTAAACATCATTCAATCCCAAGAAATTATATTTCATAATTTTGATTTAGTACCCTACATATGTGTAATCAAGCCCACCTGTCTTAATATAGACTATTCTTAGGGGCATAAGCAACTAGTAAATAGAGCATTTATATTCATTTTTCTAGCATCCCCATAAGCACAATCTCCTACAAAAAGTAATATTAGGCTACCAACAGCCTGACATACAATCTACGATCCACATTCCTAACATCCAATCTAAAATATTACATCATAAAATAAAATATATAATCATTATATGAACTATCCAAACCTAAAGTTAGAAGTGGTGACTTAAAATTCTAATGTGTATGCTTAGATTTATGTGGTATGTCTTAGCTAGGCTTTTGGATTATGATTTTCTAAGTTTGGAAAATTATTTAAGTTAACATGATTGGTGATTTTATTTCAAGTTGTTTAGGATTTTAGTGAGTTTTAATTTGAATTTTGTTTTGTTTCATTTGATTTACACTTAGCATCAAAGTGTTATAAAGAGAAGAAAGAGGCTTAACATCCTTCATCCCTATCCTAAGTTATTTCCTAAAGGCACATTTTTATGATTTAGTTTCAATTTAGTGAATGATTTATTAAATGTTTTATTAGTCCTAAGTTTAGGTTATCCTTAAAGAATCCTATTCAATGTGGAAGGCATCTTAAGATTAATGTGGTTGAGTTACCATCACATAGAATATGTTGAACCATTCCTTTCATCACCCATAAGATTCATATAATATAACACTTAGTATTTCTACGCATGCAATATATTTTTGACACACTTAAATGATTATGGGTGCATATGTTTTTTTTATAATAAAAAAGGGGATTTTCATTCAGAAGTTACAATACACATACACATGTATAAAAGATATAAGCAAGTATGTCATTATTAAACCAAGAAAGTGAGATAATCAAATGACCTCCTTGGGGCTACTTAAAGCCACATATTCTTGGGATATTCAGATTATATACTTGTTATCTTAAATTACATGATTAAAAGAATGAAAATCATATTATAGCATGTATTTTATTTGATTTATTTATTTTGAAAGTATGACAAATGACATACAATATTTAAAGTGATTGAAGAGGAATGAACAAACATCTCCACATGATTCATTCAACTACATTAATTCCTAAGGACAATCACATTAAATAAGATTACTTAAGGAGAACCAAAGCTTCTTATTATTTTTGATTTTAGATTTGGAATGAACTTAAAGAGAAGAGATCATTTGCTATTTTCCAACCTGTGTTGGTGATTTAATATGTTTAAGGAAAGATAATTAATTGATTTTTATTATTTAATTAAGTTGAATCATTAAGTAAACCATTTAATTCCCATTTCCTATACTTCTTTAATTCAATTAGCCATTTAATCATGAGCCATAAATGATATGAACATGAGAGGAAATAAAAGTGCAATGCTCCTAAAGGACCTAATGCAATTGGCTCACAATTAGAGATTAAGTAAGTTAAAGAATATAATTAAGTACTCTTATGATTTTCCCACACTTATGGGCTAATCATAATTTCCTTAAGGGTCTTTATGTTATTAAACACATAAAGAGAAACCCTTAATTTAAATATTGATTATCTGAAGAGATCAATAATTTAATTTCATTTTATTTGGCCATTAATTAATTAATTTCTTAATTAAGCCATGTATTAATTAACTCTCTTTATTTAAATGAATTTGGAGAAGTAATTAGGAAAGAGGTCCTAATCACTCTTTCTCATCATCTCACTATTAATTAATGATTGATGAACTTTAATTAATTAATTTTTACTATTTAGAATTTTAATTAATCATTAAACTGATTAGGAGAGTAATTAAGATTTGAATATCAAATTTCCCTAATTACATAGTAAATAAATCTCAAGAAAATCTTGGGAGGCAGAGGTCATCCACTAAACCATGATACCAAATTTAGGATGCCCAAGTACTTAGGGCTTAATTAAGCTAATTAATAGAACATTCAAATCCTAATTAAGCCTTAATCACTGTTCAAAATCAAATAAATTTTTTTAGCGAATTCTCCCCAATTTAACCTTTCCAAAATTTATTTATTTGTATTTTTTATTTTTTATAATTAGTTGTGATTTTATGAAGTTTTAGCCAATAAATTGCATTTTTAAATACTAATTAATCCCTAATCCCATCGATGCCAACGTGGTAGCAATTTCCATGTGGCGTCGTGGGATTGGCCACTTAAATAGTCCAACATGGTGCTGACGTGGCGATGGCGGGTTCACTTTCATCCCCACTGTCCGATCTAAGATCGAACGATGGGGATTAAACCTGTAATTCCTATAGGATTAAATCAAATTAAATCTAACTGATGAATCACACCCTTCCATTCCAATCATGCAGAATGGATGGCAGATGATCCTTCATCCCCTGAGCGATGGAAGACAGATAACATCCACCTTCCCCCACTTAATCTGAGCTCGCTAGAGCTCATGGAAGCTCGACATTGACTCCAAAAGCTTCAGGGAGAACATTTAAAGGGATCATACAATTGGAATAGCACGAAATTAAACTTTCCTTCACAAATGCTAAAAAAATTTGAGATTTTGACTATTTGCCAGAATTTACCTCACTGAGCTCAGGATCAGTGGTTAACCAATCGAGGTAGCTTCATCTTGAAGAGATGAAGCCCTACTCAGAAGCTTGTGACTTGCCTCTTTGCCAGTGGCTCTATGGATCAAAAGCCACCAAAATCCTTGCCAAATTTAGGCTTGGAGTGGTCTCCAGTGTCCAAATCAATCAGGAATCGATTCGCTTCTTCTTGCCTAAGCTTGATAAAGGTGTGGGTAAAGTTAATTTGAAAATGGTGGAGTTTGAAGGAGGTTTGATGGAGATTGGCTCTGTCCTATTTCGGGCTTGGTGTTTCTGGTGATCGGGAGGCTCTGGGAACTCGGGAATGCACTAGGGGAGGTCACCTGCAGTTGCTCTAGCTCTCTGATTGCTTTGTCTATGAGTTTGAATCAAATTGAGGAGAGTATACTCTCTCCTCCCTCTAATCTAATGGTTTGGATTGGTTCTAAAAATTACAAGGGTCCAGCCGGCACAGGCGATCGTGGGTGGTAGAGAATTGGTAAGGTGGCTTATTTTCAGTGGGTAAGTGAAGGGGAGTGGCTGCCAAAGGCTGAGGTGGCTGTCCTTAGTTTTCTATGTGTGCCAATGGTATAAAGTAGGTTAGCTCACCTCCACTTGGCTCATGGCTAACCCAACCAACTTTGGGTCAAGTGAGCCAGTGGTTGTCATATCCATTTGGAGCTTAGAGTGGCTACCATCAGTAGGAGAGTGGGTTTGACCATATAAAAATGAGTTTTGTCCCATTTAGGAGGCTTTACCCAAAGGGTAATGAGTCAAATAGGGTTATACTAGGATTTGATTTGGGCTTACCCATGGTGAGCCAAGGATGGGTTATGTCAAGTTTGAATAGATTTGGAGTTGATTTGGTTGGGTTCGGCTCAATTTGACCCATGTAGGTCAAATTGGGCTAGGTTGGGTTAAGTTGACCAATTGGTCAAATTGTGGAAAACCAAGGCTTGGGTCAAGTTCAAATGATGATTTGGGGTGTTTTGGTTCAATTGATTTGATTTGATTTTGAGTAGATTTGAATTTGACTCATACGGGTTCATATGGGAGAAATGGGCTAAGTTGACCAATTTGATTAAATTGACCAAATTAGGGTTTAGTTAGGTGTTGGTTTAGGTTCAATTGATCATTTGAATGTGATTGTAGATTTTGATTTCAATCAATTTGGATTTAGAAAGATTTAGACCAATTTGCCCCTTTAGGTCAATTTGGGCTAAATGAGTTAACTTTGATTTGATCATGTTCAATAATCAACTTAAAATGGATTTGAGTCATTCGTTGCAATCAATTTGAATTAGAATCTGATTTAGCCTAATTTTGCCTTTTAGGTAAAATGGGTCAACTTGGGTCAAGAGGCTAATTGGGTTTGGTTTAGCTCAATTAATGATCAAGTCATGTTCAAGGATCAATTTGAAGTTGGTTAGAATCATTGGTTTTACTTGAAATTGAGTTTGGAATAAAGTTTGGCTCAATTTGGCTTATGTAGGCTAATTGGGTCAACTTGATCAAATAACCAAATTGACTTGGCTTGACCCAATTGGAATTGATCAATCAAGGATGATCAACAATCATAGTAGGAGGTTTTGGATGGTTTGGTTCAATCTAATTTGGGTTGGATTGAGGTTGTTTCAAATGGGTCCTTTGGTCACTTTGGGTCAAGTGAGCCTAATGAGTCAATCAAATTGGTTTTGTGTTGAATTAAGTTTGATTGCATTTTATAATTGATTTGGGATTGCTTGTTGGTTTTGATTGCAATTGATTTAGATTTAATTAGATTTTGGCTCATTTGGATATTTTGGGTTTAAATGGGCTAGCTTAGGTTAATTGAATTGATTTTGGTCAATTAGCTTGATTGTAGATTTTGGTAGGGTTTTGAATGAAGATTTAGAAGGTTGGAGTGCTTTTGTGAAAATCAATTGAGTTTCATTTTGATTGAAGGAACTTTGGTTAAGTCCATAGAGTTAGCTTAAGGAATTAAGATGGAATTAGGTTTCAATCATTTGGCTTAGAGCATGAATATGAATTGGAATTTAATTAGGATTGGTTGAATTGATTTGAGGTTTAGTTTTGGTAAAGGAGGTAGGGATAGGCTTGGTTTAGGCCATAGGATGGGTAAGTTTCCTTTAGTCCTAAGGCATAGCCTAAACCTACACAAGTCCTCCTAAACCCCTAGGTTTGGATTAAATATTCATCTAACCACTAGAAGTATTCTATGACTAAGGAAGTCTTAGTGTCTAGAAGACTCCTAGGTCTAAGATGGGAAGATTAAATCCTCACTCCAAAAGTGAGGTTAACATTCTAAATGATCAACATTGTTTGATACAAAAATACATACATCTTCATATATACATATATTTGTTTAAACCGTTAATTAATATGCACATACATACATGCATATATAAGTAAAATATTTATATACTAAATCATAAAATTATTTTCTCAAAAAATATCTAAATGAAAAATATATATTTTTCTAGATCATGAAATTAAAAAAATAATATTTGAAAAAAAATATTAAAGTGATAAAGAAAATTGAATAAGTGTCAAAATAAAAATCATAGCTTATTCCTTTTAATCATAAGATGTCTTTCACATAATGATAATGTCATTTTGACTTGATTCAAACTTACGATTTAATTAAAACTTAACACTCAATAAGATGATTAAAAGTCCTAAAATTCACCTCTTTAGTTTTAACTTAGGAGTAAGGTTTTGAAAAGGAATGGGTTCCACTTCAAGCAAAATTCTTATATTTTCATACTCTTTAAAACATTAAACTCAACTTGAATGAAATTTAAATTCATATTATAAACTTTACACTTAAACTTTTAACCATTTAAATTGAAATCACCCCTTGCTAATAAATTAAATCACTTCACTTAAATTATAGCCTAAACATTTAAGGCTTATCTTTGTCTCACCGCACTATCTTTTGCACACACTTTAAACTCATAGGCTACCAATACTAAAATTAAATTAGGATAGTGCTTTGTTGTGGATTGAGTTTCTATTTTAAAATGTAATATTTTAGACTAGATTTAAGGATGTATACTCATATACTAGATGATAGGATGAAATTTAGATTAACATTTTTTCTATAGGGGATTGTGTTCAATAAAAAGGTGATAGTATAATAGAATTAAAAGCTAATGAATCTTACTTGAAAGTTATATATTTCTCTAAGCATAAGCCATTAGGATAGATGGGCTTAGACATTTGGCTATGTGCATGTATCTTCTAATAACTTTTATTTTGTAGGAGTATTTAGAATTTTATTTTTAAATTTTTAATATAATTTGTATTAGAAATATGTGAGAGTCATAGAGTTTAAAAAGAGTAGTGGTTAGAAGGCATAGACTTGGGATGCCCTATAGAGCCTGAAACACCTACATCATGAAGACTTGAAGACCCCCCATGGCTTTATTTTGAATACTTAGATCTAGGCTAAGTTGTATAAGAGCTGAGCTGGACTATCTATTTTTCTTATTTTTTCTATGGTATATAGCGGGACCCAGCCACACTGGCTTTTTATTATTTTAATTTGATTTCTTTGGTGCATTTACATTGATTGCATAATAAAAATTGTATACCTTTTATAGATCTTCTTATGTGTGATGTATTATTGTATGTGAACTGGATTCGGTCGACTATTTAAGACTTAAATTTTTTACTCCAACTTAAAAATTAATTTGAACTAAATAATATGACATATGACCTCATTCTAAATTCTAGAACTAATTAATAAATGATTTAGAAACACATAAGTCTATGATGAATATGTAATCATACGTCATCTTGATCTTTTTTTTCTTGAATATTGAATATCTTCACTCATTATGTAGTAATGAGAGAGCCTGCACCATTATGGGTAATCACCCATGATAGAAGAACACTTTTTAATTTCATCATGCATGTAGGCATTCTTAAGTACCCATGCCTAAGTCAAATTTGAGAGTCTAAAATTTATAAAAGATGTAAATTTTGTTACATTCATTAGGAGCATTCTCATACTAGTCATGATTTTAGAATCCTAAAGAGTGAGTTAGCCTCTTAAGTTATTTCTTAATAAAAAATAGCCTAGCTATCTTATATTTACATGAAACTCACCACATGATTATAAAGTGTAGGTGGTGCAAGCTGACAGACATTCTAAGTGATTGTATGTCCAGAATAATCAAGTTAAGTTCACACTCATAGATAATAATGTGCTATTATATCTCACTTTCTCTAGTAGATTAAGTTGAGCTTTAAGCATGTGCTCAAGCACATTAGTTATAAGATCTGAGGCTACTTATTTATCATTTCCCATGATTATAACTCTTCATCACTTAAGTGCTGCCATAGTCTTATATTATTAGGACATAAGTCCTAACATTCTAACAAATTGTTAACTCAAACATATATAAATCTCACTTCAAGAAAATGTAAAGCTTAACTATATAATAGATTGAAGTGCTTACTAGGTCTTTTAGTATTAAAATACTTTTTTACTTATTTTCCTTTATATTTTAAAAATAACTATTCTTATTTGATCCATTCCCATTTGATTTCCAAATTGAATATTCCTTTGATCTTAAACTTTAAAATCTATAGAGATGTTAGCCGACTACTTTAATCAAGAGTTTTCTTATGAGATTAATATATTCTAAGATGTAATTAACTATAGGGGATTGCACCTATAAGAAACTTAAAACCTAACTTAAAATAAACCCCACCTTACTTCATTCAGATAAGGTGAGGAAAATCTTTAGTGCATGTAAATCCATCAGCCTTAGAAATCCTTATTAAATGATTTGAACCATCATAGGGCAATATCTCTTATCTTTTGAGGTTGTATATTATTCTTTAATGTCATACTCGATCATTTAAATAAGTACCCCTAAGATCTATGTCCTACCATATTTTTAAACAATATAATGATTTAGAATTATTTACCCATTCAATCAAAAGTTTAAGCTTTCAATCATTTTTAACTTCATGATTTGAGCCCATTTAAATTCAAATTAGATACTTAAAGGGTTATCAAGTTCATCTAATTGAAACATTTGATTAAACTATGTGTTTAATGAAATTAGGGGTCTGAGAATTATAAAATTCTTATTAATTATATTTCAAATTCTTCTTGAAGTAAGCACATTAATTAGAGCTAAAATTGAGAAAAATTTTGATCAAATTCTCCAAAATTATTCAAACATAGTTATGGAGATCTATTTATCTTTGAAAGTCCAAAATATCAATACACTGTGGAGCACACATGTTATGGCCTAGACAAGCCAAGGCAATGGCCATTGCTACTGGTGATGTTGGAATTTACACGTGTTCTCATGGGAGCTCCCACATCATGCACATAGATGTGCAAGGGAATTTGCATCTATTTTATGAAATAAATAAATTAGTATTTTTTAATCAAATAAATTTATTTATAGTCTAACTTCTTTTAAATTTTGTTTAAAATATAAGAAATAAATTCAAATGCCTTTTGCTTTATCATGAGAAAAGATATTGAATGGAAGGAAGATATATAAATGAGAGTTTTGTATTAAAACATGGACTTTGAGGTTGCTATTAGTATGAGTTCATAGTTAGCTTCTTTGTCCTCCACTTATACGTGTTATTTTAGAATTTAACTTACAACCAAAGTTAAATCCTACTAAATTAATATAAAATTTTTAAATCTCATTTTCCTATTTATCATCTTAAATTTAATATTTACTAAATGTGGTTGCTTTGTTAATTTAACAAGATTTAAAGTGAGAAAAAGATTTGCTCTCCCTCTATATTTTTTGTAGGTCAAAGGTAAAAACCTTTTGTATATAACAACCCCCATTGTTTGAATAGCCTTCATAAGTTCTCTTCCTTCTTCAACCATCTCAATTGATATATTGCATGTTATTACATCATAAGCAAATCCATGCCAAACAGTATCATCATTGACTCCTCTACTAGCCTCTTATCACTTCTTCTGCATATACATGGACCATCACCATCTCTCATAATGTAAATAATGCCCCCCATTGTAATAATCATCATCTTCTCCATCTAGTGAGTTGAACACCAAACAAAAATAATGAGAGATTTGTTGACTTCATGAGTCGCACCTCATATGAGATTGATTTTGATGATAACAAATATATATTCAAATCATACTAATCAGTTTAAATTTAAGTGTACACGAAAATTCTTCAACTCTAGATTCTTCTATCAATTCAGAAAGCTAAAGCTGTTGAACTTGAATGGGTTGGGAATTTTTCTAGGAATTACTATATTAAGGCAAATTAAAAGCTCACTTAAATAAAATAAATGATTCTTTCATTTCAAAATAATTTATTTAAAAATTATTTAGACTTTCTATATCTTAAAATTGCAAGTTATTTTCCATTAAATTGTGTTCAAGCAAGATAAATTAATTATAAACTTCATTAAATCATTTTCGTGCTAATCATAATTTCTATTCATACTTTTATTGTATGAAAATTAAATCATCCTTAAATTATTCTTTTATTGTACTTTTTCTCTCCTATTATTCTTTCTTCTCTCTCTTATCATCCTTACCATCCTTACATTATTTTGGACGAATTTTATCATTGAATTTTAGCTATTAAATCATGTTAAATTTATTTAAAATATTTCCATATATAATTCCCTCAATATTCATAATTTAAAAGTTCATCAATTTGAATTTTTGAATTTGAATTGGTTTGAATTTAAAGTGCTTCAATCATGGCATATCCTTGCTAAATTAAATCTAATCTTGTATGGAATATTTTGAACGTCCCAAGTATGATTTATTTTAATTTTATGGAGTTTAATTATATTACTTCAAGTTATTAAAATTAAATTCAAATTAGCCCTTATTTATAATAATTCTTTTTTTTAATTAAACTTCTTTAGGAAATTGTTTTGGGCCTACAAAAATCATTCAAAATTAAATTAATTTAAGTATTATTTAATTGTCAAAAAATATATTAAATACTCAGCTTGTATTCTAATTGATTCATTATATTAAATTGAGAATATCATATTTAAGAAACTAGTGTTGGCCTAAATTCTCTTTGATCTCTTTCTAGAAATTATTTTATTCAAATTTATTAATATTCCTCTGTATTCATTAATGTTTTATTTAGTTAAATATATTCATCATATCTTACATTGTTTCCTCACATTGTGTTGAACTTGGTCGACCCCCATCATCTCCAATTTATTTCTTTTCTTTGGTCGATTATATCCTCATAATCTTTTAGTGTGGTTTAGATATTCTCTCTCTCTCTCTCCATAACCTCCTTGGCCGACCTCTTTGCCTAATTGCATTAAATTCAAATCATTTCCGATTTATTTTCCCTCTCTTCTTCTCAAGGCAGAACTAATAAGGATTGAATCCTTGATGATATTTGTTTTAATTCATGACATCCAATTCAAATGTTGCCAATATTAACCTCCTCCAACACGATCATACAATGGTCTACCCTAGCCTACTTCTTTTTCTATTTAAGTGGCTTACTTGCTCTCTCTCCATCTAGCTGATCCTTGCTATAAGAATTTATGGAGATTTTAGGTGATTCAAGTGCAAATACTTCTCATCGTTCTTCTCTTTCCCTTGGACAAATAGTTTGGCTTGAAGATTGCTTAGAAAAATTAAAGAATTTATAAAATATACCCTTAGCCAAGAGCTTCAACGGTTCTTTTAATTTTTCTAAGGTGATAAACTTCTATTTTTACCTTATTTCTTTCTTGGCCTAGAGTTACATAAGATAATTCAATTTATTTTGGGCTTTATCTTCTTATATAATCTTATTTTCCTGCTTGGTGGAGACTTTCACAAGGGATTTTAATTTGTTTGGTGCTTAATATTTTCATAATTCTTTGATTCTCACCTTGGACAAAAGCTATTCATATAGGTTACTCAGGTTTAGTTGTGCTTAACATCATACTTTCTTTAAACCTTGAGTTGGGTGACTACATTATGATTCTTCTTAGAATAAATTTGTGTTTATTTTTTACTTTTTCTCATATGATTTACATAAAGCTTATGTGATATCTTTCTTATGTTGTTATTCCAAATATTACTGAAGTGTTCTTAGTTGGAATTCATTTATCATTTGGATATAACTTATCAATTATGAGAAAGAACCCAAATTGAAGTTGTGTGAGTTAATATTTCATATCAAGGTGGAGCATAACTTAATTTAAGTTTGCATTTTTATTAAAAGTATATTGGTGTATTTCAAAGTTATAAAATCAAATCATTTCAAGATTTTATAAAGTTTATCTAAAGTCAAATTTATTTGAAGACTTGCTTGAATACTTAATTGAAGAGCTTATTTCAATTTCATTTTTAATTAAAGTGTGCTCCCTTTCATTTTATCCACTTGTCTTAGTATTGGTATAATTGGATTGTGAATGCAAAAATCTTTTAAAATTGAGCATTATATATTAGCAAATTTCTTGTTGTATCTTTTAGTTTTGTGTTGTGGTTGTACTTGCCTGTTATAGAAAAGTACGTGTTGGGTTATACTTTTCATGAAAGAAAGTATGATGTTGGGTTGTACTCACCCATGAATGAGAGTACATGATATTTGTTGTAATCTCAACTTTAATTTTTGTGAATTCCTAGCTTGGGTGGCTATGTGTGGACGTTGGTTAGTATTTGGGGTTTGTAATTAATATTTCTACAAAGCATTTAAATTAATTTTAATTTAACCTCCCCCAACACCATAAACACATAACAATTGGTATAAGAAACGAATTGTTTGCTTTCCTTTCTTATTTCTTTTTGTCATCTCCTCGAAACATATAATTGCAAAACAATTTGTATCAGAGCCTTAGCTCAATTTGTGACTTAACATCCTTGAGTTTGATCACTATAGCACAAATTTTTCCTAAGGTTGCACTACCTCAAGGACAACCTACACATAGGCCACCTTTACTTGATAATGTTCCATTTGATTATTGAAAAAACCACATTAGTAATTTTATTCATGGACAAGATTATAGAATATGGCATATGTTGGCACACCAATACCACACATCCATTAATAAAATAGATGATTTAAGAGTTGATAAACCTTTTGATGAATGGTCTGCTTATGAAAGAGAATTGGATGAACTAAATGCAAAGGCTTGTAACATTCTTTATTGTACTTTACTTCCTGATGATTACATAAAAATTTTCATGCTTACTACTACAAAAGAAATTTGGGATAAATTAATTCTTACTTATGAAGGTACTGACGAAGTTAAAGATGCTCATATAAATAAGTTAGTACATGAATACGAATTATTCTGCATGTTACCAAATGAAAGCATTTCTGATATGTACACTCGTTTCATGAAAATTATTAATACTTTGCATTCACTTGGAAGAAAATATAAAAATTAAGACTTGGTTTATAAAATTTTAAGATGCCTTCTAGAAGAGTGGGATGCAAAAGTTATTACTATTAATGAAGCTAAGGACTTCACTACTTATACACTTGATCAACTTCTTGGTTCCTTAACATCATATGAATATGTTATAGCACAAAAAGATCAAAATGTCTCTTTCAAAAAGAAAGAAAAAGGAAAACTAATTACCTTGCAGATGGAAGATACTTGTGAAGAAAATTCTTCATATTCAGATGTTAATAGTGATGAGATTACTATGCTTTCAAAGAAGCTACAAAACATGATCATAAAGAAAAAGCATAAGTATAGAAAATCTAAAGTACCTAAATTTTCTCCTAAATGGTCGAATTCATGTGAAAGAATCGTATGTTATAATTGTAAAAATCTAGGACATGTAAGATGTGATTGCCCGAACATTACTAATAAAGAAAAATAGGCTGCAAAAAAATTCATGGAAAAATATAAAAGGTTAGAAGAAAAAAAAAGGAGCACCTTGGGCAAATCCTAATTTAGAAGAATCTAGTGAGGACACTTCAAAGGAAGAAGCAAATGTGTTGATGGAAGATGTGGATACTATAACAGAGGTATGAGAAGAAATTTTATATGAAGAATTAGATGATGCCTTCAATGAATTAGCTCATGAATATAAAAGAATAAAAAGAAAATTCAATGTTTTAGAAAAAAAAATCTTAAAATGCATGTTTCATCTTTGCAAAGTGAATGTAGTGATTTGAAACCAAAAAATGCATTCTTAATAGATCAATCTATTCTAATTGAAAATATAGTACTTCATACAAAATTAGATACATGTAAAAGTTTGCATTCACATGCACTATTTATTAGAAATAAATCATCAAGTGCATCAAAATAATTTAAATTCAAACCCTATGGTAATACAAATGTTACTTGTAATCTTTGTAATAAAAATGGTCATGTGTCTTCTGATTATCATGAAAAAAAATTTCAAACAAATTTCATTTGGGTACCAAAGATCAAAAACTCAAAGGCAACACACTACATGTTTGGGTTTCAAAAGTTGATGCCCATTTTTTTTTTTTTTGTAGGAATGCCTTCAAAATAAAATCAAAGAAGGCATGTGGTACTTGGACAACGAATGTTCAAGACATATGACAAGTGAAAAATCTAAAATTTATTCTTTAGAACCTTGTGAAGAAGGGTTTGTAGTTTATGGTGATAATGCTAAAGAAAAAATAGTTGGCATTGGTTCTATTTTAAAAAAAATTCAATAACATTATATAAAGCTTACTTTTTTTGAAGGTTTAAAGCATAACCTCATTTTTCACTTGTCAGTTATGTGATAAAGGAGTCAATGTTAAATTTCATGCATCCTTTTGTATGATTAAAATTAAAAAAATATATATTTTACTTAATGATTATAGATACAAAAATATTTCTCTTATTGATTTTGAAAATGCATGTGACTCTAATCTAAATTTACTTTATTTTAAAATTTCAATTGATGATGTTTGGTTATGGCATAAAAGGCTATCTTAAAAATGTGCATTCCTTAAACAAAATTACAAAACTTGACCTTGTAAATGGATTACCTATAATTAAATTTCATTCTGATAATGTGTGTGACAAATGTATTCATGGAAAACATTTTAAATAATCATTTACAAGCAAAAAAATTATTTTTGCTTCTGGACCTTTAGAATTCTTGCAAATGGATTTATTTGGTCCTCTTAGTACTACAAGCTTATGTGGAAAATTCTATGATCTTATTATTGTTGATGATTTTTCAAGATTCACATGGGTCATGTTTTTAATTCATAAAAATGACGCTTTTAAAAATTTTAGAAAATTTATTAGGCACATTCAACAAGATAGATGTCTTCTTGTTAGTAGAATTTAAATCGATCACAATGGTGAAGTTGAAAATACTAATTTCAAAAAAAAATTTGTGATGAATTTTGTATTAACCCCTCAAGCAAAATGGTGTAGTAGAAAAAAATTAGAATTCTAGATGAATTGAGTAGAGCTATGCTAGATGATTATAAGTTTTCTAACTATTTTTGGGTCGATGATGTTAACACTGCATGCTATATGATGAATTGTATTTACTAAAAACCTATTTTAAATAAGACCCCTTATGAGTTATTCTATGGTAAGAAACCTAAGATTAATTATATTTATATCTTTAGTTGTAAATATTTTATTTTAAATAATGGTAAGACCCTTTAGAAAAGTTTGATAGTAAGTTTGATGATGGTATCTTTTTAGGTTATTCCTTAAATGGTAGATCTTATAGAGTTTATAATAAATGAAAAATGATTGTTGAAGAGTCCTTGCATGTTATATTTGATAAAAATTTTATAGATTCCATTAGAGATGATGTAATTAAAGATGATGTTGATAATTTTAAGAAAATGAATTTGGAAGAACATGTAAATGATTCTTTACCCAAAGAATGGAAATTTATTAGGAATCATCCAAAGGATTTGATTATTGGAGATCTTTACAAGGTGTTAAAAATAGAAGATAATCTATGGAAGTGATTAATCATTATGTATTCTTATTTGAGATAAATCTAAAATCAATAGATGAAGCTTTGGAGGATCACTATTGGATTGTAGCTATGGAAGAAGAATTAACTTAGTTTGTAAGGAATGATGTGTGGGATATAGTTCTCAGAACTCAAATCCAAAATGTTGTAGGAACCAAATGGGTCTTTAAGAATAAATTAAATGACTCGGAACATACTATTAGAAATAAGGCTTGATTGGCTACACAAGGATATACTCAAATTGAAGGGATAGATTTTGAAGAATCCTTTGCACTTATTGCTGGATTAGAAGCAATTAGATTGATCCTTGTTTATTCCTGTTATAAAGACTTTAAACTTTTTCAAATGGATGTAAAAAGTGCATTTTTAAATGGATTTATAGATTAAGATGTCTTTGTAGAACAACCTCCTAGTTTTGAAAGTTTAGAATTTCTCGATTATGTTTTTAAATTATAGAAAGCCTTGTATGGATTGAAACAAGCTCTTAAAGCATGGTATGATAGATTGAGTAGCTTTCTTATTGATCGTAACTTTATAAAGGGTTGAGTAGATACCATCCCATTCCTTAAGAAGATAGGTGTTGACTTGATCATTATTTAGATTTATGTGGATGATGTATTATTTGGTAGTACAAATGAATCATTATGCATTGAATTTTTATCTTTAATGTCTAAAGAATTTGAGATAAGTATTGTGGTAAAAAAATTTATATATATTTTTTTAGAATAAGATATATACTTCCATCTTCACTCTGTGTGGGATAAAATGAGGATAGAAATATACATCTCATTCTTTTTATGCTATTTTGACTCCACGTAGATCCACATATGTTTTTATTAAGGGTGATGGTGATATTGAGGAGAGGTGTACTATCTTGAAAGATAGAAGTCACCACCCTACAATGGACCTAATTATCTCAACAAGGACTCCTAAGGACAATGGGTCTTCATGTGTACCAAAGATTCTTCCCTTACTTTACATGAAAAAGTAAAGTAGAGTTTTTTTTTAAATCGAGTTGTTAAGTTCCCTATAGGAGCAATCCCCCATAGTTAATTACATCCTAAGGAATGAGATCCCTTAGGAATACTCTCGATTAAGATAAATGATCATTATCTCCAAAGATTTTATTAGGTTGGACTATCAATCGATTAGTTTATTTTGGAAGATCAAATGGGATTGATCAAAGAGAGGTAGTTATTATCGAAGCAAAAGAAAGATAAGTAGGAGATGCCCAAGATGCTAGGAAACCTAGTGAGCATCTCAAACTATCCTATGGTTATGCTTTACATTTTTGAAATTGAATTAATTTGTTTGAGTTGAATTTTCATTAGAAATTTAGGGCTTATAATTCCATAACACAAGAATAAGAAAATGCCTAAGAGGTGAGGATTTATGCTTATGGCACACAAATAGGAGAAGCAACCTCAGAAACTAAATCTAGGGAGCTTTGGCGAGGGCCGGAAGCACAACATAAATCTAAGGAGAAAATAGGTATTTGGTTTACCTCCATAAGAGAGGATAAACCACCTTACTGTTTGGACTTACAACCATCTAGGGGTGGCTGCCAACTAACTCCTCATATGATTTTAAATTCATATAGGCAAGTCATTTGCTTTTTGTAAGATAGTTAGGGTGCTATTCATTTAGAAAGAGACTAAGTCCTTAAACTCACTCCCTAAAGAGACAAGATCATGAAAGGGTATGCTTCAAATGACATAAATCTAATACAATTCATATTACATTTTATTTTTATTTTTGGACAATTATTTTGACACAGGCTAATAGGATTCATATGCCCAATGCATGAGAAATGAGATCATTGACCAAAATCAGTGAGAAGGGAGGAGGTGTATTTTTACCATGGCTCTCAAAGGACAAGCTAAGTTTCTCTGGCAAAGGTAGAAGCCCTCCAATTAAGAGTGAAAATAATATGTATTTGTGCATGATGTTATAAAATAAGTACTCATCTAGCTAAGGGGTTGCTAATTCTTTTTTCTTGATTTTTAGCCTAAATGTTAGATGAGGTTATGAGTTCTTTATTTTCAGTTTTGAATTATTAAATTTGGTAAAAGATTTATTTTTCACTAAGAGCCTAATCCACATCCAGACCATATATAAAGCAAGAAAGAAACTAGGAAAAGGATGCCACTTAATGCACAAGCTAAATAAATCATCAATCAATTTATAAAGCTAAGCATAAAAGAATAAGAGGCCATTGTGGTCGGGTACCACCGCACAAACCAAAACAAATTGGGTAACTGAGCTCTACCCTTATACAACCCAAATTACAAATGAATTACATACAATTAAGCAAGGAACTCAATATTATGGGGGTCTTCAAACTTCATTTCTTCATTCTTTATTTCTTCTTTCATCTTTGGTTCCTTCTTTTGGATGGTTGGAAGGTGGATGCTCTAAAGGCTTCACATGGTGCATAAAGTGAGATCTTATGACCAATGCTCATCCTAATTCCCATAACAATCATTCCAAAATCCTAATTGCAAAATTACATAAAGAGGAAAAGTAAACCTAGCTAACACCTGCAAAATAGAGATTAGCTAAACACACCACATAAATTTCAAGCATGTATATTGGACTTATCACCCCATGCATGGGTGACTAAGTCCACCTGGCCTATTGGATTATGCTTAGGGATATAAGAACCTTCATAGCAAAAGCATTTACATTTTTTATCACAACACCCTTTAAGCATAATCCCCTACATAAGATAATGATTAGAATAAATTGTCCTATCATTCATTCTATGTACATTCATCCTAACATCTAGAATAAAACATATATCACAAAATAAAAGCAAACATCAAACCATGCACAGTCCAAACCTAAAGCTAGAATTGGTGACTTAGCCTAATGTGTGTGCTTTAGAGATTTATGTGGTATGTTTACTTATGGCTTTAAGTTAGAATTTTCTAAGTGTGAAGGATGTTCAACTTAGAGGAGGGTTTCATTTAGGTGATTTAGTTATTTTGGGTTGATTTTACTTTATGTTTTGATTGGGTTCAAATGAATCCTACAATTAATTATAAAGTTAAAAAAAGAGGGAAAAAGAAGAGAACTTCTCTTTCCTTCCCTAGCCTACATAATTTCTAAAGTGGATTCATATTTTAGTTTCATCTAATGAATGTTTTATTGTGTGTTTTAATTAATCCTAAGTTTAGATGAACTCTAAACAACCCTATTCAAAAAGAAAGGCATTTTAAGATTAAGTAAAATGAACTAAATTCATAAAATAAACATCACTTCATTTTTTTCCTGACATGTATAAAATGCATATGAATGAGTCCTAAGCATATCTATACATACAAATGGGAATGTTTAGCACTAATTTATGATGCATGCTAAGTAATTCATTTAAGAAAATTTGAATGTTTATGATGTGTGATTTTGATTAAGTAGCAAAGGTGTTTCTTATCCGACTTTCACATGCACATATGAATATGTGAAACACATAAGTGAGTATGAGGCCATTGTTAACTAGGGGTGTAAGGTACAAGACCTACTTAGGGATACTTAAAGCGTCGCAACCCCGGGACTAATATACCACTTTCCTTAAATACAATCATGTGTACAAAAAGAAATGAATGGAAAAGAAAGAATGCAAAAGTTTATGTTGGTTGATTTATTTTTGTTTATGTAATTTATATGTACAAGTATAGGTATCCTTATTAAGTAATAGCATAGGAATGAATAGGATACAGAATTAGGCAAGTGTTAGGTTCTTTTCAAATGAACTATACACTTTGCAAAATCTTATTCAAAACTATACTAAAAGAGAGGAGAAGGAAAACCAACACTAAGCACCCTTATATTTTACTCACATGCAAAGTAACACACTTTAAGTTTTGATAATTGATTGATATATTTTGAAAATAATTTGAATTTAATAGTGATAATAGCCACTCATATTCTTACTTTTGCCAACACATGCAATTTTGACATAAAAGAAACATTTTCATTTTAAATTTGATTTTTGAAAAGCATGGATGTATGAAATCATATGACATACATATTTAGCATATTGGGAAAGAGCTAAAGCAATGAAATCATGTAAACACATTCACTTTAATTAATTCCTAAAGATAATCTTATGAAATAAGAAAACATAAAGTAAATCAAAGTTTATTTAATATAATTTTTGTTTGATTTTGAATTTTATTTAATTTTGAAAAATGTGAATTGGGTTTGCTATTCCTAACTCACTCCCACATGTGTTTGATATTTTTGTTCAATCTTTAGATGATTAGATTCATTTTATATTTTGATTAGGTTAAGGTATGAATTACGCATGTTAATTATCCCTTACCTACACCACCTTAGCATAGTTAATCAAATAATTATGAGCTAATGAAATGACATAAAACCTCACAAGGAAGTTAAATCTGCAATGCACCAAGGAAGAAAGGGGCCTAATGCAATTTGTCTCATGATTAATGATTATTAAGCTAAGGGGTTTAACTTAAGTAATTTTAAAACACCCCTCATACATATGTGTTGAATCTTGATTTCCTTAATTGAACTTAGGCTCTTGAACACCTAAGCATCTACCGAAAGTAGATTAATTGAGTTATAAAAAGTTTTAGAATTTTAAGACATTAATTAAAGGGTAATTAGTGAATTAGCCTTAATTTATACAGATTATGAAAGAAAAAGGGGGATTACATAATAGCTTAGGAGAAATGCCACAAAATTATTTCCTAAACCTCTTATTTATTGAAACATACCTTAATCAACTTCAATAAAGGATCAAACCACTAATCAAACCCTTAATTAACCTTAATTACATTAAAGGGTAATTAGAAAATGAATTAGCAATTTCTTTAATTAAGAGACCAATAAATCCCAAAGAAAATTAGGGGAGGCAGAAGTCATCCCCCAAAATACACTAAAGAAGTTTGTGATTAATCAGTAGATTAATTAGGGAGTAATTAGTAAATTAAAATTTCTAATAAAACCCAAATTAGAGAAAAGAAGTATTCAAAATTATTCAAAATTAATTTTAGAATATTCTATGTTCAATTATCTTTCCAATGCAATTTATTTCATATTTTGTTGATTTTTCTAGGTTGTGATATAAATTTTAAAAGTTTAGGTAGATTATTTAAACCCTAATTAATTCCTTAATCCTATGGTGTGCCACGCGTGCGCTAACGCGACTTCCCTTTACATGTGGAGCACTCTGAGTGGCCACTTAGACATCCCATCATAGCACCATATGGCTATGCTTACTTTTGCCTCAAATGATCAGGATCGGACGGTGATTATCATTCGGAGGGATAAAATAGGATATTTTTAATCTCGGTCGTCCATCCAAAATGCATGAATGGACGGCCAGATATCCTCCCTATTCTTCCCTATGGAAAAATGGAGATCGTCTACTTTCGAAGAAAAGATTCGAGCTCGAATTGGATTGAAAATCAAACCACACCATCTAAACTTAATGGAAAGCACATCTAACAGTCAAAATTCCATAGGATTAAAATTTCTTTTACAAAGCTCCATACCACATTGAGTTTAATGGTAAAATGGCATACCTCACCAGAGGTGATCATCAGCACTCAATTCCCTTAGAGAAGCTTCATCTTATTGAGATGAAGCTTTGATGAAAAGTTTAACTCTTGAGGTTGAGTGGATGGCTCTATGGACCAACTCCTCCTCCAAGTGAGCTCAACTTTGATTGAATTGGATCCTCCCTTGCCTTTAGAGCTTGGGAAAGAGCTTGGGTAAGCTCGACTTTATCCTCTGATGGAGCTTGCTAAGGTAATTTGGTTGATATTGAGTATTGGCTAAGTTCAAAATCCAATGGAGCTCCCCTATTTTCTCCTTGTAAAAACCAAGAAGCTGAAGTTGGCAAGTGCTTGAGGGAGCTTAGGATAACTAAGAAAAGACTTCTCTAGCTTCCTCACACTCAATTGACAATGGACAACTAAAGATTCAAATGAATTAGGGGGTATATCTCCCCCTTTGGCAATCGGATGATTGAGAAGGGAGGAGATGTTTTGATCCAATTAAGCTTAGGCGGTGTATTTTTTTGGACGTTTAGGCTATTCTTAAGTTCATTTTAGGCTAGGGAGTGGATTAGTGGAGTCCCCATGTGCTCCATTTGAGTGGAGATATGATCCCCATGGGCCCATTTCAAGCCATGTGCTCAGTTTGGCCCTTGGGTCAAGTTGGGCTGACCCAAACCTATTGAGTTAGGTGCACCACCCTCCCTAGTATTCACTTGACCTATTAGGAGAGTATCAAGTAGGTATGAAGAGGGTTTGACCAAATTCCAAGTGGAATTGGCCAAAATTTGTTCTATGGCATAGGGGTAAAATGGTCATTTGACTGATTTTTGAATTTGGATATGTTGGGTATATTGATAAAATAGGTTTGACGAAGTTTCATTGGATTTGGAGTTCATTTGGTATGGTTTGGCTCATGTTGACCCATTTAGGTCAAAATGGGTCAACTTGGGTTAAGTTGACCAATTGGCCAAATTGGGTCAAACCAAGAGTTGGGTCAAGTTCATATGACCATTAGAAATGTTTTGGTGGGTTTGGTTTGATTCAATTTGATTTAGGTTTGAATTTGGTTTATATGACTTCATTTAGGACAAATGGGTCAAGTTGACCAATTTGACCCATTTGACCTATTTGAGCTAGGTCATGGGTAGACTTAGGTTTGGTTAGTCATATGAAGTAGATTGGTATCTTTATTTCCAATCAATTTTGGTTAAGTTTTAATTTGGCTCAATATAACCCTTTTAGGTCAAGTTGGATTCAAGGTCAATTGAGCTAGGTTAGGTCTAGCTGGCCAATTGAAGCTTTGGTCAAGTTGAACAAGTGATTTGGAATGAACTTGACACATTGGTTTCAATCAATTTGGCCTAGATCAATTTTTGACACATTTTGACCTTTTAGGTCAAGTTTGGTCAACTTGGGTCAAGTGGCCAATTAGGCTATGTTAGGCTCAAATGTTGACTTGGTTTCAATTCCAAGGGTTTGACCAATTGGGCTATGTTAGTCATGAATAAACTTAGATCATTGGTTTCAATCAATTTGGCCTGTGATGGATTTTGTCTATGTTAAGTTCCATTTTGGCTAAGTGTTGACTTGATCAACCCTTATGTTTGACTTGATTTGACTCAATTTGATTGATTAATCATCCCATGATGATTGTTGAACATGATGAGAGGCATAGGTGAGTTTGATTCAATCCAATTTGGTTAGGATTAGAATTTGGCTCATAAGGGTACTTTAGGTCACTTTGGGTCAAGTGAGCCTAAGTGGGTCAAATGGCTTGGTCGAAGCTTGATTTGAGTTTGATTGAACTTCTTTATGAACTTATGATTGAAATATAAATTCATTTGCAAGTGATTTGAAGTCAAATGGGTTTTGTTTCATTTGATAATTTCAAGTTCAAAGGGTGAACATGAAATGGATGTTGGCTTGACTTTTGAATTGAGTTTTGGTTAAGTGATTGGAGTTTGTATTTATATTTGGATTCATGATTGTAGGATTGATTGAATCATTAAGGAAAATCAAGAGTTTGGCTTGATTTGAAATTGATTTGGCTAAGTTCAATATTTTGGCTTGAAAGGCTTAGGTTAGATTTTGAATGAATTTGAGTTTGATTTTTTGAGTTAGTTTGATTGATTTATATTTATATGTCATTTATATATGTGAATATAAATGAGAATATAAATGGGTTATGAGAAAATTTCAAGGATTTGAAGTGATTTGATCATGATCTAGACTAAATCCTTAAGAGAAAATTAAAGTGACTTAGGAAATATTTAGAGTTTGGATTTGATTTTTGAGTTTAGTTTGATTGATTTGAAGTTATATTTTATTTATATATATGAATATAAATGAGAATATAAATTAGTTGAGAAAATTTCATGAATCTGAATTGATTTAGTCATAATCTAGGTTAAGTCCTTAAGAGGGAAATTAAGGACTTAGGAAAGATTTGTGAATTGATTTTGAATTTTTAATTTGGTTCGATTTGAATTTATATTTTATTTATGTATGTGAATATAAATGAGAATACAAATGAGTTATAAGAAAATTTTAAGGATTTGATTCGATTTGAAGATGATTTTGGCTAAGTTCTTAAGAGGGAAATTAAGGACTTAAGAATGATTTTGAATTAGGGATTTGAATTTTTGATTTAGTTTGATTGATTTGAATTTATATTTCATTTATATATGTGAATATAAAGGATAATATAAATGAGTTATAAGAAAATTTCAAGGATTTGTTTTGATTTGAAGATGATGTTGGCTAAGTCCTTAAGAGAGGATTAAGGACTTAAGAAAAAATTTGGAATTTGAAATTTCAATCATGGGTTTTAATCATGGGTTTCAATCATGTATTTCAATCATGTGGCATTGATTTTAGTTTGGAGAAAATCAAATAAGATTGATTAGAAGTTTGACTTGAAGGAAGGAAGGTGATGAGTGGTTCAAGCTAAGGGTAGGCTAATTTTCCTAACACCCCTAAGGCATGACCTATTCCTATGGCTAACTCTTCTAAGTCTCTAGGGCTAGGTTGAGTGTCCATCTAATCACTAGATGTGTCTTAAGATTAAGGAACTCTTAAAATCTAAGAGAAGTCTTATGTCTAAGATGGAGTGGTTGAGAGCTCATTCTAAAAATGAGGTCAACAAGTATAATAGGTGAACTCAATTTTTTTCTTGGGGCTTCAAGTAAAGAAATAAGAAAAAGAAACTTTCATTTGTCAAACTAAGTATACTTATGACTTGATAGAAAAGTTTATTTAGATGTATTCGAAAAATACATTGATCAAAAACTTTATAGAAGTTTGATTGGTTTTCTTTTGTATCTTACTATTTATAGACCTGACATTACATTTGTTATATGTTTATGTACTAGTTTTCAAGCTGCTCCAAAAGAATCACATTTAACTATAACAAAACATATCTTTCATTATTTTCTTGATACTTTTAGGTTAGGTTTACGATATCCTAAAAATTTAATTTCATGTGACTTGATTGCTTATTCTAATGCAAACTTTACAGGTTGTAAAGTTGATAGGAAAAGTTCATCAACAATATGTCATCTTTTAGGATCATCTTTAGTATCTTGGTCATCTAGAAAACAAAACTTTGTTGCTCTTTCCATTGCTAAAGCTGAGAATATAGCTAATGGAAGTTATGTTGCTTATGTTTTAAAGTTGAAACAATAATTAGAAGATTTTGGACTTAAACTTGATCACATTCCTATTAAGCATGACAACACAAGTGCAATTTATTTAACAAAAAATCCTATCCAATACTCTAGAACTAAGCATATTGAAATAAGACATCATTTTATTAGATATCGTGTTAACAAATGAGATGTTGATATTGATTTTATTAGTACAGATTTATAAATTGCTTATATTTTTACTAAACCATTACTTGAGGAAATATTTTGTACTTTGAGACACATGTTAAGTATGCTTGATCCATCCATGTATATTCATTGTTGTTCAATTTTAAAATATTTTGATGTTGCCAAAAGGGGGAGAAAATGTTATGTTAGTCTTCTTTTTTATTTATGATGCATAGCTTTAGGGGGAGCAATTTCATGTTATATTATTTTTTTATTTTTTTAAAATGCTAAATTATTTAAAACCTTGGAAATGTTTATTTACTTGTCAAAAATTATCTCTTTAATGCAATTTATATCTCTAAAAGTTAATGTATGGTCACTTTGCACCTTCATCACTATTTAACACCAACAGAGGTTTGTCATCATCATAGAGGGGGAGATTATTGACTTCATGTGCACCACCTTATATGAGATTAATTTTGATGATAATAAATATATGTTCAAATGATACTAATCAATTCAAATTCAAGTGTGTAAGGAAATTCTTCAACTCCAGATTTTTCAGTCAGTTCAAAAAGCTAAAACTATTGGACTTGAACTGGTTGGAATTTTTCTAGGAATTACTATATTAAGCCAAATGAAAAGCTCAATTAAATAAAATAAATGATTCTTTTGTTTCAAAATAATTTATTTTAAAATCATTTATATTTTTTATATCTTAAATTATAATTATTCCTTAAATTATCTAGTTTGGATAATATGAACTGAATGCCTGAGTTATGTTCCATTAAATGTGTGTTCAAGCAATATAAATTAATTATAAGCTTCATTAAATCATTTCCATGCTAATCATAATTTTTATTCAGATTTTAATGAATGAAAATTAAATCATCCTTAAATTACACTTTTATTCTGCTTTCTCTCTCCTATTATTCTTTCTTCTCTCTCTAATCATCCTTACCATCCTTAGATTATTTTGGCCGAATTGTTTCACTGAATTTTAGCTATTAAATCATTTTAAATTTATTTAAAATATTTCCATATATAATTCCCTCAATTTTATAATTAAAAAGTTTATTAATTTGAATTATTTTGAATTTAAAGTGCATCAATCATGGCATATCCTTGCTAAATTAAATCTAATCTTTTATGAAATGTTTTGAACGTCCCAAGCATGATTTATTTTAATTATATGGAGTTTAATTATATTACTTCAAGTTATTAAAATTAAATTCAAATCAGTCCTTATTTATAATAATTCTTTTTTTAATTAAACCTCTTTAGGAAATTGTTTTGGTCTTACCACAATAATTTTTTAAAGTTCTTTTTCTAAGGTTTTATATTTTTCTATTTAATTTTTTATATTCAATAACTAAATCATTAAAAGCATCATCTAATTCATCATAAGATATATCATTACATACCTCATGAGAATCTAAGTCAGATTCTCCATTTGTCATAAGACATATGTTGACCTCTTCATCGGATGAGCAAGTACTTGATTCATCTGAATCTAGATTGGCCCATAAAGCCTTCTTCTTCTTCTTATGGTACTTTTTCTCTTTCATTTTTTTTCTTCTTACCACATCAATCTATTTCTTCTTTGAATCAGCAAGTTCTGGATAATCACTTCTTACATGTCCAAGCTTTTTACAATGGTAGCAAATGATCTTTTCACCTGTAGAAAATTTATTAGTTTGAAATTTATAGTTTTTAGATTTTTTTTTTATGCCTTTGATTCATTTTCCTTTGCAAGTTCTCAGGTGTTATGCTCATCACAATCATCAACTTGTAATGTAATGGCTTTTCTTTCTCCTTCTCCCTTTTTGTTGAGTTATCCATCTTATCCCTTTGAGCAATAACATGTTCATGTGCTATCAAAGAATCCAAAAGCCGATCAAGTGGATAAGTAGATCAATCCTTAACTTCACTAATAGTTGTTACTTTAGCATCCCATTCTTTTGGAAGACATCTAAGAATCTTATAGACTAAGTCTTGATTCTTATATGTTTTTTTAATTATTTTCATAAATCTATTATACATATCAGAATAGATTCAGAAGTAGATCAATCCTTAGCTTCACGAAATAACTCATATTCATGAACAAGTCTATTTATGTGAGCATCTCTGACTTCACTAGTTCCTTCATAAACTATAATTAATTTATCACATATTTCTTTTGTTGTACTTAACATAGAAATTTTCATGTAATCATCAAGTAATAAAGCACAATGTAAAGTATTACAAGCCCTAGCATTTAGTTCATCAAGTTCTCTTTTAGCTACAGTCCATTCCTCAACCCTATTGTGAAAAAGAATCAAAACCAAAGTTGTGTGAGTTAATATTTCATATCAAGGTAATTCATAACTTAATTTAAGTTTACATTTTCATTAAAAGTATATTGGTGGATTTCAAAGTTATAAAATCAAATCATTTCAAGCTTTTATAAAGTTTATCTTAAGTCAAATTTATTTGAAGACTTCCTTGCATTGAATACTTAATTGAAGAGCTTATTTTAATTCATTTTTAAATAAAGTGAGCTCTCTTTCATTTTATTCATTTGCCTTAATATTGGTATAGTTGGGTTGTGAGTGAAAAAATCTTTTAAAATTGAGAGTTAGATATTTGCATTTTTTTTTCATTGTCTCTCCTTGTTCTATGTTGGGATTGAACTTGCCCGTTGTAGGAAAGTATATGTTGGGTTGTGTTTGCTCGTTGTAGAAAAGTATGTATTGGGTTATGCTTTCCCATGAAGAAAAGTATTGTGCAAGGTTGTACTTGCCCATGAATGAAAGTATGGAAGCTTTGTTGTAATCTTATCTTTGATTTAGTGAATTCTAGCTTGGATGGCTAGGCATAGACGTAGGCTGATTTTTTGGGTTTGGCCGAACCAAGTAAAAATCATTATATTTTCTTTTGAAATTTCTTGCACATTTATTTTCTTTATTGTTGCTTGTTGTTGATGTGATTCATTATAGTAGAACTATTTACAGTTAACTTTTCTACAAAGCATTTAAATTAATTTTTAATTTAAAAATATTTTTAAAAACCCAATTAAATTAATTTATGATAAGAACATAAGGTTTTTGATATAAAAAAAACTATTTAAAACTTTAAAAAAATCTAATATGTAAAATATTTATAACATATTATTATGAATTTATATTCTCAAAATATTTATTTTTTTATTAAATATAATTATAATAAAAATATAAAATTAAAATATTAAAATATTATTTTTATATTCTTACATTTTAAAGCTCATTTAATATAAATATTGCCCAAGTATGTAATCTAATTTTTCAATCGTAAAGCTCAACTCAAGTCAAGTCATATTCAATTTTTGAAGTCCCACATTATAATGTCACATTCTCTATAGGAAATAAAGTAATATATCATGAGCTTGTAAAATACCTAGGTTGCTTTATGGGTATGTTATACTTAATTTTTCCCTAGCTCAATATAATATTAATGATGTTTTTAGAATTTATAAGATTTAAAAATATTTAATTAAAATTTTATGTTTAATTTAATGTAGTTATTATAAGAAATATTTTAATCATTAGATTAAGAATTAAAAGAGATTAAAGATGTTTGGGATTTGTTCATCAGTTGAATTGGTGGTTCAAGTCGGTTATTGTCGGTTCAATGTAAAAGTAAATTTTAGGCTAATCGAACTGGCCATTTGCTCGATTCATGATCAAACAAGTTGAAATAGTTGGTCTAGTGTAGTTTTTAAAATATTGATTCTACTTTCTTTTCACTATAGCTGACCGCCTTAATTCCTAAAACTCTTGACAAAAGCATGTGGAAGTTGTGACAGAGCTTGCTAGGGGATGCCAACGATGTGACCACCGATGTCTGAAAAGGAAGAGGAGTTTGTGATGAGAGTTTGTTGTGGGCAAACATTAATTGGACTAGTGGCTTCTGAAGGAAAAGATGTGTTTCATATGAGTTCACTATAGAGAAATGCCCATGACTTAAGATAAATGCAACAAAACCCCTAATTTAGTAAAGTTGGGATTTAAGGTAATATTAGGGAGAAACATGATTTAAGATTTTAAAGGTGTTGCGTGATAGAAAACTAGTTGTGGTAGAATGAAAGTTTATGCCGTAGCCTTGTTGTGAAACCCAGCACACACACAGGTATTTTAAAGAGTGAGCAAGAAAACCCCAAAAATTTTTTCGTGAAAAAATCCCAGAAATAGGGTAAAAAATCACGGGGCCTTGCCTAGTAAAAATCATTCACTATGTATTTGTTTTGGAGTACAAAGTTTTCTCGATACGGGATTACAGGATTGTATATGAGAAGGGCTAACAATGGGAATCCTGAATAAGACAATGACCATATAGTCGTTCAAGTTGTAGATTGCTTGTAGCGAATGATGAAATGAGCGTGGGGATCAGCGACTAAAGATGAAGGTCGTCATGATGGTGACCGACTGAGATTGATGACGGCGAGGATCAGCGGTGGCGGCTGACGGTGGTGGCCAGCAGTGGTGGTTCACAACCTACGGGGGTGGTCGGTGACCGTCGAGTGGTGACACGATTATGCTTGAAGGATCTTCAAGAAAGAGCTCTCTCCTCTCTCTTTCTTGGGCTCCCCTCACATAAAGAATGAGGGGCTATTTATAGATTGGAGGAGTGGCGTATCTGTAAATACATGCAAAATCTGAACCACTCCTCTCCATCGGACGGCACAAAATGATTCCTTTGATCATTTGATGTATTTTAAGCATTTGAATGCTTAAATGAAATCAGAATTATGAGATCTTGGGCTTGTTAGATCCGGATCATCGAGATGCTCGATTTGACTATAAACACTCCATGTTTAAGAGCTATTTATGAATTTAATTGATATCCCAAAGTTTCCAATGATATTTTAAGTGCTTGATCTCAACCAGTTTCAACTTAGGATCAACTTACTTTTGACATCAATATTCATGCTTCGAATAGTGGTATTTTAAGTGCCATATTAGTTGCCCCCCTACTTTTGGATGACATTATCTCAATCATCCAAAAATATATATGTCGAATACTTGAAAATAGCAAATTCTTCAATAAAATTTGTGGGTCCATTAACCATACATTTTGAGAGAACAGATCTTCATGGGAGCACAAGATTATGATCACGGAAGTGGATGCAGGGCCGCAGATGTGTTCGGGTATGCGCGAGCACAAGATTTTGGGGTTATGGACCCATCGGCGATTCAAGTGCGGGTGCGCTATGATGACAGCAGCCTTGGCGACGGTCAAGGCGTCAGTGCTGCGTGGTTTGGGATGGCAGGTCGCGGGTTGGTGCGCACGGGCCACCGAGATAGACAACACAACGAGCAGGTGGCCTACACGGCAAACACCGATATTGGCGATTTTGGCGATATTCAATTTTTGCATTTTTCTACTATTTTAGACCTTTTTGCCCCTATAGAACCCCTAGGGCCAAGGGAGGAGGCACACTCCCCATATGCTTTAGTGTTCCTCTTCTTCTTGAGAGTAGGTCATTTGGAGGCGATCAAGACCCATAGTTCATACAGCGAGGCTCCAATTTTTCCTTGAAAGAGGCATCAACTGCCCTTGTCAGACCGACAGGAGTTTGGAGGCGATCAAGACCCATAGTTCTTACGGCGAGGCTCTGATTTTCCTTCGAAATAGGCATCAACTGCCCTTGTCGGACCGACCGGGTTTGGAGGTGATCAAGACCCGTAGTTCATACGGCGAGGCTCCAATTTTTCCTCGAAAGAGGTGTCAACTGCCCTTGTCGGACTGACCGGATTTGGAGACGATCAAGACCCGTAGTTCATATGGCGAGGCTTCGATTTTCCCTCGAATGAGGCATCAACTGCCCTTATCGGACCGACCGGGTTTGGAGACAATCAAGGCACGTAATTCCTACTTCTTCTTATAGAAAATTGGATTTCTTGAAACTTCAATGGATGATTCAACAGTTGATAACTGCCAAGATGGCGGGGAAGCGTTAATTAGGAACCGTCATTTGAACAACTCGAAAAGTTTGGCAGGTATTTTCAAAACATTCTTATAAAAGGATAAATTCCTCTTTTTTTACATATATATGTGTATTCTTTTCGTCAGATCGTAGGTGAAAAATTTTATCCCAAGCTATTTGTGAGCGCGAGAGTCAAAAAAGGATACGCTCAAGTATTGAGGTGAGTGAGTTGCTTTACAAAATTCTCAGATTTTTGTCATTTTTTCCTTTTTATTTATTATGTATTTTCACAGGGTGATGGCCGAAAGAAAACCCATAGCGTGACGGCTACAGATGATATACCATCCACTATCACATCAGATAGTTTGATGGTGTTCCACAGAAAATTTTATTTCCCTAATGAGTTGGTGGTCATTGTTGCCAAAAAGTCTAATTGAGCCCGTTCACCTCTACCAGGGTATTTTACTATTTTTGAGATGATTCTTCATGGATCGATTCCCTTTGGCTCCAGTTGATTGAGATCTTCAAAATATGTGGTGTAGCTTTATCATAATTTTATTTCGAGCTTTAGTGGTCATCGCTTTTGACTATCTTAGAGAGTGTGGTGTTACTTTGAACATCAAATACTTGTGAATGTGTAGATTTGCATGTGATGCTCGTGGGCGTGTTTCTTATCTATAAAGAATTGGATAGAATTTTCAACGATCCATCTAAAAATTGGTCTAATGGATTCTTTTTCGTGAAGAATGAGTGGGGTCTTCCTGAGAGATGGAGAAGATTGAATGACCTTCCAGATCCATTGCTGATTGAAGAGAATGAAATTCTTGGAAACTCTTAATGTTCCTGATGCAGGAAGCTTACAACATGAGTTATGTCACATTGACAAATATATAGTTGAAGATAGAATGTTCAAGGTTGGCCTTTCCATCCAAGCAGGGAGATCTCATGGTTTTCCACTAAAGAGGTCAAGTAAAGGTGATGAAAGGTCACCTCATATTCATAGGGTTCTTTCAAGAAGCCCGTCACAAAATCGCAGCGGTAGCAATGTTTCTTCTCTAAAGAAAAAGAAGACATGTGCTGAAGTGACTACGTCAGATATCTACGGAGAAGATGTTCACCCCCATTTGACCTCTAAGAGTTTAGCTATTTCAACTCATGATGGGGGAGTTTGTTCTCAAAGCCGCACGAGAGCTGTTAAATCATATGCTGACGTCAGCAACGAGATGAATTGGTACGTTGTCCTCCCTTCCTCCTTCTTTTCTTCTTTTCTCTTTTTTTATGTAATATTTGTGATGTTTTTTTTTCTTTTTATAGGTAACTCAAACATTAGGCTGATGGCTCATTTGGGTGTCACTTTAGATGAGTGGAATATTGAATTTATGATGTTAAAATATCTGCAAGGTAAGTATGAGCGAAAGATGAGTGTTAAGGCCAAAGAAGTGGCGACTTTGGAGGATCAGCTGACCGGGAGCAGGACTGAGCTAGCGAACATATCGACTTCTCTTTCTCTCCAGTGTCAGAAGGTGGAGCACACTCATGATGAGCTGATCAAGGTGAGGGTAGAGACTCGCGAGAAAGAGAAAAGATTCAAGGCACTTGCAGCAGAGAAGAACACTCTTGAATTGGAGAAGAAAGCACTACAAGATCATCTTTCTGAGAAGGAGCTTATAATGTCAGAAGCCGAAGTGAATGACATCTCCTTGAAGGTGGTGGAAGACTTTAAGAACTCCTTGGCTTATCGTGATACTATCAAAGACCATGTCCAGGAAGCTCGTAATCATATTCTTGATGTTGAAGTAAAGGACTTGGAGCACCATTGTTTAGAGGAGGGCTTCATCCGAGGGTTCCTAAAGGAATCCACTTAGTACATTGTAAAACTGGAGCTAGTATTGAGGATCTATCTCCCAACCAAGTATCTGAAGACCCTTCACCAGATTCAGGAGATGAAGGAGTCAAGAGTGAGTTTAAGGGAGCATCTCCTAATGGTGAGGAGGACGTTGATATCATGTAGTATCAGTTGTGGATGCTTTCTCTCTTTTTTTTAATTATGTATTATTATTATTGTGTATCAAAATTTTGATTCTTTCTTATATTATCATGTTAATGCTATCAATGAATTTTTTTTTAGATGATACACTCTTGTTTTATTTTTACCTATTCGGGGTAATTGGTCAGAATATTATTCGACAACGCTAACCTGTACGGATGAGGCTGTGAGAAGTCCACCAAGGACTTTTTGGCCTATCTTAGGTATTAGTCAAGATATTATTTGACATCTTACCTGTATGGAAGAGGTCATGGGATGTCCACCAAGGATCTTTTGACCTATCCTAGGTATTAGCCAAAGTGTTACTTAAACTTTTTGCCTATATGGAAGAGGTTCTATCAACTCCCCATGGGATTGATCATGCCCCGACTGAGATACAACGTGAGTTGTACATTTCTCAAGTGGGAGGATTAAATGAAGAAGATTGTTTATATGCAACAAGCTTGAAAGAAAAATCTATAAGTTCATTACTTTGATAAAGTCGGTGATACAATCATAAGATGATTTTAATACAGATATGAGTTTGAAGAGTAAACAACAAACAAGACAAGATAAAAGTTGTAATAATTATGCAGTAGGAATTACTGATAATATTTTTGGAGATTCTCAGTTTTTCAAGTTCGTGGTAAAGTTTTTCCTTCTAGATTCTTGAGCTTGAATGTTCCTGGCTTGACCATAGTAATAACTATATATGGGCCATCCCAAAGAGGTGAGAGTTTATTGCGTTGAGGGCCTTTGTCTGTAGCTTCAAGACTTCGTAGGACCAAGTCATTGATATGGGATGAGGTTTTACTCTTCTGTTGAAGTGACGAGCTACCCTTTGGTCATAGGAAGCAGTCTAAAGTAGGGCCATGTCACGAGTTTCGGGGAGTAGGTCCAAGTGCTGTCATAGTTTTTTTTCATTACCATCATGATCGAATAATTGAACTCTTGGACTTGGAACCCTAATATTTACTGGTATAATAGCTTCTGTGCCGAAACACAAGTTATATGGTGTTTCACCAGTCGGGATTCGCGATGTAGTGTGGTAAGCCAAGAGGACATTAGAAAGCTCATCGACCCATTGCACCTAGCATTCTCAAGATGTATTTTAGTCATTTGAGTATAATCCTGTTGGTAGCTTTAGTCTGTCCATTAGTTTGAGAATGTGCTACAGCTGTATGTAGTAGCTAAATGTGAAGATCTTTGCAAAAGGACGTAAAGATTTTTCCAGTAAATTGGGTTCCATTGTCAGTGATGATCTTTGCAGGAAGACCGAATCAACATACTATATTTTTCCAAACAAATTATTTAGCATTTGCTCCATTATTTTAGCGAGTGGTTTGGTTTCCACCCATTTAGTAAAATAGTCGACGGCTAAAATGATAAACTTTCATTGCCTTGATGCTATCAGAAAAGGTCACATGATATCAATTCCTCACTGAGCAAAAGATCACGGACTTTGAATGGATGAGAGCTCTGTATGCGGAATGTGAGGGAGGTTAGAGTGCAACTGATAACTTGCACATTTTTTTGTGAACTCCAAAGCATCTTGTTTCATCGTAGGCCAATAGAACCCTTTCCTTATAATTTTAAGGGCTAGCGCCCTTCCTTTTAGGTGTTCTCCACATATCTCCCAGTGAACCTCTCTTAATGCATAATGATCAAGGTGAGAGTCATTTGAGTGCACCTAAAGCTCATTTGTATAGTTCACCTCCGATAATAATAAAGTTTGAAGCTTGTCTTTGTAGATAAGTTGCAGTAGTTGGGTCTTCAGGAAGGGTCCCTTCTTATAGAAAAGACAGGATGGGGTCCATCCATGAAGGTTCCTTTATCTCATTAATTGCTTGTATTACCCATGACCCTTGGATACTAGGAAAATATATTTCTTCAACATGCCTTCTCTTAAATAGATCTCAAGAGGATGTAGCAAGCTGAGAGCGCCAACAGTATTCTTCTCTCACAATATGTGAATGATTTGATGTGTCTTGAAATGGGTAAGAAGTGACTTTACTAAGTTGAGGTATTGTGCTAACTGAGGATTATGAGTATTAAAGTTTCCTCAACCTGGGAGGCGACAAGCTGAGAGTCAGTGTGGATCACTAAGTCTTGAGCTTCACAATAGATGGTGAGTCTCAACCCTATGATGAGAGCCTCATATTCAGCCATATTATTAGTTGTAGAAAATTTTAGGTGAAGTCCATACTCTAAGGTATTCTACTGGGGAAATAAGTAAGATTCTGCCCCAAGACCAAAGACTTCCTGAAGCTCCATCAACATAGAGGGTCCATTGAGGAGACGGAAGGCGTGTAGTGGATAGCTCATTTGGAGTTGGGGCAATGCATTCCACTATAAAGTCTACGAGTACTTGAGACGTTATATCAGGCCGAGGTAAGAAATGGATATCAAACTTTCTAAATTCTACAGACCATTTAATTAACCTCTAAGATGCCTCTAGTTTCTGTAGAAATGACCCTTAATGGTAAATGAGTGTAAACGCCGATAGTGTGAGCTTGGAAGTATGGATGCAATTTTTGTGCTAAGAAAACTAAAGCTAGAGCCACCTTATCTGCCAGTGGATAATGACTTTCTATATCAGAGAGAATTTTGCTGACATAGTAAATTGGTCGTTGTATCCCATTTTCTTAGCACTAAAATGAAGCTTATCATATGGGAAGAGACCGAGGATAGTAGGTGGAGATTTTAATTGCTAGCAGATCGACATTCATCGCCCACTAAAAATTATTATTTTTAGCTCCCTTTATATTTTAAAGAATGGAAAGTATTTATCCCATGAACGAGCTAGGAAACGGGATAAGGAAGCAATTCATCCATTCAAATGTTGAACTTCTTTGATATTCTTCGGAGGAGTCATATCTTTAAGAGCTTTGATTTTCTCAGGATTGGCCTCTATCCCACAGTGGGTTACCATAAACCAAGAAATTTTCTCGATGTAATCCCAAAAGCACACTTGGTCAGTTTAAGTCGCATGTTATAACGTCGAAGAAAGTTAAATCATATTTCTAAGCCAAAAATATATTATGATTCTTCCAAGCTTTTTACTAACATGTCATCCACATATACCTCCATTATGCGACCTAGTAGGTCTTTAAAAACCTTATTCATAAGGTGTTGATAGGTAGCACCAGCATTTTTTAGCCAAAATGATATAACTTGGTAATAGTATAAACCTTTATATGTTTGAAATGATGTGGCTTCTTCATCCGTTCATTTTATTTGGTTGTAAAGTAAGCATCCAAAAGCGAGCATTTGATGTCCGACGTGGCATCAACCAATTGATCGACAGAGGAAGAGGAAAACTATCTTTCGCAAGCTATAAGGTCGGTAATCAATACACATTCTCCATGTTCCATTTGTCTTCTTAACCATGACAATATTTGCTATCCATGTAGGGTAATGTACCTCTCGTATGAATCCCGCTTCTAGGAGCTTGTTAACTTCTTGTTCAATAGCTTGGAGGCAATCAGGTGCAAAACTCCACTTCTTTTGGATGATCGGTTTGAATGTTGGATCAATCTTGAGGGAGTGCATGATCACATTGGGTCGACCGATATCCGGGACTCCAAGCGAAGATGTCTTGATTTCTCGCAAGAAGTCTATGTAATTTTCCTTTGTTCGTCGAGAAGCAGATCCAACTTGTAATCGCTCAGGTTGGTCATCTGATAATGCAACAGAGAGCAAGTCTTTGACAAGGGAAGCTTTCCGGGGTACTACTTCATCTCAAAATTAAAATCTTCGATGTTGAGGGTCATAGAAGGGCGTGGTTAAGCTTATTTGAGGTAACATGATTGTATTATTTGTTGATTTTCACAGACCATCCCAACCCCAACGGGGGTTAGAAATTTCATCTTAAAATGAGATACTGAAGTGACGGCACTAAAAATTGATTGGAGGGGCCTTCCGAAGATAACGTTATATGATGAATCTGATTTGACCGCCATGAATTGGATTGAATGAGTCACTTGTCGAGGGAACTCTCCAAGGACAACAGGAAGGGTGATTGTCCCCTCAACTCACACAGGGCGATTATCAAACCCGTATAATGGTCCTACAATGGGTTGGAGCTTTTCCCTAACCAAGCCCATGCTAAGAAATGTGGAGTAAAATAAGACATCAACATAACTCCCATTGTCAATCAAAATTCTCTTAACATTATAGCATGGGTCACCGATCCCTGCGCTGATGACAAGTGGATCTTGATGAGGAACATGGACTCCTTCTAAGTCTGAGTCATTAAAACTAATAGAATGATCAATACAAGATTTCTTGAACTCTGGCTCTTTAGAGGTGGTAATGAGAACTCGATTAGATAGTATTGGTCCTCCCGCAATTATTTTAATTTCCCCAATTATTTGATGACTATTTTATTATTTCTGTGATGTTTCAGGTTGCCCCCCAGTTGGAGTTATGCTTGGTTGAGTCGATTGATTCTTCACAAATTGACGTAGATATCCTTATTGAATGAGCCTCTCAATTTCTTCTTTGAGTTATTTGCATGCCTCAGTAGTATGTCCACGACTTTGATGTATGTGACAATATTGCTCCTGATTTCCTGAATTTTGACGGTCTGGAAGCGGCGAAACTTCATTGTCAATGAGATTAGAATTTTGACCTCCCGCGTCTAACGATCGATCTTGGGGATATGTATTTGCCGTGGTAGTGGTGGTCACGTTCCTCGTAAAATTTGGATCATCTCATTTTGAGACTCTTCCATTCAGCGCATACGATCTTCTAAAGAGATTCCTGTTACGCCTTCACTGACAGGGTCACGCCTATCGAGGAGAGTAAGCTTTGCCCTTGGTTCAATGATTGGTTTCGAGAGTGATGGGAGTTGGAGCAGAAGGCTCCGTTGTTACGAGTATTATGCCTATTGGCCATGATGCGGGTGTTCACAGAAAATGTGATTGAGGGGTTTCTCTTCCCACAAATGGTGCCAAATTATTGTGTGCTAGAAAACCAATTGTGGTAGAATGAAAGTTTACATCTTAGCCTTGTTGTGAAACCCATCACACACATAGGTATTTTAAAGAGTGAACAAGAAAACCCCATAAATTTTTATGTAGAAAAACCCCAGGAATCGGTAAAAAACCACGGGGCCTTGCTCAGTAAAAATCATACACTATATATTTATTTTGGAGTACAAAGTTTTCCTGATACAGGATTACAAGATTATATATGAGAAGGGTTGACAATGGGAATCCCAGAATCAGACAACAACAGTCATATAGTCACATTCAGGTTATAGCAGTTGCTAGTGGTAGTAGATGATAGTGAATAGCTGGGATCAGCGATGATGAAGGTCATCATGATGGTGAAGATCGACGACGGAGGATCAACGATCACGGTGGCGGCCGGGCGGTGGTGGTGGTTGACAACCGATGGGGTCAATCACGAGGGTGGTAACGATTATGCTTGGAGGATCTTCAAGAGAAGAGCTCTCCTCTCTCTTGCTTGGGCTCCCTCATGAAGAATGAGGCTATTTATAGATGGAGAGGGCGTCTGTAAATACATGCAAAATCGAACCACTCCTCTCCATCTGAGACACAAAATGATTCCTTTGATTATTTGATGTATTTTAAGCATTTGAATGCTCAAAGTCGAATTATGAGATCTTCTATCTAAATCGAGACGCTCAATTTGACTATAAACATTCCATATTTAAGAGCTATTTAGGGATTTAATTGATATCCCAAAATTTTCAATAATATTTTAAGTGTTTGATCTTAACCAGTTTCAACTTAGGATCAACTTGCTTTTGACATCAAGATTGCATTCGACTAGTGGTATTTTAAGTGCTATATCAAAAGGATTTAAGTTATTTTTTACTATTTAGTAAGATTTAGAGTCTATTTGGTTGTGAGTAGTATTTAACTGAAATAAGATTTAGAAAATTTTAATATAGTTAAATCTTAAAAATTATTTAACAACTTATTTTGAATTTAAGTCTGTTAATTCAAAAATGAATATAATGTAACACATTATTGATGTAATTATTAAAATTTATTTAATTAAATAAATTCTAATTTCTAATTATCTTGTTTTTAATAAACCATTTACCAAACTAATTAATCTTTAATAAAAATTTGATTAAAAAATTTATGAATCAATTAACAATTTCACATTCATTATTTAAGTAATAATTATTTGTTTACTATGCTAATTAATAACAAATTAGATTTTTGTTAAATAAATTAAACATTAATTAATATTTTAATTTTTATTGACTTGCTAAAATCTAGTTAAATATCAAACTTGCAATAATTTTAATAAATTTATTTAACTATAATTAACTTAAAATAATATATTATTAATTATTGATTAGTAATTACGTTTTTTATTAAAAATAATATAGATTAAATTAAATTAAGAATAATTTAAACTTAATAATATTATCATTAATTATTGCTAAATAAGCTAAAAAATTAATTAAAATAGCAATAATAGTACTTTAATCTAATATTTAATTTTTAATTAATTAAACATTAATATAATAGAATATTTTAATTTTGGGGTTTTTACATGCATAGCATCTTGAAACAAAAAAAAAATTACATATTTAAGTATCTAAACCTTTGTATTTACAAATAAATCACCCAAAACTTATTTTTCTCACAAAATCGATACTCTTGTCAAACTATAGTGTTGTGTCATGTACCCTCGAGTGGAACTCAAATCCTTTTGCATATTATTTCCCTTTGAGATTTTGTACTTTGTCACACTATTCTCACCAAAACTCTCCATTGTGCTTACATCACCAAATCAATCATTGGTCGCTCTGAATAGCTTATAGTGAGGTGTAATATTCCTACCCACATAATCTGAGTGGACACCTCAAATCTCTTTGCATTTCATGCACGACTCATCTCAAGATGCTACGAACAACTCACGGTGAGGTATGGTATGTGTGGATGCACATTTATATTTTTTATTTTTTTTCTTTGCTAATGTTACACTTGAACAACTATAAATAACTCATTTTTCTATTACTCTGAACAACTTTCATTTCTATTTGTGGTTGATGAAACAGAGGAGACAGCTCTACAAATAGTACTAAGAAAGAGGTAACACTAATTTGGTGAGAGGAGAAAGTTATGCCAATATTACAATATTATTTATCCATACAAACGTGTTGAACAGATCTAATGGAGGACACCAATGGATGACTTTCTTTAACTTTAAAATTCAATAGATATTGGATGCAACTTAAGGATCAAGATAGGAGGAGATATGATGGTAGGAGACAAAAAAACTATTAAGTGCATAAAAGACATAGTGACTCATGAAGTGCTCAGAGATAATATTTTGGTGATTTGCCCTTGGCTATGAGGTTTTGAATTTGACATATACTACCATATATATGGAACATTGCCTAAAAACCACAACCATATTACAGGTGATGTTGTGGTGAGGATAATGATTGCACAGTCCAATGGAATGATAGAGTTGAGATAGTGATTATCACCGAAAATAGCAAAGAAAATTGTATGTCTTTACAGGTTATAGAGGTTATGAGTAGTAGTCATATGTTAGTTTGCAACAATTCAATCCTTGATTACATTGATAATGCTAATGATGAACTAGATCCAATGAATGATGAGCTTCTAAATGTTGAAATTGATATTGTAGTTGGTGCACATTTCAAAGATGCTACAACTTTCAAGCAAGCCCTTCAATCTGAAGCTACACTGAAGAATTTTGGCATTAAAATGATATCAAGTAAGAAAACTCGTGTAATAGTAACTTGTGCACATTAAGGATGTCCTTGGATGGTTTGTGCTTTAATATATACTAATGGTTATACTAGGTGAAAGTTATGCCAATATTACAATAGTATTGCTTTAATATATACTAATGGTTTGTGCTTTAATATATACCAATGGTTATACTTTCGAGGTGAAAGTTATGGTGAAGAAGCATGTTGATATTTCTCCTAAAAAAATAAATAATAATTTAGAGTGAATGTATGGTTTATCATTTCCATACATGAAGTAATGGGACTCATAAGAAGAAGTTTAAAACATATCATTTGAATAAGTAGATGATGATTATAATTGGGTTCTAACACCATGCACAAAACTTATCACTACAAATCTGGGCTATCATTTTGTATACACTTTTGGCAGCAATGATTATTCATTCAAAAGAAGATGGGTTCTTAACAAGATGCCACCATCTAGTTGGTCTTTATGCTTGCCATCTAAAATCTAAATATCTAGGTGTTTTATTATTTGAAAATTCTTTAGATGACAATAATGATATTTTTATTATAGGAAAAATCAAAGTCCATAAAAACTTCACAATGGTTTTAGAGTAACTAGCAGCAGCATTTGGTTATGAGTTATTTGACACCACCTTTATATTTGATATGAAAAAAAGGTTTGCAAGAGGCTATAAAGATCTTATTTCCAAATGTGGAGCACTGAATTTGACTTCACCATTTATGGAAGAATTTGAAAAAAAAATTCATTGTAATGACAGTCATAGACTTTAGAGCTTGGTATGGTCAGCTATAAGTACTTATATAATGAATAAGTTCAATGTTAAATTAAGTGAACTATTCAATATAAGTCTACAAGTCCATTTCCTACTTACTTTTATTACCATATAAATGGTTTAGGAGCGATTTCTCACCTAAAATAAAGAACCACAATAGCACAAACAATGTTTCATAATCATTTAATGCGTGGATTAGCGATGAGAGAACTAAACTAATTATTGACTTCATTAATATGATTAGAGGCATGGTTATGGAGAAAAGGGCTGAAAAGGATGGTACTATCATCAGGTTAGAGAGAATAATTATTTCCATATGCCAAAGAGTACATTAGAAATATAACTACTAAAAATGAGCACTTTATTATCAAGCATTCAACTATAAACATGGTTGAAGTTGAAGGTCAACAAGGAAGACATGAAGTTGATATTGATTGAAGAATATGTAATTATAGAATTTGGCGAGTAGTTGGGACCTTGTGTACATGCAGTCGCATTTTTGGGCAGCAAATATTACACCCTCTGGCATTTTATGTAGATGACCATTATTGTGTGATAGGTGCATTAATAATATTAATGAATGGTACGATCTTTACGAAATTTTACTGTGATATAAGAAATGTCTTTTAACATACAAATATGGGATGACATATGAAGGTCCAATATCCACTCTATTAAGAAAGGACCAATAGTGTGTAGCTAACGATGGTGTACATTTGTACCTAACACATTGAGGCCATAGGGAGGCAAAGAATGAGAACGTTCAAAACTTTTTAAGAGTGCAATACCAAAATAAAAAAATGGCAAAGTGGTTCACAAATGTAGTTGTTAAGCATTATGGGGCCACCACAGGACTACATGCAAGATCCCTACTTCAAGCCAATAGTTTAGGTTCTAACATGGAAAACATTGGTGGCATCCTTGAACAAGTACATGGTGTACATAGAGTCAAAGAAAAATTTGCATTCAGAAGAGAAGGAGGCAATAAAGTTTCACACATGCCATGACATTTCAGACATAATTTACTCTTTTGTTTTTTTTTTAAAATACCATAGCACTTAATATGAATCAATTGCATAAATTTGCTATAGTTCTATGGTTTTTACTAATTTTTGCACAAATATTGTGATCCTCTTTTGTTCAATATAAGTCCTGCTAGAGTATTACCATAAATTTGCAATATTATAATCTGCAATAATTTTTGGGCTGCTATAGTATTTGTTGTTCTCTTAGGGAAATTTTGCTTGGGTTCTTGGGGCTAATTAATGAATAGCATTAGGTGCACTTAGGAACTAAAGTTGTAGAGGACAACAACATTTGATTTTCTACTACAATAGTAGTAACGATGAATTTAAACTTAAAATTAAATGCAAAGAGAAGAGCAATGGTTGTTATGAAGAGGGCTTCAAAAACTGGGTCCTAATGGAGGAGTGAATGGAGATTTGTACATTGATAGGTAAAGACAAACTGACTAACTATTCTTAGCTCTCTCACTAAGAACTTGTTACTTCTTGTAGCTTTGCTATGTGTTGGGCAAGTAATTTGATGTTAGACTGTTGGGGTTAACTATCCTTTATAAAGATTTAAATTATTTATAAATGGTATGTTAGTAATTCAATCATTAGAACTCTAGCAAAACTCAAGCAAATTTCAAGTAAATGTATATTCTACAATTATACCTCATCCATTTAGTTCAAAACAATTTTTGCAACATCCTAGTATGATAGGCTAGCCACTCTAGTTTATAATTATACAAAACTTTCTTTTACAACCACAATATATAAATTACTAGTATACAAAAACTAACTCTTAAATAATTATACAAAACATACTAGAAATGATGAACAATAGAAAATTTTGTTAACAAACTGAACTTAAAACTTAAAATTACATTAATAATAAACTTGCATTACATAGTTCATGTTTAGATATACATTGATATCATGAAGACCATAACCACAAGTAATAAGAGAATTGAAGCAATGATTACAAATTGGAATACAATCAATAACTTAAGCAAAAATTTTATATCCTCAATTTTTTTCAGAACTGTGTCTTCAACTGAAGCTCTTCCTTTGTAATCCATGCCAAAAGATGTATTATCTACTTCATATGAAATAGTTGCAATCATGCTCGCCTGATTTCTAGGATATTTGTAAAACTTTCTTCCAAAGTTCTCACTTTTACAAGAAGTAAAGATCGAACACTATAAATTGTAATCACAAATAATTCTATGTAATCTTAAGTTCTATGTAATGGAAGATTGACTTGAACTCATACTTAATTTTATGATCCTGTTAAATAAAACAAAAGTAAGTATCTAGTATAGAAAGCAATATGATACAAATAAGAAAAACCAACTAATCAATTAGAGAAGTAAAAAAAAAACAAAATAGTAATCTTTCCAAACCTGTGTAGTGAATCCTAAAACCAAATGTGTATTAATATACCAAATAAATGAAAGTTGTAATTAAATAGACTCGACTCTCAAACCAAATATAGAGAAGGAAAATAAAAATTGGCAGAGAAAAAAATCATTTTGCCTCTAGAAATCAACATGTACTAAGAGTAATATATTTGCCTCTAGAAACCAAAATAATATATATATATATATATATATATAATTAGTAATATTATAATATTATTTATCCATACAAACGTGTTGAATGGATCTAATGGAGGACACCAATGAATGACTTTCTTTAGCTTTAAAATTCAACAGATATTGGATGCAAGTTAAGGATCAAGATAGGAGGAGATATGATGGTTGGAGACAAAAAATTATTAAGCGCATAAAATACATAGTGACTTATGAAGTGCTCAAAGATAAAAATTTTGGTGATTTGCCTTTGGCTATGAGGTTCTGAATTTGACATATACTATCATATATATGGAACATTGCCTAAAAACTACAACCATATTACAAGTGATGTTGTGGTGAGGATAATGATTGCACAATCCAATGGAATGTTAGAGTTGAGATAGTGATTATCATAGAAAATGGCAAAGAAAATTGTATGTCTTTATAGGTTATAGATGTTATGAGTAGTACTCATATGTTAGTTTGCAACAATTCAAGCCTTAATTACATTGATAATGCTAATTATGAACTAGAGCCAATCAATGATGAGCTTCTAAATGTTGAAATTGATATTGTAGTTGGTGCACATTTCAAGGATGCTACAACTTTCAAGCAAGTCCTTCAATATCAAGCTATAATGAAGAATGTTGGCATTAAAAAGATATCAAGTAAGAAAACTCGTGTAATAGTAACGAGCACATTAAGGATGTCCTTGAATGGTTTGTGCTTTAATATATACTAATGGTTATACTTTCGAGGTGATAAAGTTAAAAGCAACTCATTTTTTACTTAGGCATTAATAGAGCTAGAAATAGACAAATGATATCTTTGGGGGTCGTAAATGAGATTTTGGATATGGTGAAGAAGCATGTTGACATTTCTCCTACAAAATAAATAATAATTTAGAATCAATGTATGGTCTATCATTTCCATACATGAAGTAATGGGACTCATAAGAAGAAGCTTAAAACATTTCATTTGGATAAGTAGATGATGATTATAATTGGGTTCTAACACCATGAGCAAAACTTATCACTACAAATCTAGGCTATCGTATTATATACACTTTTGGCAGCAATGATTATTCATTCAAAAGATGATGGGTTCTTAACAAGATTCCACCATCTAGTTGGTCTTGATGCTTTTCATCTAAAATCTAAATATCTAGGTGTTTTATTATTTGAAAATTCTTTAGATGACAATAATGATATTTTTATTATAGGAAAAATAAAAGTCCATAAAAACTTCGCAATGGTTTCTAGAGTAACTAGCAGCAGCATTTGGTTATGAGTTATTTGACACCACCTTTATATTTGATATGAAAAAAAGGTTTGCAAGAGGCTATAAAGATTGTATTTTCGAATGTGGAGCACTGAATTTGACTTCACCATTTATGGAAGAATTTGAAAAAAAAAATTTCATTGTAATGACAGTCATAAACTTTAGAGCTTGGTATGGTCAGCTATAAATACTTATACAATGAATAAGTTCAATGTTAACTTAAGTGAACTATTCAATATAAGTCTACAAGTCCATTTCCTACTTACTTTCATTACCATATAAATGGTTTAGGAGTGATTTCTCACCTAAAATAAAGAACCACAATAGCACAAACAATGTTTCATAATCATTTAATGCGTGGATTAGTGATGAGAGAACTAAACTAATTGTTGACTTCATTAATATGATTAGAGGCATGGTTATGGAGAAAAGGGCTGAAAAGGATGGTACTATCATCAGGTTAGAGAGAATAATTATTTCCATATGCCAAAGAGTACATTAGAAAAATAACTACTAAAAAATAGCACTTTATTATCAAGCAATCAACTATAAACATGGTTGAAGTTGAAGGTCAACAAGGAAGACATGAAGTTGATATTGATTGAAGAATATGTAATTATAGAATTTGGCAAGTAGTTAGGACCTTGTGTACATGCAGTCGCATTTTTGGGCAGTAAATATTACACCCTCTGGCATTTTATGTAGATGACCATTATTGTGTGATAGGTGCATTGATAATATTAATGAATGGTATGATCTTTACGAAATTTTATTGTGATATAAGCAATGTCTTCTAACATACAAATATGGGATGACATATGAAGGTCCAATATCCACTCTATCAAGAAAGGACCAATAGTGTGTAGCTAACGATGGTGCACATATTGTACCTAATACATTGAGGCCATAGGGAAGGCAAAGAATGAGAATGTTCAAAACTTTTTTAGAGTGCAATACCAAAATAAAAAAAAGGCAAAGTGGTTCACAAATGTAGTTGTTAAGAATTATTACCCACAGAGTACATGCAAGATCACTTTACTGCCAATAATTTAGGTTCTGACATGGAAAACATTGGTGGCATCCTTGAACAAGTACATGGTGTACATAGAGTCAAAGAAAATTTTGAATTCAAAAGAGAAGGAGGCAATAAAGTTTCACACATGCCATGACATTTCATACACAATTTACTCTTTTTTTATTTTTTTTAAAAAAATACCATAGCAATTACTATGAATCAATTGCATAAACCTGCTATAGTTATATGGCTTTTACTAATTTTTACACAAATATTGTGATCCTTTTTTGCTCAATATAAATCCTGCTAGTGTATTGCCATAAATTTGTAATATTATAATCTACAATAGTTTTTGGGCTGCTATAGTATTTGTTGTTCTCTTAGGGAAAATTTTGCTTGGGTTCTTGGGGCTAATTAATGAATAGCATTAGGTGCACTTGGGAACTAAAGTTGTAGAGGGGAACAACATTTGTATTTCTAGTACAATAGCAGTAACGATGAATTCAAACTTAAAATTAAAGGCGAAGAGAAGAGCAATGGTTGTTATGAAGAGGGCTTCAAAAACTGGTGTCCTGATGGAGGAGTGAATGGAGATATGTACATCAATAGGTAAAGACAAACTGACTAACTATTCTTAGCTCTCTCGCTAAGAACTTGTTACTTCTTGTAGCTTTGCTATATGTTGGGCAAGTAATTTGACATTAGGCTGTTGGGGTTACCTATCCTTTATAAAGATTTAAATTATTTATAAACAACATGTTAGCCATTGAATCATTAGAACTCTAGCCAAACACAAGCAAATTTCAAGTAAATGTATAATCTACAATTATACCTCATCCATATAGTTCAAAAAATTTTCTGCAACATCCTAGCATGATAGGCTAGCCACTCTAGTTTATAATTATACAAAACTTTCTTTTACAACCACAATATATAAATTACTAGTATACAAAAACTAACTCTTAAATAATTATACAAAACATACTAGAAATGATGAACAATAGAAAATTTTGTTAACAAAGTGAACTTAAAACTTAAAATTACATTAATAATAAACTTGCATTACATAGTTCATGTTTAGAGATATATTGATATCATGAAGACCATAACCACAAGTAATAAGAGAATTGAAGCGATGATTACAAATTGGAATACAATCAATAACTTAAGCAAAAATTTTATATCCTCAATTTTTTTCAGAACTGTCTTCAACTGAAGCTCTTCCTTTGTAATCCATGCCAAAAGATATATTATCTACTTCATCTACTCATATGAAATAGTTGCAATCATGCTCAGTTTGATTTCTAGGATATTTGTAAAACTTTCTTCCAAAGTTCTCACCTTTACAAGAAGTAAAGATAGTACACTATAAATTGCAATCACAAATAATTCTATGTAATCTTAAGTTCTATGTAGTGGAAGATTGACTTGAACTCAATACTTAATTTTATGATCCTGTTAAATAAAACAAAAGTATCTAGTATAGAAAGCAATATGATACAAATAAGAAAAACCAACTAATCAGTTAGAGAAGCAAAAAAATAAAATAGTAATCTTTCCAAACCTGTGTAGTGAATCCTAAAACCAAAAGTGTATTAATATAACAAATAAATGAAAGTTGTAATTAAATAGACTCAACTCTCAAACCAAATATAGAGAAGGAAAATAAAAATTGGCAGAGAAAAAAATCATTTTGCCTCTAGAAATCAAAATGTACTAATAGTAATATATTTGCCTCTAGAAACCAAAAATAAAATATATATAATTAGAGATGAACTAAAACAAAAAAATGCAAAAAAAGAAAAAAAAAACCATGAGAAAATACAATCCGCTGTCGCTGCAATACCACAACACTCTGCTACTTCACAAACACAAAAATGAAACTAATTATACTGAGGGAATTGAAAAATAACATATTGGGAGGAAGAGCATTTATTTGTAAATATAAAAGTTTAGATGATTAATATGTAATTTTTCTGTTTTGAGTTGCGAGTGTAAACATCCTTTAATTATCTAATATGTTTATAATTAATACTAATGAATAAACAACCTCCCCCTCCCGTCTTCTGCCCGAAACCCTCGAAAAGAAAGCTAGGTGACTGCGCTTTCGCTAACGACGGCATCGACGTCGTTTCGCCGTTCGAAACTCTCATCCTTTTCCCCTTTCGCTCAGCTCCTACCCGAAACCATCGACGAGGAGAAACTAGACGCGGCGAAGGTAACCCTCGCCTTTCCTCGCACCCCTTTTACGCGTTTCAGTTTGTGTAAAATCCCGTAAATCGGCCAACGGGATTTTCTAAGTCCAGGATTTAAGGCAAAATGGAAGAGAAACGAGATTTAAAATTCTGTAGGATTTAAAGTTGTTATTTTTGCTGTTTGGGCGGATTCAAGTTAAATCCTGCATAAATCCTACTCAAATCCTGCTACCAAACTGCCCCTTAAATTAAGTATTGTTTAAATCCTGACAAAACCTTTCATATATATATATATATATTTGGTACCAAATAGCATATCTCAAAGAGTCTGATTCCTTCATCAATTCCGGTAACATGGTGCCATCAAAGATCACTGAAGCAGTCAGCGAAGATGGATGCGAAGAAAATACACAGGCTGAAGAGATAAAGTGGCTTGCCTCCCTTTCAGAGCATGAACTAGATTTTCTGATTAGTTTGAAAGATCTGGCTACCACACGTGCAAAGAATATGGGGCATATGCATTTAACTCAAAAGTTTGATGTCAAGGTGCTTCGTGGTCTTGCTTTTGTTTTGTTGGAATATTTCAAGGATCGTCTAATAAATACTCAAGATGGTCCTGCAGACAAGTTATTGGCGTCTTTTAGTTACTGTAGATTACTTGATCTTAATTGTGATGGAAATGCTGATACTATGACCTCTGCATCTAAGTCATCCACTAAAGAAGTTAGTTTTGTCAATTCGAGACGAAAGACTATGTGGGATGGGCTTCAAGAAGGTACATTCTCCCGTAACAAGAAGCAGAAAACTACAGATGGCACTTAAATTGGACAAACTATTATGGTTTTTATGGAGTTGAGTAGTTTCGATTGTTGGAAAACAGACTTGGAGCAAGATGTAAACACCAAAATACATGTAGATGCTCAAATGTTGTTTTTCTATGTTACAAGTGTCAACCTTCTGCACAAAAGTGCTATGTTGTGTGGTTTCAAAGGATATAAAACCAGAACTATTCTTATAGATGGGGATATTTTTATCATTGTGGTATTTTAAAAAAAAGCTATTTTTTTCTATTGTTTAATAGTGCAATCAAAATTTACTACTTCTAAAGAGACCAATACCAAAAGAGTATTTTGGCTTTGTCCTTATTTACATGAGCTTGGATTGAAAGATGTTGAATTTTTGTACCGTTCTCCCTCTCTTTTATGTGGTGAGGTTCACTTTCTTTACAAGCATAATAAAGAGCGTGAGCGTATACATGGATTAAGGCCTTGTATCAATATATCATTCTTTGTGCTTCTTTATAGAGCAGTGAGTCCCTTCTTTTTTTTTTTTCACTTTTATTTATTTATTCCTAATTTGTAATTCTTTTTGGAAATGCATATATTCTCTCTTGTATAAAAAAAGCAATAAAATTCTTGAGAGTTTTTCTTCATTATTTTATATTCTACATAGTATCAGAGCAAAGTTAAAATTTTCCTTAAAACTTTTGTGCTCCTTCTCTAAGTTAGAATTTCCTACTTACAGTCTTATTCCTCTTGTTAGATTTTTTTTTTTATTCATTATGTTTGAGTTCTTTGACTTCCCTTTATCATTATTAATGGTGAAAACCAAATCAAGAGAGAACTCTACTGTATTTTATTGCATGAAAGGGAAACTTTTCTTTAAATTGTTACTAATCATGAAGATCTTTTTGAAAGAAAAAAAAGAAAGATCCAACACCTTATGGATCTACATCTGGAGTCCTAAAACTTAAAGTTCATACTTTGGGAAAAACTTATTCTATGATCATGACATGATTGTGGAATATCGTACTATCAAAGCTTAGTGAGCTTTTTTTTTTTTCTCTTCATCTTACAGAAAGTTTGAGATATAGTTAAATAAATTTATTCAAAGATGAAATGTTACACTTATCTACAAAAGTAAGATAAACTCATCACTACCAAATAAGGTAATCTTTCTATCATTGAATATTTTAATATCATGAATGTTTATTTGTTAGAGTTAGATTAATACTAAGATTTTAAGATGTTTTGTTGTGAGGATGTGGTGATCCTCAAATAATTTATAGAGTAAGAGAGAAATTTTGAGTTGGTGGCAGGACTCAATGAATTTGTTCATTCTCTAAATGAAGCATTCTCTCATATAGCCTGAGAAAGGAAAAATAATGGTGATGATCAATTGTTCATCACTCAAGATATCTATCATGATAACTTTTGAATTTTAAGATAAGAAACATTTGGTTAGATAATCTTCTCCAAATAAAAGGATAATTTTTTTTCTAATATCAATCTTTGGTGCAACTATTATAAAAAGAAAGGTACATCGAAGATAATTACAAGAAAATAACCATTGTTGGCATGGTTAGGTTTTGCTAAATACACGGAAGAAAAAGAAAATAGATAGTCGAATTCTTTCTTTATACAGTCTATCTGACCAAGAAGTAAATAAATAGCCAATTGAGATCTTATCTTCATCTTCATGGTGTAAATGCTTTAAGCTTCCAAGAGACTCTTAGGTTTGTGTTTTCTAGTCATTGCTCATTCTAAATTGCATGATTCAAACTTAGTTCTAGTTATAAATTACATTTAAAATCTGAAAAATAAATTTCTAGTTAAACCTATAAAACAAAGGTTAGATGAAATAAATATACATAAGAATTTATGTGGGCTTAATACTAATAGGTATCAAGCCCACTTGTCTTAATAGGTTATGTTAAGGGGCTTCGGGAAATAGCACTTGCAAGCTATATTAGTTTTAGCTTTATTATGGCAATGTCGACCTCTTGTAGAATACAAATAGTCAAATAAGCAATGCCCTAACATCTATTTTACGGGCAAAAAATTCTAACATCTAATTTAAAACAATATACTAAAAAAAAAATTAATACATCACAATCAAATATTATTCTAACTTTAGAATTGGTGATCTAATATTCTAATGTATATGTAAAGATTAATGTGGTGGATGAAAAATATGTTTTGATATTTGAATTACAATTTAAAAGTGGGATTTAATTGATTATCATTCAGTGATTTCAGCCTAAGTGATTAATGATTTAATAGATTTCAAGTTGTAGTTTAATTTAGGTTTGCGTTGAGTTTAGTGTTTTAAAAAGCGTGAGGAATAGTAGGCTCTTTTTGGGAAGAACTCACTCTTCCTTGCATCTTGGCCTTACCTCACAAAATGATGAGAGATCACTATAAGAATCTAACTAAATATTTTGTATGGATTTTAGTAAATTTAATTAATGACATTTTATTTTATTTACAACCTAAATTATGACTTTTAATTTTAATTTAAGTATAAATTATCTCTTAATTTCATTTGATATATTCTAAAGTTAGAGAGACATCTCAGAGAGCACTTTATGATATTTTGATTAATTTTAAATTATTAATAATTTAAAATTATTTATTAATTAAACAAGAGAAAAAATGCCAACTCAATGTCAAAATATCTCAAAGTTATGTAAATATTCTTTATCGTTGGTAGGGCTATTAAAAAAACTTCGATTTCAAGCGTGATTGCCTCATTATATAGTTTATGTGTGCTCGTTAACTAAACGAAATGAGAAGCATTATTTCAAGCTCGATAAAGAAATGGTATGAACAATCATTGTTTGATCATGTCACGATTTAAATTTAAATAAAAAAATTATATTATATTATATTATATTATATTATATTATTATTATTATTATTATTATTATTATTATTATTATTATTTTATCACTATTATTTTTATTTATTATTAATATTATTATTATTTTATTACTATTATTTTCATTTATTACTATTATTTATTACTATTATTATTATTATTATTATTATTATTATTATTATTATTATTATTATTATTATTACATCATGAATACATTTACATATCACAAATAAGAGTTCTTAAGAAGTTAAAACTTTTGTTAGAAAAGATTGATCCGCGTCAATCCTCTCTCATATGGGTTATCAAAAAAGCTCGTTGAATAGTGTTTGACTGTTAACTAAACGAACACCTAATATACATTTCAAGCTCGATATAAACAAAGTGAACACCTAACAAAAATAAATTTCAAACGAGCCGAACACGAACATGAGTTATGTTCGCTCAAGCTCGGCTCGTTTACACCCCTAATCGTTGGGGAACTTCAGAGCGACATTCCATATAAATTTGGGATTATTTTGAATTATATTGAGTTTTCAGTAATTATTATATTATTATGTTGTTAAAAAATATTTATATTAAAATATAATTCATAATATTATGAAACTTTATAGGAGTGTTAGGAATGAAGTCCTAATACTCTCATAAAAATTTTATATAATTTAGAGTTTAATTTGATTTTCTATGATTTATTTATATATTTAAATTATTAAAAAAAAGTATTTTAACATTCAAATATTTAAATAAGTAAATTTTATTTTTCTTATACCTTCTATGATAATATAGACTTACAATAAAAATTTAGTGATTTTTAAATTTTTATTGTATTTATTATGAATTTTCTAAGCTAAATGATACTTAATGTAATTATATATATATATATATATATATATTCATTTGAAATTGAAATTTTAACTAACCTAATCTATCTTAAATCTCATGAAATTATTCTCTAAGATCAAGAAGGAACTCAGGAGAACTTGGGATTTTTTGAAATTCTTTAGTATTTAACATATTTTTATCTAATTATATTTTATGAAAAATATAAATAATATTTTCCTAGCTTAAAATAGTAAGAGGAATTTGGGTGATTTATAAGCCTGCTTTTATAATTTATATAAATTGGTAAAATTGAAATACTATTTAAATGATTATTTATGAATATAATTTCAAAATATTTCATATCAAGTCAAAATTTAATCAAAATTATTTCTAGGAATTCCCACAAGCCTCTAAGATTATTCATGAAATTTTGAAGTAATTTAGACTTAAGTTTGAATTATCTATGAAATTTCTAAGTTATGAGTTAATTAATTATTTATTTAATAGGTGTAATTAAGCCTAATTAAGATGATTAGTGCATTTAATGATGATCCAATATATTTGGTATTTTTTATGATTTCATCTGTTCATTAAGTGATTTGAACCCATAAGGTGCAATTTTCATGATTTCCCTAATTTTTAAGTCAATTGATTGAGCTATTATTCATGTTAAGCCTAATATATTTAATAATCCATAAAACACAAGGCCAAAATATTTGGAAGAAATGATAGAGTAACAATATGCAAAACACACCCTAAAATATTTCAAAGCATTTGAACTTGTATCTTATGATTAATTTTATTAATTAAAATTTTAATAATGTGCCAATTACTTTCAAAAAGCCCAACACTAATTATGCCTTTTAATTTCATTTAATTTCTCTTTGTTAGCTAAACACAAAGAGGGGTTCTTCATATTATTTTGGAGTTTTGTGCAATTTATTATGAATTTTTTAAATTTTAGGTGATTTAATTAATTATTTAATAATTAATTAATCCTAGTTTAGGGAATTTCTGATTAAATCAAATTTAGAGGGCTTGGATATATTTTTTTTTTCAAAATTCCATTATGTTAATGAAGTGTGTTTAGCCCTTAAGATAGATTTTTAGTAATTTTTTATAGTTTTAAATTGATTATTAAGTGATTTTTAGCCTTAAATGTTTAAAATTTCATAACTATTTATGCAATCATCTAAATTCCATTGAAATTTTATGGCAAGTAGACAGTATTAACATGAACATGCCATAAAAATTTTAAACCAATTAGATGAATATTTTTGGATCGATTTCAAGAATGCACTTTTCAATTAAATTTTAATTACTCTAAAAATATCTAATAAAAATTATGGCTTTTATTTCTCTCATGTTCTCTTTTTTTTTTTTTTGAGTTCATAGGATCCTCATTTTCTTTTTTAAAATTTTTCAATACTTTATTGTTATTTTTCAAATTTCTGTTGATTTCAAGTGAATTTTATCAATAATTTACCTTTTTTGCATTTAAAGTAGTTAGATGGAAAATAAAGGATTCATGGCCAGAACATGTGTTACGTATTTTATCGAGCTGGAGAAAATTGCTACTTAAATTGATGCTCTCTTTTGGCCTGATGGCTGGAGGTTGTGTTTTATCGTGCAGGAATGTGATGACTAGTATGCTTCCCAGATTTAGCCGGGAGGACCTTCATAAACCTGGGATGAAGACTTACCCTCTTCACCAATTGGAAGGTTGTTTCCACCCCCCCGTGCTTCGAGAACTATGTGGGTGTTTTGAAGTGAAAAGGACGATGATGATCAGATTGCTCTTGTTTTGGAGGTGCCTGCTTGGACGGCCTTCACAGCAACCGGTGCTTGCTGTTTTTTGATCAGGTTTCTATTTCCAGTTATTAAGCAACAGTGGATGGCTGCGAAGGAAACCGCAGGTCCCTCATTTTGCTGGCTCTAATTACCAGATAAGCAATCTTACATGATTTAATCATTGGTTGATCTGAGTCCAATCTTGCTCTCGATGTAGCTTTGTTTTTCTTCTGGTTTATACGTTTTTACTTTGGGTATGGTGGTATAGTTTTCTTAACAGTTCTCTCCCTATGTTGAATATAGTTACTCGGAATAGTGGTCTCTCTGTCCATTGGTCTGCAGTCTTTTATGTAATTGTAACTTTATTTTACATTTGGAATTAAATTGGGCAATCGCCCTCAAAATCTTCCAAAAAAAAAAAATCCAAAACTTTGAAAATGATCAATAAGTAAATTGTGATAGTTACTCTGAATCCTAATTCGCACCTGAGGTAGCTTTATCTGGAAGAAATGAAGTCTCTATTAAGGAGTCCAAGGAGTGCCTCCTCACTGATCGCTAGGTCTGCCAAGTTCTATCTCCTTTCTCCATGCCTTGATCGAAATCGGTGTTAGAGTGCTCGAGGAAGGTGGGGCAAGTTTCATTTTGGCTCAGGGAGATGTGTGGACTGTTTTTGAGAAGGCAATTAAGGGGAGAGGTGTGGTGTTTTAATTTAAAGTCATAAAGACACCACACATATCTTAGAGGATACTGATTGAATTGGGTGTTATTAAAAATTTTAAAAGTTAAATCTTAATTTTTAACTTTTAGTAGAAAATTAAGTTTTTATTTTTATAGTGACAAGATACAAATCTCAATATAGTAAAAAATAAAGTATAGTAAATTAAAGAGAGATAATATATATATAATTTTTGCATAGTTCAGCCAAATCTTAATACTGGCCTACATTCACGTGTAGCCACCCCTGACTAGGAATCCACTAAATGCAAAATAGCTTACAAAGCATACTCTCCTATAATGGGGCGAGTACAACCACTACAACAATTGTACTCTCTTACAAAGGGGCACGTACAATCCAAATATAAATTTTATAGCACAAAAAATATATATAAAATAATAAATTTTCATAAAATATATCTCTCATAAATATACTAAGCTATCCAATTCAAAAAATGATCTCATAACTTATAAATGATCACTTTATAACTTATAATTTTGAGAAGATAGAATGCTCACTTAATTTTAATAAGAAATAATAAAATAAATATCTTAAAGTGATCCTACTAAGATGTTTATGTTAGTACAACTTGTAGACTAATATAAAAAATGATTTTAAAATAAATTTATAATAGTCTATTGCATAATAAAATAAATTTCAACATGGAATAATTTTATATTTAAGAGAAACTATAACTAGTATGCATATAATAGTGTAACAATAATTAACTCTCTACTACACTCATTTTTTTCTTAATTATTAAACAATAAAAAATTAAGCTTTGCAAAATATTAGCAAGACAAAATTATTTAAATAAAGGATATTAGTTGTAATAAAATGATAATTGATAAATAAAATAATTTAACTTTTTATAAATTTTATTTTGATAAAGAAACTTGATATATAATAGATCTAGCATATACTCTAAAATTCTAGGAATAATTTATTTTATTTTAACCAAAATGATGCTTTCAATTAATACAAATAATCACAAAATACTTAAATAAAATTAATATGTGATAGATCTAAGTAAACTAATAAACTTTTAATTAAAAAGAGAGATCTAGCAAATATGAAAATATTTTTAGCACAATAAATTAATTTAAAATGCTTAAAATATACTTCTAAAATAGATCAAAGAATAAATGATATTTTGACTAATGAAGAAATATTTCAAGAAACCAAAAGAAATTTATAGGAAGATAAAAATTTTTAGCAAGATGAAATAAATCCTATAAATTATTACAAGAGTTTTCACTAAAAAAAAAGATTGAAGAAACTTTGATGTGAAAAACTTAAACTTTGATGTCCAAAGACTAATCCACTAAAAAGTAAAAATTTGAAAAAAAATAAATAGTTGTTAAAAATAGTATGAACAACTAAAAGAGATTAAGGAAAAAAAATAAACTCAAGTAATTTAACGAAAGCTTGCTAAGTTGAAGATGTTGAAGCTTCAAAATAAAAGATTTGATCTTGCAATATTTGGAGAATACTTGGAATAGAAATCTAGAAAGTTTTTCTTAGATTTGCTGGAGAGATTTTGAATTATTTCAAAGAAATATGTTATTCTTAGATCATTTTATCATATAATAATATAATATTCAATAAAAATATGATTTATATTAAATAAATATTAAATTCAAATAGCTAAAAATTGGTTAGTCACATGGGTAAGTTAAAAATAATCAAATATGGTTCTTAATATATTCAAAGCATATAGCATGCATTCATTATTAAAATTAGCTAATATTTAAAAAATCATAATAAATTCTATTTTAATCAAACGTGGGTCCTATAACCTATCAAATTAAAGAAAAAAAATCCAAGGAATCCATTGGAGATGAAATCAGATCCAAATTCACTGATTATAAAATGACTTTAGCTAAAATACTAAGTTTCATATATTTTTATTAATTTTGAAATATGACAATTAAAATATATGATATAATTTAGATATAATTATACATATGTTATTTATTTTATGAATTTTAATTTAAATTAAAATATTTAATTATATTAAGTATATAAACTAGTAATACTTAATAGTTATAATTAATTATCATTTATTTCTTTGATAATTTAAATGTTATGTATGAAACATTGAATGTTAATTAGATATAAATTTATATAAATTAACCTCATTATCATTATTTAAAATAAATAAAAATAATATGTTAAGTTGTGAGCAAATTAATTCATACTAATGAACTCATATGAACCTCCAAGATAGTTATAAATGCATATAACCTAAAATAATGTATCTTGAGCTTCAAAGTATCTATTTTAATCTATCTTTCATTCTTTCATACTTTTAATTTCATCAAATATATTATGAGATGTATTGGATATCTAATAAGCAATTAATATATCTGAAACACATAAAACATACATTAGAACATCAAAACATATGTTTATTATCATCAAAATTAATCGAATTGAATATAAGGCTCATAAATGCAACATTGATCAGTATAATATCAAGGTATGATATACCATCTCTGAAGATGGAAACATAACCCTATAATGGATCTAATCACTTAATAAGGACTCTTAAGGTAGATGAGTCTTTGTATATACCAGAGATCTTTTCCCTACTTAACATGGAAAATTAAATTAGAGTTTATTTTGTGATGGGTTCTATAGTTCTCTATGGAAGTAAGCATCTATAGTTAATTACATCTTAGGAAATATGAATTTTCTAAGAACACTTTTTATTAAAGTAGTCAATAAACATCTCCAAAGATTTCAAAATTAGACCTTCAAAGGATTTGGTATTTTTAGAAATCAAGTGAGAGATTTCAAATATAAAGTTTACAGAGGAAGATAAGTAGGGAGCACTCATGATACTAGGAAGCCTAGTAAGTGCCCTAGTCTATCCTATAGTGAGGCTATATATATATATTTTAAAGATAGAGTTTATTTTTATTTAAGATGAAATTTTATTAGAATGCTATAGCTTATAGTACATCAACACAAAATTATGGAAATTCCTACGAGGTAAGAACTTATACTCATAGCCCATAAATAAGTAGCCTCAGATCCTAAATTTAGGATGCTTTAGTACAAGCTAGAAGCACAACTTAAGTCTAATCGAAAAATGGGACGTAATGATTTACCTCGATAAGAGAGGATAAACTCACCCGACTCTTCTAGACTTACAACCACCTAGAGTAGCCACTAGTTAACACCTCATAGGCTTTATTATCATATATGTTGGTCTTATGAAAATACAAGATAACTAAGCTATTATTTGATTATAAGGAAAACTAGAGACCTAGACTCACTCTTTAAGAGATTAGATCATGATTTACATGAAATCATGACTTAGACTAATGCAAAATTTATAATATTTTACATCATTTTGACATATTCATTTGGACAAAGGCTTGTGATAATTGTGGCTATATGCATGATAAAATAAGAATATGGGCTAAATCATCCGAAGGAGGTGTTCTCCATTACAAGGGATGCTCTCAAAAGTCAAGCATTCCCTTATTGTGCAAAAATGGAGACCCTCCCTATTCAAGAGCGAAACAAGATGTTATGCATGGTGTTATAATATTCAACATTCAATTAAGTGATCGCTAAATCTTTTAATTATCATGATTATAACCTAGGAATTAAGATTAGGGTTTGACTTACATTTAAGATTTAGTTATGAGTTATTTAATGCGGCTAGAAAAATTAATTTTATCGTAAAGAGCCAACCTCATCCAAGCCACATATTCAATCATCAAACTTTAAGAAATCTATGAAAAATATATCATTCCTATTGCGTAATTTAAACACAACAATCAAGCATATATATTTCATAAAAGAATAAAAGGCCGGTGCGGCTAGGTACCACCACACACCTCGAAAAAGAAAAGAAGTTGGGTAGCCGAGCTCTACTCTTATACAACCCATATTACAAAAGAAAGAATATTATAATTATAATGAAATAGATGATATGGGGGTCTTCATTCTTTATCTTCATTCCTCTTTCATCTCTTAGATTAATTTGCTTTAGGCTTCACAGGGCCTCCCAGGTCTTTTGCTTCTAGCCACTACTCAACCTAAATCCCATATCACTAATCCTAATATTATTTGCAAAATATATATATATATATATATATATATATATGAAAAATAAAATCTAGCTACACTTACAAAAAAATGTTAGATAAATAAGCATATAAACCAAACAGTTATATTCCATAAATATTTAGACTTAGCACCCTGCATATGGGTAACCAAGCCCAGCTGTCATAATGTAGATTATGCTGAGGGGGATAAGAAACCTACAAGCAAGAATATTCATATATATATATATATTATTACAACGACCCTCTTTAGCATAATCCTCTGCAAAAAATATTGTTAGGCTTAACATCCAGTCTACGCATAAGTAATCCTAACATCCAACTTAAAACATTACATCATAAAATAAAATATAACATTACAACATACATCGGCCTAACCTAAAGCTAGAATTTGTGACTTAGTATTCTAATATGTGTGCTAAAGTTTGGTCTGATATGTCTTAGTTAGGCTTTAGAATTATAATTATCTAGAGTTTGAAATTGTTCAAGTTAAATATTAGAGGATGTTCCACCTGAAGTTATTAAAAGGATTGGTTAATTTTAATTTGTATTTTTCTTTATTTCATTTGATACTTATTTAATATCTAACTATTATAAAGAGAGGAGAGAATTTTGACTTCTTTCATCCCTATCTTAAGTTATTTTTTGAAGGCATGTTGTTATGATTTTGGTTTCTCTTAGTGAATAATTTATTAAATATTTTGTTAATCCTAAGTTTGGGTTAATCTTAAAGAATCCCATTCAAGTATGAAAGGAATCTTAAGATTAATGAGATTCAACCACTACCACATGGATAATATTCCACCATTCCTTTTCATCATTATTAACATACATATGTTTTCAATTTTTGTTATTTATGGTATTTAATTTAACATACCTATACATGCAATGTACACATTTGTATTTTTGGCACACTTAAATAATTGTTAATGCATATATTTTTGATAGAAAAGGGGGATTCTATTCCTTAACTAAGTATACATACACATGTATTAGAAATTTAAGTAAGTACGTGCCGTTGTTAAACCAAGTGAGGTAATCTAAGACCTCCTAAGGGTTACCTAATGCCCGTGTTCCCAGGATGTCCAGACTATATACTTGCTATCTTAAATACATACAAAAGTATACATTAACATAGGGATGGAAACCATGCAAAAGTTGAATTATATCAAATTAATTATTCATGTGAAGTAAAGTTCTATCCAAATTCTAATGCATGTATACATATGAATGAAATTAAGCAAGTACATGACATTATTAAACTAGGAAAGAAAAAATCTAATACCTCCTTAGGGCTACTTAAAGCCTCGTGTTTTCAAGATGTCCATACTATATACTTGCTAATATTCAAATAGATGTAAACATACACATGAATCATGAAAATATAACAATCCTTTAATATGTTTAAACTATAAGTGAATGTAAATCCCATAGAATATTCATAACCAACATCACTTTAAATTTTCATCATTAGTTTATAATTTTAAAAATAATTTTAGATTTATTAGTGATAATAGCACACCATATAATAAGATCAATTTAACACATACAACTTATACATAAATAACCATATTCATTTGATTCTATTTTATTTGAAAAGATGAATACATGATACAAATGTCATACAAACTTATAATGATTGAAAAAAATGACTAAATATTGCTAGATAATACATTCAATCACATTAATTCTTAAGGATAATCAAGTCAAATAAATACTCTTTAAGATCAACCAAAACTTTCATGAATTTTGATTTTTGGATTTGAATTATTAAAACTTAAAGAGGGGAAATTATATTTGATGTTTTTCCCTATCCCATATTAGTGACTTAATGTATTTAAGGAAAAATAATTAAGTAGATTTTATGGATTGATTAAGTTCAAATTATTAAGTGATTAATTTAATATCACTTTCCTTAGCCTTTTTAATTTAATTAACCACTTAATCATGAGCCTCTAATGATATGCTTATGGAAGATTAAAATTTACAATGCTTCTAAAGAGACTTAATGCAATTAGGCTCATACTTAAGAGTTAATTTGATTAAAGAAGAATCTAAATTAAGTACACTTATGATTTTGCTACACCCATGGGTTAACCATAACTTCCTTAAGGACCATATGTTATTAAACACATAAAGAGAAACTCATGAATAAAACTTGAATTTTCTAAACCAATCATCATTTTAATTTAACTTTTTTACTTTATCATTAATTACATAATGAATCCCTAATTAAGTCATTAATTAATTAACCCTCCTGAGGAAATATATTTAAAAAAATAATTAAGAAAGAGGTCTTAATTATTTTCCCCTACTATTCCCAATATTAATAATGATTAATCATCATTAACCATTTAAGTTTTACTATTTAACAATTTTATTAAATATATAATTGATTAAGGAGGGTAATTAGGATTGAAAATTTTAAATTATCTAAATTACACGTCCAATAAATTTTAAGAAAATTATGAGAGGCAGAGGACATCCCATAAAATTAACCCACCAAATTTGAAATCAATTGGCAAAGTAATTAAGCCTTAATGAAAATAATTAGCCTAAACTTCAAACCTAATTAAGCACTATTTAGAGATCAAACATTAGAGATTTTATTTTTATTAAATTCCCCTTTGTTTACCCTTTCCAAAATGGGGTTATTTGTATTTTTTTGGATTTTTTTACAATTAGTTATGAATTTCTAAAGTTTTGGCCATTTAATCCTATTTTTAATGCTTAATTAACCCTCTAAACGGTCGGTGACATGTGGAAGCTGGCATGCCAACACTTTTCACATGGCAGTATTGGATGGGTTATTTAAAATGTCAGAAGCGTGAGCTGACTCAGCGGTGGCGGATGCGATTTCATCCCCACCTTCCTATCTCGAATCAGACGACCAAGATTAATCTTGTGATTTCTTTAGGATTAAATTGAATAATCTAGCAAATTAAATCACAACCGTCTGTTCTAATCATGTAGAATGGATGACCGATGATCCATTGTCCCCCACGTGCTGGAAGATGGACACCATCCACCTTCCGTCGCTTGATCTGAGCTCACCAAAGTTTGTGGGATGGCAAGATCAACTCTAAAACATGTAGAGAGGAGATCTAAAGAGATCCCACAGTGAAAATTGCATAAAATCATAATTCACTTCACAAAAACCAACACCTAGGGGAAAATCTATGATTTGCCAGATTTTTATCTCTTCGGATCTAAAGACTGGTAGTCTGTCGACTGAGGTAGCTTAGCCTTGAAGAGATGAAATCCTGTTGAGAAGATCTCGAGCTGCCTCCCCACCAATTCCTCTGTGGACCAAGCACCATTGCAAAACTCATCGAAGTTGGTCTTGGAGTGCCTTCCGATGATTAAATTGATCAGGGGTTGATTCATTTGGACTCACCATAGTAAGGGGAAGGTGTGGCAAGAATTAATTTGGATTTAGTGAGGTTGGATGGACGAGGCTTTCAGTTTTGCTTAGCGGTTGGTCTCGTTGATGATGGAGTGCATTAGGGTTTTGAGGGAGGGTCTTGGTTTGCTCGAAATACTCTAAGTAAGCTCTATGTGAAGTTTGAATGATGGGGAGGAGTATACTCTCCTCCCCAATGTGGGCTCTGAAAATTCACCACCGACCTCTTGACAATATATGAAATTGAAGAGAGTATGGTTTAAAAGTGTCGGTGTAATTTTCAGAAGATAGATGGAATTGTAAATAAGACACTACCCAGAGATTTTGCCTTCATTTTGTGAGGACTTTAGATCTAATTTCAGGTTTCTTATAGGCGCAAGCCCCTATAGTTAATTACCCTTATCAATAAGTGAGATTGAACTTTCGATTAAGGTTAGTCGTTAGATTGCTTAATGCATAGCGTATAGTAGTAGTATATGGAGTTTTAAAATTTAAGATTATGAAACTCATCATTTCAGCTTAAACCGGATGGTTGGGGGAATTATGATGTGCCCAATTTAGATCCCATAGTTCCATCATCCCGGGTAGTCGTGATACCTAGTCAAGATAGTCAAAGAAGGTAGTTGACCCAACCTGATAGAAGGATCCTTGTCAATAATACATGGGTTATGTCGTCCAAGAAATCCTTGCAGACCTGGGGTGGTGTTTGCCTAAGGAGATAGACTTAAGCCTACCTTAGCTGATAGAGGGTTGTTTGCCCTATCAAGTATACCCTATGATTCACAACTCAAAGGGCAGAGCCATTGGGGAATCTGAGATCGTTGTGATAATATAATAATGTGACCAAATCACCGTCGAGGACTTTGATCATAATTACTTCATTTGTGGAGCCTACTGGCTAAGTCACGCAATCAAAGGACACAGGCCACGTCCTTACTAGCAAGAGATTGATTGAGAGTGAACATAGCAAAAAAACTTGATTTAACATTGTCTCCTTTATCAGCTAGAGTTTTCTTAATTTGTCACCCCCTATAAATAGTTGCGGAAGGTAGATTGATTGAGTTTGATTTAAGTTTTTAATGATAGAATTTTATTTAAATAGTTTTTTAGAGTGATTTTTAATTTGAGTTAATTTGATTTGAACAATTGATTAATTTGAATATGTTTAAGAGCTTTAGATCCTGCCAACTCTGTTTGACTGTTAGTAGAGGATTAGATCTACTATCACTTGACATAATTAATTTCTCAGATATTTTACTGAGTTGAAATTTTTATAGTAGATTTTTAGATTTTGTTAACTCGGACCTAATCCTAAGACTAAACCGGGAAGCAAACTACGCAGCATCCTCAGACACTTAAATTTAAGCATTTAGCATAATGTCGGGGACCATGCAAGTTTATTTAAGACTTTATCTAGTGTTTATTTTTAAATTATGAGATTAATTTCATATTTTTATTTAATTTCAACTTAGTCTGCCCAGCATTTTCAGATATTAAAATTTACACTTTAAATCTCTATGTTCGAGCACATGCAGGTATTTATAGCTTAGATAATTTTATCTAATTAATGAAATCATTGACATTAAAAATCATAATTAGAATGAAATTTCTTTTATTTTTGGATTGAAGGAAAGTTCCTTCATTCGTGTAGCATTTAATTTAGTGTCGCCTTCTATCTACTTGTATAAAGAATTGCAGATCCGGTGGCGACTATTTGAAAGTTAATGAATTTATTTTTATTCAAGCATTTACATATATTTTGGAATATTTGACCCAAAGGAGTAATCGCTATAAGATATGTACGAGGACATACTTCATGCAGTTGTATTCATACAAGTTTATATGTGAAGTTCAATGAAAGCTTCAAGCCTCTCTAATTTTATCATTTAAGGACTTTTCATATTTTCTATAGCAAGAGTTGTTAGACCCAATTTAGATTCCTTTTTAACTCCACATCAAATTTCATATTTATTTGAAAATTAGACTTCAAATTTATTGCAAGTCTCTTATGAGTTTAGTATTTGTCTCACCAAGTATCAATTAAGGCTTATTTAATTTTGATGAATTTGAATAAAAGAGAACTCACTTTACCACTTTAATTTAAGTCATAGAGAATTACAATTAAAGCTTGTGGATTTGGTATTAGCCTCCTTAAGTTTTACTTGCATTTTGAATAAGTGTTCTATTCTTTCTAAAATTTTTTTTTCGGTGCTCTCCCCTCATTTCTCTTTGATTTAACATTTATCTTCATATTTATCATATATCCTTTTGTTTGACTTAAATTTAAATAATTTCTATTTGAATTTGTTTAAGTTCAATCAAAATTTTCGACCTCGTGATCATCCCCTCAGGTGTGGCTTTGAGTGTTGGCTTTGCACGCCTTATGAGTGTGGCGAGTGGTGTCTTATGACACCATAACCAGTTTTTTATCTCGTCACACCCTCATGAGCACAACAAGGCCTTCAAACTTGAAAGAAGACATACAATGCAATATAAATTCATTCCCCTTTTTTTTCTAAGTTTAAAAATTAGACAAAATTTTGGCAATATTTCGTCTAGGGAGAGTGACATCTAACGGATGTTGGCTTACTCAAAATACCCTCATTAGTGTCACGAGGCCTTCAAACTTGCAAAGAAACACAAGCATGTATATATATCCACATTCACACATCCCACATGTTCTAATTCATTTTTCTTCGCATTGCAATGATCGACAAGGGAACAGGGTTAGACATGCCGAAAACAAAGAGAAGAACCCGCCTCATGATGGTGTTCCTCTCCAATTATGGAGAAGAGAAGGGTCAGAAAGGAGATGGAAACTAGGAGAAAAACCCACCTCATGACGGTGTTGCTTCTCGATGTCCATCATTTGTAAGGGAAGAAAGAGAGTTGTTTGATTGCAGGGGTAGTGGAAACCCCAGAAACCTAAAGAGAAACCCACCTCATGATTGCTTCTCGATTTTCGTCATTTGCAAGGAAAGAAAGAGGGGTTGTTTGGCTGCAGGGGTAGTGAAAATATCAGAAACCTAAAGAAGAACCGCCTCATGATGGTGTTGCTTCTCGATTTCGGTCATTTTCAAGGAAAGAAAGAGGGGTTATTTGGCTGCAGGGGTAATGAAAATATCGGAAACCAAGAGAAGAACTCGCCTCATGATAGAGTTGCCTTGGCTATACTTTAGGTCATAGAAAGAGAAGGTGAGTGAGGGAGGGAATGGTTGGGAGATGGACAGAAAAGAGAGAGAGAGAGAGAGAGAGAGAGAGAGAGAGAGAGGCTAAAGCATGGAGGGAAAATCTTTATTGTTAGTGTGTGGTGGAGAAGTGATCATCTGAATATCATTAGGGGAGATCTGTTCATCTCCCAGAATCATTCCTTGCCTCTTGATATAATCCAACCTGTCTTGCAGAAGATAGATGAAAGCCATAATAACTAATTGGGCGGTGAAGAGAAGAGTCCAAATCCTTAAGCCTTTTGATGTCTTCTTCTCATATGCATTCAACCCATTCTCATGTATGTTATCAATCCAATAGACTTTTTATCTGACAGCTTGATCCCCTCATACAGCTGTTGTGCTAGCTTCATTGTATATGTAGTTGTAAAATGCAATTTTTTTGCAGAATCTTGTTGCAATGTAGATGTAATATAAGGCATTGGAGGACTTCTCTGCACTTTGCTTCTTTTGACGTTTATTACTTCAAATTTGTAAAGAATAAACGTTCTTTTGTAAGGCCTCAGCTTCTGCCTTGGAGATAATTGAAAGCCGGTCTAACCTTTTAGAGTTTAAGTGAGTCAAATTGGAAGATATTGTGGATCTCCCTAAAGTATATGAGCAAGTACCACTGAAATCATCTCCTACAGTCCAATACTCCTGCAGTTTAAATTGTTCAGTTTCTATTTCTCTATTGCATATCAGAGCCAAAGTTGTAGATTGGACTCGTCCAACAGACTGGCAACCAGGAAATTTGCGCCATAATAAAGGTGATATGCTAAATCCTACTAGATAATCAAGTGCACGACAGACGAGATAAGCATTGACCAAGTTTGAGTCTATCTCTCTAGGAGCCAGTAAAGCACTTTTTATGGAAGACTCAATTATTTCATGAAATACAACCCTTGCCACTTTAATGTTCTTATTTAAGGTGTCTTGTGGCTGCAACATCTTGACGATATGCCAAGCAATTTCTTCTCCTTCACGGTAAGGATTTGATGCCAATATTAAATTTTCTCCGCATGGTCGGAGCAATCATGGAGCAATTATTGAAGCCCCTATGAAAGCAATTTGTAGAGATTAGCCTACAAAGCTGAAGGGCCATGAAAGATTCCAGATGCCACCCGCACACAATCAGCAACTTCAGGAGATTCTTATAGCATGAGAAGAATATACAGTCTGTGAGTGACCATGACTTCAGGAGATTCGGACAGCACGGAAGGAAAATGGCAAAAGACTTGGGCCACCGTCCCTATGCAGCCGGAGGAAGAGCGGACAGGGAGCGATCGCAGCTTGAAGCTTGAAGAAGGTTGCAGCAGAGGGGCTTGCGATTCCTTTTTTTTTATTGGGGAAGAACCGAGAGTTGCTTGCGGTTAAAAGGAAGAAGGGGGCTGCGGTTTCCTTGGAGAAGGGAAAAAAGAAGAGAAACCGAAAATGGGAGGGAGCGGTTGTGCATCAACTCGCGCATGAGAGGGAGGCTGTTAGCTCTCGTGCGGTTGCGTGAAGAGGAGACGGGGCTCAGGCTGGCTATGTGCGTGAAGAGGAGTGGGAGTCGCGCGAGCCGCGCGTGGAAGATGTTGAATCGACCAGTTGAGGGGAGTAGAAAATGGGGATTTAGGATTTGATTTGGGTTTTAAATTATTTTTAAATTGAGTTTTATACCGACGCGATTAGATAATCAATATATATATATATATATATATATATATATATATATATATATATATATATATATATATTTTATGTAATGAACCAGATAACCGTTCGCAATGAGTTGTTTGGTCAAGCCGACGCCAAATCAGTCAATTTCACCGTCGGCCGCTTTCAACCTTCGAAATTTGTGCAAACTTGTCTGAATTAAGTGCGAACAGTCTTATTTGATAGCTTTTGATGTTCAAAGCTAACAGAGCAATCAATTTTACGAACGAATGTCGTTTGACTTTCATCGGTGCTTCCTGACTTCAATATGCATGCAGGTGTGTTGACTCGAGCGTTTGATCAGTTGATTATCAAGTCGTGCAATATTTATATTTCGACTAATTTTGACATTTTAAATGTGATGGTGAAGTTTGTTCATCGATCGAAGGTTATTTCGACCATTTTCTGTGACGTTAAGTGCATTTTTGCCTCGATTTATGCGCTGACACTTCTTATTATTCAACATTTGCACAGAATCATCCGAATTAAGCATGGACAATGTCATTTGAAATTTTTTGATATTTCGAATCTAACGGTATGATCAATTTCATGAACAGAGGTCATTCGGACATCGTCGCAGCTTCGTGACTCTGATATGTATGTCGACACAATGACAGCTCTATCGCTTTATTGATCTCTCTTTAGATTATGCAATATTTATATTCTGATCAATTTCGATGTTTTGAACATGATGAAAAAGTCCGTTCATCGATCGGAGATCATTTTGATAATTTTTGGTGATGTCGCATATTTTGATTGCATCACCTCCAAAGCCAATTGAGGAAGCCGACTTGACTTATGGTACATATATGGAGGTCAAAAAATGCTCCCCAATAAATATGATTTGCCCATGGAGCGAGTAATTTTAGTTGAAAATGGATTGACCCTTTGGGCTGGCCACATAACTCGGATCATTTCAGCTTTGATTGCAATAGCTTACAGAACTTTGATAGGATTTATCATTAGTATAATGCCTTATTTAGGACAAGCTAAATGATTGAGTCAGAATCAAATTATCAGATTGATAAGAGCTCTTACACCATCTACTATCTGCTTCGATGGCTTTTCTGAAGATCTTTTCTTTTATGTCATTGCAAATTTGAGTTTCCTCCAATCCTAGCTTCGTGCTTGGTTGGATTTGATGTAGGAATTGGTTTATTTATTTTGATGAAAGATTTCACTGGGGAATTGGTTTATCCGTGCTTGGTCGAATTTGAAATTCCTTCTGTCCTAGCTTTAAGCTTAACGGACTTGATGAAGGACTGACCTGATTTGTCCATATTTACTTGTTAGGAAGTGTATGCACTCCATGAATCCTGTGCTTGCTACTTTGACAGATTCATTGAAGGGTACATATAGATGACCCAACCTCCCAACTTATATAGGATCAAAGTTGAGTTATCAGTCTAGCAATGTGTGCTTTAACATACTGAATAACTACAAAATTCTTTTAGTTTGGCCATCGACTTTGTGTTAACTATGAAATTGCTTTATTGGTCCTGTGCTTTCTACTTTGACGGACTTGATGAGGAGATTGACTTTGATCTGTGCTTTGAGCTTGATGAGATCATTTGAGAATAAATTGAGATATCACCCTGTGGGTAATATATAGATTGATTTGAGGCAGCCCTGAATTGAGAGTCTCCTTAGATTATCTTCATCTATCAATCAAGGAGAAAGATCTCTTGGATCCTGGTTGCTTGTAATCACTAAGCTGGATCTAGTTTGAGACTGAACAACTATCATCTTTGGACTGATGAGCAAGCTCTTTCACTGCGACCTTTTCTTATAGCTTGTTGAGTGAGGAGAGCGTCAATAACTTGATCATATTTGGGCTTGTTGAGTTCGACCTTTAGAACCTACTTGAGTCTTCGACTTGAGCTATAGTGGGTTGATAGTTTTATCATTAGACTAACGAACGGGGGCTTTTTCACTGTGACCTTTTCTTGTGGTTTGTTGAGTGAGGAGAGCGTCAGCAACTTGGCCATTTGTGAGCTTGTTGAGTTCGACCTTTAGAACCCATTCATGTCTTAGACTTCAAGATGTAGAGGTTGATGTTTCTTTCAACTTAGTTGATTGGAGCCTCCACAATTGGGAGTTCTTTGACTTGATCTTTAGAATTTGGCAAATTTGAGAAATAAACTTTTGATATATAGGTGTCTTTTCATGCGTAGTAATAGATTCTTTTTGTTCATGTAAGAACCTGTAACTTAACAGCAACAATTATGGGTATATTCAGGGATTTTGGTATAAAACTCGATGTTAACCTGAATCAGAATATATTCGAGGATCTTGTCTTATAACACGACGCAAACTCGAATAAACTTAACATAAACTAAAAAAATTCCCCTATCTTGCAGGGGGAATTCTAAAGCACATTTGGAAGAACTTTCAAGATGAAATTACACAAATATATCAATTTGAATTAATATGCTCTTAAGAGGGTTTTAACATGTAACATTAATTTTGTCTATATATATAAATCTAAAATGCCTCCTGTGTAACTGGAGAATTTTTATAGAAAAAGGTTTTTTATTTGAAGTGAGTATATTTATTTAGAGATCTTGGCATGAAGCGCGATATCGATCTAAATAGATATACTAAAAATAATGCCCCTTGTCTTGCAAGGGGATTTCTATTGTACCTCGAAATGTATTCATCATGTATAATACATTTTCAAGTATCGACCATTAATTGGCGACATTGGTTTTTCACTTTTTAGGTCGATGAGTTGGTTTTATCCTCCTTGATACACTTTTTCAATGATAAAAGGGCCCTCCCAATTAGGCTGAAATTTTCCACCAAATTTTTGATTAGGAATAATTGGTCTTCTCAGCACTAAGACCAATTCTCCTTTTTGGAATACTCGAAGATGCATTGTATGATCGAATGCTTTAGACAACCTCGCTCGACTGACTTCTAAATTTTGTTGAGCTTGGAGCCTAACCTCGTCAAGCCCATCAAACTCTCTCATTTGTAGACAAACATTCTTATCTTGAGTGAGATTATGTTGAATGGATACTTAGAGTGAAAGTAATTCAACTTCAAGTCGCAAGACTGCTTCAACTCCAAATACTTTGGCAAAAGGAGTGGATTTTATGGAAGTACAGTCTAGATGTCACATCATTGCCTTTCTTTAAGGCAGTTTCACTTCAAAGTTATGGCCTCCAAATTTGCTTACTATTTTACCAGGACCTTTTGACGGTGGATTCTTGGACATGTGGTCCAAGTGTCACGCATCGATGCTCACCGTGTAAGAATTACTTAGGATGGTTTTGAGCTCTTACTACCATTGATGGTATCTTTTGTAGTTAAGCATTCTCAGCTTCTCTAGTAATTGATCTTTGATATCTTTTATTCATAAAACTTTTTTCTTTTACATTTTTTAGGACTTTATGTACTCGAACAAATAGAGTTTCAGGTTGTTTCTTCTGAAGGGTTGGAGCAGACTGTTGTTGAGCCCAAAAAGACTGCTTAATATCACCAGTAGAGCTATCCCTTTTCACCCATTTCAAAATTTGAAATTTATTATGGGTAAGAATACTCGCTTTGGTTGTGTAATAGATGACCCAGGTGAGAACTGATGAGCTCCAACTCAGTATTCGTTCTTTCTCTTCTGCATCTAGGTTAGTTTTTTCTCCAGAAGAGGAGGCTTCAGCATCATGCCTTCCTAGTGCGAAAGGTTCAACTAACCGAGTTGTGGCATTCAAAAGTATGACTGAAACTTTCTGCCCAGTGATGGTTCTTCTCAAGACTGACACCTCAGAATGACCCAATCTTTTGAACACTTAGGTTCTCTTTCGAGAAACCTCAGTAGTAGTAGCGGCCATTCCAGTTGTCCTCCTCCTTAATTTGGATGGTAGCTCTAGTATCTCCAGTATTGATTACAACATTAGCCAGATGGATGTTGGCTCCGTGACCTAGCTTTATGATGAACGGTGTGTTCATTTCTTATTTTAAATATTCAAATATATTGTTGCTATTATAACATGTATATGGCTAGCCAAAGATAGAAGATAATCCTATTCCTAGCAGAGTCACCAGAAATCTGTGGGCTCCAAAAATTCACCACCGACCTCTTGACAATATATGAAATTGAAGAGAGTATGATTTAAAAGTGTCGATATAATTTTCAGAAGGCAGATAGAATAGTAGATAAGACACTACCCAGAGCTTTCACCCTCATTTTGTGAGGACTTTAAATTTGGTTCCGGGTTTTTATAAGCGCAAGCCCCTATAGTTACTTACCCTTCCCAATAAGTGAGAGAGAACTTTCAATTAAGGCTAGTCGTTAAATCGCTTAATGTGTAGCATATAGTAGCAGCATATGGAGTTTTAAAATTTAAGATTATGAAACTCATCATTTCAGCTTAAATCAGATGGTTGGGGGAATGATGACATCCCCGATCTAGATCCCATGGTTCCATCATCTCTACGCCTTCTAGTCTACTTAGTCGAGGTAGTCAACCCAACGAGAAGGATCCTATCAAGTACACATGGGTTATGTCGTTCAAGAAATCTTTGTAGACCTGGGGTGGTGTTTGTCTAAGGAGACAGACTTAAGTCTACCTTAGCTGACAGAGGGATGTTTGCCATTGGGGAGCATACGGGCTATGATCGTGATCGTAATATAATGGAGCTTGACTGGCCAAACCACCCGATCAGAGGATTCTAATCATAACTATTTCATCTGTGGAGCCTACTGGCCAAGCCACGCAGTCAGAGGACATGAACCACGTCCTTACTGGCAAGAGATTGATTTAGAGTGAACATAGGAGAATATTTGATTTGACATTTACTCCTTTATGAGCTAAAGTTTTCTTAATTTGTCACCCCCGATAAACAGTTATGAAAGGCGGATATATTGAGTTTGATTTAAGTTTTTAATGATAGAATTTCATTTAAATAGTTTTTTTAGAGTGCTTTTTTATTTGAGTTAATTTGATTTGAACAATTGATTAACTTGAATATATTTATGAGTTTTATATCCTATAAAGTCTATTTAACTATTAACACAGGATTAGATCTACTGTCACTTGACATAATTAGTTTCTTAGATATTTTATAGAGTTGAAATTTTTATAATAGATTTTTAGGTTTTGTTAACTCGGACCCAGTCCTAAGACTAAACCAGGAAGCAACCCACGCAGCATCCTCAGATACTTGAATTTAAGCATTCACCATAGTGTTAGGGCCCATGCAGGTTTATTTAAGACTTTATGTAGTGTTTATTTTTGAATTATAAGATTGATTTCAGATTTTCATTTAATTCCAACTTAGCTTGCGCAACCTTTTCAAACATTAAAATTTACACTTTAAATCTCTATGTCCGAGCACATGTAGGTGTTTATAGCTTAGATAATTTCATCTAATTAATGAAATCACTGACATTAAAAATGATAATTAGAATAAAATTTCTTTTATTTTTGGATTGAAGGAAAGTTCCGTTATTCGTGCAGTATTTAATTTAGTGTCACCTTTTGTCTGCTTGTACAAAGAATTACAGATCTGGTGGTGACTATTTGAAAGTAAATGAGTTTATTTTTATTCAAGTATTTACATGTATTTTGGAATATTTGACCCAAAGGAGTGACCGCTATAAGATATGTACGAGGACATACTTTATGCAATTGTATTCATACAAGTTTATATGTACAAAGTTCACCCAGGAGAAAGCTTCAAGCCTCTCTAATTTTATCATGTAAGGACTTTTCATATTTTCTACAACAAGAGTTGTTAGACCCAATTTAGATTCATTTTTAACTCCATATCAAATTCCATATTTATTTGAAAATTAGACTTCAAATTTATTGCAAGTTTCTTATGAGTTTAGTATTTGTCTCCCCAAGTTTCAATTAAGGCTTGTTTAATTTTGATGAATTTGAATAAAAGAGAACTCACTTTACCGCTTCAATTTAAGCCATAGAGAATTACAATTAAAGCTTATGGGTTTGGTATTAGCCTTCTCAAATTTTACTTGCATTTAAATAGGTGTTCTATTTTTTCTAAAATTTTCTTTAGGTGCTCTCCCCCTATTTCTCTTTGATTTAACATTTATCTTCATATTTATCATATATCTTTTTGTTTGACTTAAATTTAAATGATTTCCATTTGAATTTATTTAAGTTTTGAATTTCAGTCAAAATTCTTGTAGCCTCCCGGAGTCATCCCTATGTAGGGGGCTACACCGAGAGTATTTTGGCTTTCTCGGTATGCCCTCATGAGTGTAGCGAGTGGTGTCTGGTGACACCGCAGCCAGTTTTCATCTCATCATGCCCTCATGAGCACGATGAGGCCTTCAAACTTGAAAGAAGACATACAATGCAATATATATTCATTCCCCTTTTCTTTTATAAGTTTAGAAATTAGACAAAATTTTGACAGCATTTCGTCTAGGGGGAGCGACATCTAATGGATGTTGGCTTACTTAGTACGCCCTCATGAGCGTAGCGAGTGGTGTCTTGCGATACCATAACCAATTTTTCATCTCATCACGCCCTCATGAGCACGACGAGGCCTTCAAACCTGCAAAGAAATATAAGCATGTATATATATCCACATTCACACATCCCACATATTCTGACTCATTTTTCTGTGCATTATAATGATCAACAAGGGAACAGGGTTAGGCATGCCGAAAACTAAGAGAAGGACTAGCCTCATGACGATGTTCCTCTCCTGTTGTAACGAAGAGAAGGGTCTGAAAGGAGATGAAAATGTGAGACAACGCCGAAAACAGGGAGAAGAACCCGCCTCATGACAGTGTTGCGTCTAGATTTCTATCATTTGCAAGGGAAGAAAGAGCGGTTATTTGGCTGCAGGGGTAGTGGAAATGCTAGAAATCTAAAGAGAAACCTGCCTTATGATGGTGTTGCTTCTCGGTTTCCGTCATTTGTAAGGAAAGAAAGATGGGTTGTTTGGCTGCAGGGGTAGTGGAAACGTCGGAAACCTAAAGAAGAACCCACCTCGTGACGGTGTTGCTTCTCAGTTTCAGTCTGTTACAAGGAAAAAAAGAGGGGTTGTTTGGCTGTAGGGGTAGTGTAAACGTTGAAAACCTAGAGAAGAACTTGCCTCATGACGGAGTTACCTCTTGGCTATACTCTAAGTCACAGAAAGAGAAGGTGAGTGAGGGAGGGAATGGTTGAGAGATGGATAGAAAGGAGAGAGAGAGAGAGAGGCTAAAGCATAGAGGGCAAATATTTGTTTTTAGTGTGTGGTGGAGAAGTGATCATCTGAATATCAGTGGGGGAGATCTATTCATCTCCCAGAATCATTCCTTGCTTCTTGATATAATCTCATCTGTCTTGCAGAAGATCGATGAAAGCCATAATAACTAGGACGGTGGAGAGAAGAGTCCAAATCCTTAAGCTTTTTAATGTCTTCTTCTCATATGCATTCAACTCGTTCTCATGTATGTTATCAATCTAATAGACTCTTTATATGACAGCTTGATCCCCTCATACAGTTGCTGTGCCAGCTTCATTGTATATGTAGCTATAAAATGCAATTTGTTTGCAGAATCTTACTGTAATGTTGGTGCAATATAAGGCATTGGAGGACTTCTCTGCACTTTGCTTCTTTTCACATTTATTACTTCAAATTTTTGAAGAATAAACCTTCTTTTATATGGCCTCAGCTTCTGCCTTGGAGATGATTGAAAGCCGGTCTAACGTTTTAGAGTTTAAGTGAGTCAAGTTGGAAGATATTGTGGTTCTCCCTAAAGCATCTGAGCAAGTACCACTGAAATCAGCTCCTACAGTCCAATACTCCTGTAGTTTAAATTATTCAGTTTCTATTTCTCTATTGCATATCAGAGCCAAAGCTGCAGATTGGACTTGTCTAGCAGACTGGCAACCAGGCAATTTGTGCCATAATAAAGGTGATATGATAAATCCTACAAGATAATCAAGTGCACGACGGGCGAGATAAGCATTGACCAAGTTTGAGTCTATCGCTCTAGGAGCCAGTAAAGCACTTTTTATGGAAGACTCAGTTATTTCATGAAATACAACCCTTGCCACTTTAATGTTCTCATTTATGGCATCTTGCGACTGCAACATCTCGATGATATGCCAAGCAATTGCTTCTCCTTCACGGTAAGGATTTGATGCCAATATTAATTTTCTGCGCATGGTCAAAGCAATCATGGAGCAATTATTGAAGCCCGTGTGAAAGCAATTTGTAGAGATTAACCTACGAAGCTGAAACACCATGAAAGATTCCAGACGCCACCTGCACACAATCAACAACTTCAGGAGATTCTGATAGTACAAGAAGAATATACAATCTACGAGTGACCATGACTTCAGGAGATTCGGATAGCACGGAAGGAAAACAATAGAAGACTCGGGCCACCGTCGCTGTGCAGCTGGAGGAAGAGCGGACAGGGAGCGATCACGGCTTGAAGCTTGAAGAAGGTTGCAACAGAGGGGCTTGCAATTCCTTTTTTTTGATTGAGGAAGAGTCGAGAGTGGCTTGCGGTTAAAAGGAAGAAGGGGGTTGCGGCTTCCTTGGAGAAGGGAGAAAAGAAGAGAAATAGAAAATGGGAGGCAACGGTTGTGCATCGACTCGTGCATGAGAGGGAGGCTGTTAGCTCTTATGCGGTTGCGTGAAGAGGGATGGGCCTCGGGCTGGCTACGTGCGTGAAGAGGAGCGGGAGTCGCGCGAGCCGCGCGTGGAAAATGTTGAACTGACCGGTTTAGGGGAGTAGATAATAGGGATTTAGGGTTTTATTTGGGTTTTAAATTATTTTTAAATTAAGTTTTGTGCTAATGTGATTAAATAATCATTATATTTATTAATTTAAGATTATTTTGATGTTATGAACGCTACAACACAGTTTGTTTCGCAATCAGAGGTCGTTTGGTTCAAGTCGATGTCAAATTGAGTCAATTTCAGCTCAAAATGCACATCGCCACTTTCGACCGCTCGACATTCATTTAGAATTATCCGAATTAAGTACAAATAGTATTATTTGATAGATTTTAATTTTTTCAAGCTAACAATGTAATCAATTTTGTGAACGGAGGTTGTTTGGCTTGTGTCGGTGCCTCCTGACTTTGATATATATGCAGGTGTCTTGATGACTCTAGCGCTTGATCAATTGATCATCAAGTCATGCAATATTTATAATTTGACCAATTTTGATATTTTGAACATGATGGCAAAGTCTGTTCATCGATCGTAGGTCATTTCAACTATTTTCGGTGACGTTTAGTGCATTTTTGCCTCAATTTACGTGTTACCACTTCTGATAATTTGACATTTGCACATACTTATCCGAATTAAGCGTGGACAATCTCATTTGATATTTTTCGATGTTTTGAATCTAATGACGTGATCAATTTCATGAACAGAGGTCTTTCGGACATCATCGTAGCTTTCCGACTTTGATATGCGCGTCAACTCATTGGTAGCTCGATGGTATTATCGGTCGCTCTTTAGATTATGCAATATTTATATTCTGAGCAATTTCAATGTTCTGAATGCAATGACAAAGTCTGTTCATCGATCGGAGGTCATTTGGACTATTTTCGGTGATGTCCAATGCCTTTTGAGCCCTAATTTACGCACTGTCACCTCTGAAGTCCGCCAAATTCTATTTGTAGGCTTGGCCTGACTTATGGCACATATATGGAGGTCAACACCCAAGTGAAACAAAGGGCTAAGATTGGCTTAGCCTTTGGCAGTCATTCAGTCAGGGTAGGCGATCGGAGGTGGTAGTGGACTGTCGAGGTGGAGGTTCTTGAGAGACTAAGGTAGTTGCATGGGCTGGCATGGGCTGTACCTTCTCTTCCAAGTGAACTAATGGAGAGCCAAGGGTAAACTCACTCACTCATGGCCAAAGGCTGAACCCAACAACCTTAGGTTAGGTTGCGTCAGCAGTTCACATGTCCAAAAAGGGCTAAAGGTGGCTGCCAAAGCTTGGAAGTGGGAGAACCCATCGAAATGGAGATTTTGTCCCATTTGGGTGGCTTTGTTCAAGTGTTTTGACCCAAACCAGGTTAACCATGGGTTAGGCCCACTAGGGCAGACCCATGGTGACCCAAAGATGTGTCATGCCATGTTTGGTTGGATATGGACTTGGTTTAGTATGGTTTGGCTGAATTTGACTCATATGGGTCAAATGGGGTTCAATTAGGTTAGGTTGACCAATTGGTCAAATTGGGTCAAACCAACAATTTGAGTATGTTCAATTGATCATTCAGAATGTATTTGTTCAACTAGTTTGGTTTAATTTGAAGTGGATTTAATTTTGGCTCATATGAGTTCATTTAGGTCAAATGGCTAAGTTGATCAATTTAGTCAAATTGACCAAATTGGCTTGGGTGGAGGGTTGGTTTAGATTCAATTGATAATTTTAGAATGATTGTAACTGTTGGTTTGAATCAATTTGTATTTGAGAATGATTTGGTTCAAGTGGACCCTTTAGATCAACTTGGGCTAAAAGGGTCAATTGAGTTAGGTTGACCCAACTGGGTTCAATTGAATGTTGGATCATATTCAATAATCAATTTATAATTGACTAAAGCCATTGGTTTCTATCAATTAGAGTTGGAATGAGATTTGGCCTTGAACCTTTAGGTCAAATTGGGTCAACTTGGGTTAATTGATCAAATTAATTTAGTTTGATTCAATTGATTGTAATTGGGCTATCCAAGATCATCAACAATCATTATGGAAGGGATTAGATGGGTTGATTCAATCTAATTTGAGTTGAATTGAAGTTTGAGTCAATTTGGACATTTAGGCTACTTTGGGTCAAGTGGACCAAATGGGTTGATTGAGTTGAATTGGTGGATGAGTGTTGAGAAGAATTCAATGATAGATTTAGGGTTGATTGGTGGCCTTGGTTGCTATTGATTTGGGTCCAATTGGATTTTGGCTCATTTAGACCTTTTGGGTCAAATGGACTTACTTGGGTTGATTGGATTCATTAGATTTGATTGGTTTGATTACAAGTGTTGGAATGGTATATTGAATGGTTGGAGTGCTTTTGTGAAAATTAATTGGATTTAGTTTGTTTGAATGGGCTTTGAGTTGGATCTTGGGATTATGGTGGAATGAACTTAGGTTAGGGCCTAAGTTAATTTGGCTTGGAGCTCAGATAGGATACAAAAATCAATTGAGGTTGGTTGTGCTAGATTGATGTTGGTTTTGGATGAGTGGACAAGCATGGACTGGTTTAGGCCAATGGATATGTAAGTTCTATTTGTCCTAAGGCATATCCAATGCTTAGGGTATGCCTTCCTAAGTCTCTACGCTTGGGTTTAGTGTTCCCTTAGTCACTAAGAGTACCTTATCACTAAGAAAATCCAAGTGTCTAAGAGATTCCTAAGCCTAAGATGAGGAAGGTCAATCCTCACTCCAAAAGTTAGGTCAATGAAAGAGATAGAAAAGAGGTCCTAATTGTTTCCACCCACCATTCCCACTATTAACAGTGATGAATTATCATTAACTATTTAATTTTTACTATTTAGCAAGTTTAATAAACATAAAATTGATTAAGGAGGGTAATTAGGATTGAAATTTCAAATTCTCTAAATTACATGAAAAATAAATTCCAAGAAAATTTATGGGAGGTAGAGGACATCCTATAGAATTAACTCACCAAATTTGAGATCAATTGGCCAAGTAATCAAGCCTTAATTAAAATAATTAGCCTAAACTTCAAACCCTAATTAAGCACTATTCATTGATCAAACATTAGAGATTTCATTTTTATTAAATCTCCTCTATTTACCTTTTCCAAAATGGGTTTATTTGTATTTTTTTGTATTTTTGTATTTTTCTACAATTAATTATGAATTTCTAAAGTTTTGGCCATTTAATTCTATTTTTAATGCTTAATTAACCCCCTAAACCATTAGTGCCAATTGGAAGCTGATGTGATAGCAGTTTCCACATGGCACCATGAGATAGGTTATTTAAACATCCGATGCGATAGCTGACTCAATAGCGGTGGATGTGGTTTCATCCCAATAGTTTGATCTTTGATCGGATTGCCGAGATTAATCTCGTAGTTTCTTAAAGATTAAATTAAATAATCTATCGAATTAAATCACGATCATCTGTTCTAATCACGTGAAACAAATGGCTGATGATCTGTCATCCCCCGAGAGCTGGAAAATGGACATCGTCCACCTTTCACCACTTGATCCGAGCTGATCGGAGCTCGTGGGAAGTTGAGATCGACTCTAAAATGTGCGGAGAGGAGATCTATGGAGATCCTATGGTGGAAATCACATAAAATCATAATTTCCTTCACAAGAGACCAATACTTAGAGGAAAATCTATAGTTTTCCTGATTTTTACCTTATCGAAGCTAAATACAGGTGGTCTGTTGACTTAGGTAGCTTTGTCTTAAAGATATGAAGCCCTAATGAGAATATCTCAAGCTACCGCCTAATCCTCTGTGGACCAAGCGTCATCGCAAAACTCTATCAGAGTTGATCTTGGAGTGCCTTCGGGTGATCAAATCGATTAGGGGTCGATTCGTTTTGAATCACCAGAGTGAGGGGAAGGTGTGGGAAGAGTTAATTTAGATTTGACGAGGTTTTGATGAGGTTGAATAGACGGGGCTCTTGGTTTCACTCAGTGGTTGGTCTGGCAGGCGAAGGAGTGGACTAGGTATTCGAGGAAGGGTCTTGAGCTAATACTGAGGAAGCTCTTTGTGAAGTTTGAATGGATGGGGCGCCTAGAGGTGGCAATACCACGAGGTTAAGGTGCTTGAGAGGCTGAGGCAATGGCATGGGCTGTCATGGGGTGTACCTCCTTCTTCAACTGAAGTAATGGAGAGCCAAAGGTGAACTCACCCTCTCATGGCCAAAGGTTGAACCCAAAGCCTTGGGTTAGGTCGGGTCAATGGTTTGCATGCCCAAGAAGGGCTAAAGGTGGCTGCTAAGGCTTGGGGAATGGGAGATCCCATCCAAATGGAGATTTTGTTCTATTTGGGTGGCTTGGTTCAAGGTTTTTGATCCAAACTGGGTTCACCATGGGTAGGGCTCACTTGGGCAGACCCATGGTTACCCAAGTATGAGTCATGCCAAGTTTGGTTGAGTTTGGACTTGGTTTGCTTTGGTATGATTTGGCTTAATTTGACCCAAATGGGTTAAATGGGGAGGGTTAGGTTGACCAATTGGTCAAATTGGGTCAAACCAAGGATTTGGGTATGCTCAATTAATCATTTAAAATGTATTGGTTCAATTGGTTTGGTATTTTTTGAAGTAGATTTGATTTTGGCTCATATGAGATCATTTAGGTGAAATGGGGTAAGTTGACCAATTTGGCCAAATTGGCCAAATTGGCTTGGGTGGAGGGTTGATTTAGGTTCAATTAATCATTTGAGAATGATTGTAGGTATTGGTTTGAATCAATTTGGATTTGGGAAGGATTTGGTGTAACTTAGGCTAAGTGAGTGAATTGGTTTGGCTTGATCAAATTGGGTCCACTTGGAGGTTGGTTCAATAATCAATTTATGATTGATTAGATATATTTATTTAAATCAATTGGAGTTGGAATAAGATTTAGCCCAATTTGACCCTTTAGGTCAAATTGAGTCAACTAGGGTTAATTGGTCAAATTAGTTTAGTTTGATTCAATTTATTATAATTGGCTTATCCAAGATGGTCAACAATCTTTATGGAAGGTATTAGATGGGTTGATTCAATCCAATTTAGGTTGAATTGAAGTTTGAGTCAATTTGGTCATTTAGGCCACTTTGGGTCAAGTGGACCAAATGAGTTGAATTGGTGGAATTGGGTATTGAGGAGAATTAAATAATTGATTTAGGGATCGATTGGTGGTCTTGATTGCAATTAATTTGGGTTTAATTAGATTTTGGCTCATTTAGACCTTTTTGGTCAAATGGGCTAACTTGGGTTGATTGGATTCATTTGATTAAATTGGTTTGATTACAAGTGTTGGAAGGTTTGAAATTGTTTATTTAATGGTTGGAGTGCTTCTGTGAAAATTAATTGGATTTGATTTGTTTGAATGGGCTTTGAGTTGGATCATGGGATCATGGTGGAATGAACTCAGGTTAGGGCCTAAGTCAATTTGGCTTGGAGCTTGGATAGGAAACAAAATTCAATTGAGGTTGGTTGTGTTGGCTTCATGTTGGTTTTGGATGAGTGGACAAGCATGGGTTAGTTTAGGTCATAGAATATAAGACCTATTTATCCTAAGGCATATCTTAGGCTTAGGGCAAGCCTTCCTAAGTCTCTAGGCTTGGGTTTAGTGTTATCTTAGTCATCGTGTTTTATTACTAAGAAAATCTAAGTGTCTAAGAGATTCCGAAGCCTAAGACAAGGAAGGTCAATTCTCATTTCAAAAGTCAGATACAAGAGGCTTTTTGTCTTGTTGGCTATGTATGGTGATGAGATGAAATCGAGAGCTTTAAATGGTGAATTCATGGGTGTTTGGTAGAAGAATTGGGTGATCACGAGGGTGAGCTCTTTTTCAAACAATAAAGGCTTTGTGTAGTGAGCTTTGCTAATTTTAGGATGTGGAGACCATGGTTGGTGTGTTTAGAGGTCCAATGGGAAGCTTAGCTTGCGAAAATTGACCACATGGGTCTTGGGGGCTTGGCAATAGATCTTGGTCCATGGGGAGTGAAGAGAAGCAAAAGAGGGAAAGCTTACAAGTGGCAGCAAACAAACTTGGGAACTATCATGCATTTGGCAAAAAATGGTCCAAGCTCGATCACTTTCCTTCCAATCACCTCGACTACCCTCCTACTAGCTTGCTTGCTTTCTTAGGGATAAGACTATCATGTTGTTCCTAAGCTAATAAAGATAATGGCTTATAATTTAGCTTGTTGGTTTTGTGTTGACTAAGGAAAACCTATCACATTAACCTTTAGTTAATTGGGCATTTTGCTTTAAATCATTTTTAAGTTAATTTAGTTTGAGTTGCCATTTTGCTTTAACTAGATTTGCATGAATTGTGATTTTGCTAAGGGTTAAATTCAATTCAAGCCTTTGCCTATAAAACATTTAAGTAACTGAATTTTTTTTAGAGTGAGCACTAAGGTGATTATTGTCCATTATCAAGATCCCTATTCAAATGTGATTGACTCCATGAGGCTTGCTTTAGTCATTTGAATTTAATTTTGGGTTTAAGTTGGTTCATTTAAACCCTTTCCAATTTATTTATTCAAATTGGTTTTGGTTCAACTTATTTAATGAAAACTTCAAATATATGTACTTAATGATTGGTTGTTTCAATTGACCTTAATCTTGATTGAGTTTAGCTTGGGTCGATTTAATTTGAGATTTTTTAGGTTGATTTTCTTTTAGATTTCTTTTAGATTCATTAATCTCCCATTAACATTATTTGCTTAAGTTTGGCTTTGACTTGTGAAGATGTTAGTTATAATTTTTTTAATGACAAGTTCTCTTGATCAATTTTGTCCTTAGTTGGTGATTTAAGTAGATCAACCTCTAGATAATTCAAATGTTTTATTGATGTTTCAAGTGAATTGTTGCCTTGATTTTTTTGGTTATTTAAATTAAAATTTGTTTAAATTATAACTTTCCTGCAATTGATTTGGCTTATTACGATTTCATTAAGTTGTCTTATGTCTTGCATTTGATAAACTTGAGGTGCTTAGAGTCTCTAACCTTGATGTAGTAGCTTAAACCTAAGAGTTAGATTTGAACTTTAATTCTTTTGATTTGGCTTTAGGTTTGGGCTTAGATTATGCTTACTAATCCTAATGTACCTAACCTTAGGTCTCAACCCCAATTAATTTAGCTATGACTTAAGTTGATGGTGCTTTTGCTTAGTCATTAAATGTGTCTTAAGCTCTAAGCGAGGAGATCCTATTGCTAAAATATGATTCCTAGATCTAAGGATGGGAGTTTGTTAACCTCACTAAGAGTGAGGTTAAACTCCACCAATCATCCTTTCCTTACACTCCTTAACAAAATGGAGTGACATTGAAAAATAATCACTATATTTTGAAGGCCACTAGGGTTTTTCTTCTCCATAATCAAATATCAAAATAATATTAGAGAGAAGTTGCTCTAATGGCTATCTATTATCAATAGAATTCCTTTTAGACTAATTGATTTCAAAAGTCATTTAAATTATTTGATAGAGCTTATTTTATTTTTTATTTTTTATTTGCAAACAGCTTCTCAAACATTCATCCTAAAGTTTCTTGATGATTGTCTATGCTCATATCCATAAACAACATAAGGGAAAAATTAATCTAAAATTTATTAAATGTATATTCATCAAATATTTTACCACACAAATGAGATATAATTATTATCATTCTCCAATAAATAAGATTCCTCACTTCAATAGATGCCGCTTTTGATGCAAATATAGCTTATTCACTTAAGACTATCTTTTAGGGGGAGAATTTTCAACTTAAGTTTAGTGATATTTTTGTACCCGAAATCTTATAAATATAAGCCTTGTATCAACTATACCCTTTTAAGTTTATGCGAGAAGTAATAATCTTAATTACAATCTCTAGCAAGTTCATGAGTTATAATCATTGTAGGTAACATCAATAAATTCACTATTACTTATCTATATTCTATCATCTAATACACATTTCATAAATTTTCTATCTTCCTCATAAAGCCTTTCTAATCAATATCAACAATAGTTCCATTTTTATTACATAGATTCTATCTGAGACATTTAAAAATAGAAATCAGAAAGAGGTGATGAGAGAAGAGATAAATACCTTAGATGAAATCATGCATGAGAAATTGTTGAATTATCAGAAGGAAAAATATATAGTATGTAAATGAATTTTCATAATCAAATACAAAACAATTAGGAGTTTGGAAAAGTACAAAAAAAGATTGGTTGTTAAAGGATATACTCAATCATATGTGATTGACGTTTAAGAAATTTTTGCTCTTATTATAAAAATGAATATTATTCGCATTATAATTTTCCTAGTAGTAAAAGCATTAGTGGACTATATAATAACATGATATAAAAAAAATATTTTCTAACATGGTGACATTAAAAAAGGGTCTATATGGATCCATCATTAGGATTCAATACCTTTTTAAAAAAAGAATCAAGTATGAAGTTTGAAAAAGGCTATATGATATGAAATAATTATCAAGAGTTTGGTTTGATAGATTTACAAAAGCTATGGTTGGAACTAAGGATACAAACAAAGTCAAGGAGCCTATACATTTTTATAAAGCACTTTTCTAATAATAGAATCTCATTCCTTATTATATATATTGATTTTTTTGATTATTAAAAGTGATGATATTTATGAGAAAGAAGATCTTAGAAAAAAAAAGGCTCATTAAATAATTTGAAATCAAAGAGTTAAGAAAAATTCAAATACTTCTTGGGCATGCATAAAAATGACTTAATGTAAACATGGGATATTTCTTCTCAATATATACATAAAGAATTACATAGGATTCCAAAGAGTTGATCAGGTTCCATAAGATTGCTTTTCATTAAGCAGTGTTCATTATCATTTAAGGGTTCAAATATATTGAACCCAACAACAGCTTTGGTATTAATGTTTTTAGTTTTAGTATTTCACAATCTTTCTATGTGTTAGGCCATATCTTTGGGCCAACTATGAGGAATTAAACCCTATTTTATAGCATTTTTAACACAATCAAGATACCAGTCGAAAGGGAGTTTTATTATTTAATTAGAAAATGGATCTTCAAGCTTTACATCTCCTTCTGAGCTTGAGGACCCAGTACATAATAAAACATTGATCGCTTTCTAACTTCTCTTAAAAGGTTGGAGGTTGCTTTGACTTCTAACTATGAATTTTATTTTGAGAAAAGGAGTCAAAGTATCTACATACCTTTTTAATTTTTCATTGGTGGGTAGCTTAGATTCATTCTTTAATTCTTACATTTGTTCTTCATCATTATTGACTCTAATGAAAATTTAAATTTTTTTAAGGAATCTTTTTAACTAGAATCTTCTTCAGAACTAGATTCCAAATCAATCTATATTATTGTAGGTTATTTTTCTTTCTCTTTTCCTTTTTTCTTTTCCCTCCTTTTCTTTTCTTTCTTCTTTTCCTTTTATCTAAATTTCTTCTTTTATATTCTTAGATGCCTTAATATTGCTTGATTTTATAGAATTAAACACTTTCCTTTTGGGCATATAATAAGTAGCATCTTCATAAAGTTTAATCTCATGAATAGAGAATGGTTTTATTCACCTTTTATAGTGTATTCTACTCCAACCCTAATGTACTTAATTCATTGGTGGAGTGTTGATGGAATCATTTTATATTCATGAATCCATGGCCTGCCTAAAAAAGCATTAAAGGATGTCTCTGAGTCAATGATAAAAATTTTGCTTCAATTTTCAATTCTTCTATTTCCAATAATAGGGTGATTGAACCTAAAGCTTTCTCACTCATTTCATTAAACCCCCTTAGTAACATCTTATAAAAAATAATCCTCCCTATATCAATCCTTAGAAATGACATTGTTTTAAAGTTCATAATATTTACTAAGGCACTAGGATTAACAAGGACTCTTGATAATTTGATATTCTCCACTTTGACAGAAATATGAAGGGGCCGATTGTGATCTATGGTTCCCAGAAGTAAATCTTCATCGGATAAGATAACCACAAGAATCTCTTTAAAGTAGCAAGTCTCATTTGACAAAGTTACTGTTAGTTGGGTCAAACATATCTTTGGGTCAAATAATGCCTAAACTAATGACTCCCTCATTTCTTTAGATAGAACAAGAGCATCATAAATGCTTAATATAGTAGGAAGTTTTCTTAGATGGGCTAAAATATTATAGTTGACCTTGGGAGCACCTAGCTTAGCTACTTGATCATTTTGCAAAGGTTTTAGATTTTGATCGATAATTTATTTACCTTTGTCTTCGATAGGAGAAGGAAGTTGAGGTGGCAAAACCTTCTTACTATGGAGATTAATCTCAGTGACATCTAGGGGTCGTGCCAACTTGTCCCTCATAACTAGTATCTTTTTCCAAAGATTGCTCATCATCTAATAGTTCTATCTTTATACTAATAGGGTTGCCTTGCAAATTATCCATAGGACTTTCGCTATCTGACCCTGATTCACAACACTTATTACAATCCACATGAGAACTTTCTTTTTCATCTTCTTGTTTATCTTTATTTTCAACATGTTCATTAGAATTGGTAAAAATGTAAGAAATGCCTTTTGAGGCGGTTTTTTTCATTCATATTATTGAAATGAGTATATGAATAAAAATGAGTGTAAGGTTTAGCCTTTCCATCCATATCATACAAATGTCTCTCAGAGAGAATTGGTATTCCTCTCTCACCACTCTCTCTAGTCACCTGAACATCTATTGATGCTGAATGGAGTAGAGGAGAAACTATGCATTCTGATGCTGGTGGATTAATTTGGATGATCTTCTTCCCAACCTTCATTTGATCCTACATGGAATGTTTAAATTATTTCATTAAAGACTTTTGAGAAGAACAAGATAAATCAATATGAGATTCATTTGAAGAAGAATAAGAAGTAGAGGATTCTCCTATAATTATCTTAATGGACCTTTGTCGAGGGTCCATTGGTAATCTTCGAGAATTATCACCAACCCTCTCTTAAAGTTTCTTTAAAGAGAGTCTTTGAAAGTGAAGTAGTCTTCAATAGTGTGACCCAACATCTGATGATATGGATAGTAGTTTGGGTTATTCACTTTGTTGACTTCTTCTAGTCTTTTCAGATCAGGTAGTTTGAAAGCATCTTTTTTAAGTTTTTGAAAATTTTCCTTACTACTCTCTCTTAAAAGAATAAGTCTGACTCATTCTCTCACTGAAAGTGCTAGTGAGAATCTTCTTAGGAGGTGATGATGACTATTACTGTGATGGCCTATAAGGCGGAGGTTGCTCTGGTTGAACTTGAATTGGGGCCTTTCAATTATCTGCTAAAGAATTATTGTCTGTCTTCTTTTCTAGCACTTTCTTAGGTTTTGTTGGATATATAGAAGATTGATCTTTTAAGAATGACATCCTAGCTTCTTCTTGCAGGCTAGAGGTTTTATTGAGTAGTTTTTCAAAAGTTTTAATGGTAAACCCCTTCAATAGGAAGGCCACCGGGCATAAATGTTTCCAAAGATTATTTCAACAACATGCTGCGCTTGCAATTGAGGCTCTCCCTTAAGATTGAGATCTTCCATCTCAAGATATAATCAACTAAAGATTCCCTTAGCTTTTGCTTTTGAATAACTAATTCACCTACACTGACATGATGTTGCGTGCTAGTGGCTTGTTTGACAAACAAATTTTTAGTTTAGTAAAAGTATGCACTAAATCATTTTGTATCTCTGCATGCCAATCAAAGGAAACTCCAATTAAACTACTAATAAATTGTCTAAATAATAAGGCATCACGACCTCATGCATTGAAATAAGTTGCCTAGAAATGTGGCAAAATTTATTTAGGGTTACCTATCCTATCAAAAACTTTGAATGAATGGAGCACAAATCTCTTTGGGTAAGGCATATAATCATAGTTCTTACCCTTAGAAATTAGAATAGCACCTCAAGATTGTGGCAATGCCTTCTTTACCTATTGTTCCATGAGAGATTTTAGATTAGTTTTAGGAGTTACATCATATGTTATTTTATATTATTCTTGATAATGTTCTTCTAAATCAAACCTCTTGTCATCTGTGGGATGGGATTCTTCTAAATGCTCTAAAGAATGAGGTTGGGAAAAACTAGGAATCAAATTTTGGAGTGATTGCATGGTGATAATCATCTCCTCCATCTTCTTCTCATCCTCAAGATCTGATCATCTTTTTTTTACAACTGAAGAATCAATTTCTAAGTGGGATCAAATACATGACTATCTTGTGACTCATCCTACTCTTTCCTTGATGCCTTCATATCCACCATGAAAATGTGTGCTACAGGTAGTCCCGAGTCATCATCCAATAGATTGTCCTATTATAAGTCAAATTATTCTTTAATTTTATTTAATTTTTCATTTTTCTCATCCTCTCTCATAATAGTCCTCACCTCCTCTTTTATCAAATGGAGTGGAACACCATTATTAACAAGGTTTATTTTAGGCTCTTCTTTTAAATCCATGGGTTTCACATAAAATGCTTATTTTTATGACTTTCACAGATAATGAGGACTTCCTCTACACCTAGAGTGGTTCCCAGACCAAGGTGTCCTTCATCCATAATTTTTCTATTATAGAAAGATAAATGAAGAGATTTTATCTCCTTTCACTAAAGTATAAGATGAAGACAACCCTTCAGTATAGGGCCTAAGTAAAGATGGAAAAGGCCTTTCCTCAATAGGCCGCGTAATAAATACTCTCTAAGGTGGTGGTGGTGAAAGAATATTTGGCTCAAGGGCTAGTGAAACTTTTTTTGCATAAACTTTTTTACTTTAATCTAAGAAAAGTTATATCTCTCCCTAAGATAGCAGGTTGCTCCCTATGCCAGGTTAGTGACCTTCATGAATAGTGATATCAGTCTGACCTAATGGAGATGGGTTGATAAGATCTTCTTTTGTTAGGGAGGACCACCTTTACCTTTCTTTGTTTTGAGAAGTGGTAGGCCCCCCTAAAATTTCTCTCTTAAGGCTTCTGGATACTTGATCTTTCATAACCTTAAGTAACTTTTCTTTAGTCTAAGAAGAGAACACAGGAGTTCTATGAAGAATCTACTAAAATCTACCACGTGTTTCCCTATTCACTAGTCTAAAGTTTTTCTTGCTTCCATAAGTGAAAGGATAAGGTAAAGAACTTGAAATTTGAGACACATCTCGAAGTGCTAGGAAAGAAGGAAGTAGGTAATGTCACTACAATAGGCAGTTTAATCTTCTTTGGCACAGAGCTTGTCTGGACCCTTTTAGTGACCTCATTAGTAAGTTTCCATCCAATGGCAAGGGTACTGTAGACTAGAGAACTCCATAATAGGCTATTTGTATTTAATAATTATTTTTCTCATAGGAGCAAGTGTTACTCCATTAGCTATAATATTCAGATTTTCAAATCCAGCTCCAAACTTGATGACAAAACTATCAACTAATCTGCTACTATCAACAAAGAAGCTAATGCTAGATGTTGTAGCAAAAATGAGTTGCCCAACCATTTTTTTCAAATAAGATTAAACTAGAACTTGATTTAATTAATATAATGTAGTCAAAAGACAAACTTTTGATTTATTAGAACAAAAGTAATCATTTTTTATCGTGGCTAGAATTTTTAAAATTAGAATTTTTATTTTTTAAATGTAGATCTTGTAGAACTCCCTTATTTAAGTTTAATAAATAGTGAAGTTCTATACTCTATGTAGTGGATGTTGAATATACTCTATCGGGGATGAAATATAGAGATACCCAATGGAAGAAAGGCAACCTTGACCCATGAAAATACAGTAAAAATTTTTGATATATAAAATTATAAATCTTTTCTAAAGATGGAGAGAGAATTACTGATCTACTGAAGTCAAAAAGATTTTAGAATTTTTATTTTTTTTTTTAACACCACAGTCTTGATGCTATTTATTTGGGTAATCAAATACGTATTAAGAGATAAATATATCTTGAAAGAAGAAATATTCAATTACTTAATAAGGACTTCTAATGCTATTATGTAAGATTTTTCTCAACTACATGGAGAAGTATAACAAAATTTATTTGTTAATTAGTTCCAAAGAGAAAGACTATACTAATTACATCTTAGAAATAAATATTTTCTTTTTAAGAAAACTCTCAATAAAAAAAAAAATAGATTTTTTATTTTATGGATTTCAAAGTTGGTTTTAAAAGTATGGTTAGTTAGAAATTCAATAGGGAACATTTCCAAAGGGGAAATAGTTCTTTTGAAAACCAATTGTGATTAAGTAAGAAATGCCTATTGATACTAGGATGCCTAATAAGCATTTCAACTAATCTACCAATAAATAGTGAAGTTCTATACTCTATGTAGTGGATGTTGAATATACTCTATCGGGGATGAAATATAGAGATACCCAATGGAAGAAAGGCAACCTTGACCCATGAAAATACAGGCAAATTGTTGATATATAAAATTATAAATCTATTTCTAAAGATGGAGAGAGGAATTACTCGATCCCTAGTTGAGTCAAAAGATTTTAGAATTTTTATTTTTTTTAACACCACACAGGTCTTGATGCTATTTATTTGGGTAATCAAATACGTCATTAAGAGATAAATATATTATCTTGAAAGATAGAAAAATATTATTCTATAATGGATTCAATTACTTAATAAGGACTTCTAAGGTTGATGGGTCTTCGATGTATTAAAGATTTTTTCTCTGAACTACATGGAGAAGTATAACAAAATTTATTTTGTTACAGGGTTCGTAGTTCCCTATAAGAGAAAGACCCTATAATTAATTACATCTTAGAAATAAATATTTTCTTTTTAAGAAAACTCTCAATAAAAAAAATAGATTTTTTATTTTTATGGATTTCAAAGTTGGTTTTAAAAGTATGGTTAGTTAGAAATTCAATAGGGAACATTTCCAAAGGGGAAATAGTTCTTTTGAAAACCAATTGTGATTAAGTAAGAAATGCCTATTGATACTAGGATGCCTAATAAGCATTTCAACTAATCTACCATTGGGCTTTACAATTTTGAGATTAAATTTAGTAGATTCTGAATTAATATTTTATTAGAAATCTATGACTTAAATTTTAGTAGCACAAGACTGCAAAAATGCCTAAGGTGAAAACTTATTTCTAAAAGATGCTTCAAAAACTAAGCCTACAAGTGCTTTTGACATAAGTTAGAAGCTTGACCCAATTCAACTTTTAGAGATTCAGCTCTTTCTCTCACTTGAGAAAATAAACCTATCCCTGACTCTTTTGAACTTTTCACCCACTTAGAAGGGCTACTAGCTAACACCACCTAAATTGAGTTTAAATTAAATGAAATTTATTAGGGATTTTAATATTCTTAAATTTTCCTATAGAAGATGCATCCATTGAGGGTTTATTTATAATTTTAATTTTTTTATATTTATTATGATTTTTTGAATTTCACATTCATTATTTGAATTAATTAATTTAATTAATTCTTAAATTAGGTCAAATAAGAGTTTATTAGATTCTATAGAGTTCTAAAGATGTATTTAGGTTCTTTAAGGTTTATTATGATGAATTATACAAATTTTATAATTTTCCATAATTATTTTAATTTAGTATTAATTTATTTCATTAAATTAAGGCCTATGGCTTCAAAATTTTATATTCTAAGATTTTCTTGCTAATAAATAATGGAAAATTTATCTAAGGTATGTTTTAACTTTAATATTAATTTCCCAAAGTTTTAAATTGATAGGGTCAATGGTTTGTATGTATTTGAGTTTGATCATTTTTATTTAAACCTAAATTAACCCAAAAATACCCAATAAAAATTGGGGTTTTTGGGTTTAATTGATTCTCCTCACTAAGATGAATCCATTGAGCAGTTATTTACATTTTTTGATTGAGTATTTTATTTTTTTATAATTCTTTAAAGTTTTAGTTTTTTTATAATTTTTTAAATTAGAAAAATAATGAATTTTCCATTTTAAATGGATGACACCATATGGCGATGAAGCGACACTATTTTCCACATGGTGTGGTGCCATTTAAGACCGTCAAATATTTGATTAGATGATCACGATTTCACCTACAGATCCTATATAGGATTTAATCAGATGTTTGAGGAATGGACAGCGAAGCTTGCACCATCCTTATTAATAGTGAGAACCGAACACTGTCCATTAATTTCAAGTGATTTTCGACAATCTAGATGGAAAAAGCACTTGATTTCATTTGCAAATCCATCAAGAATGCATTTAGAACACATCTATATGGCTTGATCTCACTTGAGATCAATTTAATTTTGAGAAGGACCAAAACTATTGCTTAATGGGTTGGTTTGAATCCATACCCCATCAACAGCGATCTCCAATGGTGGGAATAATTTGAAAAGCTTTATGGGGATGTGGCGAGCCTCAAGGTGTAAGGAATTAGATTTCCTCCCCATGGATCAGTTTATAGGCTAAGCTTCACTTCTTTTTGATGACTTTGGTTGAACTTTGGCTTTTTAGTGGCATAGGGATCGGGGGAAGAGTGCACTCTTCTTCATTTCACTCGAGGAAGATGGAAGGCTCAAATTATCTTGATATAAGATCTCTCTCATTTTGCCATGGCTGGCCAAGAGCTTTAAGGAAAGGGAAGTTAGCCATGGCCAACTTAGGTGATTTCCACCCTTGAGGGCTAGCTTCAAGGGGTGGTCAGTTGATTGGGGTTAGTCCAAGGCAACTAAGATGAGGAATGGAGGTAAGAAAATAAATTAGGGAAAGCATTTGTCTCCATGCTTTATCCTCTTTCACCATGGCATATTCTCCTTTTCAAATGAATTAGGACTCTCTTGGTTTGCTTAATCTTGGCTTCCAATTACCATAAACTCATTTAAGGAAGAGTTTAGATGCATTGAAATGTGATTAGTATATGTTTAAGCTTGCACTCTCACATTTAATCCATTTGAATTTAACTTGATTTGGATTATGATAAGTATTATCAATTTTTATTATTCATTTATTTGAATTATCAATTAAATATTTAAATCATATATATAAGGTGATTTATGAGTCAAACAAGCTCATTTCAATTAGGTTTAGGGATAAATACCTTAGGTTAGTTCACTTAAGCATTTGTTCCTCCCCTTGGGTTTAACTTGGTCTATTCCATTTGATGGATTGGATCTAAGTTTATGTTTTTCCTATGTTTATTCAAGTATTTAAGATGATTTGGATTAATAAATTTTGTTTCATTTTAAGTGGATTTTGAATTTAAACCCATTTTGACCCAGGTTGAACTTAATGAGTCAACCTTGGTTTGATTGGGTCAAATGATGAAATTGATCAAATTAACCTTATAATTGGTCAAATTATGTTTAATGATAATTTCCAAATGATTTTGGATAATTAATTTCCATTATTATTTATTCAATTTGAGTTTGAGTCTAATAAAGTCTAGTTAGGCTCATTTAGATCAAATGATCTAATTAACCTATTTAAGGCCTTATTAGTTTTAGATTCACTTGATTCATGTTTAGACATGTTTATTCAATGATTTGAAGTATTTGGAATGATTCAATTTAGTCAAATTATTATGGGTTGACCTTTAACTTGGTGGGACCCACGTAAGTCCACCCTATGTTCAATGTTCTACTTTCATTTGACTTCCATTTGGATTTGACTCCATTCATATTCATGTAATGATTTTTCCCTTTTATTTAATTTTATTTGAGTTTATTTTGATTTCATTTGAATTTCTTTGGGTTTAAGTGATTTTGAGCTTAAGCAGGGTAATTGGGTTAGCCATCCCAATTACCCTAGCCTAAGTTCAATTGAATTTAATTTTCAATTGGAGTGTATTCAGGTCAATTATTTATTTAGATTTGGGTTGGATTTGGGCGATATTAAAAATTTTAAAAGTTAAATCTTAAAGTTTAAGTTTTAATAAAAAATTAATTTTTGATTTTATAATGACAAGATATAATTCTTAATGCAGCAAAAATAAAAATACAGTAAAGTAAAGAGAGACAATAGGCATACAATTTTTATGTGGTTCGGTTAAACCCCAAAACTGGCAATCCACGCCTAGCCAGCCCTAGCTAGGAATCCACTAAATGTAAAATAACTTATAAATAGTACTCTTCTATAACGAGGTGAGTAGAACACCTACAACAACATGCACTCTCCTATAAAGGGGCGAGTACAACCCCAATATAAATTTTACAGCACAAAAAGAAAATACAAAATAATAAATTTTGATAAAATAAATCTCTCACAAATATACCAAGCTATCCAATTCAAAAATGATCTCACAACTCATAATTGATCACTTTACAACTTAAAATTTTGGCAAGATAAAATGCTCACTTAATATTGATAAGAAATAATAAAATAAATATCGTAAAGTGATCTTACTAAGATGTTTATGTTATTACAATTTGTAGACTGATATAAAAATGATTTCAAAATAAATTCACAATATTCCTTTGCACAAAAAAATAAATTTCAGCAAGGAATAATTTATTTTAACCAAAAAGATGCTTTCAATTAATGCAAGGAATAAAGGAATAAATTTCACAAATTACTTAAATAAAATCAATATATGATAGATTTAAGTAAACTAGTAAGCTTTTAATTAAAAAGAGAGATCTAGCAAAAATGAAAATAATTTCAGCACAATAAATAAATTTGAAATGCTAAAATGTACTTCTAAAATAGATCTAAGAATAAATGATCTTTCAAATAAGACTAATGAAGAAATATTTCAAGAAATCATAAGAAATTTGTAGGAAGATAAAAATTTCAACAAGTTAAAATAAATCCTGCAAACTATCACAAGAGTTTTTTACAAAAAATTGATTGAAGAAAAACTTAGACTTGATGTCCAAAGACTAATCCACCAAAAAGTATAAATTGAAAAGAATAAATAGATGGTGAAAATAGTATGAACAACTTAAAAAGGGATGAAGATCAAGAAAATAAACTTAAGTAATTTGAGAAAGCTTGCTTAGTTGAAGATGTTGAAGCTTCCAAACCAAGGATTTAATCTGCAATATTTGGAGAACACTTGGAAGGAAAATCTAGGAGATTTTTTCTTAGATTTGTTGGAGGGATTTTGAATTTGAATGAGAAATACTTTCATGAAGAGAATGAGGGAAATTTATAGGCAAGAAGGTTATATTGAATTATTTCAAAAAATATATTATTCTAACATTATTTTATCATATAATAATTTAATATTCAATAAAAATATAATTGATATTAAATAAATATTAAATTCAAGTAGCCTAAATTCGACTATTCATATGGGCAAGTCAAAAATAATCAAATATGACTCTTAATATATTCAAAATATGTAGCATACATTCATTATTAAAATCAGTTAATATTTGAAAAGTCATAAATAAATTTAATTTTAATCAAATGTGGGTCATGTAACCTATTAAATTAAAGAAAAAAAAAATCTAAGGAATCCATTGGAGATGAAATCAGATATACATTCCTTGATTATAAAATGACTTTGGCTAAAATACAAAATTTCACATATTTTTGTTTATTTTGAAATATGACATTTAGATATTATGATATAATTTATATATAATCATACATATATTAGTTATCATATAACCTTCAAATTAAATTAAAATATTTAATTATATTAAGTAACTAAAATAATTACACTTAATAGTCATAATTTTTTTATCATTTATTATTTTGACAATTCAAATACTATGTATGAAACATATAATTGAATGTTAATTAGATAGAGGTTTATATAAATTAACCTCATTATCATTATTTAAAACAAATAAATAAAATAATATGTTAAGTTGTGAGCAAATTGATTCATGCCAATGAACTCATATGAATTTCTAAGAAAGTTATAAATGCATATAACCTAAAATATTGTATCTTGAGCTTCACATTATCCATTTTGATTTATCTTTAATTCTTTTATTTTTGCAATTTTCTCAAACATATTGTGAGATGTATTGGATATGTAATTAGCAATTAATATATATGAAACACATAAAAACATTCATTAAAACTTCCAAGCATTCGTTTGTTATCATCAAAATTGATCAGATTGAACATGAAGCCCAACAAAAAGCTCAAGCGCTGCTCAGTCTAGACCCAAATCCTCCAAGGACATAAAGTAACTCCAAGAAATTGGGGGACAAGTCTCGGATTTAGGGTGAAACTAGTCAACAATAGCAGGAATTAGGGAGAAAATTTGACCACCATATGGTTTACTAGCAGCATAAATTTTCATACATGGCTGATTTTAACTCATTACTTGTTCATATGTTTAAAAACTGTGGCTTTCATGTCGGCTCAGCTTAGAATTCTTTCCCTACGATGCCTCATTAACAACCTTATGTTAGCACCATGACAATAAAAAGAAGAGGAGGAGGAGGATGATGAATATGACTATTAGTTTTCTCCATTTCTCTCATTTCTTTCATATTTTTCTCTTTCTTCTATTTATTTATTTATTGTAAACTTTTTTGTAAGAAATTTTTGGTGTTAATAAAAATATCTTCATTCCAATACTTTGTGTTTGTCTCTATTATGTTTATAAAAATTTTAGTGTTAATAAAAATATATTTATTCCTATGCTTTGTGTTTGTCTCTATTATATAAAATGTTCTAGGATTTAAAAACTTAATAATAAAATTTTTAGTTTAAATGAACAATATTGAGGGCTCAACTCTTCAACACTAAAAAATAGGTACTTAGCATTGTTAGTTGCAAGACATAAGTTTAAAAACCAAGAATGTAGTGCTCTGACGCTATATGGATAACATTGTGGCACTATAGATGTGACTTAGGTTTAATATTAGAAAGATCAGCGCCTTGAAACTTTAATATTGGCACCTTAACACTATTAATTAGGTGGCTAAGGTTTTAATTTTGTGAGAGTGAAGCACCTCGGCATTACAAGATTAGCGCCTTGGCACTATTAAATGAGTGACTAAAATTTAATTTTCTCAAGGATTTAGCACCTCGGTGCTAGCACCTTAGCACCTTGGCATTTTTTTGTTAATGCCTAAGATTCAATACTTTTGGTGAAATTTAAAATTTTGGTAGTACAACACCTTAGCAATGTTAGTTTTCATGAATTTTAGTGCAAAGCATTCTTCCTTGTCCTAGATCTGAGATCAATAGAGGGAGTATTTTGCTTCACACCAGAACCAAGTTTGATGGTGGAATAGATTTCAAGATGTAGCGCCTTAGCGTTGTTTTATATAGGTCTCTTGATTTTGTAACGTGAGAGAGTAATATTCTGGTAGTGAAATATCAGCACTACAGTGTTGCAAGTAAGACACTAACTCAAGAGCTTAGTATCATGACACTTGATTTTTGGCACCTTGGCGCTATGAGGCAGACCATCAAAAATATCTTTCCCGAGGGGTTAGTGCCTCAGTACTAGGACTTGACATCTCAATGCTACGGAGAGGGAACCTTATATTTGAACTGGCTTCTTGGAGAATTCAACAATTTTTATAAAATTTTGGAGGCATAACACTTTAAAAATGCTATATTTTATAACATTTTAGTGCAAGAAGCACTCTTCTCCCTTGTTCTAGATCCAAGATTGATGTCGAGAGGATTTTTCTCTTGCGTTGTAACCATGTTCAATGATGGAGGTCATCAAACTTAAATTCTTGAGAATATTGAGCCTAAAATATTTTTTTAGCAAAACTGAGTTCTTCTTTTTCAGTCTAGATTAAAGATTAATGGAGGGAGACTTTTCATTTCTCACTAGAACCACGATCGATGGTGGAAAACTTAAAAATTTTCTTTGAATTTCTTTTGGGAGGAAATTACATAAAAGAACATTTCAAAAACTTTTACCTATTCAATCCTATCTCGTTGTTGACCTACATGTATGCCCCATCAGTCTCACGAGTTGAACTCGACGAACTTCAGATATGATGACATAAAAATCGAAGCTGAAATACACTTGATATCATCGAAACTAGTCGAAATGATTTTTGATTGATGACCGAACATCTCCATCGCATTCAGAATATCGAAAATGATCATAATATACATATTACATAATTCGACGGTTGACTGACCAGGAAGGAAATCCATTGATGCGCCTATGCGATACAGAAGCTAGAAAGCTGTAATGATGCCCAAATGACCTCCGTTCACAAAATTGATCACGTTGTTAGTGTCAAAATATCAAAACCTATCAAATGAGACTATTCCCACTCAATTCAGTTGAGTTTGCATGAATGTCGACCAATCGGAAGTGATGCGCATAACTTTGAACCAAAATTGACTCGATTCGGCGTCGACTTTAATCGAACAACCTCCGATAGTGAAACGGATTATGTCGTTGAATCCAAAATGTCAAATTTACCTAGAAACGATGTCTATATTATGCAAGTTTGATTTCAGCAAGATTGACAAAATTTTTGACATGATCAGACATCCAATTTAATTTAATAAAGTTTGATTTAGTTTTAATTATTAGATGATTAAATCAGAATTTTAGCATGAATATGGTTTAGTGATCAGATTAAACTCTTTCCATAAATACTTCTTAATCTCATCTGAAATTGCACTCAAATTTTGAAAATCCTGCCTAAGCTCATATGGAAAGTAACTAATATGCAATTAAGACTATTAATCTCTTTTTTTATTTCCCTCCCAAGACAAAAGAGGCGGTAGAAAAATTTTTCAGTAGACAAAAAAAAACTCCTCTCATTCAAACGCAGCCCGCTCCCACCCCCTCTCCCGAGCACTTCCGTCCAGCCACCACTCTTCCCTCTGCCACAAGTATTTTCTTCCCCTCTCTTTCTCTCTCTCTCTCTCTCTCTCTCTCTCTCTCTCTCTAGCTCCTCTTTTCTACTACAGTATGTTGCCTTTATACATACTGGACTGCAAACAAATTTAGAGACTATCAGATGCTTAGCATGTAAATCTATATCTTTCATTCTTGAAAACATGGAGGACAATTAATTTGCTGTGCAGATTCTTGTTGAGAATAATGTATACATGCTTATGATAAAATGTCTACTTGATGGCAATGAGCAAACTTCTGCTGCTTCTCTTAATGCTATAAAGAACATTACAAAATCTCCTAAAGAAATTGATGTTCTCTTCCCATCTGGGCACAATGAAGTTATGCGACTTAAAAATATAGCAAGTCATTGTTCTTCTATGGCTCGCATTTGTATTCTGGCTCTCATAAACAAACTCTTTTGTCTTTTTGATGATATTGCATCTAGTATTCATGCCTCAAACTTACTAGAGTTTTTTTTGAAGTTGAAATCAATGGAAGAGATGATCCGCTCAACATTTTGAGTGCTTTGGAAATCTTGTATGAGGGATTAAGGTACTTCTTTTGGCCATTAATGGGAGATTGAATAAGCTTGAGTCTCAAAATATGGATGAAGTTGAAAATGTACTAGAAGTAGTGGGCAAAATTGGATCATCTACTGATGGAAATAATTTACTGCTGACAAGTTCATCTCTTGTGATAAAACATGTTGTAGATTCGACTTTTGATCGACAAGATAGAGGAAAATAACTGGTTCTAAGACCCCGCTAATGCCCCATAGGGTGTAGCAAGTGCGAGGAAATGTGAATGTGGAAAGATATATATATATATATATATATATATATATATATATATATATATGTGCTTGCATTTCTTTTTAGGTTCCAAGACCTCACTAATGTCCCATAGGGCTTAGCGGGTGTGAGGAAATGTGAATGTGGAAATATATATACATATGTGCTTATGCCTTTCTTTGTAGGTTACAAGACCCTGCTAATGCCCCATAGGGCGTAGTGGGTGCGAGAAAATATGAATGTGAAAATATATATAAATATATGCTTGTGTCTTTTTTTGCAGGTTCCAAGACCCCGCTAATGCTCCATAGGGAATAGCGGGTGTTAGGAAAGTGAATGTGGAAAGATATATACATATGTGCTTCTGCCTTTGTTTGTTGGTTCCAAGACCTAGCTAATGCCCTTTAGGGCATAGCGGGTGCGAAGACGACTGCGGTGTCGCAAGCCACCACTCATTACACTCAATAGGGCATACTGAGTAAGCCAAAATAGTTTCGATGTATCCCCCTACATGGGGATGATGCTGGAATACTGCCAAAATACTGCCAAAATTTTAACTAAATTTTGGACTTAGAAAAAATAATGAATATATACATATATTGCATTGCATTTCTCTTTACAGGTTCCAAGACCCCACTAATGCCCCTTAGGGTACTCAAATTTTTGGGACTTAATAAAAAAAAGAGATTTAATGTTAAATTAAATATAAAATATAAAGTCCTAAATAAATGATTAAATTGAAAATTAAATGTAAATGAACTTCAAATGAATTTGACATAAGATTGAAAAGTTATGATCTAAATAAAATTTGAACTCAAAATAAATTGATTGGATTGTAACTTCTAAGCTCAAACCTATAAGCTAATGATGACATCAAATTAAATTTTGAATTGTAAGGCTTGGAGGCAAATAACCTTTATATGATTCAAATCTATACTTAAAAGATTGACTGAGTGAAGATGAATGATATTTTACAAACATAAATCCATTTGAATGTATAATTGGATTATCAAAAGCTTGTAATATGATTGAAGTATAACTTTTAAATATAAAATTCTAAAGAAGCTAGAATTTAAGTAAGCTCACTTAAAGAAAGTATAACAGCTTGCATGAGTGAGTATCAAATTTGAGTGTTGAATTTGCAAATACTTAATAGGCTTTTAGCGAGCATAAGCCAATCATTGAAGTTTAGAAGTTCTATGACTAAATAAAATGCAAGTAAAGATACAACCTTTTAAGTGCAAATATAAACATAATTCTGCAATACAACCACCACCGGATCTGTAATTCTTTGTACAAGCAGACAGAAGGTTATACTAAATTAAATGCTGCACGAATGAAGAAACTTTGCTTCAATGCAAAAATAAAGAAATTTCATTCTAATTATGATTTTTAATATCAGTGATTTCATTAATTAGATGAAATTATCTAAGCTATAAATACCTGCATGTGCTCGGACATAGAGATTTTAAGTATAAATTTTAATGTCTGAAGAGGTTGCACAGGTTAATTTAAGATTAAATAAACATGAAATTAATTCATAATTTGGAAACAAAATTATCTAAATTACTAAACACCCGTATGGGCCTCGACGCTTGTACTAAGCACTTAAACTTAGTGTCTGAGGATGTTGCGTGGGTTAAGAAAGAAGAATGATGAAATTAATTCAATTCTTTATGACTATATGTATGCGAGCTAATGGATGTCGTCAATGTTAGTTCAAGTCAATGAAAGATATAAGTATTCAGCTCCATAGAATATGATCATAGTAGGCATAATCCTCTATATCTAAAATAGAGTTGACACGGTCTAATGATCAACATCTGAATAAAATTAAATTATATTAAATCATAAGACCCAATCTTCTATATTTACAATAGAGTTGATATGGTTTTATGATATCAAATTTATAAAGAATTTAAATTACACATAAGTCATAGGCCTGATCCTCTACTAGCAAAGAAGTAGAGTTGACAAGGTCTACCCGATGATGGTCGCGTTGACTGAAAATCTCAACCGGAGGGGATATTATCATTAAAAGATATTTAAGCTCTAAATTAATTCATCTTAAAACTAAATTTCAACTAAGAAAATATTTGAACTAAATTAAATTTATCATTTAAATACTTAAAGAAAATAACTCATCCACCCATCCACCATCGTTTGTTGGGGATGACAGACTCTAGCTCACAAAGGAGCTAATATCAAGTTAAATAAATCACTATATTCAAACACAAATAATCTCATGCCAGTAAATATGTGGCCCTTGTCCTCTGTCCTTATGGTTTGGCCAGTAGGCTCCACATATGATGCGATTATGACCAAAGTCCTTTGATTGAGTGATTATCATCAAATGACACCATTATATTACATTCACGATTGTAGCCCATATGCTCCCCAATGGCTCAGCCCTTTGAGTTATAAATTATAGGGTATATTTGATAGGCACAAAGCTTTTTTGTTAGCTAAGGTAGACTTAAGCCAGTCTCCTTAGACAAACACCACCCCAGGTCTACAAGGATTTCTTATACGACGTAACCCATGTATTGCTGATGAGGATCCTTCGGTCAGGTTGGGTTAACTACCTCCTTTGACTAAGTAGACTAGGGACCTCGACAACTCAGGATGATGGAACCATGGGACCTAGATTAGGTACATCATCATTCCACCAACCATATGCTTTAAGTTAAATAATGGTGAATTTCAAAAATTCTAAACCCAAAATTTTAAACTCCACATGCTGCTACTATACGCTATGTATTTAGCGATCTAACGACTAGTCTTAATCGAAACGTCTCTCTCAATATTGAGAGGGGTAATTAACTATAGGTGCTTGCGCCTATAGGAAACCTGGAACCAGATCTAAAGTCCTTGCAAAATGAGAGAAAAATATATGGGTAGTCTTTTATCTACTATCTCATTTGCCTTATGAAAATTACACTCTTCATTCAATTTGTCGAGAGGTCTGTGGCGAATTTTTGGAGCCCATAGATTTTAGTGACTTCGTTGGGGATAGGTTTCTCTTTCTCTCTTTGGCTAGTCAAATTTGGTATATAGTAGTAGTGGAGTATAAGTAATCAAAATTGAAATTTAGTCATAAAATAAAATCTTTAATGAACATTATAGTTTGTTGAGTATGATTTTATTTGCTTGAAATTTTCTTTTGAGTATGTTATTTTATTCCTGTTCTGCTGTATCTTTGTATTTTAAAAGTATGGGGTAGAATATTTATTTTAGATTATTGATCTTCATCTTTCATTTGCACAGATGGATCTTCAGAACACTCTGTTCGTTGTGAAGCTAAGTCGCAGGTCTAACATCTGTTTGGCCAATGCTATCATCAACACTAGAGATGCTAGAGCTACCATTCAATTTGGTAGTATGGACTTTCCAGTAATTGTAGCTAAAGCTCATGTCACATTAATCCAGGATATATCTGCACATCGTGCACATTAGCCCGTGCAACATAGAAAGTTTACTGAAGTTGTTACTTCTGAAGCTCCCCAAAAGAGAGCTTCTGTGTTTCAAAGATTGGGATATTTTGACACTCTGACTATGAAGAGAATTATTGTTGGGCAGAAAGTCTCAGTCATGCCCGTAAACACCACTCTGCCAATTGAACCATTCGTACTAGAAAGTATGATCATGAAGCTTCCTCATCTAGAGGAAAACTAATAAGAAGGCAGAGAAGAAGCATGAATGTCGAACTAAGAGCTCAATAATTGCTATTTGAACAACCTATTATGCAGTTAGCCTCAAAACTAGAAGTGAGTATTCCCACCCAGAATAAATTTGAGATCCTGAAATGGGTAAAAAGGAATAGCTCTACTGGTGAACTGAAATAATCTTTTTGGGATCCACCATTGCGTCAATCCCTAGTGCCCCAAAAGAAAATTCCTGAAACCTTATCTTCTAGAGTGCATCGAGTGCTGAAAGTTTCCAAGGAAACAAACCTAATGAAAAGAAGAGTCCAAAGGCCTGTGATGATTGATGTTGATAATGCTTCATCTGCTAGACTACCACCTATTGTGAGAGCTCAGGATTGTTCCAAGCAAATCCTATATGGTGAGCATCGAAGCGTGAAACTATACCATATGTCAGGAAATCCACTTTTGAAAGGTCCTGACGGAAGGACAAGCAAGCTTGGAGGCCAAGGCCCTGAAGAAAAATTGTTGAAAATAAAGGAAGAGGCGTGACATCTGGTTCACACTCCTAAAAATCCGCAAATGATAAGAACCAACAAAAATGGGTTCAAAAGAAGAAATCTCATGATGATGAATTACAGGATGGTCGACACCCATGTAAACATTCTAGGGAATCCCATCACTGGTCAATTGAATCTCCACGAAAGAAGGTTGACTTTGATCACAACCCTCGATTGAAGAGAGGTTTGTCTCAAATCCAGAGCCAAAAATTCACTAGAGTAGACATTTTGAAGTCAAATTACAAAAAGATGAAGAATATGATGAAGATATTATGGAAGTGGAAGTAGTGTATATGGTACAACACATTGGAGAACCATCTAGTGCACGACAACACCAACATAGATGGCGTGGAGCCACACCTCCTAATTATATTGAAGAAATAGCTCTTGAGAAAATAGAAGGAGGAGCTTAAAGCATGTCCTTAGGTGATGAAGAGGAGGAAAAAAAAAGAGAATGCAACTGAAAACATGCAAAATTTGAGAAAAAAGAAAATGAATGACCAAATGAACATGATGAGAAATGAGGAAATGAGTGCCGCATCCACTACACCTACCAACCATCCGATAATTAATGCTACATCTACTGATCCACCAGTTGACTCAGTGCCTCAAACATCTGGAACACAAAATGCACACGAAGGGAGAAATGAAGTCAATCAGCTAGATTCTCAACCCATCCCTCAAGATGTGCCTAACATATCTAAGCCCATGACAACAGCTCGATTGGAAACAATTATAAATGAAAAGATCAAAGCTGTCATTGCCACTGACCAGGCAGAAAAATTGGTAAGCAAAGGTCATCCATACACGGTAGAGTACAATCAAGTGACATACCCTAAGGGTTATTCAGTGCCTTAATTCAATACATTCAATGGCACTGGAACCCTAGACAACACCTAGCACAATTCAGAGCAACATGTGGTAATACAGGAGGCAATGATGCACTACTATTCTGGAAGTTGTTAGTAGTTTAACCTCAATTGCTTTTGAATGGTACACTAAATTTCCTGAATTAGAAATGATGTTTGTCATGAGATTCTCCAGTGCAAATGAAAAGATTACAATTATTGAACTCGCCTTAGAACAAAGAAAAAAAAGATGAGTCAATGACTAAATATATTTTATGTTGGAAAAACATGAGCATGAAATGTGAAAATCAGCTAGAAGAGGAACATTCAATCCAATTATTGATGGGTCACATCGATGATAAGATGGCACCATATCTATGTATGGCCTCAATCTCAACATTTTAAGAGTTATTGTACCGAGTGGAAAATTTTGAAAAGTTGAATCGCTCAAAATCTGAGGGTCACTCAGAAAAAGTAAAGAAGATTAAATTTTCAGACTCAAGGAGGAATGAGTCTCATACAACCTCCTACAGCTCGAGCAGTGGAAAATGATCAACTTATAATGTTGATAAAGCGAAATAACCCACTTATATGGATGAAAGGGGGAAGCAGTCAGTTAACTCTTAATCAAAGTAATTAATGAGAGATGATGAGCGATTGCACCTATCTCTAAAATACAAGATGAGTAAGGAATACTCTTTCAAGAGGAAAATTGTGGCAAAGATATTCCGCCAAGTGCTTAAAGTAGGATTAGAATTACTGAAATCCAAAAGACCTAAAGAGTCAGGTCAAATTGACAAAACAAAATATTGTCCATATCATCAGGTAATTAGCCACTCGATTGAAGATTGCTATGTTTTTAAGGATTGGCTGGAGAAAAAAATATAGAAAGGGTGAATTCACACTGTCTGATAGTGTCCTCATTCATCCTAAAAGAGAATATGCCAGAGTGGTTACGTCCACTTCAATACCATCAATGAAAGAGAAAGCAAAAGGAAAAGTAACACAAGAAGAGCAATGGGAGACAGTAGTCTCTAATAAGACCGTATAATGCTGAAGTAGCTAAAAGATGCCCCTAGTGTTAAGTGGAAATCACCACTTGAACCTATATTAGAATTAAAAGAAATGCCTAAACCAAGCATTTTAGCTTCTCGATGACATTTTGATAAGGCCACTTCATCACAACACGAGGAGTAGTCAGCTAAATGTCAACCTCATAAATCAAAAAAGTCAGCTAAGAAAAAGAAGACCAAGAAGAGAACTATAACTCAAAAGATCATCAATAATCTAGAAGAGTATCGTCAACCGATAAGATAGACTATCAGACTTGCTGATTACATATTAGGACTTTGGATCACTGAGTCAAATGAATAAGGAAATAGTACTAAAGACTTACTTCCTAGAGAAAGGTGTCAAGTTATTTCTGTGGTGTTGAATAACCCCCAGTGTGATCCATGCCTGGATAGTTGGAATCAAGCAGCTTTGAAAAATGTAATATGTAAAAGAAAATTCAAGAAGCTTGTCCCGCAAAGTTGGAGAACTCCTAAGCCATAACATCAAAGTCGTGCTTGATGGTACGACAAACAGAAGACAGTTTAGAAGAAGACTTATTTTTTTCCTAATGAGGATGAGTCTGAGCCTTCAAAGACATCCCAAATGAGTCGTTTGAGGCTTGGTAGTGACTCTGAAGCATCCGCACAATCCTCTGGGGTAGATGGTGACTCTGAGGGAACTACCTCAATTGAAGAGTCTGAGCCAAATAAAGTAGTCCCAGTGCAACTAAGGAGTGGTAAGATACTGCCACCTCCATTAATGAAAGGGTCATCCAATAAGCACGAAATCAAAATGAAGACAAAAATATTGAAGTTAATGAAGATATCATCCCTAAAGATCCCAAGAAGAAAGAAAATTTGAGTAGAGGAACTGATTATAATATTCTATCGCATCTGAGAAAGATCCCTGCACAACTAAGTGTGTACGAGGCTATCTTGATGTCAAAGGACCCTCGAGAAATGCTGATTCAAGCTCTTAAATATCCAGAGAGATATGAAGCTTATTTTGTTGAATGATGCATGATTGAGGTTTTGCAAGCTCAAGATCTCCCGATGATCACTTTCTCTGAAGAATATCTTATGCTTGAGACAACGGAACACAATCATCCATTATATGTAGCAGAAAGTGATGGAGGTATGATCAATTGAATTCTAATTGACCCAGGTTCATCAATAAATCTTATGTGTCTGAGAACACTTAGGGGGTTGTCCCTAGACATTCAACACCTCGGACGAGATAAATTGATGGTCCATGGCTTCAATGAAATGAGGCAGAGGACTCTTGAATCTTTCATTCTACCGCTTAGGTTTGGAGAACTCTATACTCAAGCTAAATTTCATGTGGTAGATGCTGACACCTCATTCAAGGCTCTATTAGGCTATCCTTGGCTCCATGAATATGGTATGGTTCTATCTACTCTACATTAATATATAAAGTATATAAGAAAAGGAGCATAACACAAGATTCTTGGCACTATTCAGCCATTTACAGTTCAGGAGGCAAAAATTTATGAGGACGCAAAGTATTTTCTTTCAAATGGAAGTAAGCCTCGGCAATTTACAGCTTCAACTTCAAAACTACAAAGCAACCCAAAGAAGAGAAAGAGCAAAAAAGGGGAAAGAACGATGCATTATATCTCTCTAAAACTTATGACATATCACCAAAGTTAAAGAGCATGTTCCTCATTTGGGTAGTGATATAGAAGGAGAAGAAGATATTATAGTTGAACTCAAGGAGAAATGTGAGCCTTCAACAAAATCTAAAGAGATAAATTACTCCAATTCTGATTATGATTTTGAGTCCATCTATGCAAGTGAATTTCAATGTGTCTCTTATACAAGAGTTGCTAATCTATTAGTATCAAATGATTCATTCATAGTTACACCAGTTCGTCCACGATATTTCAAAGAAGTTACATCACGTGATGTTCATAATATTGAGGAACTAAAAATCTTTTATGTACCTCCACTATCTAGGAGTAACAGATTGAGAACTTCAGTCTATAATCTGAAGAGTGTCAACACTATGATTCTAAATGGCTTATTCAGTACTCAGAGTCCAAAGAGATGATACCCACCAGAATGCTAAGACACTATCCTCAAAAAATTTGAAGGATGATGCACAAACTTGGAATCGATGTTGGAACTGATAGATGGTGAGCTCTCTTCTTTGATAACTTATGGAGTTCAAAGAGTCCACAGACCTCTCGAAGAAGCCATAATTATACCACTAAGGGTCTTGGATACATCCAACAAAAGCATCATCAAAGGAACACTTGCTATGTAGTAACCAAAAGTGAGATTGAAATCAAAATGAAAATTGAAAATGAAGATGAATTTTATGAAGTCATCCTCACAATCGATGCGGAAGTAGAAGCCGAACTAGCACCTGAAGAACTTGAGGATGGTGGGCAGACATCTACCATGGATGAGTTCAAAGAAATTAATTTGGGGACTGAAGAAGAACCCCATCCAAACTTTGTTAGTGCCCTTCTGCCTGACGATAAGGTTGAAGGAATAAAAGCATTACTTTGTGAATTCAGGGACTACTTTGCTTGGACATTCTGAGATGCCTAGCTTATCCCCTGACGTGGTAATTTATAAGCTAGCTAGCTATCAATCCCAATTCAATACCAGTCAAATAAGCTCCTAGAAGAATGAGGTTGGATTTTGAAGAATAAGTGGTCGCAAAAATGAAGAAGCTAATTCAAGAAGGCTTCATTCACGAAGAGAAGTATGCATATTGGATAGCCAATATCGTTCATGTGAAGAAGAAGAATGGTCAGATCCGAGTCTGCATCGACTTTCAAGATTTTAATAAGGCATGCCCAAAAGATAATTTTTTGCTCTCTATGTCAGAATTGCTAGTGGATAACACCTCCAATTATGACATGCTCTCCTTTATGGATGGATCATTGGGGTATAATTAGATTAAAATGGCTCCTGAAGATGAGAAGCATACATCATTCAGAACACCAATTGGTATTTATTGTTACACATTCATGCCGATCGGATTGAAGAATGTCGAAACTACATATCAGAGGACCATGACACACATCTTCGATGAGTTGATTCATCAGAAGGTAGAATGCTATGTTGATGACCTCATTGTTAAAAGCATTGATAAAAAAGATCACCTTGAAGATTTAAGAATTATTTTTGAAATGATCAGAAAGTACAATCTCAAGATGAATCCTCTCAACTGTGCTTTTGGGGTTTCCTCAAAAAAATTTTTGGGATATGTTGTAAGACATAGAGGAATTGAGATTGACCCCAACAAAATTAAGGTGATCGTGGAGATGCCTCCACCGAAGAAACTTCGCTAGCTTCACTCTTTACAAGGATAACTTGCATTCATCCAATATTTTATATCAAACCTGTTAGAAAGATGCCAACCTTTTGAGAAGTTAATGAAGAAGAACACTCCATTCAAATGGGATGAGGAATGCCAAGAAGCATTTGAGAGAATCAAAAAGCATATACTCAATCCGCTAATTCTAGCAACACCTATCCTAGGGAAACCTCTTATTTTATACACCGTAGCCTTAGAGGAGTCCCTCGGGGAATTACTTATGCAACATAATGAAGAAAATAAAGGAAATGCACTATACTACATCAGTCAAAGATTAGTAGGAGCCATAGTATACTACTATCCAATAGAGAGCATTGTTTGACATTAATATTTGCAGTTCAGAAGCTTCGCCATTACATGCTTTCTTATAGAATCACACTAATCTCAAAGGTTGATCCGCTGAAGTTCTTGATGATGAGATCAACATTGACAGGTCATTTAGCTCGATGGGCAGTACTCTTATTATAGTTTGATATTACGTACGTACCCCAGAAAGTAGTGAAGAGACAGATCTTGCTAGGCTTCCTTATTGCACATCCTATCCCAGCTGACTCATTGCTTAATGATGGCTTGCCTGATGAGCAGATTCTATCTATTAATGAAAAAAAATTGCAAGTATTTATTGTTACACAGTCATGCCATTTAGATTGAAGAATGTCAGAGCTACATATCAGAGGGCCATAACACACATCTTCAACGAGTTGATTCATTAGAAGGTAGAATGCTATGTTGATGACCTCATCGTTAAAAGCATTGATAAAAAAGATCACCTTAAAGATTTAAGAATTATTTTTTGAAAGGATCAGAAAGTACAATCTCAAGATGAATCCTTTTAAGTGTGCTTTTGGGTTTTCCTCAGAAAATTTTTTGGGATATGTTGTATGACATAAAGAAATTGATATTGACCCCAACAAAATCAAGATGATCGTGGAGATGCCTCCATCGAAGAACCTTCGCCAGCTCTTTATAAGGACAACTTTCATTCATTCGACATTTTATATCAAACCTGTTAGAAAGATGCCAACCTTTTGTGAAGTTAATGAAGAAGAACACTCCATTCAAATGGGATGAGGAATGCCAAGAAGCATTTGAGAGAATCAAAAAGTATCTACTCAATCCGCCAATTCTAGCAGCACCTATCCTAGGGAAACCTCTTATTTTATACACTGTAGCCTTAGAGGAGTCCCTCGGGGATTTACTTGTGCAACATAATGAAGAAAATAAAGAAAATTCACTATACTACATCAGTCAAAGATTAGTAGGAGCCATAGTATCCTACTATCCAATAGAGAGGCATTGTCTGACATTAATATTTGCAGTTCAGAAGCTTCGCCATTACATGCTCTCTTATAGAATCACACTAATCTCAAAGGTTGATCCGCTGAAGTTCTTGATGATGAGACCAACATTGACAGGTCATTTAGCTCGATGGGCAGTACTCTTATTACAGTTTGATAATTACGTACGTACCCTAGAAAGTAGTGAAGAGACAGATCTTGGTAGACTTTCTTATTGCACATCCTATCCCAGCTGACTCACTGCTTAATGATGGCTTGCCTGATGAGCAGATTCTATCTATTAATGAAAAAGAAAAACTACAAATCTGGGAGATGTATTTTGATGGAGCATCATCGATCAAGCGAGCACAACCTCCGAACCTACCCAAGGCACGAATCGGTATTAGTCTCATTTTCATAACACTGGAAAGAGGCATCACATTCATATGGCTTGACTGAACCTCAAACCAATAATGAAGCTGAGTATGAGGCTTTGATAGCGGGTCTTGAAGAAGCTATTGCCATAGGTATCCAAAATTTGCAAATTTTTGAAGACTCTGAGCTGATTGTCAATCAAGTTATAGGAATCTATATGATCACTAAGCTTGAGTCAGCTTATTATCATAAGCGAGTTCTCAAGCTAATGACACAAATTTTGAATGTTACATTGACTTGAGTCTCTCGATCCAAAAATAGAAAAGTGGAGCTAAAGTAGCAAAGAGATGTCAAGTATGAATGACGAGCACGTGTTGATAGAAGTCTTCACCCCGAGTTCTACAGCCAGTAAATCTGTATTCCCTGTAGGTAGAGGGGACATCAAACTCAAGCCAGCAGGAGGCAATTCAAATTGCTTCTCATTCTCCCAAAGAATAAACAGAAGACATGGAAAAGCTCAAAAGTACTACAAAGAAATCATATGAAGCTTTCATAATAGAAGAGCCTGATAATTGAAGATAACCCTTCATCGATCATTTCAAGAAAAGCAAATTGCTGAGCAATAAATCACTAGCCATGCAACTTATGAAAAGGATCCTATGATATGCCTATGTTAATGATACATTGTACCATAGATCCTTTGAACAAATGTGGTTGCAATGCTTAGGAATGGATGAAGCCAACAAAGTTATGTCTGAAATTCATGAAGAACTTTGTGGGGCACATCAGTCAGGTCCTAAAATGGCAGCAAAAATCAAAAGAATGGAATATTATCAATCGATGGTGAAAGATTGTATTGAGCATGCCAAGAGGTGTCATGAATGCCAAGTTCACAAGAATCTCATTCATGAACCTCTGAACCCACTGCATCTAATGATCGCATCTTGGCCATTTGAGTGTTGGGGAATAGATATAATCGGACCTATTGATCCACCATCGTCACCAGGTCATCGCTTTATCTTAGCAGCAATTGACTATTTTTCCAAGTGGGCCAAAGTAGCTCTGTTTAAAGAGGTTGCTGCTGATCGAGTCATTGACTTCTTCACTCATAATGTTGTCTATGGATTTTGTATACCATGCTAAATTATCTTAGATAATGGTCCAACATTCAAGAGTGCAAAGATCTATAAATTCATTGTTCGATACAAAATCGATTGGCAATATTCATCAATTTATAATCCAAGAGCTAATGGTTTGGCAGAAGCTTTTAATAAAACACTGATCAAGTTACTCAAAAAGATCCTCATGAGGAATAAAAGAGAGTGGCACATCAAAATGCTCGAGGCATTATGAGCATATAGAACTAATTACAAGATGCCAATTAAAGCCACTCATTATGCTCTAACTTTTGGAGTCGAAGCAGTCTTGCCACTAGAAGTTGAATTACCATCACTCTGAGTAGTCATCCAGTATAATCTCACTCAAGAAAAGAACACATGTTTACGGATAGAAGAGCTTGACATGCTTGACAAAATTAGGCTTCAAGCCCAACAAAGCTTAGAAATCTATCGAGCAAGAATGTCTAAAGCCTTCGATGGAACAGTACGTTCTCGAACTTTTCAAAGAGGAGAGTTGGTCTTAGTGTTGAGAAGATAGATAATCCTTCACAAAAGAATCAGTGATAAATTTGGAGCTAATTAGGAAGGCTCTTACATCATAGAGAAGGTATACGAAGGAGGAGCCTACTAACTTGTTGATTTGAGTGGTCGATGACCTATGCCACCCACCAATGGTCATTATCTCAAGAAGTATCATGTTTGATTACACATGATTGCATGATTGGATAAACATTATATTCATGACCCCTCATATTATGTACATATGAAATAGCACTAAAAATTTTTCTTGCATTGCGAGAACGCATTTTTGAGTTGCGATGAAATTCCCCCTACAGGATAGAGGACATTTTTATATATTTATTTATTTAAGTTGATATCGTCCCTTCTGCCAATATCCCAAGATGAAAGTATACATATGTGGTGATTGATAATAAGTCTCATCTACTCTTATAATTGATATAAAAATAGATATAAGTACCTCTTTAGCTTAGCTCGAAAATCCCTCTGTCAAATAGGGGGCATTTTTTAATTTTTATATTAAAATAATACTTATGTCTATTTGGGTTGACATCATGAATCGTACTGAAATCCAAAAATAACATTTATATTTGTTTAGGTAACAGGTGGCTATGCGAATAATAGGAAAAGTCACAATCACTCAAAGCTTGTAGAAGATAACTTCGAAGGCTAGAGCTATATATCCTCCAAATCTGATCCAACTCAGTAAATTTAAGCGATCTAGATCTGGAGAGTTTTTTCAATTGGTCGATGAATCAAGAGTGGATCTGAGGAGAGGTCTAAGTAACCACAAAGCATAAACCTATATAACTTCTTCAAAAAGTTTGACAAAGCTACAAGCACAGGGCCGAAGAAGCTATCTTGGAGTTCGTAAAAAGCTCACAACTAAACTAAGAGAACTTTATAGTCAACCAGTCCACTAAAACACTGAGTGTTGGACTAATGACTTCTTGCTATAGACCTAACACTCATCTTGAAGACTAGGTCACCAGCTCGTATCCTTCAACAAGTCTACCAAAAGAAACAAGCAAAGGATTGAAGGTATGCACATTCTCTTGACAAGTCAATTCCGAAAAATCAGGTTAATCCTTCAACAAGTCTGCCAAAATAACAAGCAAATGATCAAATGTATGCACATTCTCCTGACAAGTCAATTCTGACAAATCAGGTTAATCCTTCAATAAGTCCACCAAAGCAACAAGCAAAGGACCAAAGATATGCACATTCGCCTGACAAGTCAATTCTGACAAATCAGGTTAATCCTTTAACAAGTATGCCAAAGAAACAAGCAAAGCACTTAAGGTATGTATATCCTCCTGACAAGTCAAGTTATACAAATTAGGCTTATCCTTCATCAAGCCCGTCAAGCTTGAATCTAGGGTGGAAGGAACCTAAATCACAAACTAAATAGAATTCTTCTTTCACCAAGCCTACTAAGCAGGAAGCTAAGGCAAAAGGAGGATTAAAGACATAAACCACTAAGATGAGACCTTCTTCAAGCCTATCAAAGCATTAAGCATATGGCCAAAGGTATCTCTTATCCTACTTGATGAGTCAATAAAGACAATCAAGTAAAATCTTATATGGTCAACTTGTTTGCAATATATGTGGTCCGCTTTAAATGCGCACTATATTTGTTATGGGGTATTTGTTGACCTACATGTATGTTCCATCAGTCAAGTCGAGCTCACGAGCCGAATTTGATGAAACTTTGGATGTGATGACACACAAATCGAAGCTAAAATACACTTGACATTACTGAAACTAGTTGAAATGATCTTCGATTGATGAACAGAATTCGCCATCGTATTTAGAACTTTGAAAATGATCATAATATACATATTACATAATTCGATGGTCGACCATCCAGGAAGGAAATCTGTCAATGCCTCTACACACATACCAAGGTTAGGAAGCTATGATGATGCCCAAATGACCTCCATTCACAAAATTGATTGTGCCTTTAGTGTCAAAATATCGATATCTATCAAATGAGATTGTTCATGCTCAAATCAATCGAACCTGTGTGAAGGTCGAGAAGTGATGACACACAACTTTGAACTAAAATTATCTCTATTCGGTGCTGACTTTCATCAAACGGCCTCTGATAGTGAAATGAATTACGTCGTTGAATCGAGAACGTCGAATTTACCTAGAAATGATGCCAATATTATGCAGGTTTGATTTTGGAAAGATTCACAAAAATTTTGACATGATCAAACATCCAATTTAATTAAATAAAGTTTGATTTAATTCTAATTATTAAATGATTAAATCAGAATTTTAGCATGAATATGGATTAGTGATCACATTATACTCTTTCCATAAATACTCTTTAATCTCATCCAAAATTGCACTCAAATTTTGAAAATCTTGCCTAAGCTCATATGGAAAGTAACTAATATGCAATTAAGAGTCTTCATCTCTTTTTTTATTTCCCTCTCAAGACCAAAGAGGCGGCAGAAAAAATTTTCGGCAGACAAAAAAAAAAACTCCTCTCGTGCGCTCATTTTATTCTCTCTCTTTTATCTCTTTCTCTCAATATACTCTGATCGCAACTATTGATGCTTAGCATGTCTTTATCTTTCATTCAAAATAGAAATGTAGGACATTACAGGATTCTTGTTGAGAATAATGTATACACGCTTATGATAAAATGTCTACTTGATGGAAATGAGCAAACTTCTATTTCTTCTCTTAATGCTATAAAGAACATTGCAAAATCTCCTAAAGGAATTGATGTTCTCTTCCCATTTGGGCATAATGAAGCTATGCGACTTAAAAATATAGGTAGTCATTGTTCTTTTGTGGCTCACATTCATATTATGGCTCTCATAAAGGAAATTTTTTTTGTTTTTCTGATGATATTGCATATGGTATTCATGCCTCAAACTTACTAGAGTTTTTTCTGAAGTTAAAATCAATGAATGAGATGATGCACTCAACATTATGAGTGCTTTGGAAATTTTGTACTAGGGATTAAGGTACTTCTTTTGGCCATTGATGGGAGATTGAATAAGCTTGAGTCCCAAAATATGGATGAAGTTGAAAATGCACTAGAAGTAGTGGGCCAAATTGGATCATCTACTGATGGAGCTAAATTACTACTGACAAGTTCATCTCTTTTGGTAAACCATGTTGTAGATTCGGCTTTTGATTGACAAGATAGAGGAAAACAATTAGTTCCAAGACCTGCTAATGCCCCATAGGGCATGGCGAGTGCAAGGAAATGTGAATGTCAAAAGATATATACATATGTTCTTGCATCTCTTTGTAGGTTCCAAGACCCTGCTAATGCCCTATAGGGCGTAGCGGGTACAAGGAAATGTGAATGTGAAAATATATATACATATGTGCTTGTGTCTTTCTTTGTAGGTTCCAAGACCCTACTAATGCTCCATAGGGCGTAGTAGGTGCGAGGAAATGTGATTGTGGAAATATATATACATATGTGCTTGTGTCTTTCTTTGTAGGTTTCAAGACCGCTCTATTGCCCCATAGGGTGTAGTGGGTGTGAAGAAATGTGAATGTGGAAAGATATATACATATGTGCTTGTGTCTTTCTTTATAGGTCCCATGACCTCGCTAATGCCCCATATGGCGTAGTGGGTGCAAAGACAGTGTGGTGTCACAAGACATTGCTCGCTACACTCAATAGGGCATACCGAGTAAGCTAAAATAGTTCTGATGTAGCCCCCTGCACGGAGATGATGCTGGAATACTGCCAAAATGTTGTTAAAATTTTAACTAAATTTTGGACTTAGAAAAAAAATAAATAAATATATTGCATTGCATTTCTCTTTTTGCAAGTTTCAAGACCCCGTTAATGTCCCATAGGGCTTAGCGGGTGCAAGAAAAAGTTTGTGGTGTCGCAAGATGCCACTCGCTACGCTCAATAGGGAATATCGAGTAAGCCAAAACACTGTCGATGCAGCCCCCTACGAGGGGATGACGCCGGGAGGCTGCTGAAATTTACTCAAAATTTTGGGACTTAACAAGAAAAAGAGATTTAACATTAAGTTAAATATATAATATAAAGTGCTAAATAAATGATTAAATTGAAAATTAAAACGTAAAGGAACTTAAAATGAATTTGACATAAGATTGAAAGGTTATGATCTAAATAAAATTTGAACTCAAAATAAATTGATTTGATGGTAACTTTTGAGCTCAAACTTATAAGTTAATGATGACATCAAATTAGATTTTGAATTGTAAGGCTTGGAGGCAAATAACCTTTAGAAGATTCAAATCTAAACTTAAAAGATTGACTGAGTGAAGATGAATAATACTTTAAAAATGTAAATCCATTTCAATGTATAATTGGATTAGCGAAAGCTTGTAATATGATTGAAGTATAGCTTTCAAACATAAAATTCAAAAGAAGCTAGAATTCAAATAAGTTCACTTAAAGAAAGTATAACAGCTTGCATGAGTGAGTATTAAATTTGAATGTTGAATTTGCAAAGATCTAGTAGGCTTTTAACGTGCATAAGATAATTATTGAAGTTTAGAAGTTCTATGAATAAATAAAATGCAAGTAAAGATATAATTTTTTAAGTGTAAATATAAATATAATTCTGCGATACAACTACCACCGGATATGCAATTCTTTATACAAGCAGACAGAAGATGACACTAAATTAAATGCTACACGAATGAAGGAACTTTTCTTCAATCCAAAAATAAAAGAAATTTTATTCTAATTATGATTTTTATTGTCAGCTATAAATACATGCATGTGCTCGGACATAGAGATTTAAAGTACAATTTTTAATATCTGAAGAGGCTATGTAGGCTAAATTGAGATTAAATAAATATGAAATTAATTCATAATTTAGAAACAAAATTACCTAAATTACTAAACACCTGTATGGGCCCCGACACTTATACTAAGCACTTAAACGTAGTGTCTGAGGATGCTATGCTAGTTAAGAAAGAAGAATGATGAAATTAATTCAATTCTTTATAACTATATGTATGTGAGCTAATGAATGACATCAATATTAATTCAAGTCAATGAAAGATATAAGTATTCAGCTCCATAGAATATGATCATAGTAGGCCTAATCCTTTATGTCTTAAAAATACTTAACACGGTCTACTAAATGATCAACTTCTGAATAAACTAAAATTATTTTAGATCATAAGACCCAATCCTCTATATTTACAATAGAGTTGATAAGGTTTGTTATGATATCAATTTTCTAAAGAATTTAAATTACTCATAAGTCATAGGACCGATCCTCTACTAGCAAATAAGTAAAGTTGATAAGGTCTACCTCGATGATGATCGCGTTGGCTGAAAATCTCAATCGGAGGGGATATTATCATTAAAAGATATTTGAGCTCTAAATTAATTCATCTTAAAACTAAATTTTAATTAATAAAATATCTAAACTAAATGAAATTTATCATTTAAGTACTTAAAACAAATAAATCATCCACCCATCCACCATCATTTGTTGGGGATGATAGATTAAAAAAACTCTAGCTCACAAAGGAGCAAATGTCAAGTCAAATAAATTACTATATTCAAACTCAAATAATTTTAGTCTATAATGATTACATGACATCATTATGATAATAAATATAGCCGTATGCCCCCTATTAGCTCAGTCCTTTGAGTTATGAATTATATGGTATATTTGATAGGCACAAAACCTTTATATCAGCTAAGGTAGACTTAAGCCTAGATTGGGTCGACTACCTCCTCTAACTAAGTAGACTAGGTACCATGATAGCCTGGAATGATGGAACCATGAGACCTAGATCGGGCACGTCATCATTCCACCAATCACATGCTTTAAGTTAAATAATTGTGAATTTCATAAATTATAAACTCCAAATTTTAAACTCCACATGCTGCTACTATACGCTATGTATTTAGCGATTTAACGACTAGCCTTAATCGAAAGTTCTCTCTCAGCATTGAGATGGGTAATTAACTATAGGTACTTGTGCCTATAGGAAACTGGAACCAGATCTAAAGTTCTCACAAAATGAGGGCGATTTCTCTGGGTAGTGTCTTATCTACTATCACACCTGCCTTGTGAAAAATACACTGACACTTTCAAATCATACTCTCTTCGTTCAATTTGTCGAGAGGTCGATGGTGAATTTTTGGAGCCCACACTCATGCAAGATGTAGACACCCTTGTATAGTGGTAAGAAATACGTTGTGGAGAGGAGAGAGTGCTATGGAATGCTTAGAGTTGAGACTAGAAGCAAGGGAGGGAGTAGTAGAAGAGAGGAAAAGAAGAAGAAGAAGTAGCCAAAGTGGGTACTTCCCCCTCCTTTTATAGAGGTTTTGGGTAATTGTTCCCACTTCTTGAATGATTTTCCATCACATAACCATTCCTCTGCTTCCCCGATAGAGATAACAGGGGAAGCAGTTAGCAGGAAGGGTTAGCTTTCTTGATTTTTTTAAACTGAAGTCCATCACGATAGCTCCTAGGCATTGGATTATAGTGCCATGGCACAATGTTGCATAAGTAGACAATTGACGAAGGTGGTTTGCATTTCTAGATTTTGTCAGGCGGCGATAGTGCCGCAGTGCCCTAAGACAATATGTTATATTTATTTCATTATTTTACATGAAAAAAATGGATCATCATCATTCTATATTATGACTTTACTTTAAAATATTTTCAATCACTAATATCTCCAAATCCTAAATTAAACTTTCTTCTTTAAATTTAGGGGATTTATTGTCTAAATATTTTTGGAGTCTTTGAGGGAAAGGTGGAGGTGGTCTCTCTCTCAGCTTCCTTTTTCTCATTAATTTTATTTTCTTTTATCTTTACCACAATAATATCTTTTAAACTCCAAATTTCAACTTCAAATTTATCCACATCAATCTTTACCTCTTCTAGGTCTTTTTCACTTCTAAATTTTATTACATTATCTTACTCTTTATCCATTTTCTTAGGATTAATTTTTTGTATCATAAGATAGACTATCTTGAGGTCTATTTGTAAGATTATTAGCCAATTACTCTAGTTAGATTTATAAATTTTTAATAGAAGCAGTTCGACTTTGTAATTTGATTCTCATTTGTAGTAATAAGTCTTCAAGGTCATTTCAAAGAGCATACTCTAATGAAATTATAGGTGTATAATTTTGATCATTATTAAAATACATATTACTCTAATTTTTCATATTTTAAATTTGATTAAAGTTTGAATTATTATTATTCCATGAGAAATTAGGATGATTCCTCCAACTTAGATTGTATGTGTTTGAGAATGGATCATTGAATCTATTAACTAAATAATTAAACATTTATGTACTTAAATCACTAGGCACTTCATTTTTTTATAATTTTCCTACAAAGTCATTTGATTTCTATGTTCAATGACAATAATTCTTTAGTTTTGTCTCTAAATATGCAAAGTTTAGAAATTATAACTTTGGTTTAAAACTAAAACAAAAGTACACTAAACAAGTACAAAAATATTTCTCACTAATAAATAACACACATACACATAATAAAATGTTGAATTAAAAATAGCTCATCAAGACTAATATTGACTTAATACAAATTACTATTTCACTTCCAATCCCCACCAATGGTGCCAAAAAACTTGATAAGTACTTTTTACCCTTTATATGCAAGTTCACATGTCGAATCAAGTAATATAGAATGAGTAGACACTACAAGAAAATTATAATTTTTTGGTGGTATTTTAGGTGGTTTTTTTCATCGATAATTACTGTTTGGATAATCGACTGGATAGTAAGCTGAAAATATTTTGAATTTCTCACTAAGGAGGACATCGAGCTTGAATCACTTAAACTTGATTGCATTTCTAATAGATTATATCATCGTGACGGTTTCCAATGGATTATCTGCCAAAAAAATCTACCAAAAATTGTTATTAAAGGGCCGATGATATCGAATGCCCCCCCTCTCCCCAACCTAAGCCATTTCCCATATTTCTCTCTCTCTCTCTCTCTCTCTCTCACTCACTCTTGCTCGATAATGGAATGAGTCCTAGGGCACACATATTCACATCTAAATTATGTCTATTTTCTTCATAGAATCAAAGGTATACCTTGATCTCTTCATTCTATTACAATTTTTTTTTTATGATTTTAGCCATTGGATTTGTAGAAATAGGGATTTAAAATTTTGAGGCATTTTAGTAAAATTTAGATTAAATATTATTTAAATTTGTTTGAATTTATTAAATAGTACATTGAAATATATATATTTATGGTAATCAAATTTTATGGAGTGCCTAGGTTCAAGCCAAATAATATAAAATAATGCAAGTAAAAAGATGTATTGCATAAGCATCTATTCTTCTTATCACTAAATCCACGTCTGAAGAGATTGCATGCTTTCGTGTGTTCAGCCCAACACATGCGATGGAATCACAACAGAGCAAGTGTATCATATATCTTGAGTCATCCATCAGATGGATAAGCGTGGAAGCATTTCAATCGCAGTTATCCAAATTTTATAGCAAAGCCACGAAATGCTAGACTTGGCCTTTCACTGAAGGTTTCACACTTTTTAGTCAATTCACATCACCCTATTCATGTTGGCTAGTGATAGTTACACCATATAATTTACCATTAGAGATGTGCATGAAAACTCATTATATGTTCTTAACTTTGACCATTCTTGGATCACAAAATCTTGAGGCAATGATTGATGTCTACTTGCAACCATTGCTAGATGAGCTTAAATTTTTATGGGATGTTGGTGTACTAACATATGACATAGCTACAAAACAAAACTTTTATCTAAAAGCAACACTTATATAGACTATCAATGAGTTTTTTTGCATATGGAATGCTGTTAGGGTGGAGCACTGCTAGGAAATAAGCTTATCCATTATGCATGAATCTATTAAATACATTCACTATTAAAATGGCCAAAACATTTTTTGGTTTGACTATCATCATCTGTTCCTATATACTGATCATCCATTTAGAAGAAATAAGGATGCATTCATTAAAATTCAAGTTCAAAGTCTAAGCCACCTCCAAGATTGAGTGTGGATGATTTATGGCAAAATGTTAGTTCTATCCTGACTATATTTGATTCTCCTATTTTACCTGACAGTCATGTACCGAGTTATGGTGTGACACATAACTGGGCAAAGAGAAATATTTTCTAGAATCTACCATACTAGAAGTCTAATCTGATAAGGCATAATCTTGATGTGATGCATATAGAATAAATTTATTTTTGGAAATATTTTCAACACAGTGATGGATCTTAAAGGCAAAAGTAAAGATAATGTGAAGGCTAGGTTAGACTTGAAGGGATATTATTGTAATAGAGAGTTTGAACTAAGAAAGACTACAACTAGTACATTTCAGAAGCCTAAAGACAAATATTGCCTCATATTGGAACAATGAAGAATAGTATGTGAGTGAGTACAGTCATTAAAGTTACCATATGGGAATGCTTCCAACTTGAGCATATGTGTTGATTTAAGAATGGGAAATTATTTAGAATGAATAGCATGATTGCCACATTTTTTTGTAATACTTCCATTTGCATTCAGTGCTTTACCATAGTAAATATTAAATCCTTTGATGGAGCTTAGTCTCTTCTTTAAGGAATTATCCTCAACTTGATTAAATGTGGGAGCTATAAACAACTAGAAGTAAACATTCCAGACATTATCTATAAGCTCGAGAAGATATTTCCCCTCACTTTTTTTTACTCGATAGAGCACTTACCAATACATTTACCATATGAAGATAGAGTGGGAGATCTAGTGTAATATCGTTGGATGTACCCATTTGAGAGGTACCTACCTATTGGTAGTATTAAAATAAATTTATATTCAATTTACACTTAATTATTTTGAAAATTTATATAGATTATTGATTAACTAGAAAGAATAATGAAGAATAAAGAACACCCCAAAGGCTCAATATGCGAAGCTTACTTGGCTTGGAAGACTACAAATTTTTACTCCTACTATTTTGAGCCACATGCACATTCAGATAATACTAGTGGTATTAGATCTTCATAAATTGTGTTATCTACTTTCAACCATATAGAAAATCATTGGGTAGAAGCACATCACAATATTCAAATGATAAGGAGCTTAGGGTAGCGACAATCACTATTTTGCTAAACTACGATGAGGTTCAACCTTTCTTGAGTAAGCGTGTCAAAGACACAATATCTCATTTTTATTTTTAATCGAACATAGTACTTACCTAATTATGTCTATTCGATATTTGATTTTAGGTTATTCCTGAACACATTAAACTTGGATGACCCTTCCACTATTAATAAGAAAGTCAAAGATGAGTTTCCAACATGATTTAGATTACATGTGAGCAATCATCACTAACACTTTAATAAATTCTCAATGTTAATTACACAGCTTAATCTCTTCTTCTAATTGTGCTAGGTTCATGATTGGAGAAATGACGTGCAGAATCAAGACCATCATGACTTAGCTTGGGTTCAAGAGCAAATCATAAGTACATGACATATTTATGATGTCAATGGTTATAATTTTACACAAGTTCTTGGTCTAACATGAAGACATATAACTCTATTGTTAATATTCGAGGAGACACATTCAGATGATAAGATTGACTATTATGGAATTCTATAAAAGTTGTATAGGTATAGTATCCTTGATCAAATAAGAGGAATGTCATTCTATTCAATTATGATTGATCTGATCCTATACGTAATAGAGGGAGAAGAAAGCATAAGTCATATGGGATCACTGAGGTAAAGTTGACACAAAAATATACTAAGTATGATCCATTTATTCTTGCACATCAAGCCATACAAGTGTATTACGTAAGATATCCATGAAGAATAAAAGAGAAAATGGAATGGGTTGTGGTAGTTAAAATCAAACCTAGAGGAAGCGTGCAAGTTGAAAATACTATTGAGGTTTCTCATCAAGAGGATAAGATGGCAGGTTTTGAACTTCCAATTGATGATGTAGATGTAGATGTGAGCTTGATTTATACTAATGTTGATTATGAGGAAGTTATTCAACCAGAAGATGAGAGCAATGAGGATAATAATGAAAATAAAATTATGAAATCAACTTTTATTAATTCATCAGAGTGAAAGATTTGCATTAAATGTACTTACACATTTTTTTTTTGTAGATATACCTTAAAAAAGTAGTTTGGAGATGCATATTATTTTTTTCTTATACTTTAACTGCGAAAGAATTTCATCTCATATATTGTACATGTCCACTTTTACATGTTTTTTTCTATATATTGTACATGCATATACCTGCATAATATAATTCACTTTCTGTACTTAGTTTTTGTATGCTGCTTTTTCATAATTTTTACATGCCCTCTTTGTATACTAAAAATTAAATGTGTAATTATTATTATAATTTTATACTATTTCTATTAAGTTATTTAAGTAATTTTATTTGTGATTCATCTAATCGCTTTATTTTCTATTCCTTATAGAGGGCATCAAGTGGTGATGATGATGCTACATGACGCTCAATTATGAGTATTTTCAGGTGGAAGAAGGTTTTGAGTCAACCCACTATTTAGGCTACCACCACATTCACTACCTCAACCTTCATTTTAATTTTGTCACCTCATACTTCTGGAATAGCTGGTTCATGTGACTACCACTCTCTAAAGCCTATAAACACTACTCCGTTTTACTCATATTAGCAACTCAGATTTCACAGAGCTCAAGTTATAGCGTACACCTTTTAATCAGCCCTATACTCTACACCCATTGAGCTGTCAATGACACACATTTTTATTGACCCGGAGGGTGACACATAAGCATATTTTTAAAGTATTTGGTTTTTGCATATTATATTTCTAATATAAATTATTATTTTTCATTTAATCTATCTAGGAAAGCTATTCATAAAATCAAAGACATTATAAGGAGCAAGTATGATGCTTTATATGTATCATGGATGAAGGTCCCAATCGAAGTTAATGACATGTGGTTTTGGGAGTTTAAGGTATTGCCTAAGCTATTTATAAATATTTTAATACATTAGTTTATGTTGAAGATTTACTAATTAGCATTTCTTTGTTTGATGTTATAGAAAATTTTTTGTTGGTTGTCAGAGCACAACCAAAAAATTAGAAGAAACTTTGACTTTAAAGAGGTTACTCACCTACGTGATATGTTCACAGACATACACAAGTCTAGGTGAAGACCACTTTGGATTGGAGAGGGCATGTGGGATGATCTCTACATAATATGGGCCTCCCCATATTATGTTTGCAAGAGGGAGCAGGCGAAGTAGAATCACACTACTGATTGTGGGAGCATTGGTACCTCTCTGCACATTGGAGGTTTAATACCACAATACCACACAACGAGTACCGCCGGAGGATGGTATGTAATTTATTAGTTTTATTAATTGAACCTGTAATATGGTTAATGAATTTCATTATACTGTTTACAAGCTAAAGTTTTTGGCCGAGAGTCAATGTGAATTGCATAGTGGAACATATCAGCATCAAACTGGCCAACATTTGGTTGATGTTCACTCATGAAGAGCATACGAAAGTCAACATTAAATTTTTTTAAATATAATTGAGTTAATAATATATTATTATTAATTTACATTATAATTTCTCATAGGACAACTACATGCAGCTGAAGGATGTTGCTAGTTTGTGCTCCATTAGTACATGTAGTTCTAGTGGGTAGTCATAGCAGTCAGAATGTAATATATGGAAGGAGGCTATTGGTGGGAAGAAGAAGGGATCGATTTATAGCCTAATCTCATAGGGAGTAGCATATGATGCACGCCATTCATTCTTTAGAATAAGCAGTCAGTTGATTGGCGAGATTATTTAGAGGCAGGTTACTGCGATGGCCGAGGAGATGAAAGCTAACATGACTGCACAGATGGAAGCCTGGATGGTTAAAATGGAGGTGAGAATGAAGAAGATGCGTAGGGATAGACACAATGAGAAGGAGCCTATGATGGAGATAGATGAGGAGTAGGAGGGGAGCATGATGATGAGGAGACTAATGAGAGTAGGCCTCATTGTTTCTTTATTTGCATATATAAGCAGTTTGTTTAGATTTTCATATTTTAGACTATTTCATTAAAATTTTTTGAAATCATTCGTTCATTTTAATAGTTTTTAAAATATTGAAACTTATGAATAAGTGCTTGAGATTAGCTATTTGTTAGGCATATGTGGATGCTGACTGTATTCTTGTGATAAGTTATTTGTGAATCTTCTGTAGGTGTAAAAAAATCAGAGCATAAGTGAAGCTCTGATTTTTTTTTTCATTTATGTACAAGTTTTCGATGTACTCTTGATAGATTTTCCATTAATAACCTCAACAAGAGGCATCACCAAATGAACAATCATCAAAAATTTTTTGTTAGGATAGCTTTCGGTGGACCACCTCCGACGAAATGTTTTGGTGCCACTGTCTGCTAGCACGTCCATCAGAAACAAACTAGTCAAAAAATTTCTAGCGATGTACTTTTTCATCAGCCTTTTCATCTAGTATTTCCTTCAATTCTTTCCGATAATATTTCGGGTGAACAATCCATCGGATATCTAATAGAATACATTTTTCGTCAAATTTTCAGTCCATCAAAAATCATTTTCAACCAGGATTTTACTAGTCGACTAGAATCCATTAAAAATCTATTTGAAAAGCTCATTACTAGAAGATTTGTTGTTGATTACCAATGAATTGGTCCGCCAAAAATATGTTGTTTTCCTTTAGCGAGAGTATCATTCCCACAAAAATTAAAGCAAAATTAGATATTATTTTATATCAAGTTAAGTAATAATCTCTTAAAAAATAGTTTTTATCAATCAAAATGCAAGCGATAGATTAAATTTAATATACACTATTTTGCAAGATAATAGAAAGACTAATTTTTAAATGTTTAAATCTACATAAAAAATGGTAGGTGTTTTACTTAATTTTAAAATAAGTACTCTGAGTTTGTAGAACCTTTTGGACTATGTATTATTAAACTATATGGTGGATTAATCTAAAGCTTATAGTGTCAACTAGGAGTAAAAATATTATACTCTCTATCTCTAAACAAGTATAACTAAATCAATCTCTTTATTCAATTTTTTGTGAAGTATCAAGTAAATTTTGATTGGTTACTTTACTTATATTTTCCTTTAAATGATTATAAATCTTAAAAATAATCATATATTAAATGGCTAATTAGTTACCCCAACTTATCTAGGACATTAATAATTATTTAATGCATTTGTTTGCCATTTTTCTACTTGTTCTTCCAAGATTCTATTGATATCTCTAGATCATACGTATTATTAACATTATAATTGGCTAGATTACAAGAAAATAAAGCATGGAAAGAGGTAAACTATATTTTCATTCGAAGCATAAATAGTTTTCTTATATTAATCCACAAAAATTTTTAATTTAACACAAACATTCTGAAAGTTTATGTAAATTCAGAGTTAACATACTTAGTTCAACATTTTTGAAATAAAACATAAACATAATATATAAATGTGTAGAAAAAGACAGAAAAGAAGAAAAGGAAAAAGTGCACTGGTAAATTCTCTCCCTTTTTTGTGTATCCTTCTGCATGATCTTCTGATTGTGATCTCCTTCACACACTCCACACACTCACACACACAACACATCACTTGGAGTGTCACTCTCCAAGTGCTGTCACTACACTCTCACAAGCCCAGCCATTGACCAAAAAAAAAAAAAAAAGAAAGAATGGAAAGTCTAAAAAAAGATTATTTTACCTTGGAAATATACACTATTTATAGCTTAGATACAACCTTAGTCAGTTGTCCTGATGCTTTGGCTATAATTTCTTTAAAACTATTTGAAACCACCACGAAACTATTCTATCGATGTAGCATTGCAACGCTACTGATTTGGCACTACAACGCTATGTTTGCTGCTTTTTCCTCAAATTTTTTTCTTTAGTATAACTCCACAGTGCTGCTTATGCAGCTCCTAGGAGCTGTGCTTGCTGTAAATTTCTCCAAAATGAGTCTAATATGGCACTGTGGTGCTATTGATATAGCGCATAGGCATTACCCTTACTGTATAATGCCTAAATTTAGGCAATTATAGCACCGCAGTGCTCCTTTTACAGTGCCTAGGTGTTATGCCTAAATTTCTTCTTTCTTTTATTTTTTGATACATTTCCTGTTACAACACAAAATATATTTGAAATAAACATATTTTAACATAAAAATATATGATAAAAAGAGTATAATCATATGAAATTTAATAAGTTTAAAAATTATCAATCACATATTGTGTAAGTTCCACATGCCTACATCTATCCTTAAGTGATGGCATATGAGAAATAAATTTAGGTTAGTTTTTTTAAAACTCTAACTTGCTTAGGTTCCATATATTTAGAAATAAGACTATGAAAAATATTAAAATTTTTTGGAATCCATGGATATGCTTAGTTTAAATGTAAATAATGTATGTATAGATTAGTAATGTGTCCAAACATAGCATAAGGAAAGCATCAAACTTTAAGGAAGGAATACATTAGTAAGTTTCTTTTTCTGAGTGGGTGTAGCCTTTTTTATAGTTTTCTATTTATTTTTCAATTTTTTATTAGCACATTCATGAAAGCCAATTTTTCAGATAAGTCATATTCTATTTTGGTCTTCTGAATTTCTAACTATTTATAATCATATTTTAAATTTTCTTGTTCATGTAAAAAATGTGCTATGACACTTTTCCAAAGAAGAGAATTATTTTTAACAATTGAATATTTTCTTTTCAAAGATTTGAATGCAACATATAATTCATCATAAAAATTTAAGAGTTCATCATAATTGAGATTATTTACCAATTCATCATCAAAATCATGAGAATTGCTTTTGCCATCAAATAGAGGTTTGTGGCTTCTTCTATAGCTTCTTCTTTAGAAGATTCTAAATTTGAATTAATCAAGCAAGCACATTTAGTCCTTCTTTTATTCTTCTTTTCATTACAATTTTTCTCCTATTTGTTGTTCTTATTCTTATTCATGAGAGAAGGACACTCCAATTTAATATGACCCCCCTATTAACCCTCCTATTACTTTTGAGGAATTTTTGGTTTTACCTTTGCCTTTCTTTTGGTCAAATCTCATCTTTTAATCTGTTAGGAAGGTTTTGAACTTCTTAGCCATAATGCTACATCATCAACATTAGTGGCGATTTACTCCTTGCTACATTCAAAGATATCTATCTTCAATACAATCATCTTCTCCTTGCTACAATCATCTTTTAATCTTCTCCTTATGTATATATATTTAAAAAGATTTGTTCATAAGCATTGAGAACTAAGAAAGTGATCAATAGAATAAACAAATAAATTTTAAGATTTAGAAATAGCTATAACCTTAGAATCCCAAGATTCATGCGAACAACATGATTTATGTGAACAACATGAAAATTTATTGGCTTTTTATAAATAAAATAAACAGTTAAAAATTTATTGACTTTTGGTTGCCTAAATGAGCCATGGTGGGATCCTCTTGTGGTTATTAGACAATGAAACAAGCAACCTACTCTAATATTACTTTTATAAATAGCTCACCCAAGTACAGGTTAAATTAGCCTGCTTTAAAAATTATCTTAAGAAGAAAAATCAAATCAAACATTTAAAGTTTAGAGAAAGAGAAAATTTTTAAATTAAATCCAACAAAATAACACAAAAGGTAATAATAGTAGAAAAGGAAAACAAAAAGAAATGAAAGAGTGTCACAACTATTTATAGTGATTTGATAAAATGGACTTAAGTTTACTCTCCAAATCTCCAACATTTTATTAGTTGTCCTTTCGCACAAAAAGCCAAGGCAGAGATACTTCTCTCTTTAATGGGTAATGAAGAAACCCTACCCCGCTCTTCTTCTCTTTCAAGGCAAGAAGGATGCTTCTCCCTCTCTAAGGTACAAAAAAACTTCTCTCAATAGAAGTCACACACTAGTTCTCAAAAGGAATAATTTTCTAAGTTAAAGCTCAACTCACAAAGGAAAGGTGGTTGAAAAAGAATAACCAAGATAAAGTGTTGTAATCTCACCAGTAGAAAATCTTTTAAAAGAAAATAGGAAGAGAGAATTCTCCTCACTTTTCTCTAAAATGGGCTCTCTCATGTGCAAGTTGACAAGCTAAGCTCTTTAAAAAGGGTATTTATAAGCAAAAGTTGGAATACAAAATTAGAAAAATTAAATTTTAATAAAACTAGTACCATATAATCAGCCATCAAATTGTATGATTAGTTTAAATCTGTAGGACTTTTGGACACTAGACAATATGATCATCCTAACAACTATTATGATCATACTATATGACAAAGTGTCATACCATATGAATAATACAAACTAAAAATATAGCTCTCTATTTATTTATCTTGTAGAATTGCATTGTACAGCACAAACTCAATAAAAAAAAAATATTCAATCAAATCCTATAAATCCTAATTTCAAATTGGATAATTAATAAATAAATTCATACTATATGATATACATCGTACCATTTGATCAATAAAATTTAGAAAATTTTAATTAACTCACTTAATCCTTGTGGCTAAAATTATTTAATAAAAATGAAGAACCATTTAATACGATTAGATATTGTACAATAAGATTAGTTCAACTTTTTGCAATTTCTATGCTAATTGACTTCATAATGATGGGTAAAAATTTTAAACCAAAAATGGATAATTGTAGAGTATGATAAGAATCATATGAATAGCAAAGTAATGATATAACTTTGAGCTTAACTTAGGTCTTCTGCTGTTAACCATTCCTTATATTGTCTTTATAAGCTCATCGTTGATCTAGCTCTTTTAATTTTAAAAATTCATTATTTGTGCTCACTTAGACAATGTTAATTGGTTATTTATTTGTTGTACATGTATTGAAAATTTATCACACCTGTGTACATAACTAATTAGTATAAATAAATGTTTGTGATCATTAAAACTTTAAAATTCATATGATGGTATATGGGGTTAAAACTATTTTGTATTGTAGTGGTTAAAATTATATTGTATAACATGGTTAGTTCTGATAAGTTTGAATTAATTATTATTTTTACTTAATTCTTTAGGGTGCTAGTTGTCTTAACAATTACCATACCTAAATCATATATACATATAATTAAAGTAAATAAAAATGCATGTTTAATAATTATAGCTCTATACATAATAATTTTTTACATCCTTTTTTTGCCTTTATGAATCTCTTCAATTACTTTGTATATGAGCTAACAATATAATTTTGAGCAACAAGCCTTTTCAACATTATGTTCTTTTTGTAATATGTATATGTATACACACACACACACACACACACACATATCCACACTATATCAAAAGTTGAGCTTTCTAGGTTTTGAACTGCCACGAAGTGTCTTTAGATGCAAATTGATCTTTCCGCTTATCAAGAAATATATGCAACTTTGCCATATCTGTGAGGACTTCGTATAAGATAAAATGGTCAATCTCAAAGAAAATAGCTAGATCATGCACTAGAACTTGGGCAAAATATTGTCCTATAATAGTGTGTCCAAAACTCTAGGTTACAAAGTTTCTTTATAAGGCAGCAAGTCCTCAAACTAAAAGTTGAAGTAATACCCATTTCTGATGGCAAGTATATGTGATAAGTATTTGAACTTTTTATTGATTATTAATTTTTGTTTGGTATCTTTAAAAGGACCATGATCCATTAATTGAAGCTTTCTAAATCTATGAGGCAAATATTTTTGAATGAACGCAGTCTAATACAATATCAGCCTCATTAAAATGTCTATAAAATCATTTCATGTTAATTAGTTTGATATATTTTAGGGGGATTTACATACATAACACACAATTCTTATGTATTTATATATCTAATACCTAAAGTTAGATATTTACTTATCTAACACTTTTCCATGCTTAAAAAGGTGCATTTCACTTTTAAAAAGTGAATAAAGTGATATTTTTGATGTGATATTGAAGATTATGGTGTTATATATATGTAAAAATTGAAGTTTAGGTGTTAGATATGTAAATACATAAAAATTCGGTGGTATGTACGTAAATCTCTCATTATTCCATTTATTGCTTAAACTCTTAATAAAGGCTAGTAAAATTTTTAGCAAAAGTGAAGGCAATGTGAGAGAAAGCAAAACACAATATATATGTAAGATTAATATCTCATAGAACTAAATCCATATACAACCTCAACTAGGGTTTTGTTAGTTATTTTCAAAACTACCAAAATTTCAATTTTTTTCTAGAGGGATGGATAATCTCCAAAAAAAATAAAAATAAAAAATAAAAAAATAGTACATGAATATAAATCCCTACAGAAAAGCTAGAAGATAAACCACACAACGTATATATTCTCTGAGAAATTCATCCCTAACGCTACATACTATAGTACATAAACTAGAAGTCCCTCTTCCTAATCATACACACACACACACACACACAAAGAGAAGAAAATTATTATACCACAACAAAACGAATCCAAATCTTGAAGTCTTCTATCAGACTTCCGAACACAATACTCCTCGAACCCCCTCCCTTCTCGCGTCCACCCACAAAACAAGCAAGAATTACGACAACATGAGAAGTTTCTGCAAGTAGTTGTGTATACACTTGACCAAAGCCTTTGAAGGTCTCAAGAAAAGTTCATCAGGTTGTTCACGAACCATCTCTCATGAGGACCTTAGAGTGAGATTCTGGTTCAGGCTAGAGTAGGGACAGTAGAACCAGCCTGGACTTTAGATGATCTCGACTACTATGAAAAGTGATAGTTATCGAAGGACATAATCCTTCAATCGCGAAGACATTCTCAAAGGTCTAATTTTTTTATGGCCTCCCAAAACTTTGAGATGAGATTTATTATGAAGAAGATGAAGTTGACCTAAATTTTAAAGCTCTCATTAACTGTACTATTCTTGGCACTCACAAATAATGAATTAACAGTGGAAGGAGGAACGATTTTTAAACAGAGGTGTTCACGGTCTGAATTGCATGGACTAGTTTTGCGCTATTCAGGTTGGTGGTAGAAAAGAAATATGAATACGTTACTTGGAAAAATGAGATTGTTTTGCAATTAATAAATGACAATTAAGGCTACAGAAGGACAATCTCGATTAACGAAATATATTCATAAATTTTTTATCAACATCGCAAATAAATAAGAAGAGGAAGAGAAGTGGAAGAAAGTTTAGATGAATCTGAGGTTGGGAAAATGTTCAGCTTCTATTATTCTCACTGTAAAACAGAAGAGCCACAGGATTTGAATCGCTGAAAACTTTTCGAGGTTTAATCTCACTGTAAAAGTTCACCCAAAGTTCACCCACACTTTTTAAAGAAATTCTTGTCTCAAGAATTATAGAAATTTAAGACCTATGTTTAGAATTGACAACTCAATTTTTGCATAATTTCTTTTTAATATAATCAAATCTTTCTTATCGATGAGGATTAATGACTATGTCTTCCTGCTGATGCACTATATAAAGAAAAAAATTTCAGTGATACGTCTGATTTCTTAATGCGATCTCTTATGAAATAAAGTCTAGCTACAACATGCTTAGTTCTTAAGTATTGTATTGAGGTTATTCTTATCAAGTTTACATCCAACAAAATTAGCATCTAAGGGGATATTTGGGATAGCTTTTATTTTTTATTTTTTATTGCATGTTTTTATGTTGTTTATCTTTTGTTTCAGAATAAAACATGTTTGGAGGTAATAGTTATTTTTAAAAATACTTAAAACGTCTAAAAATTATTTTGAATATTTTCAAAAATAATTTATAATAGATATTTGGGAAGCTTTTATATTTTGTTGTTTTGCCGCATCATTCACATTGTGTCATAAAAATTATTGATTAATTGACCACTGAATAATAGTTTAAGAAGACCATTTAAAATCTATAAGTGGAGAACAAACTCATCATGGATGAAAGATTATAATTGATTCTAGGTAAGAGTTGACCACATAAAAATCATACAATCCAATTTTTTATCACTGGTACCTTTCAATGAATTTTTATATATATATATATATATATTTATATTGAATCTATCATTAAGAGATAAGATGATTGTCTAAATGAGAATAGTGGTTTTAAACTTTCATGATAAACATTGGTTTGTTCCACTTTTGTTGGATAATAACAAATCTTCATTTAAGTTTAAATTATATTATAAACAAACTAATAAAATCATCTTATTGAAACCAATCTCTTGATCTTAGTCTAATTGATAACTACAATATTTTTTTTATTCCTTGGTTAGTTCTTTTTATTATTATATTTATTTTTAGTCTTCAATCAAATCATCAAGTAATTTTTTAATCATTCAGAAAGTTAAAAGATCAACTCAAATGCAGTAGCAATTTCAAGCTTCATCATATGATACTTATCACTTTATTACTTGTGCAACCACACACTCTTATATTTATAACATTAAACCAAATTAGATACTTAGGGCTTATTTGGGCAATTTTGTTGTGTTTTTATTTTTATTTTTATATTATTTTTAAAAACATATTTTCTTAGAATATTTTTTTATAAATGTTTTAAATTTTAAAAATAAATATAATTACTTTTAAAATTAAGTACACCATCTACCTAATCCAATCTCTCAAAAGAGTATTAGTTTATAATAAAATTAAAATAAATAATGAAGTACATGAATCTTGACAAGAATAACAGTAAGGAAGAAAAAAAAAAGGGATAGAAAAGTACATATAGCATGCTTTTGCTCAGCTTCTGCTTGTCATCACCTTCTCTTTGTTGCCTTAGTCTTCCTCAAAAGTTCACTTTAATAGCCTCAAATTTGTATCTCCAATATAAGCAAACTTTCACTCAATCTTAGACTAATCATCCATCTAGTTCCTAGGTGTCAAGCTCTTGAGCTTCTTTGGAATATGCATGTCTTGGGCAGTAGGATTGGTGCTTTGGTGCCAAGTACAGCACTTGGCTCATTATCTATGCTCTTCTATAGCATGGTGTGGGTGTCCAAATGCTTATGCTCTTCTATTCAAGCTATAAATTGCAATTTCATCGGGAATGTTTAATATCTTTTATACATACATTAAATAAATATAAGAATGACGCACAGATTATGTTATACTATTATGTTCAACTTTGATTCCTTCAACCTAATCATTGCAAAGCTCTTATATACTATTCCATTAGTTTCACCAAGAGATATATATTTTCAATGAAGAAAATATTTTATTTAAGAATTTGTTTATTTCTTCGTATTGTCATTTTTACTCTTTACAAAATAATGGTTCGATTTTTCTTCTAAACAAAGTCATGTCGTATAAGAAATTTATTTAGTCTTTCATACCATGCACTTGGGGGCCTTGTTTAATCCGTACAATTAATTTTTATATTTAAACACATGATTTCAAACATGGTATTTTCAAAAGTTGAAGGTTTTTTCTATATAATTTCTATTTTATAATTCACCTATTTGAAAAGTAATTATTTCTCACAATCATACCGGGATTGTTAAACTATCTTGTCACAATCTTAGGTCTGTCTAATGTTCTTGGGATAAACCCTATGCTACATTTATTTAATGTTTGTCAAATTCTTCATACATTTGATACAAACTATAACTCTTCTATTAGGTTCATTAAATGATAACATGAATTATTTATGTAATATTTTAATTATCTTTTAATGATACCCTTATTTTGTGTTCTTTTAATGATATACCCATCAACTTTTCATCAATTTTATTCGTCTTTTGTATTATTTAATTTTAAATATTTGAAATCAAAAATATAAAATATTCAATATTTAGCTTATAACCTTTCTATTATTAAGAGGGTGTTTTCTTGAGAATAATTTGGACCTTGAAATTTATAACATATTATATTTATAGATTTAAGCTATAAGTAATTAATTAAGAATCATCTTTCTATGAATCATGGCAACAACCATCTCAGCAAGGGTTCAATTTTTATTTTATCTTACACCTTTTTTGTGCCGTTCTTGGAGTCATTAAAGTATAAGCAAAGCCCTTGTTTTCACATTTTTTTGATACGATTGATTCCTTTACTCTCAACCAATATAACATAAGTGTCCTTTTTTGATGTCTTGTCATTCCATCTCATAAAAATCCTATACACAACATTCATCATAAAGCCAACCTCATTTATAATTATGCCATAAATATATGAGAATGAGGTAGACATTTATGGAATCAATATAAAAGTTGAAGTTCCCCATGCAAAACTATTACCAACAAGTTTTAATAGAATAAAAATATCTTCTAAGGAATTGGGTGTTTAATAAGTAAAACAAGATTATTCAATACATTAAAAAAATAATTAAAAGAAAGAAATCAACAACTCAAGTAATATTCTTTAAAGTACATAAAGATGCACAAGTCATAATATGTAATAATAAAAGACAACCCACACAACAAAATCATCTCACAAATGCATAATTTTGCCAAAAGAAAAGTTCGTTGTCCCAACACAAAAAATGTATATTTTGTAAAATCTATCGATAATAATCATAACATTTTCAAAGCCGCATGAAGTCCTAAGTAGACTTAGAATGAATTTGTATTAACCTAATTAATTATTAAAGAACAAGTATGTTGATGCAGTGAGATGATCAATCAAAATTATCTATTAGTTTTACTGCATTGTTGCTTTTTGGGTTAGGAAGGATTGCCACATCCACAGTGTTGTTTGGTGCTTTAGTATAACTATGTTGAATGGATAATAGTTGATGGATCTGTTAACCATGGAGTTGAATGTAAATTCTGCTTGTGGTAAGCAATCATCCCATTGTTTATGATGCTCACCAACAAGACATAAAAGCATATTACCTAATGTGCAATTAACCTCTTCGATTTGATCATCTATTTGTAGATGGTATGCTGAACTTAGCTTGACTTTAGTTTAAAGTTGTCTTCATAACTATCTCCAAAAACAACTCAAAAACTTGACATCCCTATCGAACATAATGGATCATGGAAAACCATGTGAATGAATGATCTTTTTGAAGACATAAGACATAACCACATCATTTTACAAGAGAAGATAGACTTATCTAATAGAAGGAAATGACTTTAATGAACCCCTTTTATTATTAAGGGTTTAATATAGTTGATAACTTGATTGGTCATAATGATAAAGCCAAAAGAAGGGCTAACAAGTTTAGAGTTTAATGATAATTAGGGATAAAGTTAACACAAAATGAAAGATGCAAAGGGGTGTGTTTGGGTATAGATTACCTTCACAAATGATCAATAACCATAAATCAATACTGAGTGACCCTTCTATAATGGCTTTAGGCTAGTTCTCGAAAAATTATTATCAATAATTCCATGAGATATTAGCTAGTCTAAGACAATAGATATTAATATAAATCCTTCACTTTTTTCTTTAATAATTATGGAGATTGTATGTGAGGACCTAATCACCAAGATCATTCCACAAAACTAATGGAGAAAAGTTGATAAGCTCAATTATTATAGCATGAGAAAAACTAGAGTTGTGATATTTGTGGAATTTTTATTTAGGAATGCCATGTAAATATTTTGGGACTTAATCTTATCCTAATCATAATTGAGTTCAATGTTTTTTGGTTTTCAATGACTAACCTATGAAGAAAGTACAAAGACTCACCTCTTTCTAGGTGGGACTAGCCTATGCGATAGTCTAAATGACTAATGAACTTAATGGGTTCCCGTTGGTCTACATTGTCTAACCTAGGAAGAAAGCACATGACATCTTCCTAAGTAAAACTAGCCAAAAGGGTAGCCTTAAAGACTAACCAACCTAAGAGGAGGTTTGTTTACATCTAAAAATTAAAATAAATTGAACATTCTGACTTGGAGCGCCAAGGTGCTATCGCCAATCAAGCTTAAAGCCTCTCGCTTACTTAAATAAAACAATACTACAACGTTGTCATGATGACCTTATATTTTAAAATAAAGAAAAACTATTGTTCTTGCCACAATAGTAATAAGAATGGTTATTAAGCGAAAAAAACTTCCTCAATAGTGAGAAAATCACCTGTAAAAAAGGGAGAACTGCCCTTCCCTCCATGCTTTCCTTTTCCCTCCTCACTCTCTTTCTAACTCACCTGCACTGTTCTTGCTCTTGATCATTCCGCACTCTTAGTAGCATGCTTTTTGTTGCTATGAGAGAGATCTCCTAGTACAAAAGGAAAGATCAAGGATTACTACCATCGATTCTAGGTAAAAAAACTTCTGGAAATGCTTTCTTTATACAATTTTCTTTTCAAAAATTAAGTTTAAAAAGATTTCCAATATTGAACTTGAATTCGATGAGAAATAAAGAGTCCTATCTTCATTGATCTTGGATTCATAGTTAAAAAGAAAGCCCCCAGACCCAAAATTCCAGAATCTTGAAATTCGAAGACCTCCATCATTGAACTCAGTTTCAATGTGAGAAGAAAAATCCTCCCTCTATCGATCTTAGATCCAAAACAAAGGAGAAGAGTGCGTTTGCACTAAATAAGTAAAAATCTAGCACTGCTAAGGCGTTATGCTTCTAAATTTTAATAAAAATTATTAAATATTACAAAATTTTGGTTTAAAAATGGAATTCCCACTCCGTGGTGCCACAACGCCAGGTCTAGTGTCGAGATGTTGTACCCTTAGGAATGAAATCTTTGGTACTTTGTCCCATTGTGTCGAGGTGCCAAACATATGGCGCTGTAGTGCTAAACTCTATAGTTTAGGTGCAATTCTTGTAGTGTAGTGGCACTGTAATTCAACACTATAGTGCTAAGCTTTCAAGTTCCACATCTTTAAAGCACCGAAGCACTATTTGTTATCGTCGGGGTGCTACATCTTTCATTGTTGAACTTGATTTTGGTATGAAATAAAATCTTTCCTCTATTGATCTTAAATCTGAAATAAAGGAGAAGGATGCTAATGAAGTAAAAAAGTAAAAATCTAACACTGCTAAGATGTTACACTGCCAAAGTTTCAAATTTCTCCAAAAAACTATTAAATTTTAGGCACTAATAAAATAACACCTAGGCACTGTGGGTCTAGCACCGAGGCGCTGTGCTCTCAAATTTTGTAGGGAAAGTATTGTCATAGTGCCACAGCGTAATTCCTTATGTGTCGCATTGTTGCATTAATTTCATGATTTTAGACACTTGGAATTTTGACCTCGCTAAATTTTAGGTCTAAGTCTTATCTACCCAACATCATTGCATTGCATATCAAGAACCACAATGTTGACCTTTCGAGTAAAATAACAAGAAAATTTTATCTTAAGAGCGTCACAGTGCTACATATTGAAATCCATAACAATGACCTTTCAGGTAAAATGACAAGAAATTTCTATCTTAAGGGCCTCACAACGCTGACCTTTTGGGTAAAATGATAAAAAAAATTTCTCTTAAGAACATCACAACACCACATATCGAGCGTCGTAGTGTTAGACTCTCGGGTAGGATGACAAAAGATTTATGTCTTAAGAGTGCCACATTGATGGATATAAGGCATTGTAGCGCTAGAATCTTGGGTTTTAAATTTATGTTCTACATGCTAGCAGCACCTAAGAGCTATATTCTGAGCACCGAGATGCTACTATTATGTTATTATTTGAAGTTAAAATTAATTATTACTTTAAATCTTGGAGCTTTCAAATGACAATAGAAGGAAATATACATAAAAATACATAAATATAAAAAAATATTTATAAAAAATAAAAAATGATTAACTAAGTTGTACAAAAAAAAAAAGAGAATACAAAATAAAAAAAAAAGCTGGGGAAACTAGTAATCATAATCATCATCCTATTCTTCTTCTTCTTTTGATGCTGGTGGGATGCTCACGTAAAGCGAATATAGAGGCTCTGTAGGGAAAGAGGCCTGACCAAGACTTGCAAAGCCATAATTTTCAAACACATGAACCAATACTAAGTTAAACTCAGCCATATGAGAAAATTATTTATCTGTTGATCCATATGATAGTCAAATTTCTTTTTCCAAAGCCTCTTGCCTAAGACTACTCTCACCAACCTTTTTCCTTAAATCTAAGACTTCTCCTTTAATTTCTTGGAGTTTCTTGTTTAAGGTTTTGAAAGATTATGATCGAGGTTATGGGGCACGTGGAGCACATGAGCTTTCCCCCACCTCAAACCTTGAGTCAAATCTCCTAATTATCCTCTTGATTAGAGAATATTTTTGAATAAGAACTTCTTCATTAAGCTCCCCCAACGCACTCGTCATAGTACATAAACCATAAACAAGAGAAGAATGATCATATACTATAGTAGTATTGCCCCTAAGCATATTACAGATGAAATTATAAATAATCTTCCCTAAATCAATTGTAAAGCACTTTTGAATAGTAAAATTCAAAACAACGTTATCCTTAGTCACCTCATTGATATTACTAGTGGGCATCAACTTGGCAAAGAAAAAGTAATGTCAAGCCTTAGACTCTGTTGTTAGGCCAACAATAGGAAAATTGATAATCTTTTCCTTCCGCTATTTCTACTAAATATTGGCATTTCTGCTAGTGAGAAAACTAAGGACTCCAACAAAATCAGGATTATTGTTATAATAGAAAAGATATTGATCATACGCTATATTTTGCAAACCATAATATGCATTTGTGGTAGTACTATCAAAGCTTATAAATTTTCCCCACACAAGAACTCTATTGTCTTAGTGCTCCTTCCTATTAGCAAAGAACTCTCACACCACAGGGATGATGCAGGAGCTGCTTTCTTAGGCCAAGTTTTCCCAGTCTCATTTGATGATAACCCTCTCCATGCTCCCACCTAGTTTTGGAAACTTCTCTTAAGAATGAGGTGCTTGTTAATGACATATATTAATACCTATCCTCCACTTCAACACTAACAAACTTGTTCGCACCGCTTGAAGTCGCCCTCCTCATGCTAGTGAGCCATTTAAGATGCATGATTATTTTCATGGTGTGAGGAAAACTTGAGGGAAAGAAGACTCCAAGAATTCATATAGCATGGAAACAACATATTAAAAAATATGTAGCCAATAGGGTCCATTTATAAACTAGGCCTAGCGTCACGGCTTTATAAAAGCAGCATAGAGGGGCTAGCCTCTCGGGTTGTAGAACAATTGCACTATAATAATAATGTCAAAGCGTTAACCTCTCAGGTTATGAGATAAGGAATCAATGCCACAACAATCACATATAGTGCCTAAGCGCAGCTAGTTGGTCAAAATGGTTACTATTTTGGTCAAAAAGAGCACTTAGTACCATTTAATACAATTAATTATGTAATCGATCGAAATTGAAAAGCACATTAAATATTGATGTAGCATCACTATACTTTGATGCAGTGCTGGTCAAAAGTTTGTCTTATTTGTTAAATGAAATTGCCAACTTGTTAGCTCATTTGAACAGTCTTTTAACTAGAGCCATAATGCTATAAAGTTACTATTAAGGTGTTGGTCAATTTGCCAACCTACTTTTAAACATCATTTATAGATCTTATAGCATTATGGGCAAATTTCCTAGCACCGAGCTGTCATCCTCATAATGCCTAGGCACCATAATTCTAATGTCGAGGCACTATCCCCCAAAGCAACCAACTTATTCACTTTATGAACACCTTATAATCTGTTCACCTTATGAAAACTTATATAAATATGATATTCCAAAGCGATGTAAGTCCAATCTTTCTATTCACCATGTGAACATTTATATAAATATGATATTTTAAAAAGATGTAAGTCCAATCTAATGGCTTTCTAATCGATGTAAGTCTGGCATATGATTGCAATGCAAGCACAACCCATACTCTAATGACATTCCAAAGAGATGTAAGCCCAATTTTCTATCTATTTTCCAAGAGGAAACCCTATAATTCATTCACTATGTGAACACCTATATAAAATGGCATTCCAAAATGATGTAAATCCAACACATACATTCATCATGCGAACGCCCCTACACTAAACCTCTAGTCAACTCAAGATATCTAAGATGAGGTAACTCATGACTGCTAATCAGACTCCTTGGATAATAAAGCTAGCCCTCTGACATTGGTAGACTAGAATAATATAGTCTTGGAATGGTGGAACCGTAGGATCTTGATCGAAACTATTCTTTTATTCCTCTTAGACAATCATCTATGCCATACCACACACCATTAAAAATTGATTCATATAAAAAATATGATTATTTTCAACAATAATTGAGAATGCTCTCTTACTACAATAAGAGGGCTAATTAACTATGAAGGCTTGGGTTCATAGAAAGTAGAACCCGAATCTAAATAAACCCTATTATAATATTAGGAGAAATCTGGTTGAATATATATCAGTCTACTTCATACATAAATATGCTCCTACCCATCTCAATAAAGATGGAGAAGTGCTGTGGAGAAAAATTATGACACCACATAGACTTTAGAAATTTCTTATTTGGATAAACAAGTTCATCATTAAGGAATAATCATATTATCTCAAAAGATAAACATGTTACCCTATATTGGATTTGATTACTTAAATGAGAACTCCTATGGCTAATTAGTCTTATGAATGTTCGAGAGATTCTTCCCATGAACTATATGAAAAAGTAGGATAAGGTTTATTTTATAATGGGATCATAGTTCCCTGTAAAGGCAAACCTTATAGTTGATTACATCTTAGGAATGAAGATCTCTTCCTAAGAATACTCTTGATTAAATAAAAAGACTCTTATTTTTATGAATTTCAAAGTTGGTTCCAGAGGATGATTAAATTAGAATTTCAAAAGGAAACACTTCAGAGGGGGAAGAATTTTTTTCCTTGTAGGCATTTCAACTATCCTACCATTAGGTTTTATATATATTGAAATAAAATTTATTAAAATTTAAATTGATATTTTATTAGAAATCTAGGGCTTAGATTCTCGCAGTAAAAGACTACAAATATGCCTAGGGTTAAAGTCTTATTCCTAGAAGAATTCTTTAGAACTTACATCAACAAGTGCTTCTAACACAAGTTAGAGGCTTGACCTAATTCAACTTTTGGGAATTATTGATTCTTTATACTAATTTAGGAAATTAATCTATCCTTGACTCGTTTGGACTTATCACTTGCTTGGAAGGGCTGCTAGTTAACAGCACCTATGCAAATTTTTTAAATTTTTTGATGCGAGTCTTATGTTTGCAAGATGAACAAGCTGTTACATTTTAGGAAAGAATTTAGGATTCTAAACTCACTCCCTAATCCCTAGGATCATATCAGGTATAATATGCATTTAACTAATGCAACGATTTTTAGCTTTTAAATATTTTGACTCATAATTCATTTAAAGCCTCTAGGGTATGTTATTTACTCCTATAATGGGATGAAGTTAAAATGATCATTAAGAAGATAGTTCCCTAATAAGGTGGTCATCCTCAAAGGTCAGATGCCCCTTATGTGTAATAGGTGAAGCTCCCAATTGAAGGATTTCCAACAATATGCTAGTATGGTTCACAAAAGTTAATTATTTATAGTTGTTTTTAAGTTGCACCTAGGGCTTTAATTTATGTGTGAAATTTTGAATTTCTTTATTTTTTGTTTCAGTTATTTAGATTTAAGTTGATTTAAAAATTTCATTTATCTAAGACCGACATCCAGACATCCATCACATAAAACATAGCACAAAAACAAATATAGAAAAGCAAAAATTTCTATTGCACACCCAAAATAAATCACATCAAATTTAATTAATAAGAATAGACCAGTGTGGTAATGTACCGCTATACACCATAGAAGAAATAGAAAAATGGAAAGCCGAGCTTTGCCCTTATACAATCCACCCTAAAATTAAAAGTTTAGAACTATGTGTCTTTCTCCAAGATTATCTCCTTCTTCAGGGAGCTCCAAGGCTTCATAGGGGACCACCAATTAGCATGGCCAGCTCTTGCTATTCCTAGACTCCATAGATCCTAACATAAATATATGCTTAAATTACATTTAAAATTTTAAAATAAATTTCTAATCTCTACAAAATAAATTTAAGAAATACAAACAACATTGTAATAGTTATATTTGTAAACATGTGGGCTTAGCATTAGTTGGTTGCGAAGCCCACCTATCCTATTGGGCCATGCTTAGGGACTTAAGCATACATGCAAGCAAACAACATTTATGTATGTATTTTTTTTATTATGGTAGTCCCTTTTGATATAGGCCCCTATAGAAAATAGTGTTAGACTAAAAAGAACATCCTATAATCTGGACTAGTGATCAAATAATCCTAGTTATCCACTCTAAAATAATACACCATAAAATAATAAAAATAATTTACATCACATCACAGATTGATCTAACCTAAGTCTAGGGTCAGTGACCTAATAATATAGTGTGTGAAGGAGTGGTAAGACTTTGGTAGGCATTTTAAGTTCAAGTTATAATTTAGATATTCAAGTAGTTTAATATGAATTTTGAGATTTTCACTTTTCATAATTTTGCTTCATAAATACGTGTTATTGTTAAACCAAAGGTTTGAGGTATCAAGACCTCCTTCAGACCAATAGCCCTCGGACCTTGGGTGTTCATACTATATGTCATATATTTGATAATTATAAAAAATTTTATTTTTATTCTTTTAAATTTTTTTAATTATTCATTTTACCATTGGGTGGTTCCAATTTAAATAATTTAGTTGATTTATGATTTCATTTCCTTTTTTAATTTTGTTTTATGTTTTGTAGCTTTATTTTATGTTTAATTTTTTTGATTTGGCACATCATTCATTTGATTTTATTATTTTAGATTGATCTTGTATTTATTACATTAATATTTATATTTATGTTTATGTTTATTTTTTTAATATTTATTGGCTTAAATGAGCTTAATTAACTTAATTCAAGTTGATATCTTACTTCATACTTGGTTTATTTTATTTTGTTTAGTTTTATTTATTTATTTTATTAATATTATAGATTTGAATGAGTTAATTTGATTTATTTATCTTTTATGTTGTTGTATATTGTAATTCACTTTATTCATGTTCAATTTCATATTCTTTTCCATTTAATTAATTGATTTTTATCTATATCTTTCAATTATTTGATTTTTGTTTAATTTCATTTATTCATGTTATGAGTTTAGTTTCAAGTTATGATTTCTTTCATTAATTTATGTTTATCTAAGTAAATTGATTCAACTAATCTTTGAAAGTCTTAATTTCATCATTTTAAAAATACATTTTCTTATATGTTCTAAATTATTATTTTAAAATTAAAGTTAATAAAATATTACATTTCATATTAAATTTTGGTTTAGTTCATTATGATGTAGTTTTGTTTACTAATCATGATTCAAGAAACCTAAGAAATTAATTGACTTTGGATACCCAACTTAAATCTAGGCCATTTCAAACTATTGGATTATTTAGATTTAATTAATTTATTTTATTAATTTTATTTTCATTTGGATTTGTGTTTTTCAATAATCTAAATGAGTTTAAGAGATTTCCCTTTTTTATGGATTTCATACTTGATTGTAAAGTTAAGAGGTTAAATAATATTTAAATTTTATTTTATTAATTAAAATATCATACATTTAATGATCTAGGGATTACAATTAAATTGTATATTTTATTATTTTAATTTTAAACCCTTAAGTACATTATTAATTGAGTTTTTTTAACTTCAGAGACTTAGGGAATTTTCCTTAACTATTTTGATGTTAATGAAAGTGGGTTAAAGTGAATGTATAAATTTCTATAATTTTATATATTTTTTTATCTAATGTTTCATTTAAAATAACCTAAAGATTATAAGTTTGATAACTTCCAATCCAAGGATCATTTTCCTTTGAAATTCTTTTGGCAAGTGGAGTTCCTTGTTAATTTGAATTATCTAAAATTTTACTTTAATTAGATGTATAACTTGAGACTAGTTAAGATTATAAATATTTCTCTAAAATTCAAATTAAGCTTAAATTATGCAACATTAGTTAGAGGATTTAACTTTCTTATTCCTCTCTAAAATGTGTATCCATTGAGGGTTTATTTAAAATATTTGGATATTTGGTTGATTTATTATGATTTTTTGAAGTTCAAGTTTATTAATTGACTTAATTAATTCAATTAATTGCTTAATTAAGTTATTTTAGGGTTTATAAGCTTTTAGTGGGTATTAATGATATATTTAGGTTCATTAGGGTTTATTATAATGGTTTAACCTCTTTTTTATAGCTTTCCCTAAATTTTATAATGTAATATTAATTAATTTCATTAAATCAAAGCTAATGGCTTGAATTTTTTGTAATTTGAGATTTATTTGCTAAGAAATCATGAAATCATGAAATATTTATTTAAGTGTGTGTATTAACCTTAGTTTCAATTCCCCAAAGTTTAAAATTAGTTGGATTAAATGTTTGAGTTTAATTTGAGTTTGATTATTTTTATTTAAACCAAATTTAGCCCAAATTTACTCAAAATTAATTTAAAATTTTGGGTTTATTGGATTGCTCTCACTAAGATGAATCCATAGAGCTCTTATTTGCATTTTTCGGTTGAGTTTTTTATTTCTGATGATTTTTTAAGTTCTAGTGATTTTCTCGTAACTTTGAAATTTAGAAAATTAGCTTTTTACCATTTTAAATGGTCGATGCCACATGGCGCTAACGCTACGTTGTTTTTCATGTGGCGTGCTGCCATTGGGCTAGCGGGATCCATGTGGATCCTAAGTCAAAAGTTGCAGCTATGCGAGATGGTCTATGACCATCTGATTTTCGATCAGATGGTTGGGATTTACCCCACAATTCTAATAGGATAGAAATCAGGTCGTGTGATTAAATCAAAATTGTCCATTCCTAACAGAAGAAACTAATGGAGGAGATTATACATCCTTTAACGATGGCAAAAGTTGAAGGTCGTCTGACGAATCGAGGTAATTTCTAGTGATCTAACCAATCAAATCAGTCAATTTCAATTCCAAATCCATCGAGGACATAAATGGAATGCTTCTATACAACTTGATCTCACTTGAGCTCAAGTTTATTTCAAAAAGGACCAAAATTGAATGCTTACCAGGTCAGTTTGATTCCATACCTTTTTGGCATCAATCTTTGGCAATAAGGATGATTTGAAAAGCTTTATGAGAACTTGTTGAAGCTCTGGGAAGAAGGATTTGGATTGCCTCCCTATAGATCAACCAATAAACCAATCTACATCAATTTTCTGGTGGCTTTGGTGAAACTCTTGCTTATCAGTGTTGTGGGATGGGGGAAAGGGTGCACTCTCCTTCGTTTCACTTAAGGAACATGATGGAAGACTCAAACTTACTTGATTTTCTACTCTTGGCTAAGAGGTATATCTAATGGGTAGCCCATGGACAGCCAAGGTGATTACCACCTTGGGTGCTAGCTCTAAGGGGTTGTCAGCTGATTGGGAATAGTCCAAGATATATAAGATGAGGAGTGGAGGTGAGGAAATGGATTGGGTAAGCAATTTTTTTCTAAACTTCCTTCTTTTTCTCCATGGAATATTCTTTTGCTTGGGTGGACTTATGCTCATTTATTTTGCTTAGTCTTGACTACCATTCACTTAAACACACCTTAGGGTGATTAGCTTAGGTTTATGTTTACACACTTTGAATTATGCCACTTTAGGCATTTTTCTTCTTGACTTGGGATAGCTTCTTTCATTTGATATATTGATGCTAGATTTAAATTGGAATTATGTTCATTTAATCATTTATGATGTCCATAATGAATGGGTTTCATGAAATTTGGAGTTGTTTGCTTGCTTGCTTCAACATTTAACCTATTAGGGATTAAATGGATTTGGTTGAATCCAATTGAGTCAAATGACCTTTTTGACTCAATTATAATGTATTTAGCTTTCAATTGTGTTAATCCAAGTATTTGGAATTTCTCACTGAGAAAAACACCATTGAAGATGCTCTCTGCCATCTTTATTGAGATGGGTAGGAGTATATATTTTCATGAGGCAGATTGATATATATTCAACCAGATTTCCCCAGACATTACATTAAATTTATTTAGATATGGGTTCTACTTCCTATGAACATGAACGCTCATACTTAATTATCCCTCTTACTATAGTAAGAGTGCACTCTCAATTAAGGTTGGAAAATAAAACATATCTTATCTGATATGAATTTGTGTAAGTCTACTTAGCCAAAAGAAAATAGTTCCTGACTAAAGAATCCTTATCAATAGCATTGGGTTGCATCATCCAAGGTGTTATTATACACCTAGGGTGACCTTTATCTAAGGTGGTAAATTTAGGTCAACCTTAGTTAATAGAAATTTTTTGCCTAATAAATATATTCCATAATTCATACCTTAAGGAGCAAAGCCATTAGAGAATATACGGGTTATTATCATGACCAAAATGTACTGGAGCTATATGGATGCCAAGCCACCTGGTCAAAAGGTTCTGGTCATATTTGCATTTCATGTGGTGTCGTTCGATAATAAAATCATGTGGACAGAGGACACAAGCCATGTCCTTACTAGTATGAGATTGTGTGAGTATGAACATAGATATATTTACTTAACATTAGATCTTTTGTGAGCAAAGTTTTTCTTAGCTTATCATTCTTGACAAAAGATGACGAATGGGTGGATGATTGTTTGTTTCAAGTTACTTTTAATGATTAACTTCATTCAATTTGAACATACCCCCTTTGAATGAATTTTTATAATCAACATGACCATCATCAAGGAATGATTAGGTTTTGATTCACTTGGGCCCAATCATAAGACCCAACTGGGAAATTAACCCATAGTATTATGCTAGGACCCATGCAAAAATTCAAATTTATTTCATTTTTAGGAAAGCTCGGTGGCGCTATCATGGGCATCACTGTATCATCCTAGGATAGGTATTTGTGTCTTAATAGTAAAGGATAAATGCCTTGATGCTATACATACAGTGTCACAAAATTTATGACTAACTTTGTTTATTTTAATTTATTCAGGTCAACTTGCTAACTAGCACCTCGATGCTAATCATATGTTGCCACGGGGCTAGTTAAAGGTCAATTCAGAAAAGCTAGCAGATATATAAGAACTTTAAATGGACATGACAAGCTTTTTGACTAGGCCTTTGGTGCTGTATTAAAGCATCGTAATGCTGAATCAATGCCTGGCGTGCTTTTCAGTTTTAAAATTAATGGCAATGAATGTTCTTTTTGATTGGCATAATAATCGGCTTGACCAGTGCCACAACACTTGGCTACTGTTCTAAAGCCCGAGAGGTTAGCACCTTGGCATTGATAGTTGAGTCCCGCAATGCTAGGCTAAATTTATAAATAGACTCATTGGGTAGCTTATTTTCTACTTTGCATTCTCCATTCCTCAAAGCTCTCTCTCTCTCTCTCTCTCTCTCTCTCTCTGCTAGCTTGCATTTTTATCTTTAGAAAAGCCAGCATGCTAAAAAAATTTCTCAGCAAGGGAAAGAAGAGGGCAGCTGTTAGTGACACTAATAGATTTGTTAGTTTAGAAGCTGAGGAGAGTTATCAACATGCCTTTATACATAAGCATCTCATCTCGGAGAGGAGTTTCTTCAATCTGTATGGGCGCGTGGAGAGTTTAATTAATGAGCGAGGATGGGAGAAGGTGGCCAATTATAAGACTTAGATGAAATCCTTAATTTTATCACTCTTAGAAATTCTAACTTCTAGTGGAAAAGACAGGTGGAGAAAATTATCAATTTTTCTATCGCCAGCCTCACTACTGATGCTAAAGTTTGGCATTATTTCATTTATGTCAAGCTAATTCCCACTAGAAATGTCAATGAGATAACTAGGGATAGAGCCATTTTAAATTTTGCAATTCAAAAGGGATTTACTATGGATGTAGGGAAGATTATTTATAATTCTATTTGTAATATACTTTAGGGTAGTACTACAGTAGGGTTTAGGGATCCTTCTTTTATTTATGCTTTATGTGTTGCGGCAAGAGTGTTAGGGGATTCCAATGAAGAAGTCTTTATACAAAAGGCTCCCGTGACTAAAAGAGTCATTGAGGGATGATGAGCAAAAATTTGACACAATGTAGAGTTTAGGAATTTCTTATTTAGATGATCAAATGCATCATTAAGGAATGAACATATTATCTCGAAAGATAAACATGTTTACTTATAATGGATTCAGTCATTTAATAGAAGACTCTTAAGGCTAATGGGTCTTTCGTGTACCATAGATTTTTCCCCTAAACTATAGAGAAGTAGAGCAGAATTTATTTTAAATTGGGTTCATGGTTCCCTATAAGGGCAATCCCTTATAGTTAATTGCATCTTAGAAAGGGTCTCTTTCTAGAAATACTCTCGATTAAAGATATAAGATATTATTTCTATAGAGTTTTTAGTTAGTTTTCAATGGAATGACATTTAGAATTTTCAATTTGGAACAATCCAAAGTGCAAAGAGTTATTTTTGGAATCCAAATGGGATGAAGTAGGAAATACCTATTGATACTGGGATGCCCAATAAGAACTTCAACTATCCTATAATTGGGCTTTAAATTTTGGAAATTATTTTAGATTTTGAGTTGATATTTTCTTAATAATTTAGGATATAGATTCTAACATCACAAGACTACAAAAATACCTGATTGAAGACTTACTCCGAGGAGGATGCTTCAAAACCTAAATCTACAAGTGCTTCTAACACATGTCAAATGCTTGACTTAGTTTCAATTTGGGAATTATTAGCTATTCCTCTCACTTGAGGGAACTAACTTATCTCTGACTCTTTTGGACTTACAACTCACTTGGAAAAGGCTGCCAACTAACACCACCTAACTGCATTTTAAATTCATGATGGTATGTATTATGAGTGTAAGATGGTTGAGCTGTTGTCTTTTTAAGAAAGTAATTTAAGAATCTTAGACTCACACCCTAGGATCATATAGGATATGAAATGCATCTAACTAATGCACATTTTTCAAATTTTAAATATTTTGATTCATGATTCATTTGAAGTCTTAGGTATGCATTTTTATGACTGAATACCATGAAATTAGAAATGGTTATGGGCCAAATCATTAAGAGAATGTAGACTTCCCCAAAAAGATGGTCATCTTCACAGGTCAGATGCCCCTTATGTGCAATGGGTGAAGTGCTCACTCAATAATTCAGAGTAATATGATTGCATGATTTTCAATTATTAAATTTTTTCTAATTGATTTTAAGTTTTGCATAAGTCTTTAATTTAAGTGAGGATTCAAGTTTCTTTAATTTTGTTTAAGTTGGTTAGATTTAGATTGGGTAGAAATATATACTTTCCTATGAGCCTATTCATCCATTCATTCATCTCACGAAAGCATAACAAAGAGAGAAACCTAGAAAAATAGGTTGATTCTATTGTGCATCCAAAATAAATTAAGTCAATTTAATTAAAGAAAGGTCGATACGGCTGATTATCGCTGTACACCTTGGTGGAAAGAGAAAATGGGTAGCCAAGCTCTGCCCTTATATAGCTCAACCTAGAACTACAAGTTTAGATCTAGTCTTCTTTCCAGGATTATCTCTTTCTTCAGAGACATCCATTGGGCTTCATAGGGGACCACTGCACATATCTTCTAGTAGATCTAGCTCTTGCTAATCTTAGACCCCATAAATCTTAACCTAATTCTAAGTTCAAATTTCTTTTTTGAGTTCAAAAATGAATCCTAAGCCCTATAAAATAAATGTTTAGGGAAATTTAAACATCACACAATAATTATATTTGACAAACATATGAGCTTAGTATTAGTTTCTTCCCAAGCCCATCTGTCTTCTGAGCTATGCTTAAGGACTTAAGAAAACCTTCAAGAAAATAACATTTTATGATTTATTTATGACAGTAGTCCTTTCTAGTATAGCCCCTGCATAAGATAATGTTAGTTCTAAAAAGAATGTCATATCTTTCAGTCTAACAGACAAATAATCTTAGACATGTAGACTAAAATAGTGCATCACAAAGACATATGAAGCACATCACATCACAACCCAAAGCATCATAAAAAGAATCACAGAATGGCCTAACCTGAGTCTATGGTCCGTGACCAAATGATCTAATGTGTGAAGGAAATAGGCTTATGTAGCAAGACTTTACCAGGCCTCTTTAGTTTAAGTTTCAACTTGGAGTTTTGAGTTTGATTGAATTTTACCTTTGGATGGTTTCAATTCAAATGATTTAGTGATTTGTTTTTATTTTCATTTTCACTTTTATTTTGTTAAAGTGAAGTTTAGGCTCTTAAGAATGTAGAGTAGAATAGATTTTACTTTTGGGTAGAACCCATTCTATTCAACATCTTAACCCCTAATGGAATAAAACCTTCATCTTAAGATGAAGATCCATCCTAAAGGCCTAACTAAGATCCTTAAGTATCTTAATTAATCCTTTTAGTTTCATTTAGATGCTTTGGATTTGAATTCAGTTTGGATTTTGGATTAATATTTCTATTATATTCTTGGAATTTAATTCTTCATTTCATTTTTTTGATTTGATTTAATTTTCATTCTTGATTTAGTTTATTTATTTAATTTAATTTGGTTTGAATTATTACATTTTATTTGGTTTAAATTAGTTTAACACTTATTTGCATTAATGTTTTAATTTGAGTTATGTTTAGGTTTATTCAATTATGCTCATTTCATTTGATTGAGTTTATGCTAACCTAAGACACTTAGGTTAATGTTTGAATTCATTCTTATGATTTTGTGAATTTATAAATTTTTTATTCCTTATTTGATTTATATTGACCTTGAGATTTGGAAATTAAATAATTCTCAATCCAAAGGTCTATTGGGTTTGAAATTTTTATGTCAAGTGGGGTTTTTTTTTATTCCTCTCTAAAAGATGTTTCCAAAGAGGGTTTATTCTTAATTTTAAGAAATTTGGTTGATTTATTATGATTTAAATAATTTATGGTTAATTATTTAAAATATTTAATTCAATTAATCACCAAATTAAGTCATTTTATGATATATTAAGTTCCAATGAGTTTCATTAGTGTTTTTAAGTTCATTAGGGTTTATTTAATTGATTTGAAGTTATTTAATTTTGCTGTCCCCATAGTTTGATCTTCATGGGGATCAAATTTCATTCACCAAGTACCAAATCTAGATGCTAAGGAGGTCAGTGGTGGAGCATACCTCAATTCTAGCAATCATCGATGATGGGATTGACTCCAATAGCTTTTCTTTGGTGTGAGGACACTATGGACACAATTTGGTGACTTGCCTCCTTGCAAAATACCTTTGAGACCAACACAAGGACATTTTCCCTAGGAATGAAAATAGGGGAGAAAGATGCACTCTTTCCCTCTTTTCCATGCATGGATGAGAACCATGTTCTTGGCCTTCTATATTGTTGGATTTAAGCCACTGGCGGTGAGATGGTTGGCCAAAAAGTGGATTGAATCCCCCTTGACCTTGTGAGCAAGTTTGGATGAGGGATTAGAAGGGAGGAGGGCATCTCCTCCAGTTTCCTTGCTTGGTCAAGCTTGGATCTTCTTTGGCTCCCTCTTCTTCTTCCTTCATGCTTCTCTGATGGAAGAAGCAAAGTTCTATTTGTCTTGAGGGCTGATCCCCTCATTTTCAGCCCTTGGAACCTCTCTCTTAAGAGGGGGTGAAGGGGCTAAGGTTACTTGGATAAAATCCAAGTAATTTTAATGTTGGAAAGGGGAGGAATCTACCCTTGGTCAAAGATCTCCACTCATTTCATTTTGTTTTATTTTCTTTTGCTTTTGGCATCACTATTAAAGCCTTTAGGTTAATATGTGGATCCCCAAATCAAACTCAATTTGAGTTTGAAGTCAAGTCCAAATTTATTTAGATTAGATTGAAAATTTGAATCCAATCAAAACATTTGGATTCAAAGTTTTTTTGCTTTTGATTCAATTCTTTTAATTTTGAGTTTAATCATCTTTAATTGATGATTGATTAAGTTTTGATTTAATTAATTTTGGATTTCATTTCATTTCAACCCATGTAAGCTTAAATGGGTTAAGCTTGATTCCAATTGGGTTCAAATGATTAATTTGACTCAATTGGATTTGGTTTGAACTCAAATCAAACTTGATCACATGTGAGAGATGATTTGGAGTGATTGATTTCATTTAATTTCAATTGGATTTCAATTTGAACCCATTTGACCCAAAGTGGTCTTAATGGGTAAAGCATGGGTTCCATTTGGGTCAAATGATCAATTTGACCAAATTAGACCAAATGATGGGTTGGATTATGTTTAATTATCATTTCCAAATGATTTTGAGTAATCAAATTGAATAGATTTCAGTTTGATTTGGGTTTGAACCCAATAAGACCAATTTAGGTTCATTTAGATTAAGTGGTCTAACTAACCCAATTAAGGCCTAAATAAATGTAAATATCTTTAAATTCATGATTAATCATGTTTATTTGATTATTTAAAATATTTGAAAAGATTTAATTTGGTCAAATTTTTGTGGGTTGACCTTTGACTTGGTGGGACCCACCTAAGTCAAACCTATGTCAAATGGGTTGACTAGATATGACTTTATTTTTGGTTTGGATTCATTCATTTATTTTAATTTGATTTATTTGGGTTTGATTTGATTTAATCCAAATTTAGAATTTGGGTTGAGTCCACTTAAGCCCATTAGGTTAAATAAAACCTAAGGAAGGTGCAATAATTCACTATATGTAGTGTCCTAAGCACTAAATTAGGAGATTTCTAATTTAAGATTAAATATCCAAATTATTTAGTTCATAAATGATATTAATCTCATCCAAAAATGAGGTCAACTATGGATTTGGCTCAAGGACTGAGGTGGGGGAAAGCTCACTCGCTCCTCAGTCCAGGCCCAAATCCTCTAAGGCCATAAATGAGCAACTCCAAGATATTGGAGGACAAGTCTCAAATTTAAGAAAAATGATTTGTGAGACTAGTTAGCACCAGCAGGAACTGGAGAGAAAATTTGACCATCATATGGATAAGCAATAACAACAGTTTTCATACATGGCTGAGTTTAATAGCTCACACGTTCACATGTTTTAAATTATGGCTTTTATGTGGATCTAGGTCAAGCTTCTTTTCTTGTGACGCCTCATTATCAGAGCTATATGAGCACTCGCCAGAGCTAGAAGAAGAGGAGGATAACGATGACAATGATTTGTTTGTCCCCTTTTCTTTTATTTTGTATTTTCTTCTTTCTTTTGTTTTATGCAGCTTTTGTAATTAATTTTTCATTTTTTATTTTAATAAATATTTTTATTTTCTTTACATATTCATGTATTATTGTGTATGTGTCCTTCTATTTATTATTTAAAAGCTCTAGGATTAAAATAATGAAATTTCCCTAACATAAAATGACATTAGAGATGCAGCGCCTAGGTGCTCCTTGCCTGCATAACATAAGCTTAAAACCCAAGAGTCTAACACCTCATTGCTTAATATGTGGAATTTCAATGCTATTACAAAAGTCATTTCATCCCTTTTACCCAAGAGGTCAGATCCTCGATGCTTAATATGCAGCACTACGACGCTTTTAAGACCATTATTTCTGTCATTCTACTTGAGAGTTTGACATCTCGACATTTAAGAGCAGCGTGGTTATGGACAAGACATAAACTTATAGTTTTCAATTTTAGTAACCCAAGTGCTTAAAAAAATTATGAAATAATTCTAGCACAGTGGCACTTGAGAGATAGTGTCGGGGCATTGCTAGACGACTTTCTTTAATCAACCTAAGAGAATGGCCCTCGGCACTATTTTATTGATGCCTAAAATATAAAATTTTGGTAGTATAACACCTTAACAATGCTAGATTTATACATACATTAGTGCAAAGCACTCTTCTCCCTTGTTCTAGATCTAATATCTATGGAGGGAGAGTTTTATTTCACACCGAAACTAAGTTCAAATGTGGAAAGTATGGCACCTTGGTACTAAATGTATAGCGCTACGATGCTATATAAGAAATAATGGACTGAAAGGCTCTGCATCATGGGCCCTGATGTCGGGTGCCTTGACACTAACAGACTGTGTTTACCTGAGAGCTTGCACCATGATGCCTTATTACTGGCACCTCGACGCTCTAGATAGAGTATTCAAGATTTCTTTCCTTAGAGCTTGGTACATCAGTGCTGAGCATTGATTCCACGGTGCTGAGGGACAGAAATGCATATTTTGAACCAAATTCTTGAAGATTTTAATGGATTTTTATAAATATTTGGTAGCATAACACCTTAGCAATGCTAGATTTTTACATATTTCAGTGCTATGAACTCTTCTCTCTTGTTCTAGATCTAAGATTAATGAAGAGAGGATGTTCTTCTCATGCCGGAACCAAGTTCAATGGTGGAGGCCTTCAACATTCAAGATTGTGACATTTTTAAGCCTTAGGGAGCAATCTTTTTTACTCTAGATCCAAGATTGATAGAGATGCTCTTTTATTTCTCATCGAATCCAAGATCGATCGTGGAAATTTAGTTAATTTTTTCTTAGGAAGAAAATTGTGTAAATAAAGCATTTTTAGAAGTTTTTTTATTATCTAGAATTGATGATACTAAGTCTTGATTTTATTTCTTGCATGAGCAGATCACTCTCATAGTCGAGGGAAGCACATTGTTGAGAGTGTAGATGACCAAGAGAAAAAATAATAAAAGGAGTTAGGGTGAGAGTGAGGGAGGAAGGAAAAAGAAAGAGAGGGGCAGTTTTCCCCATTTTATAGAGATTTCTCCACTACCAGAGTGATTTTTTCCCCATAACCATTCCACCCCTCAGTCCATTTGGGTAGTTATTGCTCATAGGGTAGGAATGATGGTATTCTTGCTTTTAAAATTGTAAGATGTCATTCTAGCACCTCAGCCCAATCATTTCAATGTTGTGACATTGCTTTATTTGATCAGGCAACCATTGGGAGCAGTTTGTGCTTCTAGATGCTATAAGGTGGTTGGCAACTCCTAGGTGATGCGATTGCAGTGCTGTAGCATTATATACTGAGGTGTTTAACTTTCCTTTTTTATTTTCATTATTTTTAGATGCAAACTAGAATGATTTAATTCAATTGAATTTCATTAGTTTTGGGTTTAAAACCCACTATGACCTAATTTGGTCTAAATTGGTTAAGATTAGTCTAATTGAGTCAAATGACCAGATTTGTCAAGTTAATCCCAATAATTGGTTAATTTATGTTTAATAATGACTCTTAAATGGTTTTAGATAATTAATTTGGGTTGATTTCAATTTAATTTGGATTTGAATTCAATAAAGTCCATTTAGGCCCCTTTAGGTCAAATGGTATTATTAACATAATTAAGGTCTTATGTGATTTAAATTCATTTGATTCATGTTTAGAATCTTTAGAATGATTTAGTTTAGTCAAATTATGGTGGGTTGACCTTTGACTTGGTGGGACCACATAAGTCAACCCTTATGTTCAATGGTTGACTTTCATTTAACTTTCATTAGGATTTAACTCCATTCATATTCATGAAATGAGTTTTATGCTTTTGGTTTGATATGATTTGCAATTATTTTGATTTTATGTGAATTTTTTTAGTTTTGAGTGATTTTGAGCCTAAGTAAGGTAGTTGGGTTAGCCATCCCAATCACCTTAGTTTAAGTTTAATTAGATTTAAATTTTCAATTAGAGTATGTTTGTTTAGTTCTAGATTGTGTTTAGATCCACCTAATATAATTAGGTTGAGTCCAACCCTAGGAGAATTAATTAAATCACTAAGCATAGTGATCTAAGTGCTTAAGTCAACAAACTCCAAATATAAAATTAGTTGTCCTAATTCCTGATTTTAGAAATGATGTTAACCTCATTCAAAAATGAAGTCAACAAATGGACCCCCAATATGTGCGTAGACTAACTAGAGTACACTGCACATATTGGTGTTGACCGAACTAGTCAACAAAATCACAAGCATAAGCTTGCAAAAATTTAGATTCGATTTTGAATTTGGATTTATTTTTATTTGAGTTTGATTATGAAAGATAGGCAAAAATATGCCTAAATTTATTTTGATTTATATTGATTTATTCTTAGAAACTTAGATCCATTAAGTTTCAAGAATGACAGGGATGTTGTTAGAAAAGACTCAATGAGGAATCTAATCCTAACATAGTCAGAGGTAATGCCTTCAAGGGACTTATTCTCAGACTGACTATGTAAAATTTAACTAGAGAAAGATACCACTAGGGGATTTACTCTTATCTGAGTACCTATTAGAAAGGGGTCCTTTAAGAAATTGATTCCAACCTAAATAGTTGAGCTAAGGAAGAGGGCCTTTTAACAACTTAATTCCTAATCCTTAAGATTTTGACTAATAGGTAGGGTGTACATGAACTTAATTCCTAACCTATATAGTCTATAGGAATGGGGTCACATGACTTATTTCCAGTTCTTAAATTCTTTTTGTTTTGAGATTGAAAAGAAGTCACAAGGATTTAAATCCTAATATAGTGAAATTCAACTAATAGGAAGGGGCCTTCATTGGCTTAATTCCAACCTAAATAGCTTTAAAAAAGAAAGGTGTCTTAATGACTTAATCCTATCCTTATAAAGATGTTTGCTAAAGGACTTACTCCTATTTCATTAGTTATTGAGAAGGGGCCTTGAATGGCATAATTCTTTCTTAAATAATTACAATGAGGGAAAAGAGCCTTTAAGGACTTAATCCTAAACCTTAAATTTTTGACTAGTCAAAAAGGGGTCTTAATGATTTAATCCTAATTGCATAATTAATTTGATAAGAAAGGGTCTTAGTGACTTAATCTTATCCTTGTCATATGAAGGATGCCTAATAAAGGGCTTACTTTGCTTTGGTTAACTATTGAGATGGGGCCTTTAATGGCTTAATCCAACTTAAATAGTTAAAAGGGAGGAAAGGGGTCTTAATGACTTAATCCTAAATCTTAAATTTTGACTAATAAGAGAGGGGACTTAATGACTTAATCTTAATCTAAATAGTCCAATTCATAGAAAAGGTATCTTGATGACTTAATCTTATCCTATGAATCATAAGAATGGGGCCATGAAAGGTTTGCTCCAAACCTAAGAAATTTATAAGAAGGGTACCACGAATAGGCTTACTCCCAAATTACAAAAATGTAGAAGTTATGCATCAAAGAAAATTTGCAAAAATTTAAAAGTCATCACACAGAATTTAAAATAGAATAATGTTTGAATTTAGATAATTTGCAAAAGATACAATGATTTTATTGATGATAACTTTTGAAATTGAAGTACAATTTATACATAATATTTCTTTAGGTAATGTCCATTTATAGGTGGCATTAGACGTTCACCATTACAAGTAATCAATTAATAAGAGCATCCTTTATAAACTTTTTCTACCGGGAGTGGTCCTTCCTAGGTTGGATTGAATTTACTGCCTAGCTTGCAATGAGCTAAATTTGGCCATTTATGAACCAAGACTAAGTCTGTTACTTGGAAAGTTCTAGGATGGACCAACTTATCATGTGCTTGAACCATACGAGATTGGCACAGTTCAAGATCTTGTTGTGCTTTGAGATGCTTTCCTTTAAGGCTTTCAAGTTCTTATAATTAGAGTTTGTGAGTCTGATATGTTGTAATGTCACTATTAACTGCTATTCTTAGAGAAGGTAATTGCACTTCCAATGGAAGAAAAACTAAGTTCGATAAACCAAAGCATATGGTATAGATTGAATTGGTGTCCTATATGGGGTTTGATAGGCACATAAGGCTTCAATTAACTTTTCATGTCATTGGTGCTTATTTTTACCAGCTATCTTTTTCAAAATCCTCAAAGAGTTTTGTTGAATGCTTCGGCCAATCCATTTATCCTAGGGTCATAGATGGTTGACTATCTCCAATCAATTATATGTCTAGCTACAGAAAGATTCAATTTAGTTGACTTAAATGATGAACCATTATCAGATATGATTCGATGAGGAATGCCAAATTGATATATGATATTTTCCTCAAAGAATTTAAGCACATGATATGCCTTCACTTCATTAAATGGAATCTCTTCAACTCAAAAAAAATGAATAGTTGCAACTAAATGAAATGATGCCCCTTTGATGAAGGAGAATCAATTGGCCTTATGATGTCAGTAACCCAACTCTTAAAAGGGATAAGAGGCAATATTTAGGTGTAGTACATTAGGAGTCTGATGTAAGACTACACCATGTATTTGGCATTGGTGACATTGACGTGCAATTTCAATACAATCATTTAACATTAAAGGCCAATAATATCTAAGTCTTTTTTATTTTCAACTTCATTTTGGGTTCGGCTTGGTGAGCGCCTCACAATCCAGAATATACCTCAGTTATGATCTTATGAGCTTCTTGTTTGTCTAAACAACATTGCCATATTTGATTAAATGAACTATGATATAACACATTATTGATTAGTGTATAAGATAAGGCATGTTTCTTAATTTGATTCGCTAATAAGTAGTCTTCATGGAGCCTTCCATTACTTAAATAGTCAATGAACGGTTGCTTCCAGTCACTATCTTCTTGATCTTTAGCAAAGGTGACTACCCTTTATGTTTCTATTTTTCTATTCATGTAATCTAAATACATAAGGGATAAAACTTATTGATTATGAACTTCTATAGATATAGATTCTTTTTTAGGATATGTGATTTCTTTAACAAGTTTATCCAAGCATCTGCTACAAAATTATCTCTATGAGATATTGTATATAGAGTCACAAATGGAACCTTTTCAAGCAATTTCATTGTGTATTGATAATAACTGAAAATCTTAAGTTATGGAACCATATAAATACCACTCACTTGATTAATAACCAATTAAAAATCCCCAAAGATCTTAATTTTTTTAATTTCCATAATGATTGCTAACTTTAGCTGAGTTATAAGAGCCTCATATTAGCTTCATTATTTGTATAAGGCTTTCACAAATGATAAGAATATTGCATCATTCCTTTGTCTTAAGTTATGAAAATCAATCTAATCCATGCCTTTCTTGGGATAGAAGAATTTAATTCTTTGTTTTTCTTTGATGATGCTATGCCATCAAAATATAATTCATCAATAGTTGGTCTTGGATCTTTATCTGTTTCAAGGTTGATCTTGTTTAATTCATCAACAGTGGATTTTATTTCTTCTTCAAATTCTGGGTGCACACTTTGAATTATGTAATCATCTAGATCACTATCATTTACTATTTCAAAATAAAATTTCTCTAGAAAGTTATAAGGAATCCCAAAAAGTTGATAGGATTCCATATGATTGCTTATCATTAAATAATGTTCCACATTATCTACATGTCTAATGGTACCAAACCCAATGCTAGCTTTGGATTTAAAATTTTTATTTTTAGCACTCCTTAAACTTTCCATGCATTGGGATATATCTTTGGGCCAAGTATTTGAAATCAAACCACGCCTTATAGGATTTCTAACACAATCAGGAAACCAATCAAATGGAAGTTCTATTATTTCATTTGATGATGGATCTTCAAGCTTTGCATCTACTTTTGAGCATTAAGGTCCATGCATAGAATAAAGCTTAAACATTTTTCTCATTTCGTCTGAAAGGTCAGGGGCCACTTTGGCTTCTAATTGTAAAATTTTATTTTGAGAAATCGGAGTTAAAGTCAAAGTGTTCACATATCTTTTCAATCTTTCATAAGTAGATAGCTCAAGTTCATCCTTTAATACTTGAATTTGTTCTTCATTACTATTTGATTCTAATGAAATTTCAAACTTTATTGAGGCATCCTTTTGATTTGAATCTTCATCAGAACTGGATTCCAAATCAATTTGTATTATTAGAGGTTCTTTTTCTTTTTCTTATTTTCTTTTCTTTCTTCTTTTTTATTTGTTATGACATCTTCTTCTTTTTTTCTTTGATACCTCAATAATGCTAAATTTCATAGTATTAGATACTTGACTTTTAAGCATATAATAGGCAACATCTTCATAAAGTTCAATCTCATGGATAGAGAATGGTTGTATGTCACCTTTTATAGTGTATTCTACTCCATCCCTAGTGTACTTAATACACTGGTGGAGCGATGAGGGAATCCATTCTATATTCATATATTCAAGGTCTACCTAAGAGGGCATTAAAGGATATCTCTGAGTTGATAAAGTGAAATTTTGTTTCCATTTTCAACCCTTCTATTTCTAACAATAGAGTGATTGAACCTAAAGCTTCCTCCCTAGTTTCATCAAGCCCCTTTAACAATATTTTATTTGAATTGAGTCTTTGGTGTCAATCTTCAGGAAAGATAATGTTCTATAGTTCATAATATTGACTGAAGTTCCATGATAAACTAGAACTCTTGAAAACCTGATGTTTTCCACCTTGACAAAAATATAAAGAGGTCAATCGTGATCTGTGGTCACAAAAGTAGATCCTCATCAGAAAAGGTGACTCTAGGGATATCCTTGAAGTAGCAAGCCTCATCAAAGGAAGTTGTTGCTAGCTGAGTTAGGCATATTTCTAAATCAAGTAATGCATGTACTAATGATTCCCTCATTTCTTTTGATAGAACAAGGGCATCATATATACTTAGCTTAGTAGGAAGTTTCTAAGATGGGCTAACTATTGTAGTCGACTTTCAGAATAATCGACTCTACTATTGGATCTTGTTGTAAATTTTTTAAATTTTGATCAATAATTTATTTTACTTTATCTTTGGGAGGAGGCAGATGAGTTGGTAAAACCCTCCCATTACTTACATTAACCTCAATGATATCTCTAGGGGTGGTATTAACTTGCCCCTCATCAATAATATCCTTTTCCAAAGATTGGTCAAAATTTAACAACTCTATCTCTATGCTAATAGGGTTGCCTTACAAATCATCCATAGGACTATTAGTATTTAACCTTGATTCACAAAACACATCAGCATGAGAATTTTCTTTTTCATCTTTCTATTTTTCTTTAGTTTCAACATATTTATCAAAAATGATAAGAATATAAGAAATGTCTTTAGAGGCAGACTTTTTATTGATATCTTTAAAATGTGTACATAAAGATAAAGGTGTGTAAGCCTTGGCCTTCCATCCTTATCATATAAAACTCTATCTGATATAATAGATGTCCCTCCTTCACCACTCTTTTCAATCATATGAACATCTAATGATGTGGAATAGGGTCAAGGTGGAACTAAATGTTCTGACTCCGGTGGATCAATCTAGATGATCTTCTTTCCGGTCTTCATCTGATCTTGCATTGAATTTTTAAAATTTTTCATCAAATATATGTTAGAGAAATGGGATAAGGCTACATCCCATTCATTTGAAGGATAAGAACTAGAAGAAATAAAAGAATCACCTGTAATTACTTTAATAGAACCTTGTCCTTGATTTACAAGGTACTCCTTAGGGATTATCACCAACCCTTTCTTAAAGTTTCTTTCAAGTTAGTCCTTGAAAGTGAAGCAGTCTTCAATAGTGTGACCCAACATCTGATGATATGGATACTAGTTCAGGTCATTCACTTTGCTAACTTCCTCTGGTCTTTTTAGATCAGGTAGTTTGAAATCAAACTTCTTTTAAAATTTTTTAAAATTGTCCTCACTACCTCTCTCTTGAAAGAATAAGTCTAGCTCATTCTCTCAATGAAAGGCTAGTGGGAGCCTTCTTATAGGGCTATGATAACTGCTATTATGATGACCTAAAAGATGAATGCCACTCTACCTACACTTGGATGGGGGCCTTTCCCTTGTCTATTGTAAAGACATTTCCTACCTTTCTTTCTAATACATTCCTAAGGTTTGATGGTTCTACAGAAGAGTGCTCTTTCAAGAATGACATCCTAAGGGCTTCTTCTTGTAGGGTAGAGGCTTTATTTAATAATTTTTTGAAAGTCTTAGTAGTAATGCCCTTTAATAGGAGGGCCACTAGACCATGAATATTTATTAGAAGTATTTCTAAGTGTCCCGCTCTTATAATTGCGGCATGCACTTTAAGCAGAGAATCCTCCATCTTAAGATGCAATCAACTAAGGATTCACCTATATTTTATTTTTCAACAACTATATTACCCATGATAATGTGGTGTTAAGTGCTAGTGAACCACTTTACAAACATGTTTTTCAGTTCAGTAAAAGTGTGTACTAAACCATTTAGTATTTCAACATACTAATCAAAGGCAACCCTAGTTAAACTATTGATAATTTGCTTAAACCTCAAGGCATCACTTATCCTATATTGCAACAACTCACCCAAAAATGTGATAAATTCTATTTGGGATTAGCAGTTCCATCACTTTAAAGGAAGGAACTACAAATCCTTTGGGATAGGGTACAAGGTCATATTCTTCAGGGTAAGGTCTACCCTTTGGAATTAATGTCGCACCACAAGATTATGCTAATGCTTCCTTTACTTGTCGCTCCACTAGAGACTTTAGGTCAATTTTAGAAGTTACATCATCAGTTGTTTAATGTTATTCTTGATGATGTTCTTCTAAACCTGACCTCTTCTCATCCTGGGATGGGATTCTTCTAGATGCTCTAAAGAATGAGGATGGGAAGGACTAGGAATCATACTTTGGAGTGATTGCATAATGATAATCATTTCCTTCATCTTTCTCTCCATCCTCAAAATATGGTTATCCTTCTTCTATAATAGAAGGATCAATTGCTGTTGTGTAGGATCAAATATAAGATATTCATGTGTTTTCATATAATCTTTTTTTGATGATCTCGTGTCAACCATGAAGATATGTGATACAGGTAGCCTTGGGTCTTCATGTAGAAAATCATCCTGATCTATGTCAAAGTGATCTTGGACCCTACTTATATTTTATTTTTCTTCATCCTCTCTAACAATAGTCTCTACTTCTTCTTTCATAAGATGAAGTGAAATACCATTGCTATCAAGGATAGCTCCCGATTCTTTTTCTACATCCATGGGTTTCATTTCAAATTTCTTTTTCATGAGTCCCATGAATAGTGGGAACCTCCTCTAAAGTAAGTGGCACCCAAACTAATGTGTCTCTCATATATAACATCTCTATTATAAGGAGTTAAATGAAGTGACTCTATCTCTCTACAAAAAACATGAGATGAGGATGACCCCTCAATTTGAAGCCTAAACACAGATGATGATGGTCTTTTTTCAATAAGCCTAGTAACAAGCACTCTCTAAGGTGGTGCTAGGAAAGGAATATTTGGCTCAGGGGCCAATGGAATTTTTCTAACATAAACTTTTTTAGTTTTTTTCTAGGGAAAACTCTCTCTCCCCCTAAGCTAACAGGTTGCTCCCTATTCTAAGTTAGTGACCTTCTTGAGTAGTGATATTGGTCTGTCATGAGTTGATAAAATTTTCTTCTGGTAGGGAGGGCCACTTTTCCCTTCCTTTTATTCTGGGAAATGGCAAGTCTCCCTAGAATCCTCTCTCTTAAGGCTTTAGTACACTTGATCCTTCAACCCTAAGTAGCTCCTCTTTAGTGTAAGAGGACGACCCATGAGTCTTATGAAGAATTTGGTGAAACCTACCACATGTCTCCCTATTCACCATTCTAAAGTTTTTTTGACTTTCATAAGCTAAAGGGCTAGGTGGAGAACTCTTAATCTGGGACACATCGTCTTCTCCCTAGGCTACAAAAAAAAAAGAGTGGAATCTGCTACCTCCCAAGAGAGGCAAAGTATCAAGAAGGGTATATCCATCCCTTTCCTTAGCCAACTCTATTTCTACCATCAGTTTTTTGCTTTCTTTCTTTTAGTGCTTACCTTCTAAGTTTCTTTCTTGTATTATTTTTTAGACTTTTGGTCAATTGAGGAGGCTCAGAAGTGGACCCTTCTTCAGAGGTACTAGAGATGAAGGAAATTGGTAATGTCTATATTGTAGGCAATTTAATCTTCTTTGGGATAGGACCTTCCTGGACCCTCTCAATGAACTCAATAGTGACTTTCCTACCAGTGACAAGAGTAGTACATGCTACACTAGAGAACTCCAAAATGGGCTTTTTATTCTTAATAGCCACTTCATTGACAAGATCAAGAGTAAGTCCTTTAGCTGTAATGTTCATATTTCCAAATCCAACTCTTAATGACAGAAACATCAACTAATCTACTTCTATCAACAAAGAAACTGATCCCAATTGTGGCAACAAAGTAAGTTTCCCAACCATTTTCTATAAATAGTAGAATTAAATAAATTCTAATTGGCATTTAATTTAATGTAATATAATCAAAAGAAAAGCTTTTGTTCTATTAAAAAAACCTAGCCATTTCATGATGGCTAAAATTTTTAAAATATTTTATTATTTCTTTGAAAGTGTAGAATTATAGATCCATCTCATTTAATTTTAACAAACAAGAAAGTTTTATAACCTACTTTATGGATATTGGGTATGCTCTATGAAGCATGAAATGAAGAGATACCAAATGGTAAGAAAGGCAATCTTAACCAGTGAAAACAAAAGTACATTATTGATATATGGAAATATAAGCCCATTCTAAAGATCTAGAGATGAACTAATCCATAGTGGAGTCACTGGAAAATATCTCTATGGTGAAAAATTATGGCACCACATAGACTTTAGAAATTTTTTATTTAGTTATTCAAATTCATCATTAAAAAAATAAATATATTATCTTAGAAGATAAACATGTTATTCTATAATGGATTAGATTATTTAAATAAGGACTCTCAAGGTTAATGGGTCATTATAATGTTTTAGAGATTCTTCTCTTAAACTATATGAAAAAGTAGGGTAAAGTTTATTTTATACTATCATAGTTTCCTATAAGGGTAAGCCCTTATAATTAATTACATCTTAGGAATGAGGATCTCTTTCTAAGAATACTCTCGATTAAAGAAATAAACTCTTATTTCTATGGATTTTAAATTTGGTTCCAAAGCATGGTTAAAATAGAATTTCAAAAGGGAACACTTCAAAGAGGGAAGAATTCTTTTCATGGCCAATTAGGATAATGTAGGAAATGCCTATACAAACTTGGATGCCTAGTAGGCATTTCAACTATCCTAATATTGGGCTTTATATTTTAGTAAAATTTATAAAAATTCAAATTAATATTTTATTAGAAATCTAGGACAAAGATTTTAGCAATACAAGACTAAAAAAATGTTTAGTGTTGAAAACTTATTCCTAGAGGGATGCTTTAGAGCCTATGTTTATAAGTGCTTTTGACACAAGTTAGAGGCTCAACCTAGTATAAATTTTGGGAATTATTAATTATTTCTATTAATTCAGGAAAGGAATCTATCTCTGACTCTTCTAGACTTATCACTTGCCTAGAAGGGCTGCTGGCTAACACCACCTAAGTGAACTTTTAAATCCTTGATGTGAGTCTTATGTTTGCAAGATAGCTGGGTTGTTATATTTTAGGAAAGAATGTAGGAACCTAAACTCACTCCCTAATCCCTAGGATCATGTTAGGTATATTATGCACTTAACTAATACAATGATTTTTAGCTTTTAATTATTTTGACTCATAATTCATTTAAAGCCTCTAGGGTATGTAATTTATGCCAATAATGAGATGAAGTTAAAAAGGATCGTGGGCTAAATCAAAATAAGAAGACACACTTCCCTAAGAAAGTGGTCATCCTCAATGGTCAGATGCTCCTTATGTGCAATAGGTGAAGTGCCTAATTCAAGGATTTTGAATAATATGCTAGTATGGTTTGCAAAACCTAATTGTTTTAAGTTACACCTGAGACTTTAATTTATGTGTGAAATTTTGAATTTCTTTAATTTTGTTTTACTCATTTAGATTTAAGTTGGATAGAAAATTTAATTTTCTTAAGAGCCTAACATTGGGGCATCCATCACAAAAAATATAACACAAAAAACTTAGAAAATAGGAAATTTTTATTGTGCACCCAAAATAAATCACATCAAATTTCATTAATAAGAATAAACTAGTGTGGTCAGGTACCGCTATACACCCCAAAAGGAAGAGAAAATTGGGTAGCCGAGCTCTGCCCCTATACAGGCTGACATAGAACAAAATGTCTAGATCTATGGGTCTTTCTCTAAGATTGTCTCGTTCTTTAGGGACGTCTAAGGCTTTATAGGGGACCATCAGCAATTAGGGTTAGCTCATGCTATTCTTAGTCTCCATAGATCCTAACTTAATTCTAAGCTCAAATTACATTTAAAATTCTAAAATGAATTCCTAAACTCTATAAAATATATATTAGGAAATACAAAAAGCATTCTAATAGTTATATTTGTAAATATACGCGCTTAGAATTAGTTGCATACCATGCCCACCTATTTTATTGGGCTATGCTTAGGAAGTTAAGCATACGTGTAAACAAACAACATTTTTATATTTTATTATTATTATGGTAGTCTCTTTTAACATTGCCCCTTGCTAAAAATAATGTTAGACCAAAAAAATGTCCTAACATCAAGACTAGCGAGTAAACAATCCTAGCCATCCAATCTAAAATAATACACCATAAAATAATAAAAATATTTTACATCACACCACAAACCATCACAAATTGACCTAACCTAAGTCTAGGGTTGGTGACCTAATAATCTCGTGTATGAAGGAGGGTTTGTGTGGTAAGAATTTGCTAGTCATTTTAAGTTCAAGTTTCAATTTAAATATTCAAGGTTTAGTTTAATTTTATTTTTTTTAATTTTTACTTTTCATAATTTTGCTTCATAGGTATGTGTCATTGTTAAACCTAAGGTTCGAGGTATCAAAACCGCCATCGAAATAGTAGCCTTGTTACTCAGGTGTCCATACTATATACCATATGCTTACTAATTATAAAAAATTTTGATTTCATTCTTTTGATTTCTTTTTTTTTTTAAATTTATTTAATTAAAAATTGGTAATTTAGTATATTTAGAATTTCATTTCCTATTTTAATTTGATTTTATGTTTATGTTTTCAAGATTGAAGAATAAAATAAATTTATTTTTGGGTGGAACCCATCCTATTCAACATACCAAAACTTAATAGAATAAAGTCTTCATCCTAAAGTAAGGATTCATTCAAGGGTCAAGCTAAAAATTTAGGTACATTTAAATTTATTTTATGTTTGATTTGATTTGATTAATATTTTACTTTTCTTTGAAAATTTGATTAAGGTTCATTCTTCTTTTCATTTCTTTTAATTTGATAAAATGTTTCTTATTTTGGGTTTATAATTAATTTATTTATAGTCTTTAATTGAGATTTATTATGTTTCTTTAAATATTAATTAGAAATTTAATGTTCATACTATTATGAATTTAGTTTGATTTAGTTTTTATTTTAAGTTTAATTTTAATTTATTTTTATTTGATGCTATCTAGTTTATGTTTTATAGCTTTACTTTATGTTTAATCCTTTTGATTTGGTTCATCATTCATTTGATTTAATTAATTTAGATTGATCTTGCATTTATTACAATAATATTTATGTTTATGTTTATTTTATTAATATTTATTGGTTTAAATGAATTTAATTAACTTAATTTAAGTTGATATCTTAGTTCAAACTTTGTTTATTTTATTTTCTTTATTATATTTATTTATATTATTATTATTATGGATTTGAACAAGTTAATTTGATTTATTTCTCTTTTATGTTGTTGTATATTGTAATTCACTTTATTCATGTTTAATTTCTATTTTTCGATTTAATTAATTATTTTTTATTTATATCTTTCAATTATTTGATTTTTGTTTGATTTCATTTATTCATGTTATGGGTTTAGTTGCAAGTTATGATTTCATTCATTCATTTATGTTTATTTTGTTATATTGATTCAATTGATCTTTGACAATTTTAATTTCATCATTTTAAAAATACATTTTCTTATATGTTCTAAATTATTGTTTTAAAATTAAACTTAATGAAATATTAGATTTCATGTTAAATTTTAGTTTAGTTCATTGTGATGAAGTTTTGTTTACTAATCATGATTGAAGAAACCTAATAAATTAATTGACTTTGGGTATCAAACTTAAATCTAGGCCATTTCAGACTATTGGATTATTTAGATTTAATTAATTTATTCTATTACTTTTATTTTCATTTGGAATTATGTTATTCAATAATCTAATTGAGTTTAAGAGATTTCCCTTTTTTTAGATTTCATACTTGATTGTTAAGTTCAGAGATTAAATAATATTTAAATTTCAATTTATTAATTGAAATATCATAAATTTAATGATCTAGAGTTTAAGATTAAATTCTATATTTTAGTTTTGAGCCCTTAAGAACATTATTAATTTAGTTCTTTAACTTCAGAGACTTAGAAAATTTTTCTTTAGTTTTTTGATGTTAATGACAGTGATTAAAGTGATTTTATGAATTTCTATATTTTTATAATTTTTTGATTCAAAATTTTTATTTAAAATAACCTAAAGATTATAAATTTGATAACTTCAAATCTAGAGATCATTTAGCTCTAAATATTTTTGGCAAGTGGTGTTCCTTGTCAATTTGAATTATCTAAATTTTTTACTTTAATTAAATGTATAATTTGAGATAAATTAAGGCTTTAATTATTTCACTAAAACTCAAATTAAGCCTAAATTAGGCAAAATTAGTGAGGAGTTTTAATTTACCTATATTCATCTTTAGAAGATGTATCCATTGAGGGTTTATTTGAAAATTTTGGATCGTTGGTTGATTTATGGAAAAAACAATATAATTGATCTGGTGAACACAAGGGTGTCACATCCAGGATATATTCCCAGTGATCCGCTACTGGAAGGTCGATCGATTTGGATACATAAAGAATCTCAAGTCATCAACGACAAGACAACTTAATATGAGCTAGCCCCACCAGATGATAATGGAATTGAATCTCCTATCATCAATTGGAAATGCCAATCTGAAAGAATCAACCAATCGATGATGAGGTAGATAATCAATTCTTTTGGAAAGATGATGATTTCCCAATTGGTGAAGAGTAACTAATTCTAGACTTCCAAAATGATGAGGATATGGATTGCATGGAAGTTGAATTATTTGTATGGTCAATACACATTTATGGAAATAGAAATGTGGTGCTACTCGAACAATCAAATGAGGAAGAACATCAAGAGAACCTAAGCCATCAACAACATGGAGATGAAGCTCAAGTAGAACTTGAAGTGACTAAAGAGCTAATTGATGTTGTAATAAGGTTACAATGATAAATAGGTTTTGAATTCCAAAGAAGTGACCAAGAAATTAGTTAACCCAATAATCATCTCAATGAAATGAGTGGGCTAATGAAAGAGCTGTTTGGTCAACTTAACCTTATAACAACTGCAACGCAGTAAGTACCTCTAAGAAATCCTTCATAGATAGTCAACCCAACAGTTGAAAATGGGTCATATAAAATGCTACACCTAACTTTCCAACAGCTTCAATGCAAAGGCAAGAAGCCCTAGGAGATGCTACCCTAAATGCCCATCAAGAGGCTAATGTTATCACCAAAATCTCAAGTAGAAGATCACATCAACCAGATTGTCAAAGCAGTTATTGCTTCAGAAGCCACTGAACAATTAGTTGGAAAAGGCTAACCATACTTGGCCAAATACAATCAAGTATAGTATCCTAAAGGGTACATTCATAGAAAATCCATGACAACATCTAGCTTAGTTTAAAGTCATGGAAATACTAAACAGAATGATGCCTTACCGCTACGATAATTTATTAGCAATCTTGCCAATATAACTTTTGAATGGTATGTTGAGTTGCTTAGCGACTCAATAAAATCATCACCGAGCTAGAAACACTCTTCATCGAAAGATTTGTAGGTGCAACCAAGAAGGTAACAATAGTAGATCTCATCTTAAAAAAAAAGGAAAGATGAGAGTGTTACTAAGTACATCACAAGATGGAGAAATATAAGTATGAAATGTGATCAGCAACTCATAGAAAAGCATGGAGTAAAACTCATCATGGTGAATATCAATGATCAGATGGCTCCATATCTAGCCATGGCTACAATTAATACGTTCCAAGAATTATTGAATTGTGTAGCTAAGTTTGAAAGGCTACCCAAATAAATATAAATTAGTGCCAATTATAATAATAATCCCTTCGAAAAAGAAAAATAACCAAAATTACATGATGTGAAGAAGAATGATGTGAATTCAACATTTCACATTCATGGTTGACAAAAAGGAAAATGGAGGTGCGACAACCTCACGACCAACGACAACCTCATGACTGATAGCAAAGCCAACAGAGGATAAGGAAAAGGGGTCAACCTTCCAAGAAAAGATGTCTAAGTAGTACTCATTAAAAAGAGAATGTACTGCTAAGATCTTTAAACACGCCCTGAAACTAGGATTACAATTTCCAGAGCCATGATGGCTAGACCAAGTAGACAAAGTTGATGATCGCAACTGTTGTCCATTTGATAGGCTCATAAGTCATCTAATTGAAGATTATTTTACCTTAAAAGATTGGGTAGAAAATAGTCATCAAAATGGGGAACTTACCTTGTCAAACACTATACTAGTACATCCTAAACAGAAAAAGGTAAAGGTTATTACAACACGACCAATCTAGAATGCAAAAGATAAAATGCTGAGCCAACTAGAACTCAGAATATAAATAATGATAAGGACAATGGCCCACAAATACAAGAAGAAGAGAAGGTCATTGGGAGACATTCATCTCAAAAAGGACTAAAAGGATGATTAACATTCTTGTAGCTATAAAAGGCATCCGATGTAAGAATTCCATAGAGCCTGAAATAGACCCAAAAAGATTCTTCATCAACAAGGGGTGATTTTTATTTAATATGAGGAAGCAAATAAAAATTAATCAGTATCCTTTATCAACCACAAATCAAAGAAAAAGAGATAATCTAAAATACCAAATCCAAAACATAACAAATAAATGACACTTTAGAGGAGTATGAGCAACCACCTCGAAGGCTAGTTAAACTCAGAGAATACATAGACCATTTACAGCTTGATAAAAAAAATCCTGAAGAAGAGGTTCCAATAAAAATATGTTATGTCATAAATGTGATTGCAACTTCAACTTAATATGAGGAAGAACTATGCTTTGGCAAAGAAATCTCAGTAAATGGAAGGTTAAGTCACACTCAAAGAAATTATGTTCTAGACTGGGTAGTAATTAGGAGAGTATTGAAAATTTTGAAAGCTCTAAAGAAACACAAAATTTAGAGACTTCTTCTAATAATGGAGATCAAATGGAAGAAGAAACTCAAGTATAGTTAAGGAGTGGAAAACGAATCTCTCCACTTTCACAATAGAAAGTTAGTGATAAAGATAAAGAAATTCACATTAATGAAAATGCCTTACCCTCATCACCAACTAAACCTCAAAAGTCTACCAAAATAGAAGTAGGCCATAATGTTCTATCACATTTATGAAATCTCCTTGATTTATTAAGTATCTATGATGCTCTCATGTTGTCTAAAGATATATCTAAAACATTAATCAAAGCCTTTTAAAATCTAGAACAATATGAAGCACTCTTCACTAAAGAAAAGATGAAAGGTCTTAACCCCTAAGAAATCAACAACAATTACATTCAGTAAGGATGGCATACTATTAAGGATTATCAAACATAATTGGCCCCATTATGTAACAGATAAAAGCAACTCTATCAGTATAAAAAAGATATTTATTGATCCAAGCACTTCGATCAATCTCTTAACAGCTAAAACACTTCAAGCACTAGCATTGGATGCTCATTATCTAGATAAGTATAGTATTACTATAAGGATTCAATGAATAATGATAATAAACCTTAGAGTCTCTTATTCTACTTATATGCTTTAGAAAACTATGGACATAAGCTAAATTCCAAGTGATCAAAGCCCAAGTTACTTACAAAGCTCTCCTTGTTAGGTTGTGGATTCATGAATATGGCATAGTACCTTCAACTCTCCATTAATGAATAAAGTATATTCAAAATAGTGAAGATCATCAAATTGATAGAGACATGAATCCATTCTTGATACATTATCCATGATGATGCCAAGTACTTCATGCCTAAGAAAGTAGAGGAAGTTAATTCTCAAAACTAGTGACTCCAATTATCAAACTAATGCTAAAAGGTGATAATTCAAAGGGCAAAAGTACTAAGGAATTAAAGCAACCCAAGGTAATTCTCTACCTTAGTAGTGATATTGAGGATGAAGAAGAAGAGTTAGTACTTTATCAATCCAAGAAAGCCTCAACTAACTAAAAGAAAGAAGAAGCTACTACCAATAAAGTGACAAAGAAATTAAAAGAAATGCATGTTTCTCTGATAAGGGTACCCAAATCCCAAAATTTTAATAAAACTATTAAAATAACTATAGTGCCAAAGGCACATATAAAAGTCTTAATAGCTTCAATAAATGAGAAAATATAATAGTTGAAAACTTTCTATGTCCCTCCTTAAAGATTCCATAGGATATGAGAAGTTCACCACATGGGGATTAAAATATATTGCTTTGGAATCTTCTTCAATGAGCTCATGCTATGCCATATCCTATAAAGAAAATATTTCTATATAAACTACTAATGAATGAAAGAATGTTTCACATGAAAATAAACTTGAAGAGGAACTAATAATTGACCTCAAATAGGCCCCAAAGAAATTCAAAGAAGGCAATCAAGCCACCATTAATGAACTTCAAAAAATCAACCTAGGTACTGAAGATGAACCTAGGCTGACCTTTGTTTGTGCTAACCTCACATTAAAATGATTTGACAAATTAAAAGCACTACTTGAATACAATGATTTCTTTACATGGAACTATAGCAAAATGCTAGGTCTATCACCATACGTAATTGTATACAAGCTTGTCATTAAACCCAATGTATAGCCTATAAAGCAAGCATCAAAGTGAATGCGATTAGAAATTGAAGAGCAAGTGAATGCTGAAATAAAAAAGTTCATCAAAGTAGAATTTATCAGGGAAGAGAAGTATGCTAGCTAGATTGCCAACATTATCTCAGTAAGAAAAAAGAATGGACAAATTTGTGTCTTTATTGACTTTAGGGACTTAAATAAAGCATGACCAAAACATGACTTCCCCCTACCCAAAGCAAAATTCATGGTAGATAACACATCAAATTATGATATATTTTTCTTCGTGAATGATTTACTGGGCTATTACCAAATTAAAATGGCTTTAGAAGATGAAAGCATACAACTTTTTGCACACTAATCGATAATATTGCTACAAAGTGATGCCATTTAGTTTGAAAAATGTTGGCATTACACACCAAAGGGCAATGTCCTGCATCTTTGATGATCTCATACATAGATATATGGAATTTTATGTCGATAATTTATTTGTTTAGAGCAAGAATCAAAGTGAGCACATAAGTGACTTAAATGTTATATTCTATAAAATTCAAAGTTTCAACTAAAAGATGAACCCATTGAAATGTGATTTTGGTGTGACTTCAAGAAATTCTTGTGCTTTATTAGGCACCATTGAGGGATTAAAATTGATCCCTTTACAATAAAAGCAATAATAGAATTGCCATCACCTAAGACCTTGAAGCAACTGCGTTCACTTCAAGGTAAATTGGCTTATATTAGAGGATTCATTTCTAATCTTTTGGGTAGATATCAACCTTTCACCCGATTAATAAAAAAGGACACACCTTTTATATGGGATGATGCTTATCAAAAAATATTTGGCAACATATAATAATATTTGTTATATCCCCAAATTTTGACGACAGTCTTACAAGAGTCATTAGGAGCTTTTTTAGCTCAAAATAATGAAGAAGGGAAGGAAAATGCCCTATATTAATAAGCCAATGTCTAATAGGAGCCAAAATAAGATATTCTTCAATTAAGAAGTAATATCTAGTATTGATATTCACTACTCAAAACTACGACATTATATGCTATCACATAAAATGATGTTGATATTTAAAGTCGATCATCTTAAATTCATAATGATTAGACATACTATAACTAGTCTCTTAGCTAAATGGGCAGTCCTATTACTTCAATTTGATATAATATATGTCTCACATAAGGCTATAAACCTCTAAATGACTTCTTAGCTACTCACCTTTACCAACAAACTCTCCACTCAATAATAAATTACCTAATAAGCAAATCGTCAAAGTGGAAGAATCTCAACAATTGTAAGAATAAAAGCTTTACTTTGATGGGGCTTGATCAATAAAGCCAGCTAAACTGCCTGATTTTACTACTGTACATGTCGAAGTTGGCTTAATATTTGTGACCCCACAATATGGTATTGTCTAATATTTATATAGTCTAACAAAACCTTGAACTAACAACGAGATTGAATATGAAGCATTAATTGCATGTCTAGAGCTAGCAATTAACATGAAAAATTAAGAAGCTTCATATTTACAGAGATTCTTAACTCTAAAATCTGACAAATAATTGGGATTTTCAAATTAACAAGCTTGAATTGGCGCTTTATCATAATCATATCTTAGAGCTTTTGAAACAAATCCCTAAAGTAACAATTAGAAGGGTGTCACATTAGGATAATGGTAAAGCTAATGCATTAGCTAAATTGGCTAAAAAATTGATTGACCTTTAGAGAGAGCCAATTATAATAATAGTCTAAGACTAGCATTAGCACTGACCTTCTTGCAAGCCCTTAATGCTAAATTGAGAGATTTCAATGATAATAGAAGAAGATGATTGCGAGAACCATTCATCACCTACAGTAAAGGTGGTGGATTTCCAAAGGATAAATCAAAGGCTTATCAAATTTCAAAAAAAAGTTATATAAATGCTCATTCGACCAAATATGGCTGTGATGTCTAGGATCAGATGAAGAAAAAATGGTGATGACTAAAGTCCATGAAGGGTTATGTGGTGCACACTAATTTGGTCCTAAAATAAAAATAAAAATCAAATAAATGAAAACCTATTTGCCCAATATGGTTCAAGACTCCATTGAATATGCTAAAATATGTCATCAATGTCAAATATATGCAAGCACATTGCATCAACACACATTGCATCAACCACCTAATCACTTACATACAACAAGTGGCATCTTGACTATTTGAAAGTTGGGGAACCAATATAATTGGTCAAATAGATCCTCCATCATCTAGAAGATATCGTTTCATTTTGGTTGCCACTGATTACTTCTTTAAATGGGCAGAAACAGTTCCATTGAAAGAAGTTAAAGCAAACAACATGGTAAAATTTTTTCAAGACCATATCATCTATCAATATGAAGTAGCTTGAAAAATTATATCATATAATAGCACTACCTTTAAGAATACCAAAGTCTGTCATTTTAGTGAGAAATATAAGATAGATTGGCTATATTCTTCAATATACAATTTAAAAGCAAGTGGTCTCGTAGAAGCATTCAACAAGATATTGATTAAACTTATCAAAACAATTATCTCTAAGAATAGAAAGGAATGACATGATAAATTAATAGAAGCCTTATGGTTATACTGTACCATAAATAAAATTGCTACACAAAAAACACCATACTCTTTAGTCTTCAGAGTAGAAGCAATACTTTCTCTTGAAGTAAAACTACATTCACTCCGTATAGTAGTTCAAAATGAACATATAATAGAGTAAACATCTGAAAACATCTCAAAGAGCTTGAGGCCCTAGATGAAACTTGATTATAGGCCCAAAAAAATTTGGAAATATGTAGAACAACGATGACCTATGCTAATGACTGCATGGTTAACACATGAAACTTTGAAACAGTTGAACTAGTACTGGTATGTAGAAGGCCTATCATTCCACATCAACGAACTAGTCAAAAGTTTGACCTAAATTAAGAAGGGTCATATATCATTGAAAAAGTATACAAAGGGGGAGCTTATCAGCTCATTGATGCAAAAGGGTTAAAACCTATGCCCTTTATAAAGAAATAATATCTCAAGAGATATTTTTCATAGCTAGTAAAGATGTTATGTTTTATAAATACGAGTCAAAAATTAACTCTAAATCGATCAAATGAGGAAATACTCTTCACTTAAGTATGAGAAAAATGTACTCATCTCAAAAGGAAAACTTCTCTATCAACACGGGGCAATTTTATAAGCTTTATAATACAAGAAAAATTCTCTATCAAAGAGAAACTCTCCTCAATCAAAAGCTATACTTAATCAAGATCCATCATGCCCAAAGGAGCCAGATTAGATCCACCATTCCCAAAAGGGTGGGATCTAGATATAAATTAGGATCCATCATGCCCAAAGGGGCTCAATCACATCCATCATTGCCAAAATGGCTAGATCTAAATTTAAATCAAAGATCCACCATGCCCAAAGTGTCCAGATCTAAATTTAAATCAATAACCATCATGCCCAAAGGGTCAAATTAGATCTATTATGCCTAAAGGACCAGATCTAATTTTAAATCAAGATCCATCATGCTCAAAGGGGCCAGATCAAATCCATCATGCCTAAGAGGGCTAAATCTAAATTTAAATCAAAATTCATCATGCCTAAGTAGGGCAAATCAGATCCGTCATACTACATCATGAGGCAGAAGATTGGGTCCCAAAGTCAATATTTGACACACCCTTTTCAACTGTTAGTGGCTATGTATACTAGGCTTTCCATCACCTACAGCTGCATGGTGACATCCTCAGGAGAGCTAGCATATATTACATAGTTTATGCATCACTTTTTGATTATAGTTACCTTCCATTTACTTAGATTCAGAGCATAAAATAACATTGTGATAAGATCACCAATACTTGCTGGATTGGTCCACATGAGATGACAATCACCTTCACCGACATACAGGATATAGGAAGTATCCATATTATAGAAATTCCCTATGAGGAATGCGTACCTCTAGATCATAGCTCTTTCAACATCAACCAGCTGGCCAATGTAGGAGAGGTAGTCATGTATATTCTTCAGGTCTCCATTATCTTTAGCTCACTATTAGCAACTATTCAGAGAGCGGAGATCAAATCGTAGGCTATGGGGCATAGTTACTCTAGACACATGGTATGAGAGTTTCCTTAATTCAACAGTATGTTCCTCATTTCGCATGATTAGATGATCTATTTGACATGGGATTTCATTCATCTGAAAAGTCAATTAGTGCTAGATTTGAGCTGAAAGGATGAGTCAGTTTTTAGCGAATCCTAGTATAGGAAATTAATAAGGAGCTATATGTAGTGGCTTTCATTGCCACTTAGTTGTGTTATTTAACATTTCTAGGTTACAATAGACTTTTCTATCCTTCCACTCTATTGATGACCAACTTGCTTACACCAACATAATTAGCCTACCTATACTATAGATTAAGTAGAGTGAGCGTGATGACTGACTCATGGCACTATGATATAGATGCTCTTTGGCTACTTACAAGTATGGATTCATGCACATATATTAAGAGCTTTTAGTTGTTCAGAGATGCCATTCTATTTCATAGAGAAACATTTTCCTATGATCATGCAATTGAGTAGGGCTATAGTCAACAATGACAGGGCTTAGATTTGGACTTTTATGTTTTCTCCATTATGCATGATAGATCACTTTTAGATCATTCATAGATTATCCTTTCATAGTCTGCCTATTCAGAGCTTCATATAGAGACTCATAGATTCTCTCATTGATAGAGGGACACCCTTACTATCATCAAGGGCATGATACAGATGCATAGTAAAATACCTCATTAGGCTGATACCTGCTTAGCTTTGTTACAAGTGTCATGAGTCTGTAATATTAGAGGGATATAAGCCCAATAGGGTGGCTAGGTATTATGGCTTCACTCAGGCTACACCCCTATATGGATTACCACAGATATTAGATATAGCAGATACTCATTCCCTAAGGATGCTGCTACTATCTATTCATTTAGCAGTAGCTTCTACAACATAGACATTATTACTTCACCTAAGGAGTAGTTTGGGTTTCTTTGTAGCTTCACATGAGACCTACGCAAGAGTTAGATTTATTATGGATCCACCAAACATACTCTTCCTTCTTGTAGCTAAACTTTAGTATATATAGTCATGGGTTGGGGAGAGCTAGACTAGTATGATATTTAGATTCTCCCCAACACATGACTCATACTCCTAAGAGATCATCAAATGAGTAGGGCAGTAGTAGGAAGCAATGACGAAAGGCTTCATCAACTTAGGTGAGATATGGTATAGATATTAATAGTCTCATGACAGCTGGTCATGATATGAGAGTAGCAGGGATAGATGATCGTACTTATATTCTCATCCTTCTAGTAGTAGTTGAGCCACTAGTATGATAGATAAACAGTGATGTCACATTGGTATTATTGACATACACTAGTGCTGCTTCTCTAGCTTCTACTCACCCTGTCAACAACAACCATATGCATATTGAAGAAGACCCACATATAGAGGAACCTGATACTCTGATGACTAGCCATGAGTTGCTCTTATTAGATTCGACTTGGGTGATAGTGAATGCCACTAAGGATGATTCCTTAGATATTGATTCCTATGTAGAGAGTCATCCTATTCCTAGTTCAAGTTTTATAACTCAAAGGCAGTTATCTAGTTTGGAGATCTGATGCTTCATCTCTAGGATACGCCCTAAGGACTCAGATCCACTACATTATGGCTCTTCAAAGAGCTTATGTCATATAGTGATGACATTATGTCACCTACTTCTTAGTGTTGATCTGGAAGTTTTGCCTGAACTTTCTAGCTACTACGGGGAGGGTTAACTCTTTATTAGGTTGTGCTGCCACCTTGAGTCTTGAACTAAGATAGCTACAACTTTGGGAATCCTTGTGCAGAGATATTGAGTTTGGGATATTCTCATTACATAGTATTTATCCGGAGATCTTACCAGATATAATCACTATTGCAAAAATCTCACTCAACACTACTTCACATGAAGTCTCTCTAGTATTCCAAGACCTCATGTATAGTTTTAGATCCTTGATATCTTACTAGAGAGAGCTATCTACAACACAGATTGAGCTCCTTGACATATTTACTGAATTGAGAGAATTATAGATGAGGAAATAGTATCTATTAGAAAGGAGATCTATGGTCAGATAGGCCATCATAACTATAGAAGAGGACTGCTCATAGATAGATGCTCAGGTGATCAAACATGAGCATATTATTTTCTCATTAGTCCATAACCATGAAACTACTCTTTAGAATCTCCATAAAGATCAAGACTGGCAGTCCACTATGGCTTATAGAGCTCATATAACCTCTATATGTATTTGAGAAATTCAGGCTAATCATTTGTGGCTATAACCTTATTTGTGCCATTATTTTATATGATAAATAAAAGTGATTAGAGATTTCCAAAAAACTATATTTTCTCTCTTCTCATTATATTATTACATATAATGATAAATAATAAATAAGAAAAGCAATGAATGCATAATGATCAATCAATATGACACATTTATTGGGGCCAATTTTCTTACATATAAAAATGAAATAAATTGAAATTCCAATCACATTACAAAGAAGCTGACGGACCTACAAATTTCAAGTGAAGGCCCATGATGAATTTTAAAATAAAAAATTTTTCCCACCCTAGCGGTAATAACTGCTTAGGGGAATGGAGGGAATGGTTATTGAGAAAAAAAACCTGACCAAATAGAAAGAAAATCACTTATAAAATGAGGAGAATTTCCCCTCTCTCCCTTCTTTCCTATTCCTTAACTCTCAATCTAACCCATCTGCACCGTTCTTGTTCTTAGTTGTCTCCACTTTCAATAGCATGCTGTCCACTGTTACAAGCTTGATCTCCTCATTCAAGAGACAATATCGAGGTTCACTCATATCGATTCCAAGTCAAAAACTTCTATAAATGCTTTATTTGTATAAATTCCTTTTAAAAAAGTAAGTTTAAAAAGATTTCCACTATTGATCTTAGATCTTGTGGAAAATAAAGAGTCTATCTCCATCAATCTTGGATCCAGAGTAAAAAAGCCCAGACCCAAAATTTTAGAATCTTGAAATTTGAAGACCTCTGCCATTGAATTTGATTCTAGTGTGAGAAGAAAAACCCTTCCTCCAATGATATTGGAACTAGCATAAGGTAGAAGAGTGTATTTGCACTAAATAAATAAAAATCTAGTACTGCTAAGGTATTATTCTATCAAATTTTCATAAAATATTGTCAAATTTTATAAGAATATGATTCAGAAATGGAATTCCTGCTCCATGGTGCCTCAACGCCAAGACAATGTACTCTCCAAAATAAAATCCTTGGCACTACTTGCCATAGCACCACGCGCAGACATATGGTGCCATGACACTAAGCTCTCAAGTTTAGGTATAATTCTTACAGCATAGTGGCACTATAATTCAATGTCACAATGCTAAGCTTTCAGGTTCCAAATCTTTAAACTAGTGTGGAAGCTCTATTTTGCAATGCTGGGGCACTACATCTTCTACCATCGAACTTGGTTCTTGTGTGAAATATAATCTTCCCTTCATTCATCTTGGGTCCAAAATAAGGGAGAAGGGTACTAATGTATTGTATAAGTAAAAATCTAGCATTGTTAAGACGTTATGTTGCCAAAATTTCAAATTTCTCCAAAAATTATTAAATTTAGGCACTGATAAAATAATTCTTAGGCGTTGAGTGTCTAGCATCGGGGCACTGAGCCCTCAAGATTTATTGGAAAAGTATTATCATAATACTGTGGAAATATACCTTAAGCATCATAGTGCTGCATTAATTTCATAATTTTGGACACTTGGAATACTAGCCTCACTAAATTTTAAGTCTATGTCTTGTCTACCAAGCACCATTGTATCGCATATAGAGCACCACAGCACTAACCTTTCATGTAAAATGATAAGAAATTTCAATCTTAAAATTGTCACAACACCGTATATCAATGCTGGAGAACTGACCTTTTGGATAAAATGGCAAGAAATTTCTATTTTAAGAGCACCGCAATGACGCATATTGAAGACCACAGTGCTGACCTTTCGGGTAAAATGACAAGAAATTTCTATCTTTAGAGCACTGTAATACTAGACTCTTGGGTAAGATGATAAAATATTTCTATCTTAGGAGCATCACAACATCACATATAGAGTGCAACAACATTAGACTCTCAGGTTTTAAATTTTTGTCCTGCAAGCTAGAAGCGCCTAGGCATTGTATTCTAAGCGCCAAGGCACTACTACTATGATATCATTTCAAGTTAGAAAAGTTCATTTATTTTAAATCCTTGATCTTTCAAATGACAAATAGAAGGAAATATACATTGAAATACATAAATATGAAACAAAACTATATTTTTAAAAAATGAAAATGATTACATAAGTTGTACAATATATATATATATATATATATATATATATATATATATATATATATATATATATATATATATATATATATATATATATATATATATATATATATATGAAAGTCGAAAAGTCAGATTTCTTTTCCAAGGCCTCTTGCTTATGGCTACTCTCACTAACCCTTTTTCTTAAATCTGAAGCTTCTCTAATTTCTTGGAGTTGCTAATTTAAGGTTTTGGAAGATTGAGATCGAGGTTGTGGGACATGTGGAGCACATGAGCTTTCCTCTACCTCAAACCTCGAGTCATATCCCCTAATTATCCTTTTCGTTAGAGGAGCTTTTGAATAAGAACTTCTTCATCAAGCTCCCCTAATGCACCCATTACAGTACATAAACCATAAATAAGAGAAGGATTACTGTATCCTATAGTAGTATTAACCCTAAGTATATTACAAATGAAATTATAATTAATCTTCCCTATATCAATTGTAAAGCCCCATTGACTAACAAAATTCAAAACAACCCTGTCTTTATTCACTTCATTGATATGAACGTTGGGCATCAACTTGGCAGAAATAAAATAATACCAAGCCTTAGACTCTACCATTAGTCTGGTGATAGGAAAACTGATAAGCCTTTTCTCCCACTATTTCCACTGAATATTGGCCTTTCTACTAGTGAGAAAACCAAGGACTTCATCAAAATTAAGATGATCATTATAATAGAAAAGATATTGATCATACACTACATTTTTCAAATCATAATATGCATTTATGGTAGTACTATCAAAGCTTCCAAATTTTCTCCACACAAGAACTCTATTATCTTGGTGCTTGTTTGCATTAGCAAAGAACCCTCGCATCAGAGGAATGATGTAGGAGCTACTTTCTTAGGCCTAGTTCTTCCAACCTCATTCAATGATGACCCTCTCCATGCTCCCACATAGATTATGGAAACTTCTCTCATGAATGAGCTTCTTGTAAATGAGAGTATATTGGTACCTCTCTAATGCTTTCACACTAACAAACCCCTTAATGTCACATGAAGTCACCCTACTCTTGCTAGTGAGCCTTTTGAGCGGCATGATTATTTTCTTGGTGTTAGAAAAAGCTGAGGGAAGAAGACTTTATGAGGGAAGAAGACTTTAAGAAATCTTATAGTAAGGAGATAGCATAATAAAAAATATGTAGCTTAGGGGGTCTATTTATAAACTAGGCCTAATTCTACGGTGCTACAAAAGTAGCACCAAGGCCCTAACCTCTCGGGTTCTAGAATAAAGAATTATCGTGGTACTGTAATACCAGCACTGAGACGCTAACCTCTTAGGTTCTAAAATAAGGAATCAACGCCTAGGTGCTAGCCAGTTGGTCAAAATGATTATTGTGATGGTCAAAAAAGTACTTATTACCATTTATTACTATTAATTCTTTAGCCGACTGGAACTAAAAAGTACGTCAAATATTGATGTAGCACTATGGCGCTCTGATGTAGTGTCACAATGTTGGTTAAAAGTTTTTCCTATTTATTAAATGTACCTACAAACCTTGTCACCCCATTTAAATGGTCTTTTGATTGGCGCCATAGAACTACATAGTTAGTGCCTAGGAGGTGGTCAATTTGTCAACCTACTTTTAAACATCCTTTATATCACCTATAGTGCCATGATGAAGATTTCCCAGTGTCAAGGTGCCATCCTAAAAATGCCCAAGAACCATAATCCACAATGCCAAGGTGCTCCCCTTCATAGCGTCTAGGCATCATACTTCCATTGTCGAGATGTTATCCCCCAAAGAAACCTATTTATGTTCACCATACGACACCCTATAATCCCTTTACCAAGTGAATACCTATATAAACATGACATTTCAAAGGGATGTAAGTCCAATCTATGTATTCTTCATGTGAACACTTATATAATTATGACATTCTAAAGAGATGCAAGTCCCATCTAATGGCTTCCTACTTAATGTAAGTCTAACATATGATTGCAATGTAAGCACAACCTATACTCTAACAAAATTCCAAGGAGATGTAAGCTAGTCTTATAGACATTCGCTAAGCGAATAACCTATAATTCGTTCACCATTTGAACAACTATATAAATATGACATTCGAAAAGGATGTATGTCCAACATATATATTAATCATGTGAACACCCCTACACTAAACCTCTAGTCTACTCAAGATATCTAAGATGAAGCAACCCATAGCTACTAATTAGACTCTTTGGACATTATGGCTAGCCCTCTAATGTTGGTAGGGTAGAATAATGTAGTCCAGAGATGATGAAACCATGGGATCTTGATTAGGACTATTATCTTATTCCCTTTAGATATTCATCTATGGCATACCATACACACCATTAGACACTGATTCATATGGATCTGATTATTTCCAACATTAATTGAGGGTGCTTTCTTACTATTATAAGAGGGGTTATTAACTATGAAGGCTTGCATTCATAGGAAGTAGAACCTAGATCTAAATAAACCCTAATGTAATTTAGGAAAAATCTCATTGAATATATATCAATTTACTTAATGAAAAAAAATATACTCTTACCCATTTTAGGTAAGATGGCAAAGAGCACCCTCAAAAGTTTTTTTTTGAGTGATTAAGGATCTATAGATGTTTATGGTAAGATAAATTTGATCCTAAGTTTTCCTTTCCTTGAAACGAAATCACTAGTGGACTTAATCTTAACTAATTGATTTAACTAATAAGAATGGGCCTTAATGACTTAATCTTAGCTTAAATTTCTTGAACAACAAAGGGGCTACTATAGCTTAATCCTTATCTCTAAATTTTGACTAATAGGAAATGTTTCTTAGTGACTTGCTCCAGATCTTATTAGTCTATCTAGCAATGGTGCTGAATAAATTTATCCATTCCTTTTTTGTGGCTTACTCTAAAGGTGTCATAAAGACTTGCTCTTAAATTTAGATGGTCCAACTAACTAGAAAGGACTTTAGTTGCTTAATCCTAAACATGAATAGCTAAAATAAAAAGTGGTCGTGATGAGTTTATCTTATCTCTATTTTTTTAGAATGGATGTCACTAAGGGATTTACTCTTAACTAATTAATTTAGCTATTAGGAAGGGGTCTTAATGGCTTTATCCTAACATAACCAACTAGAACAATGAAAGAGGCCTTAGTGGCTTAATCTTAATCCTCAAGTTTTCACTAATAAGAAGGGGTCACTTGGACTTTATCCTAACCTAAGTAATCCATAGGAATGGAGCTTTAAAGATTTTATCCATCCCTAATTCTTTTACTAGAAAGGTGTTATAGAGACTTGCTCCTAACCTAACGTGATTTAGCTAACAAGAAAAGGCTTTTGGTGGCTTAATCTTGACTTAAATAGCTTAGATAGGAAAGGGGATACGATGACTTTATCCTATCCATATGCTTTGTGAACTAGGAAAAGTTCATGATGATTTTATTCTATCTTAGAATCTGACAAATAGTTAGTGGTCATATAGACTTGATCCTGACAAAGTTATTCCAAGTCTGAAAAAGTTATTACAATAGCTTACTTATTTTCCTATTTTCCTAACATTTCTTATAAGTAAAAACACATAATATAAGAAAAGATATTGAACCAACTGACAAATTTGTAAAAAGAATAATAAGACCCAATCAAGTATATATAAAGACTTTTGCTAAGATATGATTTTGTTGGTTATTTTTATTTTTTAAGTGCATAATATTTTTGAAATAACATTTGTTAATAGGAAGTATTTGATGATCACCATACAATCTACTAGCTAATAAGAACCACTTTCAATATTCTTCTCTATGAAGAATAGGTTTTTTTTATTTTGGTTCAAACTTGCTACCAATCCTGTGATGGACTAAAATCAGCCTTCGAAGAACCAAGATCAAGTCTTATACTCGAAAGTTTTTAGGATAGACCAATGTGGTGAATATATATATATATATATATATATATATATATATTCTTACCTTCATCTATCCCTTTGGAGAGGATGAATAAAAACACATATATATATTACTCCTTTGTTGGTACACCATGTAGATTCATAGATGTTCTTATTAGGGTGATCAGGTATGACATTGAGGAGAGATGTACTATTTCAAAAGATAGAAATCACCACCCTACAATGGACTTAATCACCTAAATAAGGACTCTTAAAGACTATGGGTCTTCGTATGTATGAGAGATTCTTCCCCTACTTTACATAGAAAAGTAAAGCAAGGTTTATTTTAAACCGGGTACATTAAGTTCCCTATGGAGGCAAGTCCACATAGTTAATTACATCCTATGGAATGGGATACCTTAAGAATACTCTCAATTAAGGTAAATGATTGTTGTCTCCAAAGAATTTGAAGGTAGGACTATCAATCGATTGGTTTATTATTAGAAGATCAAGTGGGATTGATCAAGAGGAGGGAGTTCTTATTGAAGCCAAATGAAGATGAGTAGGGGATGCTTAGGATACTAGGAAGCCTAGTAAGCATCCCAAACTATCCTATAGTTGGGCTTTATATTTTTGAAGTTGAAGTGATTTATTTGTTTGAGTTGAATTTTTGTTAGAAATCTAGGACTTATAATTCCATGACACGAGATCATGGAAATGCCTAAGAGGTGAGAATTTATACTTGTAACCTGCAAAGGAGAGAAGCAACCTTGGAACCTAAATCTGGAGCTTTGGCGAGGGCCAAAGCACGACTTAAATTTAAGGCAAAAATGGGTATTTTGTTTACCTCCACAAGAGAGGATAAAGTACTCACCTGTTGGACTTACCACCGTTTGGGGGTGGCCACCAACTGACTCCTCCTATGGTTTTATATACAAGTAGGCAAGTCATATGCTTTTGTAAGATAGCTAAGCTGTTGTTTATTTAGAAAGAGATTAAGTCCTTAAACACACTCGCTAAGAGATTAGACATGTAGGGCATGATTAATGACTTAAATCTAATACAAATTTTTATTATGTTTTATTTTTATTTTGGATAATTAACTTGACACAAGATTTAGGATTCATATGCCTAATGCATGAGAAATTAGATTATGGGCCAAAATCAGCAAGAAAGGTGGTGTGTTTCCACTATGGCTCTCAAAGGTCATGCTAAGTTCTCTGACAAATATGGAAGCCCTCCAAATCAAGAGTGAAACAATATGCTTTTTTATGCATGATGTGAGAAAGAAAATACAATATCTAGCTAAGGGGTTGCTAATTCTTCTATCTTGATTTTTATAACCTAGGCTTTAAGTGAGATTATGAGTTATTAATATTTCATTTTGAGTTCATTAATTGGATAGAAAATTTATTTTTTTCCTAAGAGCCTAATCATCATCCAAGCCATACATCAAAGCAAGAAAGAAACTAGAAAAAGATGCCATCTTAATGCACAAGCTAAACAAACATTAATTAATTTATAAAGCTAGCATAAAAGAATAAGATACCATTTGTGGTCAGGCACCTTCGCACAAACTCAAAAACAAATTGGGTAGCCGAGCTCTACCCTTAAACAACCTGGATTACAAATGAATTAAATACAATCAAGAAGGAATTCATTATTATGGGAGGTCTTCATTCTTCATTTGGTTCTTTCTTCCTTTTAACTTGGTTGGAATATGGTTTGCTCCAAGGCTTCACATGGTACATAAGACATGATCTTATGACCAGTGTTCATCTTAGTCTCCCATAACAATCATTCCAAATCCTAATTGCAAAATTACATAAAAATGGGAAAATTAAATCTAACTAAAGCTTGCAAAACAAAGATTAGCTAAACAAATCATACATCCCAAGAATGTATTGGACTTAGCATCCCACACATGGGTGACCAAGTCCACCTGGCCTATTTTGGATTATGCTTAGGGGTATAAGCAACCTGCACAGTAAAAGTATTTTTATATTTTTATTACAACACCCCTTAAGCACAATCCCCTACATAAAATAATGGTTAGATTAAGATCATCCTACCATTCAGTCTATGCACATACACCCTAATAGCCAAACTAAAATATTACATCACAAAATAAAAGCAAACATCAAACTATGCACTACCCTAACCAAAAGCTAGAAGTGGTAACTTAGCCTAATGTGGTGCTATTTAAGGTTTGTGTGGTATGTTTAGCTAGGCTTTAAGGTTGAAGTTTTCTAAGTATGAAGATGTTCAACTTAGAGGGTGATTTTCATTTTACTGATTTAGTTGATTTGGTTGATTTTATTTTGTGATTTGATTAGGTTTGAATGAACCTGCAATTAATTACTAAGTGTTGTAAAGAGAGGAAAAGAGAAGAGAACTTCTCTTTCCTCCCTACCTTAAGTAATTTTAAAGGTAGATTCATTAAAGATTTTTACTTAGTGAATATTTTATTATGTGTTTTAATTAACCCTAAGTTTAAATTTTCCCTAAACAAACCTATTCAAAAATAAAGGCATTTTAAGATTAAATAAAGTGAATTACTATCACAAAACACACAACACTTTATTTCTTTCCCAACATGTGTAACATGCATATGGATGGACCCTAGGCATATCTATACATGCAAATGGAAATGTTTGTCACACCTTAATGATGAGTGCTAAGGGATGTTACTTAAGAAAATTTGGATGTTTCATGATGCATGATTTGGTTAAGTAGAAAAAGAAAGATTCTCTTATCCATTTTTATATGTACATTTATAAGTATAAAAGACATAAGTAAGTACACCATTATTTACACTAGGGGTGTAAGGTACAAGACCTATTTGGGGCTACTTAAAGCCTTGCAACCCCAAGGGTGTCCAGAATAATATACCATTTTACTTAAATGCATGTGCATCTACAAAACGAAATGCATGGAAAGAGAATCATGCAAAAGTTTATGTTTGTCTGATTTTGGTTTGATTGTTTAGTTTACATGTGTGATGTGGAATTCCTTCTTAATTCATGACATAGGAGTATATAGGAATGGATTTAAGCAAGTGTTATGTCCTTTTCAAATGGACTATATACTTTGCAAATCCTATACAAACCTATGTTAAGAAAGAGAAGGAAATCACATAACACATTTCATATTATTCACATGCAAGTTTATAAGTACTTATAAATAACATGCTTTTCAATTGTAATATTTGATTTCTAAGTTTTGAAAATATTTTTGGGTTTAGTAGTGATAATAGCCATTCATATTCTTACTTTAACCAAAACATGCAATTTTACATAAAGAAAACATTTCATTTTAATTTGATTTTTCAAAAGACATGAATGCATGCTTTTCATATGACATACACACTTAGCATGTTAGGAAAGAAATAAAGTGATGAAAGCATGTAAATTCATTCACCCTAATTAATTCCTAAAGACAATCCTATGGAATAAGATTATTTAAAGTGAATCAAAGTTGGTTTAGGTAAATTTTGATTTGGTTTTCAGTTTAATTTAAATTTTAGGAAATGTGAGAAGCTTTGGTGGTCTTAATCCATCTCCCACATGTATTTTATTTCAGTTTAATTCTTAGAACCCTTAAGTGGATTTTATGCTTTACTTTGGTTAAGGTGTTCATTAAGTTCATTAATTTTCCCTTACCTACACCACTTTAACATATTTAACCAAATAATTATGAGCCAATGTATGACATAAAACTATAAGGAATTTAAATCAGTAATACACCTAAGAAAGAAAGGGGTCTAATGCATTTGGCTCACAAATATTGATTCATTAAGCTAAAGGGTTTGATTTAAGTACTTTCATAACCCTTCCCACACATGTGGGTTAAATATGATTTCCTTAAGCTACTTAGGTTATTGAACACCTAAGAATTTACCCAAGAAGCCAATGATTAAGATCTAGAATGTTTTGAAAATTTCATGAAGTTAATTAAGTAGGTCATTAGTGGATTAGCCCTTAATTAAATTTAGATTAAGGAAGGAAAGGGGTTTAGGGAATGACTTGGGGAAAATACCACATACCCATTCCATAAATCTCCTCTTCACTTAAATAAAGTTTAATTAACTTAATCAAGGGATTAAACCATTATTCACATGATTAATTAAGCTTAATTATATTAAGAGAGTGATTAAGGATTCATTAATTGATTTTTCTAATTAACTCATCAATAAACTCCAAGAAAATTAGGGGAGGCAAAGGTTATCCCACTAAATATATCTGAGAAACTTGGAATCAAATAATGAAGTAATTAGGGTTATTAAGTTTTTAATAAAATCTTAATTAAGGAAAATTCATTGTTTAAAATTAATTTGAAATAATTTTAATGAATTCCCCTTTGAATTATCTTCAAAATGTATTTTATTTTGTATTTTTTGATTTTTCAACATTTAGTTATGTAATTTTGAAATTTCTGTCATTAAGGATTAATTAAAATGCTAATTATATAACTAATCCCATTCACGTGGACTGTTGATGCGGCGCGTGCTTTCTATGTGGCACGATAAGATTGGTTATTTAAGTTATCACATCCAATGCCGCGTCAGCTAGCGGTGCTACGCACTTTCTCCTCGATAGTCTGATCAAAGATCAGACGGTTAGGATTAAGCCTGCTGTTCTTAAGGGATAAATCGAAGGATCCTACATGGATAATCAGGACCGTCCATACAAAATGTGCAGATGGACAGTCCATGATCCATCCCTAAACTCTCCTATAGGAGAGGGCAACCGTCCACCCTTTATGGCTTGATTCGAGCTCGATTGAGCTCAGATTGAGCTTAAACTTAACCCACACCATTATCATGCAAAGAGATGAAGATCTAATGGTCAAATTCACATGAGGTGAATGTTTCTTTCATAAAGGACCAAGAACTCTTACACCTAAGCTCAGTTTTGATCCATACCTCGACAGAGGCTATCACCGACGCTCCCAATCGTCGAGGTAGCTTCGTCTAGTGGTTGGAGATTTGAGGGCTTGAGGTATAGTGGATTTTTTTATGGATCAAAGTGGGCTTCAATTGCTTGTGGCCTTGATCAAACTCTTCCTTCCCGTGGCTTGAGAGCTTGGATGAAGACTTGGGTGAGCTCGATTGGGTTCCCTCAAGGAGCTTGAAGGAGGAATTGAGCTGAATTTGAGTATTTAGTGAGATTGAAATTCTTGCTACCTCCCTTATTTTTAATTTTGATAAACCAAGAATGGAGGAATCGAATTAGCTCTAGGAAGCTTGGAGGAGCTTGGGAATGCTTATTTTGGCTTCATCTCACTCAATCAAATGCAAGTGAGTGCAAATGAAATGAAATTAGGGGGAGTATATCTCCCCCTAGAAGGATCGGATGGCCGAGCATGGCTTTGCCATTTTGATCAAATTGATCCTATGGGTTCAGTTGGTTAGGCCGTTTTGGACACCATGTGGTTCGTTTGGCCAGAGGAAGGTAGTGGAAAAGTTCCCATGTGCTAAATGAGGTGGAGTGATTCCCATTTGCTCATTTTGAGTGGGGTGGTCAGTTTTGGCCTTAGATTGGGTTTGGCTGATCCAAACCCATTGGGTCATGTGCACCGCACCCACTAATGTCCACTTGGTCCACTAAAAGGGTGCCAACTGGCCATGAAGCAGATATGACTAAATTCCAAGTAGAATTGGCTATGGGTTACCCCTTGACCTAGGGGTAAAATTATCATTTGGCTTCAATTTCATTTTGGGTAGATTCAGAATAGTTTGAAATTGGGTTGGTCCAAATTTTAAAGAATTTGAAGTTGATTTGATGTCATTTGGCTCATGTTGACCCATTTAGGTCAAAATGGGTCAACTTGGGTCAAGTTGACCGATTGATCAATTGGGTCAAACCAAGGCTTGGGTCAAGTTTATATGACTATTTGAAATGTTTTGACATCATTGGTTTTGGTTCAATTTGCTTTATATTTAGTTTTGGTTCATTTGATTTCATTTAGATCAAATGGGTCAAGTTGACCAATTTGACCCATTTGACCTAATTGGGTTAGGTTATGAGTTAGTTTAGGTTTGGTTGGTCATTTGAAATATGTTGCAAGCTTTGGTTTTAATTAATTTTGGTTTGGTTTGATTTTGGCTCAATTTGACCTTTTAGGTCAAGTTGGGTTCATGATCAATTGGGCTTAGTTAGGTCTAGTTGGCCAATTAAAGCTTTGGTCAAGTTCAACAAGTGGTTTAGAATGAATTTGACCTATTGGTTGCAATCAAATTAGCTTAGATCAAGTGTTGACATATTTTGACTTTTTAGGTCAACTTGGTCAAGTGGCCAATTGGGCTAGGTTTGGATCAAATGATGACTTGGTCAAGTTCAAACATTGATCATGAATTGGTTTTGATCAATGGTTTCAATCAATTTTGCCTATGGTGAATTTTGGCTAGTTTAAGTTTCATTTTGGCTAAGTGTTGACTTGGTCAATCCTTAGGTGAGACTTGGTTTGACCCAATTTGAGTGATTGATCATCTCATGATGATTATTGCTCACAATGTGAGGCTTTGGTGGGCTTAGTTGAATCCAATTTGGGTTGGATTAGAATTTGGCTCAAAAGGGGTACTTTAGATCTCTTTGGGTCAAGTGAGCCTAAGTGGGTCAGTTGACTTGATCAAGCCTTGAACCAAGTTTGGTTGAACTCACATATGGACTTATGATTGAAATATAAATCCATTTGCAAGTGATTTGGAGTCAAATGGGTTTATATTCATTTGACAATTTCAAAGTTCAAAAGTAGTAAACATGAGCTTTTAACTTTTGATTTTTTGAATTTAGTTTTGCTTTGATGATTAACTTTTATGTTTATATTTGGTTTCATTATTGAAGGATTGATTGAATCATGATGAAAAATCAAGGGTTTGGCTTGATTTGAGTTTGATTTGTCTAAGTTCAAGAATTTGACTTGAAAGGCTTAGGTTGAATTTTGGTTGAATTTAAATTTGAGTTTTGAATTGATTTTTGTTTGATGATTGAAGTTTATGTTTATATTTGGTTTCATAATTGAAGGATTGATTGAATCATGAAGAAAAATCAAGGGTTTGGCTTGATTTGAATTTGATTTGGCTAAGTCCATAAGATAGAATCAAAGAGACTTAGAAAAGATTTTGGATTTAGATTTCAATCATTTGGAATTGATTTGAGGTTTATTTTGGAATTGAAGTTGATTTGAGTTTTAGGTTGATTTGAATTTGGAGTTTGACTTGAAAGAAGGAAGTGAGGATTTGGTTAAAGCTTTAGGGTAGGCAAAATAAAGTCTAAGCCTTTAAAGCCAAAATCTTGAACTTTGCCAAAATCAATTCAAATCAAGCCAAACCCTTGATTTTTCTCATGGTTCAATCAATATTATAATCATGAGCCCTTATATAAATCCAAACTCAATCCCTCAATCAAAACCCAAATCAAAAAATCAAACTTATTACTATAGCTAACTCTTCTAAGTCTCTAGGGTTAGGTTGAGTGTCCACCTAATCACTAGAACTATCTTAAGACTAAGGAAACTCTTAGTGTCTAAGAGGAGCCTTATGTTTAATATGGAGAGGTTGAGAGCTCAATCTAAAAATGAGGTCAACAACCAACTTATCATGATCTTGAACCTATGTGATTGATAGAGTTCAAGGCCTTGTCGAACTTGCAAGCACTTCTTTTCAAGTTTCTTAAGTTCTTCTAAGTGGAGTTTTACATTTTGTTCTATTGTAATTTGGTTATTAGCTACAATTCTTCAAATTGAAAAATGTACCTCTAAAGGAAGAATAGCATTGGATCCATAAACCAAGATAAGAGGTGTAGATTGAGTTGGTGCTTTATATGTAGTCCGATAGGACAAAAAATCTTCAATCAACTTTTCATGCCATTGGTGCTTATTATTTTCAAGGATCTTCTTTAAGATCCAAACAATTATCTTATTAAATGCTTCGGCTAATCCATTCACCCTAGGATAATAGATGGTTAAACATCACCAATCAATGTTATAGTTTTGCATAAAATGATTTATTTTAGTAGACTTGAATGTTGGACTATTATCAAATATGATTTGATGAGGAACACTGAATCAATATATGATATATTCTAGGAAGAAGTTAAGTATATGGTATACCTTGACTTCTCTTAGTGGGATTACTTCTCACCACTTCAAAAAGTAATCAGTTGCAGCTAGTATAAAATGATGTCGACTAAAAGATGGAGGGTCTATAGCCTTTATAATGTTAGTTCCCGAATTCTCAATGGGCCATGAGGTGATCATTGAGTATAATACATTGTGTAGTAGAAGTAAGATGACATCATGAACTTGTCAATGATTATAATGATCGTAGTTTCTATGCAATCATTAATCATTACTGGCCAGTACTATCCAAGTATTTTGATTTTTTATTTCATCTTGAAGCCAAATTAGTGAGCATCACACAATCCATTATTAACTTCAATCATAATCTTATGGGCTTCCTGTTTGTCTAAACAACATAATCATATAAGATTGAATGATGAATTTTATAACCCAATAATGATTAGAGAGTGTGATAATGATTATTTCTTAATTTGATTTATTCAATGATTTATCTTCCTTAAGCCTCCCCTTAGTCAATTAGTCAATGAATTGTTGTCTTTAGCCACTCTCCTCTTGATCCTTAGTAAGAATGGCTACCTACGCATTTTTTATCTTTCTATTTTTGTGATCCAAATCTATATGAGATAAACTCTATCGGTCTTATATTTCTATCAAAATTGATTCTTCTTCTAGAAAAGCCATCTCCTTTACAAGCTTTGTTAAGGCATCAACTATACAATTATCTTTATGTGGAATTCTACACAAAGTCATAGAAGGGATCAACTTAAGCAGTTTCATTATATAGTGATGATAGTTGAAGAGCTTTCCATTTAGTGCTTTGTAAATTTTACCCACTTGGTTAATGACTTGTTTAGAATCTCCAAAAATTATGATTTCTTTAATCTCCATAAGGATAGCTAATTCTAAAGCCATTATAAGAGCTTTATACTCCGCTTCATTGTTTGTACAAGACTCAGATAAATGATAAGAACATCACATCATTCCTTTTATAGAAGTTATAAAATTAACTCAATCTTGAACTTCCTAGGATAATTGCATTCTTTACCTTTCCTAGAGGACATTGCATCATCGAAGTACTACTCCCATGTGGCACTATTTTGTTCTTTTAAACTCAAGATCTATTATTTAGAAGATCATCATTTGAAGGGGAACCTTTAGGGAGCTAGTGTACTACTAAGAAATCTACAATAGATTGGCCCATTACATCACGAAGGCAAATGAATCTTATTTCAAATTAGAACAAAATCATTGATCATCATACCAAATATCTAGATAACATTTGATGGGTCATGAAATATTGCAATAATTCTTAAAATAAAGTTTATTTTATGTGAAAGAATGTAATGCAACAATTTCTGGGTAGAAAAAAATCAAGGTTAAACAATACTTTTCAATAGCCAAATAATTCATTTTTGCTAGGGTAAGTTAGCAGCTTAAATAATGAAGGGCATTTTTTTTACCCTCCTCACTGACTTGAGCTAATAGGGCACTAAGAGATTCATCTAAAGATATAATGTAAGTAGCAATTACTTCCCTAGAATTGAGGCAACTAAGATGGGAAGAATCATTACATTTGATTTAGATTTTCAAAAACATTTTGTAATTTTTTCTCAATTAAATTTAGATTTTCTTTTTAGTTAAATCTATGTAGAGCTAAAATATTTCAAAATATGATATAAATATTCTTAAATATGCTAACTTACTTTAAAAAGACTTTAAATGGGTAAGACTTTTAGGTGGTGGCATCTATATAATAGCTTTAATTTCTCGAGATTGATTTATATTTTATAGTGCCTCACTATAAAACCTATGAACTTCTTTGAAGTCACCTTAAAGGCACACTTTTAAGGATTCATTTTCAGGTTATAATAATGCAACCGCTCAAAAATAATCTTAAGAAAATAAAAATGATCCTCTTATTTTTTTATGATAAGATTGTCAATATAACATCCAATTTTGTTGTGAATAAAATCATCAAAAATTATAGTCATTGCCCTCTGATAAGTAGCTTTAGAATTTTTAAACCAAATGGCATGACTATGTAAAAAATATTCTTATCGAGGTTATAAATGTCGTATGTTTCTCATCTTTAGAGGTCATCTTGATTCAGTTATATCTAGATGAACCATTTATAAATGAGAAAGTTTTATGCAAGGAGACTATATCCACCAAGAGTTCTAGAATGGGCAATGAGAATTCATCTTTAGGACAAGCCTTATTTTGGTCTCTAAATTCAACTCATACATGGATTTGATCATTATTTTCTTTACTATTACGACACTAACTAGCCAAGAAAAATATTTTTCTTCTTGAATGTGTTGACCTCATTTTTGGATGAGGTTGTCACTAACCCTAGTAATTAGGATCCTTAATCTTAGAATAGGATCTTCTTAATTAGGCACTTAGGACACTACACTTAGTGACTAGGTGAACAAACTAAAAATCAAATAAAAAGTTAAATCAAATAATAAATTTAAAACCTAAAACTAAATTTGAAATCAAACCAAACTCAAATACCCTAAATTGAAAACCAAGGTCATATTAGTGAATCCTCTTAGGACCCCAACCTAACTCAATTAGATTAGATTAGCCCAAATTATTTCGAAATCTAATAAAATTCAACAAAAATCTAAACTAAACATACCTAAATTGAAATATTAATTAATCCTTGATCAAAACACTTAAGTAATATTCAATTAAGTGTAATATTCATTGCCCAACTAAATTTAACAATTTAATTGAAGATTAAACTTAATTAATTATTAATCCATTCTTAATTAAATGAATAATTTAAAATATTTGTTAATCAAATCAATTTATCATCAACTAATCTATAATTCAATCAACTACTTGCCCAAGATAATCATTTTTATGCTAATAGTAATGAAACTATACAATCACTTAAATTAGGTTTGAATCATTTGATCATTAAGTAAATGAGGTTCCTTAATAAAATAAAATAATAAATTAAGAACCTTAATCAAACAAATCACTTAATTAAATCAAATAAGATTAAAGTAAATCCTAAATCAATTCAATTTAACATATAACTAAGTTAATTTTTTTTGAAAAAAAAATGAATTAAAATAATAATTAACAAACTTTAAGTATATAAATTAAGTAATCAAATTGAATAATGAATTATTAATTAAATACTCTAATCAAATTCTAATTAAAATAACAAATAAATTTATTTAGGTGAAATTTTAATCAATTAAATATAACCGAATTTAATTGAATATTAATCAAAGCAAATATTACATGAATAAAATACCAAATATAAATAAATAAATCTTAACCTTAAAACACTTAACCAAATAGCAAATTTAAAATTACAAAATTGTTTAAACATTCAAACTTAATAATTAAAATTTCTTAAAATCTAAAATTGTAAAACTCAAAATTAAACTAAGTCAATCAATACAAGTAATGAAAATTTAATAAACCTTCAAATCGAACTCAATGAAAAGAGTTAAAAATGAACATTAAAAAAATTAATTGAAATTACTTAAATCAAAACTTAATAATTAATCTGCAAATCAAATAAGGAAAAAAAACTCTAATCAAACAATTAACTAAAAAAAGGATTATGATAAAATATCATTAATGAGCATAAACTGAAGAACTAAATAAGATGAATTTAATCAAAATATTCAATCATGAAATTTAGATAATAAATAAATAAAAATTAATCAATATGAATCAATATCAATCGAACCTGAAGAATTCCATAAATCCCTAAAATGAAATCTAAGTAAATAAATAAAATAAAATGAATAATTGAATTGTAAAAAAAATGAATAAGTGATTAAATCCTTCATAATATGAACATTTAAATAACTTAAAAGCTTATGATGGCTTAGCATAGGTTTAACACCTTAAGTATTTCATCGATATAAGTTTCTTTAGATAGGATTAGTAATCAAAGAAAATTAAATAAAATCTGATCATGAAAAACTTAATTAAATAATAAATTTAAAATTACAAAATACCATCTAATTGACTTAATCACGTAAATTAAAAATTCTAAGTCAATTGAACTTAATAAAAACCTAAGATCATGAAACTCAAACAATATTAAATTTCCCAAATAATTGAACTTAATAAAAGCCTAAGATCATGAAACTCTAATTAATTTAATCCAATTGATTTCATAAGTTTAGTAAATTTAAAATGAAATTTAATAAAGACATTAAATATGAAATGAAAGTTCAATAGAATGAATTAATCAAGTTAAACCTAATAATCTTGGTTATGTCATATTGAAGGAGTAATAGAGTTCTAAAATTAAAATTATAAATTGAATTTGAACCTTGAATAAATCAAGTATATCTTAATTAAAACAATCAAACTAAATCAAGCAAAACTAAACTAACCAAGCAATCGTTAAACTAAATTAAACAACGTGCAAACTCAAATAACTAAATTTAATAAAAGATCAAACCCTTAATTGAAAGTCAAATAAAAAGTTCAAATTTTTTTTTAAATCATCAGCTAGTCAAAAATATAATGAAAACATAAAGCCTTTAAATTCTAACAATAATTAAACTAATTCAATTAATACAAACCACATAAAACTTAATAAAATTTTTAAAATAAAACTTAAAGAAAGTAAATAAAAATTAATTTAGGGAAAGAAATTTAACATTAATTAAATCATTAAATTTGAATTAGTTCAAACTAAACCTAATAATTTCAAAATTAATATCAAAAATCAAAACACATGAGGTTAAACAAACTCAAACTTTGAAATATTAACTAAATTAAACAAATATTAATCATATTAAACCCAATTCAACTAAATCATTCAAGCAATTCAAAAGGGTTAATTAAGATACATAGGTTCTTAGTTTGACACATTGAATGAATTTGCTCCTCACGATAGAGATTCCATTCTACTAGAATGAGGGTGTTGAATAGAGTGAGACTTTTCCCAAGTAGAATATATTTTATTCTTTATTTTCTAACACCTAAATTCAACTTTAACATAAAAATAAACCTAAAATTGAAATAAATTTAAAATTATGTAAATCATTTAAATTAAAACCACCCAATGATAAAATTGAATAAAATTTGAATTTAAATTTAAAACTTGAACTTAAAAAAGCTTAATACAGTAATACCACACAAGCCCCTCTTTTCACACACTAGATTGTTAGGTCACCAACCCGAGACGTATGTTAGGCTAATGATCTATGATGATTTGTGAAGTGATGTGATGCTTTTTCTTATTTTATTATGAACTAATTTAGATTGGACGGTTAGAAATATTTACTCACTAGTCTAGATGTTAAGGCTCTTTTTAGGCTAACATTATTTTTTGGATGAGGCTGTGCTTAAAGGGACCATTGCCATAAAATATAATAACTACTATTTTCTTATAGGTGTTTGTTAAGTCCCTAAGCATAGCTGAAAAGGTCAAGTGGGCTTGGAAACCATTGTTGTTAAGCTCGTATGTTTAAATTATTAACTGCTAGTGTGCTATATATTTTTTTTATAACATCTACTTTGTATGATTTAGAATTTTATATTGGAATTTTAAAATGTAATTTGAGCTTAGAATTATGTTAGGATCCATGGGATTAAAAAATTAACATGAGCTAATTGTTCTTATTTGATAGACCATTATGGAGCCTAGGGATGTCCCTGAAGAAGGCAATTGTCCTAAGGTTAATGAAGACCCCATAGATTGAACTTTTAATTCTAGGCTAGGTTGTATAAGGGCAAAGCTTGGCTACCCATTTTTTCTCTTATGGGGTGTCCAGCGAGAACTAACCAAACTACCTATTTAGTGTAATTAAATTTGGCTTGACTTATTTTCAGATGTGCAATAGAACTGCATTCTTTTCATAAGTTTTTTCTATGATTATTGTGTTCTATGATGAAACATAAATACATTAGGCTCTTAAGATAATTAAATTTTCTACCCATTAAATTAATTAAACTTAAATAAAAAATTAAAAGTCATAACCTCCCTTAACCGAAAGCCCTAGGCTTAAACAATTAAAATTGACTAGAAATAATTAGAATTTGTGAACCATAATTGCATAGTTTTCATACTTCTTGGATTGGGTGCTTCACCCATTGCACATAAGGGGGCATCTTACCTATGAGGATGACCACTCTTTTTAAGGAAGTGTGTCTTATCTTATTAATTTGGCCCATAACCTTTTTATAATTGCATCTCATCTCAAGCATTAATTTGCATACCTAAAACCCAAAGTGAATGTATGAGTCAAAAATACATAAAAATAAATAATTATTGCATTAGTTAGATGCATAACATATTCGATATTATCTTAGAGTTAGGGAGTGAGTTTAGGCTCTTAGTTTCCTTCCCTAAATATAACAGCCTAGGTTTATTTTCTCAAATGAAAAGAAGAACTGATAATTCCCAAATTTATAAAATTAACCAAAATTGAACCTTTAACTTATGTCAGAAGTATTTTTAGACTTATATTCTGAAGCATCCTATTAGAATAAGTCTTCAACTCTTAGATATTTCTAGAATATATGCTGCCAGAATCTAAGTCTTAGATTTCTAATAAAATATCAACTCAAAATCTCAATAAGATCAATTTCAAAAATATAAATCTTAATAGTAGGATAGTTGACATGCTTACTAGGCTTCCTCTTATTTTTCCATTTGAATTTTCAAATAAACTATCCTTTTAAGAAAAGCATTGAAACCTATAGAGATAAAGGGCAATTTCTTTAGTTGAGAGTTTCTTAGAAGGAATTCTTTTTCTTATAAGATGTAATTAACTATAGGGTCTTGCCCTTATAGGGAACTACAATCCCTATAATAAAATTAATTCTGTTATACTTCTCCATGTAGTTCACTGAAAGATCTTTAGTACTTTAAAGACCCATCAGCATTTAGAGTTTTTATTAAGTAATTGAATCTATTATAAAGTAATATGTTTATCTTTTAAGATATTATATTTATCACTTAATGATGTATGTGATTGCCTAAATAAGAACTTCCAAGATTTACGTAGTGTTCGAAATAAAATTGCCCATACAATGAAGCTAACCTTATTCAGCTTCTTAACCTCAACAATTAATTCCTACTTAATTTTTAACTACATACATCTAAGAGTTGTTTCGCCGGTGTAATGTCAGATTTAATTTTATGTATATGGACCAAGACCTTTAGAAATAGAACATCATTTCATTTTAATGTTAAATACATCAACCCTTATATTCTAAAACTAAATTGATTAACTCGTTGACATCTTAAGGATACAATAGAAATTATGAAAGTGGGTCATGGATTTTCTTCTGCTCCTAAAGTAATCTTTTTTTATCTCATCAATCATGGATTTAATTTTCTCTTTTAATACTAGAGGTGCTTTTTTATTAAGAATTCATCTGAACTTTTTGATGTTTTCAAGAAATATTCTTTAGTAGAATTAGATGAATCTAAGAAAAGCTATTAAGACTCTAGATAATTACATATCATCAAACAATACTTATCCTCATACAAAGGTCTAATAGTACCAAAGACAACACTAGATTTAGACTTTAACATTTTATATTTAGTTTACCAAAGTCTTACTTGGAATTATGCTATACCCTTAGACCAAAAGTGAGGAATCAAATTACATTTAATATAATTTTTAACAAATTTAAGAGATCAATCAAAAAATGAGAGATCTACTTTTTCATTGTAAGATGTGTCTTTAAGCTCTACACCTACTTCTAAGCTTAAAGATTAGGGTACATAAAATTTTTTTTGAATCCTCCCAACTTTCCTTAAATGTTAGTAGCCACTTCAACTTCTAACCCTACAACCCTATCTTGAGATATTGAGGTTATAGTTAAAGTGTTCACATACATTTTAGTTTTTCAAAAGTAGTTAGTTAAGATTCATTATTTAAAGCTTAGACTTGGTCTTCTTCACTATCAAACTCTAAGAAAATCTAAAACTTTGGTAAGGCACTAGACGTATTTGACTCTTCATCTAGGCTAAACTTCAAGTCAATATGAATCACAAAAAAATTATTTTGTTTATGTTTCTTTTCCTTCCTCTTTTCTTTTTTATTTTTCCTTCTACTTTTACTATTTACTTTTTATCTTCTTCTTCTTTTTTCTTTTTTATTCTTTTGAGCCTTACCAATGCTAGATTTCATATAATCAATAATCTACCTTTTAGATAAATAGTAGGCAGCATCTTCATAGATTCTAACATCATGAATAGATAATGATTGCACATATCCTTTGATAACTTATTTGACTCTATCCATGTATATTTAATTCATTGATGGAGTGAGGAGGGACCATTCTATATTTGTGAATCCAAGGTCTACTTAAGAGAGCTTTGAAAGAACTTTTAAATATATAATATAGATTTTGGCCTCAATTTTTATTCCATCTATCTCTAATATCAAAGTGATTGAGCCTAAAGCCTTTTCTCCCTTCTCATTGAACCACTCATAAAATCATCTTAATAATTTTGAGTATTATTGCATCAATCCTCAAGTAGGCTAGGGGTTTTGACATTCACAATATTGATCGATGCTCTTGGGTCAATAATCACTCTAAATAACTTAAAATTTTCCACATTGATGGGTCGATTATGATCAATAGTTTCTAAGGGTAGATCCACATAAAAAGGGTTACTTTAAGAACTTCCTTGAAGTGGCAAGCTTCATGAGAGGAGGTTGCTGCTAGCTATGCAAGGCATATCTTTGGGTCAAGTAATGCTTTAATTAATGAGTCTCTCAAATTTTTGGAAAGTATAAGGCCATCGTAGATGTTCAACCTAGTAGGTAGCTTCCAAAGGTGAGCTAGTACATTATAATAGCTTCCAAAGGTGAGCTAGTACATTATAATCAACCTTAGGAACATTCATTTCAATCATTGAGTCATCTTGAGGAATTTTTGAGGGTTGGTTAGATTAACAATCTACTTGCCTTTCTCCTTACGAGGTAACCAAGGTGGTAAGACTTTCCCATTGTGGAGGTTACCTTTAGCAATTTCTTTTGAGTTAGAAATAGCGGCCATGTTAAATGTAAATTATTTGATCCCAAACATTTTACATGTCAACTTTCCCTCAAAGTCAATTATTTATTTGATAAGGGATGATTAGAATCAAACAGTACATTTCTATGTTGATAGAAGTTTTCTACAAATCATCCATAGAAGTATTACTTTTTGACCCTAATTCGTAAAGCAAGTCAGAATGAACAACACTAGGTGAATCTACTCAAGAATCATCCTTAGAAGAGCTTTGATTATTATTATTATTATTATTATTATTATTATTATTATTATTATTATTATTATTATTATTATTATTATTATTATTATTATTATTATTATTATTATTATTATTATTTTCATTATTTTTAGAATTATTTATATCACTTTTTCTAGAAGAAGTTAAAACATAGGCAATGCCATCTTTGATAGATTTCTTATTAAGATTTTAAAAATTACATAATGAAAGGGGGATGTGAGGCTTAGTCCTTCCATTCTCACTAAAAATAACTCTATAAGATACAAATTTATTTTCATTCCTTCTCTCTCTCTCTCTCTCTCTCTCTCTCTCTCTCTCTCACCTCTCTCTCTAGATCTCTACATGGCTTGGTTCTCTAAGAGGGGTTGAGGAGGAGCCATCCATGAGTCTCTCATCCTGAAACTAGTGGATCAAACTAGGTAGTGACCAACCTCCAAGCTTTTTAGTGGACCTGTAGGGAACTTTTAAATGTATTCATTTAATATGATTTATATGAATAGAATAAAGCTATATCTCAACAATCAAAAGAAAGATCATCCTTAGAAGAGATGGAGGACTCACCTATAACAACCTTGATAGACCCCTGTCAAAGATCCACAGGGTATTCCTTAGGGATTACAACCATCCCTCTCTTGAAGCTCTTTTCCAAATAGTCTTTAAAAGAAAATCAAACTTCAATAGTATGACCCAATATGCCACGATACCGACAATAGTTTGGGTCGTTAACCTTATCAACTTCCTCAAGCTTTTTGGATCTAGAAGCACAAAATCAGGCATTTTGTTAAAGATTTTCTTTGTAGCTCCCTCTTGAAAGAATAAGTTTTGATTCATTCTTTTATTAGAAGGGTGTGTAAATTATCTTCATGGCCCTGCTGACTGTTGTCACTATACATATTGTAGTGGATGTGGCTTTTGAGGAGGAGGTTGTTCTAGTTGAACTTTGACTAACTCCTTCCCTTTATCTGCTATAAAATTATACCTGATTTCTTCTCTAGCACCTTCTTAGGTTTTGAGGAATCTATGATAGATTGGACTTTCAAGAATGATAACTTAGAGGCTTCACAACATGTTGTTCTTGTACATGAGGCTTGTATTACATGCTGAGATTCTTCCATCTAAAAATTTAGTTTACAGAGGACTCACCAAGCTTTTGCTTTTCTACCATTAGGTCCCCAACAGTGGTGTGGTATTAAATATCAGTGAACCTTTTCATAAATAAGCTCTTTAATTTAGTGAAGGTGTGCACTAAATCATTAAGTAACTTAGCATACCAGTCAAATGCTACCCCATAAAGGATACTAATAAATTGCACTATAAAAAAAATGTAACTTTATTATGGCATTTTTGGTAGCATTTTTTGTCAAAAATTACTGGCTGAATAATCGACATAACCATCAATTGAAAATATTTCTGACGAAATTACCAACTTAGGAGGATGTCGGGCTCGAATCACTTAATCTTGACTGAATTTCTAACAGATTATTTCATCATAATGATTTTCCTTATTCTCTCTCTCTCTCTCTCTCGATGACAAAACCAGACCTAGGGTATGCCGATTCACATCTAAAATATGTCAATTTTCTCTTATTTATCTATAAAATCAAAGGTATACCTCAATCTCTTCCTTCTGTTGCTATTTTTTCAAAATTTAATCCATTGGTTTGTGATAGGGATTTAAAGTTTTGAGGTCTTTTAATGGATTTTAGGTTAAATCTTATCCAAATTTATTTGAATTTGTTAAATATTACATTAAAATGTCTATTTGAGTGTAGATTGTCAATTGCACATGTTAGTTTTGTATTTTTTTTTGTAAATTTAAGATTTAAGAATTTAAGCCTTATTATTCTTCTAAGTCAATTAATGTGCAAAATTATTAATTATATGATTTTCAAATTTTAGATGCATTTATCTAAATTTTATAATATGTGTCAATTTTAGTTTGTAAAAGAAATGCATTTTGTGATTATGGGCTACTACAATTTCAGTTGTAAAAGATTTCATTTGTTACAAATGACTTAAACACTTAAGACTCAACGTGAAATTAGCCATTTATTATGCAATCAATACCACTTATGTAACTGAGATAGAATGTTAATTGAGTTACTGCATTTTCTAATTTACCTAGACTATAGATATCCACAGTGTGCAGTCATGGATGCACAGTAGATTACATCTGGCAAAAAAAAATTAACTAATGAATTCTTGAGTGGTATTGACCACTTCATACACATGGCAGCTCAACTTCTTTCTTGTAATTTTAAATGAAAGTTTTGATGTACGTGTATGACACACAAGAATAAGGCTTTCTTAATGTGAGATGAAGTCAAAATAAACTTGTATCGTAAGGGTTCTAACCAAATTATTGGGTTTGAAATTCACATGTTGAGTTCAAGCCACATGTTGATGCTGATAGTGGTGCCTCAACAAGTCATGCATGCCCCTCAGGTGAATATGATTCTAGCCAAACTTATGAAGAAATGGTATATGGTGATTCTAGAGTAGAGTACCCTGTGAAGGAGGAGCCACATAATGAAGAAGCTCAAAAATTTTATGACTTACTAAAGGCAACACAATGACCATAATGGGAAGGATGCACAAACCACACTAAGCTATTTATGGTCATAAGAATGCTAAGTATTAAAATTGAATTTAATATGACACATGAATGCTTTAACCAATTTGTAGGGCTGCTAAAAGAGACAACTCACAAGAAAACTTAGTTTCTAAAGATCTATATAGTACAAAGAAGTTGGAGTCAAAGTTAAAACTGAGCTAAAAAAAAATTGACAGTTGTGTCGATCATTGTATGATATATTACAAAGATAATGCACAAGATATTGAATGCAAATTTTATGTAGTGCCTAGGTTCAAGCTACATAATAGAGAAAAATGAAAGAAAAAAGATGTACCACACAAGCATTTGTTCTACTTGTCACTAACTCCATGTTTGTAAAGATTGTATGCTTTCATGCATTCAGCTCAGCAAATGTGATGGCATCACAACAGAGCAAGTGCTTCATAGATCTTGAGTCATCCATTAGATGGTGAAGCGTGGAAGCATTTCAATCACACTTACCAAGATTTTGTAGCTGAGCCACAAAATGTCAAATTTGGCCTTTATGTTGATGGTTTTACAACATTTAGTCAGTCTACATCACTATATTCATGTTGGTCGGTTATGGTTATACCATATGATGTTTCACCTGAGATGTGCATGGCAACTTCTTATATATTCTTAACTTTGATCATTCTTGGGCCACATAGTCCTAAGGCAAAGATTGATGTCTATTTGGGACCATTGATAGATAAGCTAAAAATTTTTCAAGACGTTAGTGTACCGATATATGATACAACTATAAAGCAAAAAATTTTAGATGAAAGTAGGACTTATGTGGACTATCAATGACTTTCTTAGATATGAAATGCTATCAGGGTGGAGCACTACTAGGAAATTAGCTTATCCATACTGCATAGATCTATTAAAAGTATTGACTCTTAAAAATGGCTAAAAAAATTATTAGTTTGACTGTCATTGTATATTCCTCCCTACTGATCTTCCATTTAGAAAAATATAATGATACATTCATATAAAATCAAGTTTAGAAAGCTAAGCCACCTCTAAGATTGAGTAAGGATGATTTATGGCATATTATTAGTTCTATCCCGACTCTATTTGATTCTCCTATTTTAGCAGATAGTCATGTACCGGGTTATGGTGTGACACATAACTAGACAAAGAAGAGTATTTTCTAGGATCTACCATATTGGAAGTCTAATTTGATAAGGCATAATCTTGATGTGATGCACATATCAAAATAATTTTTGGCAATGTTTTTAATACAGTGATGGATGTTAAAGACAAAATTAAAGATAATGTTAAGGCTAGGTTGTACTTGAAGGAATATTACTGTAAAAGAGAGTTAGAGTTGAGAGAGACTAAAACTGGTACATTTTAAAAGCCTTAAGCAAAATACTACCTCACATTAGAACAATGAAGAATAGTATGTGAGTGGCTATGTATGCATCCAACTTGAGCAAATGTGTTGATTTGAGAATGAGAAAATTATTTAGAATTAAGAGCCATGACTATCATAATTTTCTACAATGTTTACTTCTAATTGCATTCAGTGCTTTACCAAAGCAAACACTTAATCCTTTGATCAAGCTTAATCTCTTCTTTAAAGAACTATCATCAGCTCGATTAAATGTGTGTTGACCTCACTTTTGGAGTGAAGATTGGTTACTCCCATCCTAGGTCTAGGATTCTTCTAGACACTTAGGTTTCCTTAGTGCTAATACACTTCTAGAAGCTTAGAGACTTGTAGGGTATGACCCTAAGTCTAGAGTTTACCTTATGACAAGTGGATTTCACCTACCCTAAGGCCTAAACTGGCAGTCATACTGATTATTTAATTTAAACCTAAACTAAATGATTGAAACCTCAACCATAACCCAATTAATTAATCTTGATTGAATTTGGTTTCCAATCTAAGTTCCAAGCCAATTTGGCCTCTTAACCCAAGTTAACCCACTTTAATCCTATAACTCCATTCAAACCAATCCAAGCAAGCCAAACTCAATTTAATTTGCTTAATCATTCTAATTATTCAATGGATCACTCCAAACTATTCCAACACTTACAATCAAGAAAATTAAATCAATTAGACTTGCAAGTTAGCCAATTTGACATAAAAGATTCAAATTAGCCAAAGCCCAATCGAACACAAATCCATTACAATTAAAGCCACCAATCAACTTTAAATTCATCATTGAATATATTCTAACCATCCATAGCCTCAGTTGGTCCAAATTAACTTGACTAAACCACTTAACCCAAATTGAGCTAAAAAGCTCAATTAGACCAAACTTCATTAAACTCCCATTGGATCAAACCAAGCTATCCAATCTCTTCATTGATGGTTTTAGGTCACTATTGAATACTCCACTATAATCAATTGGACCTAACTAAGCCAATTTGGCCTGTTGACCCAAGTTGACCCAAGTTGACCTAATTTGATCTATAGGGATAAATTGGGCCAAATAAAATTCTATACTAAATTGGTTGAAACTAATATTTTTAATCAATCACTAATTGGATGCTGGACATGATCCAGCCTTTAATTGGATCCAAATTGGTTAACCGAATTCAGTTGACCTACTTAGCCCAATTTGACCTAAAAGGTCAAATTGAATCAAATCACTCTCTAATCCAAATCAATTCAAATCAACTCTTCTAATCAATCACTAATGATCAATTGAACATGGACCAAACCCATGCTCAAGCTATTTTGGCCAATTTTGTTAAATTGGTAAACTAGCTTATTTGAGCCAAATTGAACCATATAAACCAAATCCAATTCTAACCTAAATTGAACCAATCTGATTGCACTAACTCATTCCAAATGACCAATTAAACTTAACCAAACTTCTTCTTTGACCCAATATGGTCAAAATGTTCAACTTAGCCCAATTGAGCCCATTTTACCTACATGAATCAAATTGAGCCAAACCTAACTAAAACATGTCTAAACATAACCAAACTTGACATGACTCATGCTCCATGGGACTACCCAAGTAGGCCCAACCCATGGTGAACCTGAGTTGGGTCAAACCCATTGAACTAAATGCTCCAAATGGGACAAAATCCTCATTTGTAAGGGTTCTCCACCTCCCCACTCCTCGACAGCAACCTTTAGCCCTTATTGGATAAAGGACCACTAACCCAACCAAACCAAAGGCTGTTTGGTTCAGCCTTTGGCCAAGAGAGGGTGAGTTCTCCCATGGGCATCCATTGATCCACTTATAGAGGAGTGTACACTCCATGATAACCGCACTCCCTCAACCTCTCACACACATCCTACTCAACAATCCCCTACCACCTCCGGCCACATATTCTGGTCGAATGATTGCCAAAGGCTGAGCCAATCTCAGTCGTTGGTTCTTCTTGAGAGCATTCTGCATAATCCCAAACTTTGCCTCGAGGTCCCTGTGCACCCGACTGGTGGCGAGACCAAGCTCCACCTACACCTGAGAGCTCCATCCATCCAACCTCACAAAATCTCAACCAAAACCAAATTAACTTTTCTTACACCTTCACCACACTCTGATAAATGAAACCAAATTGATTCTCGATCAATTTGACCACCAGAAGGCATCCTTAGACCAACTTCATTGAATTCCACCATGGTGCTTGGTCCACAGACTAATCGGTGGGAACGCAACTCAAGATCTTCTCAATAGGGCTTCATCTCTTTAAGATGAAGCTACCTCTATTGACGGATCACAGGTCTCTAGCTTTGGTTAGGTAAAAATCGACCATAGATTTGGAAATTAGGTGTTGGTCTTTTTTGAAATGAAATGTGGATTCACATGAATTCCACTATAGGATTTCCTTAGATCCCTTCCCTAATCTTTTTGGATTTGATTCTATCATCAAATGAGCTCTAGCGAGCTCGGATCAAGCGACATAAGGTGGACGGTATTCATCTTCCAGCGCTCACAGGATGATGGATCACTGGCCGCCCATTCCATGTGATTAGAATGGATGACCATGATTAATTGAGCTAGAAATCTTAATTTAATCCATTCATAATCATGAGATTAATCTTGACCATCTGATCTAAAATCGGACGAATAAGATGAAACCATGTCTACTGTCATTGCGTTTGTAGCTGCGTTAAACATTTTAAATAACCAATACTACAACACCATGTGGAAAGCACTACTACATCATTATCCATGTGGTGCCGATAGTTTAAAATGACTTAATTAGGTTTTAAAATGCAATTAAATAGTCAGAACTTCAAAAAAATCATAACTAATTATAGATAAATTAAAAAAAATACAAATAAACTCATTTTGGAAAGCCTAGAGCAAGCTAATTCAAAGAAAGAAAGAATAGCAAGAATGAAAGATCCCCATAGCATTTATTTCACTTGTAAGATTTAATTGTAATCTAGGCTGTATAAGGGTAGAGCTCGGCTACCTAATTCTCTTTCTCTTTTTTGGGGTGTGCGGCGGTACCCGGCCGCACTGACTTTTTTTATTTTATGAAATCTAATTGTTTGATTGTTATGTTTAGATTGTGCCATAGAAATGATGTCATTTTTATAGGTTTATTGAAGTTTGTATGTTTGATATGTGGCCTAGATGCAGTAGGCTCTTTAGGATAAAATTAAATTTTTTATCTTTACTAAATAACTCATCACCAAATTCTAATGCAACTCATAACCTCACTCTAAAGCCTAAGTATATAACTAAGATAATAAAAGATTTAGAAACCCATTAGTTGAATGGTTGCATGCTATAACAACATGCATCTCATATTATGCCATTCTTTAATATAGAGAATCTCTACTCTTGCATGATAGGGGACAAGCTTGACCTTTGAGAGCGATCCCTTGTAGTGGAGAATATCTCTTCTTGCTGATTTAGACCACAACTCAGTTTTGATCATAAATTTAGGCATAATTATCCCAAGCCTTAGTCTAAATTAATGTATTAAAATGATCAAAAAATTTGTAAATTTTTAACATTAGTCTAAGTCATGTTCGTATACCAAACATTATCTAGTCTCTTATGGAGTGAGTTTAGGGTTCTAACTTCCTTCCTAACTAAGTAACATCCTAACTATCTTACAATCTTACATCTACATAAGACTGGCCTACATGATTTTAAACTATATGAGGTGTTAGTTGGTAGCCACACCAGGTAGTTGTATGTCCAGAAGAGTCAGGATATGTTCATTCTCTCTTGCGAAGGTGGACCACTATAACTCATTCTCTCTAATTAGACTTGGGTCATGCCTCTAGCTTATGCTAAAGCATTTTTGACTTAGGTTTTGAGGATACTTATTTCTCTCGAGCTATGAGTATATATACTCACTTCTTAGGCATCTTTATATTCTTGTGTTGTTCGATTATAAGTCCTAGCACTCTAATAAAATTTCAACTTAAAAAAATAAATTCTCCCCTTCAAAAATATAAAACCTCATCATAGGGTAGAGACTGGAGCATTCACTAGGCTTCTTAATATCTTGGCGCTTTCTACTTATCTTCCTATAGAATCCATAAATAAGTCTTCTTATTTAAACTCTCCCCATTTTATTTCTAATAATAACCTATTTTTTGATAGTTTAGCCTTGAGATCTTTAGAGATATTTATTGACCACTTTAATTGAGAGTATTCTTAGAAAACTTTCTCTTAAGATGTGATGAACTATGGGAGCTTGCTTCCATAGGAAACTAAAGAACCAGGCATAAAATAAACCCTACTTTACTTCTCCATGTAAAGTAAAGGAAAGATCTCTAGTATATACGTAGAACCATTTACCTTAAGAGTTCTTATTAGGTGATTAGATCCATAGTAGGGTGATGTTTCTATCTTCTAAATTAGTACATCATGTTTTAATGCCACACCCAATCACTTCAATAAGTATCCCGTAAGATCTATGCGGTGTCCCTACGACTCCAAATAAAAACACCATAGATTTTTCTGGTGAATTCGCTAGGGATTATTCCCCTCTCCATCTTTAGTAGTCAATCATTATCTCCAAGCATTAATAGCGAACTTATGTTTTTATGTAAGTCCAAGACTATCATTCTTCCGTTGGACACCTAGCCTATTTCATCCTTAGGCAACCCTGGATAACATCCTTTAGGTTTTAGAACTCCACTCCAGTAGGTTATAAAACCCCTATTAGACCTCCAATAGGTAAAATAAAATCAACCAATGAAATTACCTAAATAAATTAAACAAACTCAACACAAAACTCTTAAGAACCTCTTGCCACAAGCATGGAAAATTAAGGTTCATTCCCCATTTCAAAATTCATTTGAGCTCACTCTTATTGTAGTTCAAATTAAACAAAACATTCTCCACACCCTCCCCTCAAATTTAAAAATCTCTCCAAAAAATATAAACCCCATCTAGCATAACCAATATTGTTAGATGAAAAGTCTAATCTTGTTCCTTTCTTCTCCAGTAATAAAAAGAAAGCCCCAGTCCTTCTTCCTATCAAGCAATTAGTCACCATGTCTTCTACAAAGTTTATCTTCTCCTTCACCTTGTGTGTAGATTTGGCCATGGATAAGGCCATACTCACCTCTGCCCTAGTCATCATGTTCAATCTTGGATTTGAGCATTTCAAGATTGCTTGTGATGGTCTTGCCTTTAGTATAGTGAGTAGGGAGGAGGTGGCTGACTAGAAGGCACTCTTGCAATTTGATCTTTAGATATTGAGTTCCCATCATTAAAGAGAAGGGCCTTAGAGGTTCTCATGCCACGAATGCCACTTACTTAGCATAATCTCTGGTAGGACTTGTACCACCTTTGTTGTAGCCCAAATCTTAAGGGGAAGTCAGTCTTAGCATCTGAGGTTGTTTCCCCTACCTTCGAGGTCAATTTTAGATCCCTTCAGGTGACTTTCAGCAAAACATAGTGCCATAATAAGAATAGAAAAATTAAGAGGTATTATGAGTGCATAGCCAAGGAGGTTGAGGAAGCCTCTCTTATAGATAAAGAGGGATCCATTCGTGAGACCTCTCCTTTTCTTGGTGGTAGCAGGTTTTATCCCCTCTCAGATGTAATGGGAGAGGAGGATGCAAGAAAGATAGCTGCATCACCCCCATGCTCTGCCTAGTATGAGACATTAGATAAAGATAGGAGAAAACCCTATGCTGGACTTAGGACTGTGCTCAGGTAAGTTGAGAGAGCACATGGATGATCTGAGTCCGCCACCCTACATGACTTGAGATGAATTATCTTTAGGAATGTTAGGAATCAAATTCGAAGAGAGAGGGCCATAAAGGCCAAGATTGCTACCCAAGCGAGTAAAAGAGATAGGAGGAGGTTCACTAGGTAGTCAATGGCCTCATCATTGATTGACCACCATGATTGACGAACTAATAAAGCAGATCATTTATATTGGATAGTCCTTACTAGTTCAAGTCGTAGGAGATCTTCGAGAGAGAGGTAGCCAGATTCATCACCACCACATCGCTCCACTTGCTAACCACCATCACTCATGTCCCACCATCTAAAGTTCCTATGAAGTACCGAAAAATCAACATCTGGAGAGAAGTCATCCCCTTTGATGATACAACTACGTTCCAAGGACCACACTCCATCCACCCTATTAGTTGATGCAAGGCTAAGATCTCTTTCTCAACCTCCTACCTCAACGGTGGAGAGGAAGGAGTGGCAGCCTAAGAGCATCATAGTTGCTCCACCATCCTAACAACAGAAGGAGAAAGAAGGGAGTTCTAAGTTAGCCCCTATGGTTGTTGAACTGGTCACAGTTGGCACCTCTTCTGCCAACATATCCAGTGTATCACCTCTTTGGAGCATATTCCAACAACGAGTCACCACCCAGTATATGTTCTAGTAGTCCCGACAAAGTAGATGACTGATTTTAGATGACATATTAGAGGATTACCGTGCCGCAATGAGACAGATAGTTGGGGATGACCATTCTAATCAAGAGGATGGCATGGTGGATTTCAATGCAGATGAGGAAGACTTCCTAGATGATGTAGTGGAGGTCCATATAGTTGATACCCAAGGGTCATTTACATAGAGAGCAGCCTAGCCAAGAAGCTCAAGGAGTTATAGTTGAGGAAGGTGAGGCATCAAACTCAGCTCAATGGATTCTTCAACAAATCAAACTCATGGATGATCAGATTGATAAAATGGAGAAAAGAGTGGAGGAGTTGATGGCAGTAGTGTTAGCATTGTCGAATCAAACACCTATCTCTCAACCCATTCCTATAGAGGACAATAGACCTAATATGGTACACATCCTATACCAGCCTAACGAAAGAGGATTCCAATAACTTGTATAGGAAGATAGCTAATAGCATCTCCATTCATGAGAAGGACATTAAGCAGATGGTAGAACAACAAGTGAAGGAAGCATTGGCATAAGTCCAAGGGAGCTCATCGGTTCCAAATGGTAGACCTTACCCGGAGGAATTCAATGTAGTTCAATACCCCAAGGTTTTCGTGCCACCATCCTTCAAGGTATATGATGGTAGTGGGAACCTTAAGTAGCATATAACACACTTCAGATTATTTGTTACAATGTCGGGGGTAGTGATGCCCTACTCTTTAGGTAATTTTTTCGTACCCTTTCTAAAGTTGTCATTGATTGGTACACTGAATTGTCCAATGGTTTAGTGAAGTCTTTTGTAAAATTAGAATAGCTTTTCAGCAAGAGATTAAAGGGAGCCCAGTAGAGAGTAATTGTAGCAGACCTTATTGTAGAATAACAAAAATCCCTTATTGATTATATTCTCAGGTGGTGAAACTTGAGTATGAAATGTGAACCACAACTGCAAGAATAACATGCCATTGAAATTCTTCTTAAGAATATTCATGGCTTGATTGCTTTCATGCTTAAGGACTTGACTATTAAGATATTTGAGAAACTAATCAACAAGGCGGTCAATCTAAAAGATAAAGCCAAGTAGTTTCCCTTCTCAGACCAATCATGCAAGCCCAAGCCTTAGAAGGTATTTGAAAAGAAGCCTAAGGTTATAGTGACAGTAGATAAGGGGAAACAACTAGTGAGACCATAGTTTGAGAGGCCTAGAGCTTAGTATCCCTCACTTCCATTACCTTAGCCACCATAAAGGCCACCTCATCAGCCTACTCAGCAATGGTGCCAATATCCATCTACTCTTCTTGATAAACTTAACAAGCCATATTCATTCAAGAGGTAGCTAGTCAAGAAAATCTTCAAAAATCTTCTTAAGAAGTGGGTAGAAGTGATGATCCTAACTACTATGCATACCACCACATGCTTGGCCATGTCTTAAGAGAATTGCTTTATATTCAAAGATTGGCTTGATCGTAGCTACAAGCTAATAGACATAGTGATCCCCAAAGAATACCTAGTAGAAAAACCTTCTGGTTCCATTAAAGTAAGTTTTTAGGAGAAATCTAATCCTCTCAGGATAAAAGAAGGTTATGATATCTCCCTATCACGTACCTCTAAGAAGATCATCTCTAAAATCAAGAAACTTTTTATTCAGGTGCCTAACTCAGCTCAAACCTCCAACACTAAGGAAGGTCTATCAGTTGTGAAGGTTAACTCAGAGAAGGTAGAAGCCTAGGAGTAGCAGCAATCACCACCTATAGGGTATAGTTCCATAACACCACTATCATCCGAGTCCAGCATTCTCTCTTCCACTGTTACAACTACCACATCTAAAAGCTTCATCACCACTAGTAGGAGTGTTGTATCCACGGATAAGAGCACTAAGCCACTTACGCTGCTTACTTTGCTTGACTTTTATCATGTACCTCATAAATTGATAAAATCAATGAAGAAGAATAATTTTACTTACATCTTATCTACTTTTTATGACCTCGGTGATTTCATTCTTATTAATAACTCTCCAAGTCATAATAATAATAATTTAAATAATTTCAATCAATTCCATTCAGATTCAAAAATAGATTGCCCTTTTCTGAATCTCTAAGGTTTACCACTTGAGATAGATTTTGAGTCATCTGACTCTAGTGATCCTTTATGAGAAGATGTAGGTATACACGATGAGCAGGTAGAACTATCCACAAGCTTCTCATCATAAGAAATCATGAAAGTTAACCTCTATAGTTGCAAAGTTCTACCTCCTAAGGTAGTACCTCAAGATATGGGTAAACAGGTCATTGGTTCTAGTGAGTAGATAACCCTTCCACAAGATGCTCTAGCCGTGGATATGCTTATGAAGGATTAACCCAAAGTTGACTTCAACATCTTAGCACATCTTAGAAAGTTGCTAGCTAAGTTAAGCATATACGATGCCCTTATTTTATCCAAAGAAATGATAGAGTTACTAATTAAAGCATTACTTAACCATGAGATATGCTTAGCTTAGTTGGCTCCTAGTGATCTAGCTAGAGAGGAGACATGTTTTTTAAAAGAAGTCCTAGGACTCACCTTTTTAGATGAAGACTTACTACTACTGGTAATAGTGCACAACCATCCCCCTTATATTACGTGGATGTTAGCAAGTTCAGGCTATCCAGAGTGTTGGTTGATCCGGGTGCATCAGTGAGAATTATGAGTCTAAGAACCCTTGCCTACTTGATGATTGATATCTTTAAACTTTAATCTGAAAAGATGATGTTGAAAGGATTCAATGAACAAGATGAGAGGGCCTTAGGTTCCATAATGTTATTATTGGAGATAGTTGATTGAAAAATTGAGGCCAAGTTTCACATAATAGACTCAGATACATCTTTCAATGCTTTGCTGGGGTGACCATGAATTCAAAAGAACAACATGGTACCATCCTCCTTACATCAATGCTTCAAGTTCATCAGGGTTGGGATTGAATATTGTGTCAAAGGGGATCTCAAGCAATTTGTGGTACATGAGGTTAGGATTTATGTGGATGTGGCCTATTAGCTCACTAAGAAATAAAATGTTTTCTCACATGAACTTAACCAAAATGAAAAAGAAAAGAAAGAAAAGAGAAACAGAGAAAAGAAAAAGAAAAATAAAATTAACAAGAAAAGAAAAAGGGAGCGAGAAGAAGACATTTGGGAGGAAATAAAGCTTGAGATTAGATTTCACTCACAGTTCAACACTCTATTCAAACAAGTAGGTAGGATGACCTGACCTCTACTAGGAGAGAAAGAGGCAAGTCCAGAGGAAGTTCCAAAGGTGGTATACCTCCATACTTACCACCTATAAAAAGATTCATTCTATCATCTAGATGTACGCTTGCCATGCACATAGACTTAGAATATAGGTTAGAGGATGAGTCCTATGTAGTGATCACACCACTTACCCCTTTACATTAGTAGACACCATTGGAGGTGACACTAGAACTTGATAGTGATGAAGATTGGGTCCCCAAGCAAAGCATGAGTGTATCTAAGCCCTCTTATGTGAAATTGTCATACAACATGTGAGAACCTTAGCTATAACCTCACTTACCTTACAAAAAGTTGATGGTTTGGTAGTTAAGGAAGCTCCTAAAACATATACAAATGCTAAGACTTAGAGGTTTTATCCAATAGCAGCATCCTCAAGCCAAGAAATTAATGTAGAGCTTGAGGATAAGATTAATAGAATTGTCTTTTGATTGGTACTCGGATTGTGTTTTAAATTTAGCAAATATAGATTTAATTTTGCTTGCATGGCCTAATCATAGGTCAGATTACTTTGAAAAGCTATGTAACAATAAATGTAAGAACTCTCAATCAAGACCAAGACTCAGTTTCGGCATAGTAGGCCTAATGGACGATCATGATTACTGCTTAGTCATCACTAATCATCTAGAATATGATAGATTCTTCTTAAATCATATTAATTCATATGACAAGGTATTTTTAGAAACTTTAGATGATCTAGATGATCTTCAAGTCAAAGATGCACCCCCAAAATTTAAAGAGGTAATCAAATCGACTATCGATGAGCTCAAAGAAATAAACTTAGGCAATGAAAATAATCCATGCCCAACATACATCAGTTCCTTGTTGAATGAATCTAAAATAAATGACTTAGTTAGGCTACTCACTGAGTTTATGGATTTACTTGCATGGTGCTAAGAAGAAATACTTGGATTAGCTCTTGAAGTCGTAGTACATAAAGTAGCAATACAGCCTGACGTTAACCATATCAAATAAGATCCTAGATGCATGAGATTGGATATTGAACAACAATTCATTTCTAAGGTCAAGAAATAGCATTAATCAATTAATTGACTTTAGAAATAACTTGTTGTTCAATGTCTAATCGCATGAGTCTAAGAGCTTGCTTGCCGGGATTAATGTCAGGCTGTACTGCTAGCTTATGAACTTCAACTTTAAAAGCTAATCCAGGTTTTTCATCATAGCTCCATGTGAAGCAGTCCTTAAATTTAGTGAGTAGCCTAGCTAAGTCATTGGTTTTAGATTTATGCAATAAGGAACTGATGTATGTCTGGTGTGGATTGTCTTCAATGCCCAAGTTGATTTCTTTTAGTTCGTCAATAATTGATTTAATTTCTTCTTCGAATTCAAGGGGTGCCTCTTTGACTTGAAGATCATCTAAAACATCTGAAGTTTCTAAATACACCTCTTCATATGAGTAAAAGTGATTTAAGAAGGACCTATCAGATTCGAGATGATTGGTGATGGCTAAGTAGTAATCGTCTTCGTCTAATGGGCCTACTAAGCTGAAGCTGGTCTGGGTCTTGATTGAGAGTTCTTGTAATTATTGTCCCATAGATTTTTAAAGTACTCTAACCTATGCTTAGACCATGCATGTGGAATTAAACCATTTTTTACCAAGGTGCTTACCAATCAAAAGGCAATTCTTTTAATTCTTTGAATAATCCATCCTCAAGCTCTACATCAACTTCTCAGCTTGAAGATGTTGCTCCTAGATAATATCTCTAAGGCTTAGCATTTGTATATATTTTAGGAGCTTCCTTAACTACCAATTTGTCAACTTTTTATGAGGAAAGTGGGGTTAGAGCTATGTTCACATGATGTATAAAAGTTTCATATAAAGATGGCTTAGCTACACTCATGCTTTGCTTGATGACCCACTATTCATCACTATCTAGTTCTAGTATCACCTCTAATAGGGTTAGCTTATGTAAAGAGGTAGCTGGTGTGCTAACTATATAGGACTCATCCTCTGAACTAGATTTCAAGCCTATGTAGATGGCAGGTGTACTCTTAGAGGCTGGAACAAATCTCTTGGTAGGTGGTAGATATGCAGGTCTATCTACCACCTCTAGGACTTCCTTTACGCTTGCCTCTCCTCATCTTGGTGGAGGTTGGGTCATCCTACCCACTTGTTCAAATGGAGTGACAAATTGTGGATAGAATCTAATCCCAAGCTCTATTTCCTTTCTAATGTCTTCTTCTAATTTCCTTTATTTTCTTTTCATTTTTTTCTCTTTCTTTTCTTTCTGTTCCTCTCTTTTCTTTTTCTTTTATTTTATTAAGTTCATGGAGTAAACATTTTGTTTCTTAGAGAGATAATAAGCCTCATCCTCATAGATCTCATCCTCATGTACTGTAAATGGTTTGAGATCTCTTTTGACATAATATTCAATCCCATCTCTGATGAACTTGATGCATTGATGTAAGAAAGATTGAACCATCTTGTTCTCATGAATCTAAGGTTACCCTAACAATGTATTAAAAGATGTATCTAAGTCTATTATGTTAAACTTGGTCTTAGTCTTCCAATCATCTATTTTGAATGATAACATTATAAGGCCTAAAGCCCTCTCACCTTATTCATTGAATCCTTTCAACATTATCTTCTCAGATTGAAGTTTAAAGATGTTAATCCTCAAGCAGGTAAGGATTCTTAGACTCATAATATTCACTAATGTACTCGGATCAACCAACACTCTGGATAACTTGGACTTGCCAACATCCACTATAATGTAGAGGGGATGGTTAGGCTCTATTATCCTTAGTAGTGGGTCTTCATCTAAGAAGGTGACTCCTAAGACCTCTTTTGAAACACATGCCTCCTCTTCAGCTAGATTATTTGCGATAAACTGAGCAAAGCATATGGATAAAACAAAATTTTCATATAAGATTAGCTTAGCTGACAACTTTTTAAGATGCGTGAGATGTTATAGTCAACTTTATGTTTATTCTCAATAAGTATATCCAAGGGAGGAGTATCTTGTGGAGGGGCAGTTTGCTCATTGAAACTAATGATTTATTTACCCTTATCTTGAGGTACTACCCTAGGAGGTAGAACTTTACCACTATAGAGGTTAACTTCAATGAGTTATTATGATAAGGAGATTGTGGAAAGTTTTACCCACTCATCAAGTATACCTATAGTTTCTTCTAAAGGACCATCAAAGTTGGATGACTCCAAATCTATCTCAAGTGGTGAAACTTGGAGATTCAAAAAGGGGGATTCTATTTCTAAATCTAAGTAGAACTAATCAGAATCACTTAATTTATTATTATTATGACTTGGAGAGTTATCAATAGAAATGAAATCACCGAGTTCATCAAAAGTAGACAAGATGTAAGTTGAATTAATCTTCTTCATTGATTTCTTCAAATTAGGAGGTACATAATAAAAGTCAAGCAAAGTAAGCAGCTTGGTGGATTAATGCCCTCATATGCTAATACAATACTTCTATTGGTGTTGATAGAACGGGTAGATGTGGTATCTGTAATGGTGGATAGAGAATGCTGGACTTGAATAGTGGTGATGCTATGGAACTATCTTGGGCATATGGTGGTTGCTGCTACTATTAGGTTTCCACCCTCCCCGAGTTGTCCCTCATAACTGACAAACCTTCCTTGTTGTTAGAGGTTTGTGTTGAATGAGGCACCTGTAGAGAAAGTTTCTTAATTTTAGAGATGATCTTTTTAAAGGTATGGGATAAAGAGATATCCCAATATTCTTTTATCTTGAGAGGATCAGATGTATTTCGAAAGATTACTTTAATGGAACCAGAAGGTTATTTTGCTAAGTATTCTTCATGGATTATTATGGCTCTTAACTTATAGACATGCTCAAGGCAATCCTTGAATGCAAAAGCAATCCTCTAAGACATGGCCTAGCATATGGTGGTAGGGGCAGTAGTGAGGATCATCACTCCTACCCACTTCCTCTAGCTTTCTAGGCTAGAGTAGTTGAAAGTTAGGGTTTTTAAAAAGATTTTTAAAGATTTTCCTAACTACATCCCTATTGAATGAATATGGCTTGTTGAGTTTGTCAACAAGAGTAGGTAGATAGTAGCTACTTGGTGGCTAGTACTAGTACTGTCACTTTGTAAGCAATTGAGGTGGCCTTTGTGGGGGCCGAGGTAGTAGAAGAGGAGGTGAAGATTGCAAAGCTCTAGGCCTCTCATACTGTGCTCTCACTTGCTACTTCCCCTTATCTAATGTGGCTACAACTTCTAGCTTCTTCTTAAAAATCTTCTGAGGCTTGGGCTTGCATGACTAGATAGAGAAAAGTAACTGCTTAGCTTCTTCTTGCAGATTGGCTGCCTTGTTGATTAAATTCTTAATATTTTAATGGTGAAGCTCTTAAGCATGAAAGCAACTAGGCCATGAATATTCTTAAGAAGAATTTCAATAGCATGCAATTCTAGTAGTTGTGGTTCATATTTCATACTCAGGTTTCATCACCTGAGAATATAATCAACAAAGGACTCATTAGATTTTTATTTTTTTCCACAATAAGGTCCCCTATAGTTACTCTCTGTTGGGCTCCTACAAATCTCTTGGTAAAAACCTATTCTAATTCTACAAAAGCTTCACCAAACCATTGGGTAATTAATTCGTAATCAAAGACAACTCTAGAAAGATGCTAGAAAGTGCTGGGCATCACTACCAATGCTTGCAATAACTTAAAGTGTGTTATATCTTTAGGGTTCCCACTACCATCAAATACCTTGAAGGATGGTGGCACAAAACTTTTAGGGTATTGAACTACATTAAAATTTTTTGGGTAAGGTCTACCCTTTGGAACCATGAGCTCCCTTGGGCCTGCTCCTATGCTTCCTTCACTTACTGCTCCACCATATGCTTGATATCCTTCTCATGAATGAATGTACTATCATTTATCTTTTTATGCAGACTACCAGTATCCTCATCCATAAGAGTAGTGCTCTTAGTATGATCTAAGATGTGTACCAACTCAAGTCTATCAGCCTCTATAGGAGTGGGTTGAGAGACATGCATTTGATTTTACAATGCTAACACTACTGTCATCAACTCCTCTACTCTCCTCTCCATTCTATCAATCTGGTCATCCTTGAGTTTGATTTTTTGGAGAAGGTATTGAGTTGAGTCTGATGCCTCACCTTCCTTAACTACAATGCCTTGAGCTTCTTGGCTAGGCTGCTCTCTATGCAAGGACCCCCGATTATTGACCATGCAGACCTCTGTTACATCATCTATGAGGTCATCATCATTAACATTGAAATCTACCATGTCCTCCTCCTAATCAGAATGGTCATCTTGAATTATCTGCCTCACCATGGCATGATACTCCTTCAATATTTCCTCTAAGGATCGACCATCTACTCTACCCGGGACTACTGGGACATACATTGGGTGATGACTCACTACTGGACTGTATTCTGAAGAGGTGATGGACTATATGTTTTTGATGAAAAGGGTGTTAGCTATGACTGGTTCAATAATCATAGGAGCCAACTTAGAACTCCCTTATTCCTTCTTCTCTAGTTGGGGTGGTGGAGCAACTGCAACACTCTTGGGCTGCCACTCCTTCCTCTCCATCCATGTGCTCTCCCAACTCACCTAAGCATGATCCTAAGGCTAGCATAGGGTCTCCTCATATCCTTATCTAATGTCTCATACTTAGCAGGGCATGGTGGAGATGCAACTATTTTTCTCACATCCTCCTTTCCCTCTATAGTTGAGAGGGGGTAAATCCTTCTACCACCAAGAAGGTAAGAGGTCTCACAAATGGATCTCTCTTCGGCTACATAGGATGCTTCCTCTACCTCCATTACTATGCACTCATAATATCTTTTGATCTTCCAATCTTTGTTTTAGCACTAAGTCTTAGCCAAAGGCATATGGTGGGAGCTAGTACCAACCTTGAAGGTGGTAGAAACAACTTCAGATGCTAAGACAGACTTCCCCTTAAAATTTGGGGCTGAGGAGAAGGCGATACTAGTCCTAACGGAGGCTGTGGCAGGCACAAGTCATGTTCGTGGCATGGAAACCTGTAAGGCTTTCTTCTTCAGTAATGTGAACTTAGTATCAGACTGTAAATCAAACTATAGAAGTGACTTCTTGTTGACCACCTCCTCCCTACTCACTGTACTGAGGGCAAGACTGTCACATGTAATCCTGAAGTGTTCAAATCTAAGGCCAAACTTATTGCTTGGGGTAGAGGTGAGTATGGCTTGATCCATGGCCAAATCCACACCCGAAGTAAAGCAAAAGATGACCTTTCCAGAAAATATGTGACTGACTACTTGTAAGGAACAAGGACAAGGGCATTCTTTCTACTATTGGGGAAGAAAAGGCATAATTGTTTTCTTTGACTTGACTTTAAATTGAAACCCTCATCTAACAAATTTTGTTATGTTAGATGGGGTTTATATATTTTGGAGAGATTTATAATACTGAGAGAAGATGTTTTGGTTTAATTTGAACTTCAATAAGAGTGAGCTCAAATGGATTTTGGAGATGGCGGATAAACCTTACTACGATGCTTGTGGCAGGAGGTTCTTAAAAGTTTTAAATTGAGTTCATTTAATTTATTTGAGTTATTTCTTTGATTAAATCTTCTTGCCTATTGGAGGTTCAAAAGGGGTATTAAAATCTACTAGAGTGAGGTTCTAAAACCTAAAGGATGTTGGCCACATTTACCTAAGGATGAAATAAGCGAGGTTCTTAATACAAAGAATAATAGCCTTGGACTTAAATAAAAAAAACATAGGTCTACTATTGATGTTTGGAGATAATGATTGACTAATAAAGATGGAAAGAGGAGCTATCCTTAGCAGAGTCTCCATAAAAATCTATGGTATTTTAATTTGGAGTCAGAGGGACACCACGCAGATCTTAGAAGATACTTATTAAAATGATCAGGTGCAGCATTAAGGGATGAGGTACTATCTTGAAAGAGAAAAACATCACCCTACAATGGACCTAATCATCTAATATGGACTCTAAGTCAAATGGGTCTACATATATACCAAAGATCTTTCCCATACTTTACATGGATAAGTAAAGTTCCATGTAAAGTATGATTTATTTTATGTCAAGTTCTTTAGTCCCTATGGAAGTAAGCTTCCATAGTTAAATCGACTTAAGAAATAGGAATTTCTTAAGAACATACTCGATTAAAGTAGTTAATAAATGTCTCAAAAGATTTCAAGGCTCAACTATCAAAGGATTGGTCCTCCTTGGAAATTGAATGAGAAGAGTTCAAGTGGGGAGACTTATTTATGAATTCCATAAGAAGATAAGTAGGGAACACCTAAGATGCTAGGAAGCCTAGTGAATGCTCCAATCTACCCTATAATGAGGCTTTATATTTTTGAAAGAGAGAATTTATTTTGTTTAAGTTAGAATCTTATTAGAATGCTAGGACTTATAGTCCAACAATATGAGATTATGAAAATGCCTAAGAGGTGAGGACTTATACTTATAGTAAAAGAGAAATGAGCCACCTCGGAACCTAAATCTAAAGTGCTCTATCACAAGCTAAAAGTATGACCTAATTCTACTCGAGAAAATAAGATATAATGGTCCACCTCCATAAGAGAGAGTGAACACATCCCAACATTTCTAGACTTACACCGCCTAGAGTGGATTCTAGCTAACACCTCCTATGCTTTAAAATCATATAGGATGGGCTTAATTAGATGTGAGACAATTAGGCTATTATTTAGTCAGAAAGGAAGCTAGAATTCTAAACTCACTCCCTAAGAGACTAGATAATATTTGGTATGCAAACATGACTTAGACTAATGTTGAAAATTCACAAAATTTTAAGATCTTTTTAAACACATTTATTTTGGACCAAGGCTTAAGACAGTTATTCCTACATGCATGATGAAATCAAGTCATGGGCTAAATCAACTAGAAGAGGTGTTCCCTGCTATAAGGGATTGCTCTCAAAGTTCAAGCATGTCCCCTATCATGCAAGAGTGGAGATACTCTTTATTCAAGAGCAAAATAATATGATATGCATGCTATTATAACATACAATCATTTAGCTAAGGGGTTGCTAAATCTTTTATTATCTTGATTAAAAGCCTAAGCTTTAGATTGGTGTTATGGATTTCATTAGAATTTAGTTATAAGTTATCTAGTGAGTGTAGAAAATTTAATTTTATCCTGAAGAGCCTATCACATCCAGGTCGCACATCAAATCATCAAACTTTAAGAAACCTAGGGAAAAGTATGTCATTTCTATTGCACAAACTAAACACAATAATTAAACATTTGAATTTCATAAAAAAAATAAAAGGTCAATGCTATCGGGTATCATCGTACACCTTAAGAAAGAGAAAAAGTAGGGTAGCTGAGCTCTACCCTTATACAACCCAGACTACAATTGAATGTTACAATTAAAATAAATTCTATGACGATCTTCAATCTTTTTCTTTTTTTCTTTCTTTAGATTAGTTTGCTCCAGGCTTCACAGGGCCTCCCACATCTTTGCCTTCTAGCCACTACTCATCCCAAACCCCATAGCACTAATCATAATCTTATTATAAAAATTATATATTTATGAAAAATGAATCTAACTACACTTACAAAATAGATGTTAGTTAATCAAACATACAAGCCAAATAATTATATTTCATATATTTGGACATAACACCCTATACTTGGGTAACCAAGCCCACCTATCCTAATTGGATTATGCTTAGGGGCATAAGCTGCATTGCAAGCAACAACATTTATATTCAATTATTATTGTAACATCCCCTCCCTCAAGCACAATCCACTGCATAAGACATCATTAGGCTAACAAAGACTTAACATCCAGTCTATAGATAAACAATCTTAACATCTAGTCTAAAAATATTACATCATAAAATAAAATATATCACCATGACATACACCACCCTAACTTAATAATAAGATCAATGTGTGTGCTAAGGCTTAGTGTGGTATGTCTTGGTTAAGCTTTGGAATTATGATTGTCTAAAGTCTTAGAATTATTTACATTACCATCAAGGATGGTTTCACTTTAAGTCTTTTAGTAGTTTGATTGGATTTTAACTTATATGTTTACATTTTATTTAATACTTACTTAACATCTAATTATTATGAAGAGAAGAAAGAGGCTTAACTCTTTCATCCCTAACCTAAGTTATTTTCTAAAGGTAGGTTATTTTGGCTTTAATTTTCTTTATGAATCACTCATCAAATTTATTTAGCCTAAGTTTAAGTTAGCCTTAATGAATCTTGTTCAAACATGAGAGGCATTTTAGGATTAATGAAATTAAGTCACCATCTCATGATTAATACTCCACTACTTCCTTTCATTATCAATAATATTCACACTATTTGATTTCTAATTTCTTTAATATTTGATTTAATACATACATATACATGCAATATACCCATGTTTTTACACACTTAATGAATGTTTATACATGAATTTGATAGAAAAAAAAGGAGAACTTCATCTCAAAGCTAAGAATATGCAAATATGTATTAGAAATTTAAGCAAGTATGTGTTGTTGTTAAACTAGGAAAGTGAGATTATCTAAGACCTTCTTAGGGCTACTTAAAGCCTCGTGTTTTCGAGATATCCAGACTATATACTTGATAATTAAAATACATGTAAGCATATACATAAGCATAGAAACAAAACCATGCAAAGGTTATATACTAAAAAAATATTTTACTTATGTAAAGTTTAATGGCATAAAAAAAAGGTTTTACTTTGTATTCTAGCATATGCATACACATAAATGAAATTAACATGCATTATTAAACTAGGGAAGTGAGATTATCTACGACCTCCTTAGGGCTACTTAAAGCCTCGTGTTCCCAGAATGTACAAGCTATATACTTGCTAATTCAAATATATATAAACATAAGCATCAAACATAAAAGTAAAACAATCCATTGCCATCTTTAAGTTCCAACCAAATGAACATTTCATTGAGTATTTAGAATTATCATTAATTTAATAGCCACACCATATAATAGTATTTATCAAACTCATGCAATTTGCATGCAATCATATTCTTTTAATTTTCTTTTAAAACATGTATACATGAAACAAATGACATTCACATTTATGATAATTGAAAGAAGGTAATTAAATATCACCACACAACATACTCAATTTCATTAAATCTTAAGGACAATCAGGTTAAATAAACATTCCTTAAAACTAACCAAACTTCTTTAAGATATTAGAAAAAATAAAGAGGAGAAATGATAATTAGGGCTCACTCCATCCCATGTTGTTTATTTCATATGTTTAAATAGAGAAATTAAACATGTTTTGTGAATGGATTATGTTCAATCTACTAATTACATCAATTTTATTACCCTTCCCAAGCTTCTTCAATTTAATTAACTACTTAATCATGAGCCTTCAATGATATGCCTTGGGAAAATAAAATCAGTAATGCACCTAAAGCGATCTAATGCAATTAAGCTCATGTTTAAAAGTTCATTAAATTAAAGAAGAAAAAAGCTTAAGCTAAATACTCTCATGGTTTCTCCACAACAATGGAAAACTCATAATTTCTTTCATGACTTCATATTATTAAACACATAAAGTAATTAATGGGTTGGTACTTAAAGTATTTAAGTTTATTTCATTTGAATTTAATTATTAATTTCTTTAATTTATTCTTCATTACAAAACATGTTAATTGAATTCATTAAAGGAATACATTTAGAATTAATTAAGAGCGGGGGTCCTACTTAGTTCCCATGTTATCCTTACTTGTTTCATTGATTAATTATCCCTAATTACTCAACTATATTTATTAAATTACTTAAAAGGGATAATTAGGATTAAAATTTTGGGATTTCCCAAATTACAAGACAAATAATTCCAAGAAAAGTATGAGAGGCAGAGGACATCCCATATAATCAACAGGCCAAATTTAAAATCAATTAGCCAAGTAATTTGGCCTTAATTAAGGTAATTAGCCTAAGCTTCAAACCTTAATTAGGCACTATTCATTAGACATTAATTGGAGATTTTATTTTTATTCAATTCTCTTCTGTCTAAGCTTTCCAAAATGAGTTTATTTTTTTTCAGATTTTTTTATAATTAGTTATGATTTTTTAAAGTTATGGTCATTTAAATTAAATTTTTAAGCACAATTAATCATTTTAAACTATCAGTTCCATGTGGAAGCTGACGTGGTAGTGCTTTCCATGTGTCACCATGATATTGGATATTTAAAACATCTGACGCAACTGCTGACTCAATGGCGACAGACAATGGCGCAGACGAGATTTCATCCTAGTCATTTGATCCTAGATCAGATGGTCAAGATTAATCTTATGATTAATAAAATATTAAATTGAGATTTCTAGTCCTGCAACTCCATTTCATCATGCATTTAGGCATAATTATCCCAAGCCCTAATCAAAATTAAGGTGTCAAAATGATCCGAAAACTTATAAATTTTTAACATTAGTTTAGGCCATGTTCGGATACCAAATATTCTCTAGTCTTTTCTAGAGTGAGTTTAGGGTTCTAGATTCCTTCCAGTAGAATAATAGCCTAACTATCATACATCTACATAAGACCGGCCTACATAGTTTTAAAGCATTATAGGTGTTAATTGGCAGCCACTCCAACTGGTTGTATGTCCAGAAGAGTCGGAATGTGTTAATTCTCTCTTATTAGGTTCTAAGGCTACTTATTTCCCTCAGGCTACGAGTATAAGTCCTCACTTCTTAGGCATCTTTGTAATATTATATTGTTGGATTATAAGTCCTAGCACAATAATAAAATTTCAACTTAAATAAAACAAATTCTACCCTTCAAAAATATAAAGCATCATCATAAGGTATACTATAGCATTTACCAGGCTTCTTAGTATCTTGGACACTCACTACTTATCTTCCTGTAGAATTCATAAATAAGTCTTCTTATTCGAACTCTTCCCATTTTATTTCTAAGTACAATCAATTCTTTGATAGACAAACCTTATAATCTTTGGAGATATTTATTGACAACTTTAATTGAGAGTTTTTTTAGGAAACTTCCATTTCCAATGATGTAATTAACTATGGGGGCATGCCTCCATCGGGAACTAAAGAACCTAGCATAAAATAACCCTACTTTACTTATCCATATAAAGTAGGGGAAAGATCTCTAGTATACATGTAGACTCATCTACCTTAGGAGTCCTTACTATGTGATACATTCCATTGTAGGGTGATATTTTTATCTTTCGAGGTAGTACATCATACATTAATGTCATACTCGATCACTTCAATAAGTAACCCCTAAGATTTGTGCGGTGTCCCTATGGCTTCAAATAAAATCACCATAATGTGGATGCTATAAAATAACAAGATGTAAATATTCCAGTCATTAATTGTAAGCTTGACCAAATAGAGCACTTGGCAATACATCTACCATATAAAGGGAGAGTGGGAGGTCCAGTGCAATGTTGTTGGATGTACCCATTTGAGAGGTTACTATCTATTAGTAGTATTATTTTAATAAACATTCAATTTAGGTCTAATTATTTTGTAAAATTCATGTAGATTCTTGAATAAATTAAAAAGAACTATAATGAATAAAGCACACCCCAATGACTCCTTATGTAAAGCTTACTTGGCCCAGGAAACTACAAATTTATGCTCCTACTATTTTAAGCCACACACATGTTCAAATAATATCGATGGTGTTAGATCTTCACAAAATATATTATCTATTTTCCAATCATCTAGAAAAGTATTGGGTAGAAGCATATCACGATATTTGAAGCTTAGGACAGTGATGATTACTATTTTGATGAACTATGATGAGGTTCAACCTTTTCTTGAGTAAGTGTGTCAATGGCACAATATCTCATTTTAATTTTTAATCGAACATAGTCCTTACATAATTATATCAATTTAATTTTTGAGTTCAGGTTATTCATGAACTCATTAAACTTGGATAACGTTGCCACTATTAATAAGAAAGTCAAAGATGAATTCTTAACATGGTTTAATTTACATGTGAGAAAACATCACTAACACTTTACTATATTTTGTATGTTAATTACACAACTTTATTATTCTTCCAAATGTGTTAGGTTCATGACTAGAGAAACAGAGTGTAGAATTAAGACCTTCATGACCTAGCATAGGGTCCAAAGTGAATTGTAAATACATGGTAGATTTATGATGTCAATGATTATAAATTCCACACAAGTTCTTGTTCTGAAGGAAAAAATAAAAAATATATATAACTTTGGTGTTTTTATTTGAGGAAACACACATTAGATGATGAGATAGACTATTATGATTTTCAGCATACACCTTCTCCCATTGAGCCGTTGATGACATGCATTTTTATTAAGTTAGAGGGGGACACGTAAGCATATTTTTAAAGTTTTACTTTTGACATATTATGTTTTCCATATGAATTACAATTTTTCAGTTCAATCCATCCAAAGAAGCTATTCATAAAATTAGGGACAAAAAAAGGAGCAAGTACGATGCTACATATGTTTATAGAAGAAGGTCCCAATTAAGACATGGGACATGTGGCTTAGGGAGTTTGAGGTATTGCTTAAACTATTTACAAATATTTAAATTTATTAGTTGATCTTGATGTATTACTAATTAGAATTCATTTGTTTGATGTTATAGAAATATTTTAGCTAGTTATTATAGCACAATTAAAAGATTAGAAGAAACTTTGAGTTTAGAGGGGCTACTCACCTATGCAATATGTTCACAGGCATATGCAAATTTAGGCAAATACCTCTTTGGATTGGAGAGGATGTTGTTGGCCTCATTTTTGGATGAGGTTAACATCATTTCTGAAACTAATAATTAAGATTCATAATCCTAAATTAGGAGCCTTCTAATTACTCACTTAGAACACTACACCTAGTGACCTAGTGCATCTTCCTTGGGTTTGATCTAACCTAATGGGTTTAGGTGAAGTTAACCCAAATAAATCAAACACATTTCACTTGAAACTTGAATTCATTTGAGCTTAAAATAAGGTAATTATAGTGATTAACCTAATTATCCTATTTAAACTAAAAATTATATAAATCCAAAAGAAATTCAAATAAAATCAAAATAAATTAAAGTCAAATCAAATGAAAGAAATCAAATCCAAATTAAAGTCAAATAGTGGTTAGCTTTTTTGCCATGGGTTTGACTTATGTGGGTCACACCAAGTCAAGGGTCAACCCACCAAAGTTTGACCAAATAAAATCATTTCTAAAGGTTTAAATGATAAAATATTCATGTTTAAGCATGAATTTAAAAGAATATAAATCCAATGAGGCCTTAATTAGGCTAAATAGTTTATTTGACATAAATGAGTCTAAATGGATCCTATTCAAACTCAAATCAAGCCAAAGCCAACTCAATTTGATTGCCCAAAATCACATTGAAATGATAATCAATCATAATTCAATCCATCATTTGGTCCAATTTGACTAATTTGGTCATTTGACCCAAATGAATCCAAACTTAACCCATTAAGTCCATTTGGGCCAAATGCGTCAAAATTGAAATCAACTTATATTAAATGAAATTAATCACTCCAAATCATCTCCCATATGTTATTCAACATGAATGGAGTCCAAAAATCATTTAATTGAGTCAAAATTTGTCATCTGACTCAATCAAATTCAACTTAATCAATGTAAGTTAAAATGGATCAAGTTGACTCAAAATCTAATTGAATTCTCAATTATCTAGTGAAAAATCAATGATAATTTAAACTTAAACCTAAAACAAAAGAGAAACATGATTAAGCTTGAATCAAATCCAAATGGAAAAACTAAACACCAAATGAACTTATGGTTGCATCAAACCCGTCTAAACTCATTCAACCCTATCCTAAGATGGGCTAGGGGTAATTGACAGCAACATTAAGCAACTAAACTAATCCCAACTAAATATAAAATGAAAGAATATACCATGGCAAACCAATGGAGCATGAAACAAAACTATACTTCCCTAATCCCTCAATCCCTTTGTCCATCCACCTCAGCACCTCTAGGCAGATGTGAAACAACGGATCATCCTTGGAGCTAGCTTCCAAGGACAACAATCAACCTTGCCAACCAAGAGGAAGGAGGAAAACCATAAGAGGCTCTAATGACAAGAAAAAAGGAAGACTCCATTTCATGCCCAATTGGTCATTCCATCACCTTTCATTTCCTAGAGTGAAACAAAGTCAAGGGCACCTATATACCTATCCTCGCCTCTGAGATTTTGAAGAATGACCATGCTCACCGGAATCCATCTATGCCTTGGTCTATAAATGGATCCACACAGAGAGAATCCAATTCCTTCTTTCCACACTCTCATCATATTGTTCCAAAGCTATTCGAATAAATCCCACTACTAGAGATCACCACCGATGGGTATGCCATTAACCAACCCCTTTAAGCTTTTGATTTTGGTCCTTCATGAAGGAAACTTAATCTCAAGTGAGATCAAGCTATATAGATGTGATCCTCATGATGTCTTGATAGTTTTGGAAGTGAAATCAAGTGATTTCAATGGTCGTCACCAAAATTTATCTCAAATTGATGTATGATTCTAGGCTTCCGCCATTACCTAAGGATGAAAAATCTCCACCATCAATATCTTCTATTAGGAATGGATGGCCAAGATCTTGTTGAACCGTTGGGTTAAAACCTCAATAGGGAACCTGCAGACACATCCGAGCCGCCCGATCTTCAATCGAATGACTCGAAATGAAACTGCGTGCACTGTCATTTTAACACGCAATCCATCTGGATCCCACATGGATGAATGGCGTAGCGCCACGTGGTGTCAACGTGTTTAAAAAGGAAAATCAGGTTTTCTAATTTTTAAAATTGCAAAAAATAGGAACAACTTTAAAAAGTCATAATAAATCAAATATTAAGCCAAAAATTCAAATAAAAGCTCTATTGATTCATCTTAGTGAGAGGAATCCATTCAAAGTAAAATCCACAAATTTTGTGAGGTAATTTTGAAACAATTTAGGTTTAAATGGAAAATTTTAAACCTAAATTAATCATCATCCATTAATCCTAATGATTTGAAGCTTTGGGGAATTAAAATTGATGTTAAAATGTACCTGAGAGAAACTTTTCATCATTCATTTCAAACTAAATTAGGAGATAATGAATTTTCAATCACAAAACCTAATTTTAGTGAAATAATTAAATATTAATTAAAAAATATGGAAAATCATAGAAATTGCTTAAATCACATAATATAGCCTAATAAACTTAAATATGTCATTGAAACTCTCTAAAACTTAATTAAATGCAAAATGACTTAATTTAGCATTTAATTGAATTAATTAATCCAAATAATCAATATGAACATAGAAAACTCACAGTAAATCAACCTAAAATTTTTAAATTATGAATAAGCCCTCTATGAAAATGTATTCTAGATAGAAATCTAAGAAAAATAAAACCTCTAAGTGATTTTCTCTAAATCAAGCTTAATTTAGGTTTTAATGAAATAATTAAACTCAAATTACACATCTCATCAAATTGAAATTTTAGGAAAATCAAATTAGCAAGGAACCCCACTTGCCTAAAAAATTCATACCCAATTGACCTCTAGATTGGGAATTATTGAATTTCCAAGTCTCTAGGTCAATGTAAGTGAAATAAAAAATAAAAAAATTATAAAATTTTATAAAATTAATGAAATAAGTTTGAAACATTATAGAATATATCAAAACATTTGATGAAGACTCCCAAATAATCTGAAAGCAAAGGGACTTAATTAAACATAAACATAGGTCTAATATTAAGGATAAAACAAAAAAAATAATCCAATTATACTTCAAAATTAATACTTCAATAATTAATCATAAACTCACTGATAAATTGAAATGTAAAGTTCATGAATCTTTGAACTTATGAACCTATTAAAGTCATTTAAATCACAAAGAATAAAGTGAATATGAATACAAATAAACTTAATAAAGATGAACTAATTAAACCCAAAGTGACATAAAGCATTAAAATGATTTAGGATAGGTTAATGTATAAGAACATCTCTTCTTAAACTTCTTAGATCAAAAGAGTAATCACACTAAATCAAATGGTAAGAAGAACCTAATTGAAATAATGAAAATATTACTTCCTTAAAAGATAATTGGAGATGAATACATAAATGTTAATAAAATCATAACTCTAAATGAGCCATTTAAACTCATTAACATATATAAGAATATTAATGAAACAAATAAATGGAATTAAAGGAAATCAAGATAAAACTTAAGCATACCAACTGAAAATGAAACAAAGACACTATAAAATTGAAATATAATGATATGATATTAAAACTAAGAATGAGTATTAAGTTCATTCAAGTTATTGAACATTAATGAACATGAAACATAAACATAAAAGAAACATTAATTAACAAATCAAGCTAATCTAAAACCAAGATTAAATGTATTTGGAAATATAAATGAAGCTAAATCAATGTAAATTACAATCAGATGAACATTAATATAACAAATAAACCGAATTAAGTTAAATGAATAATGCAAATCAAATAAATGAAATGAATCGAAACTTATGAATGAATAAAATCAAATTATAAAATTTAAACTATAACAACAAATGAATTTAATTTAAAAATAAAAACTAATTCAAATTAAATTATAACACCATAAATAAACTTTAATTGAACTTATTAAAAGAAACAAAATCATATCAAGATGTGATCAGTCAAATTAATGAACGAACAAATAAATGAAGAGAAGAATTCAAAGTAACAATTAAGACATTAATTGAATTAAACATAAATCAAACCATCTAAATAAATCCAAAAAAGCATTAATTAAGATACATAAGATCTTAGTTAGACCTTTGGAACGAACATTTACCTTAGGGTGAAAGCTCCATGCTATTAGGACTCAGGATGTTGACTTTAATGGGTTCCATTCAAATTGGAACCTATTATATTCTTCATATTGAAAACTTAATTTCACCTTAACATAAAATGCACCTAAAAGGAAAATGAAAATGCAAATCATTAAATCACTTAAATTGAAATTACCTATGGTAAATTAAACCAATTTAAAAACTAAAAGAAGTTAATGGAATGAAAACAAAGGTTTCATAATTAGTAAGATATGGTACATACTCTGAACACCCGAGGTAGTAGGGCTACTAGTCCGAAAGAGGTCTTGATACCTCGAATCTCTGGTATAGAAAGGACACATACCTATGAAGTGAAGTTATGAAAATTTAAAATTCTAAAAATAAAATAAATTAAAATTTAGAAACTTAAATTAAAACTTGAATCTAAAAAGGCCTAGTGAATTCTTGCCACACAAACTCAATTCCTTCTCATGCTAAATTATTAGGTTCATCTTAAACTTAGGTTTGGTAGATCTATGATATTTTATGATATTCTGTGATGTGATATAATATATTTTTCTTATTTTATGTTGTACTATTTTAAAACTAATGTTGTCTTCTATAGGGGGTTGTGCTAAAAGGGGCTGCCATCAAAAATAAATATATAAATGTTGTTTGCTTGTAAGTATGCTTAAGTCCCTAAGCATAGCCCAATAGGATAGGTGGGCTTGGCAAGATTTAATGCTAACCCTATATGTTTGAAAATATAATTGTTATGCTATTTGCATTTTATTATTTCTTATTTTGTAGAGCTTAGGATTTATTTTTGAATTTAAAATGTAATTTGAGTTTAGAATTAGGTTAGAATCTATGTGGTCTAGTAATAATAGGAGCTGACCCTAACAACAAATAGGTGTAGAGGTCCACTATGAAGCTCAATGGAAGTTCCCGTAGAAGGAGACGATCCTGGAAAGAAGACCGCCATAGATCCAAACTTGTAGTTATGGGTCAGGCTATATATGGGTAAATCTCAACTACCCATTTTCTCTTTCATTCGTGGTGTACAATGGTACCTGGCCACATTTGACTTTTCTTTAAATTTAAATTGACTTGATTTACTTTGGGTGGACAATAGAGTTAACCTAATTTTCTAGGTTTCTTTTTGTACATTAATTTCTATGATGGATACACGGATGATTAGGCTATTAAGAAAACTAAATTGTCTACTTAATTTAAACAAAAATAAAGAAATTCAAAACTTTACATTAATTAAAGCCCTAGGAATAACTTAAAATTAACTAAAAATGGCTAGCTTTTGTGAACTATGCTAACATATTATTCTAATTCCATGAATGAGGCACTTCACCCATTGCAAATAAGAGGCATCTGACCTTCGAGAATGATCACCTTCCTAAAAAAGTCTGCCTTATCTTATTGATTTGGCTCATAACCACTTCTAATTACATGCTATTTAGCCATAAAATGCATACCCCATAACCTTAAATGAACCATGAGTCAAAACATTTAAAAACTAGAAAAATGTGCATTAGTTAAGTGCATATCATACCTTATTGATCTTAGGGATTAGGGAGTGAGTCTAGGTTCTTAGATTTTTTTCCAAAAATAAAATATCCTAACCATCTTGCATACATGAGACATGCCATCATGGATTTTAAAATTTGCTTAGTTGGTGTTAGCTTACAGCCCTTCCATGCAAGTTATAATTCTAAAAGAGTTAGGGATAAGTTCATTCCCTAAAATGAGAGGAATGGAAAATAATTCCCAAAAAGTAAAACTAGATCGAACATCAAACTTGTGTTAGAAGAACTTATAGACTTAGGTTCTAAAGCTTCCTATTGGATTAATCCTTCAACTTTAAGGATTTCTATAGTCTTGTACTACTAGAATCTAAGTCCTAGTTTTTTATAAAATACCAACTTAAAATTCTATTTAAATTCCAAAATTTAAATCCCAACAGTAGGATAGTTGAAATGCATACTAGAGGCATTTCCTACTAATTAATTCTGATTGACTTCTAAAATAAGTCTTTTGACTTTATAGCGTTCCAAATTGAAATTCCAAAATATCATATCCTTTAGAAACCAACTTAAAAATTCATAGAAATAATAGCTTATTTTTTAATCAATAGTATTTTTAGAGGAGAAATTTTATTCCTAAGATGTAGTTAAATATAAGAGTTTGCTCTTATAGGAAACCATGAACCCAGTTTAAAATAAACCCTGCTCTACTTCCCATGTAGTTCAAGGGAAAACTCTCCAATACATTAAAGACTCTTTAGCTTTATGACTCTTTTTTATTACATGATTGAATCCATTATAGGATAAATGTGATCACATTTTTGGATGAGGTTAACATCACCTCTAAAATAAATAATTAGGACACCTAATCTTAGATTAAGAATCTCCTAATTAAGTGCTCAAGACACTATACCTAGTGGCCTACTACATCTTCCTTCAGTTTGATCTAACCTAATGGGCTTAGGTAGACTTGACCCAAATTCCAAAATGGATTAAATCAAATCAAATCCAAATAAATCAAATCAAAACAAAATTAAAAAAATGAATTAATCTAAAACTAAACCAAAGTAAAATCTAGTTAATCCATTTGGCATAAGTTTGACTTAGGTGGGTCCCACCAAATCAAAGGTCAACCACTAAAATAATTTGACCAATTAAATCATTCTAAATGTTCTAGATGATTAAATAAACATGTTTAACCATGAATCTAAATAAAATCAAATTTATTTAGGCCTTAATTAGGTTAATTAGACCACTTAGTCTAACTAACCCTAAATGGGTCCTATTAGGTTCAAACCCAAATCTAATTGAAATCAACTCAATTTGATTACTCAAAATAATTTAAAAATGATAATCAAACACAATCCAACCCATCATTAGATATAATTTGGTCAAATTGGTCATTTGACCCAAATGAAACCCAAGCTTAACCCCTTAAGCTCACCTTGGGTCAAATGGGTTGAAATTGAAATCTAATTGAAATTAAATGAAATCAATCACTCCAAATCATCTCACACATGTGATCAAGCATGATTGGAATCCAAACCAAATCGAATTGAGTCAAATTAGTCATTTGAACCCAATTGGAATCAAACTTAACCCATTTAGGTTTAAATGGGTTGGGATGAAATAAAATACAAAATTAATTCAATTCTAAATGAATTAATTAAATCAAAACATAATCAATCATAAATTAAAGATGATTAAACTCAAAATTAAAAGAGTTGAATTAAAATCAAACACTTTGAATCTAAATAATTGGATTGGATTCAAATTTCCAATCCAATTCAAATGGATTTAAACTTGACTTCAAGCTCACATTAGGTTTCAATTGGGCAGCCACACATTAGTCTAAAGATTTTGGTGATGATGCCATGAATCACAAAAGTAAAGAGAAGAAATGAAAGATGTGCAATTATGAGAGGAGAGGACTTGAAAATTCCTAAAAGAAAAGCAAGTCCAATTTCCCTTCTTTCATACTTCATTCATCTCTTAGCTTCAAGAAGATTGGATTCATTCCAATCAATTGAAGGCCACCAAGAAGAATCCAAATAGAATTTGACTTCCTCCAAAAGAGAAGCAAGAGAAGAAGAAGAGGGAGCCAAGGAAGAGTGGAGGGCTCCTAAGCAAGGAAAAGGAGGGGGGGGCGTGGGGTTGGAAGAAATTCCCTCCTCCCTTCCAACCCCTCATGCAAACATGTTCATAAGGCCAAGGGGGATTAAATCCACCCATTGGCTGACTCGGCTGCTGCGAGTGGCTAAAATCTGGCCACCTAGAAGGCCAAGGCCATAGCTCTCGACCATGTATGGAACAAGGGGAAAGAGATCCTCTTTCTCTTCTAATTTTATTCCAAAATGTTCATGCAAACATGTTCATAAGGCCAAGGGGGATTAAATCCACCCATTGGCTGACCCTGCTGCTGGGAGTGGCTAAAATCCGGCCACCTAGAAGGCCAAGGCCATAGCTCTCGACCATGTATGGAACAAGGGGAAAGAGATCCTCTTTCTCTTCTAATTTTATTCCAAAATGTTCACAAAGGGAGGAGATGAAGGATTGGATTGATTCCCCATCCCCTTACCACCAACACACTAGAAAATGAATGAATCAAGTGGCCACTAAGCCCTTTATAATGGTGAAATGAAAGGGAGATCCTTCCACCTCCAATTGAATGTTCCAACACATTTTAAAAGTCAATGTGACCTCAAACGAATCGCCACCGCGACCCCTCACCATCGGTGAGCCAGAAAATGACCAAACTTGACAAAATTTAAATCGAGCTTGGTCTAGGAGGTGATCCACAGGATGGTAAGCCACCAAATTGCATGCACAACATCGTTACATTGAGGCAAAACTATTGATGTCTACCCCACCACCGGTGATCACCGGAATTCTGGAATGTTGCACCATCGACCTCTTAGGCATTCGATTTTGGTCTTTTGTGAAGGAAATTTGATCCCCATGAGGATGAAATCGCATAGAATGGTTGCAAACATCCCTGATCATTTTGCAATTGGAATCAAAATGATGGACGACATCCGTATCTTGCCGGAGATGTGCGGGAGATGATTTCTACCATATAATCCTTCTATTTAGAATGGACGGCTAAGATCTAACCAGATGATTTGATTATTCCCATAGGGAGATCACAAAATGAATCGAGACCGTCCGATCTTTGATCTAAAGATTGAGATTCATCCTGCATGGCACTTACTTGACATAGACGCCACGCAAGATTTGCATGGCCCAATGCTATCGCACTATGTGGCGAAGGATCCATGTAGGCTACCACATCGAGCCACGATTTTAAAAAGATAAATGCCTTATAAATTAATTCAAAACAAATTAAAAATAATAGAAAATTTAAACAATCATAAAAAGTTAAATATAAATACAAAAAAAAAAACAAACTTGGGCTTTATGGATTCATCTTGATGAGAATAATCTATTAAAATTAAAATCCCTAATTAATTTTAGTATTTTAGACTTAATTTGGATTTGAAGAAAATCAATTAAAATTAAACCATTAATCCAATTGAATTAAAACTTTGGGGAATAGCAATTAAGGTTAAAACACACCTTAGGAAAAATTTTCATGAATTTTGTCAATGTAATTCTTAAAATATTAAATTTCAAATCTTAAACCTCAATTTTAATTAAATAAATTAATATAAAATGAAATAAATAATCAAAATGGATTAAAGAAACCTCAAATCAATATAAAAAAACTCTAATGAACATCAAACACTAATGAAATTCATTGGAACTCAATAAATCATGAAATGTCTTAATGAGGTTGTTAATTGAATTAAATAATTCAAATAATTAACCAAAACTCAATTAAATCAAAATAAATCAAAAAAAATTTTTTAATTATGAATGATCTTTCTTTGAAAACATATTTCAGAGAGGAATCATTGAAAAAGAAATCCCTAAATGATATTCATCAAATTAAGCTTAATTTAGGTTTTAATGAAATAATTAAAACTTCAATTACACCCTAATTATAAATCTAATCATGAAGAAACTTTGGAAATATGAAATTAGCATGAAAACCCGCTTGCCATAAAAATTTTAAACCCAATTGACCTTTGGATTGGGAATTGTTGAATTTACAAATCTTTAGGTCAATATAAATCAAATAATAAATAAAAAAATTCATAATTCCATAAAAATCATGAAGTAATTTGAACTAATCTTCATCAACATCAGAAACACTTAGTATAACTCTTCCAACATCATAATTCAAAGAAACTTAATCAATTTCATACTTAAAGACTAATGATGAATGGACAGGAGAGTAGGTATTTACAAGGAGTATTTAATTCAATATGGTTAGTACATAATTAGATTCTTTGCTTGCTGTCATATGTCAATATCAATACTTTTCACAAATAGGACAAACTATACAACCTGATAAAGTTGATTATTCTACCTTGACACCACCACCAGATAACCTAGCCTTAGACTTTGGTGAAAGTAGATATAATAAAGCATTTTAATCTACCACAAAATAACGGAGTTTCAAATGAAATAATAAGGACATCTACTCATGAAAATCTTTATACTAAGGTTATTATTTATCACCTGAAAAATTATACCAATTTTACTTTATTAGGATCCCATAGCTCTCATATCGATACAATGTTAATTCCTACCAATTTACAAATATCACGATCTGAACCATATATATATAAAGATTATCATGGCGTAAAACACTCTTGTCCCAATGAAACTAATATTTTATTTGGATTTTGGGATTTTAATAACAATCGACTTGATTTTCAACATACCTTTTAACAAAAAAGGAGTCTTAGTCGGTATGGATTTCTTACAACATCATACTATTTCTTTTACTGATACTACTGTAATAATTAACTCTACAGTTATTCCATGGCATCATGGTTCACTTTCATAGCTATATACAAATTGAGATCTACGTCCCCACTTATGAACCAATCTCTGTCCATGCTTTATGTGACATAGGGAGCTATATTTGCGTTTGTAAATAATGGCTTATACCGCCACACCTACCTCTACATCATGACAATTTACTCCTAGATACGTTCAATGGCTTCCTTACAATTACTACTTATTGGTCCAATCAATACATTTTGCTCAATAACACTCTTATTAAAATTCCTAAACTTTGGTGCCTTACTAATAATTGTCCTCACTTTATACTCGGTAATAATTTCTTCAAATCTATGCATGCTTTTACTCAATATATTGAACATATTGAATTAATTACTCCTTGTAAACACCAACTCTATTGTCCATTCATCACGACACCCATTTCCCACTCTGCCGATTCTCCACCCACTTTTCGCAGCCAACGTGGTGATTTAAATAAAATTATTCAATCTCACCTTTCCAAACCCTCATCCTTACACATAAATTAAACCATGACATTTCACTAAAACCTTATTTTCCAAAACTATATCAAAAAATCCTTTACAATTCTGGTCCAAAGACGAGCCTGTGGCTCATATTGAACCACTTAACCCCTCTTTAGTTATCCGGGTTCGACCCATGAAATATACTAGTGATGATAAACTTGAATTTAAAAAACAACTTTATGAACTACTACAGTTACACCTCATCTCTCAAAGTACTAGCTCTCATAGCAGTCCCACTTTTCTTGTCTGAAATCATGCTGAGCAGGTTCGCAGAAAAGCTCGAATGGTTATTAACTATAAAAAACTCAATGTCAATACCAAATTTGATAGATAATTTTTACCAAATAAAGAATTTTTTATTAATCAAATTAAAAATGCTAAATGGTTTTCAAAACTTGACTACAAATCGGGCTTCTGGCAGATTAAAATGCATCCTGATAGTACCGAATTAACAGCATTTAGTACACCCCAAGGACATTATCAATGTAATGTTATGCCTTTCGGCTTAAAAAATGCACCACAAATATTTCAACGACGTATGAATTATTTATTTATCAAATTTAACACATTTTTTCTAGTTTATATTGATGATATTCTTATTTTTAGTACTACTCTTCCAACTCATATAAAGCATCTTACACTATTCGCTGAAAAGCATATAAACACGGTATTGCATTAAGTAAAAAGAAAGTTATTTTTGTTACACCTCCTATTGAATTTTTAAGACTAAAAATTGATAACGGTGCGATCGAATTACAAGATCACATTTAACAAAAAAATAGACAACTTTACAATGATAACCAAACAAAAAGACTTACAACGCTTTCTTGGTTGTATTAATTATGCAGAAGCATTTATTTAAATTTGGCTACCCTTAGAGCTCCACTATAAAAGAAACTTTGAACAAATATAAGCTGGACTTGGGATATTACTGATCAAAATATATTACTGCAAATCAAAAAATATTGTAAAAAACTCCCTAAATTAACTCTACCAATAAATGAAAAATTAATTATCAAACCGATAGCTCGATTTCTGCTGTTATTTTAAAAGTCGTACTACAAAATACTAAAGTTTTATGTAGATAATGATCTGTACCTATACACCAACCGAACAAAATTATCATATTAATGAAAAGAACTCATAAAAAATTAAAAAATTTGAGTTATTTCTAAACGAACACTTTATTGTCAGAACCGATAATAAAGCTACTATTTCTTTTATTAAAGGAAAATATTATTGATTCTTTACCAAATAAAAGATTAATTAGATGGCAAAGTTGGTTTTCTGCTTATCATTTTGATTTAGAATATATTCAAGGAAAAAGAAATGCATTAGCTGATACTTTAACACGAGAATTTTGCAGATCATGAGTTCTATTCCAGACAACGAGTTAACAATGGACAACTTACCAGATACAACTAGATATGGATACATATTCAAAAGATTCCATCAAATCTGAAGATCACAAATTAGAAAGTTATATGGAATTACTAGATCAATAATTATAGAAATTAGAATACAAAATTGAGTATAGCAATAAATTACTAATAGAATTACAGAATGTAAAAAATATCTCCTCGGAGAAGTAGATGAAGATCAACTACCCTCAATTTCAAAAATACAAAGAAATACAGACAGCGTCCTACAAAGAAATATGGACAGCGTCCCAACAAGTATGACTTCAAAAAGTGAAATTAATCTATTAGCTACTTTCGCAACTATTCTACAAAAGGAAGCACCAAAATAAAAAACCATATTAGAAAAAGCTGATAATTGGCAAAGATATTCCTTATATCAAGAACGTATTAAAAAACCATATAAGTATGTTTTTGCATCATTGCTTACGCCTAGTGTAGGAAAAAAATGAAGGTTGTGCTTTTTCTCAAGTAATCATATAGGGTTGTGGTATTAAGTGTTGAGCCCGTGTCTTCCTAAGAAATCCACTAGTTGTTAGAAGAGTATGATATGAACCGGAGAATGCAAGGTCAAAACCCATAAGCAAAACACAAGGATAAGGGTAGATTATCACAAACCAGAGGATTTTATAGACAGAAGCGTGCTGGACCCATAGAATATATGTTTATAGATCTCAACAGATAGAGCTTTCTAGTTAATGACATCAAGAGAACTGATGGAATTAGAACTTAAGGAATTAGCAAAACGATTAGAAGCATCAACTCAAATATTACAAACGTTAGTTACTGAGAACATAACCGAACAAAACTCTACAGACTTAGAGGTAGAACCCCCTCAAAAAATGGTATCAGAACTTGAAAAAGATCAACAGTGTAGTGGTCACTATTCATGTTTTCATACACCATCATATACATATGAATCTAATTTCTCTTCTTACGAGACAAAAATAAAAGAAGAACAAAAATGAAAGAAACATCTTAAAATAGAAGAATTAGAGGATGATATATTCCATGCCTAAGCTCACTAAAGAATATCTCAAAATTGAATTCAATCGAATTCAATCAAATTCAAGAACTATTACAAATTAATATTTTAAATAATCAATTAGAAATCTTTACAGAAGAATAATTATTCCATATAAAAGCACCTCTTGGTAATCTTAATGAATGGATAGTCCTTAATTATATGAAATTAAAATAATAAGATAAACTCAAAATCAAAACAAATATCTTTAGATCTCCTCAGATCCAAGGAGCTATTAGTATTAATGAAATAGTTGACATACAAGAACCATCACAAAAATTAGAAGAATTAATCTATGTTCTAAACAAACATCAATTTATGAATACACCCCATAGTCCAACGATGGACACACCTTTGCATCCATCCGAGTTAACAACTGTAGGCAGTACCCAAGCTAGTTCAAGTAATAGTATGACACAAACATCTATACCAGCTACCACTAGGCATATACCTAAACCTAGAGTTCAACAAAATTACAAATCAAACACTTGTTCAGCAGAACCAATTAGCAGACAAGGAATATATCTAAACATTTATTGTTGCAAAAATATCTGTGAAGCCATTGACAAATGGACCATCGAAAATAGTTTAGCCATATATAACTAATTTACAAGGCGAAGATGCTTACGCATTCATCGAAAATAAATTAACAGGAATTTGTAAAAAATGGTTTATAGGATTAAAACCTGAACAAAGAGCTACCATCCGGTCCACTTGTATGGTCGAAAACACTATAGGAACTCCCGGAAGATGGCCAATAGTATACACAGATTATATTAAAAGTGAATTTTTGGGATACACTATGCATTACTCTATTGACGAAGGAAAAAATGAAAAAACAATCCGAAATAGCAAAACAAAAATTTACTCTTTTAAGTATTTGTAATATTTGCTATCTACAAGAATATTGCTGGGAGTATCAAAAATTATTTTATAATATTCTAGCCAATGATCGACCATTATATCTCGACATGTATTTCTATAAATTACCCGAACCATATAATATTAAATGGAGTCAACAATTTACTCAAACATATCCAAATGATGTCACCCTAGGAAGTAGGATACAATTTGCCGAAGAACGACTTACTGAAGCTTGCCAATAACTAGACCTCCATAAACAAAATAAAAAAAATATATAAACAAGCCTTATGTTGTCATAAAACTAACTTAGCCCATCAATGGGGATGTTCTAAAGAAATAGAAATTGCTAAAACTGCAATAACAATTATAAAAATAAAAAGAAAAAATTCTTCAAGAAAACTAATAAACAAAATTTCAATAATAAAAAATGAACCTTCCAAAGAAAACCATTTATTAAAAAACCAAATATTTGTAAATGTTGATTATGTAAAGAAGAAAGACATTATGCAAACGAATGTCCCAAATGCCAAAAAATTGCTAATATAAAATCTGTTAAAATCATCGAAGAAAATGAATTAGAACCTATTTTTGATATCTTTGAAATTGAATTTGAAGAAGAACTTTATGAATTAACTGACACCGAAGAAGATTTAATTAATTCGATGAATTATCACGATACAGATTTAAATGAATACTTATATTCCGATTGATTGTATGACAGACATTGAAAAAATCTCTGAAGAGGATACAATTACCGATGACCAATTTGAATTAATAGACATTTAACCCTTTCGGAAGATGAATAGAAAAAGATTACAAAACGTAAATTATCTTTAGGAACTAAAGATTTTTTTGACATGCCTATACTACCTTGGAAAAGAACTGTATACTATACAATTCGCCAAGGTGAATATTCGATTGAAATAACAGAAGCATAGGGAAGTACAAAAATTCTTTTGTATAATCTTATCATGCGAAATCAAGATTTACAAAACATTTCACATCCCAAAAAATATAGACATGTATTTTTGGCGGTATTCAAATACTTATAAAAGCACATTTTAAAAAAAGGATTGATAGTCCCATAATATTATGGATCTATGATGATCGAATAATTCATTCTAAAAAAGATGCTTTATTAGGAGTTATACAAGGAAACTTATGTTATAAAACATTATTATTTAATCTACATCCAAATTATGCTATCAACATTAACAACAGACATTTAGATCAAACACTTACTTTAAAACACAAATTAGATCATACAATTATGAAGTGTTGTTTATAGCATAACTTATCAAACCGTGCATATGCTTATAGTAATAACCATAATACCATCGATTTAAATTTAATGAACCTATCCATCTCGATCCCCTATTTTCACAAATAGGACAAACTGTATAACCCGACGAAGTTGATTATTCTACCTTGACACACCACTAGGATAACCTTTTAGACTTTGGTGAAAGTAGTATAATTAATAAGCATTTTAATCTACCACAAAAATAGCAGAGTTTCAATGAAACAAATAACGATCTAATAATTCAACCTCGTCCATCTGTAGACTCGCAAAAATCACTTTATACTAATAACCAATTAATTCTTAAAGGTTATTATTTATCACCTGAAAAAATTATACCAATTTTTCTATACACAGGTTCCCATAGCTCTCATATTGATACAACGTTAATTCCTACCAATTTACAAATACCACAACTGAATATATATATATATATATATATATATATATATATATATATATATATATATATATAAAGATTATCATGTAAAACACTCTTGTCCCAATGAAACTAATATTTTATTTAGATTTTGGGATTTTAATAATAAATCGACTTGATTTTCAACATACCTTTTAACGGATGATGAAGGTAGAGTCTTAGTCGGTATGGATTTCTTGTAACAACATACTATTTCTTTTACCGATACTACTGTAACAATTAACTCTACAGTTATTCCATGACATCATGGTTCACTTTCATAGCTATATACAAATTGAGATCTATGTCCCCACTTATGAACCAATCCCTGTCCATGCTTTATGCGACATAGGGAACGATATTTGCGTTTGTAAACAATGGCTTATACCGCCACACCTACCTCTACATTATGACAATTTACTCCTAGATATGTTCAATGGCTGCATTGCTACTTTCTACGTCCAATCAATACATTTTGCTCAATAACACTCTTATTAAAATTCCCAAACTTTGGTGCCTTACTAATAATGGTCCTGACTTTATACTCGGTAATAATTTCTTCAAATCTATACATGCTTTTACGCAATATACTGACCATATTGAATTAATTACTCCTTGTAAACACCAACTATCTTGTCCATTCATCACAACAGTCATTTTCCCCTCCGCCGATTCTCCGCCCACTTTTCGCAGCCAACGTGGTGATTTAGATAAAATTATTCAATCTCACCTTTCCAACCCTTCATCCTTATACTTTTCCACCAACCTCGATAAATTAAACAATGTACGACATTTCACTGAAACCTTATTTTCCAAAACATTTTCGAAAAATCCTTTACAATTCTGGTCTAAAGACGAGCCTGTGGCACATATTGAACCACTTAACCCCTCTTTAGTTATCCGAGTTCGACCCATGAAATATACTAGTGATGATAACTTGAATTTAAAAAATAGTTTTTTGAACTACTACAGTTACACCTCATCTCTCATAGTACTAGCTCTCATAGCAGTCCCGCTTTTCTTCTCCGAAATCATACTGAGCAGGTTCGTGGAAAAGCTCGAATGGTTATTAACTATAAAAAACTCAATGACAATACCAAATTTGATGGATACTTTTTACTAAATAAAGAAGTTCTTATTAATCAAATTAAAAATGCTAAATGATTTTCAAAACTTGACTGCAAATCTATCTTCTGGCAGATTAAAATGCATCCTGACAGTACCGAATTAACAGCATTTATTATACCTCTAGGACATTATCAATGGAATGTTATGCCTTCCGGCTTAAAAAATGCACCACAAATATTTCAACGATGTATGTATTATTTATTTTCTGAATTTAACACATTTTCACTAGTTTACATTGATGATATTCTCATTTTTAGTACTACTCTTTCAACACATATAAAGCTTCTTACGCTATTAGCTGAAAAAGCATATAAACACAGTATTACATTAAGCAAAAAGAAAGCCATTTTTGTTACGCCTGCTATTGAATTTTTAGGATTAAAAATTGATAATGGCGCGATCTAATTACAAGATCACATTTTATAAAAAATAGACAACTTTACAATGATAACCAACCAGAAAGACTTACAACACTTTCTTGGTTGTATTAATTATGCTGAAGCATTTATTCAAGATTTAGCTACACTTAGAGCTCCACTACAAATGAAACTTAGAAAAAAAATAAGCTGGACTTGGGATATTACTGATCAAAATATATTACTACAAATCAAAAAATATTGTAAACAACTACCTAAATTAACTCTACCAATAAATGAAAAATTAATTATTGAGATAGCTCGATACTTTTGGGGTATCATTTTAAAAGCGATACGACAAAATCAGTTTTATGTAGATAGTATACCAATGAACAAAATTATCATATTAATGAAAAAAAAGAGCATTAGCAATCAAAAAAAGCTATTAAAAAATTTGAGTTATTTCTAAACAAATACTTTATTGTCAAAACTGATAATAAAACTGCTATTTCTTTTTTTAAAGGAAAAATTATTGATTCTTTACAAATAAAAGATTAATTAGATGAAAAGTTGATTTTCTGCTTATCATTTTGATTTAGAATATATTGAAGGAAAAAGAAATGCTTTAGCTGACACTTTAACACAAGAATTTTGCAGATCATGAGTTCTATTCCAAACAACAAGCTAACAATGAACAACTTACCAGATACACTAGATATGGATATATATTCAACCACTAAAGATTCCATCAAATCTGAAGACCACAAATTAGAAAGTTATATGGAATTACTAGATCAACCATTATGGAAATTAGAATATGAAATTACGTATAGCAATAAATTACAAACAGAATTATAGAATGTCAAAAAATATCTCCTCAGAGAAGTAGATGAAGATCAACTACCCTCGATTTTAAAATACAAAGAAATACCGACAACGTCCCAACAAGTATGACTTCAGAAAGTGAAATTAATCTATAAGCTACTTTCACAACTATTCCACAAAAGGATGCGCCAAAACAGAAAACCATATTAGAAATAGCTGATAATTGTCAAAGATATTCCTTATATCAGGAACATATTAATGCTCAAATTTATTTCCATACATACGAAAAATATCATGTAGCATATATATACGGCATTACCGATGCCAAAATTATTCATGAATTATATGAGTGAGGATTAATCCGTATGATTTATCTTGAAGACGTATCAACACTTCAAAAATTACCAAAAGTATTTTGTGAAGTTGTTGAAAATTTCCAAGCTATTGTTAAACATTGGAATCTATATATCAAATTATTTCAAACTTATCCTGAGATACCCAAAGGCCAAATATCACTGATACAAATCGGCATCAGTAGTGAACCTTTTATCCAAAATATTCTGCAGACAAATCATTTTATCAATGACAGAAAGATGAAGATCTATATCAAATCTGGATTGAAACTAGAAAAATTGACCCAACAAATATTTAGGTATATCACTGCAGTGATAATTTATTTATATCTGATCACAAAAACCTACCGACATTCATGAAGTCTTATACCAAAAATGGATAAATATGCTCCATAAAAATATGATAAGAGCCAGTAGAAATATCAAGGTAAAGTTTTGTGAAAAAATACAAAAAAGACAAATTACATCGGTATCTCGCAGAAAAACTAACACTGAGTTTCTGATAGCTTGGAACAAAATAATAGTGAATGAATAGTAACGCAGAAAAAACAAGAATTTATAGTCAAAAGTAGCGTACTCAAAAAAGCAAGAATTATTTGACCAGAAAAAAACACACTCAGCATGAATTATTTTGCGAGGAAAACAAAAGTAACAGCAATTATTTTTCCCACTCAGGCAAAAGGCAAAAGTAGCAGCAATTATTTGTCCCACTCAAGCAAAAGGAGCAGCAATTATTAGCCCCACTTTGGCTAAAGTAAAGGAGCTACTCAGCACTTAACTAAAGAGAAAAATTCTATAAATGGAGAAGGAAACAAAGCAATAAGGCAGAGTTGGTTGGAGCAGGAGATAGAGTGGTGTGAGCTTTGTATTATTTCCCTAAGTTCTTGTGTCATGATCTAAAGAGAAGTTACATGTATTATAGCCTATCTGGCTAAATAAAACTTCTCTCTGACTATGTCTGTAAGTTTTAATTTTATGTTTCTATATGCTACTGTAAGGTTGTCTTACCTTCTTGCAATAATATATATATACTATCTTGTTGTTTGCATTTTTGGGTTATGCCATGAGTAGGAAACAAACATCGGCTGTGCTCTATTACTTTGAAGTAATAGTATAGGGTTATGGTCTTAGGTGTTGAGCCCGTATCTTTCTTAGAAATCCATGAGTGATTAAAAAATACTATATGAACCGGAGTAAGCAGGGTCAATCCCCCGAAAAGTCAACGAATCGGTTAGTATTATGTTATGACAAGAACATGAGATACTTATGGAAGCGTACTGGAACCATATGACTAGAGCGTACATTTGTAGTCAGGGAGAAGGTTTTTTAATCATGACTTCAAGAATAAAATAATTAGAAAAACAATTAGAAGAAACTACAAAATTGTTACGACAATTAATTACGGAAAAGATAAAAAGTAAACTCTTCTCACAAAAAAGAAAGAAACCTATAGATAAAATAGAGCTAGAGCAACAAATGGATCGAGCACGAAAAGATCAACAGTAGTGGTCCTTTGTTCATGTTTTTACATACACCATCATATGAATCTAATTTCTCTTCTTATAAGACAGAAATAAAAGAAGAATAAAAATTAAAGAAACGTCTTAAAATAGAAGAATTAGAAGATGATATATTCCATGTCTAAGCTCACTAAAGAATATCTCGAAACTGAATTCAATCGAATCCAAGAACTATTAAAAATTAATATTTTAAATAATCAATAAGAAATCTTTACAAAAGAACAATTATTCCATATAAAAGCACCTCTTGGTAATCTTAATGAATGGATAGTCCTTAATTATATGAATTTAAAATAACAAGATAAAGTCAGAATCAAAACAAATATCTTTAGATCTCCTCAGATCTAAGGAGCTATTCATAATAATGAAATAGTTGACATACAAGAACCATCACAAGAATTAGAAGAATTAATCTCTGTTCTAAACAAACATCAATTTATGAATACACCCCATAGTCCAACGATGGACACACCTATGCATCCATCTGAGTTAACAACTGTAGGCAGTACCCAAGCTAGTTCTAGTAATAGTACGAGACAAACATCTGTACTACCTACCACTAGGCATATACCTACACCTAGAGTTCAACAAAATTATAAATCAAACACTTATTCAGCAAAACTAATTAGCGGACAAGGAATATATCTAAACATTGACTATTGCAAAAATATCTATGAAGCCATTGACAAATGGACCATCAAAAATAATTTAGCCATATATAACAATAATTTACAAGGTGAAGATGTTTATGCATTCATCGAAAATACATTAACAGGAATTTGTAAAAAATGATTTATAGGATTAAAACCAGAACAAAGACCTACCATTCGGTCCACTTGTATGGCCAAAAACACTATAGGCACTCCCGAAAGATGGCCAACAGTTTATGCAGATTATGTTAAAAGTAAATTTATAGGATACACTGTGTTACTCTATTGACGAAGAAAAAATGAAAAAATAATCAGAAATAGCAAAACAAAAACTTACTCTTTTAAGTATTTGTAATATTTGCTATCTACAAGAATATAGCTGCGAGTATCAAAATTATTTTATAATATTCTAGCCAATGATCGATCATTATATCTCGACATGTATTTCTACAAATTACCCGAACCATATAATCTTATATGGAGTCAACAATTTACTCAAACATATCCAAATGATGTCATAGAATACAATTTCTTTGAAGAAGCGACTTACAAGCTTGCCAACAACTAGACCTCCATAAACAAAATAACAATTATAACCAAGCCTTATGCTATCATAAAATTGACATAGCCCATCAATGGGGATGTTCTAAAGAAACAAAAGATTACAAAAATTGCAATAACAATTATAAAAATATAAAAGAAAAAATTCTTCAAGAAAACTAATAAACAAAATTTCAATAATAAGAAATGAACCGTCCGAAGAAAACCATTTATTAAAAAACCAAATATTTGTAAATGTTGGTTATGTAATTTAGGACATTATGCAAACAAATGCCCCAAAATGCCAAAGAACTACTAATATAAAATCTGTTCAAATCATCGAAGAAAATGAATTAGAACCTATATTTGATATCTTTGAAATCGAATCTGAAGAAGAACTTTATAAATTAACTGACACCGAAGAAGATTTAATTAATTCAGTGTGTTATCACGATACAGATTTAAATGAATACTTATATTCTGATTGATTGTATGACAAACATTAAAAAAATCTCTGAAGAAGATACAATTATCAATGACCAATTTGAATATAATAGATATTTAACCCTTTCGGAAGACGAATATAAAAAGATTAGAAAATGAAAATTATCTTTAGAAACTAAAGACTGTTTTGACATGCCTATACTACCTTGGAAAAGGACTGTATACTATACAATTTGCCAAGGTAAATATACGATTGAAATACTGAAAGTACAAAATTACTTTGTATAATCTTATCATGCAAAATCAAGATTTACAAAAAATTCCACATCCCGAAAAATATAGACATGTATTTTTTGGCGGTATTCAAATACTTATAAAAGCATATTTTAGAAAAGGGATTGATAGTCCCATAACATTATGGATCTATGACAATCGAATAATTCATTCTAAAAAAGATGCTTTATTAAGAGTTATACAAGGAAACTTATGTTATCAAATATTATTATTTAATCTACATCCGAATTATGCTATCAACATTAACGACAGACATTTAGATCAAACACTTACTTTAAAATACAAACTAGATCGTATACAATTATGACAGGGAAGTGTTGTTTATAGCATAACTTATGAAATCGCATATGCTTATAGTAATAACCATAATACCGTCGTATTTAAACCTCAGAATGAACCTATCCATCTCAATCCCCTATTTTCACAAATCGGACAAACTATACAACCTATCGAAGTTGATTATTCTACCTTGACACCACCACCAGATAACATAGCCTTAGACTTTAGTCAAAAGTAGTATAATTAGTAAGCATTTTAATCTGCCACAAAAATAACGGAGTTTCAATGAAACAAATAAGGATCTAATAATTCAACCTTGCCGATCTATAGTCTCGCGAAAATCACTTTATACTAATAACCAATTAATTCTTAAAGGTTATTATTTATCACCTAAAAAAATTATACCAATTTTACTAGACACAGGTTCCCATAACTCTCATATCGATACAACATTCATTCCTACCAATTTACAAATACCACGGCCTAAACCATATATATATAAAGATTATCATGGCGTAAAACACTCTTGTCCCAATGAAACTAATATTTTATTTGGATTTTGGTATTTTAATAATAATCGACTTGATTTTCAACATATCTTTTTAACAGATGATACAGAAAAAGGCAGAGTCTTAGTTAGTATGGATTTCTTACAACAACATACTATTTCTTTCACCGATACTACTGTAACAATTAACTTTATAGTTATTCCAGGACATCATGGTTAACTTTCATAGCTATACACAAATTGAGATCTATATCCCACTTATGAACCAATCCCTGTCCATGCTTTATGCGACACAGGGAGCGATATTTGTGTTTCTAAACAATGGCTTATACCGCCACACCTACCTCTACATCATGACAATTTACTCCTAGATACGTTCAATGGCCTCCGTGCAATTACTACTTTCTGGTCCAATCAATACATTTTGCTCAATAACACTCTTATTAAAATTCCCAAACTTTGTTCCTTACTGATAATGGTCCTGACTTTATACTCGATAATAATTTCTTCAAATCTATGCAAGCTTTTACTCACTATACTGACCATATTGAATTAATTACTCCTTGTAAACACCAACTCCCCTATCCATTCATCACGACACCCATTTCCCACTCTACCGATTCTCCACCCACTTTTAGCAGCCAACATAGTAATTTAGATAAAATTATTCAATCTCATCTTTCCAACCCTTCATCCTTACACTTTTCCACCAACCTCGATGAATTAAACGATGTACGACATTTCACGGAAACCTTATTTTCCAAAACTTTTTTTGGAAAATCCTTTTAATCAAAGATGAGTGGTTCATATTGAACCACTTAACCCCTCTTTAGTTATCCGGGTTCGACTCATGAAATATACTAGTGATGATAAACTTGAATTTAAAAAACAACTTTCTGAAATACTACAGTTACATCTCATCTCTCATAGTACTAGCTCTCATAGTAGTCCCGCTTTTCTTGTTCGAAATCATGCTGAATAGGTTCGAGGAAAAGCTTGAAGGTTTATTAACTATAAAAAACTCAATGACAATACCAAATGTGATGGATACATTTTACCAAATAAAGAAGTTTTTATTAATAAAATTAAAAATGCTAAATAGTTTTCACAACTTGACTACAAATCTGTCTTCTTACAGATTAAAATACATCTTGACAGTACCGAATTAACAGCATTTAGTACACCCCAAGGACAATATCAATGAAATGTTATGCCTTTCGGCTTAAAAAATGCACCACAAATATTTCAATGACGTATGGATTATTTATTTTCCAAATTGAACACAATTTCTCTAGTTTATGTTAATGATATTCTTATTTTTAGTATTACTCTTCCAACTCATATAAAGCATCTTACGCAATTCGCTGAAAAAGCATATCGGTATTGCATTAAGCAAAAAGAAAGCTATTTTTGTTACACCAGCTATTGAATTTTTAGGACTAAAAATTGATATTGGCGCGATCGAATTACAAGATTATATTTTACAAAAAAAATAGACAACTTTACAACGATAAACAACCAAAAAGACTTACAACGCTTTCTTAGTTGTATTAATTATGCCGAAGCATTTATTCAAGATTTAGCTACTCTTAGAGCTCCACTACAAAAGAAACTTTGAAAAAATATAAGCTGGACTTGGGATATTCCGATCAAAATATATTACTACAAATCAAAAAAATGTTATAAACAACTCCCTAAATTAACTCTACCAATAAATGAAAAATTAATTATTGAAATCGATAGCTCTGATACTTGCTGGGGCACCATTTTAAAAGCAGTACGATAAAATACTGAAGTTTTTTGTAGATACGTATTTGATACCTATACACCAATTGAACAAAATTATCATATTAATGAAAAAGAACTGTTAGCAATCAAAAAAATTATTAAAAAATTTGAGTTATTTCTAAACGAATACTTTATTATCAGAATCGATAATAAAACTACTATTTATTTTTTAAAGGAAAAATTATTGATTCTTTACCAAATAAAAGATTAATTAGATGACAAAGTTGGTTTTCTGCTTATCATTTTGGTTTAGAATATATTGAAGAAATGCATTAGACACTTTAACACGAGAATTTTGCGATCATGAGTTCTATTCTGAAACAGCTAACAATGGACAACTTACCAGATACACTAGATATAGATACATATTCAAAAGATTGCATCAAATCTAAAGATCACAGATTAAAAAGTTATATGGAATTACTAGATCAACAATTATGAAAATTAGAATGCGAAATTGCATATAGCAACAAATTACTAACAGAATTACAGAATGTCAAAAAATATCTCCTCGGAGAAGTAGATGAAGATCAACTATCCTCAATTTCAAAAATACAAATAAATACAGACAGCATCCTATAAAGAAATACGGACAGCGTCCCAACAAGTGTGACTTCAGAAAGTGAAATTAATCTATCAGCTACTTTCGTAACTATTCTACAAAAGGAAGCACCAAAACAAAAAACCATATTAGAAAAAGTTGATAATTGGCAAAGATATTCCTTATATATAGATATTAATGCTCATTTATCTCCATACATATGGAAAATATTAGCATATATATAACATTACCGATGCCAAAATTATTATTTAATTATGAGTCAAGATTAATCCGTATGATTTATCTTGAAGATTTATCTCCCCTTCAAATATTACCAAAGGAATTTACTGATGCAGTTGAGATATTTCAGTCCGTCATTAAACACTGAAATATCTATATTAAATTATTTCAAACATATCCAGAGATACCTAAAGGACAAATATCACTTATCCAAATTGGGATAAATAGTGAACCCTTTTATCCAAAATATGTAATAGAGAAGCCCTTTTATGAAAGACAAAAGGACGAAGATTTATATCAAATATGGACAAAGACAAGAAAAATCGATTCTATGAACATATGGGTATATCACTGTTCTGATAACTTATATACAATCATAGAAAAGCTCCTACCAGACGGATTCATGAAGTCCTCTGTCAAAAATGGATTAACTTACTATGAAAAAATATGATAAAAGCTAGTCCCGAAGTAAAACAAAAATTTTGTACAAGAATACAAAAGGACAGGTTGCATCAATGTAACTACTGTAAGAAAAAGCAGACTTTTCAGACATTTTGAGAAGAATTAAATCAAAGATAAAGTACTGATATTGACATATGATAACAAGCAAAGAATCTAATTATGAAGAGCACTCAGATAAAGACAGCAAACAAAGAATCTAATTATGAAAAGCACTCAGAAAAAGCTACCGCACTCAGAAAAAGATACCGCACTCAGAAGAATAATAGACCGCACACCGAAAAAGCAAAAGAAAAAGCAACAATTATTTCAAGCACTCAATTAAAGCAACCCACTCAGATAAAGAAAAAGGAAAACAACAAATATTGCAAGCACTCAGAACATTCTTTCCGCATCTATAAATTAAGCATTCAGCTATAAACTAGACGAGCAATGAGCAATATTTAGAGTGAGTTTGAGCTTCTTTCTTTCCTTCCTTCATTTTCTACAAGAGAAGTATAATGTATTATAGCTAAATAATAGCTTCTCTCTGCTGATGTCTATAAGTTTGTTTCTCTAGTTTTAGTTTCTTTTCACTGTATTACTCGCTAGTTTGTAATAATATACTGTTATAAGTATGTTTTTGCATCATTGGTTACACCTAGTGTAGGAAACGAATGAAGGTGCTTTCAAGTAATCATATAGGGTTGTGGTCTTAAGTGTTGAGCCCGTGTCTTCTTAAGAAATCCACTAGTTATCAGAAGAGTATGATATGAACCGCAGAATGCAAGGTCAAAACCCATAGGCAAAACATAAGGATAAGGGTAGATTATCACAAACTAGAGGATTTTATAGACAGAAGCGTGCATGACCCAGAAAATAAGTTTATGGATCTCAACAGAGAGAGCTTTCTAGTTAATGGCATCAAGAGAACTGATAGAATTAGAACTTAAGGAATTAGCAGAATGATTAGAAGTAGCAACTCAAATATTACAAACCTGAGTTACCGAGAAAATAACTGAACAAAACTCTACAGACTTAGAGGTAGAGCCCCCTCAAAAAATGGTATTAGAGCACGAAAAAAGATCAGTGGTCATGGTGTTCATATTTTTATACACCATCATATACATATGAATCAAATTTTCCTTCTTACGAGACAGAAATAAAAGAAGAACAAAAATTAAAGAAACAGGTTAAAATAGAAGAATTAGAGGATGATATATTCCATGCCTAAGCTCACTAAAGAATATCTCTAAATTCAATCAATTCAAGAACTATTACAAATTAATATTTTAAATAATCAATTAGAAATCTTTACAGAAGAATAATTATTCCATATAAAAGCACCTCTTGGTAATCTTAATGAATGGATAGTCCTTAATTATATGAATTTAAAACAACAAGATAAACTCGGAATCAAATCAAATATCTTTAGATCTCCTCAGTTCCAAGGAGCTATTCATATTAATAAAATAGTTGACATACAAGAACCATCACAAGAATTAGAAGAATTAATCTCTGTTCTAAACAAACATCAATTTATGAATACACCCCATCCAACGATGGACACACTGACCATCCAAGTTAACAAACAAGCGTAAGTAATAGTACAAGACAAACATTTGTACCACTACCACCTAGGTCAACAAAATTACAAATCAAACACTTGTTCAGCAGAACCAATTAGCAGACATGGAATATATCTAAACATTGACAGTTGCAAAAATATTCATGAAGTCATTAACAAATGGACCATTGAAAATAGTTTAGCCATATATACCATAATTTACAAGGAAAAGATGCTTACGCATTCATCAAAAATACATTAACAGGAATTTGTAAAAAATGATTTATAGGATTAAAACCAGAACAAAGAGCTACCATCCAGTCCACTTGTATGGCCGAAAACACTATAGGCACTCCCGGAGGATGGCCAACATTATACGCAGATTATATTAAAAGTGAATTTTTAGGATACACTATGCGTTACTCTATTGACGAAGAAAAAATTGAAAAAATAATCTGAAATAGCAAAACAAAAGCTTACTCTTTTAAGTATTTGTAATATTTTCTATCTACAAGAATATAGCTGCGAGTATCAAAAAATTTTTTATAATATTCTAGCCAATGATCGACCATAATATCTCGACATATATTTCTACAAATTACCCGAACTATATAATACTATATGGAGTCAACAATTTACTCAAACATATCCAAACGATTCACCCTAGGAAATAGAATACAATTTGCCGAAGAACAACTTACTAAAGCTTGCCAATAACTAGACCTCCATAAACAAAATAAAAAATATAAACAAGACTTATGCTGTCATAAAACTGACTTAGCCTATCAATGGGGATGTTCTAAAGAAGCAAAAAATTGCAAAAGCTGCAATAACAATTATAAAAATAAAAAAAATTCTTCAAGATAATTAATAAACAAAATTTCAATAATAAAAAATGAACCTTCCGAAGAAAACCATTTATTAAAAAACCAAATATTTGTAAATATTGGTTATGTAAAGAAGAAGGACATTATGCAAACGAATGTCCCAAATGCCAAAAAATTACTAATATAAAATTTGTTCAAATCATCAAAGAAAATGAATTAGAACCTATTTTTGATATCTTTGAAATCAAATTTGAAGAAGAACTTTATGAATTAACTAACACCGAAGAAGATTTAATTAATTTGATGTGTTATCGCGATACAGATTTAAACTAATACTTATTCGATTGATTGTTACAAGAGGATACAATTATCGATGACCGATTTTAATATAATAGACATTTAATGCTTTCGGAAGACGAATATAAAAAGATTAGAAAATGAAAATTATCTTGAAGAACTAAAGACTATTTTGACATGCCTATACTACCTTGGAAAAGGACTGTGTACTATACAATTTGCCAAGGCAAATATCCGATTGAAAACTTGAGAGAGTACAAAATTCCTTTGTATAATCTTATCATGCGAAATCAAGATTTACAAAAAATTTCACATCCCGAAAAATATAGACATGTCTTTTTGGGTATTCAAATACGTATAAAAGTATATTTTAGAAAAGGGATTGATAGTCCCATAACATTATGGATCTATGACGATCGAATAATTCATTCTAAAAAAGATACTTTATTAGGAGTTATACAAGAAAACTTATGTTATCAAACATTATTATTTAATCTACATTCGAATTATGTTATCAACATTAATGATAAACATTTAAATCAAACACTTACTTTAAAACACAAACTAGATCATATCCAATTACGACAAGGAAGTGTTGTTTATAGCATAACTTATCAAACGACATATGCTTATAGTAATAACTATAATACCATCGTATTTAAACCTCAGAATGAACCTATCCATCTCGATCCCCTACTTTTACAAATAAGACAAACTATACAACCTAACGAAGTTGATTATTCTACCTTGACACCTCTACCAGATAACCAAGCCTTAGACTTTGGTGAAAGTAGTATAATCAACAAGCATTTTAACCTACAACAAAAACAACAGAGTTTCAATGAAACAAATAAGGATCTAATAATTCAACCTCGCCGATCTATAGACTCGCAAAAATCACTTTATACTAATAACCAATTAACTCTTAAAGGTTATTTTTTATCACCTGAAAAAATTATACCAATTTTGCTGAACCGCGTTCCCCATAGCTCTCATATCGATACAACGTAAATTCCTACCAATTTACAAATACCACGACCTGAACCATATATATATAAAGATTATCATGGTGTAAAACACTCTTGTCCTAATGAAACTAATATTTTATTTGGATTTTGGGATTTTAATAATAATCGACTTGATTTTCAACATTCCTTTTTAACAGATGATACAGAAAAAGGCGAGTCTTAGTCGGTATGGATTTCTTACAACAATAAATTATTTCTTTTATCGATACTACTGTAATAATTAACTCTACTGTTATACCACGACATCATGGTTCACTTTCATAGCTATATACAAATTGAGATCTATGTCCCCACTTATGAAGCAATCCCTGTCCATGCTTTATGCGACACAGGGAGCGATATTATCGTTTATAAACAATGGCTTATACCACCACACCTACCTCTACATCATGATAATTTACTCCTAGATACGTTCAATGGCCTCCATAATTACTACTTCAATCAATACATTTTGCTCAATAATACTCTTATTAAAATTCCCAAACTTTGGTGCCTTACTGATAATGGTCCTGACTTTATACTCGGTAATAATTTCTTCAAATCTATGCATGCTATTACTCAATATACCGACCATATTGAATTAATTACTCCTTGTAAACACCTACTCTTCTGTCCATTCATCACAACACCCATTTCCCACTCTGCCGATTCTCCTCCCACTTTTCGCAGCCAACGTGGTGATTTAGATAAAATTATTTAATCTCACCTTTCCAACCCTTCATCCTTACACTTTTCTACCAACCTCAATAAATTAAATGATGTACGACATTTCGCTGAAACCTTATTTTCCAAAACTTTTTCGGGAAATCCTTTACAATTCTGGTCCAAAGATGCGCCTGTGGCTCATATTGAATAACTTTAACCCCACTTTAGTTATCCGAATTCGACCCATGAAATATACTAGTGCTGATAAACTTGAATTGAAAAAATAACTTTCTAAATTACTACAGTTACACTCTCATTGCTGTAGCGCTTTTCTTGTCCAAATCATCGTTCGGAAGTCGAATGGTTATTTTCTTGTTGAAATCATCAGAAGGTTCATGAGAGCTTGAATGGTTATTTTCTTGTCCGAAATCATGCTGAGCAGGTTCGCGGAAAGACTCGAATGGTTATTAACTATAAAAAACTCAATGATAATACCAAATTTGATGGATACTTTTTACCAAATAAAGAAGTTCTTATTAATCAAATTAAAAATTCTAAATGGTTTTCAAAACATGACTGCAAATCTGGCATCTGGAAGATTGAAATGCATCCTGATAGTATCGAATTAACAGCATTTAGTACACCCCAAAGACATTATCAATGGAATATTATGCCTTTCGGCTTAAAAAATGCACCACAAATATTTCAACGACGTATGAATTATTTATTTTCTGAATTTAACATATTTTCACTAGTTTATATTGATGATATTCTCATTTTTAGTACTACTCTTTCAACATATATAAAGCATCTCACACTATTAAAAAAAATATAAACATGGTATTTAAAAAAAGAAAGCTATTTTTGTTACGCCTGCTATTGAATTTTTAGGATTAAAATTGATAATGGTGCGATTGAATTACAAAATCACATTTTATAAAAAATAGACAACTTTACAATGATAACCAACCAAAAAGACTTACAATGCTTTCTTAGTTGTATTAATTATGCCGAAGCATTTATTCAAGATTTAGCTACTCTTAGAGCTCCACTACAAAAGAAATTTAGAAAAATATAAGCTGGACTTGGGATATTACTGATCAAAATATATCACTACGAATCAAAAAATGTTGAAAACAACTCCCTAAATTAACTCTACCAATAAATGAAAAATTAATTATTGAAACTGATAGCTCTGATACTTTCTTGGGTATTTTAGAAGTGTAATGCGACAAAATCAAGTTTTATATAAGATGCGTCGTACCTATACATAACAAAATTATCATATTAATGAAAAAGAACTCTTAGCAATCCCAAAAGCTATTAAAAATTTGAGTTATTTCTAAACGAACACTTTATTATCATAATCGATAATAAAACTGCTATTTCTTTTATTAAAGGAAAAATTATTGATTCTTTACCAAATAAAAGATTAATTAGATAGAAAAGTTGGTTTTCTGACTGTCATTTTGATTTAGAATATATTGAAGGAAAAAAGAAATACTTTAGCTGACATTTTAACACGAGAATTTTGCAAATCATGAGTTCTATTTTAGACAATGAGCTAACAATGAATAACTTACCAGATACACTAGATATGGATATATATTCAACCACTAAAGATTCTATCAAATCTGAAGACCACAGATTAGAAAGTTAAATGGAATTACTAGATCAACAATTATGGAAATTATAATGTGAAATTGCATATAGCAATAAATTACTAAAAGAATTACAGAATATCAAAAAATATCTCCTCAGAGAAGTAGATGAAGATCAACTACCCTCGATTTCAAAATTACAAAGAAATACGGACAACATCCCAACAAGTATGACTTCAGAAAGTGAAATTAATCTATCAGCTACATTCGCAAATATTCTATAATAGGAAGCGCCAAAATAGAAAACCATATTAGAAATAGCTAATAATTGACAAAGATATTCCTTATATCAGGAACATATTAATGCTCAGATTTATTTTCATACATACGAAAAATATCATGTAGCATATATATCTGCATTACATGCCAAAATTATTCACAATTATGAGTCAAGATTAATCGATTATGATTTATCTTGAAGACTTATCAACACTTCAAAAATTACCAAAAGTATTACGTAAAATTTGAAACTTTCCAAGTGTTGTTAAACAAACATCTATATATCAAATTATTTCAAATTTATCCTGAGATACCCGAAGGCCAAATATCACTAATACAAATCGACATCAGTAGTGAACCTTTTTATCCAAAATATTCTACAAACAAATCATTTTATCAATGATAGATAGATGAAGATCTATATCAAATCTGGATTGAAACTAGAAAAATTGACCTAACAAATATTTGGGTATATCACTGCAGAGCAAAAGGCAAAAGTAGCACCAATTATTTGCCCTGCTCAGGCTAAAGTAAAGGAGCTACTCAGCACTTAACTAAATAGAAAAATTCTATAAATGGAGAAGGAAACGAAGCAATAAGGCAGAGTTGGTTGGAGCAAGAGATAGAGTGGTGTAAGCTTTGTATTATTTCCCAAAGTTCTTGTGTCGTGATCTAAAGAGAAGTTACATGTATTATAGCCTGTCTGGCTAAATAATTCTTCTCTCTAACTATGTCTGTAAGTTTTTAATTTTATGTTTCTATATGCTACTGTAAGGTTGTCTTACCTTCTTGCAATAATATATATATACTACCTTGTTGTTTGCATTTTGGGTTACGCCATGAGTAGGAAACGAACATCGGCTGTGCTCTGTTACTCTGAAGTAATAGTATAGGGTTGTGTCTTAGGTGTTGAGCCCGTATCTTTCTCAGAAATCAACGAGTGATTAAAGAATACTATATGAACCGGAGTAAGCAGGGTCAATCCCCCAAAAAGTCAAAGATTCGGTTAGTATTATGTTATGGCAAGAACATGAGATACTTATGGAAGCGTAGTGGACCCATAAGACTAGAGTGTACATTTGTAGTCAGGGAGAAGGTTTTTTAATCATGACTTCAAGAATAGAACAATTAGAAAAATAATTAGAAGAAACTACAAAATTGTTACAACAATTAATTACGAAAAAAATAGAAAAAGTAAACTCTTCTGACGTAAAAAGAAAGAAACCTATAGATAAAATAGAACAGATAGAGCCCCAAAAAATGGTATCAGAGCCTGAAAAAGATCAACAATGCAGTGGTCACTGTTCATGTTTTTATACATCATCATATACATATGAATCCAATTTCCCTTCTTATGAGACGAAATAAAGAAGAACAAAATTAAAGAAAGCGTCTTAAAATAGAAGAATTAGAGGATGTTATCTTCTATACTGCTCACTAAAGAATATCGGCGAACTCAATCGAATTTAAGAACTATTACAAATTAATAATTTAAATAACCAATTAGAAATCTTTACAGAAGAACAATTATTCCATATAAAAGCACATCTTGGTAATCTTAATGAATGGATAGTCCTTAATTATATGAATTTAAAATAACAAGATAAACTCAGAATCAAAACTAATAACTCTAGATCCCCTCAGATCTAAGGAGCTATTCGTATTAATGAAATAATTGACATAGCAGAACCATCACAAAAATTAGAAGAATTAATCTCTATTCTAATCAATTTTGAATACACCAACAATGGACACACCTATGCATCAATCTGAGTTAACAATTGTAGGCAGTACCCAAGCTAGTTCAACTAATAGTACGAGACAAACATTTATACCAGCTACCACTAGGCATATACCTACACCTAGAGTTCAACAAAATTACAAATCAAATACTTGTTCAGCAGAATCAATTAGCGGACATGGAATATATCTAAACATTAGCTGTTGCAAAAATTTCTGCGAAGCCATTAACAAATGGACCATCGAAAATAGTTTAGCCATATATAATTATAATTTACAATGAGAAGATGCTTACGTATTTATCAAAAATACATTAACATGAATTTGTAAAAAATGGTTTATAGGATTAAAACCAGAACAAAGAGCTACCATTCGGTCTACATGTATGGCCGAAAACACTATAGGCACTCCCAGAAGATGACCAACAATATACGTAGATTATATTAAAAATGAATTTTTAGGATACACTATGTGTTACTCTATTGATGAAGAAAACATGAAAAAACAATCCGAAATAGCAAAACAAAAACTTACTCTTTTAAGTATTTGTAATATTTCTATCTAGAATATAACTAGTATCAAAATTCTTTTATAATATTCTTGCTAATGATCGACAATTATATCTTGACATGTATTTTTACAAATTACCCAAACCATATAATACTATATTAAGTCAACAATTTGCTCAAACATATCCAAACGATGTCACCCTAAAAAGTAGAATACAATTTGCCGAAGAACGACTTACTGAAGCTTGCCAACAACTAGACCTCCATAAACAAAATAAAAAATATAAGCAAGCCTTATGCTGCCATAAAACTGACTTAGCCCATCAATGGGGATGTTTTAAGAAACAAGAAATTGCAAAAACTGCAATAATAATTATAAAAATAAAAAGAAAAAAAATCTTCAAGAAAACTAATAAACAAAATTTCAATAATAAAAAATGAACCTTCCGAAGAAAACCATTTATTAAAAAACTAAACATTTGTAAATGTTGGTTATGTAAAGAAGGACATTATGCAAACGAATGTCCCAAATGACAAAAAATTGCTAATATAAAATCTGTTCAAATCATCGAAGCCCATTTTTGATATCTTTGAAATCGAATCTGAAGAAGAACTTTATGAATTAACTAACACCGAAGAAGATTTAGTTAATTCGGTGTGTTATCACGATACAGATTTAAACAAATACTTATATTTTGATTGATTGTATGACAGACATTGAAAAAATCTCTGAATAAGATACAATTATCGATGACCAATTTGAATATAATAGACATTTAACCCTTTCGAAAGATGAATATAAAAATATTAGAAAACAAAAATTATCTTTAAGAACTAAAGACTGTTTTGACATACCTATACTACCTTGGAAAATGACTATATACTATACAATTCGCCAAGGCGAATATCCGATTGAAATAATAAAAGTCAGAGAAGTACAAAGATTCTTTTGTATAATCTTATCATGCGAAATCAAGATTTACAAAAATTCCACATCCCGAAAATATAGACATGTATTTTTTGGCCGTATTCAAATACTTATAAAAGCATATTTTAGAAATGAGATTGATAGTCCTATAATATTATGGATCTATGACGATCGAATAATTCATTCAATAAAAGATGCCTTATTAGGAGTTATATAAGGAAACTTATGTTATAAAATATTATTATTTAATCTACATCCAAATTATGCTATTAACATTAATGAGTGACATTTAACTTTCTAATCTGTGATCTTCAGATTTGATGGAATCTTTTCAATATGTATCCATATCTAGTGTATGTGGTAAGTTGTCCATTGTTAGCTCGTTGACTGGAATAGAACTCATGATCTGCAAAATTCTCGTGTTAAAGTTTCAGCTAATGCATTTCTTTTTTCTTCAATATATTCTAAATCAAAATGATAAGCAGAAAACCAACTTTGCCATCTAATTAATCTTTTATTTGGTAAAGAAACAATAATTTCTCCTTTAATAAAAGAAATAGCAGTTTTATTATCGATTCTGATAATAAAGTGTTTGTTTAGAAATAACTCAATTTTTTTAATAGCTTTTTTGATTTCTAACTGTTCTTTTTCATTAATATGATAATTTGGTTTAGTTGGTGTATAGGTACTAGATGCGTATCTACATAAAACTTTAGTATTTTGTTCGTCTTTTAAAAATGGCTCCCGAAGTATCGAGCTATCGGTTTGATAATTAATTTTTCATTTATTGGTAGAGTTAATTTAGGGAGTTGTTTACAATATTTTTTTTATTTGCAGTAATATATTTTGATCAGTAATATCCCAAGTCGAGCTTATATTTTTTCTAGGTTTCTTTTGTAGTGGAGCTCTAAGGGTAGCCAAATCTTGAATAAATGCTTCTGCATAATTAATACAACCAAGAAAGAGTTATAAGTCTTTTTGGTTGGTTATCATTGTAAAGTTATCTATTTTTTGTAAAATATGATCTTGTAATTCGATCGCGCCGTTATCAATTTTTAGTCCTAAAAATTCAATAGCAGGTGTAACAAAAATAGTTTTCTTTTCACTTAATGTAATACCGTGTCTATATGTTTTTTCAGTGAATAGCGTAAGATGCTTTATATGAGTTGGAAGAGTAGTACTAAAAATAAGAATATCATCAACACAAACTATAGAAAATGTGTTAAATTCAGAAAATAAATAATCCATGTGTCGTTAAGATATTTGTATTGCATTTTTTAAGCCAAAAGGTATAACATTCCATTGATAAAGTCCTTGGGGTGTACTAAATACTGTTAATTCGGTACTATCATGATGCATTTTAATCTGCAAGAAGCTAGATTTGCAGTCAAGTTTTGAAAATCATTTAGCATTTTTAATTTTATTAATAAAAACTTCTTTATATGATAAAAAGTATCCATCAAATTTGGTATTGTCATTGAGTTTTTTATAGTTAATAACCATTCGAGCATTTTCGCGAACCTGCTCAGCATGATTTCAGACAAGAAAAGCGGGACTTCTATGAGAGCAAGTACTATGAGAGATGAGGTGTAACTGTAGTAGTTCAGAAAGTTATTTTTTAAATTCAAGTTTATCATCACTAGTATATTTCATGGGTCGAACCCGGATAACTAAAGAGGGGTTAAGTGGTTCAATATGAGACACAGGCTCGTCTTTGGACCAGAATTGTAAAGGATTTTTCGAAAAAGTTTTGGAAAATAAGGTTTCAACGAAATGTTGTACATCGTTTAATTTATCGAGGCTGGTGGAAAAGTGTAAGGATGAAGGGTTGGGAAGGTGAGATTGAATTATTTTATCTAAATCACCCGTTGGCAAAGTGGAGAGAATCGGAGTGGGAAATGGGTGTCGTGATGAATGGACAGAAGAGTTGGTGTTTGCAAGGATTAATTAATTTAATATGGTCGGTATATTGAGTAAAAGCATGCATAGATTTGAAGAAATTATTTCCGAGTATAAAGTCAGGATCATTATCAGTAAGGCACCAAATTTTGGGAATTTTAAAATGAGTGTTATTAAGCAAAATGTATTGATTGGACCAGTAAGTAGTAATTGTACGGAGGCCATTGAACGTATCTAGGAGTAAATTGTCATGATGAAGAGGTAGGTGTGGCGGTATAAACCATTGTTTACAAATGCAAATATTGCTTCCTGTGTCGCATAAAGCATGGACAGGGATTGGTTCATAAGTGGGGACATAGATCTCAATTTGTATATAGCTATGAAAGTGAACCATGATGTCGTGAAATAACTATAGAGTTAATTGTTACAGTAGTATTGGTAAAAGAAATAGTATGTTGTTGTAAGAAATCCATCATAAGACTCTTCCTTTTCATCATCATTTAAAATGGTATGTTGAAAATCAAGTCGATTATTATTAAAATCCTAAAATCCAAATAAAATATTAGTTTCATTGGGACAAGAGTGTTTTTATGATAATCTTTATATATATATGGTGTGGTATTTGTAAATTGGTAGGAATTAATGTTGTATCGATATGAGAGCTATGAGAACCTGTGTCTAGTAAAATTGGTATAATCTCTTCAGGTGATAAATAATAACCTTTAATAATTAATCGGTTATTAGTATAAAGTGATTTTTGCGAGTCTATAGATCGGCGAGGTTGAATTATTAGATCCTTATTTGTTTCATTGAAACTCTGTTGTTTTTGTGATAGATTAAAATGCTTATTAATTATACTAATTTCACCGAAGTTTAAAGCTAGGTTATCTGGTGGTGGTGTCAAGGTAGAATAATCAACTTCGTCAGGTTGTATAGTTTGTCCTGTTTGTGAAAATAGGGGATCGAGATGGATAGGTTCATTTTAAATACGATGGTATTATAGTTATTACTATAAGCATATGTCATTGATAAGTTATGTTATAAATAATACTTCCTTATCGTAATTGTATACGATTTAGTTTGTGTTTTAAAGTAAGTGTTCGATCTAAATGTCTATCGTTAATGTTGATAGCATAATTTGGATGTAGATTAAATAATAATATTTGATAACATTAGTTTCCTTGTATAACTCCTAATAAAGCATCTTTTTTAGAATGAATTATTCGATATATCCATAATGTTATGGGACTATCAATCCCTTTTCTAAAATATGCTTTTATAAGTATTTGAATACTGCCAAAAAATACATGTCTATATTTTTCAGGATGTGGAATTTTTTGTAAATCTTGATTTGACATGATAAGATTATACAAAGAAATTTTTGTACTTCCCTGTGCTTCTGTTATTTCAATCGGATATTCTCCTTGGCAAATTGTATAGTATACAGTCTTTTTCCAAGGTAGTATAGGAATGTCAAAATAGTCTTTAGTTCCTAAAGATAATTTTTATTTTCTAATCTTTTTTATATTCATCTTCCAAAAGAGTTAAATGTCTATTATATTCAAATTGGTCATCAATAATTATATCCTCATCAAAGATTTTTTCAATGTCTGTCATGCAATCAATCAGAATATAAGTATTTGTTTAAATCTATATCCTGATAACACGTTGAATTAATTAAATCTTCTTTGGTGTCAGTTAATTCATAAAGTTCTTCTCCACATTCGATTTCAAAGATATCAAAAATAGGTTCTAATTCATTTTCTTCAATGATTTGAACAGATTTTATATTAGCAGTTTTTTGGCATTTGGGACATTCATTTGTATAATGTTCGTCTTCTTTACATAACCAACATTTACAAATATTTGGTTTTTTAATAAATGGTTTTCTTCGAAATGTTCATTTTTTATTATTGAAATTATGTTTATTAGTTTTCTTGAAGAATTTTTTTCTTTTTATTTTTATAATTGTTATTGCAGTTTTTGCAATTTTTTGTTTCTTTAGAACATCCCCATTGATGGGCTAAGTCAATTTTATGATAGCATAAGGCTTGTTTATATTTTTTATTTTTTTTATGGAGGTCTAGTTATTGGCAAGCTTCAGTAAGTCATTCTTCGGCAAATTGTATTCTACTTCCTAGGGTGACATCATTTGGATATATTTGAGTAAATTGTTGACTCCATATAGTATTATTGGTTTGTGTAATTTGTAGAAATATATGTCGAGATATAATGGTCGACCATTGGCTAGAATATTATAAAAGAATTTTTGTCTTGTAGATAGCAAATATTACAAATACTTAAAAGAGTAAATTTTTGTTTTGCTATTTCGGATTGTTTTTTCATTTTTTTCTTCGTCAATAGAGTAACACATAGTGTATCCTAAAAATTCACTTTTAATATAATTTGCGTATACTATTGGCCATCTTTCGGGAGTGCTTATAGTGTTTTCGGCCATACAAGTGGACCGGATGGTAGCTCTTTATTCTGGTTTTAATCCTATAAATCATTTTTTACAAATTCTGCATTAATATTTGATGAGCAACTAAGCGTCTTGTAAATTATAGTTATATATGGCTATTTTGATGGTCCATTTGTCAATGGCTTCAGATATTTTTTCTGATCAATGTTTAGATATATGTATATTAATTGGTTCTGAACAAGTGTTTGATTTGTAATTTTGTTGAACTCTTGGTGTAGGTATATATGGTATTTGCATAGATGTTTGTGTACTATTACTTGAACTACTTGGTTGTTAACTTCGGATGGATGCAAAGGTGTGTCCATCGTTGGACTATGGGGTGTATTCATAAATTGATGTTTGTTTAGAACAGAGATTAATTCTTCTAATTCTTGTGATGGTTCTTGTATGTCAACTATTTCATTAATACGAATAGCTCCTTGGATCTGAGGAGATCTAAAAATATTTGTTTTGATTTTGAGTTTATCTTATTATTTTAATTTCATAAAATTAAGGACTATCCATTCATTAAGATTACCAAGAGGTGCTTTTATATGGAATAATTGTTCTTCTGTAAAGATTTCTAATTGATTATTTAAAATATTAATTTGTAATAGTTCTTGATTGAATTGTTTGAATATTCTTTAGTGAGCTTAGGCAAGGAATATATCACCCTCTAATTCTTCTATTTTAAGACGTTTCATTAATTTTTGTTCTTCTTTTATTTTTATCTCGAAAGAAGAGAAATTAGATTCATATGTATATGATGGTGTATAAAAACATGAATAGTGACTACTACACTGTTGATCTTTTTCAGGCTCCGATACCATTTTGTGAGGGGGCTCTACCTCTAAGTCTGTAGAGTTTTGTTCTGTTATTTTCTCGATAACTAATGTTTGTAATATTTGAGTTACTTCTTCTAATCGTTCTGCTAATTCCTTAAGTTCTAATTCTATCAGTTCTCTTGATGCCATTAACTAGAAAGCTCTCTCTATTGAGATCTATAAACATATATTCTATGGGTCCAGCATGCTTCTGTCTATAAATTCCTCTGGTTTTTGATAATCTACCCATATCCTTGTGTTTTGCCTATGGGTTTTGACCTTGCATTCTCCGGTTCATATCATACTCTTCTAACAAATAGTGGATTTCTTAGGAAGACACAGGCTCAACACTTAAGACCACAACCCTATATGATTACTTCAGAGAAGCAAAATCACCTTCATTTCTCTACCAATGATGCAAAAACACTTATAGCGATATATTATTACAAACCAGTAATCTGAGAAAAAAACTAGAGAAACTTATAGACATAGACATCAGAGAGAAAGTATTTAGCCTATAATACATTATACTTCTCTTGTAGAAAATAGGGAAAGGAAGGAAAGAAAGAAGCTCACGTAAACTCACTCTAAATCTTGCTCTATTCCGCTCTCTCTTAGTTTATAGTTGAATGCTTAATTTATAGATGCAGAAAGGATGTTCTGAGTGCTTGTAATAATTGATGTTTTCCTTTTTCTTTATCTGAGTGGGTTGCTTTAATTGAGTGCTTGAAATAATTGCTGCTTTTTCTTTTACTTTTCTGGTGTGTGGTCTATTATTCTTCTGAGTGCGGTAGCTTTGTCTGAGTGCGATAGCTTTTTCTGAGTGCTTTTCATAATTAGATTCTTTACTTGTTGTCTTTATCTGAATGCTCTTCATAATTAGATGCTTTGCTTGCTATCATATGTCAATATCAATACTTTATCTTTGATTTAATTCTTCTCGAATTGCTTGTAAAGTCTACTTTTTCTTACAGTAGATACATTGATGCAACCTATCCTTTTGTATTCTTGTACAGAACTTTTGTTTAACTTTGGGACTAGCTTTTGTCATATTTTTTCATAGTAAGTTAATCCATTTTTGATAGAGGACTTCATGAATCCGTTTGGTAGGAGCTTTTCTATGACAGTATATGAATAAGTTATCAGAACAGTGATATACCCATATGTTCGTAGAATCAATTTTTCTTGTCTCTATCCATATTTTATATAAATCTTTGTCCTTTTGTCTTTCACAAAAGGGCTTCTCTGTTACATATTTTGGATAAAAGGGTTCACTACTGATCCGAATTTGGATAAGTGATATTTGTCCTTCAGGTATCTCTAGATATATTTGAAATAATTTAATATAGATATTCCAGTGTTTAATGACAGACTGAAATATCTCAACTGCATCATTAAATACCATTGGTAATTTTTGAAGGGGAGATAAATCTTCAAGATAAATTATACGGATTAATCCTGACTCATATAACTCATGAATAATTTTGGCATCGGTAATGCCGTATATATATGCTACATGATATTTTCCATATGTATGAAAATAAATCTGAGCATTAATACGTTCCTGATATAAGGAATATCTTTGCCAATTATCAGCTTTTTCTAATATGGTTTTTTGTTTTGGTGCTTCCTTTTGTAGAACAGTTGTGAAAGTAGCTGATAGATTAATTTTACTTTCTTAAGTCATACTTGTTGGGACGCTGTCCGTATTTCTTTGTAAAACGCTGTTTGTATTTCTTTGTATTTTTGAAATTGAAGGTAGTTGATCTTCATCTACTTCTCTGAGGAGATATTTTTTTGACATTTTGTAATTCTGTTAGTAATTTATTGGATACGCAATTTCACATTCTAATTTCATAATTATTGATCTAGTAATTCCATATAACTTTCTATTCTATGATATTCAGATTTGATGGAATCTTTTGAATATGTATCTGTATCTAGTGTATCTAGTAAGTTGTCCATTGTTAGCTCGTTGTCTGGAATAAAACTCATGATCTACAAAATTCTCATGTTAAAGTGCTAGCTAATGCATTTCTTTTTCCTTCAATATATTATAAATCAAAATGATAAGCAGAAAACTAACTTTGCCATCTAATTAATCTTTTATTTGGTAAAGAATCAATAATTTTTCCTTTAATAAAAGAAATAACAGTTTTATTATCGGTTCTGACAATAAAGTGTTTGTTTAGAAATAACTCGAATTTTTTAATAGCTTTTTTGATTGCTAATAGTTCTTTTTCATTAATATGATAATTTTGTTCAGTTGGTGTATAGGTACCAGAGGCGTATCTACATAAAACTTTAGTATTTTGTCGTACTGCTTTTAAAATGGTGCCCCAGCAAGTATCAGAGCTATCAGTTTCAATAATTAATTTTTGATTTATTGGTAGAGTTAATTTAGGGAGTTATTTACAATATTTTTTGATTTATAATAATATAATTTGATCAGTAATATCCCAAGTCCAGCTTATATTTTTTCAAAGTTTCTTTTGTAGTAGAGCTTTAAGAGTAGCTAAATCTTGAATAAATGCTTCGGCATAATTAATACAACCAAGAAAGCCTTGTAAGTCTTTTTGGTTGGTTATTATTGTAAAGTTGTCTATTTTTGAAAAATGTGATCTTGTAATTCGATCGGGCTGTTATCAATTTTTAATCCTAAAAATTCAATAGCAGGCATAACAAAAATAGCTTTATTTGTGCTTAATGCAATACCATGTTTATATGCTTTTTCAGCGAATAGCGTAAGATGCTTTATATGTGTTGGAAGAGTAGTACTAAAAATGAGAATATCATCAATGTAAACTAGTGAAAATGTGTTAAATTCAGAAAATAAATAATTCATACATCGTTGAAATATTTGTGGTGCATTTTTTAAGCCGAAACGCATAACATTCCATTAATAATGTCCTTGGGATGTACTAAATGCTATTAATTCGGTACTGTCAGGATGCATTTTAATCTGCCAGAAGCCAAATTTGCAGTCAAGTTTTGAAAACCATTTAGTATTTTTAATTTTATTAATAAGAATTTCTTTATTTGGTAAAAAGTATCCATCAAATTTGATATTATCATTGAGTTTTTTATAGTTAATAACAGTTCGAGCATTTCGGCGAACCTGCTTAGCATGATTTCAGATAAGAAAAGCAGGACTGCTGTGAGAGCTATTACTATGAGAGATGAGGTGTAACTGTATTAGTTCAGAAAGTTATTTTTTAAATTCAAGTTTATCATCACTAGTATATTTCATGGGTCGAACCCGGATAACTAAAGAGGGGTTAAGTGGTTCAATATGAGCCTCAGGCTCGTCTTTGTACCAGAATTGTAAAGGATTTTCCGAACAGGTTTTGGAAAATAAGGTTTCAGTAAAATTTTGCACATAATTATTATTTATCGAGGTTGGTGGAAAAGTGTAAGGATGAAGGGTTGGAAAGGTGAGATTGAATATTTTTATCTAAATCACCACATTGGCGAAAAGTGGGTGGAGAATCGGCAAAGTGGGAAGTGGGTGTTGTGATGAATGGACAGGAGAGTAGGTATTTACAAGGAGTAATTAATTCAATATGGTCGATATATTGAATAAAAGTATGCATAGATTTGAAGAAATTATTGTTGAGTATAAAGTCGGGACCATTATCAGTAAGGCACCAAAGTTTGGGAATTTTAATAATAGTGTTATTGAGAAAAATGTATTGATTAGACGAGTAAGTAGTAATTATACGGAGGCCATTGAACGTATCTAGGAGTAAATTATCATGATGTAGAGGTAGGTGTGGTGGTATAAGCCATTATTTACAAACATAAATATCCCTCCCTGTGTAGCATAAAGCATGGACAGGGATTGGTTCATAAGTGGGGACATAGATCTCAATTTGTATATAGCTATGAAAGTGAACCATGATGTCTGGAACTGTAGAGTTAATTGTTACGATAGTATCGGTAAAAAAATAGTATGTTGTTATAAGAAATCCATACCGAAAGACTCGCCTTTTTACATCATCATTTAAAAGGTATGTTGAAAATCAAGTTGATTATTATTAAAATCACAAAATCCAAATAAAATATTAGTTTCATTAGGACAAGAGTGTTTTATGCCATGATAATCTTTATATATATATGGTTCAGGTCGTGGTATTTATAAATTGGTAGGAATTAATGTTGTATCGATATGAGAGCTATGAGAACCTGTGTCTAGTAAAATTGGTATAATTTTTTCAAGTGATAAATAATAATCTTTAAGAATTAATTGGTTATTAGTATAAAGTGATTTTTGCGAGTCTATAGATTGGCGAGGTTGAATTATTATATCTTTATTTGTTTCATTGAAACTCTGTTATTTTTGTGGTAGATTAAAATGCTTATTAATTATACTACTTTCACCAAAGTCTAAAGCTAAGTATATGGTGGTGGTGTGGTGTAGAATAATCAACTTCATTGTATAGTTTGTCCTATTTGTGAAAATAGGGGATCGAGATGGTTAGGTTCATTCTGAGGTTTAAATATGATGGTATTATGGTTATTACTATAAGCATATGTCGTTTGATAAGTTATGCTATAGAGAACACTTTCTTGTCATAATTGTATACGATCTAGTTTGTGTTTTAAAGTAATATTTCTATCTAAATGTCTGTCGTTAATGTTGATAGCATAATTTGGATGTAGATTAAATAATAATGTTTGATAACATAAGTTTCCTTGTATAACTCTTAATAAGGCATCTTTTTTAGAATGAATTATTCGATCGTCATAGATCCATAATGTTATGGGACTATCAATCCCTTTTCTAAAATATGCTTTTAAAAGTATTTGAATACCGCCAAAAAATACATGTCTATATTTTCCGGGATGTGGAATTTTTTGTAAATCTTGATTTCACATGATAAGATTATACAAATGAATCTTTGTACTTCCCTGTGCTTCTGTTATTTCAATCGGATATTCTCCTTGGCGAATTGTATAGTATACAGTCCTTTTCCAAGGTAGTATAGGCATGTCAAAACAGTCTTTAGTTCCTAAAGATAATTTTCATTTTCTAATCTTTTTATATTCGTCTTCCGAAAGGATTAAATGTCTATTATATTCAAATTGGTCATCGATAATTGTATCTTCTTCAGAGATTTTTCAATGTCTGTCATACAATCAATCAGAATATAAGTATTTGTTTAAATCTGTATTGATAACACACCGAATTAATTAAATCTTCTTCGGTGTCAATTAATTCATAAAGTTCTTCTTCAGATTTGATTTCAAAGATATCGAAAATGGGTTTTCATTCTAAAAAAGATGCCTTATTAGGAGTTATACAAGGAAACTTATGTTATCAAACAATATTATTTAATCTACATCCAAATTATGCTATCAACATTAAATGACATTTAAACACTTACTTTAAAACACAAACTAGATCATACAATTCACAAGGAAGTCATGTCTATAGCATAACTAATCAAATGGCATAACCATAATAAAATTATTTAAACCTCGAATGAACCTATCCATCTCGATCCCCTATTTTTACAAATAGGACAAACTATACAACCTGATGAAGTTAATTATTCTACCTTGACTCCACCAACATGAAAAAATAATTCAATTTTAAGCACAACTAATGTTTGTCGTTAATGTTGATACCACTACACTCAGCATCTGTCTATGGAAAGTCAGGATCACTAGTTGTTAGGACCATTTTTTGATTAATAAGAACTTCTTTACAATTCTTCAATATATACAGTCCTTTTGAGTGCCTATATCAAATTAATAAGGCATATTAGGAGTAATTAAACCTTAAGTTAATAAATTCATAATTAAACAAACAAATGAAACTTAAATCCATAACCAATCTATCCTAAGAATGAATTCAAACATTAACGTAAGTGTTTTAGTTTAACATAATTCAAACCAAATGAAATTAACATAATTCAACAAACCTAAACATAACTTAAACTAAAACATTAATGCAAATCAAATGAAACAAATGAAATAATTCAAATCAAATTAAAAGAATAAATGAAAACAAGAATGAAAACTTATCTCTGGTACACGAAGACCCATTAGCCTTTGGAGTCTCTTATTAAATGATCAAATCCATTAAAGGATAACATATTTATCTTATGAGATAATATATTTATTCCTTAATGATGCATTTGATCATCCAAATAAGGAATTCCTAAACTTAGTGTCAAACAAATTTTTACTCATTAATAACATGTTTATCTTCCAAGATAATATGTCACTTCTTAATGATGCATTTGATCATCCAAATAAGAAATTCCTAAATTTTATGTCGTGTCCCAATTGTTTCCCACAGATGTGTGGGCTAACTTCTACAGAGTATGGGCCTCCCCAAATAATGTTCGCAAGAGGGAGTAGGTGAAGCATAATTGCGCTTTTGATTGTAGGGCATGGGAACCACTTTCTCGGATGTTGATCCGATGCGATGATAAAGGATGTTAAGTCATTTACTAGTTTAATTTAGAAAACTTATAATTATAGTTAATTAATTTTATTATACTATTTGTAGGCTAAAGTTCTTTGCTGAGAGCCTATTACTATTGAAATGTATAACAGAACACATCAGCATCAGACTAACCAGCAGTGTGTTGATGTTCGTTCATGGAGAGTCTATGTAAGTTAACATTAAACTTTTTGAAATATAATTAAGTTAACAATCTATTATGGTTCATTTATATTTTAATTTCTCATAGGATGACTACATTTGATTGAAAATGTTGCTAATCAGGGTTCCACTGATGCAGGAAGTTCTAGTGGGCAGTCTGAGCAGATGGAATATGATATGTAGAAGGAGGCTGTTGGGGGTAAGAAAACGGGATGGATTTATAGCTTGAGCTCATAAGGATTATCTTATGATGCATGCAACTCATTATATGGAATGAGTAGTTAGTCAATTGATGATATTATTCATAGGTGGGTTGCTACGATGGCCGAGGAAATGGAAGTTAAGATGATTGTATAGATGGAAGCCCATATGGCTGTAATGGAGGCTAGAATGAAGAAGATTCATAAAGATAGCCATAAGGGGAAGGAGCCAGTGGTAATGGATGAGGAGGAGGAGCAGGAGGAGTAAGAGGAGTAGGATGATGAGGAGACTAATGAGAAGCGTTATTTTTACTTTTTTTTGCATATGAAAATAATTTATTTAGATTTTCATATTTTAGACTATTTCATTTAAATATTTTAAAACTATTAGTTCATTTTAATATTTTTCAAAATACTATAACTTATGAAGAAATGCTTGAGATTAGCTATTTATTAGTCTTATCTAGATGCTGAGAGTATTTTGAGTGTAGTTGTTTGTGAATCTTCCATAAGTGTTAAAATCAGAGCATGAGTGAAGCTTTGAATTTTTTTTTTTTTTTCATTTTTGTATAAGCTTCTGGGTAATAGTAGATGGATTTTCCATCAGTAACCTTGATGCAAGGCATCGACAAACAACAACCATGAAAAATTATCAATAAAACTCTCGTCGGTGGATTTTCGATAGCCACCTCCGCCAAAAATTTATGATGGATCGATCTGCCGGAACTGCCACCGAAAATTGCCTAGTCAAAATTATTTGGCAATTCACTTTTCTGATGGAATTTCCATATGGTATTTTTCCTGGATTTTATTGATAAATTTTTCAGTGAAATACATCAAAAATATGATGAAAAAAATTTGTTGCTAGATTTTTGGTCCATCAAAAATCATTTTCAACTAAGGTTTTACCGTCAGGGTGAAAATCATCAAAAATCTATCAAAAACTCTGATTACCGAAATCAATATAAATCTATTGAAATCCATCAAAAATATTCAATTATTTCTGTAGTAATTGCCTAAATAATAAGATGTCATTACAACCAGAATTATAATAGCTTGCCCGAAAATGTGCTAAGTGCTGTCAGGGTTGCTTGTGCTATTAACATATTAAAAGAAGGGGGCACAAATCCTTTAATATGTGGTACAACATCAAACTCTTAGGGGTAGGGTCTACCCTTTAGAATTAATGTAGTACCTTAAGATTAGGCCAATGCCTCTCTTACTTATTTTTCAATCGTATAATTTAAATCTTTCGCAAGTGGAGTACTTTTCTATGTTCTTCTCATGGTGTTGACCTCACTTTTGGAGTGAAGATTCAATCTTCCCATCTCAGGCTTAGGACTTTCCTAGACACTAAGACTTCGTTAGTCATAAGACACTTCTAGTGACTAAGTGAACACTTAACCTAAACCTAGAGACTTAGGAGGACTTACCATAGGTTTAAGCTATGTCTTAGGAGCTTAGGAAGCTTACCTATCCTATGGCCTAACCCACGACTTATGCCTATCCCACCTAGCCAAAACCAACCCTCAAATTAATCCAACTAATCCCAATTGAATCCTATTTCATATCCAAGCTCCATGCCAAAATGACATAAACCTAAACCCATCTTAATCCTAATCCAACCCAATGGACTTAATCAAAATTCCTTCTATCAAATCAAACTCAATTAATTTTCATAAAAGCACTCCAACCATCCAAATCTTCATTCCAAACTCTTCCAAAATCTACAATCAAACCAATTTACCAAAATCAATTCAGTTAACCCAAGCCAACCCATTTGAACCCAAAATATCCAAATGAGCCAAAATCCAATTAAACCCAAATCAATATCAATCAAAACCATCAATCAATCCTAAATCAATCATCAAACTCAATTCAACTTAATTCATCCCAAAGCCAACTAAATTGACCCTTTAGGTTCACTTGACCCAAAGTGACTTAAAGGGCCCATTTGAACCAAACTCCAACCCAACCCAAAATGAATTGAACCAACTCATTCAAAACCTCCTACAATGATTATTCATCATCCTTGATTGATCAATCACAATTAATTGGGTCAAACTAAGTCAATTTTGTCATTTGATCAAGTTGAGTACATAAGCCAAATTGCCCAATTCAAATCAATTGGAACCAAGGATCCATACTAACCCAAAAATGATCTTTGAACATGACTTGACCATCAATTGAGCCAAATTAAATCCAATTGGCCTCTTGACCCAAGTTGACCCAATTTGACTTGAAAGGCCAAATTGGGCCAAATCAAATCCTACATCAAATTGATTGCAACCAATGATTCAATTACATTTCAAATTAATTATTGAACATAATCAAACCCTTGGTTGAACCTAGTTTGATCAAATCAACCCAATTAACCCATTTAGCCCAAATTGACCTAAAAGATCAAATTAGTCTAAATCACTCTTAAATCTAAATTGATTCAAATCAAAGCATACAATCATCTTCAAATGATCAATTCAACCTAAACCAACACCTAACCCAAGCCGGTTTGGCCAATTTGACCAAATTGGTCAACTTAGCACATTTGACCCATATGAACCCATATGAGCAAATCCAATCCAAATCAAGCCAAACCAATTGAACCAAAACATCCCAAATCATCATTTGAATTTTTCTCAACCCATAGTTTGACCCAATTTGACCAATTGGTCAACTTAACCCAACCTAGCCTTGTTTGACCTGCAGTCAATTGAGCCAAACCCAATCAAATCAACTCCATACCCATTCAAACTTGGCATGACCCATCTTTGGGTCACCATGGGTCAGCCCAAATCCAATAAAACTCAAATCAAACCCAAATTGGCCCATTACCCATTGGGTAAAGCCCTCCATATAAGACAAAACCCTCATTTGGCTGGTCACTCTCCTACTCTTTGCAACCACCCTAAGCTAAAATTGGACATGAGGACCATTGGCTCACCTAACCCAAAGTTGGTTAGGTCAGCCATAAGCCAAGTGGAGGTGAGCTAACCCACCTCCTTCCATTGGCACGGATACGAAACCAAGGATAAGCCACCTTAGCCCTTAGCAGCCTACTTCCATTACTCACCCACTCAAACCTGGCCACCTCAGCACCTCCCTGCCACCCATAGCTGGCGTAGCACCTAAAAAATTTAGAACCAATCCAAGCCATCAAATTGGAGGGGGAGAGGGTATACTCTCCCCATCTCATTTCCAACAGGAACATTGTTGACCTCACTTTTGGAGTGAGCTCTCAACTTCTCCATCTTTGACATAGGACTCCTCTAGACACTAAGAGTTCCTTAGTCTTAAGACACTTCTAGTGATTAGGTGAACACATAATCTAACCCTAGAGACTTAGAAGAGTTAGCCATAAGAATAGGTTATGCCTTAGTGGTATTAAGAAGACTTGCCTACCCTATAGCTTAAACCCAATCCTTATTTCTCTCCTTCAAACCAATCCAAATCAAATCTTAAATGAGTTCCAACCTAATTGATTTTCTCAAATCATAAATCAATTCCAAAATCCAAATCATAAATCAATTCCAAATCAAATGATTGAAACCCATGATTGAATTCAAATCCCAAAATCTTTACTAGACCCTTTGATTTCATCTTATGGACTTTGCTCAAATCAAATCCAAATCACTCCAAACTTAAAAGCTTTTCTCATAACCCATTTATATTCTCATTTATATTCATAAATATAAATGAAATATAAATTCAAATAACCAAAATAAATTCAAAACTCAAATCTAAATCTAACTTAAATCCAACTTATTCTCTTTTAAGTTAAATCCTTGAACTTAGCCAAACCATTCTTAAATAAATCCAAACCCTTGGATTTTTCTCTTCAAACAATCACTTCTTCAATCACATGCCCAAATATAAACATAAACTTCAATCATCAAACCAAAATCAAATTAACCCAAATCAAACCCATGTTCATCCTTTGAACTTGAAATTGTTAAATGAACCAAAACCCATTTGACTCCAAATCACTTACAATTGGATTTATATTTCCATCATAAGTCCATATGTGAGTTCAACCAAACTTGAATCAAGCCTTGATATCAAGCCAATTGACCCACTTAGGCTCACTTGACCCAAAGTGACCTAAAGGACCTTTTTCAGCCAAATTTTAGTCCAACCCAAATTGGATTGAACTAAGCCCATCTAAGCCTCACATTATGAGTAATAATCATCTTAGGATGATCAATCACTCAAATTGGATAAAACCAAGTCAAACTTAGCCTTTGACCAAGTCAAAATTTAGCCCAAATGAAATCCAAACTAGCCAAAATCTACCATAAGCCAAATTGATTGAAACCATTGATCTAAACTAATCCATAATCAATGATTGAACTTGACCAAGCCATCAATTGAGCCAAACCAAGCCTAATTGGCCACTTGACCTGAGTTGATCCAAATTGACCTAAAAAGTTAAAATGGGTCAAAACTTGATCTAAGCTAAATTGATTACAACCAATGGGTCAAATTCATTCTAAATTGATTGTTGAACTTGACCAAAGCTTCAATTGGCAAACTATACCCAACCTAGCCCAATTGACCATGAACCCAACTTGACCTAAAAGGTCAAATCAACTTGAAATCAAACCAAATCAAAATTGATTGAAATCAAATCTTGCAATACATTTCAAATGATAAACTAAGCCTAAACCAACCCATGACCTAACTTAATTGGTCAAAATCAAATTGGTCAACTTGACCCATTTGACCTAAATGAACCTAAATGATCTAAAACCAAATATAAACCACATTGAACCAAACCAATGATACCCATAGGCTCCAAATGATCTTTTGAACTTGACCTAACCCATGGTTTGACCCAATTTGACCAATTGGTCAACCTAACCCAATTTGACCCAACTTGACCTAAATGGGTTAAATTGAACCAAAGCAAACCAAATGAACTCCAAATCACTTGAAATTTGGCCCAACCCATTTTTGAATCATTTCAAATCTTCCTAAATCAAAATCATGGCCAAATGACCATTTTGCCCTTAGGTCAAAGGGTATCCTATGACCAAATTCACTTGGAATTTGGTCATTCTTTTCTCAAGGCCACTTGGCAACCTTTTAGTGGTCTACATGGACACCAAGGAGGGTGGCGAACATGAACTGATGAGGTTGGATCAGCCATGACTCAAGCGAAGGCCAAATCAACCCCTCCAATGAAAATTAAACACTTAGATCACCTAATGCACTCACCTAGCACATGGGCATCCACTCTCCTTCCCTCCACTACCTAAAATGACTCACATGGGATGGTTGGAATCCCAAATCAATCAACAAATCTCACCCATTGATCAAAAATGGAAAAAACTACTCTTCATCGTTCGATCCAAGGAGGGGGAGATATACTTCCCCTCATTCCCACTCAAACCTCAAGCATTGATTTCAGCAGAGTCAAGGAGGTTGAAATGAAGCTTCTCTAAGCCTTTTCAAGCCATTCCCGAGCTCCCCCATTTCTCCTTCTCAGTTTTGCTCAAAGATGAAATAAGGGAAGTCAATCTAAATCTCAACTCACTCAATTCTCCACCAAGACCAAATTAACCTTGCACACACCATCAGTGGACCTTGTTGAGCTCAATCAAGTCATTTTCCAAGTCTCCAAGCCACAGGAAGCATCACCTTGACCAAGGCCGATCACCATTAAAGGGGAGCTTGGTCAACCAAGCCATCCATTTTAAATCAAGATCCAATACCTTCAATAGGGCTTGAAACTATAGCCTTATGAAATTTTGCTTGGTCCTTTTTGAAGAAAAGTGTCACCCTATTGGATCTTGACCATTGGATGTGCATCCCCCCTCCTTTCAAAGGTGTGGGATCATTTTGATCCAAATCCAAGCTCGAGTGAGCTCGAATTGAACAGGGAGAGATGAACGGTGTTCATCTCTAATCGCTCACGAAGGAGAAGGATCACACGCCATCCATTCTATGTGATTAGAACAGAATGGCTGTGATTAGATCACAATATATCCCATTTGATTTAAAATCATGAGATTAATTTTAGTCATTCAATCTTAGATGAGCGTGGTGAAAGCATCCGCACCGTCGTGACCGATGTGATAACTTAAATAACATATCCTATCGTGCCATATGGAAAGGGTGTCGTGTCAGCTGCCACATGGCTCGATGGGATTAGGGGATTAATTATCTCTAATTAATTCGATTTTAATGATGAAACTTTCAAAATTCATAACTAATTGTAGAAAAATCTAAAAAATGTAAACTCGGGCTCATTTTAAAGATAATTTAAAGGAGAATAATATAAAATTAAAATTAATTAATTTTAAATAGTAATTTTAACTCAATTTAGGTTTTATTGGAAATATAATTACTCTTTAATTACTTCTGTAATTAATTCTAAACTTTCTAAGGTTGATTAGTGGGATGATCTCTTCCTCTCATGATTATCTTGGAATTTATTATTGGATTAATTAGGGGAATTGCTTGTATCACCCCTAATCACTTTCTTAATTAATTAACATATTAAATAGTGATAAATTCATTAATTAAGCTTACTAATCATTATAAAATAGTGAATGGACTTAGGGAATGAGATTAGGTTTTCTTTTCTGATCTTTTCCCCCATGTTTATTTCATTTGGATAAACACTTAATTAATTTGCAAATTGATTAATGACTCAATCACTTCATTAATTAGTTCAATTAATCAAATTCAAAATCAAATCATTCCAGAACTTAATCACTTAATCTTGGGTAGATTCTTAGGTGTTCAATAACCTCAGAGACTTTAAAGGAAATTATAATCAAACTATATGTGTAGGATGGTAATGAAAGTACTTAATTAAACTCTTTAGCTTAATTATTCAATAATTGTGAGCCAATTGCATTAGACCCCTTTATTTCTTAGGTGCATTTGCTGATTTAAATTCCATGTGGTTGCATATCATATGTTGGCTCATAATTACTTGAATAATTATGCTAAAGTGGTATAGGTAAAAGGTAATTAATGGATTTAATTCATACCTTAACCTAAATAAAATATAAAATCAACCTAATTGTTCTAAAATTAAACTAAACCAATTCACACATGTGGGAAATGGGTTAGGACCAGGAAATCCTTTTCATATTTCCTAAGTCAAATAAAATTCAAAATAAAAATCTCCTTAAAGAATTTTGATTCATTTTAAATGATCTTATTTTATAGGATTATCTTTAGGAATTAATTAAGGTGAATGAAGTCATATGCTTACATCACTTTATTTCTTTCCAGGTGTGTTAAATATTATTTTTCATATGAAATCATGCATTTATATATTTTGAAAAATCAATTAAATAAAATGTTTCCTTTTATGTCAAATTGCATATTTTGGCTAAAGTTAAGAATATAAGTGGCTATTATCACTATTAAACCAAAAATTATTTTCATAACTTATAAATCAAAGATTATGAATGAAGTGATGCAACTTATAAGTACTTATAAGCTTGCATGTGATTATAGCATAAGATGTGTTTTATGTTATTTTCTTCTTTTCTCTTAACATGGAGTTGCATAGGATTTGCAAAGTGTATAGTTCATGTGAAAAGAACATAACACTTGCTTAAATATAATCCTATGCACTCCTATGTTATGACTTAAGAAGGATCCTCACATTACACATGTAAATTATACAACCAAATCAAATACAAAAATATTTTGCATGATTCTTTATCCATTTGATCCTTTTTGTACATCTACATGTACTTAAGAAAAGTGATATATTTGTCTAGACATCCTGGGGCTGTGAGGCTTTAAATAGCCCTAAGTAGGTCTTGTACCTTATGCCCTTAGTGTAAAAAAAATGGCACCATACTCACTTATGTCTTGTATACATGTGGATGTGCATTTTGATAATGGATGAGAAATCCCCATTTCCTACATAATAAAAACATGCATCAATGGAACATCCAAATTTTCAAATCATATCTCTTATCATTCATCATCAAAGTGTGCTAAAACTTGCCTTTCTTGTATAGGTATACTTAGGATCATTCATATGCATGGTATATATGATGGAAAGAAATAAATGGGTGTATGTTATGTGGTAGTAATCCACCTTAACTAATGCTAAGATTCCTTTCTTATCAAATAGGGCTATTTAGAGTAAATCTAAACTTATGGTTAATTAAAACACATAATAAAACATTCACTAAAAAAATAATTAATGAATCTACCTTAGAAATGTTTTAAGATAGGGATGAAAGAGAAGTTCTCTTCTCTTTTCTTCTCTTCATAACATTTAGTAACTAAGTGTAAGTTCATTCAAATCAAATCAAATCACCAACTAAAATTGAAAAATCAACTAAATAACTTAAAATGAAACCACCCTCTAAATTGAATCTTTCACACTTAAAAAATTCCAACCTTAAAACCTAGTTAAGACATGCCACACAAGCCTTAAATGGCACACACATTAGGCTAAGTCACCATTCCTAACTCTATGTTAGGGCAGTGCATGGTTTGATGTGTAATTTTGTTTTGTGATGTAATATTTTTAGACTGGATGTTAGGGTGCATATGCGTAGTCTAGATGTTAAGCTGATATTAGCTTAATGATGCTTTATGCAAGGAGTTGTTCTTAAGGGGCACTATAATAAAAATATAATTACTTTTGTTGTGCAAGTTGCTTATACCCCTAAGCATAACTCAAATTAGGACTAATGGACTTGGTTACCCATGTGTGGGGTGTTAAGTCCAAATTATTTATATAATTGCTTGGGTTGTGTGGTGTGTTTAGTTAATCTCTATTTTGCATGTTTATTTAGATTTATCTTTCCTATTTTAATGTAAATTTTACAATTAAGATTTGGAATGAATGTTATGGGGGAATTAGGATGAACACTGGTTATATGACCATATCTTATGTACCATGTGAAGCCTAGGAACAAACTACATCCTAAGTCAAATGAAGAAAGAAAGAAATGAAGAAAGAAAAAATAAAGAAAGGAAAAAAAATGAAGAAATGAAGAATGAAGACCCCCATAACATGAATTCCTCTTTTAATTGTAATTATTCAATTTGTAATCGAGATTGTATAACGGTAGAGCTCAGCTACTCATATTTCTTTTTGGGTTGTGCAGTAGAACCCGACCACATCGGCCTCTTATTCTTTTGTGTTAATTTTATAAATTGGTTGATTTTATATTTATGATTACATAATTAGGATGACATGATTTTCCTAGTTTTTTAATTATTTGATGGTTGTTGAATGACCTGGATGTGATTAGGCTCTTAGGAAAAAATAAATTTTCTATCCAATTAATCAACTCAAAATTAAACTAAATAGCTCATAACCTCACCTAAATCCTAGGACATAAATCAAGATAATAAAATATTTAGTAACCCCTTAGCTGGATGTTATATGTCTCACATCATGCATAAATCATATTGCTTCACTCTTGCTAATGGAGGGCTTCCACCTTTGCCAGAGAAAATGGCTTGACCTTCGAGAGTCATGGTGGAAACACACCTCCTTTCTGATTTTGGCCCATAACCAATTTCTTATGCATTAGGCATATAAAATCCCATAGCCTATGTAAAATAAAAAAATGTCCAAAAATTAAAATAAAGCTTAACAAAATTTTCCTTAGATTACGTTATGAGTTCATGCCCTTCATGATCTAGTGTCTTAGGGAGTGTGTTTAAGGACTTAGCCTCCTTTCTAAACAAGCAACAGCTTAGTCATCTTGCAAAGCATAAGACTTGCCTACATGTATTTAAAATTGTAAGAGGAGTTATTTGGAGGCCACCCCCAAGCAGTTGTAAGTCCAACAATTGGGTGGTTTATTCTCTCTTTTGGAGATAAACCATATATCCATTTTCACCTTAGATTTAGATCATGCTTTGACCCTAACCTAAGCTCCTTAGATTTAGGATCTGAGGTTATTATTTCTCTTTGTGGTCTATAAGCATAAATTCTCGCCTCTTAGGCATTTTCATAATCTAGTGTTGTGGAATTGTAAGCCCTAGATTTCTAATAAAAATTTAACTCAAACATATAATTCTTCTCAAGTTTCAAAAATATAAAGCCCACCATAGGATAGTTATGGATACTCACTAAGTTTCTTAGTATCATGAGCATCCCCTAGTCATCTCCATTTCGTTTTGATAATAACTCCTTTTTGATCAATCCCACTTAATTTTTTCAAAAATAACTAATTTATTGATAGTCTTATCTTTGAAATCTTTAGAGACAATGATCATTTTTCTTAATCGAGAGTATTCTTAAGGAATCTTATTCCTTATGATGTAATTAACTATGGGGGCTTGCCTCCATAGGGAACTTAACAAACCTGATTTAAATAAATCCAACTTTACTTTTTCATGTAAAGTAGAGGAAAGATTTTTGGTACATTCGAAGACCCATTATCCTTAGGAGTCCTTATTAAGTGATTAGGTCCATTGTAGGATGGTGACTTCTATCTCTTGAGATAGTACATCATTCCTCAATATCACACCTGATCACCCTAATGAGTACATCTTCGGATCTACGTGGTGTCCCAACATAACATTTTTCATTTCCAAAATGAAAATAAAACACCACACACATAGAGCATTGAGAAAGCTTTACCAACTCAAGGAGACCTCACTGAGTACATTCTTGAGTTCCTAGAGCTTCCCCATCACCGGTAACATCAAACCTAGCAAAATAAGGCACCAATTCCATCCAACCCCATTCAAACACAATCATTCTCAAATTAACTTCACCCACACCTTCCCCTTGCTCCGGGGAGGAGAAATGAATCGATTCTCAATCGATTCGAGCACCGGAGACCACTCCAAGATGAACTCCATTGAGGATTCTGGCGGCGTTTGGTCTACAGAGCCACCGAAGAGGAGGCATAGTACAAGCTTCTCAATAGGGCTTCATCTCTTCAAGATGATGCTACCTTGGTCGGTTAATCGTCGATCCTGAGCTCCGACGAGGTAAATTTTGACAAATTGTAGGAATTTTAGTTTTTTTGGGCCTTTATGAAAAAAATTGTGTTCCCATGTTATTTACACCATTAGATCCCTCTAGATCCCCTCAGTAAATGTTTTGGGATCGATCCTGATGCCTCACGAGCTCTAGTGAGCTTGGATCGAGCGAAGGAGGGAGGACGGTGTCCATCTTCCATCGCTCATGGGACAAAGGATCATTCACCGTCTGTTCTGCATGATTGAAATGGATGATAATGATTAATCAGCTACATAATCTCGATTTAATCCTAATAAGAACTGTGGGATTAATCCTTATCATCTGATCTACGATCAAACAGTGGGAATGAAAGCATGTTCACCACCACAACGTTAGCGCCATGTTGGACCATTTAAGTTGGCCAATCCCGCAGCGCCAAGTGAAAAGTCCTGCCACGTCAGCTTCCCGCATGGCATAGATGGAATTAGGGATTAATTAGTGTTTAAAATACCATTAATTTCCCTTAAAATTTCAAAAATCATAACTAATTATAGAAAATTCTAAAAAAATACAAATAAATACATTTTAGAAAAGTTAAATAGAGGAGAATTTAATAAAAAATAATTTTATTATGTTTTGAATAGTGATTAAGGCTTAATTAAGGTTTGAATATTTTCTTAATTAGCCAAATTAAGTCTTAATTACTTGGACAATTAATCCCAAACTTGGCATGTTGATTTAATGAGATGACCTCTATCTCCCATGATTTTATTCGGATTTATTGGCAATTCAAACTCTAATGACCTCCTTAATTAATCTAATGATTATTTAAAACCCCAAACAATAAAAATTAATTAATTAAAGTCCATTAATCACTGATTAACAGTGAAATGGTGAGGGAGAGTGATTAGGACCCCTTTTCTAATCATTTTTCTAAATTCACTTCATTAAAAGAAAATTAATTATAATATGACTTGATTAAGGAATTAATTAATTAATTAATTATTGGCCAAATTAAATCAAATTAAACTGATAATCACATTAGACAACCAACATTTAAAGGTAGTGTTCCTCTTTATGTGTTGAATAACATAAAGACCATTAATGAAATTATGATAAGCCGATAAGTGTAGGGAAATCATAAAAGTACTTAATTAGATTTTTTTAATTTAATTAATCTCTAATCATGAGCCAATTGCATTAGGTCCTTTAGGAGCATTGTAACTTTATTTTCCTCATGTGCATATCATGTGTTGCTTATGATTCGATGGTTAATTAAGTTAAAGAAGCATAGGAAAGGGTAATTAAGTGGATTGTTTAATGGTTCAACCTGATGAAAATTATAAAAATCACTTAATTATCTTTCCTTAAATAAACTAAAACCACCAACATGGGAATGGGATTGAAAATAATAAATGATCTCCCCTCTTTAAGGTCAACTCAAATCAAAAATCAAAATTAATAGGAAGCTTTGGTTTTCTTTAAGTGATTTTATTTAATGTGATTGTCCTTAAGAATTAGTATAATTGAATGAATTATGTTGAGGTGTTTGGCTGTTCATTTTCAATCACCATAAATGTTATATGTTATGTGATATCATGGATAATTAAAATGAAGTTTATTTATGCAGAATTGCATGTGATGATCTAATCTTATTGTATGTGTGGCTAATATCAATAAGAAATTCAAAATTATTTTTCAAAGGTTATAAATTGATAACAATATTTGTATTGATAGTAGTTTTATATATATATATATATATATAGGATTTGCATGTGCTTATAGCTTAAGCATGTGAAGGTAGTGCTTTCTTACCTATGTTCATGTATGGATTTACATGTATTTAAATGATAATAAGTATATAGTCTAGACATCCTAGGAATACGAGGCTTAAGTAGCCCCAAGGAGATCATTTGATTGTCTCACTTCCCTAGTTAATAAAAGCACATACTTATTTAATCTTATTCATATGTATCTTTGTATTAGAATTTAGATAGAGCTTTATGCATTACATGTATAAATAATTCGACCAAAAATACAATCTTTTACATGATCTTCATTCTTATAGTTGTATGTACATTCATATGTATTTAAGATAGCAAGTATATAGTCTAGACATCTCGAGAATATGAGGCTTTAAGTAGACTCAAGGAGATCATTTGATTTTCTCACTTTCCTCGTTTAAACAATCACATGTACTTGCTTACATCTTTTATACATGTGTATTTGATTAGAGAATGAAAGTCCAAATTTTCTACTAAAAATATATGCATTCATAATCATTTAAGTATGCCAAAAATACATTACGTGTATAAGTATACTAAGTGCTAAATCCTATGCATGTTATAGGTGATGAAAAGGAATGGTTCAACATATTCTATGTGATGATAATTCAGTCACATTAATCTTAAGATATCTTTCATGTTGAATAAAATTCTTTAAGGTTAACCCAAACTTAGGACTAATAAAACATTTAATAAATCATTTATTAAAAGAAACTGAATCATAAAAATGTGCCCTTAGGAAACAAATTAGGATAGGGATACAGGAGGTTAAGCCCTTTTCTTCTCTTTATAACATTTAGATGCTAAGTGTAAATTAAATGAAATAAAACAAAAATACAAATTAAAATTTACAAGTTTCTAAACAAATTGAAATGAAACCATCCATTATGTTAACTTAAATAATTTTAAAACTTAGGAAATTATAATTTAAAAACCTAGCTTAAGACATACCGCATAAAGCCTAGTCACTCACATTAGAACGTCAAGTCACCACTTCTAGCTTTAGGTTAGGATGGTGTATGTAATGATGATGTGTTTCATTTTATGATGTAATATTTTAGACTAGATGTTAGGTTGTTGGTAGACTAATATTATTTTCTTCATGGGATTGTACTTAAGGGGCTGCACAAAAATAAATATAAATTTTTATTTGTAGGTTTCTTATGTCCCCTAAGCATAATCCGCACTAGGACAGGTAGGCTTGGTTACCCATGTGCAGGGTGCTAAATCTAAATTATAAAATATAACTGGTTGAGATTATATGTGTGTTTAGCTAACATCTATTTTGCAAGTGTAGTTAGATTTACTTTCCCCATAAAAATATAATTTTGCAATAAGAATAAGAATTAATTCTATGGAGTTCAGAATGAGCAGTGGATAAAAGGCTTAGTCCTGGGGTGCCTTGTGATGCCTTGAAATAAATTAAATCAAATCAAGACAAAGAAGGAAGATGAAATGAAGAAGTGAAGACCCCCTTTGCATGTATTTAATTTTAATTGTAATTATTCTTTTGTAATTGTAGGTTCTATAAGGGTAGAGCTCAGCTACCCAACATTTTCTCTTTTTCATGATGTAGGCCTCTTATTCTTTCATGATAGTTTATAAGAGTGATTAATGTTTTGTTTAGATTGTGCAATGGAACAATGTGATTTTCATAGTTTCTTAATGATTGAGGATTGAATGTGTGGCCTCGACAAGCTAGGCTCTTAGAAAAAAAATTTAATTTTTCTACCCAGTTAACAACTCATAACTAAAATTTAAAATAACTCATAACCTCATTCTAAAGCTTAGGTTGTAATCAAGATAACTAAAAGATTTAGCAACCCCTTAGCTGAATGTTGTATGTCTCACATCATGCATGGCATCTTCTACCACTCTTTCAAAAATAAGAGCCTCCATTTCAGCACTTTAGGAACTGCTTGACCTATGAAAGCAACCCCTTATGATGGAGCTTCACCCTCTTTTCTCTCTTGATTTGGCCAACAACCAAATTTCATCATGCATTTAGGCATAAAATATCCCAATGCCTTTGTCCAAAATATTGTGTCAAAATTATATAAAAAAAGCTTGTAAAATTATGCATTTTTGACTAAGTCATATGATCATACCAAACATTATCTAGTCTCTTAAGGAGTGAGTTTAGGACTTTAGTCACTTTCAAAATTAAGTAATAGCTTAACCATCTTGTAATTACATAAGATCGACATACATAGACTTAAAGCATAAGAGCCGTTAGCTAGTGGCCATCCAGGCGGTTGTAAGTCCAGAAGAGTCAGATGGGTTTATTCTTTCTTGTAGAAGTAAACCATTATGTCTCCCTTTTCGCTAAGATTTAGGCCATGCTTTTAGCTTATGCTAAAGCTCCCTAGATTTAGGATCCAAGGTTGCTTATTTCCTTCATGCTACGAGCATTAATCCTCACCTCTTATGCATTTTCATAATCTTGTGTTAGTGGATTATAAGCCCTAGCAATCTAATAAAATTTCAACTCAAAAAAAATAAATCCTCTATCTTTTAAACATATAAAGCCTTGCCATTGGATAAGTTACTGTGTTCACTATGCTTCCTAGTGTCATGAGCATTTTCTACTTATTCTCCTTTGGATTCTAAAATAAGTCTCTTAATTGAATAATCCCAATTGATTTTCCAAAAATACCAGTCATTTGATTATCTTAACCTTAAAATATTTAGAGATAATGATTGACTACTTTAATCGAGAGTTTTCTTTTGGAAATTTCATTTCTTATGATGTAATTAACTATGGGGGCTTGCCTCCATTGGGAACTAAAGAACTCACCATAAAATAAACCCTGCTTTACTTTACCATGTAAAGTAAGGGAAGAATCTCTAGTATATACAAAGACCCATCATGCCTTAGGAGTCTTTATTATGTTATTAGGTCTATTGTGAGGTGATGTTTCCATCTTTTGAGATAGTATATCATACCTCAATATTGTAATTGATCACTTCAATAAGTACCTCCTATGATCTACGTGGAGTCCACCCGAGCATTCAAAAATAAACACCGCACATGGCATTGCTCTCCTAAATCAACTTTTCTTTCTTCAGCCATTTGAGTGGTATTCGGCTCCTCTACTTGGTGAAATTGAGAAGATGTGGGAATTTGGCCCAAAAAGGATAACATAGTAGCCATCATCTCCTCCAATCTTTTCTCCATCCACAATATTTGGTCTTCTTTCTTTTGAAGGTGAAGAAGTAGCTGCTTAGTTAAGTCAAAGGAGGGACTTTCCCAAGATGCAACATCATGGGCTTCTTCAAGATTTTTTTCTAAATGATCAAGTATCTACCTTATAGATATGATCCTCGAGCAAACATAAATCATTAACTAAAAGGTCAGTCTATTCTAGCACAAACTTTTTTTAGTCTCTTTTCTTTTATCTTCTTCTTCTTCTTCTTCCTCTCTGATTTGAGCTTTGATTTTTTTCCAAAAGAACTTCTGAGGTCCTTTCATGAAGAGGGAAGATAAGAGTATCAAGAGAATACTTCTCATCATTGATCTCTAAAAATAAACATCTATAAGGATGCGCTCTGCCATCTCTATGGGATGGGCTCGTAGCATATTTTTTCATAAGGAAATATAATATATATATATATATATATATATATATATATATATATATATATATATATATATATATATATATATATATATATATATTCAACTAAATTTCTCCTAACATTTTTATTTTGATATGGAATCTACTTTTTTATGGATGCAAGCCTCCATAGTTAATTACCCCTCTTACCGCAGTAAGAGAGCCGCAGTAAGAGAGTACTCTCGATTATGATTGGAAACAAACATATCTATCTGATATGTAACAGTATTTAGTTGGTATTATGACATAGATCACTGTCACATCGAGGAAGAATTTGAAAAATGAATAAAGAGACCTATCATTCTCTTTTAATTTAGAGCATATGTTTAGTGGGAATGATGACAAACCTGATCAAGATCCCATGGTTTTATCATTTCGGACTATCATGATCCCTACTCTACTTACTCAAAGGAAGTAGTCGACCCAACCTGACTAAAAAATCCTTGTCAGTAGCCATGGGTTGTGTCATCCAAGGTGTTCTTGTAGACCTAATGTAGAGTTTGTCTAAGAAGACAAATTTTAAGTCAACCCTAACTAACATAAGTTTTTATGCCTATCAAATATATTCTATAATTCATAACTTAAGAAACAATATCATTAGGGAACATACAGGCTACTATCGTGACTGTTATATAGTGAAACTAGTTAGGGGAGCTAAACCACCCGATCAGAGGCTACTAGTAATATCTGCATTTTATGTGGTTTCATTTAATGATAAAGCCACACAAATAGAGGACACAGGTTATGTCCTTACTAGTGTAAGATTATTTGAGATAGAATATAGTTGTATATTTAATTTGACATTAGCTATTTTATGAGCTATAGTTTTCTTAACTTGTCATCTTTAATAAATAATGATGGATGGAGTGGATGATTAGTTATTTTAAATTAATTTTAATAATTTATTTCCTTTCATTTAAATATATCCCCTCCAGTTGTAATATTTAATCAACATGACCATCATCGAGGTGAAATTAGATTTTGGTAATTTAGACCTAATTGTGAGACCCAACCGAAGAGGTTATTTGCATGGCGAATAGATATTACGTGCTCATATTGTGAACATATGTAAATGTTCAAATGGTGAACATATAAGGCTTATTAACATGGCGAACATATAGAAGATTGGATTTACATCCTTTCAAAATGCTAGATTATGTATATATTCACACGATGAGCATATATGGGTTGTTCGTATGGCAAATAAATAGAATATTAGGCTTACATCCCATTAGAATGCCAAATTATATGGATTTATCCACATGGTGAATGGATATATTATTATTCATGTGGCAAATGAATTATGAGATGTTCGCATGATGAACAGATAGAAGACTGGGCTTACATACCTTTAGAATGCTAAAATTATATAGATGTTCACATGGTGAACATATAGGGGTTGTTTGCATGGTGAACAGATAGAAGATTGGACTTACATCCCTTTGGAATGCCAAATTATGTTGAAGTTCACATGATAAACATATAGGGGTTGTACGTATTATGAACATAAAGAAGATTGGACTTACATCCCTTTTGAATGCCGAATTATATGGATTTGTTCGTATGGTGGATGGATATAGTATTGTTTACGCGACAAACGAATTATGAGATGTTCGCATGGTGAACAGAGCTATAAATTTAGTTTAAAGGAATGAAGGATCAATGCTTCGACTCTAAAAAGGTAGCACCTCAATGATATCATAATGGTGCCTTAGCACTACTAAGGTGGCATTTTGATAGGGATGTGCATGTATAGTATTATAAAGTACAATGCCTCAATGCTACATGGGTAGCACCATAACATTTTAATTATTGGTCAGTTTGACCTATTGAAAGGTGCCACGGTGCTGGAGGTATAACACTTAGGCACTATGATAAGAGAATCAAACTTGAGAGTTTGGTTCCTTGGCGCTATGGGGGTAGATACCCTGGCGCCTCGGCATTGTGGTGTAGATGCCCAAATATTTTATTTTTGAGAGCTTAGCGCTTCAACACTAGATTTTGGTGCCTCAGCATTATGGGGGTAGATCTTCTAGTGCCTCAACACTACTGTCATGGCATCTTGATGCTATGGAAAAAAATCCCCTGGTGCCTTGGCACTGGTGCCACGGTGCCTCGACACTATGGAATGGAACTGCATGTATTGAACTGAATTCTTCAATATTTCTATGATTTAAAATAAATTTGGTAGAATGACATTTTAGTAGTGCTATAATTTTATTAATTTTGTGTAAAGAACTCATCTCCCATATTCTGGATCTAAGATCGAGGGAGGGGAGGGCTTTTCTTCTCAAGTTAGAACTAAGTTTAATGGTAGAGGGTCTTCATGTTTCTGATTTTTGGAGTCTGCAGCATTCTTTTTGCTTGGAGAAAGAAATCCTCTAGCGATGGCTTCTTAGGAAGTGAGAATGAATGCTAGTAAGAAAGAGAAATACTAGGGGGAAAGAGAGGACCTCCTGGAGTGAACTAGACACCCCTATTTATAATAATAATTCTTATAACTATTCCCTCTCAATAGTTAGTGCAGCACCTCAGTGATAAGATCAAAGCACCACAATGTTATAGCTAGAATATTTTATTAATATTATTAATTAATATTATTTATTATTATTAATAATATTATTATTATTTATTTAGTTTTTATATGAGAACAATCATCCAATGCATATCTTACCTTTTTTCAACCTCGTAAACCTTCTCAACTTCTAACTTTCAAGTTGTTTTCTTCCATCGATTGGGCCTCCTCCACATCCAATTACATTTCTTGCCTTTCGACATCCTGACAAACCTTCTCAACTTCTAACTTTCTAGTTTCTTCTTCCATTAGTTGGGCCTTTTCCTTAGGAGTGGTAGCCATGTCATCTATCATTAGATATCTCCATAGCATAGAGAGATGGATTTGGTGATGCTAATCTCTCCTCAGTAATAGGATGTGATGATGATAGACCTCTATTTTGGGATTGACAACCAATGACTTAACTATAGATGACTTAAGTGGTGTGGTAGGTGTTGTGCATAACTGAACTGAATCTACAATTAGTTAAGTTCTTTTTATGGGTAGATATTCTTTCTTAATTTTTATTTTTGGAACTCTACTAGCCTTCCCTAACTCTACCAAAACTACCATATCAATATGTGTAGTTATAGGCCTCTTAGTGCGATAGTATATAGTGATAATAGGTACTGCTCTATTAAGGTATCTCCTATCCATGGTGACTACCTTTCCTTTGCTCTTGTCTTGGATGACACTAACTTTCCCTAGGATTTCTTTCTCTAATTCCTTAAAAACTTGATCCTTCATGACTTTAAGTAATTCCTCTTTGGTACAACTACAAGCTTGAGTTGTTCTCTAAAAGACCAATCTTAATCTATCACATGTTTCCATATTAAATTGTTTAAAAGACTTCCTTACGTCATGCCAAAAGGGGTGAATTGAAAAACTAACAATCTTGAGTACATCCTCTTCCTACTGGGTAGTAGAAAGAGGATGAAACTTGCTGCCTCCCATGAGTGGAGAAGTACACTATCAAGGGTTAAATGGAGAGACACTCAATAGAAACAAAGGTAACCCTGACCTATGAGTGGCATAAGTACACTATTAAGGAATAGATATAAAAGTTAGTTTCTAAAGATGGACAGAAGAACTAATCCCCAACAATATTACTAAAAAAAGCTGTGAAGTTTTTATTTGAGAATGCCACATAGATCTTGGGGGTTTCTATTTAGGTGATCAAATTAAGTCATTAAGAGAAAAATATACTATCTTGAGAGATAAAAATATCCCCATATAATGGATTCATTCACTTAATAATGATTCTTAAAATTGATCGGTCTTATATATAGCCATGAGCTACATGGAAAAATAGATTAGGATTATTTTTTATCGGGTTCATAGTTTCCTATGAGGATAAGCTTCTATAGTTAATTATATCTTAGAAAAGGGGAAACTCTTTAAACAAAACTTAATTAAAGAATTTAACTTTTAATTCTATGTATTTCAAAGTTTGTATGAAAGAATGGGTTAAATTGGAAATAAGAAAGGATAGATTCAAGAGAAAAGGGCTTTTTTATATACCAATCAAGAATAAGTAGAAATGCTTCAAATACTGGGAAGACCAAGAAGCATTCTAAACTATCCTATCATTAGGCATTATAGCTTTGAAAGTGAAGTTATTTAAATTTTGAGTTAATATTTTATTAGAAAGTTAGGCCTTATATTTTTGACAACGCAAGACTACAGAAATGCCTAAGAGGTGAAGACTTACTCTCATAGCAAAAGATAAACAGGATGCTTCTAAACTTAGGTCTAAAGGTGCTTGTAACATAAGTCAAAAGCTCGATTTAGTCTAATATTAGGAATTTGAGATTTATTGGTTTGTTATTACTTGAGAATTGAAATCTATCTCGACTCTTCTGGACTTACTTCCCACATAGAAGGGTTGCTAGCTACACCTTCTATGCTTTAAATTCATGAGTTTAGTCTTTATGAATGTAAGATAGTTAGATTGTTGTATTTATGAAAGAAAGCTAAAAGCCTAAACTCACTCCCTAGCCCTAGGATTATGATCGATATATTATGCTTCTCTCTAATGTAATAATTTTCTATTTTTTAAAACATTTTAGACTCATAATTCTATTTTAGGTATGCAAAATTTCCTACATGCATGTGAAATAAGGTTTTGGGGCAATCAACTAAAAGGTCTTCTTTACTAAGGGTGTTGTCATCAATGGTCTAATACTACCTCTTATCATGCAAAGAGTGAAGACCATTGTTCAAGAAAATAGGTTCAATATTAAACATGGTTTTAACATCATAGATCATTTAATGTATAAAAATCTATTGTTGAAGTAAACTTAGGCTTTATGTGAGGTTATAAATTATAATTATTTCTGTTTAAGCTAATTTAATTTAATGGGTAGAAAATTTAATTTTTCATATGAGCCTAACATAAATTTAGGCTTTTAACATCATAATATATCAATTACAGAAAGAAACCTATAAAAAATATGTAGTTCTATTGTGCAACCCAAAATAAATTACATTAAAATTGAAATTTATTAAAAAAAAGCCAGTGCATCTAAGTACTATTCTATACTCTAGAAGAAAAAGAAAAATGGGTAGCTGAGGTCTATCGTTATACAACCTAACCTGTAACTAAATTTTGATTTATAGGGATCTTCATTTCACTTCTTTTCTTTAAGATCGCCAATTTCTTCAAGACCTCCTCCTTATATAGGGGATCACCAACTGATCAGCCTGCTCTCGTTAATCTTAAGCCACATAAATCGTAACATAATTTTAAGATTAAATTACATTTTAAAGTTCTAAAAGAAAATTCCAAGCCCTACAAAAATAGAGGTTAGTAAAGCACACAACACACTAATCATTATATATCAAGAATACGAGATTATATTAATGGTTATAGAGCCCACTTATTCCAATTGGCTATGCTTATGGCCTTAAACAAAGTAGCACCTACAAGAGAAACAACATTTATAATTTTTTTTATTATAGTAGTCCCTTAAGCACAACCCCCCTATAGAAAATAATGTCAGTATAAAAAGTCATCATGATATCTAAAATTAGTGAACAAATATTCCTCACTATCTAGACTAAAATACTGCACTACAAACAAGAAAAATATTACATCACAAACAAAGCATCACCCTAACCTAAATTGGAAGTCAATAACATAATTATCTAGTGTGTGAAAGGGGCTAGTGTGATAAAACTGGTCTAAGCTTCTTTAAGTTTTGGTTTGATTTTAGAATTTGTTTAATTTATCATTGGATGATTTTACTTTAATTGATTTAAATGATTTATAGTTTAATTATAAATTTTAATTCATTTTACATTAAGATTTATTTTAGGTTTTAAAGAGTAAAAAAAGATTAAGTCCTATTTATGCAAGACTTAATCTACTTAACACCCTAATCTTAATAGAATAAAATTTGCATCAAAGGTGATGGTTATCCTAAAATTTAAATTTTCTAAGCTTAATTATTTTTTTATTATATATCAAATTTTATAACATTTTACTTCTTTGTTTAAGTTATATTTGGAATTTAGCTTTTATTGGTATGTGCTAGTGTTAAACTAGTGGTTTGTGGTATCAAAACCTCCTTCAGACCAGTAGCCCTACAACTTCGAGTGTTCAAACTATACCTCGTGATTGGTTATTATGAAATTTTTTGGTTTAGTTCTAATTTAAATAATTATTTTAATCAACTTGACTAAGGTGGTTATTATTCCTAAATTAGTTTGATTAAGTTATCCATCAATAGCTAATTAAACCAAATCTCAATTCAAATGGTTAAGGTTGATTAGCAAAGCTAATTGAAGATTTATATTTTATTTAATTAATTGAACAATTTATCTTATTCATCTTGTTTAATTAGACTTGATTTAATTAAGTTAATCAGGGCTTAAAATTAATTTGTCATAATTATGTTTGATTTTATATATTTTATTATTATTATGAAATTTTAAGTTGGTTATTAAGTTTTATAATGTAATTAATTTCATTATTAATTTAAGTTTTAAATTAATACTTAATTCCTTTATTCAAGTCTTACTAAAATATTTCTTGAATTCTTCAAAATTCATTACTTTATATTAATTCATGTTGAATGATTTTAGTCTAATTATTGTTTAACTCTCATGATTTTATATTTTGATTAAAATTGATTTATTTAACTCTTTTGATTTATGTGTTTATGTTAATTTAACATATTTCTTATAATTTTTTGGATTTATTATTTATTTAGAGTTTAATTTAAATTTATTATGATTGTTATTTAAGTTTAATTTAAGTTGTTAACGTTCAATTTTAAGTTGATTATTAAGTTTGATTAAGTTCATTTTTTATTCAATGTTCAATTATCATTTAATTCTTTTATTATGATTTTATTCATGGATTAATTAGGTCTATTAAATTCATTTTGTTTTAATACTCAAATATTTTATGTTCATTGAGTCAATTTATATAGTTATTCAATTTTATGGATTTTGTATTTTAATTAAATTTAATAATTCAATTAACATGTTTATGTCATCCAAGGGTATTTTATAACTTGTTATTTGATTAGGTTTATTCATCTTTATTTAATGATCAATTTTAACCTAGAAGGCTTATAAGTATAAATTACTTGATGTACCAAACCTAAGTTAGGCCATCCTAAGTTCCTAAGTTATTTTGAGTTAATGAACTAAGGGTGACTAATTAATTATCCATTTCAAGAAAAATTTAATTATTTTCAAGACATTAAGTAATTTTTTAATGATTTTTTAATATGGATTGTAGGTGATACTTATTTATAATTTTTCACATATTACTTAGTTTATTATGGATTTTTCAATTTCAATCCTACGAAATTTTAATTTAATTTTCTTAATTATTTATTAGCCTTAAGTATTGATTTTTAAGATTCACTTACTTTAGAGGGCTAAGAAATTTACTCTAAGACCTTTGATGATAATGAAAGTGTTATAGACTAATTTTGATTATTTTTTATTTTTTATTTTTCTTAAATACCCTAAATGAACTTCAAAATATAGAACTTATGATCTAGAGAGTATTTTGATGTGACATTTTTATGGTAAGTATGCTTCAATGTTAATTCATTCCCTAAGAATTTCACCTTAATAAGACTTATATATTAAGAATAATTGATGGATTATTATTTCTATTAAAACCCAAATTAGTTCTAAAACACTAAGTATTAATTAGTTATTTTGATTTTCTTTTATTACCCTCTCAAAATATGAATCCAAAGAGGGTCTATTTTTTCTTTTTTGGGATTTTAGTTATTTTATTACTATTTATTAAAGTTCATCCTAGTTTAATGAATGAATTAATTAAATAATTTAATTACTCCATATTTAGTGAATTTTGGGGGTTATCAAGTTTCACATGGTTCTAATATTTTCTTAAGGTTTTTTATATTAATTATAGTAATTGAAACTATTTCTACAATTTTCCCTAATTTTTTGAATTTAAATTAATTAAATCCATCAAATTAAGGAATTGAGTTCCAAAATTTGGTATCATGATCCACTTAGAATTAACTTTGAAATTTGTATGTTGTATTGGCCCTACCATAATTTCAACCCTCGAATATTTCAAGTCAATTGGATAATTAATTTAGATTTAAATATTTTTGATTATATTTCACTAAAATTTAAATTAAACCAAAATGACATAATAAAAATCGGGCATTTTGGCTTAATAGTTTCTTCATACTTAGATGAATCCAGAGAGCCTTTGTTCACAATTTTTGGATGTGTGGATAAAGTTTTATCAATTTTCAAACTTTTTATGAATTTTATTAATATTTTTTTTAATAAGGAAATCTTGATTTTTATATTTATTCATGTTGGCATTTGATGTAGCAACAAATTTTGGGTTTCGGCCTTTGATTGGGCAACGTGGATATCATGCATAAATAAGTGGGATTAGGCAGGGTCGTGGGATTGATCTTGGCCATTCAATATAAGATCAGATGACAAGGATAAATCCTATGATCTTATGGGTATTAAATTAAATTGAATGTGTTATAATCTCGATCATTGACTCAAATCAAATTGAATCAATGGCTAAAGCTTCATCTCCTACCTCACGAGGTGAGAGACTGAACCTATAGGTAAACCAATGCAAAATTTCAATAATCCTCACTAAAATTTCACATTCTTTTGATCAAGGAAGGTTTGGAAATCAATATGCAATGGTTTGTTAGAAGAATTTCCTAAAGTTGCTGAAATTTACTTCGCATATGAATAGTTCCTAAAGAATGTCTATAGTTGAGGTGAATTACCTCACTCAAGTTTGTGTTGAGTGGTTTCAAGAATTTGAAATTGTTGAGGGGTCTCGGGCGAGGCTCTATGCAAAGTTAGCTCCTTTGCCTCACTTTGGATTTCGTCGGAGATCAACATAATTGCCTCTTTGCTGGAGCTTGGTTGAATTTAGGTTTAAAGTTATCAAGAAAGTGGAGAAAAGGCTTGTGAGTTGCTTGAAGGATGAGGAATGTGTATGAAGTGCTAAAGTTGGGAAAAGTAGGCTAAAGGCTTGGTTTTATAAGTGGCCGACCCATCTTCCATTGAGGAGCTTGGAGGTGGTCGACCTTGGGGAATTGGATTCTAAGTATTTGAAATGGTTTGGCTCAATTTATTTTAATTAATTGGATTTAGATTTGAATTTGACCATTAATAACCCAAATTAGGCTGAAATAGGTCAAATTGGGTTCACTTAGGCTAAATGACTAAATAAATTAAATGAGACCCAAGGAGGGGTTGAATTATGTTCAATTACAATTCAAAGTATTTTGGAATATTTAATGTAGACTAATTTAAATTTAATTTGAATTTGACTCAATAGGGTTTATTTGGGTTCATTTGACTTAAGTGGTCAAATTAGTCTGTTTAAGCCCTTTTTAGATTTAATTTTATTTAGTCTTGTGTTTGAATAAACTCATATGGTCATTTTTAGCCTTTGAAATGGCTTAATTTAGTCAAATTTTAATAGATTGGCTTTTAGGTTTGAGGGGCTCACATGAGTCAAGTAGGTTAAATGACCTAGTTAACCATTTTGGACCACATCTAGATTTAGTTTTGGATTCATTTACATTTATTCATTGATTTTGTGCTTTTAGGTTAATTTAATTTTATTTAATGTTGATGTTATTGATTATGTTTGAACTTAGGTCAAATTGGGCTTATATGGGTTATTTGGGTTAATCAACCTAATTAACTCGCTTAAGGCTCACTTCAATTTACATTTTAATTTAGATATATTTATTTTATTTTTTCCTTTGTGTTTTATTAGATTTGGATTTGATTAGACTGCCTTAGTCTAATTAGATTAGGTCGGGTCCTAGTGGGGTCCACAAATTATCTTGGAATTCACTTAAGATATTGACTTTTGGATTTATTTTTGGTTTCAAAGCTTATGTTTGGTTTAGTTGGTTATTTATTTATTTTATTTGATTATATACTTAGTCAATAAATATAGTGTCCTAAATGCTTCATTAAGAAGCTTATAATTTAAACTTAAGGATCCTATTACTAAAATTAGGATGAATATTAACACCATCCAAAAATTGGGTCAACAATATTTATTATTACATCACCAAGAATTAAAGGGTGATGGTCCACTTTATTAGTCTTTTTGTTTCTCAATTCCAAAACAAGAAAGATTATCCAAAAAAAAAAAACATACAACTTAAATTGCTTAATGAGCAATTATCGATGGTTTCAAAGCTAATGGAAAGAAGATGGCCAATGGAACCATCTAGGAGCCAAGTCATTATAAAAGTATTTAATAGGTTAGTCAAGGGATGAGGTAGATTCAATAATTTTCTATGGAGACCTAAGAGACAATGGCTAGCCTTGACTAAGGTATCAACCAAGGCACTTGAAAAAATAAAGTAAAAGATTGATCTTAGGTTGTGTCCAAAAAAAAGGTTGATAGTAAGGATCATTATTGAAGGATCAATATTCATTTTATAAATATAATTTTAAGGATACTAATATTTGAACTTTCATATTTATAAAAATTGTTATAAATTTGATAGTTTGAAATTAATATTGTGATAATAATTGCATCATTATAAGGTTAGCAATCTACAAATCTATCATTATAATTTAAGGTGATCAATCCCACATTCATGAAGTAGATCTTAAAGTTAAGAAAACATTCACATCTTTATGTCAATTTCAATTGTAGATTAATAAGTTCAATGTAATGGCTCTAGCTTACCCAAGAATTGATGGTAGTACTCTTACTATATATATGACCTATATCAATAAATATTCATTATGTTATTCTTTAATGTAGACCATCTTGAAATTTTTAGGTTTTCTATGATGAATTCTTTCAACTTACACAAAATAACTCTTCAACTAGATTATAAATATGTCAGCCATCCTCAATACCATGTCTTTCGTGTTTATAAAATACATAATACATTAATAGATCCTTAAAATATGCTCACGCCTCTATCAATATTAGTTGTCAAAAACTTTATTTATCCAAGAGTGAGGTTTATTTATTAATGAGATGATGATAAATTCTCTTACTCATTGGTAACCTCATTCCTCAAAATTTAATATTAACGTTTAAGGTAGAAGTCATAAGTTTGAGATAGATATTCATAATGTTATTATTACCATTGATCTCATGAGATTTGAACAACTTGCTCTAATTAATTTAAGATCATCCTCATGGCCATTAAGGAAGTTAAATTAGTTCTTGATGGAACCAAAGTGATGTGGTAGGGAGGATTAGTCCATCAATCTATATATGCTTTCTCATTAATATGTTTCTTATTCAAGCAACTTAGCTAACTTTTTGTTCTAAGTCCATGATTTTGGGTATATGGATTTGGATTCATATTATAGAAATTATTAAGTGATTTACTATGCTCTTAAAAATTTTGATAGGCTTTTAATGACTTTTAGGTACTCAAAAATTGGGTGACATGTTATATCTTAAATTTAAAGTAACAAGTAATAATATTTGAATGGACTCTTAAATCATTTTATTGGCTCCTCCTTGAAGGCTATGAAGAATAACTTGAACAATAATATGAGATTACTATTAAAAGAGAAATTGTGGACTAAAAGTAGGTAACATGATCATGTTCCAACTTTCTTAAACATAGTTGAGGTGTAGGATTTTAAATTATATAAGATACTAATCTCCAATTTCAATAAAATGTCATTTGAAGATTAAGGAGGTGTTGTCTTGTTAGTTTTTATCATTTGAGAGGAGATGAGAGGGCCCTAAGATTCATCTATCACCAACAAATAAGAGAATCAAAAGATCCTTCCTCTTAAGCAGTTTAAACACAATAAGTAGTTCTCCCAAAGAATTTCTTAGATCATTCTTTCCAAGTTATCATCTACTTTGTTTTACTACCTAATAGCCATGAAATAGCATTATTCAACTTATGTAGGTTAGTCCCTTTCTTCAAGATGCTTGATGGTTTGACTTTTATCCTTCACATCTTTTATGCTGACTTTCTTCTAAATAATATTGGATTTAAAGTTATTTTTAATGACATCAAAATCATACTAACAAAGATTGAGTTAACCCAAGAGAAAAGTAAAGAGATATGTTCTAAGAATTTTATTTAATTTCAATCTAAGATAGAACAAGATTGATGTGACATGAGCACGACAAAATTTATTTTTTCTTTAACCTTCTATTCATAAAGTTAAGTCAAGATTTGCTGCAATAAAAATGATTATGAATCACGAACAAAGTTTGATAATGGTTTCTACAAAAATGTATGTCTTGTTGTTTGACACTTGGAAAAGTATTTGTTGACTTCCATAGAATTTAATGTTGAAGCGAAGTTCAATTAGATTAATTCTACAAATAGACCCTCTCTAGATGAATTTGTTGTTTACTTAGTGAGTTCACTCTAAATATGTGTATGATTACCTTTTACAAACTAATGGCTTTAGTTGCTAAGTTTCATTGGCGAGTCTTTCTTTCTCAGCAACTTTAGGGTAGATTTAATCAACATATGCAAGAATTATACATAGCACAAGATGAAACTTTAGTGAATCAGTTCAGTATTTTAGCATAATTTGATTAATTTGACCAAATCGACATTGAGTGTATGAGTACTTTTTTGTCACATTCATTAAATATATATAATTGATAATGTGATTTGTAAGTAAATATTTTAAAATTTTAGTTTAGACTTTTCATAATGGCATACCATTTTTCTTTTTTCCTTCATAGATAAAATATACCAGGTGATGAATATTACACTCAACTTTTAACGTATAATAGAATGTATAAATTATAGTGGGTTACAAGTGTATTTGAAAGTAAAATAAGAAGATAATGGCTCTTGACTATTTGACACACAGTGCAAGAAGAATATTCAGAGGAGCTCTAGGTTAGTGAGAGATATATTCAGAGTTATCGAAGAGTATACGCTGAAGGGTGCCCTAATTTTTGATTTTGGAGAAGGTTCTAACTAATGTTGGTGTGAAGGATTAAAAAATTTGGTTTTGAAAAATTTGCTACTAGCAGTGGTTTAAGAGATGGTCGTAGAGTGTAGAGTCCAATAGAATTCGGTCCTTAGGGAGGATTTTGTTGTTCTGCTTGTCCTTAATAAGGAAGTGATTAGCATCAAATAAGATAGACATGAGTTATTAGTAGTTAATCTATGAACTGATATTAAATTATCAAAGAGTTGTGGGGTGTGGAAGATAGGAGAGAGATGGAGCTTACGAGTAGGGATAGGGAGTCCTTGACCTGATTGAAAAATGGGAATGGACTATTCATTGCCCATATTGATGTGATCTTGACTATTATATAGAGTGATTTTTGTTATCAAAGTTGGATATGAAGTAAGGTGACATATTGCACTATTATCAAGGACCCAATCGATGGTTGTTGGAGAGGCATTAGTGTGAAGAGCGAGTTGCCAATCTGAGGGTGGTGGCATGTAGTTCGTATTCATTTGGTGCTAGCATTTGAATGCATAATGATTTGGTTTTTTGCATATTTGGCATTCAATCATGTGAGATCTTCCTCTTCCTTGGTTCGCATTGTTGCATCCCCAATAGCTGCCTAAGAATTGCTTGCCACACCCTCTATAGGATCTGCTTATGAATAAGGCATTTTCGATGAATGGATCTATGGAAGTGCGAGCTAGTTCAGTTGCGTGAATTGTCTCTTCACTACATACAAAAGAATATAAGTCGTCAAGGCTCATCGGTTGTAGGCTAGTTCAGATTGTAATTTTGAATGTTTGATAGGATGTAGGCAATTTGTGTAATGTATATAATATCACATCTTCAGTGGGGATTTTGAATCGGTTGCTACAATAAGATCAACTTTAGCCTTGATTTTAGATAAATATTATGTCATGGTATTGTTTTCCATGGACAAATTGTGCAATTCAGTTTTCAATTGCAAGATTTTAGCTCTATTTGTCGGCTATAAGCGTCTATCAAGGGAGAGCTATAGCTCAACACAGGTTTCTTTATTCAATACATTAGGTGAGAGAGATTGTGATATGGTAATGTATAGAGCCGATGTCAAGGATTAATCGATTAGATTCCACAATTGATAGTCGTAGGTTTTTTATTTTCCTTCATCGAAGGTAACAAGTGGCAACGGGCAAATGATATCACCTGTGAGATATCCTACAAATCCATAGGCACGAACAACTTTAACACTTGAGACCTCTAGATCTGATGATTTTCCACATGTAGTGGCCTGGGGATGATGTTTAATATTAGAAATCAGGAACTTCAATTGTGGTGGAATGGTTACATCTTGATCTTGGACACAATTTTCCTTGTTTTGGGCTGATTGTGGGGAAATTGATGAAGCTTTCACCATGATTGGCACGTCCTAAACTAAATTGTATATGATTTTCTCCTTGCACTATCTTCAAGTATTAAATGTATATCACAAACAAATCTTGCATTCATTTGACCTTAAACCCACCAAATAATAGTCATATTTAGGTAATTCAGTTTTTTTCCTTTTAAACTAGAAATGTTCGAACATTACAAAGAAAAAATGATTTAAATCAATAAAGAAATGAAAAAATAAGCGTTTTTTTGGTAAATAAAAAATAAAGTTGGATCAACTTTAGAAAGGTCACCATAATTGACGAGGGCAACAACTTATTTAATTCTAATCTCTTTTAACCTGTGGATCAAGAATAACCCCCCACCCAAAAGAAACCAAAACAACCACCAGATTTCCCTCCCCGAGAAAACCCAAAAATAGCAACTATCATCTCCTACATAGCCTCATCTCTCCTTCCTCTTCTCTATCCCATCCATTTTAAACCTCCCTCCTCCAATTTTTATATTTTACAAAACCGTTCTTAATCTTCTCCTCCTTCCATCCCAACAATGGCCGCCAAAGCCCTCATCTCCCTCTCCTTCCTCCTCCTCACCACCACCCTCTTCTCCTCCTCCTCCGCCCATAACATCACTCGCCTCCTCTCAAACTACCCTGACTTCTCGTCGTTCAATTCTCTCCTCTCCTCCACCAAACTCACCGACGAGATCAACCGCCGCCATACCATCACCATCCTTGTCGTCTCCGACGCTTCCATTGGCAGTGTTTTCGGCCTTAGGTCTGACCTCCAACGCCGCATCCTCTCTGTCCATGTCATCCTCGATTACTTTGACCTCGAGAAGCTCCAAAACCTCAAGAACCATTCCACCATACTTACCACTCTCTTCCAAACCTCCGGCATAGCGGAAAGCAAGACCGGCTTCCTTAATGTGACAAAATTTGTCGACGGGCGGATTGCCTTCGGCTCTGCGGCTGCAGGGGCCGGGCTCGTGGCTGACTTGGTGGGTCCCGTTGCCACTCGGCCCTACAACATCTCCGTCTTGCAGGTTAGCTCAATCATCATCCCTCCGGGCATCGATGGCCTCAACCATAACAGTACTCTCCCACCGCCGCCGCCTCCATCACCAGTAGATGCTGAGGCTCCTGCTCCAGCAAGGGCTAGTCCAAAAGCTCCAGCTCCAGCTGCTGAAGCGCCTGTATCCCAAGCTGAGCCTCCGGCAGCTGATGCGCCAGTGGCAAATGCTGCTCCTGCTGGCGCACCGGTGGCAGATTCGCCAGAGGCAGAATCTCCAAAGGGAGCGGCCGACGAGGAAGTCAAGTCAGGTACTGGCAGGTTGGAATTTGGAGCTAGCATTGGTGCAATCATTGGTGTGGTTTTGATTGGCTGGCTCTAATTTGAAATTAGTGAGAGGGGAAAATATAGGTTGAAGATTTGTTGATTGTATCTTTTAACGTATATGTAGGGGTTTTGTATCAGGTGGACGTTGCCGTGTGATGAGTTCATCGTTGTTTGTTGCATGCATGCAAGGAAACTTTTAATTTCATAGTGTGGTTGTATTTGAACTAATAAGATAATATATATATAGTGGCAACATAGTAGTTTGTATTATAAATTCTAGCTAGTGATGTTGTGTTCCTTAGTATATCCAATATGAAAATATGTTAATAAATATTAACATGTGGTTATAATTTAAATAATAGTTCCGAATTAGTATTTTGAGATTGTCTCGCTGATATTTAGAATTTGTTATTTAAGGAGTATTTGCATTAAGAATGTAAAATATGTGCTCCCCATCAAAATTGTAAGTCAATCAAATTTTTATATGTTTTAGAATAAACAATGAGTTTGATTGGTGTTTTGTAGTGTAAATAATTATCTTTAATTTTGTATAATTTATTTTGATGTTTTGGTAAATTTTCACCTATTTTGAGTGTATATCTTGCATTGATGGAGAATTTTTGCATAAGAGCTCATGATTGAATTAATTGTTTATTATTTTATGGAATTTTACAGAAAAACTTTTGTTAAGTGCTTCTAATGCATTTTCCAACATGTAAAACAAATAATCAAAATATAATGACACTTGGTTAAAAAAAATAAGATAATGCAATTTTATCTTAGGAAAAAAAGAGTTTTGTTTCTTTTATACAAAATATACAAATGCTTATGCATTTTATCAAATATTTTTTCAATTATAATTACTAATTATACACTCTTGCCTAAACAAATACATCAAGAGCTCCCAATGCTTGCATATTTATAAGATGTTTGTGAAGTTTTTCATTTAAGACACCATGCACAACCTAGAAGTTTTTTATTTAGGTAATTAAACATGATGTTAAGAAATAATATATCATCTCCCGAGCTGAAAATATCAGTCTATAATGGATTCATTCACTTAATAAGGACTACTAAAGCTGATGGGTCAACATATACTAAATATTCTTTCAGTAAATTACATGGATAAAGTAGAGCCGAATTTATTTTATACCAAGATCTAAGTTCCTTACAAGGGCAAACCCTTATAGATAATTACATCATAAGAGAGGGAAACCCTCTTTAAAAAAACACTTGATTAAAAAAAATAGCTCTTTGTCTCTATAAATTTCAAAATTGGATTTCAAGATTGCTGAACATGGAGTCAAGTGGGATAGATCAATAAAAAAAGTTATTTTCAAATTTTATGTGGGAAGAAATAGGAAGAGTTTTGACACTAAGAAGTCAAGTAAGCACTTCAACCTATTCTATAGTTAAGCTTTATAGTTTTGAAAGCAAGATTTATTTTATTATGTTTTAACATTTTATTAAAATGTGAGGGCTTATGTTCTAGTAGAATATGATTGTAGAAAAATCTAAGAGATGAGGATTTATTTTCATTGTAAAAGAGAAATATGATGTCTCAAATCCTATATCTAAAGGTGCTTCTAGCATAAGCCATACGCTCAACCAAATCTATCAAAGAAAATTTATGATGTATTAGTTCCCTCTCATTGAGAGTATGAATCTAGAGGTGGATCCAGAAACTATTCTCATAGGGGCGACAATAAGATAAACAAAATACACTTTTATATAAAATATGAACAAATTAGTTATTATTTTATGTTAGTATTCAGAGGGGGCACAACACTACCTTTGCCGATCCCAAGTCCGGATGTGAAAAGTTGAGGGTTGCGATAGGTAGTTGATAGCTAGTGTAAAACTTGTCAAAATTATCATGACAATAATCCTTTAAATCATTGAGTTAATGCTAGGGCATCCCCTAGAAGAGACACATTGTATGGCTTGAATACAGTGAAAAATATGCAAGGGTTGTTGCATCGACACCCGGATGCAGTGTTAAATAAGCAAGGGTTCCCACATTTTGGGCGAATGTGGGCAAAGAAGTTAGTCCATGAAACTAGAATTAGGTTAGGATATTAGAATATAGGTACTCTTACAGGTAAAATTAATAGATATTATGGTTCATAGAAAGATAAATATTTTATGTGTTTAAGAAATTAAATGGGTTAGGGAGAAGGCCAAGGAGATTGATAGTTTAGGTTTTAAACTTTAGTATTCAGGTAGAAGTCAAACTAGAAATGGTGTAGGTGTGATTATAGATAAAAGTTTGAAGGATAATGTTATAAATATTAATAGATGTGGAGATAGAATTATATTTTTAAATATTATTATTAAAACTAAGATTATCAATGTTATAAGTGTTTATGCTCCTCAAGTAGATTTGGATGTAAGCTCAAAAGAAAAATTTTGGAATAAATTAGAGGGATTAATACAGAGATGCCTCCTGAAGAAAAAAGTATTTATTGAAGGAGATTTAAATGGACATTTTGGTAGAGTGGTAGAAGATTTTAAAAGTATTCATGATGGTTATGGATTTGGAGTGATTAATGAAGAAGGTATGACTATATTAGATTTTACCTTAGCTTATGATTTTATAGTTGCTAATACTTTATTTAAAAAAGGTGATGAACATATTATTACTTATAAAATGGATCTAGTAAAACACAGGTTGATTATTTTCTGATAAGAAAAATAGATCATTTAGATTGTAAAGATTATAAGGTCATTCCAAATAAAAGTTTAAGTACCCAACATCGATTATTAGTTTTAGATTTAAAGATTAAAGATTATAAGAGAAAAAATAAATCAAATTATTATCCCAGGATTAGATGGAGACACTTAAAGAACACAAATAAAAATACTTTTAAGAGCAAGCTACAAGAACTTAGAATTTGGGATGTTTATAAGGAAGCCAATGTTATATGGGAAAAAGTACCAAGTGAAATTAAGCAAGTTGCTAAATATATGCTTGGAGAATCAAAAGGAAAAGCTTCTTTTAATAGAAATAGTTGGTGGGAGTCAGAGTGTACAAGAAAAGATAAAAAATAAGAATCATTGTTATAAAACTTGGTTTAGATGTAAAAACTCGAAGAATTGGGAAAGATATAAAGTGACTTGTAGAGATTCTAAGAAATTAATATATGATACAAAAAAATTAGCTTTTAGTGATTTATACAATAGATTAGATACCAAAGAATGTGAAATATGTATGTATAAGTTAGCCAACCAAAGAGATAGGAGAAGTAAAGACCTAGTTCAAGTGAGGTGTATTAAGGATGAAAATAATAAAGTGCTTTTCTTAGAAAAGGATATTGAAAATAGGTGGATGAGGTATTTTGATAAACTTTTCAATGATGGATCTAAAAGTTTGATTGATTTTAGCAACCTTAATACCCTAAACAAAAATAGAAAATTTTATTTTTATCGACGTATTAGTAAATTTGAAGTTAAAGAAGCTTTAAAGAAAATGAAATGTAAAAAAATAACAGGACCTAATGATATTCCAATAGAAGTTTGAAAGTGTTTAGGAGATTAAAGAACTTAGCTTACAAATTTTTTTAATATTATTTTAAAGACTAAAAAGATGCTAGATGAGTGAAGAAAGAGTTTGTTGGTTCCTATATTTAAGACTAAAGGTGATGCACAAGAGTGTGCAAATTATAGAGGAATTAAGTTAATGTGTCATACATTAAAATTATGAGTGAGAGTAATTGAGAATAGGTTAAAATGTGATACAAAAGTTTCTCACAATCAATTTGGTTTCATGCTAGGTAGATATACTATGGATGCTATACATTTGTTAAGAGGTTTGATGGAGAAGTATAGAGAAAGTATGGAGGATGTACATATGATATTTATTGATTTAGAGAAAGCTTATGATAAATTTTCATTTGATGTTCTTTGGAGAGTTCTAGAATAGAAAGGAGTTAATATTGGTTATATTCAAGTCATTAAGGATATGTATACAAGAGTTGTTACTTGTGTCCAAACACAAGGAGGGTTGACAAAATATTTTTCTATTTTAGTTGGATTACATCAAGGATCAGCTTTAAGCCCTTATCATTTGCTTTAGTTATGGATGTTCTTACTAGGCATTTACAAGAAGATGTACCTTGGTGTATGCTTTTTGCTAATGACATTCTTCTTGTTGATATGATTAGAGAGGGAGTCCAAGAGAAACTTGAATTATGGAGGTCAATATTAGAGTCTAAAGGTTTTCATTTAAGTGAATCTAAAACTAAATATATGGAGTGTAATTTTAGTTCTAGAAGTTCTAGTGGTAGTGTTGTGACATTAGGTGAACAAGTCATTAATAAGAGTGAGCGATTCAGATATTTAGGCTCTATTGTTCAAAATGATGGTGAAATAGATAGAGATGTTATTAGTAGAATTCAAGTTGGATGGTTGAAGTGGAGGAATGCATTTGGCCTGTTGTGTGATAGAAAAGTTTCACTTAAACTTAACAAAAATTTTTATAAGATGGTGGTAAGACCTATAATAACTTATGGTACAGAATGTTGGCCAATAAAAGAGAAGCATAAGAATAAGTTAAGTGTTACAGAGATGAGGATGCTCAGGTGGATGAGTTGCTTTACTCTTAGAGATAAAATGTGAAATGAGTATGTTCGGGAAAAAGTTGGAGTAGCTCCAGAGGTAGATAAGATTAGAGAGAGTCGTCTTAGATGGTTTGGCCACATAAAACGTCAGCCGTCCGATGGCCCGATTAGGAGAGTAGCTGCATTAAATTTGTCTTATGTTAAAAAAGGTAGAGGTAGACCTAAAAAATACTTGGTTAAGATGTTTAAAAATGATCTTAGTATACTTGAATTAAATGAGAATTTGACACATAATAGGACACAATGGAGATGAAGGATTCATGTAGCCGACCCACTTAGTGGGATAAAGGCTTATTGTTGTTGTTGTTGTTATTGTTGCTAGCATTTTTATTAATCATAATTGAAAACAACCAAACATACTACAAAGCCAATCTACATTTAACCATTTTTTTTCAACGAATCTTATTTTGGGCATACTAAGGTAGAAATTAGAAAATTTTATAAAATAAATATAAAAAACATTATATATATATATATATATATATATATATATATATATATATATATATATATATATATATATATATATATATATATATATATATATATATATATATATATATATATATATATATATATATATATATATATATATAAAGAGTTTAGAGAATCAATTGCATACCGATGATTGGTCGGCTTAGTGGTTCAGGACAGCAACTAGTGAGGTGGTCTGGTGGAGCTGCAGAACTCGGGACTTGGGAGAACTGTGGAGCTAAGTAACGTGATGGGCTAAGTTGGCTAACGACAAGACTCAAATGAGAGAAATAGGAAATCAAGAAAACTAAGGCACTACTTGGTTTAAATATAATTTTGAAACACCATTTTGTAATTCCTTTTTGGTTGCAGTATGTGTATTATTTTAACATAATATCATAATCATCCCTCAGGATCTCACTGCTATTTCTTCTACTTACATATCCTCCAACACTTCATTTTTTTTCTTTATCTCTTTAACTACTCACTTTCTCTTTTTTAGCAATACATTTTGAACAAAAATATTTTGAATATTCATTTAATTTATCTTATAATCATGAATAAATTATTAATTTATTTTTTGAAAATGATGAATGTTAAATTTATAAATTTAATGAATTATAATATATTTTGAATCAAATGTGGCATAATAGATGTAAGATATTAAATAATAATTTATTAAATTATTATAAATTAAGTTCATGAAAATTTTAATTTCATAACATGAAATATGTAAAATATTTCAAAAATATTTTAGTCTTTTAATCTAGACTATTAATAGTACTTGTCTAAAGAAATAAAATAATTTCAATTTTAATATTATATGTTTTAATTCTTTTTTTTCCAAGCAACACTTATAGCTTTCTCTACATAAATTTTAAAATGTTATTTTCTACAATATTATTTCTAAAATTGATTTTTTTTTTAAAGTAGGTTTTTTGTAATCCGCTAAAGCAGCCATGATAACAAATTATGGGATTTGGACAAGCAGAAGCACGCGAAGGAGGAGGGTGGGAGGAAAGGCATGGGTTACCTTCGCTATGTCTCCCTCTCCTTTTCAAGCAGTAGTGGAGCTGAAGGGTTAGAAACATGAGAATTTTGAATTAGAAATCTCCTCAACTTATATCAAAATAAAATTTATGGGCAGTGGGGGCACGTGCCCCCAGTGCCCCCATACTGTATCCACCCATGTATGAATCTATCACGACTCTTATAGACTTATAACCTGCCTAATAGGATTACCGATTGAGAGCTCATATTTATTAAAATCATGAATTCGATCTTATGAAATACAAGATGTTTTTAGGTTGTTGTTAATTTAAAAAGAGATTATGGACATAAACTTAATCTATAAACTTAAGATCATGAATAGTATGATATACTTCTAACTAATATATCAATTTATATATTTTATATATTCTTAGACACTTGATTTTATTTTTAAGGCTTTGGGTTTGCAATCATGCCTACAATGAGATGCAATTAGAAGTGGAAATGAACTAAATTAACAGACAAGGCAAACCTTCTCAAGAAGGGTGGTCATCTTCAATGATCAGATGCCTCCTTAAGTGTAATGAGAGGAGAGCCCAATTAAAAAGTAATGATGAAATATGCAATTATGATTCACAAGTGGGTGAAATTTCTAATTATTTTAATTGTTTATTTCTAAAGATTTAAATATATGAAGTTATAAGTTAATTATTTTTATATTTAAATTATTTAATTAAATTTGATAGAAAATTATTTAATCTTAAAAATCTAGACCATATATCATGCTTTCACAACATTAACACAAAGTCATAAAAGGAAACCTATAAAAATCATGTTATTCTAGTGAGCAAACAAATCAAATTAATTAAATAAAAAAGCATGTGTGGCTGGGTTCTGGTATACACCTTGAAAGAAAGAAAAAATGAGGAGTTGAGCTCTCTTTTTATAGCCCGGCTTAAAACTAGAACTTTGATCTATGAGGCTCTTCTTTTATTTTTTTTTTCTCAGATTATCATCTTCTTCAGGGACCTCCTTAGACTTCACAAGAGATCATTAACTTATATAGTCCATTTCTACTAATCATTAACCCTATAGATTCTAACCTAATTGAAGTATCAAATAACTTTTTTATAATTCAAAGAAATATCTAACTAAAACCTGTAAAATAGAGATCAGTAAAACATACATACACCCAAGCAAATATATTTCAAACATACGAAGATAACAATAGCAGGTATTAAGCTCACCTATCTTAATACACTATGGTTATGGACTTAAACAAGTAACACCTACAAGTAATTGTTGTTAATTTTAATTTCATTGCAACAATCACTTTTATTAAACATAACCCACTATAGAAAAAAGTGTTAGCTTAATAAACAACACACTAACATCCAATCTATAAGTAAATAATTCTAACAATCAATCTAAAATAGTATATCATAAAACAAGAAAATTAACATATGACAAACAAAGCACCACCTAATCTAAATCTTAAGTTTGTGATTTAATAGTCTTGTGTGTGTGTTGGGGGGGGGTGGGGGGGGTGCATGTGTATGTAAGGAGGCTAGTGTAGTAAGGTTGTATTAAGCTTTCAAATGTTTAAGTTTTGATTTAAGTTTAGAGTTTAATTTAATTTACCATTTAGTGATGTCAATTCAATTATTTTAAATGATTTTGAGATTAATTTTAAATTTAAATTTAGTTCGTACTAATATAAAACTTGAAGTTTTAAAGAGTAAGAAAGATAGTGGACCCCTCTTGAAGTAGAGTCTACTCTCCTAAACACCCTAATCCTAGTAGGATAAGCATCTCACCAAAAGGTAAAAGGCCTCTCTTATGTTCTAAATAGAATGAATTTTATTAACTTTAATTATCTAAGAAGATTAATTTAAACTATGTTTAAGCGCATTCAATTATGTAATTAATCATTTTTAATAAAGTTCAAATAGTTTAAGACATATATTTGAAGTTAACTTGTTCATTATAGTGTTTTAATTGTGATTTATTAATTTCTATCATTCTTTTATTACTTAAAGGTTGATTATTAACTTTTAATACTTTTTAAGCTAAAACTTTAATTATTTATCATAAGTTAAAGTAAATTATTCTACAAAATCACTAGAGGTAGATGATACACCAAAAAAATTTTCATGAAGATTTCGTCTTGATTAGACATATAATTTATAATTAATTTATTGATTAAAATTTCATTAATCCCTTAACTACTCCTTAATCACTTACTAAAGGTTAGGATTTTCATTTTTTTAGTAAGGTTCTCCTCTAAATATTAAATACAAAGATGGTTTTATTCATACTTTTTACTTAAGTTTTGATTTATTATGATTTATTAAAATTTCTTTAAATCTTCTTTAATGGAATTAATTAATCCAAATTAATTAAGATTTGAATTTAAGGATTTTATGTTATAATTAAATTTAGTGGGTTTTATTATATTATTTAAGTGATTATCTATTAATAAAGATGTTTTAAATTAGATAATATCATTTCTATAATTTTTCTGAATTTAAAATTAATTATTTTAGAAACTTGTCTAGAGATGATTGAAATTTTATAATTTTAATCCAATGACTCAAATAACTTGGAAATTTTATAGGAGTAAATATTGATGTGATAAACATACCATAGAAATTTCAATGGTTAAGCATATATTTAAGAGTAATTAAAGAAAATTGATTCTTGTGAAAGTCAAATTACCCTTAAAATATGTAATAAAATTTAAAAATTTTGAATTTATTGGATTTCTCTCTAGATGTTGAATCCAAAGAAAAGTGATTCATAATTTTTGGCCTAGTGATTACTTTCTTATAAATTTTTTAAGTTCTAACCTAATTAAATCAATTAATTATTATTTAATCTTTTATTAAACTATAATTAAATGGTTTTATATGATTTAAGAAATCAAGAAGATGTAATTAATTTTCTTAGGTTTCATGTTCATAGTGAAAGTGTTTTATAATAATTAATGGCGTTTTCATAACTTTATAATCCTAAAATTAATTATTTTATTAAATTCCCTAATATTATTGAAAAATCAATAACCTTTATTCTAGGCATTAAATTGACTTGAAATTTTTATATGGATTATAATATAATATTATAATCATACCCTAATAATTTCAAGTTGATTTATAAAGTATTTTCAGAATAATTAAAGAAATTTGATTTTTAATTAAAGGCAAATAATCCTTAAAATATCTTAAAAGACTTAATGATGATAGATTCATTAAACTCTACTCTAGATGATGCTTCATGATATTGGTTATTTGTGGTGTTTAAGTGAATGGTTAATTTGTTATAAATTTTTAAAGTTCTCACCTGTTTAGATTAATTATTTGATATTTAATTGATCCTAAGTTCGTGACTTTAGAATTTAATTAAATTTAGTGAACCTAAATAACTTTCTTAGGGTCTCTAATGTTAATAAAGATATTTTGAACCATTCTATGGTATAAATGTGATTTTCATAATTTTTAAGGAAATTTACATACATAACACGCAATTCTTATGCATTTACATATCTAATACCTAATATTTGATATTTAAAAATATAGCACCTTTCCTATGCTTCAAAAGGTGAATTTTACTTCAAAAAATTAAAAAAACTGTTGTTTTTATTGTAATAATAAAAATTTAGGTGTTATGTATGTAAATATTTATATTTGAGTGTTAGATATGTAAATATATAAGAATGATGTGCTATGTATGTAAATGTCCCTAATTTTTATTAATTAGTTTTATCCAAATAACTCTAATATGATTCAAAAAATATAATTTTTTAAACTGATCAATCTTTATTTAACTTGAAATTTTCATAAAAAGTAGATATTTACATTAGGTTTAACCTTAAAAATTTCAAATCAATTGGTTTTGTATTCTAGAAGTAATATAAAATTATCTTTTTTTAATAAAACCTAAGTTTATCCTAAAATAATTAGTAAATTTTAGAATTTTTTAGACCATTAAATTTTTATCTAAATTTTGAATCCGAAGAGAGGTTATTTGTATTGATATTCTCGAAGGTTAATTTTCTATGAATTATTTAAGTTTAGTTTAATTAGGTTGATTAATTTGATTTTAATTAAACCCTAAGTTAATAGTTTTTTGATTTTATATGATTCAGTGGGTTTAATTAATTTATCTTTGTTCTCTATTAATCTTTAGGAGTTGAATCATTCATATATATTTTTACAATTTTTATACATTTTAACTAATTATTTACTCAAAATTAATCAAGAAGCTTAAAAAATTAATAATTTTTAATATAATAGCTTGTTTGACTTAAAATTTTTATGGTAAATAGGAAATAACATTAAGTATAATCCTTAAAAGTTTAGCATGATTGGATTAAAATTTTAGGAGTAATTAAATAAGTTTGGTTTTCAAGTAAACTCAAATTACTCCAAAAATATCCAACAAAATTTAAAGATTTTGGGTTCATTTTTTTGACTAAATATTTTATATTTTATGATTTTTTAAAGTTCTGGGTATTTTCTAGTAATTTTTAAAGCATAAAATTCCCTATTTTTCTATTTATCCTTATCAGTAGCACATGGTATGCTTTTTGTGTGTCAATTAGTAATTGGTCCATGTGGTTGTCTACATGATTTCAGTTTAATCCAGACCATCCAATCTTTGATAGGATGATTTAGACTATGCAGACTAAGGGATTAAATCAGGCATCTAACTTACAACCAAATCACAATCATCTATTCTAAATAAAAGGAATGGGCAGCCATGATTCCAGACGTCTCCTTACTAGTGAAAACCAAGAGTCATCTATACTTGGGGATTAAAATCTGATGATCTAGGCCACTAGTTGGTGAGGTAAAGTTTCCAAAATGACGAATAATGAGAATGCAAGATATCTATATGGTTGGACCCTAGCAAGGTGCACATGTGTTCTATAAAGAATAAAATCCTAGGGCTCTGGCTAAGTTTTTAAGATTTATCTTGTTGGAGTCAAATTATAGGGGCATTGACATGTTGAGGAACTCCCTTAAGTTGATTTGAACCTTCAATGAAGAAAGCTTAGTTGCCTCTCCACCAATCACCTTGGATAGCACTTATCCACAATTTTCCTCTATGTTTGATAAATTTGTAACTTATTGGAGTTGGGACACTTAGGGAAGTGTTCGATTTCACTCTTCTCCTCACATTGAATGTGTTAGAAATGCATGTTGACCTCACTTTTAGTAAGGTTGACACCTATCACTCTTTAGATCTAAGATCCAATCTAGAAACTATGATTTCCCTTTGCATAGACACTAGGACACGTCTAGTGATTAAGTAAAAACCCAAATAAATCAAAAGACTCTTAAGAATCAACCTTAGAGCCATACCCATTAGACTAGTAGACCATAACTAACTTAATTAAGCTAATTCTACATATACAGCACCCAATTTATCTTAAATCAATTTTAACAGCAATCACAATCATCTAAGCACAAAATGAAAACCAATTATCCCTAAATAGGTTATCTAACCTACTTAACTCAAGCTAGCCTAAATAGAACCTACAGGACCAAATCTTGATCAAGTTCAAGTCATGCCAATTTTAGTTGACCCAACTCTTCAAGATCATCCTAAGCACATAACCAAGCATATCTCGTGCCAAATTACAACCCAATTTGGCCAATTGATTAACTTAACTCCATTTGGCTCAATTGGGCCATTAAGAACAAAGCTCAATTTCAACTATTTGGCCAAACTTTAATCAAATCAATTATTTCAAAATATTCTAAATATAGAATTAAACATGACCCAACCTTCAAATGATTTCAAGTTGGCCATTTAACCCAAACTGACCAAACAACCTATTTGATCCTAGATGATCCATTTAAATTAAAACTCATTCCAAACCAAATATAAGCAAGCCAATACCTAGAACCAACCTTAAATTGATTGTTGAATATAGCTCAATGATTAATTGAGCCTAAGTTGGTTAACCTAATCAACTTACCCCACATAGCCCAATTTGACTTAAAAGTTCAAATTGAACCAAAACTTAAGCCAACCCAAATCCAATAATATCAACGTATATAATCATTCTCAAATTAATTAAGTTGGTTCACTTAGCCCAATTTGACCCAAAGGGTAAAATTAAACTAAAACTTAACCCAATCCAAATTAGATCATACCAAAGTCTACAATCATCTCCAAATATATTATTAAACATGCCCCAACTTTTAATTGCATCCAATTAGCCAATTTCATCAAATTCACTAACTTAACCCATTTGACTTATATAAACCCATATGAGCCAAATTGCAATCCATTTCACATTGGCTCAAATCAATTTCATTAATGTATTCAAAATATTCTTTTGAACCTAACTCAATAGTCACTTGGGCCCAATTTGGTCAAATTGTCAGTCTAACCCAATTGAACTCCAGTTGACCTATAAGAGTCCAAATAAGTCAAACTTAACCAACCTAAGTCAAAACCTAAACAAACTTTGTTTGAATCACCCTTGGACTTCTACACACCTAAATAAGTGGAGAAAATCCTTAATGAATTTGGTTCAACCCAAGCTAAGTGAACCAAGTATTTCAAATAAAATAAAATCCAAGAATAAAAAAGTATAACCCCTTCCTTTTGGCCAAGGCAACACCCTCAGCATGCCTTGAGCTCACCCATACTAACCAAGCCTGACCCAAAGCTATTTGGTCCAACCATTGACAAAAGAGAGGACATTGTTACCATGGTTGGCTCTTAGTTTAGTCATTATGGCTTGTTTCCTTCACCACTACCCACCAAACTTGGCTAGCCCTTCTCTTCCTCATCAGTCTCATCCTAATTCGTGCCACCTTCAGTGCTTAGCTAGCCAAGGCTAAACTAATCCATTTTATTAGTTCACATGTGGAGGGGTATATAGCCCTCCTCATTGTTAATTAGACCAACCATTGGCTCTTCATTCGGCCCTCATACACAACCTCACTAGAACTTCACTATAGCATAATTCCTTCTTCCCACACCTTCACCACAATCCATCAAACTTAAATGAATTAAGAAATAATTGATTGGAGTACCAGAGATAGGAGTTATATTAAACTCGATGAGGTAGAGTTAGAGCTTGGTCGTGGGAGCCACAGATGAGGAGGCATGAGGGAACTTCAATAGCAAAGATTTTCCTCTTCTAGTCAAAGCTACCTTGGTCGATTCTACTATCGGTCTTTAGCTTCGGTAAGGTATGCCCTCTCAAGCCATAGAAAGTTGTTTAGGTGTTGGTCTTTTATGAATGGAATGTGTATGTCATGTGAATTAAGTTATAGGATTCCCCCTCTTGATGATTTTGGAATAATTTCTCTCAATAATCCAGCCATGGCTAGCTTAGATCAAGCAGTAAGAGGCAGATGGTCTTCGTCTCTCCCTAGAGCTTGAGAATGAATCATTAATGGCCCATCCCACATGATATTATAAGTTTTGAGCTTATCATACTTGCTTAATAGAAAGAACCCATGATAGTAGGTGATAGATAGAATCTTCATTGATAACCCTTTGAAAGCACACCCTTGAGGAAACCTCAAAGAGAAGTTAATAGTAGGTAGGGTCCTTACTAGAAAGATTATAAGAGAGCAAGTTATTAATAGGATCTTAACTTATTAAATATTTTAAAAGGCTAAAAAGCCAAAGAAGATATAGATATATCAAATACTTTAGAATATTAAAAAGTCTCAAAAGGTACATATATATCAAAAACTTTAAAAAGTTAAAAAGTCTCAAAATATATAGGTATATCAAAAACTTCAAAAAACTAAAAATCCTCAAAAAGCAGAGGTACATCTAAAATCACAAAAAGTTAAAAAACCTTAAAAAGTACAAGTATATCAAAAATTTTAGAAGACTATAAAGCCTAAGAAGTTATAAGTATATCAAAATTTTCAAAAGACAAAAGCTTTATAAAATACAAGTTCATCAAAAAAATTTCAAAAGACTAAAAAACCTTTAAAAATATAAATACATCAAAAATCTCACAAGGATAAAAAAGCATTATAAGAAGGAGGTACAATAAAAATCTCATAAATAAAAAAAAGTCTCAAAAGATATATGTAGATCAAAGTCTCAAAAAAAAAAAAAAATCTCAGAAGATGAAATTATATATAAACCTCATAGGGGAATTAGCCTTGAGGACTAAAATCACTATGCATTCACTAAAGGACAATATATTTGCATTATTGACTCAAAGATTCAATTAAGTTTTCAACAAAATTTATACATCTCAATGACATATAAAAGGCTTAGAGTGTGTTTAGAGCAGCAGTAGTGGTGTGATGTGATACAAAAATGTATCGCATTGTCGTTTAGAAACTATATTATAGAATTTGTGAATAGAAGTATCAATAATTTTCCCAATCTCACAATTTGATAAGAACTTGACTAAAACAAATTAGGTTCCAGTCAAGTTCGAGTCAAGGTATTTGAATTATTTAATTTTTTGGGTTAGATTGAGTTGACCCGCCAACCTAAAATTTATGCAATTTAAGCCAACTCAAAATTGATCTAATTTTGACCCAACAATCCATAATTGATCCATCAAATTGAGATTGATCTGATTTTAATCTAAATTTGACCCAAAATATATGTTTAAGTAGTTCAATCAAATAAGTTTAAGGTCAAGTTCAAGTTGACCCTTCAACTCAAAATTGACCCGATTTTAACCTACTAATTCAAAATTGACCCAATTTTGACCCAACAACTCAAAATTGACTAGATTTTAACCTAAAGTTGACCCAATATATATGTTTATATAGTTCAATCTAATAGGATTTAGCTCCCAACTTTAAAGATTCTACTTTATTCAAGCAATAAACATTTTTGTAAGAAATATAAAATCCCTACTATTATGATTGCAATGCTTTGGGAGATAATAATTACAATCATAAGGGACAACTTCATTGACTTAGTAAAAACACATTGGAGGTTGTAAGGGGGGTATTAAATTCCACCTAGGTAAGATAGTGTTTCTTCTAAAAAAGAGTTAGATATTTTAAGGAAGAAATAAAGAGCAAAAAATGAAAAGAAAGTTTTCTCCAACTCTGCTTATATAAGGCAGTCTCACACTCTTAGTAGAGATGTAGTGGAGATTGCACAAGAGAACTTTATTCCATCTAAGTAATATAATGTTTAATATCTTTTGAGAGAAGGGGAAGAAAACTTATAAGGGTTGAAGCTAGAGAATACAAAAAAAAGAAAGAGTAAGAACAAGAGAAGAAGAACAAGAAGAAGAAGAAGATTTTCTCTTAACTACGCCTACATAGGGAAGCCCCATCATCTTGGTGGATATATTTTAAAGCATGTACAAGGCAACTTTATTCCTCCTAGGAAGTGCATTGTTTACCTCTTTGAAGAAAGGAATACAAAATCTTATAAGGGGAGAAGCTAGAGAATATAAAGAATAAATAAGAGTAGAGATGAGAAGAAAACTTTTCTAATAGTTTTGCCTATATAGAGTTGCCTTATGCTCTTTGCAAAGATGCATTATAGCTTACACAAGGGTACTTTTTCTCCTCCTTGGTAAGATAGTATTAAATCTCTTTTGAGAGAATGAGATGAAAGAATGTAAGAATAGATGCTAATAAATATAAAAAAGTAAAATAAAATAAGAATTTTTTTCGTAACTTCGCATATATATGGCCGCCCTATGCTCTTAATAGACATGCACTGAGCCTATATAAGGGGCTTTTATTCCTTTTACATAGGATGGTGCTTAACCTTTTTTAAGAGAAGAGAACAAAAACCTTAGGATGTGAAAGAGAATGTGTAAAAGAAAAAAAAAGGTGTGAGATTTTTCATTACCCATAGGGGGTATTTATAGTTGATTGAAGGGAAAGCGATGGTGGCGGGTAACCTTTTGGTTAGATAAAGTGATATAAATTGGTATGAATCTTTACTTTAATATTTGAAGATGAGAAATAAAGTTTCTGGTGAGATGTTAAGGGGCTTAGTATGGTCTTCTAGTGGAACTTTCAAGACTATCTCGGATTAAGCTAGTTTGGACAAATTTAAAAGATCTCTTAAGGAACAAGACTTTATGTGGGATATATGGCCAAAAATAAATACGAATTAGCTTAATGTGTGATCTAATGATATAGACTAAATGGTTAAGTTTGGTAGAATTTATAAGGGTATCGAGAGGTAAGGAATGAGATTAGGCCTTAATCTTGCTTAGTTTGGTCAAGAGCTTTAATTGGAGATTTGAAGTCAATGTGAAGCTTGGAATGGGTGATGGTTGATCTTAGAGGAAGTTAAAATGTGGAGAAAGATTTACATAAGTTAAAATAATAATATTAATCAAGTAATAGCAAATGTAGAGTAGGACAAAAGGTAGCTATCTAATCTTGCACAAGAAAAGGTAAACTTAAGCCACCAAGCACCAAGTTAGAGAAAAGAGCAATACTTCATTCAAAATATTTCATTAATCAACTGAAGTTAAAAAAAAATATTTCAGCTCATACTTATAGGCATTACATGACCTAAGGGCTAACACTTTTGGAGGGAAAAAAGTAGAGAGAAAAATGGAGAGAAAAGATGGGTTGGTGGCCATTTATGTAGGAAGTGTTTCAACCACTTATTTTGAATATTTCATTCATATCATAGTCAATCATACAAGCTTCTAGATGAGAGATTAAAATATAAAAAATATCAAATTAAAATACATTTAAGATGTTCTAAAATATTGACTCTATATTGGGCTTTAGCTTGGGCTCGTGTAGTTCGATTGATTCTTTCTTCTCTTTTTTGGGCTTTAGCCTTAGCTCTTGTAATTATGCTTTTAATTTCATTTTTTCATGATATGCTACATCAAAAGGTCAAAGAATTTTTAAAATTGAATAAGCAAAATCAAATAATTTATATAACTAAATGGAAGAATTCAAAGAGTTCCTAAAATTAAATGGGTAACTCCAAGAGTTTGAATATGAGAAATTCAATAGTTCATATAATTAAATAGAAAAGGTTAAAGAATTTCTATAATTACATGAGATAAGTCAAAGAGTTTCTAAAATATTCTAAAGTTGTAAGAATTATATATATATATATATATATAAACATAATTTATATATTCTTAAAAGTTATATTTTTTATACAAATTAAATATATTTTCCAGCGATGTAACTTTGTCATTTAAAAATAAGAGGGTGAATGATATATCATCATAAAATCTAATCGATTAAGCATGAATCTTGAGGTAACACATATATTGAAATCAACTAAATTAAATTAATGATTATCTAAACCCCAATTTTAGCAAACCTATAGTCAAATTGAACATTTTGATAAGACAAACCCATAGACATCAAGAGTAGATCAATCTGAATCTAAATAAGCTTAAATCGAGCCTTTGAAGTGTAATTGAAAACTTTGAAGCATTAATTGAAGAGTCAAATAATCTCAAAATTTTGCATGCTTATAATTGAATTAAGTAGTTTAACAAAATAAATTCAACGACATTAAGAACACTCAAATCCAAGGTCATTAAGATACTTATATATTGAAAGAGTGGTTTATGATTGAGGAAATGTTGAGTAGGACAAAAGACAGCTACCTAATCTCGCACAAGAAAAGGTAAACTTAAGCCACCAAGCACGAAGTTAGAGAAAAGAGCAATACTTCACTCAAAATATTTCATTAATCAAAAAGTTAGAAAAAATATTTCAGCTCATATTTATAGGCATTACATGACCTAAGGGCTAACACTTTTGGAGAGAAAAAAGTAGAGAGAAAATTGTAGAGAAAAGATGGGTTGGTGGCCATTTATGAAGGAAGTGTTTCAACCACTTATTTTGAATATTTCATTCATATCATGGACAACCATACAAGCTTCTAGATGAGAGATTAAAATATAAAAAATATCAAAATTAAAATACATTTAAGGTGTTCTATAATATTGATTTTTATTAGGCTTTACCTTGGGCTCGTGTAGTTGGATTGATTATTTCTTCTCTTTTTTGGGCCTTTTAATTTCATTTTTTTCATGATATGCTACATCAAAAAGTGAAAGAATTTTTAAAATTAAATAAGCAAAATCAAATAATTTATTAACTAAATGGAAGAAAATTCAAAGAGTTCCTAAAATTAAATGGGTAACTACAAGAGTTCGAATATGAGAAATTCAATAGTTCATATAATTAAATAGAAAAGGTTAAAGAATTTCTATAATTACATGAGATAAGTCAAAGAGTTTCTAAAATATTCTAAAGTTATAAGAATTATATATATATATATATATATATATATATATATATATATATATATATATATATATATATATATATATATATATATATATATTTATAATTAAATATATTTTTCAACGATGTAACTTTGTCATTTAAAAATAAGAGGATGAATGATATATCATCATAAAATCTAATCGATTAAGCATGAATATGAAGGTAACACATATATTGAAATCAACTAAATTAAATTTATGATTATCTAAACCCCAATTTTAACAAACCTATAGTCAAATTGAATATTTCGATTAGACAAACCCATAAACAACAAGAATTGATTAGTCTGAATCTAAATAAGCTTAAATCAAGCCTTTGAAGTGTAATTAAAAACTTTGAAGCATTAATTGAAGAGTCAAATAATCTCAAAATTTTGCATGCTTATAATTGAATTAAGTAGTTTAACAAAATAAATCAAATGACCTTAAGATCACTCAAATCTGAGGTCATTAAGATACCTATATAATGAAAAAATGGTTTATGATTGAAGAAATCAAAATAAATTATTTGATAAAGTGTATTGAGATTTTAGCTGAATTTATTAAAATGTCCTCCTAAAACTATATAAATAGGACTGCATTCTTAGTAAGAGAAGAGGTAGAGCTAAAAGCTAAACTCGAAAGCTTGAAATTAACCACCACATGCAATCTTCATTGATCACTACCAACAATCATCACAAACTACTATCGTATAACTATTATAATTCCATTATTTCTAGGTTAATATAGCTTAAATTTTATTCAACTTATAACTTTGTAATGACATCTTCTCCAATTAGGGAGAGAAGTTAAACTCTATAACCTCATCAACATAATGCACTATTTTGACTAGGCTATTGCATTTGACTTTTTTCTTTGGTTTATTTTTTCATATAAAAATTCTAGTTTTTATTGCATATGAATGTATATTAGATCTTCGTGTAAAGTATATAATGAGTTGTAAGCCAATTTGAACTATTTTTAATGTAACATGAATTATTTAATTTAATAGCTAATTTTATTAATAAATTTAGGAAAGAGGTTTTTTTAATTTTAAAAGTTTAGATAATAAACTTTCTCTACTTCTGAAGATCATCAATATCCAAAAGATTTTTGTTTATATACTTAGAAATTCTTTTTGAATCCTTTTAATGAATTCGTTCAATTATAAGTCAATTAAGAAGAATAATTAACATATAACTAAGTGATATGACCCTGAAAATTCCTCTAGTCGAAGCACGAATCTTGATGCTGAAAACAAGCTGATCAGAAATTGAAACTGGTCGAGATCAAGCACTTAAAATATCATTGGAAACTTTGAGACATCAGTTATATTCCTAAAAAGCTCTCAAATATGGAGTGTTTATAGTCAAATCGAGTGTCTCGACGAGCCGGTTCCAACAAGCTAAAGATCTTCCAATTCTGACTTCATTTGAGCATACAAATACATAAAATACATCATATGATCAAGGGAATCATCATGAGTCGTCCTGGAGGAGTGGTTCGATTTTGCATGTATTCTGAGACATCACTCCTCCATCTATAAATAACCCCTCATTCCTCATATGAGAGCGCAAAAGAGAGAGGAGAGAGAGCTCTAAAGATCCTCAAGCACAATCGGTGCCACTGACGGTCGTCAACCAGCCGCCGCACCGTGATCCCGCCGTCCCACGCGTTGTCATCATCACACTATCGCCGGTCATCATCGACACATCATCACAACATCATCGTCAACATCATCAACATCGCGCCAACATTGTCGCTCAACATTGCCGCCAACATCATCGCATCGCCGCCAACATCGCCTATTACTACAACCGTTGTCCCTTTCTCATATACGTAATCCCTTATCGGGAAGATCTTGAAAGATACATAGTGGAAGCTTTTCTTGGGCTAGCCGTGATTTTTTTCTTTTTTGAGGTTTTCATGTCCGGAGTTTTATTGTTCGCTCTTTAAATACCTGGTGTGGGATTTCACAAGCTAAGGCAAAACTTTTACTCTACCGCGAATGTTTTTTAGACGCAATTTTGACGTCGTGGGGAAGAAACACTTCAATCAGAACACCCTCGTTATGGCTAAGCAACACTGCAGTAGCTCTCGCTCAACTCCCGCCACTAAAACCAATCCTTGAACCAAGGATGCCAACCTTCTCACTTCCCTTGATAGGCGGATCCTCGTGAAGGCGCGAAATCTCTTTAGAAGATCGTGCACGAATGGAAGAGTCTCAAATAAGATGATCTTTTTAGGAACACAAAACCACTACTGAAAACACTTCTCTCCCAAGATCAATCGTTAGCTGGAGGAGGTCAAAATGCTAATTTCCTTGACGCTGAAGTTCATCTAGAGACCGTGATCGATCTCCTTGACACTAGTTCTACTCATCATCCATCACGTACCAACCGAATGCTAATCCACCAATTATCTGGTAGCTTGACATTCTCGTCTTGACCCACGTCATGTTATACATCAGAATATGACGCTTAATGCAAGGCAATTTCACCTCAAGATAGAAATCATCTTTCCCCTCACCGTGGCTATGAGGAATCCTCACCTTTGGCTGAAGCTATTCTTCAACATCCTATTCCCGTGGGTTTCAAGCTTCCGAACATTGATTCCTATGATGGGGTGACTGACCCACATGAATACATCGATCATTATAGGACTATCATGCATATCCAACGAGCTCCTAACACACTGCTTTGTCAGGTCTTTCCAATTACCCTCAAAAGACAAGCTCGCACTTGGTTCTACCCCCTTCCAAGGGAATCCATCCATACCTTTGATAAACTCGCCAAGATTTTTGTAGAATAATTCATTGCAAACCAAAGGATCATTAAAGATTCCTCCCATCTCTCCGGCATTCGTCAAAATGAGGGCGAATCACTTAAGGAATACTTCCGAGGTTCTCCTTGAAGCTCAAATACTGAGTAGACCTAAACTATTAAGAGGAGTTTTCCTTGGAGGACTCAGCCTTTTACTGTCACTAATGAGACACGGTCCACTCATATCGACTTTTCAGTTCATGTGGAAGCACAAATCTTTCGATGAGGCTATTACTGCCCATCGCAAATAATTTGAGTAATCTACAAGAAAACGTAAAAGCACCCTAGGGAATGCGGACCGATAGTCCTATCAAAAGAAGCAACAAGGCAATCGTGATCTCCCTCCACGACCCCCATATCAATGACGTGAACCACGACCCAAAAAGGAATATACGTCGCTGAACACATCTCGTGTTAACCTCCTAATGGCTATTCGAGATGAAGAAAATATCAAGTGGCCGCATCCACTGAAACCAAATTAGTGAAATCGAGCAATATTGTCACTTCCATCGAAGTCGGGGACATACTACTGAGGCATGCAAACAACTCAAAGAAGAAATTGAGAGGCTCATTCAGTAAGGATATCTATGTCGATTTATAAAGAATCAATCGACTCAAACAAACATACCTCCAACTGAGGGACAACCAAGACAATCATCACAGAAATAATAAAATAATCATCAAACAGTTGGAGAAATTGAAACAATCGTAGGAGGACCAATACTATCTAATCAAGTTCTCATTACCATCTTTGAAGAGCCAGAGTTAAAGAAGTCTCATACTGATCATTACATCACTTTTAATGACTCAGATTTAGAAGGAGTACATGTTTCTCATCAAGATCCACTAGTCATCGGCACAAGGATCGGTGACCCATGCTATAATGTTAAGAGAATTTTGATTGACAATGGGAGTTCTGTTGATGTCTTATTTTACACTTAACATGGGCTTTGGATTGGGAAAAGCTCCAGCCTTTGCGAGGACCATTGTATGGGTTTGATAATCACCCTGTGCGAGTAGAGGGGACAATCACCCTTCCTGTTGTCCTTGGTGAATTTCCTCGACAAGTGGCTCATTTAATCCAATTCATGGTGGTCAAGTCAGATTCATCATATAATGCTATCTTTGGAAGGCCCCTTCAATCAATTTTCGGTGCAGTCACTTCAATATCTCATCTTAAGATGAAATTTCCAACCCCTGTTGGAGTTGGAGTGGTATGTGGAAATCAACAGATATCACAATCATATTATCTCAGACAAGCTCAATCACGTCCTTCTGTGACCTTCAGCATCGAAGATTTTAATTTTTGAGATGAAGAAGTACCCCAAAAAGCTTCGCTTGTAGAAGACTTGCTCTTTGTTACATTATCAGATGACCAACCATTATGAACAGTGCAAGTTGGAGATGAACAAAGAGAAAAATACATAGACTTCTTGCACAAAAATCAAGACATCTTCTCTTGGAGTCCGGACATCTGCGAGTCGACCCAATATGATCATGCACTCCCTCAAGATCCATCGACATTCAAACCGATCATCCGGAAAGAAGCCACTGCCTCCAAGCTATTGAGCAAGAAGTTAACAAGCTTATAGAATTGGGATTCATACGAGAGGTACATTACCCTACATGGCTAGTGAATGTTGTCATGGTTAAGAAAATAAATGAAACATGGTGAATGCGTATTGATTACGACCTTAACAACTTGCAGAAAGATAGTTTTCTCTTCCTTGAATTGATCGGTTGGTTGATGCTACGTCGGACATCAAATGCTCAGTTTTTTGGATGCTTACTCTGGTTACAACCAAATAAAAATGAACCCAACAGATGAAGAAGCTACAACATTTCAAACATATAAAAGTTTATACTGTTACCAAGTTATACTGTTTGGATTAAAAAACTCTGGTGCTATCTATCAACGTCTTACGAATAAGATCTTTAAAGACCTACTAGGCCGCATAATGGAGGTATATGTGGATGACATGTTAGTGAAAATCTTGGAAGAATCACCACATATTTCGACTTAGAAATATGCTTTAACCTTCTTTGACATTATAACATGCGACTCAACCCGACCAAATGCGCTTTTGGGGTTACGTCGGAAAAAAATTTTGGATTTATGGTAACCCACCGTGGGATAGAGGCGAACCCCGAGAAAATCAAAGCTTTAAAAAATATGACTCCTCCGAAGAATATTAAAGAAGTTCAATATTTGAATGGACAAATTGCTGCGTTATCCCGCTTCCTAGCCCGTTCTAGGAATAGATACTTACCATTCTTTAAAATATTAAAGGGATCTAAAAATAATAATTTTCAATGGACGGATGAATGTTAGTCTGCTTTTGAGCAGCTAAGGGAGTATTTAGCATTTCCACCCCTACTATCCAAGCCTATTCAAGGAGAGATGTTATACTTATATCTTGCGTCTCTTCCCATGCGATAATATGTTTTAGTGCGAAAGTGGGATACCAATTTATTATGTGCAAAATTCTCTCTATAGAAAGTCATTATCCACTTGCGATAAGGTGGCTCTTGCTTTAGTTTTCTCGGGGAGAAAATTGTCCATACTTCCAAGCTCACACTATCGTTTACACTCATTTACCATTAAGGGCCATCCTACAGAAACCAGAAGCATCTGGGAGGTTAATCAAGTGATCTGTAGAATTGGGAGAGTTTGATATAAATTTTCTACCTCACCCTACTATAAAGTCTCAAGTACTCGTAGACTTTATAGTGGAATGCACTGCCCCAACTCCAGAGGAGCTATCTGCTACATGCCTTTTGTCTCCTCAATGGACCCTCTATGTTGATGGAGCTTGAATCTTGGGTGTAAGAATCTTACTTATTTCCCCAAGAATACCTAGTATGGACTTACTAAAATTTCCGCAACTAATAATATGAATATGTGGCTCTCATAGCAGGTTGAGACTCAGCCATTGAGTGAAGCTCAAGACTTAGTGATACTGACTCTCAACTTGTTGCCTCCCAAGTTGAGGGAAACTTTAATGCTCATAATCCCACGGCATAACCTCACTTGGTGAAGTCTCTTCTTGCCCATTTCAAGACATATCAAATCATTCACATATTACGAGAGAAGAATACTCGAGCTGATGCTCTCGCTAAGCTTGCTTCATCTGCTACTAGGGATCTGTTTAAGAGAAGGCATGTTGAAGAAATATATTTTTCGAGCATCCAAGGGTCATGGGTACTTCAAGAAATTGATGAGATAAAGGAACATTCGTGGATGGACCCCAACTTCTGTAATTCATCTCTAAAGACAAGCTTCAAATTTTACTATTATTAGAGGTGAACTATACAAACGAGCTTTCTCTAGACCGTACCTCAAATGTCTCTCACCTTCAGGGATTATACATTAAGAGAGGTCCACTCAGGGATATGTGGAGAACACTTGGGAGGAAGGGCGCTGGCCCTTAAAATTATAAGGCAAGGGTTCTATTGGCTTACGATGAAACAAGGCTTGAGTTCACAAAAAATGTGCAAGTTGTCAGTTGCACTCTAACCTCCCTCACATGTTGCATACAGAGCTCTCATCCATTCAAAGCCTGTGGCCTTTTGCTCAATGGGGGATTGATATCATGGGACCTTTTCTGATAGCATCAGGACAATGAAAGTTCATCATTTTAGCCGTCGACTACTTCACTAAATGGGTGGAAGCTAAACCACTCTCTAAAATTACAGAGGCAAATGTTAAACAATTTGTTTAAAAAAATATAGTATGTCGATTCGGTCTTCCTGCAAAGATCATCACTGACAACGAAACATAATTTACTAGAAAAGTCTTTACGTCCTTTTGCAAAGATCTTCACATTCGATTCTTTGCGCATCTGGTAGCACATCCTCAAACTAACGGTGACTACCAGGGTATACTCAAAGGACTAAAAAACCGCCTCAGAAGGGCGGGGCAATGGGTTGATGAGCTTTCTAATGTTCTTTGGGCTTACCGCACTACATCGTGCAGCCCGACTGGTGAGACACCATATAAATTATGTTTCGGGTCAGAAACTATTATACCAGTAGATATCGGGGTTCCAAGTCCAAGAGTTCAATTATTCGATCATGATGATAATAAAGAAAAACTCTGACAGCACCTGGACCTACTCCCCGAAACTCATGACATGGCCCTACTTGTTGCTTCCTATCACCAAAGGGTAGCCGTCACTTCAAGAAGAGTAAAACCTCTCATGTATCATGGGTGACTTGGTCCTATGAAGTCTCAAGCTGTGAGGCAAAACGCAATAAACTCTCATCTCTTTGGGATGGCCCATATGTGGTTATAGCTATGGTGAAGCCAGGAACTTTCACGCTCAAGGATTCAGAGAGAAAAACTTTACCTCGAACTTGGAACACTGAGAATCTCCGAAAATATTTTCGATAATTCTACTGCATAATTATCGCGACTTTTATTTTATCTTTATCATTTCCCCTTCATGTAGCCAACCCCACTTAGTGGGATAAAGACTTGTTGTTGTTGTTGTTGTTGTTGTTGTTGTCATTTTCTCTTAAAACTCATATCCGTGTTAAATCGTCTTTTGATTATATCACTGAACTTATCAGAGTAATGAATTTATAGCTTTCTTCTTACAAACTTATTTCTTCTTCATTTAATCCTCCCACTTGAGAAATATACAACTCACGTTATATCTCAATCGGAGCATGATCAATCCCAAGGGGACTTTCCATGACCTCTTCCACACAGGTTAATGTCGTTGAGCGAAGACTCTGACAAACAACCTAGGATAGGTCAAAAGGTCCTTGGTGGACTTTTCATGACCTCTTCCACACAGGTTAACGTCATCGAGCGAAGACTCTAACAAACAACCTAGGATAGGTCAAAAGGTCCTTGGTAGACTTCTCACGACCTCTTCCACATTAGCGTCGCCAAGACTGACAAACAACCTAGATAGGTCAAAAGGTCCTTGGTGGACTCCTCACGACCTCTTCCATACAGGTTAACGTCATTGAGAGGAGACTCTGACAAATAACCTCAGATATGCCAAAAATCCTGAGTGGATGCAATTCAACCTCATCCGTATAGGTTAGTATCGTCGAATAATATTCTGACCAATTATCCCGGATAGGTAAAAAAAAATAAGAGCTTATCATCTAAAAATAAATAAATTTGATAGCATTGACATGATGATATAAGAAAGAATCAAGATTCTGATACACACTAATAACAATACATAAAAAAATGCATCCTCAAGTGATGCTACATCATATCAGTTGGTGATATCAACGTCCTCCTCACCACTAGGAGATACTCCCTTGGACTCACTCTCAACTCCATCATCTCCTGAATCAGACAAAGAGTCTTTGGATACTTGGCTGGGAGACAGATCCTCAATACTAGCTCCGGTCTTGCGATGAATTAAGCAGATTCCTTTTAGGAACCCTCGGATGAAGCCCTCCTCTAAACATTGATGCTCTAAGTCCTTCACTTCAACATCAAGTATATGATTACGAGCTTCCTGAACATGGTCTTGAGTGCACCGAGATAAGTGGAGTTCTTAAAGTCTTCCACCGCTTCAAGGAGATTTTATTTGCTTCCCCTTATATGCTCCTTCTAAAGACGATCCTGTAATGCTTTCTTCTCCAGTTCGAGAGCTCTCTTCTCTGCTGCAAGTGCCTTAAGTCTTTTCTCTTTTTGATGAGTCTCTGTCCTCACCTCAATCAGCTCATCACGAGTGCGCTCCACCTCCTAACACTGGAAAGAAAGAGAAGTCAATATGTTCGCTAGCTCTATTCTGCACCCGGTCAGCTGATCCTCCAAAGTCTCCACTTCTTTGATTTTAATACTCATCTTTCGCTCATACTTGCCTTGCAGATATTTTATCTTCACAAATTTAGTATTTCACTCATCTAAAGCGACACCCAAATGAGCCATCTGCCCTAATGTTTGAGTTACCTATAAAAAAACAAAAAAAAAAAAAACATCACAAATATTATACAAAAGAAAAGAAGAAAGAAGGGAAGACAACGTACCAATTCATCTGCTTGTTGATGCCTAGTACATATGTGATTTAACACCTCTTCAAAATGTAATGGCCAAAAAAAAGAACTCCCCATCATGAGTAAATTAAACTCTCGAGGTCAAATTAGCATCTTCTTCAGATATCTGATAGTCACGGTGCATGTCTTCTTTAGGGAAGAAATATTGCCACCACCCCGATTTCATGACGCTTCTTGAAAGAACCCTATGAATATGAGAGACCTTTCATCACCTTTACTTGACCTCTTTAGTGGAAAAGAATGAGATCTCGCCGGATAGAAAGGCCAACCTTGAACATTCTATCTTCAACTATATATTTGCCAATGCGACGTGACTCGCAAACTTCCTACATCGTGGATATTAAGAGTAGCCGTGATCTCATTCTCGACGAATAGATCTGAAGGTCATTCAATCTTCCCCATCTCGTGAAGGCCCCACTTATTTTTCACAAAGAAGAATCCATTAATTAGATGGATAAAAATTCTATCCAATTCTTTATAACGATAAGAAACGTATCCTTGAGCATCACATGTGAATCTACATTGATAAGTATGTGATGTTCAAAGTAACACCACGCTTCTCAAGACAAATAAAATGCGAAATGAAAATTATGACTTACACCACATGTTTTGAAGATCTCAATATGAGCTAAAGGGAATCGCAGAAGAATCATCTCAAATAGTGAAGTATCCCGACGAGGTGAATGAGATCGAATGCACTCTTGGCAACAATAGCCACCAACTCATTAGAAATGAAATTTCTTACAAACACCATTAAACTATCCGATGTGATAAGGGATGGTATATCGTCTTATTATCGCTATGGGTTATCCTCCGCCATCACCAGAAAATACATAATGAATAAGTAAAGAGGGGGAGAAATGACAAAATCTGAAAATTTTGTGAAGTTACTCACTCACCCCAATACTTGGGCATTTTCTAACTCGCACTCATGGACAAATAGGATTTTTCGCCACGACCATGAAAAGGACATGCATACATATGAGTTCAAAAAAAAAGAGGGAAAGAGATAGGGAAACTATTCCTCCCCAATGATGCTCTGAAATTACTTGTCAAACTTTCTGAGTCATTCAAATGACGGCTCTTAATTACCGCTTCCCCGCCATCTTGGCAATTATTAGCCATTGAACCATCTATCGAAGTTTGAAGAAATCCAATTTCTCACTATGGGTCTTGATCGCCTCCAAACCCGGTCGGTCCGACGAGGTCAGTTGACACCTCTTCGAGGAAAAGCGGAGCTCCGTATGAACTACGGTCTTGATCCAAACCCGGTCGGTCCGACGAAGTCAGTTGACACCTCTTTCAAGGGAAAATTGGAGCCTTGCCGTATGAACTACTGGTCTTGATCGCCTCCAAACCCGGTCGGTCCGACGAGGTCAATTGACACCTCTTTCAAGGGAAAACTGGAGCCTTATAGTATGAACTACTAGTCTTGATTGCCACCAAACCCGGTCGGTCCGACGAGGTCAGTTGACACCTCTTTTGAGGAAAACTGAGCCTTGTGATGAACTGGCCTTGACGCCCAAACGACCCTCACTCAAGAAGAAGAGAAGCACTAGAGTGTTGAAGAAGTGTGCCTCCTCCCTTGGCCCTAGGTTGGTTTTTATAGACCCCTTCTAAGGGCAAAAGGGTAAAAATCATCAAAAATAGCTCAAAACTACCAAAAACCTTCCGAAACCATCAAAACCTGTCATTTGGGCCCATATGACGCGATGGGCCCGTGATGGCCACACATGAACCTGGCGCTACATGGCCGCAACGCGCGTCAGCCGGCGTCCGACCCACCTTCATTCGTTCTCGACCCGCCAGCTCATTCGCTGGTCGCCTCCACTGCCAGCTTGAACCATGCTCAACGGCACAGCGCTCATGCGCTGGCACCCACGCACTGCTGCACCGGAAGCGGCGCTCGTGACGGATGGTCCTCAGAACCTCAAAATCTGCATGCCTATACATATTTGTGGTTGTGCATCTACTTCCGTAGTCATAATTTTGTGCTTACATGAAGATCTGATCTCTCAAAATGTGTGGTTAATGGACCTGCAGATTTTGTTGAAGAATTTTCCAATTTTGACGTACTTGGCACATATATTTTTTAATGATTGAAATAATATCATCCAAAAATAGGGGGGCAACTAATATGACCCTAAAAATTCTTCTAGTCGAAGCACGAATCTTGATGCCGAAAGCAAGCTGATCAGAAATTGAAATTGGTCGAGATCAAGCACTTAAAATATCATTGGAAACTTTGAGACATCAGTTAAATTTCTAAGCTCTCAAATATGAAGTGTTTATAGTCAAATCGAGCGTCTTGACGAGCTGGTTCCAACAAGCCAAAGATCTTACAATTCTGACTTCATTTGAGCATTCAAATACACAAAATACATCATATGATCAAGGGAATCATCATGAGTCCGATGGAGAGGAGTGGTTTGGATTTTGTATTTACAGAGATGCCACTCTCCACCTATAAATAGCCTCATTTCATATGAGGAGTGCAAGAGAGAGAGAGCTCTAAAGATCCTCCAAGCACAAAGCCGCCACTGATGGTCGAACCATCGCCGCCGGCCGCCGTCACCGCCACCGATCTCACCGCCATCGACCATCGCTGTTTGCCATCATCACCACCACTATCGTGGCCATCATCGCCAACATCGTTGCCAACATCGTGCCAACATCGTGCCAACATCATCGCCAACATCGTGCCACATGCCCAACATCATCCAACATCGCCGCCAACATCGTCTATTACTAGAATCGGCCGTCCCTTTCTCATATATTTGTAATCCAGACGGAAGATCTTGTACTCAAAAGGATACATAGTGGAAGTTTTCGGGCTAAGTGGTTTTTCCCTTTTTTGAGGTTTTCCACGTAAAATTCGGAGTTTTATTGTTCGCTCTTTAAATAAGTGTATCTGGATTACAAAAGAAGAAAACTTTTACTCTATCGCAACTAGTTTTCTAGCACGCAACACTAATGATTTTAAATTTATCCATCCAAATGGCATCCCAAAGTTCCATTTCTGAAAATTTCAAATCATTTGAGCTCAAAATAATACTGAAGGAATCACTTTGTCTTGCTGGGAGTTCATATTTAAGAGATCAAGAAGCATGGTATAAGATCGCAAACTTCATGAAGTAATTTTTAGCTAAACTGAATCAGATTAAAAATATTTAAAAGTACATTTAAATTTTTTTTATAAATTATTTTGATTTATCAATCAAATATCCAACATTAGAGTTCATTTATGTATTTTAGCTCAAAAAATCAATTAAGATTAATCCATATATAAAATCTTTATGACAACATTCCAAGAGGTCTAGGGATAAGAATTTAAGAATTATAGTGAATTAGACTATTAAAGATACTATTAACCTCATTTATTCAATTTTAATTTCTTTTTTAAAAGGGAGAATTAGGTTTTAATTTTTGTTTCATTGGATCTCATTTTCCAGAATCTAAAGAGTTCTTAAATTTAAACTTAACTTGAATTTGTTATAATTTTTCAAAATTTTAATTGATTTAAGTTAATTTTATTCCTCTTCCCTTTATCAAAGATGAGCGGCTGCTGCTTGCAGCCGTCTAATCTTAGATCAGACGGTGCAGATTAATCAGCGCCACTGTTTTGGATTTGAATAGATTGATACAACAAGATCACAATCTGTCCAGACCAAACAATTATTTTGTTGCTTTCCTCGTCAAAGGTGCCTAAGCACTTCGTTTTAAAATTTTCAACCAAATAACTAAAAACTTTTTAAACATTATGTTTACATTATACTGTATCTTTTTAATATTTCATTCCAAATTCAATCAACCAAACAACACCTTAATGACTTTAGAGACTAATTATGAGGAAAGAGTACTTTATTTAGGATCCACTAATGACACCCCATAAAAATTGATAGGAGGCATGATAAGTTTGTTTTAGAATTAAAACAAATTTGTTGTCACTTGGCATGTCTGTTCTAAGTGAATAAAATTTCAAATATAAAAATGGTGGTTTAAAAGTATCCAAAGGTTCATTCTTTTTAAAGAAAGGAGTATAAATAAATAAAATGTAAATCTTGTTTGGAAACACAATCACTGAATTCCATTTGGACAGTGGAAATATATTTTTTTTAATTTATGATAAAACTGAACTCTAATGCTTACAATTAGTTTACATAAGTGAGAGCTTCCTTAGCAAAGCAAACGAGGGTTGCACTGTGGAGAACAAAATAAATAAGTTAACCCTTTTGTGAATAAAATCTATACGGAAAAAATGTCTTCGATTTCCTATTGGTTTGCATAAAAACAAATCTGCTTTGGATTACTACCATTCTGATCTTCGGGGGTTTCCAAAGGTGATGTATGATGATAGACTAATGTATTTCATGCCCTATTATTTAAGATTATTCAAGCTATATGTGGATTCATATTTTAAAGAGCAGAATTGATACTTGTAATGTCTTAAGTAATTGGTACATATTAACTGACGTGCAAATTGTGAGAGGATTGAAAGGCTCAAAACAGATAATTAATACAATGAGGTTAGTGCTAAAAGGGAATTATGAGGCATAAAATAGTGAGAGCAAGACAAAAAAATGGTTTGCTTGAGAGTATGGATGAACTATCCTTGAAAGAGTTATATGTATGATTAATAATGCCAGAATTTCATGGAACTTCTAGTCTTAAGTAATGATGATAGTAGCATTTTTAAGAAGTCCTATAACTACAAATGCGGAGTGAAAAACTAAAGACATGAAAGTTTCCATATGTACAGTATATGCATTGCACATTAGAAGTATGGCAAAATGTGACACAGAGCCAAGAAGGGTTAAAGGTTAAAGGTAATGGTGCATAGAAGCATCTGAAGATAATAGTCAAGATGTAGTCTTCAATGAGTATAAAATGCCAATGAAGGTGACTAAGGTTTTATGCAAATCTACAAGCTCACAGAGACAAGCTCAAAATTCAAAAATGGGGATGCGCATAATGATGAACAGCATGATAAGGTGGAGATTTAGGGAGATATGGAACAGTCTGAAATAGATCATTCAACATATATTAATGATGATTACTTAGTAAGATTAGTTAAAGAGAATAATCACATAAGCACAAAACTTGCACATCTGATTTTTTTTTTCCAGCTAGAAGCTATGAGAAGCTTTGAGGATCTTGAGAGATTTATGTCAAGAAGTATAAGACTAATAAGAAATGAGTCTATCAGAATTTCAGAATATATTGAACCCAATATCTGACCATCTATTTTATGTTTAGGTTAATATTCAATGATGCATGAATGACTTAATTTGAATAAAGATGAAAAATTACATAGTAACTTGCTATGCAAATGTCTAAATCTTATTAGCTAATAGCTGTCCATGTAACTGAGCAACTCTGATAAGTTCCAAGTTAAAAAAAAAGGTCCCCGAGGAAGGATTTCTCATGGTTTTGACGAGTTCTCTTGGTGAATTCAGAGCGGTCAAACAGCTTAATATAAATTTGACTACTTCAACAGTTTTGAGCAACTTCAATATACTCATTGTAAACTGATTAGCAATTTAACGAGAATATTTCTTTGGGTAACTTTTAGCTTTTGAAATATTAGTTCAAGTGCAGGGAATTTATTCAACTCAACTCATGCTAGCAATATAACTTAATTGAGTCAACCCAAACAACTATAAATGTACAATTAGAATAGGCTATTACAATAAACTTATAGTACAATCATATAAGTAACAACACTACTGTTCATCTTCTCCACCTCGGACGACAACCGCGTGCGGTGCAGATTCCTTCTTCTAACATCCCTACTACCACGGACATGCAACCAACTTCACGATCCTTTGTACAATCAGTAACCTCCTCACCTTTGTCATATAGGAAACACCGTGCATTGTAATAGGTGAGTGAGAGGAATTCTTATCCATATAGAGGTACTCTATTCTTCGTCTCTCTCTCTCTCTCTGTTTATCTCTCTCTCATCTCCTCTCAAGTCTACAGACCTTCTTCATGGTATCAGAGCTCTAACCTGGGCAAGAAATGTCAGCATCCTCCTCCTCCCACTCCGACAGAACGATGGATACCCAGCAAGGAACCTTCAGCTCATTAACCATACCACCATCTCTGAAATTCCTCATAGGAAATATGAAGGCAGTAGCTAACACCACACTTACGGCCGATAACTACACCATATGGAGGGCTCAAATCCACAAGCTATTCAAAGTAAATGGCTTCATCAGTTTTCTCGAAGGCACCACACCGTGTCCCACTCAATACTCTCTCGACAACAACAATCAACTCCAACCGAATCCCAACTACAACATATGGCAGCTCATTGATCAAAACCTCTCTACTCTCAACCATCTCACCCTCCATCCTCCCATACGTTCTAAACCTAGACACCTGCTCGGACATTTGGTCCACTCTAGCAAAGAGATTGCAATCAGCAAATCGTTCCAAGGTCATTCAACTCAAAAATGAACTTCACCACATCTCCCTTAGAGACAAACCGATGACCAAGTACCTCGCAGAAATCAAAAATCTGATCGATCAAATCTCCGCCACCGGATCCAACTTGGATCCCGAAGACATCATCCTATATACACTCAACGGACTGCCACCAACCTACCACGTGTTCAAAACCGCATACGAGAACCAGAACCAATCAATATATGACCTCTACTCTCTTCTCTGAAGAAATCAACATATCTACCAAGACAAAGAACTTACCCCATCCATCACCGCTCTTCAACCAGCGTACCGTGGCGACCTCACTACAAACCCACGGTAAACCTCAAAATCAACACTCACAACAGGGCGTGGACGGACAAAGGCAACAAACTACAACAATCTCGAACCACCTGGCCGGATATGCAACAAGGTTGACACTGCTTCGGGCGTGCTAGCACGGCGGTGCCTAAACTACCCCTCCAAACCTCCTTGACTTCAAGCCAATCTCACGACGCCTCCTTCCAATGGATATTGGACTCAGGAGCATCCTCCCACCTCACCAACAACCACACACACTTCACAATCCAGCAGTATTCGGAATCAATGTCACGTCACGATGCACACGCCGATCCTCCATCATGGCCACGGCATCCTCCCCTACTGTAAGCTTCTCCTAAACACATATTTCCGCACCATACCTATCTCACAACATTATCATCACATCTTGCAAAAGATAATAACTGCTCTATAATATTTAATGCCAATAAGGTGCATATCAAGGATCGGACAACACATCAAACTCTTCTAAAGGGCCGCTGTACTAACGGATTATACTCCTTCCACAACATCACAGCAATACAAGCTCTCCATTCCAACCGAACATCCTCCAATCTTTGGCACCAAAGGCTCGGTCATCCATACAAAGACACTCTCCAATTATCTCGCTACAAAACAAGCACCTTCGCATACAATCAAATTCATCCCTCTGTCATGTATGTATTCAGTCAAAGAGTCATAAACTTGTTTTCCCTAAATCCACTAGTAAAACTAAATATCCTTTTGATCTAATTCATTCTGATGTATGGGGACCATCACCAACTATTTCAATACAAGGCTACAAATATTATGTCATATTCATTGATGATTACTCTCGATTCACATGGATGTTTCCCCTCACCTACAAACACGAAGTAGCTACCAAATTCCAACAACTACATAAAATGATACAAACACACTTCTCCAAGTCCATTAAAACACTCTGCACAGACGGTGGAGGCGAATTCCTATCCAATACACTTCATAATTACCTCATCAACCATGGCATTATTCATCAATGCAGTTGCCCCTATACACCCGAACAAAAATGGTGTAAAGGAAACATCGACATCATTGAACTAACGCTAACTCTACTCCACACAAACCTTCCACCAAATTATTGATGCGCACTCACAGTACATCTCATCAATCGCCTACCTACAAAGACACTCCATCTCCTCACCTCATCAAGTCTCTCTCAAGAAAGTCCCTCTCATCTAAAATTTTTAGCTTCCTCCATAACTCCACAAACACCAATAATCTCCCTAAAGCACCTCTCGCATTTCGCTACTCCCACTACAAAGGATACAAATGCTACCCACACCCAATCATCATGATATCTTACATCATTTCACGAAACACACTTCCCATACTCATCCGAACCATCACCACAATCCAAACCACCAGTCACACCACCACTCCTCCTAACACCTATCCCTCACCTTCGTCCAAAGCAGCATACAACACCCCAACCAACCAAACCAATCACCACCACTCATACAACTGAAGTTCCCAAAATCACAACCAACGTAAACGGACATCCCAGCTCCAATACCACCACCCATACACCCAATGAAAACTAGACTTCAAACAGGCCACTGGAAATTAAAAGTCATTCTTGATCTCTTACACCAGCATACCACCACAGAACCCACATGCTACACTCAAGCAATAAAACACGCTAAATGGAGGAAAGCCATGTCCGAAGAATTTCTGGCACTTCAATAACAAGCAACCTGGACATTAGTCCCACCACCAGCAAATCAAACAATCATAGGTTGCAAATGGACATACAAGACCAAACACCACTCTGACAGATCCATAGCTCGCTACAAAGCTCGCTTAGTGGCTCAAGGCTTCAAGCAAGAATACGGGATTCACTATTTCAAAACTTTCAGTCCAGTCGCTAAAATGCCCACCATCCGTCTTCTACTTACACTAGCACTCCACCATCAATGGCCTGTTCAACAGCTAGACGTCTCCAACGCCTTTCTCCACGGCTCCCTCCAAGATACTATATACATGGCTCAACCACCAGGTTTTCTCGACGACCAACTCCCACATCATGTGTGCCTACTTCGAAAAGCAATCTACGGTCTCAAACAATCCCCGTGGTACTCCACCTTTACACCTCAAACATCTAGGCTTCACTATCGACATGACCATGCTCTTACTTACATCCAACAACAACCGCACCTACCTCCTCCTTTACGTGGACGACATCCTCATCACCGGCTCCGATTCCAAAACCATTTCTTCCATCCTCCAACACCTCCAATCCGCAGTCAACCTAAAAGATCTTGGCCTCGTCTCCACCTTCCTCGGAATTCACGTACACCACGCCAACAACAAACTCCACCTCACCCAAACCGACTACATCTCTCGGTGGTCACGGCGACAAATTGCAACACCCATCTCCAACAACCGACTCCTCACAGTGGCAGCCTCTCAAACCCCTCCGAATATCGACGTATCGTTGGATCCCTTCAATACCTTACCATAACCTGACCGAACATTGCCCTGGCTGTCAACCACCTATGCCAACATATGCACAATCCACTCACCACACACTCTCAATCACTTAAAAGGGTTTTACGCTATCTGCAAGGCACATCTAAACATGGACTACCTATAACACAGGGGGATCTCAAACTTGAGCCTATTGATTCCGGGCGAGACGACCGGCGTTCCTGCGGATTCGCATCTTCTCGGACCAACTCTCATCTCGTGGAAAGTTCAGAAATAGACCACCGTAGCACGCTCCTCCACCGAGGCAGAGTATAGAGCCCTAGCTGCAGCCACAAAGAAATAATCTGGCTCCGTCGCCTAGCACTCGAACTCGGAATTCCAACCGCTGAAGCTACACCATTATTCTGTGATAACACCTCAGCAATGGCAATCGCAACAAATCCCATCCTCCACGCAAGAACGAAACACATCGAGATCGACTACCACTTTATACGCGATCACATCGAAGCCAAAGAAATACAAATTCACCACCTATCAACCGAAGACCAAATAGCTGATATTCTCACCAAACCACTGCCAACCAGCCGCTTCATCCATCTACGTACCAACCTCACGGTCCAAACATTGGATCATTCGGTTGAGGGACGCTAACAACACTACTGTTCATCTTCTCCACCTCGCCGGACAGAAAATTGCAACCACGTGCAGACTGTTGCAGATTCCTTCTTCTAACGGCATCCGCACTACCACAGGAAGACATGCAACCAACTTCACGATCACTGTACGATCCGTAACCTCCTCACATGCACTGTTGCTCTATATAGAAAACACCATGCATTGTAATAGGTGAGTGAGAGGAATTCTTATCCATATAGAGGTACTCTATTCTTCGTCTCTCTCTCTCTCTCTCTGTTTATCTCTCTCTCATCTCCTCTCAAGTCTATAGACCTTCTTCAATAAGATTATAGACTTGCCAAATTGATAAATTGCATTTGCATTGACGGTGACAAAGGTGGTGTATTTGTGTGATAGAGGCGGGGATGCCTATATGAAATCATCTCAATAATTTGGACACTTCTACGTAACCTAAAGATAAATTATCTGCCTTAAATAGCATATGCCAATTTAATGAACTAAATACATAATTTATTCATTTGACTATAAAGTTAATTATCACTCTTGAGTAGAAAATAAAATAATAAAGAAAAAATCATAAAAATTTTAATTACTTTTTTTCTTACACAAAGGGGGAGGTATATATATACATCTCCAAGAGGTACTATCTTACACAAAAGGGGAGGTATATATACACATTTCCAAGAGACACTATAAAATAGGAATAAATCAAAAAGGTAGGAAAAAGATGAAGGGGCCAACAATCGTATAAAGAAGTGCATGGATTTCAATTTCAACACTCGATTTTAAAACCACTTATTATCTCTTACTCCTCTAAGTTATGAGATCTCCTCTCAAAGATGTACACGACCTTGAAGTGGGCCTTCTATCCACCAGTAATCTAGAATAGTCTGCATCCGTGTAGTCTTCAATTAATGGGATAGCATGCTTTTATATAGAATTCCTTTTCTAGACTTGATTTAAAATGTCTGAGAAATTTTATAAGCAACTTGAGAGTATGACTCTTAGATTTTATACATAAAACAGAAAACTAGACTTACTGCAAATGCGATGTCAAGATGAATGTAAGATCAATATATTAGTTTTACTACTAACATTTAATATTATCCCATATCCATATCAGTTCTTTCTTAATCTAGGTTTAATTTTTGTCCAAGTTTAGTTTGAGTATTCTTGATTTATTTTAGAAGATCCATAATATATACATACATACATACACACACATACATAATATATATATATATATATATATATATATATATATATATATATATATATATATATATATATATATATATATATATACCAATTTGAAGAAGAAATAAAATCCACAATTATTGAATTAAAGGAAATCAACTTTCATTAGTTCATTATTGGGTCCAAAAAATTCTGAAGAGTTGATTAACCTACTTTTTGAATATAAAGATTACTTTGCCTAAAATTATGATGAGATTATAGGTTTATCTCTTGATGTCATAGTTCACAAACTGGAGATTAAACCTGATGTAATTCCAACAAAGCATGCTCCTAAGCTTGCGCTCCTAGAAATTGAACAAAAAGTGATCACTGAAGTAAAAAAATTAATTGAGACTAGGTTTATACGAGAAGAACAATACCCTTCTTGGATAGTAAGCATTGTCACGGTAAAGAAAAAGAATGATCAAATATGCATTTGTATGGACTTTGGAGACTTGAATAAGGTTTGCCCTAAAGATGAGTTTCCATTGTCGATACCGGAACTTATAGTGGATGCAGCCTCTTCACATGAAATCTTTTCATTCATGGATAGTTCATCTGAGTATAATCAAATAAAGAGCTCCAAAGGATGAAAGCATACAATGTTCATAACTCATATTAGGATATTAGTTACACGGCCATGCCATTCGATCTCAAAAATGCCGGGGCAACTTATTAAAGAGAACTGACTAGAATATTCAATGATATAATCCATAATCAAGTTGAATGCTACATTGAGGATCTAGTCATTAAGAGTAAAGAAAAAAAATCATTTGTATGATTTACAGATTGTCTTTGAACGATTGTGCCACTATATCCTAAAAAAGAACCCCTTGAAGTGTATTTTTGGAGTAACTTCAAATTTTTTTTAAAGATTTGTAGTGAGGCACCGTGGAATCGAAATTGATCTAAAAAAAGATAAAAGTGATTATGGAAATGCCACCACCTAGGAGTCTTACATAGTTAAGGTCATTCTAGGGAAGGCTAGTATATTTAAGAAGATTTATATCAAACTTATCTGAAAGATGTCAACCATTCCCAACATTGACAAAGAAAGATTCTAAATTTATCTGGGATGAGAAATGCTAGAGCTCATTTAAAATTATAAGAAAATAATTGATGAATCCACTTATTTTGGCAGCTCTGATTCAATGGTAGCGATTAATCATGTACACTGCTGCTTCAAATGAATCACTTGGAGCTTTATTGGCTAAAGTTAATGTAGAAGAGAATGAAAATGGCATTTATCTCTAAGCCGTAGACTCATCCCAGTAGAAATGAATTATCCACCTTTTGAAAAGCATTGTTTAGCTTTAGTTTTTGCCTCTCAGAAACTACGACATTACATGTTTTCTCATAAAGTAAATATGATTTCTAGAGTGAATCCTTTGCAATATGTGATGATCTGCCTAACATTCTCTGGATGTCTAGCATGTTGGTTGATGATTTTATTGCAATTTGAGATCATGTTTTTCCCTCTCCATGCTGTAAAGGGTCAAGTTGTAGGTGACTTCTTAGTAGAGCACATCCTCTATCTGAGGGTCTTTTCTTTAAATGATGATCTTTTAGATGAACATTTCATGATTTTGGAAAAAGAACCTTATGCCACTTGGGAACTATATTTTGATAGCAACATCATCAAAAATAAAATAAAGAATTAAATTCTTTTATCCCAAGGAAAGCAGGGATTTTGTTGATTTTTATAACTCCATATAAAGAAACTAACCTTGGTATTGGAGAAGAGCCTAGGCGAACTTTTGTTAGTACTAACCTCACATCGAAAGATTCAAAGAATTAAAAGCACTACTTTATGAATATAAAGATTATTTTGCATGGAATTATAGTGAAATGCCAAGTTTATTGCAAAATGTAGTTGTACATAAATTGGCTATTAAATCTAATGTATAGTCAGTAAAGAAAGTAACAACGAAAATGTGATTAGAAATTGATGAACAAGTAATTGCTGAAATCAAAAAGCTCATTGAAGTAGGATTCATCCTGGAAGAAAAGTATGTTGATTTGATTGCTAATATTATTCTAGTAAGAAAGAAAAATGGGCAATATCAAGTCTGTATCAATTTTTGAGACTTAAATAAAGTATGCCCAAAAGATAATTTCCCATTACCTAACATAGAACTCATGGAGGACAATACGTCCAACTCTGATGTGTTCTCCTTCATGATTGGATCATCAGGCAATAATCAAATTGAAATGGCCCCAAAAGATGAGAATCATACATCCTTCTACAACCAATCAATATATATTGTTACAAAGTAATGCCATTTGTCTTAAAAAAATGTGGGTGCCACTTACGAGAGAGTGATGACTCACATCTTGTATGATCACATACATAAGTATGTAGAGAGTTATGATGATGATGATTTGGTCATTAAAAGTAAAACATAAAGTGAGCATATAAGTGATCTAAGGATTATATTCAATAAGATTCAGAGTTTCAATCTAAAAATAAATCCTCTAAATTTTATCTTTAGTGTGACCTCTGGAAAATTTCTAAGCTTTATTGTATGCCACTACCTATGAGCTTAAAATCAATCCCTGTAAAATAAAAGCAATAATGGAAATGCCACCACCTAAAAGCTTAAAATAATTACGCTCCCTACAAGGTAGGCTGACTTATATTAGAAGATTCATTTCTAATCTCTCAGGTAGATGCGAGCCTTTTGCTCAATTAATGAAAAAAGACACACCCTTTATATGGGATGATGCTTATCAAGAAGTATTTGATAATATAAAGCAATATTTATTGCGTCCCCCAATCTTGGCAACACCAATTATAGGAAAACCATTGATATTATATATGACAGTACTTAGGAGCTCTGTTAGCACAAAATAATGAAGAAGAAAAGAAATTTTCTTTATATTATATAAGTTAACGTCTAATAAGAGCTATAATAAAATATTCTGCTATTGAAAAGTAGTATTTAGCATTAATATTTGCTACTAAAAATTGTGACATTATACGTCATCCCATAAGATAACTTTAATATCCAAAGTCGACTCATTTAAAATTTTGATGATGAGGCCCACCTTAATAGGTCGCTTGGCTAAATGGCCTATCCTATTGTTGCAATTTGATATAACATATGCCCTGCAATAGGTAATAAAATGTCAAGATTTGGCTGATTTCTTAACTGCTCATCCCTTACCGACAACCTCTCCACCTAATGGTGAGTTTCTTGATGAATAGATTTTGAAGTTAAAAAAACTTAGCAACCATCAGGATGGGAGCTTTATTTTGATGGAGCATCAACTTTAAAATTAGCTAAACTGCTTAGCTTACCTACATTACAAGTTGAAATAGGCCTGATTTTATAACACCGTAAGGGGGTATTCTGCGACATTCTTATTATTTTACTGAGCTTCGAACTAATAATAAGGCTGACTATGAAGCATTAATTACAAGCCTATAGCTAGAAATTAGTATGAAAATCAAGAAGCTTCATTTTTATGGAGAATTGTAACTTACAATCTGACAAATAATTGGGACTTTTAAAATAAGTAAGCCAAAATTAGTGCTTTTCCATAAACATGTCTTGGAGCTTTTAAAACAAATCAAGTAACCATCACACGGGTGTTGCATCAAGATAATGGCAAGGCCAACACATTAGGTAAATTAGCTAAAGAAATGACAGCCTCTCAAAGAAATCCAATTATAATAACAGTCCAAAATAGGCTAGCACTAACACCAACCCTTTCTGCATGCCTTTAAAGCTAAAGAAAGTTAAGAAGTTATGATCATGATAGAAGAAGATGACTGGCGAGAACCATTCATCACCCATCTCAAAGGTGGTGGAGTACTAAAAGATAATCAAAGGTTCACCAAATTTCAAAAGAGCATTATGATACATTCTTATAAATGACACATTATATCAGTGCGAGTTTGAGCAAATGTGGCTGTGATGCTTGAGATGAGATGAAGCCAAGATAGTAATGGCAGAAATTTATGAAGGATTGTCTGGAGCACACCAATCTAGCCCTAAAATGAAAATTAAAATTAAATGAATGAGACATTACTGGCCTAGCATGGTTCAAGGCTGCAACGAATATCCTAAACAATGTTAGCAGTGTCAAATACATGCATACACACTACATCGACCACCCAATACCTTACACCCAATAATAGCATCATGGCCATTTAGAAGTTGTAGAATTGATATAATAGGTCTAATAGATCCTCCATCATCTAGAGGGCATATGTTTATTCTAGCTACTACTGATTATTTGTCAAAATAGATAGAAGTAATCCTATAAAGAGAAGTTAAAATAAACGATGCAGTAAAGTTCTTCTGGGACCATATTGTCTAGATTCTGAATCCAAAATAAAAAAGTGAATGGCATGATAAATTGATAAAAGTATTATGGGCATATCATAACACTTTCAAAACTACTACAAAAGCAACACCATACTCTTTAGTCTTCAAAGAAGAAGCAACACTTTCCCTTGAAGTAACACTACCTTCACTTCACATAACAGTTCAAAATAAACTTTCAATGGAAGAAAATGTGCAATTACAATACAAAGAGCTTGAAACCTTAGATGAAATGCGACTACATGCCTAACAATAATTAGAAACATGTAGAGCAAGAATGATCTGAGCTCATGACCATATGGTTCACCTAAGAAGATTCAAAACATGTGAACTAGTATTAGTATGAAGAAGGCCCATTGTTCCATATCAACAAGTTGGTGGAAAATTTGATCCAAATTAGGAGAGACCATATATCATCAAAAAGTTATACAAAGTTGGAGATTATCAGCTTATTGATGTAAAAGGCATCAAACCTATGCCACCTATAATGGCATAATATCTCAAAAGATATTATGCATAACTACGAATGAAATATTCTCATTTCAAAGAGAAATTTCACTGTCAACATGGGGCAATTTATTATATCTTGCAAAGCAAGATCCCTTATCAAAAGGAAATGTTGTCTAATCAAGCAAAATTAAACTAAGATCCATTATACCCAGAAGGGCTAGATCAGATCCACTATTCCTAAAGGGGACAAATTCAAAACCTCAATTTAGATTCCATTTTACCCAAATGGGTTGGATCTAAATTAAACTAAGATCCATCATGCCCAAATGAACTGGATGAGATCCACCAAGACCAAAGGGGTCAGATCCAAAACATAAATTATTGATTCCATCATAACCAATGGTGTCGAATCTAAATTAAATTAAGATCCATCATGCCTAAAGGGGCTGGATTAGATCCACCATGCCCAAAGGTGCCAGATTTAAAACTTCAATTTAGATTTCATCATACCCAAAGGGGCTGGATCTAAATTAAACTAAGATCCATCATGTCCAAAGAGGTTGGATCTAAACTTAAATTTAGATTCCAATATAATCAAGAGGAGCAAGTTTAAATATAAACTTGCAAAAAGACTAAATTGAAAAGCTCACACACATAGCACAACTATAAATTTGGATATTACTACCGATTTGTAAAACTCTTAAAAAAGTTGTGTGCTTCTCTATTCCAGATATATTATAGGTTGATTACAATATTTTTTTTTGGAAAAGATCAGATGATATGTCTTCCACTAAGCTTACTTAAGAGCAAATATGAGCTATTATTGAAGCCCATGATCCATGTATTAGAGCCAATATACAAACAGGTTATCATGGCACCAAGATATGTTAAGATGTAGAGATATTTTTAAATACTCGTTTATTCGATCATCACATCTCCCACTGTCTGAATTATAGTCTTCAGCTAGCTATGACTGAACTGACTGGATAACCAGTTTAAAATTGAGACATAGTTGTGATTTCCCATTAAAATGAGTTGCAGATATTCTTAACTTTGGCAATCAAAATGTACTCCAACCAGCTGAAGACACTGCTCTACCTACAGGCATAGTCAGGCTACTAGGTTACTGTATATTATATCATGAGGTAGAAGATTAGGACACAAAGTCAATTTTGACACCCCATTATTAGCTATCAATGGATATGTAGATTGGGTTCGACATCATTTGCTAATGCACGATGTTGTTCTTAGAAAAGGTGGTATATATCGAGCAGTCTACGCTTCACTCTTTGATTATAGCCGCCTTCCCTTCACATGGATTAGAAGTATAGCAGAACATTAGGATAGAGCTACCAATACTTACTGGGTTTGTTCACATGAATTGACAATCACCATATTAGATATGTAGAGTATAACATGACTATCAATTATAAGAACTCCTTATGAAAAATGCATTTCACCAGATCATGAGATTTTTTAGCACCAACTAGATGAACAATGCAGAAGAGATAGTTATATAGATTCTTGAAGACTACATCATGCCTTATCTCATTATAAAAGTCTATTCAAAGAATAGGGGACCATTCGTAGATGTTGAAATATGATTACTTTGGATACATGATCAGAAAGCTTCTTCCATTCAGGAATGCACCTGCCACCTTTTGCACACTTTGAAGATCCATTCGGTAATAGAGCCCAAACATCCACATTTAAGTCAACGAGAAAAGTTAACTCCTGTCGAATACTTGCATAGAATATCGATGATGAGCTATCCTTAGTGGCTTTCATCACCACTTGGCTGTGTTATTTTATATTTTCAGGATACAATAAACTTTTTCATCCTTCTACCTTACCGATGGCTAGCCTACTCACTCACGGTGAAAAGATATCATTGGCACTTGTGCACTGGCCTACTTATATCACGAATTAGGCAGAGTAAGTGTCATGACCAATTCATGATGCTTCGACATGGATGCCCCTTGACACTATCTACATGGATGAATTCATGCTCATATTTCAAGAACCTTTAATTATTCTGAGTCACCATCCTATTTTAGAGAGCAAATTTCTCCATGATTATGCAACTAAATAGAACTATTGTCTCTATAGATAGAAATCAGATACAAACCTTCATATTCGCCCTAATGCACATAATAGATCATTTTCAGATTATTCACAGATCATCCTTCTATAGTCTGTCTATTCAAAGAATGTGGCAGAAATTCATAGACTCTTTTACTGATAGAGGCACTCCCCTACTATCATCAAAGTCAGGAAATAGAATAATTATAGAATATCTCATTGAACTGAGACCAACTTGGCTATGCTATCACGTCCATGAATCTATAATCCTTGAAGGTTATAACCCCATTAGGGTGGCTAGACAATTTGGATTTACTCAAGCTACACCAATATACAATTACCATCGATAATGGACATAGTAGATACTCATTCCTTGGGAGCACTTCCATTAGCAGTTCATTTAGAGGTAACATCTACAACATGTTCACACTTCGCCTAAGGAGTCATTCTAATTTCTATAGAGCTCCACAAGAGACTCATACAAGAGTTAGTCATTTATGGTTAATGTGGATCTTCCACACTTTCTCTTCATTCTTAGAGTTAGGATTTTGCATATACAACCACAAAATGTGAAAGACCAGACCAGTTCAACTTGTACCACATATGACTAATGCTTCTAAAAGAGCATTAGATGACCAAAAAGGCAATAGGAAATGATGGCATCAAAATTAAAATACCAAAGAGAAAGATAAAAGGGATTTCTGCTGGTAACCTCCCACACCCCACACCCACCCACACACACACACACATACACATAAGTTGATTCTAGTATAAAGTTGTAAACATAAAAAACTCTATTCATATTCCTACCTCACCAATAGCAGTTGAACCACCAGCAGAGAAAAAAATGAGTGATGTCACGCTAGTGTTATATATAGATACTATTGCAGTTTCTCTAGCATGCATCCAACCTACTAGTATTGATCATATATATACTAGAGAAAATACACACATACAGAGGAGTCTGGCACTATGGCTACTAATTTTAAACTAATTTTATAAGACTTAACTTGGGTGATGGCGAGTGTGTCCCAAGATAACTCCTCAAATCTAGATTCTTGTGTAACAAGTTACCATATCTCTAGTCCAAAACATACAGTTCAAAGGAAATTATTTGGCCTAGAAATTTTATATTTTATTTCTAGAATATGCCCCAGGACTTCAACTCCCTTGTATGGTAGTCCTTCAAAAAGCTTAAATCATATAATAGTGGCCCTACATCACTACTTCTAATTGTTGCCTTAGAAGTTTTTCCGAATCTATCCAGCTTCTGTGTAGAAGTAAATTCTTTACTAGATTAAGCAGCCTCTCTAGGTCTTGAAACGAGAGAATTACAATTATAAGAATCGCTTTGTAGAGATGTTGAATTTAGATTATTCTTTTTGCACACTATGTTAGATACAATTACTACTACAGAAACATCATCCAATGCCATTTTGCATCAAGTCTCCCTAATTTGCCAAAATCTAGAGCATAGTATCAAAACTTTAAGATCCTTCTAAAGGGAGCTTTCTAGAGCACAAATGGAACTCCTTGATATCTCTGCTAGATTGAGAGAAATTTAATAGAAAAAATAATATTTTCTAGAAAGGAGAAATATGATCAGACAAGCTATCATAGCCATAGAAGAAGATTGCACATAGGTAGATGCTCAGGTGTCCATACTTGAGCAAACTCTTTCTTCATTGGAGTGTAATCAAGAGGCTACCCTTCAACATCTCCATGAAGCATGAGGGAGGCAGGATACTATAGCCTATAAAGCTCATATGACTTCTATTTATATTAAAGAAATCCAGGCTAACTATTATAGCTAAAATTTTCTTATGAAATTGTCTCTATTATCGTGCAATATATGAAAATTATTTGAGTAATATGTGTGAGGTTTCAATTCTTTTATTTGATTGTCCCTATGTATGTATACTACAACTAATAGATGATCAAGGTAATAAATGCATCATGTTCTAATGACATGATACATTCATTGGTGGATAATTTTTTTACATCAAAAGAAAAAAAAAGAACAATAACAACAACAACAACAACAATAATAACAACAACAAGCCTTTATCCCACTATGTGGGATCAGCTACATGAATCCTTCTTCTCCATTGTGTCCTATTATGTGCCAAATTTTCATTTAATTCAAGTATGATAAGGTCATTTTTTATACATCTTAACCAATTCTTTTTAGGTCTACCTCTACCTTTCTTAACATAAGGAAAATCTAATACATCTACTCTCCTAACTGGGTCATCGAATGTTCGATGCTTTATGTGGCCAAACCATCTAAGGTGACTCTCTCTAATCTTATCTGCCACTTGAGCTACTCCAACTTTTTCCTGAACATACTCATTTTGCATTTTATCTCTAAGAGTAAATCCACTCATCCACCTGAGCATCCTCATCTCTGCAACACTTAACTTAGCCTTATGCTTCTCTTTTATTGGTCAACATTCTGCACCATAAATCATTGTACGCTTACCACCATTTTATAAAATTTTCCCTTAAGTTTAAGCGGTACTTTTCTATCACACAATAGGCCAGAAGCATTCCTCCACTTCAACCATCCAACTTGAATTCTACTAATAACATCTCCAACTATTTCACCATCATTTTGAACAATTCAGCTTAGATATCTGATCGCTTAGTCTTTTTAATGACTTGTTCACCCAATGTCACACCACTATCACTAGAACTTACAACTAAAATTACATTGTATATATATTTAATTTTAGATCTACTTAAATGAAAACCTTTAGACTCTAAGGTTGGCCTCCATAATTCAAGTTTCTCTTGGACTCCCTCTCTAGTCTTATCATCAAGAAGAATGTCATCAGCAAAAAGCATACACTAAGGTACAGCTTCCTATAAATGCTAAGTAAGAACATCCATAACTAAAGTAGAAAAGATAAAGGCTTAAAGCTGATCCTTCATGTAATCCAACTGAAATAGGAAAATATTTTGTCCAAAGAACATATCTTGAAACTTTATCATAAGCTTTCTCTAAATCAACAAACATCATATGTTCACAAGAGTGGTGCCATGATCTAGAACTCTCCAAAGATGAATTAAATGCTCGGTATAGCTATCAATTATGGCATAGCTCCGTAGTGTTGTGATCTTGGCACCCAGGCACTACACCGACTATTAAGAGGGAATAATTATCAACCCGTTACTATAGATAGGAGTGAGTAGTTCACTTCAATGATCTTTTTTCACTTGACTCGACTCTCTCTGAACTAGTGATCACTCTTCACTCTAAGATTTCTTATTTTAGGTAAAGAATTTATGATCTTTTTTACTACTTTAATAAAAAATTCACCATTGATCTTTGATCTGGTGTGAAAAACTTTGAGATTTGAAGACTTCTGTTGTTGAATTTTATTCCAATGTGAGACAAAAATCTCCTCCCTTCCATTTACTTTAGATCTAGAATAAAGGAGAAGAGTGCTTCACACTATACAATTTGGAAATCTAGCACTACTAAGGTGAAATGCTGCCAAAATTTCTAAAAAATTATAAAAGATTCACACTTTAAATTCAAATTTGGGCCTACAGCACCGAGGTACTGAATATCAGTGTTGCAGTCTTGGATATTCATATTACATGAGTGGTGTCACAACGCTTAAGAATTAGTAGCACAGTGCTTTAATGAAAACCCATAGTGTCATGGTGACATGTCCTAATATAACTAAAACAACATCATAGAGCCTGACACCATGGCATTAGCACTGCGGTGCCATACTCATGTGTAATTTGAAATATGACATGGAACATTTTGATAAAAATAAAATAAAATCCAATAGCATTGTGGCGATGCAGGGACAGTGTTGCAGTGTTATGTTTCATAAAAAGACTTAAAAATTTTAAACTTTAGAGGAAATAATATCCCACAGAACCATGACATTGCAGGATAGCGCTGTGGCACCCATCTCTTGGGTTCTTCATTCTATATCCAATGCCAAGCTGCTCACATATCAGGATCGCGATGCTGAACTTTGATATAAGTTTTTATAAGTGTTAAATGGGTGGGGGCTAATAATACTCATCTTCACCCTCCTCTTCCTCTTCTTTCTCCTCCTCCGTGCCTGATTCCAGTGGGGTAATCACACAGAGCTTATATTGAGGCATCGCAGGGAAGGAGACCTGGCTAGGATCTGCAAGATTATAATTCTAAAACATGTTGACCAATGCAGTGTTGAACTGGGCCATGTAAGAGAATTGCATCTATTGTTGACCCATATGGTGGTCAAATTTACATTCCAGCATCTCTTGCCTATGACTACTCCTATCTACCCGCTTGCATAAATTTGTAACCAAGCTGCTAATCTCTTGGACTTGCTCAGCCAAGGACTTAGGAATTCAAGATCTATATCGGGGAGGACATATAAGCCTATAAATAGGGGTTGAGTTACAACTTATATCAATAATCTAAGTCTTTGATGAGTCAGATATTGATGACTTGATCAAGCTATTCTTAGAGTTTAAAGACTACTTTATCTAGAAATATAATAAAATGATCTCTAGATGTAGTGGTTTATAAACTCAGGCTTGATTCCATTTTAATAAGCTAAGTCCCTTAACGAATGCAACCAAACTTCAAAAGAAAATCAAGATATTGTTAGACTAAAAGCTAGTCAATGATGGAAACATTCTTTTTGGTTAGCTAATAATCATTAGAACAAGAATAAAAAAAAGAAGAAGAAGAAAATAAAATGATTGAATGTGCATGTGCCACATCTTGGGACTGGGATAAATCTTTACCTTAAAGATGGGTTCGTATTACCCATAATTCATTTCAAAATATAAAAAAAGCATTCATGAATAATATTATTCTCAATAAGGATAGCTTATCAAAAAATTATCAAATCAAAATAATTCTAGAAAAGAGGATTGAGAGTATACGATACGATATTCAAAATCTTTACAAGAATATTCTGTTATATGGTCATATCATTCAGTCACATAATATTGGGACAATTTATTAAAGGGTCATGATCAAGACTTCTAATAACCTCACTTTTGATTTAGTGAAGTATTATATTGAAAATCTTGCTAAGAAATAGTAAAAAATAAAAAAATAAAAAATGATGATGAAAAGAAAAAGAAAAAGAAAAGAAACTTCATTATAATTTGAAAATGATCATATCATTACATGCAGATTCCAAACTATACCTTTAAGGTAATTTCAAGGAACTTGTAGTGGAATTTAGAAGGATCAAAAGAAAATACACAAATAAGAATTAATCAAATCCATTTATGAAATGCCATTTAATAAAACCTTTAAAGAATAATAATTCAACTTAAGAAAATTTATTTCAAACTTATCAGGAGAATCTTAATTTCTCTAATGAGTTAACCATCTCAATTCTCTTATTAATTAGGGACAAAAGAATAAAACAAAAATATCTTTAGGAGAATCTAAGTTTATTTACTTTGATTCTCAATCACTTTTGAAAGCTTCAAAGGAATCTTTTAATCTTTATTGAATCTACGAGAAGGCCTTATAACTTTATAAGAAATAATAAAAAAATGAATTACATATTCATACCATGAAGAAGAAGAAATTTCATTTAAGAAGCATTGTTTTACTTTGGCCTTTGTTGCCTAAGAACTACAAAGTCACATGTAAGCTCAAAAGGTAAAATTCTTAGGTTAGTACCATATGATGTCTTGCCTAAAGTGGATTAGGAATATGAAATGGCCATATGTAAATTTGAGATTAAAAAAATAGAGAGAAGAAAGAAAAAAATGATGAAACTCTATGCTTATGGCATATTATGCATTGGGTCAAAAATGTACCCAAATCCTTCTCCAATAATATACTTCAACTCTTTGAAACCTTCTTCCCTAAACTTTTTCATATGTAAGAAGCATTAGTCAAACCAAGAAATGGAAGCACATCTTTCCACTCCTCTCACTAGTTAGACTAATCAAATAAGGATCAAGTCTATATGACTCTTGCTTATTAGTTAAAAGACTTGAGGATTAGGAATTAAGTCACTATGACACCTTTTCCTCACTCATAGCATCCATAGGATAGGATAAATCCCTTTGTGGCACCTTTACTATATATACCATTAGTTGGGAGTAAGCCCTCTATGGTACATTTCTCATGTTTTCCTTATGAGTATGGAGTAAGCCTTTGTGCACCATTTTGATAAGCCTAGTGTAAGCCTTTTATAGCATAACTCTTTCTTTCCTTGAGTTGGGAGTAAGTCCATTTGTGACACCCTTCTTATAATTTCTTATAGGCATGGTTCAAGCCTTTCTTGGCACAATTCCTATTATTCATAAGATAGGATTAAGTCATGAAGATCCCTTTCCTATCACATACGTTATTTAGATTAGGAACAAGTCACACAGACCCTTTACTATTATCCAAACTTTTAAGGATTATATTATGTCATAATGACCCATTTCCTCTTTTTTAGCTATTGAAGTTGGATTAAGCCATTGAAGGCCCCATCTTAATAGTTAAACATATAGGTGTAAGTCCCAGAGAAGGCATCCTTTTAGATGACAAGGTTAGGAGAAAGTCATGAAGACCCCTTTCCTATTAGACAAAATATTGAGATTTAGGAACAAGTCATTAAGACCCCTCTTCCTCATTATGGCTACACTTAAGCCATAGGAGGCTCCTTCTTAATAGTCAATCATAAAGGAGTAAGTCCTTTAGTAGTCTTCCTTATAAAGATAGGATTAAGTCATTAAGACCCCTTTCCTTTTAAAGCTAACAAGGTTGGAATTAAGCCATTAAAGGCCCCTTTCTGTTAGCTGAACTTCATTAGAATAGGATTCCAGTCCTTGTGACTCCTTTTCTAATACAAAACAAAAGAAATTAATGAATGGAAATAAGCCATTGAACGCCTTATTCTTATGGACTACTAAAACTAAGAATTAAGTCCATATGACCCCTACTTAATAGTCAAAATACTGAGATTTAGGATTAAGCTATTAAATCCCCATCTCCCCAACTTAGCTATTTAGGTTGGAATTAAGTCTTCAAAGACTCCTTCTTAACAAAATAAGAGTAAATCCCCTAGTGATATCTTTCCCTAGTTAAAATATCATGTAGTTTGGATTAGGAGTAAGTGTCTATATTGGCATCCTCTCCACTACTATTCACAAATAGGAGTAGGTCTCTTGTAGGCATCATATCTAAGTATAGTGATTATATTAGAATTAGACCCTTCTTTGAGTCTATTCCTAATAACATATCTATTCCTCTTAGCACTTAGTGAATTTAAGTTCCCAAGAGTGAATCATTTCAAAAAAAATATAGGCATGTTTATGCCTATCTTGCACAATCAAATCCAAAACAAAATTTGAAATCATAATTTAAAAAAATTAGAATTCCAAATTTCAAAACTAAATCTGAACTTCTTCAAGCTTATGCTAGTAGTGTTAACTAATTTGGTCAACACCAATATGTGCAGTGCACTCTAGCCGATCCACTACACATATTGGGGGTCCATTTATTGACCTTATTTTGGATGAGGTTAACATCACCTCTGAAATTAGTAATTAGGATATATAATCTTAGTATTAATAAACTCTTAAATAAATACTTAAGACACTACATCTAGTGACCTAGTACATCTTCCCTAGTTTTGATTTAACCTAATGGGCTTATATAGACTCAAGCCAAATTCCAAACTTGAATTAAATCAAAATAAATCCAAATAAACCAAAATGAATTCAAATTAAATCAAATGAATGAATCCAAATTCAAATCAAAGTCAAATCTTGTCAACCCTTTTAACATGGGTTTGACTTATGTGGGACCCACCAAATCAAAGGTCAACCCACCAAAATTTGACCAAATAAAATCATTTCAAATATTTTGAATGATAAAATAAACATGTTTAACAATGAATTGAAAAAATTTAAATTTATTTCATCCTTACTTAGGTTAATTAAACCACTTAGTCTAAATGAACCTAAAGGGGTCCTATTGGGTTCAAACACAAATCAAATTAAAATCAACTCAATTGGATTGCTCAAAATTATTTAAAAATGATAGTCAAACATAATCCAATCAATCATTAAGTCTAATTTGGTCAAATTGGTCATTTGGCCCCAACTGAACCCAAACTTAACCCATTATGCCCAATTTGAGTCAAAGGGGTTCAAATTGAAATAAAATTAAAATCAAAAGAAATTAATCACTCTAAATCATCTCAAACATGTGATTAGACATGATTGGAGTCCAAAAAAAATTCAATTGAGTGAAATGGGTTATTTAAACCCAATTGAAATCAAGCTCCATTTAAGCCTAAATGGGTTAAAGTGAAGTGAAATGCAAAATTAATTCAATTCCTAATGGAATTATTAAAATCAAAACTTAATGGATCATCAATTAAAATCCAAAATTAAATGAATTAAATAAAAATTAATAAAATTAAAATACTTTGAATCCAAATGGCTTGAATTAGGTTCAAATGTCCAATCCAATTCAAATGGATTTTGATTCAACCTCAAACTCACATTGGGTTTGATTTGGGTAGCTGAACACTAGCCTAAGGCTTGTGGTGGTGATTCCAAAAGTCATAAGTGAGGTCAAAGGAAGATGAGTTGAGCTTTTGAACAAGTAAAGATTCTTGGTGGATTCTTCCTCCTCCCTTCATTCAAATTCTCTTGGACTTTACCAACCTTTGATGGCCTCTTGCAGGATGGTTCCAAGGCTTGAAATCAAGTGGCCAGCCCTCAAGCAAAACGGGAATTGGTATGCCATGAATGCCAGCCTTTAAGCCTATGGTTTTGGTCATTTTTTAAATAAATTTGATCCCCATGAGGATCAAAATGTACAGATCAATTGCAAACCGACCCTTGACCATTTTGCAATCAAAATCACATTAAAATTAGCCTCAGATCATAAAAAATCCATCAAATTCAATGGACGGTGTCCATCTCTCACCAAAGATGAACAGGAAGTGATCTCCACCATCCATTCCTTCTATTTGGACTGAACGACTGAGATCTAGCTGCACGATATAATTCAACCCCTATAGAAAATTATAAAATAAATCAGGACCATTCGATCTTTGATAGAATGATCGAGATTCATCCCGCATGGGGCCGCTTTTAAAGTGGATGTCGCGTGAATTCTGCCTGGTCCAATGGCACCATGTCATGGCAACGACGCCATGTCGGTGCCACATCGACGCTGCCATTTAAAATGATAATTCTCATTTTAAATAACTAAAAATCATTAAAAAAATGTTAGAAATCTAAAAAAATCATAAAAAATAAAATATAAATTCAAAAAATACAAATGAGGGCTTTATGGATTCTTCTCAATGAGTAGAATTCATTAAACTCAAAATCCTCAATTAATTTTAGGTAATTTTGAATTAATTTGACTTTAAATAAAATTAATTAAATATAAGTTAATCATAAACCATTAATCCAATTGAAATGAAACTTTGGGGAACTAAAATTGAAGTAAAAATGCACCTTAGGAAAGATTTTCATGAATTATTCCTAAGTAATTCAAGAGATATCAAATTTCAAACTCCAAACTTCAATTTTAATTAAATAAATTAAGATTAAATAAGAAAAGTCATGAAAATGGATCAAATCATTTTAAATCAACATAACAAACCTTAGAAAACTTATAAACACCAATGAAACTCATTGAAATTTAATAAACCACAAAATGACCTAATTTGGTAATTAATTCAAATAATTAACTAGAACTTAGGAAAATCATGATAAATCAACAAAGTTTCCAAAAACTATGAATAAATCCTCAACGGAAGAATTTTTTATAGGGGAATAAAAGAAAAATAAAATCCCTAAATGATCCTTATTAAATTAAGCTTAATTTAAGTTTTAATAAAATAATTAAAACCTTAATAACACTCTAATTATGCATATGATTAAATTGAAACTTTGGAAATAAGAAATTGGCAAGGATCCCCACTTTCCATTAAAATTTCAAACCCAATTTGACCTGGGGTTGAGAATTATTGAATTTTCAAATCTCTAGGTCAATATAAAACAAATAATAAAATAACAAATTCATAAAAGTAATTTGAAATAATCTTAATTAACACTGGAACACTTAGGATAATTATCCAACATCTTAAATTAAGGAATTTGATCACTTACATACTTAAGGGTTAATAAAAATAATGAATATTAAGTTTAATTAAACCTTATAATAACAACAAGAAGCCTTTATCCCACTCTATTGGGTCAGTTACATAAATCCTTCTTCTCCATTATTTCCTATTAGGTGTAAAATTCTCATTTAGTTCAACTATACTAAGGTCATTTTTTATACATCTTAACTAAGTCTTTTTAGGTCTACCTCTACCTTTCTTTACATAAGGCAAATCTAATGCATGTACTCTACTAACTGGGTCATCAAATGACCGACGCTTTATGTGGCCAAACCATATAAGGAGACTCTCTCTCTAATCTTATCTACAACTTGAACTACTCCAACATTTTCTCGAACATACTTATTTTGCATTTTATCTCTAAAAGTAAAGCCACTCATCCATTATGGGGATTTTATTTGAAACACCACACAAATATCGGGGTTCTTATTTTAGTAATCAAATACATCAAGAAAAGATAAATATATTATCTTAAAATATAAACATATTACCCTATAATGGATTTGATTACTTAATAAGGACTCCTAAGGTTCATGGGTCTGTGATGTACTAGAGATTCTTTCCCTGAACTACATAGAGAGGTAGAATAGGGCTTTATGTTGTTGCAGGGTTTACAGTCTCCTATAAGAGCAAGCCCCTATAGTTAATTATATCTTAGAACAAAAAGAATTTCTCCTAAGAATACTCTCGATTAAAGAAATTAACTTTCATCTCTATTGATTTCAAAGTATATATTAAAAGGATGGTTAATCTAGAAATTCAATTAGGAACACTTTAAGGGGAAGAGTTCTTTTCAGAAGCTAAATGAGATTGAGTATAAAATGCTTTTGGATAATGAGAAACTAAGTAAACATTTCAACTATCATATTATTAGGCTTTATATTTTTGAAATCAAAATTATTTAGAATTTTGAGTTGGTATTTTTTAAAAAATTTAGGACTTAGATTTTAACAGCACAAAACTATAGAAATGACTAAAATTTGAAGACTTATTCCAGTTGGATGCTTCAGAACCTGAGTCTAAAGTACTTCTAACATAAGCCAGAGGTTTGACCTAGTCTAATTTTTATAAATTAGGTAATTATCAATTCTTTTTCTCACTTAAGAAAATAAACCTATCCTGACTCTTCTAGACTTACTTCTCACCTGGAAGGGGTTGTTAACTAACGCCACCTAAGCGATTTGAAATTCATGGCACCAAGTCTTATGAATGCAAGATGATTGGGTTGTTATGTTTAGGATAGAAAGTCAAAAGCTTAAACTCACTCTCTAAGAAACTAGATCATGTATTCCATGGCTTAGACTAAAATAAGAAAATTTATTACTTTTTATTCATTTTGACTCATCATTTTTATATTCACGCTTGGGGAGATTTATGCCTAAATGCTTGATGAAAATTTGTTATAGGCTAAATCAGAGAGAATATGTGTTCTCCATTACAAGGGACTACTCTCATAGATTAAGCCTATCCCTTATCGTGCAAGAATGGAGACCCCTTATTTGCAAGTGTGAAATAATATGTATGCATGATGTTGAAATATACAACCATTTAGCTAAGTGGTTACTAAATCTTTTATTTCTTGATTAAGATCATAAGCTTTAGAGTGAGGTTATGAGATGATTAAAATTTAATTAAAATTATTATTTTGAGTAAAAATTTTAATTTTTCTAAGTGTGTGATGCATCACAGAAGCAAACTTATGAAAAGCATGCAGTTCTATTGTGCACCCCAAAATAAATCAAGCCAAATTTAAATAAATAAGACAAACAGGTGTGGTCGAGTACTGTTATATATCCCAGAAAAAGAAAAGTGGGCAGCCGAGCTTTGCCCTTATACAACTTGGCCTAGAACTAAAGTTTGATCTATGGGGTCTTTATCAACTTTAGGAACGTCACCTTCTTCAGGGACCTCCTTAGGCTCCATTGAAACCACCATATAGGTATAGTCAGCTCCAACTAACCCTAAATCCCATAGATCTTAACCTATTTATAGGCTTAAATAATATTTTAAATTTCAAAATAAAATCCTAAGCCCTGCAAAATAGACGTTAGGAAAAACATACAACATACTGGCAGTTTATATTTCAAACATTTGGGCTTAGCATTAGTGATTGCTAAGCCCACTTGTCCTATTGGGCTATGCTTAGGGACCTTAGTAGCACCTACAAGAAAATAGCATTTATTTTATATTTACTATAACAGTCTCGTTAATCTTAACCCACTACTAAAAATAGTATTAGCCTATAAATAACACCTTAGCATCCAGACTAGTGAGCAAACAATCCTAGCCATCCAGTCTAAAATAATATACCACAAAATAAAAAAATTTATTACATCACATCAATAGATCGACCTACCCTAATTCTAGGGTCGGTGACTTAGTATTCTAGTGTGTGAAAAGAAGGCTTGTGTGTCAAGTCAATTCTAGGCTTTGTTTCATTTTAGATTTTATTTGAATTTAGAATTTATTTATTTTTAGCATTGGATGCTTTCAATTTAAATAATTTAATTGATTTTAGATTTTATTCTAATTTTAGGTTTACTTTTGAGTTGAAATTGAATTTAGATTTTAAAGAATGATGAATAAAATAAATTCTAATGTGAGCAAAACCAAATCTATTCAACATCTTAATCCTAATAATGAAATTTTCACCATGAGGTGAAAATTTATTCTAAGGGTTGAACTAAGAACCTAAGTAAATTAATTAATCCATTTACTTGAATGATTTAGTTGAACTGATTTGATTTTATTAATGTTTCTTTGATTTCATTTGGATTTTGAGTTTGTTTAACTTCGTATATTTGTATTAACTAATTTTAGGTTCATTAGATTTTAGTTTGATTTGATTAAATTATGATAATTCAATATCCTTTAAATTAATATCAAATTTCTTTTATCAATTTGAGATTTAACTTTATATGATTAATGTTGATTAGATTATTTCAATGTTATTTAGATTTATTAATCTTACGTTTACCTTAAAGTTGATTTGGATAAGTGAATATATTCCAATTAACTTATGATTTAATTGAAGTTTAATGTGCTCTTTTATTTGAATTCCAATTAAGGGTTTAATTCTTTAAATTTAGTCATTTAGTTTACATATTGATCATTTTTTTTATTTGATGATCGACTTGATTTAATTTAATAAATTTCTTATATTAGCTTAATAGGTTTGTTTGTTTTGTTTGAGTATTATGTTGATCGTTTTATTTTGATATTGTTTGGAATTGAGAGTAATTAGAGGTATTTTAATGACTTAGAGTTTATATTTACTTTTATTTTTCTTTAATTTGATTAAGGTTTAAGAAAAGTTTATTATGATTATTCAATTTCATATATTTCTTAGATTGATTTGTTTATTTATTTATTTAAGGTTCAAGTTATAATTTATTCTTTTTTTATTGAATTTCATTCGATTATTTATTAAATTTAATTATTTTAAGTTGATTTATTTGGTTTAATGATTATTTGATTTTGTCTGGTTATGTTTGACTTAGTTTAATGATTATTTATTTCATTTAAATTTGTTTGGTTTAGTTTGGATGATTTAATTAGAAGTTACTTGATTCAATTAAAATTATAATTCAGTTTATAGCTTTTAATTTAAAGATCAATTAATTAAACTTATTCTTTTTAATAATGAGTCAATAACTAGTTAACTTTATTGTGTTTTATTAATATGTTGGTTGTAGTTCGATGATTGTTTGGTTCAATTCAATCCTTTGATTTAATTTAATTAATTTGATTTGTTAAATTTTATTTATTTATTGATTTGCTTAGATTAGGTGAATTAAAGGCTTACTTTGATTTTAATTGAACTTGATTGTTTGCAATTAGAGTTTCACTAACTTTGATTCGTCTATTATGTTAAATGTCTCTAATTAATAATTCATTTTGATTTTGATTATTTAAACTTATATATTTAATGGTTAATTAATTCACCTTTATTCAAATTGAATGAAATAAATCTAATTTGGGTTTCACTTGGTCAAGCATCTATGTGACTTAGTTTGTCTAGATTAAGTTGCTTTACTTTGATTAGATTATGTTTAATCTGATTAATTTCAATTCTTATTGGGTTAGTAATTGTTTAAAACTTTAGCTTATCAAATGTTTGATTTGATTAAAAATTTAATGATCAATTGATTCTACCCTAGTTAGGTAACTTTATAGTTACATTACTATTAACATAAGAATGATATTCTTGGCCAAATAGTTGATTAAATTTCATGTTAATTGAAGATTTATTGATTTGATTAATTAAGGTAATTGTAAAGTTAATTCTAAGTTATTCATTTAATTGAAATTGGATTAATAATCAATCAAGTTTGATTTCTAATTAAATGATTGACTTATTTAAATGATTAAATTTAGTTGGATAATGAATATTAAACTTAATTAGATATTACCTCACTGTTTTAATTAAAGATTAATTATTTCACTATGATTTGCTTAATTAAGGTTTAATCATGGGTTGATCATGGCTTTCTTATCAAATTCATTAGAGTTTTATTTGATTTAGATTATTTGGTTGTTGAAGAATAATGTTCATAATAATTTGGTGAATTAGGTTTGTTTAGTTAAGTTTAATTTGAAATTTAATAAATATTTAATTGAATTTCATTAATTTAATTAGGTTTAAGTTTATGTTCAATTAGGTTTATGTTTAGTTTAATTTCATTTGAAGATTATGTGATATTCGCTTGATTTATGGTTTGATTAACAATTATTTAAGTATTATTTTATTTATGATTTTGGTTTAACATTTAAATTGTTACGAATTTAGCTTTAATTCATTCAATTAATATTAATTTTAATTTTATTAAATCTTAACTCGAAGTATTTCTTTTAGGTTTATCATGTTTCAGAAGATCATATTATTTTCTTAAGGATATTATATGTTAATTGAAGTGGTTTAAACTATTTTGATGATTTTTATAATTTTCTAAATTTTTCAATTAATTATTTTATGAAATTAGGCATTTGAACTTAGAAATTCAATACCTCTTAAACCATTCATTATTTTGATTTGAAATGTTTATGGTAGGTGTAATTTAAACTGAATTTCAATCCCTAAAAATTTTAAATTAATTTGATTATTATTATTAGTATAATTAATGAAGTTACATTCTCACTAAAACCTACATTAAGCTCAAAATACCTAACAAGAATTAGATATTTTAAGTTTATTAGATGCTTCTCAAGAAGATGAATCCAATGAGCCTTTATTTGCAATTTTTTATGATTATTTTAATTTTTATGGTTTTTTGAAGTTTTAGGCTTTTTTAGTATTTAGTTAATTCCAAAAATCTCTATTTTCTTACTGAACCTAGTTAGCTCCATGCGACGCTGACGGAGCAAGCCTTTACATGATGCAGTCACGAATTGGTCTGCATGGATTGAGCGAAAAAATTGCGGTATAGATCCAACCGTCTGATCAAAGATTGGACGGTCCAAATTAAATCTACAATCTAATGGTTGAAATTAAATCTATCTAATGTTTAATCGTAGTTGTCCATCATATTTAAGAAGGATGTAATAGCTGCCGGCTCGTCCTCCCTGTAGACGGTGAACTGAGAGGGGCGGACTCTATTGCTACCCCTCCAAGTTCCGATTTCTAAGGATTCTCACCAGAAATTACCTATTTTTTATTCCAAAATATTGCATCTTGTAAATGAAATATAACTATGGGTTTAAATCCAAATTTCACATGACTTCACTTCATAAACTACCAAAGATTGAAAATCGATGGCGGGAGTTAGAGGTTACCTCACCGAAGCCCATGTCCTGCGGCATCAACATTTCAAAAATGTTCCTCGGTGTGAGATAGAGCTCTACCATGAAGATGCATGCTTTCCTCCTCTTGAGTCGCTAGGAACATCAATTGCCGCCACCCTTCATCGGAGCTTGATGCTTCTTGGGGTTAGAGAGGGAAGGCGGAGCTGAAAAATGGTGGTTTCAACTCCTCTTATCAAGGTGAAGGTGTGGGGATGATTTATTATGTTATAGAAATGCTCATCTCTCACTTCCACATTTAGCCAAACAAGTATTGAATTATGTTTATTTATGATTTTTAAATAATTTTTAATATTTAATTTAAATTAATTTTAATTTAATTTAGATTTTAGCTTAATAAGTGTCATTTGAGTCTATTTGGATAATGTGACCCAATTAACCTACTTGAGAGCTTACTGTGTTTAGATTTATTTATATTTCTATTTAAGCATTTTTATTTGATGGTTTTTAGCCTTTGCAGTAATTCAATTTGGCCAAATTTTGATTTGTTGACTTTTGACTTAGTAAGGCCCACATAGGTTAACTCTAGGTCGAGTAAACTATTTGCCGCTTTGTGTCCTATCTTGATTTATTTTTTGGTCTATTTATGTTTTTGCATTGATTTTATATTTTTGATTTGACTTAATTTTAAATTGCTTTGGTTTTATTTGACTTTTCTTTGATTTAGGTCATTTTGGGTTTAAATGAGCTGATTGAGTTAATCAAACCTAATTAACTCAATTTAGGCTCATTTGAATTTAGATTCTAGTTCAGATATATTTGGTGTTGATTTTATTTAAATTTATTAAGTTAAAAATTTATTTGGATTCGTCTAATTTCAATTGGATTAAGTTAAGCCCTAGAAGAATTTATTAGGATTTCTTGAGCTTTCATATTAGGTCATTTGAGTTTGATTTAGTTTTATGCTTAATTTTGATTTCAAATTTAATTTTAGTTTCAAGCTTAATATTTGATTCTATGTATTATTTTAATTTAGTTTGTTCACTTAGTCACTAAGTATAGTGTCTTAAGTGTCTAATTAGGGAACTCCTAATCTAGGATCATGAATCCTAATTACTAGGATTAGGGATGATGTTAACTTCTTTGAAAAATGAGGTCAACATCCACCTGAGCATCTCATCTCTGCAACACTTAACTTATTCTTATGCTTCTCTTTTATTGACCAACATTAACTTTAAGGCTAATTAAACCTTAAGGATAATAAATTCATAATAAAAAGATTAATGAAATCTTAATCCATAATCAATGTAAATTAAGAATAGATTAAAACATTAACTTAAGTGTCTTAGGTGAATATAAATCAAACCAAATAAATACAATTCATTAAACATAAACATAATTCAAACTAAACATTAAGGAAATAAATGTTAAACCAATCCAAATCAAATGAAACAAAACAAATCAAATTGAAAATAAACTAAACCAAGAAAGAAGGATAAATAATATCATAGAGAAATTAAAAGAAGAATTAAATTTCAAAAGAGTTAAAAATACAAACTTAACTCAAATCCAAATCATCTAAATGAAACTAAATAGATTAATTAAGATACTTAAGGATCTTAGTTAGGCATTTGGGATAAATCTTCATCTTAAGGTAAAGGTTTCATTCTATTAGGGTTTAAAACTTTGAACAAAATTGGTTCCACCCAAAAGTGGAATCTATTTTATTCTTCATTCTTGAAAACCTAAACTTCACTTTAACATAAAAGTGAACTTGAAAATGAAAATAAAATCACAAGTTAATAAATTATTTGAATTGAAACCTTCAAATGGTATATCAAATAAACTTCAAAATCCAAATTAAAACTTGAACTAAAAAGGCATAGCAATGTCTTGCCACACAAGCCTAATTTTTTCACACACTAGATCATTAGATCACGGATGCTAGACTTAGGTTAGGTCATTCTATGATTTCTATGATACTTTATGATGTGTTGTGATATGTTTTCATGTTTTTGTGGTGTACTATTTTAGACTACATGTCTAAGATTATTTGCCTTTCAGACTTGATGGTCGGACTGTGGTGAAAAATTTCTATATAGAGGCCGCCTTTCAAATCTGTGGTGAGAAAAGAAAGAGGAGACCTATAGAAATTCATCTTTTTAGGATTCCACATAGATCCGCAGATGTAGTTATTCAGGTGATCAAGTATGTCATCAAGGAATAGTGTACTATCTCGAAAGATAGACGTCACTACTCTTTAATGGACCTAATCACCTCAATAAGGACTCCTAAGGATGTTGGGTCTTTGAAGTGTACCAAAGATTCTTCCCCTACTTTACATGGAAAAGTAAAACAGGTTTTATGTTAAACCAAGTTCATTAAGTTCCCTACAAGAGCAAGCCCCCATAGTTAATTACATCCTAAGGAATGGGGATTCCTTAGGAAAACTCTCGATAAAGGTAAATGATTGTTGTCTCTAAAGATTTCAATAGGAAAGACTATCAATCGATTGATTTATTTTTGAAGATCAAATGGGATTAATCAAAGAAAGATTTATTATCGAAGCCAAATGGGAATGAGTAGGAGATGCTCACGATGTTAGGAAACCTAGCGAGCATATCAAACTATCCTATGATTGGGCTTTACATTTTTGAAATTGATTTAGTTTGTTTGAGTTACATTTACATTAGAAATTTAGGACTTATGATTCCTTAACACAAGATTAAGGAAATGCCTAAGTGGTGAGGAATTATGCTTATGGCCCACAAATGGGAGAAGCAATCTCAGAACCTAAATCTAGAGAGCTTCGATGAGGGCCAGAAGCACAACTTAAATCTAAGGCAAAAATGGGTAATTGGTTTACCTCCACAAGAAAGGACAAACCACCCGACAGCTTGGACTTACAACCACCTGGAGGTGGCCACCAACTAACTCCTCCTAAGATTTTAAATACATGTAGGCAAGTCTTATGCCTAATGCAATATAGCTAGGTTATTTTTTTAGAAAGAGACTAAGTCCTTAAACTCACTCCCTAAAGAGACTAGATCATGTAAAGGTATGCTTCAAATCACCTAAATCTAATGCCATTCAAATTTCATTTTATTTTCATTTTGTACAACCATTTTTGACTCAGGCTAATAGGATTTTTATGCCTAATGCATGAGATATAAAAATTATGGGCCAAAATCAGCGAGAAGGGAGGAGGTGAGTTTCCACCATGGCTCTCAAAGGTCAAGGCAAGTTATCTGGCAAAGGAGGAAGCTCACCAATTAAGAGTAAAATAAGATGCATTTGTGCATGATATTATAAAGAAATACTCATCTAGCTAAGCAGTTGCTAATTCTTTTATCTTGATTTAAACCTAAGCTTTAGGTGAGGTTATGAGTTATTTAATTTTAATTTGAATTGTTAAGTTGGGTAAAAGTTTATTTTTCCCTAAAGAGCCTAATCCTCATCCAGGCCATACATAAAGCAAGGAAGAAACTAGGAAAATCATGCCACTTAATGCATAAGTTAAGAAAATTATCAATCAATTTATAAAGCTAAGCATAAAAAGAATAAAAGGTCATTGTGGTTAGGCACCACCACACAAACCCAAAAAATATCAAATTGGGTAGCCAAGCTCTACCCTTAAACAACATGTATTAAAAATGAATTAAATTACAATTAATCAAAGGAATTCATTATTATGGGGGTCTTCAGGCTTTCTTTCTTCTTTCTTCTTTTCTTCTTTCTTCTTCTTTTCTTCTTTGGTTCCTCCTTCTGGATGGTTGGAAGGTGGATGCTCCAAGGCTTCACATTGTGTATAACATAGGATCTTATGACTAATGTTCATCCTAATCCCCATAACAATCATTCCAAAATCCTAATTATATAAATTTTTACATGAAAAGGAAAAGATAAATCTAGCTAACACCTACAAAATAAAGGTTAGCTAAAGCAAACCACACAAACCCAAGCATGTATATTGGACTTATCACCCCACACATGGGTGACTAAGTCCACTTGGCTTATGGATTATAATTAGGGGTATAAAGCACCTGCAAGCAAAAATATTTATATTTTTATTTATGATAGCACCCCTTAAGCACAATCTCCTGCAGAAAAGAATAGTTAGATTAAGAACATCCTACCATTCATTCTTCGAGCATATACCCTAACATCCAGTCTAAAACATACATCATAAAATAAAACAAAGCATCAAACCATGCACCGATCCTACAATTAATTACTAAATTATGAAGAGAGGGAAAGACAAGAGAACTTCTCTTTCCTTCCCTAACCCAAGTAATTTCTAAAGTAGGTTCACATTTTAGTTTCATTTAGGTGAATGTTTTGATTAGATCTTTTAATTAATCCTAAGTTTAGATAAACTCTAAACAAACCTATTCAAAAAGAAATGCATTTTAAGATTAAATAAAATGAATCAAAATTCACATAACACACATTACTTCATTTCTTTCCCTAACATATATAACATGCATATGGATGGTCCCTAAGCATATCTGTACAAGAAAATGAGAGTATTTAACACACTCTATGATGCATGCTAAGTAATCCATTTAAGAAAATTTAGAAGTTGAGTATGCATGATTTTCTCAAGTAGAAAGGGTTTTCCTTATCCAAAATTTCAGATACACATATGAAAGTAAGAAAGGCTTACGTGAGTACAGCTCCATTGTTAACTAGAGGTGTAAGGTATAAAACCTACTTAGGGTTACTTAAAGCCTCGTAACCTCGGGGTTGTCCAAACTAATATACCACTTTCCTTAAATACAAACATATGTATAAAAGAAATGAAATGGAAAAGAAGAATGCAAAAGTTATTTAATGGATTCATTTTTATTTATGCAATTTATGTATGCAAGTATAGGCCACCTTCTTAGGTGATAGCATAGGGATGAATAAGGTATGGAATGAAGTAAGTGTTGGGTTCTTTCCAAATGATAGCATATGGTTGAATAGGCCAACTCCTATTCAAAACTATGTTAACATAAGGAAGAAAGAAAACATATGCTAAGCATACCTTTATAATCTATCACATGCAAACTCATAATTGAAATATAAGTAGCACACTTTCAGATTTGGTATTTGGTTTATATGTTTTGAAAATAATTTGGATTTAGTAGTGATAATAGTCATTCTTATTTCTACTTTAGCCAACATATGCAAATTGTCATAAAGTAAAAAAAATTTATTTTAAAATTTGAAACATGAAATTACGAATGCATGAAATCACATGGCATACAACTTAACATGTTGGGGAATGATCCAAAGCAATGAAAGCATGTAAACAAAATTACTTTACTTAAATCCTAAAGACATTCTTATAGAATAAGAAAATTTAGAATAAATCAAAGAAAATCAAAAGTGAATTTGAAAATGATTTTGTTTAGTTTGAAGTTTGATTTAATTTTGAAAAGGTGAGATGAGTTTACTGTTTCCTAACCCATTCCCACATGTGTTGATATTTTGTTTAATTTTTAGATAATTAGATCCATTTTATATGTTGATTAGGTTAAGGTATGAATTAAGTGACTTAATTAACCCTTACCTACACCACCATAGAAGAATTAACTAAATAATTATGAGCTAATGAGATGACATAAAACCCACAAGGAATTTAAATTTACAATGCACCAAATAATGAAAAGGTCTAATGCAATTTGACTCACAATTAAAAGTTAATTAAGCTAAGGGGTTTGCTTAAGTAATTTCAAAATACCCTTTCCCACATTTAAATTGGATTTCAATTTCCTTAATTGAACTTAGGCTATTAAACATCTAAGCATCTACACAAGGTAGATTAATTAAGTTCTGGAACTTTTTAGAATTTTTGAAAATCGACTAAGGGGAAAATTAATGAATTAACCCTTAATTAAGAGGAGATTAAGTAGAGAAAAGGTTGTTTAGGGAATTTCTTAGGGAAAATGCCCCAAAGTTATTACATAAGCCTCCTACTTACTAGAGCTGACCTTAATAAACCCTAATTAGAGTGTAAAACCACAAATCACACCTTGATTTCCCTTAATTGCATAAAATGGGTATTTAGGGAATGAAATAGCAATTTCCCCAATTGAGCCTTCAATAAATCTCAAGAAAATTAGGGGAGGCTGAGGTCATCCCCTAAAATGAACTCTAGAAATTTGAGATTAATTGATGACCTAATTAAAGGATAATTAGCTAATTAAGATTGCCAAAGAAACCTAAATTTAGAGAAAATAGTAATTCAAAATCCATTGAAAATAAGTTTTAAATATTCTAGATGAAATTATCTTTCCATAGCATTTTTCCTTATATTTGTTTGCTTTTTCTAGAGGGAATTATGAATTTCAGAAGTTCCATGGATTAATTAGGAATTAATTAGGCATTTTAATTAACCCCAACTAATCCCTAGCTCACGGCACAATGCGTGGTGGTGGCGGTTAGCGCACTTTACATGCACCACGCCATGAAGGGGTGACTTAAATGTCACATCCCAAATGGTGGCGGTGGCGCACGCGCTTATATCCTTGGTCGTTCGATCAAAGATTGGAAGGCTAAGAATCCACCCGCAGTTTATAAAGGATAAATAGATTTACTTAATGTGCCAAATAATCTCAGCCGTCCATCTATAATGTGTGGATGGATGGCTGAGATGAGCCAAGTTCTTCCTTGAGGATCAATGGCGACCGTCCGTGATGTAAGGGGAGATTCGAGCTTGATTGAGCTCGGATTGGAATGAACTTGTACCCACACCATCTAAGCATAAGTATAAGCCTATCCAATAGTTGATTTCACATACCATGAATATTTATTCACAAAGAACCAACTCCTCCTAATCTAAGTGGTCAAAAAATTCCATACTTTGCAGGAAGTGATCACTGGCGCTCGAGATTGATGAGGTAGCTTTGTCTAGTGGAGACAAAGCCCTATTAAAATTTGTAGGCCTTGAGATTGAGTGGATCAATGGGTAGACCAACACCTCTTCACTTGGACTTTAGCTTTGACTGAATTGATCCTCTCCTTGCTATGGGAACTCCAATGTGAGCTTGAGTGAGCTTGGATTGGTCCCTGAAGTGTGAAGGAATTTGGAGGAGATCAAGTGTGAGAAGTTGCTAATGGATTGAGCTCCCTATTTTGCAGTGAAAACCATGAAATGGAGAATTCAAATCCTCTGAAGCTTAGAATGCTCGAGATGGTTCCGGGTTCCTAGGCTTCAACCGATAGTGAGTGAATTAAAATTTCATTGAATTAGGGGGAGTATATCTCCCCTTATGGCAATCAGATGGTCAAACCATTTTTTCCATTTTGATCCAATTGCTGAGATTGGGAGGGTTGTTTTGACTATTTTGATTATGCATATGGTTGGTTTGATCCTTAAAATGAATTGCCAACTTTCCATGTGCTGAAATTGAGCTTAAGAGGGAAATTGAAAACTCAATTTTGCTCTAAGTGGTCGGGTTTGGTCTAGGGACCAAATGGGCTGACCCAAACCCTTTGGGTTGGGTGCACCACTCATCACTAAGTCCCCTTGAGCTATTATGAAAGCTTCAAGTGATTGTGAAGAGGGTATCTCAAAAATACCCATGGGTTAGGCCAAAATTTGTTCTATGGCCTAGGGTAGGAATGTCATTTTCCCATTTTTCCACTTTGGACATGGTGGGCATGTGAAGAAACTAGGTTTGGCCAAGTTTCATTGGATTTGGAATTCATTTGATAGGATTTGGCTCAGGTTGACCCATTTAGGTCAAAATGGGTCAACTTGGGTCAAGTTGACCAATAGGTCAAATTGGGTCAAGTTCATATGACCATTTGAAATGTTTTGGTGCCTTTGGTTTGGTTCAATTTGGTATATATTTCATTTTGGATCATATGACTTCATTTAGGTCAAATGGGTCAAGTTGACCCATTTGACCCATTTGACCTATTTGGGGTAGGTCAAGGGTAGATTTAGGTTAGGTTAGTCATATGGAGTGGATTGGTATCTTTATTTCCAATCAATTTGGGTTAAGTTCAAATTTGGCTCAACATGACCCCTTTAGGTCATGTTGGGTCTAAGGTCAATTGGGTTAGGTTGGGTCTAGTTGGCCAATTGAGACTTTGGTCAAGTTCAACAAGTGATTTGGAATGAACTTGGCCCATTGGTTTGGATCAATTTGGCTTAGATCAAGTTTTGACACATTTTGGCCCTTTAGGTCAAAATGAGTCAACTTGGGTCAAGTGACCATTGGCTAGAGAGCTCAAATGTTAGCTTGGTCAAGTTCAAACAAAGGTCATGAGTGAACTTAGATCAATGGTTTCAATCAATTTGGCTATGTAAGGTTTCATTTTAGGTTAAGTTTTGACTTGGTCAATGCTTAGGTTTGACTTGGTTTGACCCTATTTGATTTATTGATCATCCCATGATGATTGTTGATCATGAAGAGAGAGAGAAAAAGTTTGGTTCAATCCAATTTGGTTAGCATCAAAAGTTGGCTCATAAGGGTAATTTAGGTCACTTTGGGTCAAGTGAGCCTAAGTGGGTCAAATGGCTTGGTCAAAGCTTGATTTGAGGTTGGTTGATCTTGTATATGGACTCATGATTGAAATATAAATCCATTTACAAGTGGTTTGAAGTCAAATGGGTTTTGATCCATTTGAAAATTTCATATTCAAAGGAAGAATATGAAGGGATTTTGGCTTTGATTTTTGAATTGGGTTTTGATTGTTTCATTGAAGTTTGGATTTATATATGAGCTCATGATTGTAGGGTTGATTGAATCATCAGAGAAAATCAAGAGTTTGGCTTGATTTGAAATTGATTGGCTAAGTTCAAGATTTTGACTTTAAAGGCTTAGATTAGATTTTGAGTGGATTTGAGTTTGATTTTTGAATTGGTTTTGATTGTTTGAACTTATATTTCATTTATATATGTGAATATAAATGAGAATATAAATGGTTCATGAGAAAATTTCAAGGATTTGAAGTGGTTTAATCATGATTTGAGTTAAATCCATTAAAAAGGTATTTAATGGATTTAAGGGAATTTTTAAATTGGAATTTAATTTTTGAATTAGATTGGATTGATTTATATTTATATTTCATTCATATATGAGAATATAAATGAGAATACAAATAATTTTTGAGAAAATCCCATGAGTTTGAAATGGTTTGATCAAAATTTAGGTTAAATCCATTAAAAGGAATTTAAAGGATTTAAAGGAATTTCAAGGATTTTAAATTTGGAATTTAATTTTTGGATTGAATTTGATTGATTTATATTTATATTTATATTTCATTTATATATAAGGATATAAATGAGAATACAAATAAGTTTTGAGAAAATCCCAATGGTAAATAGGTTTGATCATGATTTAGGTTTGATTTTTGGCTAATTCCTTTAATGGAAAATTAAAGGGACTTAAGAAAATTTTCATGAATTGATTTTAAATTTTGAATTTGATTTGATGGGTTTGAATTTATATTTCATTTATATATGTGAATATAAGTGAGAATATAAATGAGTTATGTGGAAATCTCAAAGGTTTGATTTGGTTTTGATTGCTTTAAGTTAAGGCCTTAAAGGAGGCTTAAGGACTTAGGCAAAATTTGGACTTAGGAATTTTTGATGGATTTTGATCATGGGTTTCAATCATAGATTTTAATCATGGATTTCAATCATGGAATTGATTTGAGTTTGGAGAAAATCAAATTGAATTGATTTGGAGTTTTACTTGAAGGAAGGAAAGTGAGGAGTGGTTAAAGCTAAGGGTAAGTAATTTTCCTAACACCCTAAGGCTATACCTTCTAAGTCTTCTAGGGCTAGACTGAGTGTCCACCCAATCACTAGATGTGTCTTAAGATTAAGGAACTTTTAAAGTCTAAGAGGAATCCTATGTCTAAGATGGAGGTGTTGAGGGCTCATTCTAAAAGTGAGCTCAGGAAAGGGTGCCCAATAGGTGTGGTGTGACTGACCAGGTACACCGCGTGTATTGGTGTTGACTGAAATGATCAACAACACTGAAAGATCATAAGCATTAGCAGAAATAATCTATCCTTAACCCAAGGAGTAGAAAGAATCTAGATCTTAATGTAATGTGGCTCTACTTATGTCCAAGACATAAGAGAGAGGGAAGTATCCACTAAGGGATAGAGTGGGTGAACCTTCCACTAGGAAAGCAAGTTCAAGTCTTCCACAAGGGGATGAGAGGTTTGATTTGAGTTTTGCTAGAGAAGAGGGTTGAATTTGTTTTCATTTGTTGTTTGTTTAATTTATTTTTATTTGATGTTTAGACTCCATGGGGGATAAAAAGATGAACTCTTCATTAGGGAAGCAAGCTCAAATCATCCACATGGGAGAGGTTATGAAATCCATTGAGGGATTAGAATTCTAGATCCGCTAGGGGAACTAGAAAGATTTGCATCTCACTAAAGAGAAGCAAAAGGAATTTGATTTAGATTGATTATTTTGTTTATTTTATTTCATTGGTTTTGTTTGTTTCAAATATTTAGATTTTATATTTTGAGATGAACCCTATTGGTTTGCGATGGATAGCACTGAGTAGAAGCCATGGAGGCCTAGACCAAACTCAAATTTACTAATCCAATGAGAGTAGTCTACCAACACAAGGTTGGACTATCCAACCAAAAGAGTGCCTTTTGGTATACAACAGCTGTACTAGGAAGAAAGCATAGTAGGTTTACATCATCCAAAGTAGGGACCAATTGCTCGGGTAATCTATTTGCAAAACAGATTGAACCCAACCTAAGGCTAACTATTGAGTGAATGTCGTTGGGGGACTTAGATCAACTCAAGATAGCCATAGATAGATTTTATTTTTAGACTAGTTTTGATTATGATTAATCCTATTGGTTTGCGATGAATTGCACTAAATATGGGGCCATGGAGGTCTAGACCTAACTCAGATTTACCAATCCAAAGGGAGAAGTCTACCAACCATAAGGTATGCAACCAAAGGAGTGTCTTTCAGTATACAACAACTGTACTAGGAAGAAAGCGTAGTAGACATACATCCTCAAAAGTAGGGACCAGTTGTTGGGATAATCTATTGGTAAGGAAACAGATTGAATCCAACCTAAGGCTGAATATTGAGTGAATGCCGCTGAGGGACTTAGATCAACTCAAAATAGCCAAAGATAAATTTCACTTTTAGATTTGTTTATTTTGATTATGATGAATCCTATTGGTTTGTGATGAACTGCACTGAATAGGAGCCATGGAGGCCTAGACCTAAGTTAGATTTACCAATCCAAAGGGAGTAGTCTACCAACTACGAGGAAAGACTATCCAACCAAAGGAGTGCCTTTTGGTTTGCAGTGGTCAAGTTTTAAGAAGAAAGCTCAGGGACTCACATCTTCTAGAAATAAGAAAACACTAGGGTGATTGGTTGGCAAAATAATGGATCAAACCCGACCTAGGGCTGACTATCGATTGAATGTCGTGGGGGACTTAAATCAACTCAAGATGGTCAAAGATTAGTTTCATTTTTTTAGACTTTTGTTTCTTTTTGATGGATTCCATTGGTTTGCGATGGATCACACTAAGAAGGAACTTATATCAGCCTAGACCTATCTCAGATTTACTGAACCAAAAGGAGTAGTGTCCCGACTGATGGGAGAACTATCCAACCAAAGGAGTGCCTTTCAGTTTGCAATGATAAATTTAAGGGAAAAAAGATAGAGGAATCACATCTTTCACTAGAAAAGATCATTGGGGTGATCAGTTTCTTTGGGCAATAAATAGAACCCGACCTAGGGCTGCCCGTCGATTTGTGACAATCATGCTAAAAAGAATGCATCATAATATTATATCTTTCAAAGCAGAATGGCTGTTAGGGGTAACCTGCTTATGGAAAAATAGATTGAGCCCAACATAAGGGAGAATACAGAGAGAGTACCAACCCGAGAATTTATCTCAACTCAGGTAGTCAAAAAATTCCTATAGGGAGTTTTGCTAACACTGCCCTAAAGATAGGATGCCTGCTTAGGAAAAGGGGTCCTTTGGGGGCTTGAATTCCTAATCCACAAGCGAATTATTTTGTTTATTTATTTTAGTTTGATTTTATGTGGACCCTGTTGGTTTGCTAGAGATCAAACTGAGAAGGAGCTTATATTAGCCTAGACCTATCTCAGATTTAGTGAACCAAGGGAGAATCTGCATATCCGCTAAACAAATTCTCCAACCATAGTGTTGGCTATTGGGAAAGAGGGACTGTCCAGCCCAAAAGTAACCTGAGTAGTATCTAAATGGGGTTGTAAAGGATGTGATCCAAATAGAGTGCCCACAAGGGATGGGGTCGCTAAGGGGCTTAATCCAACACCTTGGATAAGATGACATGGCTAATCATATATTCAATATGTATTTGGTGATCAATTTAGGGAGAAAGCATGGGGACTCACATCTACCAAGAGTAGTGTACTCACTGGGTGAATCACTATCAGCATAGCGAACATCAACCAACCTAAGGTGCCCATCAATTTGCAACAATCAGCCTAAGAAGAAAGCTTGGGGACTCACATCCTTCTATAGCAAAACTGACTACTGGGATAGTCTGTCATCGACTCGACAGGTGATATCAGACCTAGAGCGACTATTAAGTGAATGCCACTGGGGGACTTATATCAACTCAAAAGTATTCAAGAGGAAGGAGCCTCTTGGGGACTTACCCTAAACCTTAAATAAACTCAACCTAGTTAGTGCATGATGGCTAGTTCAAGAAGAAAGCACGGGGACTCACATCCTCTTAAGCAAAGTCAACATGAGGTGGCTTACTTGCTGAGTAGTGAAGCATACCATACTAACAAGGCACTCGTTGGTTTGCAATGGTCAAGTTAGGAAGAAAGCATGAGGACTCACATCTTTCAACAAATGACCACTTGGTGACATAGTAGCGAGGTAGCATGTAGACCTGACCTAGAGCAGCTAATGAGTGAGTGCCACAGGGGGCTTACTCTCACATCAAAGTAGCCTAAGACAAAAGATTTATGTTTGTGTTTTGTGCATGTGTTAAAAGGAATAGGATGCCTCTAGGGGACTCTTACACCTACCTTAAAACACGCTGGAGAATTAATGAAATGATGCCACGGATGGCAACTGGATTCCCATTAAGAAAGGATACCGCTGGGGGACTCTTACACCTAGCTTAGTTGTGCTAATCGAAATAAGATGTCTCTTGGGTTCTCTCACACCTATTCTAATAGTGTCGGGAGGTTGTGTTTGTGTTGTGAAGGAGTGACAGGATGCCACTGGGGGACTCCTACACCTACTTTAAAACACATCATGGTGAATTTGCAAGACAAGCAAATAACACTTCGAAAGAAGGGAATATTTGATGAATGGAATCAAATTTTTATTCTTTTTATTAATGATTATTTTTAAACATGAGTTATTTCATGGATAATATTTTTTTAGATAGAGCCCATTAATTGGAAGCCTCGGGTGTTTCCTTTTACAATCAATAAATTGATAAGATCCTCCTTGGTAGGCCTTCTTTATAACATAAGGGCCTTCCCAAGTGGGTTCAAACTTGCCTCCCATCTTTTGATGGGTAATAATTGGTCTTCTTAGGACTAACAGAAGTTCTCCTACTTGGAAAGACCTAGGTCAGACCAGCTTGTTGTAAGCTTGAATCATTTTGGCTTTATACAACTCGAGATTTTGACATGCTCGAAGGCGATTCTCCTTCAAACCTTCGAGCTCTACTAACCACAACTTTGCATTCTGCTCTGTAGTGATCTTGTTACCCAATGCTATCCTTAGTGATGGGAGCTGAACTTCCAAAGGTAGAATGGCTTCATACCCATAGACTAAGGAAAATGGAGTAGACTGAGTCAGAGTGTGGTATGTGGTGCGGTAGGCCCACAAAGCTTCAACCAACTGCTTATGCCACTATCATTTGTTGTCATCCAGAGTTTTCTTCAAAATCTGGATGAGATTTTTGTTGAGTGCTTCTACTAAGCCATTTGCTCTAGGGTAGTAGATGGTAGAGTATCTCCAGTCTATACCATGTCTTCTGACAAAGTTATTGATCTTCATGCTTTTGAATGCAACACCATTATCAGACATAATTCATCGAGACACCCCGAACCAATATATGATATGGTTTCTAAAAAACTAAAGAACATGCTGAACTGCGACTTCTCTGAGTGGTATGGCTTCCGCCCACTTGAAAAAGGAGTCGATGGCACTTAGAATGAACCGGTGATCCTTGAAAGAAGGAGGATCAATCGGACCCACAATGTTGGTACCCCAACATTCAAATGGCCATGAGGCCAATGTAAGCTGTAAATTGTTGGGTGGTTTGTAGAGGACCACACCGTGTACTTAACACTGATGGCATCTTCTAGCTACATCCATGCAGTCTAAAATCATAAAAGGCCAGTAGTATCCTAGTCTCTTGATCTTCATCTTCATCTTCAGACTGGACTGATGAGCTCCACATAGACCTGTACCTTGATTACAATGCCACAGGCTTCGTGTTTGCCTAAATAATGTAACCACAATTGGTCAAAGGACTGGCGGTATAGGGTGCCATTGATGAGAGCGTAGGAGAGAGCTCTCTATTTCACCTAATGGGCTTGTGATTTCTCTTGAGATAGTTTATCGGTGTTTAAATAATCTATGAACGACTGCCTCCAATCAAGCTCCTCATCCTTTTGGTAATGGCAACCTCCCCATCAAGAGAAAGTCTCTCAATGAGTTCAACATCAATAAGGGACAAGACTTGTCTATTTTGGACCCTTATTGGAATGGACTCATCTTCTGGACATGCCAATTCTTTGGCAAGTTTGGCCAAAGCATCTGGTACTGCATTTTTTGCTCGGGGAACTTTGTAGATGGTAACTTTGGGAATCTGGGCCAACAGATTCATGAAATACTCATGGTAGTGACAAATCTTGGGTTTGAGAACCTTGTAGGACCCGATAATCTGGTTGATAACCAATTGAGAATCCCTAAAGATATTGATACTTTGGACACTGATAGTGATGAATAACTCCAGACCGGCAATCAAAGCCTCATACTTGACTTAATTATTGGTACAAGGGTTAGAAAGATAGTATGAGAATATCATCACATCGCAGTTTGGAGTTAGTAGAACTATTCCTACTCCTTCCTTGCCTGGGAGAATAGATCATGGTGCATCAACTTTAAGAAAAGAAGCAGCACCATCAAAATACATCTCTCATCGGTAGTTGTTAGCCTCCCTTAGGTTCATGATTTATTCATCGGGGAGATCATCACTAAGCAGAGAATTAGCAGGAAGTGAGTGTGCTACTAAGAAATACCTTTAACTGCACTAATTGGTATGAATGTGATATCAAACTGTGAGAGTATCAAGGACCAATGAGCCAAATGTTTGAAAAGTGTTGATCATGTCATGAGATACTACAGTGGATTCATCCCGGAGATCAAGTTCACCTTATGAGAAAGCATGTAGTGTTGTAGCTTTTGGGAGGCAAAGATTAAAGCTAGGCAATGTTTCTCAATAGGTGGATAGTTTGCTTGAGGATCAGGGCGACATAGCTAGTAGGGTACTCTCCTTCCTTCATCATTGGCTTGGGCCAATAAAGTCGAGTGAGTCATCCAATGCGGCATTAGAAATTATGAGGCACTTGAGGATAGGGCAGAATTAGGGACTTCACCAAGTACTGCTTGATATCTTCGAATGCATGCTGACACTTGTCATCCCACTTGAACTTAGCATCATTTTTGATAAGTGTTGAGAATGGCTTGCACCTCAATGATAGGTTTGAGATAAACCATCTTAGATACGCCAGCCATCCTTGAAAGGACCTAAGTTGAGTTAAACTCTTAGGAGGTTGCATTTCTAAGATAGCTTTAATATTTTTAGGATCTATTTCTATTCCCATGTGAACAACAAACCCAATAAATTTCTCTGAAGCTACTCCAAATTCATGCTTCAGGGGATTCATTTTTAGGTTTTATTATCTTAACCATTCAAAAACTACTCTCAAGTCAAAGAGGCGATCTTCCTTTTCTTTGCTTTTGACTGTGAGATCATCAATGTAACACTCAACCTGATGATGGATGAGTTCATTGAAGATCTGAGTCATGGCCTATTGGTATGTAGCACTAGCAATTTTAAGGTCGAAGGGCATGACCTTATAACAGAAGATTCCAATCAAGGTTCGAAAAAAAGTGTTTCTTTCATCTTCAAGAGACATCTTGATTTGGTTATAACCAGATGACCCATCCATGAAAGAGAAGACTGCATGAGATGAGGCAATGTCCACCATTAATTATGGTATAGTAAGAGAAAACTCATCCTTAGGGCATGCCTTATTTAAGTCCCTAAAATCGACATAAATGTGAATTTGGCCATTCTTCTTCTTAATTGGGATGACACTGGCTAACCAGGTAAGAAATTTTTCTTCCCAGATAAAACTAGCATCAATCGATTCTTGACTTGAGATGACATTGTTCAATTTTAATGCATGTCTAGGAGCTTGCTTAATAGGGGTAACATTATGATCTATTTCTAGCTTGTGGACTACAACACCGGTAGATAATCCGGGAATTTCTTCATAATTCCATGTGAAGCAGTCTTTAAACTCAGTCAATAGCCTAACTAAGTCATTGGTTTCTTCTTCATTCAGTAATGAACTGATGTACGTTAGGCGAGGAATTTCTTCTATCCTGAGGTTGATTTCTTTGAGCTTGTCTATTATTTAATAGATTTCTTCTTAAAATTCTAGAGGTGCATCCTTGACTTGAAGATCATTTGGATCATCTGAGGTTTCTAAACACACATTCTCATAAAGTTGGGGATGTGTGAAACTATCGAGACTCCAAATGGTTGGTGACAACAAACGATAATCCATCATCGGGGACCTTTATCAGAATCTAGTCTTGATTATGCTTCCCTGCTTGAGTTGTTCCATAATTTTTCAAAGTACTCTGACCTATTCTTGGATCATGTGTGAGGAACCAAACCTTTCTGTATAATATTTTGAACACAAGGAGAGTAAAAGTCAACTGGTAATTCCATTAAATCTTTAATAGTATCCTCCTCAAGTTCTACATGCACTTCAAGACATAAGGAGGATGAACCCAAAAAGAGCCTCTTCTGCTTCATATCACTGGAAGACTTAGGGACTTCCTTAACTACTAAACCTTCAACTTTTTGAGATGAAAGTGGTTAGAGCTAGGTTCCCAAGCGCCTAATAGTTTCACATAAATAGATTCAATGCTTTGCTTTTCTTGGAGGCCCGGTCTTTGTCACTGTCTAGAATGAAAGTCACCCCTAATGGACCTCATTGAGAGGGGTTGGCTGGTATACTAATCACATTGGACTCATCCTTCAAGTTAGATTCCAAGTCAATGTTAATAGTAGGGGTACTCCTATGAACTAGAACATGACCTCTGTTGGCTGAAGGCCAACTAGGGGGTCTCCCACCCTATGGGCGCCTATTTCTACCTGCCTCTCACTGGTGGAGGTTGAGCCATCTACACGTCCATATGGATGGGTATGGGTGGAATGTGAGATGCGATCTATTTCTTTCTCATTTCCCCTTTCTTGTTATTTTATTTTTCTTTTCATTTTCTTTTATCTTTTCTTTTCTTTTCTTTTATTTTTTTTTACATTTGTATTTTATCCAAATTTATGAGAAAGGGTATGTTGAGGAAGATAGTAGGTCACATCCTCATAAATCTCAACCTCTCTAACTGAAAATGACTTTTCATCACTATTGACCCGATATTCAATTCCATCTTTTCTGAACTTGATGAAATGATGAAGGAAGGACATAACGATCTTATTCTGATGTATCCAAGGCCTTCCTAGCAAAGTAATGAATGAAGTATTTTAATCAATGATGTATAACTTGGCTTCAATCTTCTAGTCATCGATCTCCAAAGGTAACACTATAGAACCTAAAGCCCGCTCACCTTGATCATTGAATCCTCTCAACATCATCCGATCTCCTCAGAGTACAGAGATGCCGATCTTCAAATTGGCTAGGGTCTTTAGACTTATAATGTTCACCGATGCACCTACATCCATGAGAACCCTAGCAAGTCTAAACCTTTCCATATCGACTATGATGTAGAGGGGACGGTTGTGCTCTAAGTCCCCCAGCAGAAGGCCATCATCTATGAAGGTGATCCCTTCGGCTTCTTTTGTATAGTGTGCTTCCTCACCTATAGCAGTCAGCTGAGCTAAGCATATCTCAGGATCAAGAAGAGCATTGATTAGTTATTTCCTCATATCTTTGGATAAGATAAGGGCATCATATATGCTTTGCTTAGATGGCAACTTTCTTAGATGAGAAAGGACATTGTAATCCACCTTCAGCTGTTCTTTCACAAGCATATCCAAGGGTGGAGTATCCTATGGAAGGGATTCTCGATCTTCAATACCGATGACATGTTTCCTTCTATCCTGAGGTGCTGCCCTAGGTGGTAGAACCTTGCCACAATGGAGGTTGACTTCAGGGATCTCTTGAGGCAAGGTGGTGGAAGGTTCTACACACTTGTCACCTACGCTTCTCCTATGGGACCCTCAGAATCAGATGAATCCAAGTCTATCTTAAGAGGTGAACCTGTAGTGTTCAGAGTTAGAAAGTCCAACTCTAAATCAGAAAGAGGAAGATTAGAATTGTTACAATTATTTAGACTTGAAGAGTTATCGTTAAGAATTGAAGAAGATAACCCATCAGAAGTGACATAGATATAATTCAAGATAGCTTTATTCTTCAATTTTTTGGAATTTTTTGGAGGTACAAAGTAGAAGTCAAGTAGAGTGAGTGGAGTAAGGGATTTGATGCCCTTATCCTCTGATACAAGAGTTCTACTAGTAGAAGAAACAGAAGAACTAGCTAAAATGGAAGAAGTTGTCGGTGTGGAAACTGCAACTAAAGGCTAGAGGCTGGACACGGTCGATGGCTATGCTAAAGAACTATCCAGAGATGACACATGCTGCTGTTTCTACTGCTGATGAGCTCCTCCTTTCCTAGAGTTGGCACTAGCAACTTGCAAACCTTCCTTGGTGGTGGAGGTTTAAGCTAACTCAGGCACCTGCAAGGAAAGCTTCTTGATCTTCTGGACTATCCTCTTAGAGGTACGGGATAAAGAGATTTCCCAACTTTCTTTAATTTTGGTAGAATCACATGTATCCCCAAGGATTACCCTAATGGAACTAGAAGGTTGTTCCACAAGGTATTCTTTTGGGATAACTACAACACAGGTCTTGAAACTATGTTCAAGCTAGTCCTTGAATGTGAAGTAATCCTACAAAATGTGGCCTAGCATACGTAAGGGAAAAAGTTTAGATTATGACTTTCGCTAACTTCCTCTAGTCTCCTAGGCTCGGGTAGCTAGAAATCAAGTTTATTTAAGAGATTCTTAAAGATTATCCTAATTTCCTCACTCTTAATAGAATAAGGTTTATTTACTTATCTAAAAGAGTAGGTGGACCATAGCTACCTAGCGGTGGTTATGCATGTCACTGGTGGTGGTATGCGGTGGATGTGTCTGGCCATGGAGGCTATAGAGGTATGGTTGCCTGTGGTGGCAAAGAGGTGGAGGTGAGGTCATGGTCTCTTGGGTGATCTAGGACTTCCCTTGTAAATATTGCCACTACTCGGTTTCTTTTCATAGACCTTGATTTTTTGCAACGATATGGAAAAGGCAACTGTTTGTCCTCTCCTTGTAGACTATTTTCCTTGTTGATTAGTTTCTCAAATGTATTTATGTTGAAGCCCTTAAGCATGAAGGAAATCGGGCCATGGATATTCTTCAAGAGAATCTCAATGGCATGCTATTATGCAGTTCACACTTCATACTCAGGTTACGCCATCGGAGAATATAATCAATGAGGGACTCACCAGAGTGCTATTATGCTACAACGAGATCACCTACAGTAACCCTTTGCTGAGCTCTAGTAAATCTCTTGATAAAGAGTTGCTCTAACTCAGCAAATTTCTTTATTAAATTGTTGGGTAGTTTAGCATAATAATCAAAACCAAGACCCGCTAGGCTACTGACAAAGAGTCTAAAAGTAAAGCATCGCTGCAACCTTCGTTGCAATAATTGGCTCTGAAATGTGTTATGTGTTTCCTCGAATTTCTACTACCATCAAAGCTTTTGAAGGAAGGAGGCACGAAACCCTTGGGGTATTGGATAGCATCAATTCCTCTAGGTAGGGTCTACCCTTTGGAACCGATGATCCTCCCCGAGCTTGAGCTAAAGCTTCCTTCACCTACTGCTCAACCATGGATTTTAGATCTTATTCATGTATAGAGGTACTTTCCACTACCTTCTTATACTGGCTAGTGCTACCTTGCTCAATGGGAGGTAGAGTCTTGGCTGGGTCTAAGACATGCACTAACTCAGGCTGATTAACATCAGCTGTAATAGGATGAACTGGAGGGGCTTGTTTCTGAAACTTGACACTACTGCTAACAAGTCCTATAACTAATGTGACATCCTATCAATCTGCTCATCATTCTGCCTTAACTGATGTCGAAGGTGTTGATTCTCTGATGTCTTCTTCAACCTCATCACCTTCCATGGCTTATTCCCCAGAAGATCCTCTAGTGTCTACCATGCATACATCAGTTGAATACCCCATCAAGTCATCTTTATTAGGATTGAAGCTGACTCTCTCTTCATCAGACCAGACGTACCCCAAGATCTCCTTCTTCTCCATGAAATAGTGTGCACCTATGTCATCTAAGGAACAATCCATCTCGATAGGTACAAATAGTTTAGGTTGACTTGTGTGATCACTATCACGCATTTAGAGGCACCGGACCTCGCCTTGGACTGGCGAGTCAATTTTGTGTGGAATGTACTCACTGGAAGAATGATACTCCTGATTACTACTGGCTGTAATAGGGGTAACAATCCTAGGATGATCCTCTACCACTACTTGGAACTATCATTTTAGAATATATCTGATCTCACCATCTCGCATCCGGCATGGGTGGAGTTGGTGAAGGAATGACCATGATGCTTGGGGTCACCACTCCCATCACCACTAGCATAAGGTCATGAGGCTTCGACCATGGGTGGTGTAGGAGGAGTAGGAACCATTGGCCATAGCCAGATCACCAACAGGGTGCGCTTTTCCCCGGATGTGGCCTTCATAGCCTTAGATGGAATGGGAGATGCTGCAACCTATACTGGTGATGGAAGATGAGGGGTAGAGCAGTGAGGTGGAGACACCACCGATTCTCTCTGCATAGGAAGTGCCCTTTTGTGGTGACTGGTCCCAGTTAGAAGAATACTATCAGTATGGTCGATGAGGGTTGCGCACTGAGCTAGAAATTTAATCAAAGAAAAAGCGGCTGACTGACGGGTGAACCTCCATTGCTCTCTACCAGTAATATGTGATGTATGGGCCTCACAAGCCCTCTCCTGATGAATCTGCCTCCCTACGCTGTGAGGGGTAACAGATCAAAGGTCAAACTGTGTTCCAAACTTTGAGCGTCCGTATGCTCCATCTACATAACGTAGAACAGATCAATGACCAACGTATGACCTCTACTCTAGAAATTCTGGGCGCACACTAGAGGAGGTGATGAGCGGATCCTCTAGCATCCTCTGTCGATCACGAGAGAGGATGGCGGTTTTCTATAACCAGTGATGAAGTGATCATGGGAGACTCATCCATGGTTGATCTAGCTGATTCCTCTAGCTCTATGGTTATCCGAGTATGGAACCATTTGATTATATGGTTCTTGTTCCTACGTGGGGTACGGGTAGAATGAGAGGAGTGTGAGCTAGACCCATACTCAAATTTTAGGGAGGCAAGCCCTGAAACCAGGGGAGCCTTACCCTTGGAGGGTACAGATGGTAGGGTACTAGCCCGCACTAGGGCAACATGTGCAACTCTGGGATGAACTACAACTAGAGCCAATACTGTCGGAACTGCTGGAACTGTAACAGTTAAAGTCTGTGGTGGTACTACCACAACTTTACTCTTCAGTGAGGAGACATCTGAATCAGAAGGTAAGTCTATGTTGATGACCGGCTTCTGCCCGATCACCTTCTTCCTACTGACTATGGTGAGGGGAATGCCCTTACAAGTGATCTTGGCCCTCTCAAATCCTCGGCCAAAGTGGATCAAGTGGGCATGGTATAGATGAGGGAAATCAGCCTGATCTAGTGCTAGATCCATACCATGGGGGGAGGTGAAGATAAACTTCTGAGAACGGTCCATTTCATTGTAGTAAGCGAAAGCTGCACTACAGTTGAAAAGAATCTGCAATGGGAAAAGAACTTGTATCAGTTTTCTATCTCCATAGATTTTTTTTTTTAATTTTGAATTTTGAAAATTTGAACCCACATCCAACAACTTGGAAGTGTTAAGTGGGGTTCAAACAGATTTGAAGAGATTGATTGAAAGAAGAATTTGAATGTAAATCCAACTTTAATAAATTTTGGTATGGTTAAATATGGATTCAAAATTTTTAAGAAGGATGCTATCAAAGGTTCATATTTGTTTTGAATTTTGATATTTTTTTTGTTTTGTGGACCCTTCCCTTTAACAAATTTGGGTATGTAAAAGTAAGGGTCGAATGATTTTGTTTTTTTATTGATTTGGAATTTCATTCACTTAGCAAATTTAGGTATGCCAAGTGAAGTGTTTGAAAATGATTATTTCTTTTAGTGAATTTTGTTTTGATTTTGGAAAATTTTGGAATTCTCACTTAGCAAATTTAGGTATGCTAAGTGAAGAATCTAAGTGTGTTTTGTTTGACTTTTTTTTTTTTTGAAAATAGGATTCTTACCAAATTTAGGTATGCTAAGAAAATCCTAAGTGTTTCATTTGTTTTATTTCAATTTTTGAAAAGGGTAGGACCCTTAGCAAATTTTGGTATGCTAAGGGAATCCTAAGTGTTTCATTTTATTTTGATGTTTTGAAAGTGGAGACTTTTCTTTAGAAAATTTGGTATACAAAAGATGAAGCCCCACTTAGTTTTGTGAAATGAAAATTTTACTTAGCAAATTTGAGTATGCTAAATGAAATTTCAAAAGGTGTGTTGAAAATTTTTGATTTGTTTTTTTTTGAAAATTTGAAAATGGAAACTTCTCCTTAACAAATTTGGTATGCTAAAGAAAGAAGTTCCAAAGGTGTCTTGAAGATTTTTGTTTTGTATTTGGACTTGGAGACTTCACTTAACAAATTTAGCTATGTTAAATGAAGTTCCAAATGTGTTTTGAAATTTTTTGAATTTTAGATTTTGAAACTTCACTTAACAAATTTGGGTATGCTAAATGAGGTTTCAAAATTGTTTAAAATTTTTTTTTTGATTTGGAAACTTACAACAAATTTTATGTTAAATGAAGTTCAATGTGTTTGAAAATTTTGAATTTTGAAATTTGGAAACCTCACTTAAAAAAATTTAGGTTTTTTAAATGAAGCTCCAAAATGTTGTTTGAAATTTTTTGAAATGTGATTGTTGATTTTTGATTTTAGATTTGGAAACTTCACTTAACAAATTTGGGTATGTTAAATGAAATTCCAAAAAGTGTGTTTGAAAAAATTTTGATTTTGGATTTAGAGACTTCACTTAACTAATTTGGGTATGAAGTTCCAAAATGTGCTTTTGAATTTTTTTTAAAATATGATTATTGATTTTTTATTTTGGGCTTGGAAACTTCACTTAGCAAATTTGAGTATGCTAAATGAAGCTTCAAAATGTGTTTGAAAAATTTTTCTTGGGTTTTGAATTTGGAGACTTCACTTAACAAATTTGTGTATGTTAAATGAAGTTCCAAAAAGTATTTGAAAATTTTGACTTTTGAAATTTGGAAACTTCATTTAACAAATTTGGATATGTTAAATGAAATTCCAAAGTTGTCTGAAAATTTTTGAATTTGGAGACTTCACTTAACAAATTTGGGTATGTTAGGTGAGGTTCCAAAAAGTTGTTTGAAAATTTTTAGATTTTAGATTTGGAGACCTCACTTAACAAATTTGGGTATGTTAAATGAAGTTCCAAATATATTTGAAAATTTTGAATTTGGAAATTTGGAAATCTCACTTAACAAATTTGGGTATGTTAAATGAAGCTCCAAAATGTTGTTTGAAAATTTTGATTTTTGGATTTGGAAACATCACTTAACAAATTTGGGTATGCTAGGTGAGGTTCCAAATGGTGTTTTGAAATTTTTTTGAAATGTGATGGTTGATTTTTGATTTAGAGGAATTCCAACTTAAAACATATGTGAGATATGTGTAAGTGGGATTTTCAAATGATTTTATTTTTATTTGAGAATGAAATCTTCATTCAATAAATTTGGATATATTGAATGAGGATATTCATAAATGCTTTTGAAAAGTTTTAATTTTGTTTTGGAAATGAAACTTTCATTCAATAAGTGTGAGTATATTGAATGAGAGGATTGATATGTGTTTTTTTTAAATAAAATTTAATTTTTTTTTTTTGGAAATGAAACTTCCATTCAATAAGTGTGAGTATATTGAATCAAAAGAATTCATGTGTGCTTTTTTTTAAATATTGATTTTGATTTCTTAGAAAGATGATTGTTTATTTTATTTTGAAAATGAAACCTTCATCAAAGTGAATTGATGGAAGATGTTCATTTGGGCTTTTTGGAAATTGTTGTTAGTTTTATTTTGAAAATCCCTACATGTAACAATTATGAAAATTTTTAAATGAGGGTGACAAAATTTTGTGGAAGATATTTTATTACATGCATTTTTGAAAAGGTGCTTTTTGAAAAGCAAAATTTGTAGTGGAATATTTTTTTTTATCTTTATTATTTTGGAATGTACCATTCCTTATCAAGAACATGATAAGGAGGAAGTCTTAAAAAATATTTTCTTTTTATTTTAGATCTTTTCATTTTTTACCCATTGGGGAACCCAACGGGGGTTTTAAGACCAACAAGGAATGCGGTCCTAAAAACTAAAGATGTTGGATAACTCAACTCAAGAATGAAATGAGTTAACTCCCAATGGAAAGAAGGATAGTCTTGGATTCATACCAAAGTATAAATCCACTATTGATACTTAAAGACAATGATCATTTACCAAAGATGGAGAGAGAAACTATCCCCATTGGAGTCGCCAGAATAATCTTGTGGTGAAAAAATTTCTATATAGAGGTCGCCTTTCAAATTTATGGTGAGAAAAGAAATAGAAGACCTAAAGAAATATGTCTTTTTAGGATGCCATGCAAATCCGAAGATGTACTTATTTAATAGATCAAGTATGTCATCAAGGAATAATGTACTATCTCGAAAGATAGAAGTCACTACCCTTTAATGGACTTAATCACCTCAACAAGGACTCCTAAGGACGTTGGGTCTTTGAAGTGTACTAAATATTCTTCCCCTACTTTCCATGAAAAGTAAAGCATGGTTTATTTTAAATCGGGTTCGTTAAGTTCCCTACAAAGGCAAGCCCCCATAGCTAATTACATCCCAAGTAATGGGGATTCCATAGGAAAACTATCGATTAAGGTAAATGATCGTTGTCTCTAAGGATTTCAATAGGAAAGACTATCAATCAATTGGTTTATTTTTAAAGGTCAAATGGGATTGATCAAAGAAAGATTTTTTATTGAAGCCAAATGGGAATGAGTAGGAGATGCTCAAGATGTTAGGAAACCTATGAGCATCTCAAACTATCCTATGATTAGGCTTTATATTTTTAAAATTGAGTTAGTTTCTTTGAGTTACATTTTCATTAGAAATTTAGGACTTATGATTACTTAACACAAGATTAAGGAAGTGCCTAAGAGGTGAGGAATTATGCTTATGGCCCATAAAGAGGATAAGCAACCTCAGAACCTGAATCTAGGGAGCTTCGGCGAGGGCCAAAAGCACAACCTAAATCTAAGGTGAAAAATGTGTAATTTGTTTGCCTCCATAAGAAAGGACAAACCACCCAATAGCTTGGACTTACAACCACCTAGGGGTGGTCTCCAACTAACTCCTCCTATGATTTTAAATACATGTATGCAAGTCTTATGCTCAATGCAAGATAGCTAGGCTATTTTTATTTAGAAAGAGACTAAGTCCTTAAACTCACTCTCTAAAGAGACTAGATCATGTAAAGGTATGCTTTAAATGACCTAAATCTAATGCAATTCGAATTTCATTTTATTTTCATTTTGGACAATCATTTTTGACTCAGGCTGATAGGATTTTTATGCTTAATGCATGAGAAATAAAGATTATGGGCCAAAATCAGCGAGAAGGTAGAAGGTGAGTTTTCACCATGGCTCTCAAAGGTCAAGTCGGGTTCTTTGGCAAAGGTGGAAGCCCTCCAATCAAGAGTGAAATAAGATGCATTTGTGTATGATATTATAAAGAAATGCTCATACAGCTAAGGGGTTGCTAATTCTTTTATCTCGATTTAAACCTAAGCTTTAGGTGAGGTTATGAGTTATTTAATTTTAATTTGAGTTGTTAAGTTGTGTAAAAGATTTATTTTTTCCTAAAAAACCTAATCCTCATTTAGGCCATACATAAAGCAAGGAAGAAACTAGGAAAAGCATGCCACTTAATGCACAAGCTAAACTAAACATCAATCAACTTATAAAACTAAGCGCAAAAAGAATAAAAGGCTGTTGTGGTCGGGCACCACCACACAAACCTGAAAAATATCAAATTGGGTAGCCGAGCTCTGCCCTTATGCAATCCGGATTACAAATGAATTAAATCACAATTAAGCAAAGGAATTCATTGTTATGGGGGTCTTCAGGCTTTCTTTCTTTTTTCTTCTTCTTTTCTTCTTTTCTTCTTTGGTTCCTCCTTTTGGATGATTGGAAGGTGGATGCTCCAAGGCTTCACATGGTGCATAATATAGGATCTTATGACCAATGTTCATTCTAATCCCCATAACAATCATTCCAAAATCCTAATTATACAAATTTTTACATGAAAAGAAAAAGGTAAATCTAGCTAACACCTGCAAAATAAAGGTTAGCTAAAGCAAATCACACAAATCCCAAGCATCTATATTGGACTTATCACTCCACACATGGGTGACTAAGTCCACTTGGCCTATGGATTATTCTTAGTGGTATAAAGCACCTACAAGCAAAAGTATTTATATTTTTATTTATGATAGTACCCCTTAAACACAATCCCCTACAGAAAAAAAAGTTAGACTAAGAACGTCCTACCATTCATTCTACGAGCATACACCCTAACATACAGTCTAAAACATACATCACAAAACAAAACAAAGCATCAAACCATGCACCGACCTAACCTAAAGCAAGAAGTGGTGACTTAGGCTAATGTGTGTGCTTTGAAGGTTTGTGTGGTATGCTTAGCTTAAGGCTTTAGGTTCAAATTTTTAAGTACAAAAATATGTTCAACTTAGAGGGGGATATCATTTAAGTTGTTTAAGTTTTTTGGGTTGATTTTATTTCATGTTTTGATTTGATTTAAGTGGATCCTACAGTTAATTACAAAGTTATGAAGAGAGAGAAAGAGAAGAGAACTTCTCTTTCCTTCCCTAACCTAAGTAATTTCTAAAATAGGTTCACATTTTAGTTTTATTTAGGTGAATGTTTTGATTAGATCTTTTCATTAATCCTAAGTTTAGATAAACTCTAAACAAACTGATTCAAAAATAAAGGCATTTTAAGATTAAATAAAATGAATCAAAATTTCACATAACACACATTACTTCATTTCTTTCTCCAACATATATAACATGCATAAGGATGGGCCTTAAGCATATCTATACATGCAAATGAGAGTATTTAACACACTTTATGATTCATGCTAAGTAATCCATCAAAGAAAATTTTGAAGATGAGTATGCATGATTTTCTTAAGTAGAAAGGGTTTTCCTTATCCAAAATTTCTCATATACATATGAAAGTAAGAAAGTCATAAGCAAGTACAACACCATTGTTAACCATAGGTGTAAGGTATAAAACCTACTTAGGGCTACTTAAATACAAATATAAGTATAAAAGAAATGAAATGGAAAGAAAGAATGAGTTTACTTTTCCTAACCCATTCCCACATGTATTTGATATTTTTATTTAATTTTTAGACAATTAGATCCATTTTTATATGTTGATTATGTTAAGGTATTGATTAAGTGGCTTAATTAACTCTTACCTACACCACCTTAGAAGATTTAACTAAATAATTATGAGCCAACGAGATGACATAAAACCCTAAAAAAATTTAAATTTGTAATGCACCTAATAATGAAAAGGCCTAATGCAATTTGGCTCACAATTAAAAGTTAATTAAGCTAAGGTGTTAGCTTAAGTAATTTCAAAATACCCTTTCACACATGTGAATTGGATTTAGATTTCCTTAATTGAACTTAGGGTATTAAATACCTATGCATCTATCCAAGGTAGATTAATTATGTCCTGAAACTTTTTAGAATTTTTGAAAATTGATTAAGGGAATAATTAATGAATTAACATTTAATTAAGAAGAGATTAAGAAGAGAAAAGGGGGTTTAGTGGAAATGCCCCAAAATTATTCCATAAGCCTCCTTACTGGATCTGACCTTAATCAATCCTAATCAGAGGGTAAAACCACTAATCACACCTTGATTACCCTTAATTGCATGAAAGGGGTAATTAGGGACTAAAATAGTAATTTTCCCAATTGAGCCCTCAATAAATCTCAAGAAAAATAGGGGAGGTAGAGGCCATCCCCTAAAATGAACCCAAAAATCTGAGATTAATTGATGACCTAATTAAAGGATAACTAGCTAATTAAGATTCCCAAAGAAACCCAAATTCAGAGGAAACAGTAATCAAATTCTAGCGAAAACATTTTTTAAATATTCTAGATGAAATTATCTTTCCATAGCATTTTTCCTTATATTTTTCTAATTTTTCTAGAGTAAATTTTGAATTTTAGAAGTTTCATGGATTAATTAGGCATTTTAATTAACCCCAACTAATCCCTAGCTCACGGTGTGTCACGTGGCGGTGGCGGTCAGCGCGCTTTACATGCATCGCACCATGAGGGGTGACTAAAATGTCACACCCCAAATGGTGGTGGCGGCGCACGCGCTTATATCCTTGGCCTTCTGATCAAAGATTGGATGGCTAAGAATCCACCTGGGATTTATAAAGGATAAACGGATTTACTAAATGTGCCAAATAATCTCAGCCGTCCATATAAAATGTGCGGATGGACGGCCAAGATGAGCCAAGTTCTTCCCTGAGGATCAATGGCGACCATCCATGATCTAAGGGGACATCCGAGCTCGATTGAGCTCGGATTGGAATGAACTTTTACCCACACCATCTAAGCACAATTACAAGCCTATCCAATGGTTGATTTCACATGCCATGAATATTTCTTTCAAAAATGACCAACACCTCCTAATCTAAGTGGTCAAAAAATTTCATACCTCACCGGAGGTGATCACCGGCGCTCGAGCTCGATGAGGTAGCATCGTCTGGTGGAGATGAAGCCCTGTTGAAATTCCTAGGCCTTGAGATTGAGTGGATCAATGGGTAGACCAACACCACTTTACTTGGGCATTGACTTTGATTGAATTAATCCTCTCCTTGCTATGGGAACTCCAATGTGAGCTTGAGTGAGATCGGATTGGTCCTTAGAAGAAGTGTGTAGAAGGAATTTGGAGGAGATCAAGTGTAGAGAAAGTTGGCTAATGGATTGAGCACCCTATTTTGCACTATGCAAAATCATGAAATGGAGAATTCAAATCCTTCCTAAGAAGCTTGGGAATGCTCTGAGATTGTTGCTCTGGGTTTCTAGGCTTCAACCGATAGTGAGTGAATTAAAATTTCATTGAATTAGGAAGAGTATATCTCCCCCTATGGCAATTAGACAGTTGAACCATTATTTGCCATTTTGATCCAATTGCTGAGATTGGGAGGGTTATTTTGATTGTTTTGAGTGTGCACATGGTCGGTTTAATCCTTGGAATGGATTGTCAGCTTCCCATGTGCTGAAATTGAGCTTAAGAGGGAATTTGAAAACTCAACTTTGCTCTAAGTGGTTGGGTTTGGTCTAGGGACCAAATGGGTTAACCCAAACCCCTTGGGTTGGGTTCAGCACACATCACTATGTCCCCTTGAGCTTTTAAGAAAGCCTCAAGTGATTGTGAAGAGGGAATGACCAAAATACCCATGGGTTAGGCAAAACTTTGTTCTATGGCCTAGAAGTAGGATGTTCATTTTGCTATTTTTCCACTTTGGACATGTTGGGTATGTGAAGAAACTAGGTTTGGCCAAGCTTCAATGGATTTGAAATCCATTTGATAGGGGCTGGCTCATGTTAACCCATTTAGGTCAAAATGGGTCAACTTGGGTCAAGTTTACCAATAGGTCAAATTGGGTCAAACCAAGGGTTGGATCAAGTTCATATGACCATTTGAAATGTTTTGGTGCCTTTTGTTTGGTCCAATTTGGTATATATTTGGTTTTGGCTCATATGACTTCATTTAGGTCAAATGGGTCAAGTTGACCCATTTGACCTATTTGGGGTAGGTTGAGGATATGTTTAGGTTATTTTAGTCATATGAAGTGGATTGGTATCTTTGTTTCCAATCAATTTGGGTTAAGTTCAAATTTTGCTCAACATGACCCCTTTAGGTCATGTTGGGTCTAAGGTCAATTGGGCTAGGTTAGGTCTAGTTGGCCAATTGAGGCTTTTGTAAAATTCAACAAGTGATTTGGAGTGAACTCGACCCATTGGTTTGGATCAATTTGGCTTAGATCAAGTTTTGACATATTTTGGCCCTTTAGGTCAAATGGGTCAACTTGGGTCAAGTGGCCAATTGGGCTAGGTTAGGCTCAAATGTTTCCTTGGTCAAGTTCAAACATAAGTCATGTGTGAACTTAGATCAATGGTTTCAATCAATTTGGCTTATGGTAGAATTTGGCTTTGTAAGATTTCATTTTAGGTTAAGTGTTGACTTGGTTAACACGTAGGTTTGACTTGGTTTGACCCAATTTGATTGATTGATCATCCCATGATGATTGTTGATCATGATGAGAAGGATATATGAGTTTGGTTCAATCCAATTTGTTTAGGATCAAAAGTTGGCCCATAAGGGTACTTTAGGTCACTTTGGGTCAAGTGAGCCTAAGTGGGTCAAATGGCTTGGTCAAAGCTTGATTTGAAGTTGGTTGATCTTGCATATAGACTTATGGTTGAAACATAAATCCATTTACAAGTGGTTTGAAGTCAAATGGGTTTTGATCCATTTGAAAATTTCATATTCAAAGGAAGAATATGAAGGGGTTTTGGCTTTGATTTTTGAATTGGGTTTTGATTGTCTAATTGAAGTTTGGATTTATATATGAGCTCATGATTACAAGGTTGATTGAATCATGAGAGAAAATCAAGAGTTTGGCTTGATTTGAAATTGATTTGGCTAAGTTCAAGATTTTGACTTCAAAGGCTTAGATTGGATTTTGAGTGGATTTGAGTTTGATTTTTGGAATTGGTTTTAATTGTTTGAATTTATATTTCATTTATATATGTGAACATAAATGAGAATATAAATGGATCATTAGAAAATCTCAAGGATTTGAAGTGATTTAATTATGATTTGAGTTAAATCCATTAAAAAAGGATTTAAATGATTTAAGGGAATTTTTAAATTGGAATTTAATTTTTGAATTGGATTGGATTGATTTATATTTATATTTCATTTATATATGAGAATATAAATAAGAATACAAATAAGTTTTGAGAAAATCCCATGAGTTTGAAATGGTTTGATCAAAATTTAGGTTAAATCCATTAAAAGGAATCTAAATGATTTAAAGGAATTTCAAGGATTATAAATTTGGAATTTAATTTTTGGATTGAATTTGATTGATTTATATCTATAATTCATTTATATATGAGAATATCAATGACAATAAAAATTATTTTTGAAAAAATCCCAAGGGTTTGAATAGGTTTGATCATGAAATAGGTTTGATTTTGGCTAAGTCCTTTAATGGAAAATTAATGAGACTTAAGAAAATTTTCATGAATTGATTTTGAATTTGAATTTGATTTGATGGATTTGAATTTATATTTCATTTATATATGTGAATATAAATTAGAATATAAATGAGTTATTAGGAAATCTCAAAGGTTTGATTTGGTTTTGATTGCTTTAGGTTAAGTCCTTAAAGGAGGCTTAAGGGCTTAGGCAAAATTTGGACTTAGGAATTTTTGATGGATTTTGATCATGGGTTTCAATCATAGATTTTAATCATAGATTTCAATCATGGAATTGATTTGAGTTTGGAGAAAATCAAATTGAATTGATTTGGAGTTTTACTTGAAGGAAGGAAAGTGAGGAGTGGTTCAAGTTAAGGGTAAGTAAGTTTCCTAACACCCTAAGGCGCTAATTAAAATCCAAACATCATTCCCTTGAAAATTGGCATAGAAATCCTTAGCAATAATAACTTCTTTCTTTAATCAAGAGTATTGTAATTAACTATAAGGGCTTACCCTTATAAGAAATCATGAACCCAGTTTAAAATAAACCTTACTCTACTTTCCATGTAGTTTATGGAAAACTCTCTAGTATATCAAAGACTTATTAGCCTTTGGAGTCTTTTATTAAATGATCAAATCTATTATATAATAACATATTTATTTTTTGAGATAATATATTTATTCCTTAAAAATTCTTTTGATAATATAAATAAGAAATTCCTAAATTTTATGTGGTGTTAAAAAAATTATCTCACAGACCCCTTCCTACAAAATTGAATATATGGTTTAGGATTAAGTCATTATAACCCCTATTCTAGTAGTAAAAAGATTGAACTTTAGGATCAAGTCATTAAGGCCCCTTTTCCTCGTCATAGCTATTCAAGAAGGAATTAAGTCATTGAATAATCCTTCTTAATAGTTGATCCTATAAGAATATGTCTCTTAGTAGGCATCCTTGTAAAGAAATTAGGATTGGATTGAGTCATTATGTTCCTTTTAAAGCTATCCAGGTTGGAATTAAGTCATTGAATGCCCTTTACCATTAGTTGAATTTTATTAGAATAATATTCAAGTCCTTGTGACCCCTTTTCTAGTTCAAACAAAAGAAATTAAGGAATGAGAATAAGTCATTAAAGGCCCCATTCCTATGAACTATTCAGGTTAGGAATTAAGTCTATGTAACCCCTACCTATTAGTTAAAATCATGAGGATTATAAATTAAGCTATTGAAATCCTCTCTTCCTCAACTTAACTATTTAGGTTGGAATCATGAAGTCCTTAAAGACTCCTTCCTAATAGCTAATCATATAAGAGTAAATCCCATAATAGTATCTTTCTCTAGTTAAAATTTAGATAGTTTTGTTAGGAATAAGTATCATGTTGGCATCCTCTCCAACTATTGTCTCTAGATAGGAGTAAGTATCCATAGTGGCATCCCTTTTAGGAAAAGAAAACTTTAGGGTTTTTCTAGAGACCCTTTCTTTAGAATTGGGTAATCATTTAGACTACCTCCTAGATAATCTCACTTAGAAAGATATGAGTCCTAGTGATTTCTTCTTATGTTAACTATTGAAAATATATTGCACTCAATTTGAGAATAAGTGCCTTGAAGGAATTTCCTCTTACTATGTTAGGATTAGATTCCTTATTGAATATTTTCCTAATAACACCCCTACCCTTTTTAAACCTTAGTGGATTTAAGTTTTTAAGATTATATCATTCCAAATCAAAATAAATTCAAACATAGTTTTTCCTATCTTTCATAATCAAATTCAAAATCAAATTTTAAATCAAAATCAAAACTATATCCAAACTCCAAAACCAAATCTAAACTCTTCCAAGCTTAAGCTTATGATTTGTTTGACTAGTTCAGTCAACGTCAACATATGCAATGTACTCTAGTCAGTCCACTGCACATATTGGGGGTCCATTTTTTGACCTACTTTTGGATAAGATTAACATCTTTTCTAAAACTAGGAATTAGGACACCTAATCTTAGATTAGGAGCCTCCTAGTTAAGCACTTAGATCACTGAGCTTAGTGACCTAGTCAATTCTCTTAGGGTTTAACCCAACCTAATGGAATTAGGTGGATCCAAATCCAACCCAAATCTAAACAAATAATTCACTTGAACACACTCCAACTAAAAATTAAATCTAATGAACTTAGGCTAAGGTAATTTAGATGGTTAACCTAACTACCCTTCTTAAGCTCAAAATCACTTGAATATAAAGAAAATAAAATGAAATCAAAAAAAAATTCCAACCAAATCAAATAAAAGTCATAAAATTATTACATGAATATGAATGGAGTGAAATCCAATGAAAGTCAACCATTGAACATAAGACTGACTTTTGTGGGTCCCACCAAGTCAAAGGTCAACCCACCATAATTTGACCAAATTAAATCATTATAAAAGTTTAAAATCATTTAATAAACATGTTTAAACATGTGTCAAGTGAATCTAAAACTAATAAAGTCTTAAATGGGCTAATTAGAACATTTGATCTAAATGAGCTTAAATGGACATTACTAGACCCAAACTCAAATTGAATAAAAAATAATTCCAATTAATTACCCAAAATTATTAGGAAATTCTCATTAAACATAATTTGACCAATTATAAGGTTTAATTTGATCAATTTGATCATTTGACCCAATCAAATCCATGTTGACTCATTAAGTTCAACATGGATCAAAATGGTTTTAAATTCAAAATGTACTTCAAATGAAATGAAATTTATTAATCCAAATCATCTTAAATACTTAAATGAACATAGTATATGTCTAAACTTAGATCCAATCCATCAAATAAATAAACCAAGTTAAATCCAAGTGGAACAAATGCTTAAGTGAGCTAACCTAAGGTATTTGTCCCTAAACCCAATTTAAATGAGTTAGTTTAACTCATATATCATTTTAAATATGAATTAAAAATTAATTACTAATTTAAATCAATGAATAATAAACATTGAGCATACCTAATATAATATAAATCAATTTAAACTCAAATGGATTAAATGTGAGTGTGTACACATTCCAATGCATCTAAACTTATCCTAAAATGAGTTTAGGGTAATTAGCAGCCATGATTAAGCAAACAAAGAGAGTCCAAGTCTAGCCAAAAAGGCTAATATGCCATGGGGAAAGAGTTTATAGCATGGAGACAAATCCTTTCCCTAATCTATTTGCTCTCCTCCATTCCTCATCCTAGCTTCCATGGATTGACCCCAATCAACTGACCACCCCTTGGAGCTAGCCTCTAACAGTGGCAATCACTTAGGTTAGCCATGGTTGACTTCCTTTCCCTTAAAGCTCTTGACCATCCTTGGAAAATGAGAGAGAGCTCATCTCAAGCCAATTTGAGCCTTCCGTCACCTTCCTCAAGTGAAACAAAGAAGAACACACCAATCCCCCGATTCCCACACTGCCGGCAAGCTGGAGTTCGACCAAAGTCACCTAAAAAAGGAGTGAAGCTTGACCTATAGACTGGTCCATGGGGAGATAATCCAATTCCATGCACCCAAAGGCTCGCCACATTCCCCACAAAGCTTTTTGAATCATCCCCATGACTGAAGATCGCCACCAACGATGTATGGATTCAAACTAGCCCTTTAAGCATTCAACTTTATCCTTTTTCAAAATAAAATTAATCTCAAGTGAGATCAAGCTATATAAATGTGTTATAAATGAATTCTTGATAGATTTGCAAATAAAATAAAGTGATTCCACCATCTAGATTATCAAAAATCATGTAAAATTATTGGATTGCAGCCTATTCTCGTTGTCGATAAAGAAGGCGCAATCTCTACCATCCATTCTTTTGATTAGAAACTAATGACCAAGATATAGTCAGACAGCTTATTTAATCCTATATAGGATCCACGGGTGAAATCGTGACCATTCAATCAAAGATCGGACAGTCATAAATCATCTCAGATAGCTGCTACTTTTTGAGTGAGATCCGTATGGATCTAGTTGGTCTAATGGCACTACGCCATGTGGAAAACAGCGTCCCGACCATTTAAAATGTAAAATCCACATTTTCTTAATTTAGAAAATGGTAAAAAAATCACTAAAACTATAAAAAAAAATTATAGAAAATAAAATACTCATTCAAAAAAAGAATGTAATTAAGGGCTCTATGGATTCATCTCAATTAGAAGAATCCATTAAACATTAAATCCCCAATTTTTATTGGGTATTTTTTGATTAATTTTGGTCTAAATAAAAATAATCAAACACAAATTACACAAAATCCATTAATTTAATCAATTTGAAACTTTGGGGAATTGAAAGTAAGGCTAGCACACACCTTAGATACATTTTTCATGATTTATTGGCAAGTAAATCTTATAATACAAAATTTCCAAGCCATGGTCCATAATTTAATAAAATAAATTAATAGTAAATTAGAAAAAATATGAAAAATCATAAAATTAATTTAAATCATCATAATAAATCGTAATGAAACTATATACATCATTACAACTTTCTTGAATCTAATATGCCCTAAAATGACCTAATTTAGGAATTAATTGAAATAATCAATTCAATTAATGAATTTAAACTTCAAAGAAATCATAATAAATCAACTAAATTTCTGAAAACTCTAAATAAACCCTCTATGAATGCATCTTCTAGAGGCAAACTTAAGAAAATTAAAACTCCTAATTAATTCTTTTAAATTTAAGCTTGATTTATATTTTATTAAAATAATTAAAATCCTAGAAAGTGCTAAATTATACATCTGATCGGGATGAAACTATAGGGAACTTAAATTGCCAGGGAACCCCACTTGCCATAGAAATTTCAAGGTTAATAACCTCTGGATGTGAAGTCATTGAATTTCAAATCTATCAGTCGATATAATTAAAATAATAAATCAAAAAAATTATTGAAATTATAAAAATTCATAAAATCAATTTAAAATATTATTAATAGCATCAAATCACTTAAGTAAAATTGCTTAACCCTTTGATGTCATGGAATTTGACTAATCATACACTTAGGGTTTAATGAAATAATTAAGAAAATAAAAATCTAATCAAACTTTAAGTTAATAATTTATTAAATTCACAATGGATCAACTAATCCATTGATATGAAAAATTAATTAATCTCTAAATTACATACCTAAAAATGGAATTCGTTAATCCTTTAAACTCATTTGAGTTAATAAACAACATAATTCTAAATCTAATTGAAAATTAGATAACTAATTGAATTAATTAAATGGTCTAAAGAACTAAAAATGGTTTAGACTTAAGTTGAAAACCTAAAAGTAGTTCATTCCATAGGCTTCATAGGTTATGATTAGTAAACAAAATTCTATCTTAATAAATTGAACCAAGTTTTGAAACTTTAACACATAATGTTACATTAAGCTTAATTTGTATAAGAAATTAAAAGCATAAGATAATGAATCTCTTAATTGATAAAATCAAGACTTTCCAAAGATTGATTGAAATAAATTGAATTAATTTATCTAAATTTATATACATAAACAATAATAAAATGAATGAATGAAATCATCACTAAAAATTAATTAACTTAATTTATTCAAATTCACCAACATAATATTATTGAAATGTATAAATGAAATAAATTAAAATCAAATATTCCTAAATGATAAATTAAGAATACATAAATGAATTTATGAAATTGAAATATAATAGATCATTTAAATGATAAAATAAAGACTAACTTTGAATTAAGATATCAACTTAAGTAAGTTAATAAACAAACATAAAAATTAATGAAATAAATAAATAAGATCAATCCAAAATCAAATAAACAAATAATTAAAACACATATGATTAAATAAAATTTTATTTAAATCAAAAGAGATGTATGATCAAATACGAAGCTAAATTATAAAAAATAATATAAATTAAATGACATCACATCAAATCAAATTTAAAGTGGAAACCAAAATCAAACTAAATCATGGTAACATGGACTCTAAATTAAGATTTGAAGGAGCATATTGAATCTTACCTAAAGATCATAAATCAAACCTTATAAAACTCTAACTTTAAGAGAAAAATGTGAAATATAATTAAAATTCAACTTAAAATAAATCACTCAAATGAATCCAAAAGAGGTTAATTAAGATACTTAAGATCTTAGTTTGACCCTTAGTTTGAATCTTCACCTTAGGACAAAGCTCTCATTTTATTAGGATTTAGGATGTTGAATAGAATGGGTTTCGACCAAAGTGGAATTTATTTTATTCTTCATTCTGGAAAACTTAAATTCCACTTTAACATTAAATGGAATTAAAAATGAAAATGAAATCATAAATCAATTAAATTACTTAAATTGAAACCACCCAATGAAAAATTGAATAAGTTTTAAGAATAAAAAAAGTCAAAAATACTGAAAACAAAATTTTTTTATAATTATCAAACATATGGTATATAGTCTGGACACCCGAGGTCATAGGACTATTGGTTCGAAGGAGGTTTCGATACCTCAAACTTTTGGTTTAACAATGACATGTTGTAAAGAGAATTTATGAACATTAAAAGTCTCAAAATCAAATTAAACCAAACTTTTAAAACCAAATCAAAACATGAGCCAAAAATGCCAAGTAAAGTCATGCCACACAAGCTTATTTTTCTTCACACACTAGATTATTAGATCACTGACCCTAGACTTAGGTTAGGTTGATATTTTGTGATATTTTATGATGTGATGTGAAACATTTTTATTATTTTGTGGTGTACTACATTAGACTAGATAGCTAGGATTATTTACCCACTAGTCTAGATGGTAGGACATTCTTTTTAGCTTAATACTATTTTCTATAGGGGGTTGGGCTAAAAGGAAATATTGTAATAAAAAATAAATATAAATTCTATTTGCTTGCACGTATGCTTAAGTCCCAAAGCATAGCCCAAGAGGATAGATGGGCTTGGCAAACAACTAATGCTAAGCCCATATGTTTGCAAATATAATGGCTGAAGTACTATTTTTATTTCTTAATGTCTGTTTTGCAAGGTTTAGAAATTTACTTTTATAATTTTAAATATAATTTGAGCCTAGAATTAGGTTAAGATCTATGAGGTCTAGGAAAAGTAGGAGCTAACCCTACTAGTGCATGGTCCCATTGATCCCCTATGAAGCTCGTGGAGGTCTTTGAAGAAGGTGACGATCCTAAAAGAAGAACCCCATAGATCAAACTTTTAGTTCTAGGTTAGGTTGTATAAGGGTAGAGCTCAACTGCCCATTTTTCTCTTTCTTCTAGGATGTACAGCAGTACCCGGCCGCATTGGCCTATTCTATTTTAATTAAGTTGGTTTGATTTATTTTGGGTGCACAATAGAAATAATCTACTTTTCTAAGTTTCTTTCAACGACGTTATTCTATGATGAAACAATGTTAAGCTTCTAGGAAAACTAAATATTCTACCCAATCTAAATCTAAACGACTTGAACAAAAAAAATAAACTCATAACCTCACATAAATTAAAGCCCTAAGCATAACTTAAAAGTAACTAAAAATAATTAGCTTTTACGAAACATGATAGTATATTATTCATACTCCTTGAATTGGGTGCTTCACCAATTACAGATAAGGGGGCATTTAACCTTTAAGGATGAACACCCTTCTTAGGAAAGTGTGCCTTCTCTTTCTGATATGGCCTCAATCACTTCTAATTGCATATTATTATAGGCATAAATTGCATACTTATGCCCTTAAATGAATTGTGAGTCAAAATATAAAAAAGGATATTTGTTACATTAGTTAAGTGCATATTATACCAAACATGATCTTAGGATTAAGGAGTGAGTTTAGATTCATAAATTTATTTATAAATATAATAGCCTAGACATCTTGCAAAACATGAAGACTAAACTCATGGATTTAAAAGTGCCTAGGTAGTGTTAACTGGAAGCCCTTTTAGGCAGGTGATAAGTCTAGAAGAGTCAGGGATAGGTTTATTTTCTCAAGTGAGAGAAAGAGCTATTAATTCCCAAAAGCTGAACTAGGTCAAGCTTCTGACTTATGTCAAAAACACTTGTAGACTCAAGTTCTAAAGCATCCTTATAGGAATAAGTCTTCAACCTTAGGCATTTCTATAGTAGATTTCTAATAAAATGTCAATTCATAATCTACTAAATTCAATCTCAAACTTGTAAAGTCCAATGGTAGATTAGTTAAAATTTCTACTGGGCATCCAGTTTTCTACTGAATCCTAATTAGTCTCCAAAAGAACTCTTTCCTCTTTGAAAGTGTTCCCTATTGAGTTTAGTATTCTTAGGAAGAGATCTTTATTTTTATGATGTAATTAACTATATGTGCTTACTCTTATAGGGAACTACAAACCCTATAACAAAATAAACCTTGTTCTATTTCTCTACGTAGTTTAGGAAAAAAACCTCTAGTACATCAAAGACCCATCAACCTTAGGATTCCTTATTAAGTAATCGAATCCATTATAAAGTAATACTTTTTTATCTTTCAAGATAATATATTTATCTTTTAATGACATATTTGATTACCCAAATAAGTACCCCTAAGATGTGCATGGTCTTAAAAAATAAAAATTCCAACAGAGAGCCTTTCGAATTAGAATTTCTTCAACAGACTCCCCTTGTACACCCACCACAACACACAAAGAATAAATTAAAGAAAAATGATCATACCCTACACTAGTACTACCACTAAGCATATTACAAATAGAATTATAAATGGTCCTCCCTACATCTATAGTAATGCCCTTTTGAATTACAAAATTCAAATTGGCTTTATCCCTAGTCACCTATTTGATATTGCCAATGGACATTAACTTGACAAAACTAAAATAATGCCAAGCTTTGGTCTCAGTTCTAAGCCCGATGGCAGAAAAATTGATAATCTTATCTTCCCACCTTTTTCACTGAACATTAGATTTTCTAATAGTGAAAAAATTAAAGATTTTATCAAAATCATGATGATCATTATAATAAAAGAGATATTGATCATACATGACATCTTGTAAAATATAATATGCATTAATAATACCACTATTAAAACTTACTAGTTTTCCCAAATGAAAACTCTATTATTCTGGTGCTACTTTGAGTTGGACAAAAATTCTCACACCACGGGAATGACATAAGAGTTGTTGTCATAAGTCAGCTTATCTCACCCTCATTCATTGATAATCTTCTCAATGCTCCCACCTGTATTGTAGAAGCTCTTCTCCGAGATAAGATGATTATGTAAGAGAGCGTGGTGGTGGTATCATTCCTGCACCTCTACAATCACAAACTTATTAGTGTCATTAATAGCTACCATCTCCTTATCCTTGCTAATGTACTTTATTGATATGTTAGCTTTCCTAAAGTAGAATGCAAGCTAAGAGAGGAAAGGGTAAGAGAACTCTAGAAAGGAACTAAAGCTTTAGAATGAAAAAAATTGATAGCATAGATGTCCTATTTATAGACTTGATGCAGCGCCATAGTGCTGCATTGACAGTACCGAGGTGCTGACCTCCTAATTTTTGAGATTTAGGAACAATGCAATGGTGCTCCACAAGCAGCACTTAAGTGCAGGTCACTCAGTCAAAATGGTCACCACATTGGTCAAAAGGACATATTTATGGCATTTATGATAATAAATTTCATAATCGATGATGTGCAGAAAGAGAGGCTGGTCATTAATATAATGCAATGGTACTTTGACACAGTGTCACAACATCAGTAAAAAAAGTTTATCCTTTTTATTAAAAACACCTATTCCTCTGCCAACTTATCTGAATTGACCTTTGATTAGTGTTGTGATGCCACATTGTTAGCGCCTAGGCGTCAATCAACTAGTCAACCTAATCAAATTATGTCAATCTCATGCCATCATAAGTGTTGTAGCACTAGCCTTATAGCACTGAGGTGCTAAACCCGTGGGTTTTTAAGATAAGAATTCTAGCATTATAATGCTAATAGTGCTAATTACTCAATGCCAAGGTGCCATATTAATAATGCTAAGCTACCAAAATAGTGCCTAGGTGCCATATTTTATAGCGTTAAAGAGCTACTCTCTAGAACCATAAATTAATATTTTTCATGCGAATATCTAAATAAATATGACATTCCTATGGGATGTAAGTCCTTCTACTCATTTGAATGCGAAAATCCTATAAATTTGGCATTCCAAAGGGATGTAAGTCCAATTAAACCATTTGCTTTGTGAACAAATCTACATTTTAGCATTCCAAATGGATGTAAGTCCAATCTATGTTTGCCATGTGAACACCCTAATAGCATTACAGAGAGATGTAAGTCTAGACCATATTTTTTCCATGTCAGAACCTTAATGGCTTTCCAACGGATATATGCTTAGTCCTATGTTCTTCATGTGAACATCCCTGCACTAAACCTCTAGTCTACTCAGGATATTTGAGACAAGGTAACCCATGGTTGCTAATCAGACTCCCTAGACATTACATTTAGCCCTCTGATGTTGATAGACTAAAATAATGTAGTCCCAGGATTATGGGACCATGGGATCTTGATTGAGACTACCCTTCTATTGCTTTTCTACAATCATCTACACCACACCATTAGACATCAATTTTATATCAAGAATTGATATTACTCCCAGCCTTAATCGAAAGTGCTCTCTTACTATGGTAAGAGTTGTATTTAACTATGAATGTTTGCATTTATAGAAAGTAAAACCCATATCTAACTAAACTCTAACATATTGTTAGGAGAAATTTGAGTGAATGTATATCAATCTACCTCATAAAGAATAAACTCCTACCCATCCCAATAAAGATGGTAGATGGTTTTACAAAAGCATGTTTTTTTAGTGAACAATTCATTTCTTAAATCGGCTCCCAAGGATATTGAAGAAAAGAGTGAGCTCTTCAATGTGTTTGTAAGTATTCTTAAGTCATTTATCTTAAAGTGACTAGATTTAAAGTTAAAATCACTACCTAGTTATTTAAATATGCCTACATAAAAGAATCGTGATCTTTACTGATCATAATTTTTAAGAATTTTGAAGGTGTTAAAGAAAAAAGAGTGGATGAAAATCTTGAGAATCATTAGAAAAGCATTGGATTGGACAAAGGCTGACATAAACCTATCATATGGGTTGATTAAATCTTTAAAATTAGAGACGTTATGTCTAGTTGAGGACGTTAAAGTAAGTGCTTGTTAGGAGACAACCTGATGTATGTGTGTGTGTGTGTGTATGTATAGTATCAATGCCATAACATTTATACACTATAGAAAAATAAAAAGAAAAATGAAAGAAAATAAATAAATAAAATTGAAAAGTAGGATGACTTGTTGACCAATGTCTAGGCGCTACAAATGTAGCACGGTGACGCCAAACAAAAATCTCATTCAAAAAGCCTAGCAAATGGATAAACACATAAACATAAATTGATAAAAAAAGGTTGATCAACACCGTGGCGCTATGACATAGTTTCTAAACACTCCATCAATGCCTCACATGCCTTTTTGTATGTTGTCGATTACGTTATTAATATCATTTAAAATAATAATCTACCTTTTTGATGGGAATAAGAACGTCCTTGACTAGTTGAGCAGTGCCTAGGCGCTACATGTTGAGCTTCATGATGCCATACCTCACAATTCATAGCAGAGAGGCTAGTTCCTAGGCGCTCCCAAAGAAGCGCCATGACATTGGATCTAGTCTATAAATAGGCAGCCATAATTTTCATTCTAAAACCTTGCTCTTTAGATTTTCTAGTATCCTTCCTCCTTAGCATTTTCCAAATTTAGAAAGCCAAATTTCTAGTTAAGTATGTCAACAATAACAAGAGGATGAGCACAAGTGACTCCAATTGCTTTCCTAGCATCAAGATGGAAGCAAAGTACCAGTACATTCATAAACATCTCATCCCAGAGAATGGATTCTACAATCTGGGTGGGAGGGTGAAAAAGATTATTAATGAATGAGGCTGAGAATACTCGCCTACAATAATAAAGCTTGAGTCATCTCTGTAGTGCGAGAGTTCTTCACCAACACAAAGGATCATCGAGATAATAAGGTCTTCATGAGGGAAAAATGGGCAACTTTTGATATTATTATCATTAATACATATTGCAAAACTATGTACGTGACAAATATCTTTCGCATTGTAATAATCATTCAGACTTTGATGAAATTCCTAGATTCTTCACTGTTAGAAATGATAAAGTACAATGGAAATGGGGGGAGAAAAAGATTATCAATTTTCCTACCATTAACATGACGACCGAGACTAATTCTTAGCACTTTTTCATTTCTTCCAAGTAGATGCCTACCGATAATATTAGTGAGGTAACTAAGGATAGAACCATTTGAGTTATGCAATTCAAAAGGGTTTTACTATAGATATAAGAAAGATAGTTTTTAAGTCAATTTGTAATATGAATAAGGGTAGTACTATAGTAAGTTATGGTCAGCCCACCCTTATTTATGCGTTATGTCTTAAGGCTGGTGCAATGGGGTAGCTTGATGAAGAGGTTTTTATCTAAACGGCTCCACTCACAAAAAGGATAATTTAAGGATTGAGATCAAAAATAAAATTAGAAGAAAGCTCACACTCCTCAATCAAAATCTCAATCCTCCAAAGTCTTAAATGAGCAACTACATTAAATTAGAGAAGCAATCTCAAATCTAAGAAAATGGATTTGTGAAAGAAGCCGTTAGCAATAATAATTAGAATGAAAATTTGATCATCACATTGGTCAGTAGTAGCAATAATTTCTTATATTTTTGAGCTCAACCCAACACTCATTCACATGTTAAAAAATTGTAACTTTAATGTTGGCCCAACCCAAGTTCTTTTCCTTATAGCACCACAATACTAACCCTATGTCAACACCCAACTAGAGCTAGAAGAAGAAGAGGAGGAGCAGAAGGATGAAGATTGTTATAATAGTTTATATTTTTGTTGTGTATTTTTATTTGTAGTATTTTTAAATTTCTATATTTGTACCTATTTTAGTAAATTCAAAGTTAAATGTGTATCTGATCATATATGTAGTATTCAAATGTGATGTTTGTATAAATGTAATGTTAGCAACCCAAAACTTTAATTATTATACCTCTTGAAATTGATATAATTGCAATTTAAAAGTTGGAGTTAAAAAATATTGGAAGATAAATTAAATTAAACAAATTTTTAACTTAAAAATAGAAAATGACATTTAAGGCCATATTTAATCATTGAATAAATTTCAAATTAATAATAATAAAAAATCTTAGAATAATTAGTAATTTTTATTAAGTTAAAAAATTTTTTAAGCACCCACATCATACATAAAAGATTCTTAATGAATTTAACAAATTGATATTAAAATAAATAAAAATACATATATACTAAGAAATAACATAATTTAAACTATTATTAATTGAAACTTATCAAAAATTGTTAAGTAGATAAGGTCATATTGAATTGAGTAAAGATTGCAACATATTTATCAAGGGTTAAAAATCCAATATGGTGTATTTCTAAATAGACTAAACATCATAAAAAAAAAAGAAAAAAAGGAAGAAATAATATAATTAGAATGTGTCACTTAAGGCTAAGTATCATGGTTGAATCAATGCAATCTAAATCAATTCAATGAAATTGTGGAACAACAATTATCATAATTGCAATTGAGAATGTAAAAAATTAAGCTTATTTCTATTTTATGGACAACTATTTATTAGAATTTAATTCATTCATTTACATAAGAATCAAATATGATAATATGCAAAAAGGGAATTTAACTCAAGAAAAATATTAGTTAATAACAATTTGGGTTCTTATACTTTGGAATGATGGAATGAAAGAATAAACATTAAAAGATAAATTCTATTTTTAGTTAGAAATTTTTATTTAATTATTTTAGACTTTCAAATTTTATATATTTTTAACTAACGCAAAGAGGCATATGGACAAAGGTATCAAATTACTTGAGGACAAGCAAAAGTTCTGAGTTCGAGGGTATTTGATAAGTGTTAAAATCATAAAAACATTTATCTGATTATATTACCTTTATCATGTATTTTATGTTAAAATGTTTTTATTTTAAGTATATTTGTTGTAACAAAAAATTTATTAAAAAAGAAGAAATTTAAGCACAACACTATGATGTTGTAATTGGCCTAAAGTAAGCCATTATACATGAAGGGTAGCGCCTAAGGCTTTAACACTATATCATTAGCATCGTGGTACAATATAAGACTCATTTTGGGGTAATTTTACAACAAGCACAACGTCACGACGTCGTACCAAATAAAAATATAAGGCAAAAGCAACAAGCATAGTGTCGTAGCATTGGATCAACAATGTTGTAGTGCTAGACCTAATAGAATAGTTTCATGATGCTTTAGTAACAATTTTGAGTAGTTTTCGAATCAATTATGGCAGGAGCATCTGAACAACCAACCGACTAGGGTTGTATCTAGGCTATAAATAGAGTACATTTTTAAGGCAAAAGGATCCCTTTTTTAGACTTTTCCTTTCTTTCTTATTTTTCTTATCACATGGGTGAGTAAGTGAGAGTGAAGTGACAGCTCTTGAAAAGTGTCACTCTAACTATTGTGTATTATGTGTGTGAGTATGTGGAGTCTATGAAGGAGATCACAATCAGGAGATTAAGGAGAATGATAAACAAAAAGGGAGAGAATTTGCTAATGCACTCTTTCCTTTTTCTTATGTTTTTCAGCATTTTATACACATATTTATGCATTACATTTGTGTTTTACTTTTAAAAATATTTAAGTATTTTAACTCTGAATTTATGTAAATTTTTGGAATGTTTTTGTTGTATTAAACATTGTTGTGGATTTAGAAAAGAAAACTATTTGTGCTTTGAATGAAAATGTATTTTGCTTCTTTTCATGTTGCATTTACTTGTAGTCAAGCTAACTACAATGTTAATAATAAGTGTGATCTAGAGATATCGATAGAATCCTAGAAGAACAAGCAAAAAAAGACAAAAAATGTACTAAATAATCATTAACATGGTAGATAGGTTGGGGTAGCTAAGTAGCCATTAAATATATAATTATTTTTAGGATTTGCAATCATTAAAAAAGAAATATAAGTAAAACAACCAATCAAAATTTACTTGGCACTATGTAGAAAATTGGGCAAATGGATTGGTTTGGTTATACTTCTCTAGAGATAGAGAGTATAACACTTTTGCTCATAGTTGACACTATAAGCTTTAAATTAATCCACCATATAGTTTAATATAATACATCATCTAAAAAATTACATAAATTTAGAGTACTTATTTTAAAATAAAAAAACACCTATCTTTTTTATAAAAATCTAAAAATATATACAAAATAATTTTTTTATTATCTTGCAAAATAGTAGATTGTAAATTTAATAAAGCGCTCGCATTTTGTTGGATAAAAACTAGGTTTTAAGAGATTAGTACTTAACTTAATATAAATTAATATCTAACTTTACTCAAATCCTTATGGAAATGATACTCTAGTCATTATGTATTACTTGATTCGACCTGTGCACTTGCGTATAATGGGTAAAAAGTACAAATCAGTGCTCCAGGCACATGACAAGAGACAAAAGTAAATTCATTTGATTATTTTTTAAAATATGAATTTATTTTCAAACTAAAATTTTAATCAACCTTCAAAAATGATAAAGTTTTGAAAATTTTGAGTTATGCTAAGTTAGATCAAGTCCTTGCGTGAGTGTTTTAAATCATCGTCTAAGGGTACATTGAGCTTGAACAACTATAAGAAGAAGCATAAGGAGTTCTAAGGAGAAAAATGAAAGAATTGTTGGGAAAAGGCACTACATCAAGATATGTCATGAACACCCTCCTAATTTATTTAGGTTTGTAACTTTGTCAAATGAATCATCAAATTAGCTAAATCCAATCATAGGATATGTTAGCCTTAGAATTTGTGACCTTGTTTTAGAATGATGTGAAATGGTTATTTATTGGGTCAAAATTTTAATGAAACATGTGAATCAAATTGAATGATTTCATCTACTAAACTATGACCCATTAAAAACAATATATAAGTCAATCAATTTAAAAGCAAAAATAGGAAATTGAGACTAATCATTTTGACATTGAATTAAATTTTCAATCATAATTTAAAAACAAGATCTAAAATTTTGACTTAATATAAATTCATTATATCAAAATAAAGAAAAACTAAATAATTAGTGAACTTCATGTAGTTGAAACTGAAATTAATTGAAGAATTAAAAAAATCATATTTATTCATTTAAATCAAGTAATTGGATTATATTTGCATATAAAACTTTCATCGGCATTAATTAGACTAATTTTAATATCTATTAAGCTTAATTAAAATTTTATTTTACAGATTTAAATGAATCATTTAAATTAAGTTTAACTACCTCAATTAATGTTTTTGGAATTTCTTTCTATGTCAATGAAATGCATGTTGCACAAGGTAAATGAACCAAAGAAGACTCGAAACCATCCAAGATATCAAATGGAACACAATCCGAGCTAATACACCTAAAACCATCTCTAAAGAAATAAAAATTTTAATTCATTAATACATACCATATTTTTGAATTAATCTTTTCATGATGTTCCCCTAATCTTTTAAAAATTGTCCAAATAAAAAAAAATCAAAATAAGACACATCTTATGGCCAAAATTTTTTTAAACTCTAGGGATAAAGCAATTTTAACCATGACTAAACTTTTAAAGTTTTGCATTATTTCTTGTATTATGTCCTCCCTAAGCTACCTGTGACTACCTTAGGCAATAATAATACATGCAAAGTTGTTAAAAAATTATTATGTGCAGAGTCCGAATGTAGCTTTCTACATCCGGACTCTAATAACATAATGCTAAATGGCACTCAACCAATACAAAACTATTTTGTATTGACTGAAAAGTGCTTTGTATTGGTTATAAAGTATTGTGTATTGCTATATATAAAAATATTGCATATTATTATGTAAGTAATATAAATTTAATATATATTAATACATAGCACTTCACAGCCAATACACAACATCTGTGTATTGATCGAGTGCCACATTGAGTTATGTTCTTAGAGTCTAGACGTAGGGCTATGTCTGGACACCTCACTTAATAATTTCTCAAAATTATCTTATCATTGCTCTATGCCCAAACTCTGCCTGTAATAATATCTCAAATTGTCTTAGCATTTATAGACCATTACGGTTAGCTAAGGTTAGTTTCCAAAACAAACAAGATAAAATAAAATTAAAGTTTGAAGCTTTAAATTGAAAATAAATTTGATGTTTAAATGTTACATTTAAAACAATTGTTATATTTGAGAAAACATTGGTGGTGCATTGCAAAATCATATCAAAGTGTCATTTGCGAACAACGTTTTAGTCGTATTTTAGAGAATTTGCAGCAAGAAAATTTTATTTTTCAATTGGATCTGGTAAAGTACGATGGCTACTATAAAGTTATGATCTCTTTTTAAAATGAACAATTGTAATACTCACTATAAATTTTTAGATAACTTCATCACTATTTTTAAGATAATAATAGATGTCCTAAACGTACCCTATATCTAGATATCTTTAGTACATGTTAGCCATCCCCAACTTTGGACATTTACTATTATATTAAACGGCCATGAATTGCTAGGACAACCTTGTTTCATTCAACCCTAACTATTTGTACGATAATCCATAAACCCTGAGGTGATAGTGGCTAGCTATATGTAACCTCTTGACTTGGCCTCGATGGCTGTAGGCTATGAATTTCATAAACAACCTCATTAAGGGTGAGATGATTAACAAGCTCTCCCTAAAAAGGGCTCTTCCTTTGATGGAGTTGAATTAGCTTCCTTGGATTTGAAACACTCTTCTAAGCTCTAGTTCCCATCCTTAATCTTTCCCAAGCTCCGAGAACACATATTAACTTTTTTACTTCTTAATTAAACATAATTAAATAATAATAAATATGTTAAATTAAACAAATATTAATATAATAACTTAATTAATCCTTAAAGCCTTAACAATTTATAAAGAAATCAAATTAAATTTTAAAAATATGAAGTAATTTTTTTTCAAAAAGTAGCAAAAATATAGAATTAATGAAAATTAAAAGAATAAATAAAATACTATGTGAATTATTATAATTTAATAATCCAAATTTTGTAATAAATAATAAAAAATATAAATTTAACCAAAATAACTCCAAAATTTTATGGATGACTCGAGAAGTTCTTATTAACATTTTGAAGAAAAATTTCTAAATTTTAGAATCAACTTAATATTTAAATTAATAATAAAATATAATAATAATATTATTATTATTATTATTATTATTATTATTATTGTTATTATTATTATTAAATATTAAATAATTCTTGAAATTATATCGAAAGTCTCTCTTGCTACTTGAAGTTAGAATGAATTTTTCATAATTTTTTGGAATTATTTAATTATCCAATATAAAATCAAAAAATAAATTAATTAAATATTTATAAAAGGCCATCAAAATCTACTTAGGACTTTATGAAAATGAGATTGAATATATCCTTATTCAATTAATGAAGGATATGTTTCATCATATTTAGGATGCTTTGGTGATAAAAATACTAATCAATGAATCTTAATGTTTCTTAAGCATTCTTTAAATTCTTTTAAATAATCAAAATCCTAGTCAAATCAAAACACTTCAAATCACTAATCACTAAAATTGAAACCACCTTTTAATTAAATTGAACATCAAGACTTAAAAAATTGAAATATAAAGTGCAACTTACATGGACATCCACATAACTTAGCACACATTAGATTTGCTTACTAGGACATAAGCTCTAGACACTTATATTAGAAATGATTTGGCCTATTTATTATGATGTGATGTTATGTTATCATGCTTTGTTGTGATGTGATGTTTGCTTTACATTAGTATCATGATTGTTTACGGATGGATAGTGTTATGATAGTGATAAAATTTTATTAGGGCTAGTCTAGTACTATTTTCTACAACTACTCATGCTTACAAGGGGCTACACTATGTGAATGTGATAATTCTTAGACTATTGAAATTTTATGCAGGTGTTGCTTCTAATGCTAAATTAAATACTTAATGCCTTTCAAGCATAACAATTGGATGAGTGGCTTGTTTGAAACATAAAAATGCTATGCACTATATGATGTAATGATCGAATAATTGAATGATGGGATTTTGAAAGATAAATTATTTACTAATCCATGTTTTGTAAGTTTTTGGTTATAATTTTTATTTTTACAAATGTAATATTTATAGAGTCCAAGGTTGTTCTATATGGCTTATGAGATTCTTAAGAATAAGGAAAAGAAAATAGAGATGAACCTCCTAGAGGTGAAACCATGTAGCATTTAGAAGCGAAAGAATAAAAAAAAATGAAGTGAGAAGACCCATAGATCGAGTTTGTTAGTCACATGTTTAGGTCGAGTTGTGTAAGAGCGGAGCTTGGCTGTTCATTTTTCTCTCTTCCAAGATTACATATGGGCCTATTTAATATTAATTTAATGATTGATTGTGAGTTTTACATTATTTGAGCACAAAAATACCAAATTTTCTATGTTTAGTTTTGTGATTGTTTATGCTCATTAAAGCATGAACATTACTACGATAGGCTTTTAGAGTAAAATAATATTTTTACCCAACTAATCAATTTTAATATAAAAATTAACATAACTCATAACCAAAAGATTTTAAAAAAACTTAGAAATAATTTATAAAATTTACTAGAAATGATTTAGGATGTAACATCTTAAAACATATTGTTTCTATGTCCTTGATTTGGTTATTCACCCATTGCTCATAAAGGTGTACAAATTTTGTGAGAATGACGTCTCTTCCTTATGATGACTACCTCCATTAAACTAAATAACTTACTAACTATTTTTAATTACATACATTATAGATATAATTTGCATACCTTATAACCATTAAATAAATCAAAGTGTCTAAATAGAAAAATATAAAATATAAATTGACGCATTAATCAGGTGAATTGCACACCCACATATAACTTATATTTATTGTCTAAGTTTAAATTTAGAAATCATCTTAATTAGTAATAGTCTTACCTATCTTTCACTCATATACAACTAGAATTCATGTTTTTTAAGTGTTTAGGTGGGTTAGTTGGTAGTCTTCTAAGCTAATTTATAAGTCTAACAGAGTTGAGCATGTTTTAGCTTCAAGTAAAATTGGAATTTGTAAGTCTTATTTCATATCATTAGATTAAGTCTGAGTGACTACATTTTAGTAGTTCTAACCTAGTTTAGGTTCTGAGATAAATGGTTTCTCTTGGGCCACTTTATATGTCCTCATTCTCTAGTCTAATTTCTAATCTTATGTTAGTGAATTATAAGTCTCAACATTTTAATAAAATGAATAAATCAAAATATAATTAAATTTGAATTCCATAAATATAAAGCTCAATTATATGATAGTTGAATTATTACTAAGCTTCTTGATATCGTGTGCATTCCACTTATGTTTCTTTGGACTCTGAAGGGAACTATTTCTTAATTTGAACCAAATCCATTTGAATTTTTAGATAATCAATCCTTGAATTTAAACATTAAAAAATCATAAAATTATACACCACAACTTTAATTGAGAGTGTTATGAAGAGTTTGTATTCTTAAGATGTAATTAACTATATAGATTTACCCCTATAGGGAACTCATACCCGTGGAATCATAATGAAATTTTAATTGAAATATGCAAATTTTTATAAAATGTAGACTATGCAAACAATGAAGTTATTTTTGCAACTGTACATAAATTGATAGTAGAATGATATTTCTATCTCTTGAGATAGTATATTATTCTCTATATTGCATTTGATTAAAATAATAAAAAATCTTGTTTATTTTATATTTTGAATTCATTGTAGAATAACATCTCTATCTTTTGAGATAGTATACTATTATTGATACTGTATTCAATAACTAAAATAAAGTTAATTTCAAACTATATGAGTTTTCACTAAATTTTCCCATAAACAATTGTTATTTTTTTGTCTTAGGGAAGAAGATGAAATCATGATCATCCATTTTGTCTATTAAAAATAGATGGTATTTAGTTGGACCAAGATTCAGACAACCTATAGGTTCCCTACTTAAAATGGATAGCCAATCAAAGCATATCACTTGTAAAGTGCAGGAGATATGGTTACTAATTAGGATAAGTGAAAATTAAGGTATTTAACAATTTAGGAAAAAACCCAAAATATTAAAAAATTATTATAAATAAAATAAAAAGCCAAACAATAAAAATACCCCTTTATAGAATCGACACTCATAGAGTAGGGTAAGTGATAGAAAAGCCAAAATTTTAACCTAATATTTTAAGAGTAATTAGCATTTGATTAAAATCATTAATTTTTAAAACATTTATGTTATAATACAAATTAAATTGGATTAAATGTTATGGGATATTCTTGATTTCATTTGTTACTTATAGTAAAAAATTTATGACATTTGGATGAATGGACAATAAATCTTTAATTTTTGAATTCTAAATAAATAAAAAAATCAATTAATATTAAAGTTTAAAATTAAAAAATTATTAAAATTTGGTATTAAGATTTAAAGACACTTCATTAATATAGAGAAACTTGAGTAAAATAAACAAGCTTTCTTGTTTTGACTTAATAAAAAAATTCTTAAATTAGTTTAATTAAGCCTTAATTAATTAGTTAAGTTAGTTAGAACTTCTAAAAGTTATAATATATCATTAAACAATCAATAAAAGGCAAAGACTATCAGTCTAATTATTTTGACAATTTTAGGTATGTCTCACATGTTGTCATTTAGCTTCATCATATTTCTCAACATTTTTAGAATTGTAATTTATGAGTTATAAAATTATTAAAGTTAAATGGGAAATTATTTAATTAATTAAATTAAAAGCATAAAGGTTAGTAAAAGAATTTATTAATGGTCTAATTCAAAGAATAAATAGAAGGATTATAATAAAAATATTAAACGAATCTGACCTTAATTAAATTTATTAATTATTTTAATTAGGTTTAATTAGGCACATTAATTAATAAATCAATTAACCTATAACTTAAAAATTTTATTAAAAATTAAAAATATATTTAAATGATTTAAAATTTTTATGGATAGTCTTAAAGACAAGTTGGGACTGTTAGAAATATATTTTAAGCTAATAAATTAACATATACCTCAAATAAGTTAGGACTTTTCATTAAATTTTAAGCTAATATAATATATATTTCAAAATTATGATTAACAAATTAGTAAAAATAGTATTTTAAAATTATAAATTATTAAAATAATTTTAAGATTTATCCAATATGTTTTTTTTCACTATCTCAAGCTAAAAAAGTTATTTTGGAGAATTTAATGAGTTATTTTTATATTATTAGTATTTTCTTTAGAACTTAGGTTCTTTTAAGGAATAATTCTAAGAAATTTGAAATTGTCTAGATTAGTCAAAACTAATTTCAGATATATATCTATTTATTTTAATATACAAATTTACATTAATGTTCATATTACACAAAGACATTATAACAAATAAAATAAAATTAAAAAATTTACTAAGGGGCTGTTTGAGATCAATTGTGTTTTCTATTTTTTGTTTTTATTTTTATGTTATTTTGAAAACATGTTTCTTTGGAGTTTTTTTTATATGAGTTTATTTTTTTGTTTTCTAAAATAAATAATGTTGTTTTAAAAAAACCTCAAAACATCTTGAATGTTTTTAAAACAATAAGTACAATCAAACAAGTTTAATTTTTAATTAAAACATAAATAAAATAATATAGAAATACAAAATACAAAATCAAAAATAAAAGTGATCCCAAACGGCCCTAAGCTTTTCTTATATACCCACATAAATAAAGATGACTTAAGAAAATAAAAATAACTTATTTTGAATTTTTAAATATTTTTTTATAATTTGAATACTTAAATAAATCAAATAAATAATAGAAAATTTGAATAAATCCTGAATAACATGAAATTATTGTTGGAGTGTTGGGACCTCATTTATAATACTCCTACAAAGTTTCATAATTGTATAAATTATATTTTAATTTAAATATTTTCTAAGATACAAAATAATATAATTATAAAATATCCAAATTAACCCAAAATAATTCTAGATTTTTATGAAATTCTTCTCTCAAGTTTTTAACTCTACAAAATATTTTCATAAATTTGAAAATATTTTTGATGTTATTTTGGAAATTTTTTACTAATTAATTAATAAAATATTAATTTGTTATGAATTTAAAAATTAACTAACCACTATGAAATGCTCGTTATGATGCTCTTTTAACCTTTTGATATTTCCTTGGAATTTATAAACTTTTTTTGAACCCAAATTGAAATTGAAACTTTTAACTTAAATGATTATTAAAATTAAGCATTATTAATTAAATTAATTAAAATTTATAAAAGTCATCTAGCTTTGAGTCTTGGGGTGATCGCTCATTCTTCAGTGAGGTGTTAAACCTATTAGGACTAAAGTGTAAAGAAGAGTAGCCCCTACCTAAATCAGAGCCCACTAATCACACTATTTAAACATACTTTGGTTAGGGTTGTTTTTGGTTACTATATATTGATTTTTTTTATAGTATAATATTTTATATTGGATCTTGGAGATTAATTAGTTATAGATAAGATGTTATAGCTTTATTTATTAAAATTGTTTATATTTTCTTTAAGGAGCCATGCTTAAAGTGGGAGCTTGTAATGATTTAAAACCTAACATATTTACTTGCAAGTGCTTGCTATTTAAGCTTCTCTGCATGGCTCATTAGGATAGGGAGACCTGGTGCCCACTAGTGCTATGCCCAATGTTTAAATTATACCTACTTGTGTATGCATGTGTATTTAATTAACTTATGGTTTACAAGTTTAAGAAAGAATTGTTTTTTATAATTTTAAAATATAATTTGTACTAGAATTTAGGTTAGAGACATAAGGTTTATGATAAGCAGTGGCTAGAAGGCATGGATCTAAGAGGCTCTAAGATGCTTGAAAGCACTTATACATTGAAGAAAAGATAGGAAGACCCCCTATAGGTTATATTTCTTTTGAGTTCTAGATTGGGTTATATAATGCTAAAGCTCAGCTATGCTTTTTTTCTTCCAAGATATCCAACAGAACCTAGTTACACCAATTTTTTTATATTAATTTAATCTATTATTTGGTTTAATTTTTTACTTTGTGATATGCTTTATAACTACATGCATTTGTAGCTTTTTCCTATGATGATGTTTAAACTATGTGAGTTTGGACTCCCATTAGGCTCTTAAGAGAGTATTTTTTCTACCGAACTAAAAATTTAATAAGCTCATAATCCAAATTAAAGAAAATTAAACTAACCACATTGAAAGCCTTAGATGATAATTAATAAATTTAATTTAAAACCTTAGAATGGAGAACCATATGCATATTGCTCTAATTTATTATTTAGAACTTCACCCAATGCACATAAAGGGGCATATATCGTGTGTGGTCGATTGCTCTTCTTAAGAAAGACTACCTTCTAAACTTTGATTTGACAGTCTAACAATTGCTAATATTACATGCATGTAGCATAATTATGTATGCAAGTCTTCTAAATGAGTTCAGTGTTGAATAAAATTTATAAAATATATCGAATTGTATTAGTTTGGAGAACTTACATGTCATGATCTTAGATTTAGGAAGTGAGTTTAGTTTCTTAGAACTCCTTCCTAATAAATAAAAGCATAAATCATCTTACAATTCATAATATTGACCACATTATTTTCAAGCATAGGAGGTCTTAGCTAGAAGCCTATATAGGTGGGTTAAAAGTACAAAAGTGTCGAAATAGGTTCATTCTCTGTAGTGGGAGTGAACCTAATAAATCTCGATTTTCTCCTGTTTGACTAGGTCAAGCTTCTAATTTATGTTGTAAGTACTTATAGTTTTAAACTCTAAGATAACCTATTTCTTCTTTACTATTAGAATAAGTCCTCACCTATTATGCTTCTATGTAGTCTTATGCTGTTGGAGTACATGTCCTAACATTCTAATACAATATCAAGTCAAAATAAAAATAAATTTTACTATTAAAAATATAAAGCCTAACTATAGAAAAGGTTAAGGTGCTTATTGGTCTTTCTACTATCAAAGATCTTTCAACTTCATCCCATTTAGAATTTAAAAAGAACTATTCAACTTGATCATGCCAATTTGACTTTCAAATTTTATAATCTTAAATCAAAACTTTAAAATCTATAAGGCCATTAGCCAACTAATTTAATTGAGAGTTCTCTTAGGAGATTACATCCTAAAGATGTAATTAACAATAGGGGCTTGGCCTTATATGAAACTATCAACCTAAGTTAAAATAAACCCTAAGTTACTTTTATTCATATAAAATAAAGAAAAAATCTTTGTCGCGTCTAGGCTTATCAAGTTTGGGAGTTCTTCTTAAGTGATTGAAACTATTGTAGAGTGCTATATTTTGAAGTAGTATATTATTCCCTGATGTTGTGTTCAATCACCCAAATAAGAATCCAAAGATTTATGTGGTGTCACACATTTAATCACCTCAAATTTTCTATTGATTTCATTGGGGAAAGGTTCCTCTCACCATCTTTAATAGTTGGATACCATATATACATTGGTAGTAAGCTTCGTCGCTCATAGACATAGACTACCATTCATTCCATTAGATATTTAGTCAATTTCACCTTAAGCGAGTGTTTCCAACATACTAAAGTTTGGTTTTAAAATCTTATGTTTATTACTAGTTAACAACCAAATCCTAAAATCTCCCTTTGGACTCCCAATGGGTCCCATTTCTCTTAATTTAGACAGAGTTCTAGTCCATTTCAATAAACTCAAAATCAACCAAATTATTCCATGACTAATTGATCTCATTTTATTTTTAAGCTCATCTCTTTTAAATCCAAATTTCTTAATCAAATCCTTGAAATCTTTTAAAATCCTAGAATTTTGAACTTATTATCAAGCCCAAATTTGCCAAATTAGGCTCCAAAAGCCTCTAAGCCCTAGTCAAGAAATCATTAAACTTACTATCATCCAACTGGCAATATTCTAAAACATCGCTGAAAGGAAAATCTCATAGAAATAAATTTTAATCATTTGAACCCCACTTATCATAGTCAACTTTGATGGGTGTGGGCTTAAATTCTACAAATTTTAGTAAGAAAGTTAAATAAAAGGCTAGATATCATATTTGTTAATAAAATAAAGCAAGATGTCTTCTACAGAGCTCATTTTTTCTTTTGACACTAGACTAGATCAAGTCATGGATCAAGCTTATCTAGTCAATAACCCAATCATCAAGTTTAATTTTGGTTTTGAGGATCTCAAGATGACCTACAATAGTCCAACCTTTATTATAGTTGACCATACGATAATGGTAGACATGAAGCTCATTTTGCAATTTAACTTAAGATCTGAGGTATTCCATCTTGAATATATAACTTAAGAAGTAATATGAAAGGGTGTTCAAGGAGATAGATGTTGCATCACACCAGGCTAAGGATGGTTCTTTACCAGATACCTCTCCCCTCCTTGGGAGTGGTAAGTTTCATCCATCACATTGCCTCTTCATCACAATGCTTCTCCGAGTATGTGACCTAAATTAGGGAGAGGAGAGGTTCTTAAAGTGTTTTAAGGTTTGTGTTTAGGAGGCAAGAAGAGAGAGATAGATGTACTAAGGAAAATATTTCCAAGTGTTTAATGGTATTTACTCTTAATAAAATCATAGGTATACTTTTACATGCAGTGGTTGTAAATGCTAGGGTAATTGTATAAGTTGCTTATGGAGTGAAATGTTCATCAGATAGTCGACAGCCTCTATTTGGATGGATATTCATGGTAGTTCCCCATGGCCCAGCCATAACAAAAGAGACTAATCAGATTGCTCACATCAAACCCAGTTAGTCGAGGTAGTCACCTATAAGGGTGCAATTAGTGAAGCCATAACTCACTTATCTCTTAGATCATTTTCTCCCATTAGGGCTCCAACTTTAGAAGTCTCATAATAAGGTACCGCAAGCAGTCCACTGAGAAGAATTAACTTATTTCAAGATTAGATTACAAACTATGAGCCAAAATTTCACCTCTCAAGTCAATTATCTTAGGTTGAGTACTCTAACTCAGGCTTCTTCAATGGTAGATAATAAGGTTTGGTGACCCTATAGCATAATAATGGTGCAAGTTGTGCCAACTTTACCAAAAGAAGTGATATGTGAAATAAAGTTTTGAGTCCAAGAGAAAGTTTTGAGTTGATTATATTTTAAAATTTAAGTAGGTATGTGAGCTTGCTAGCTCTAACCCCACTATCATTGAGTGTTATTATAAGGTTGGAAGTTAAAGTAGTTCCTAACCTCTAACAAAATAAAGAGAATTAAAATTTTAAACTTTATTTCTTTACATCAAGCCTAAAAGAGGATCCAATATTGGTAGGTGAGTCCTTATGAAATAGTAGAATCACCTTTGGAGATTCCTAAAGACCTTTAATATAGAAATTCACCCCAAAAATTGCAGAGAAAAATAAATCATTAGCTAATGAGTTTTAAGAAAAACTAACCTCAAAACATTAAGAAAGTCTTCCCTCCCTCTCGACATATGTTATGATAAGGTGGGAAAAAATGCCAACAACTAGGCTAGATTAATGTTATAGTTTAAAAACTATTTTACTTAGTTCCACGATAAAATACATAGTATATCTCCATAGTTACCAATCTATAAACTTAAAATTAGACTTGATGCCATTCCTACTCAGTAAACTCTTAACTCATACATTTGCTCTAAAGAACATATTAATGTTTGAAGTTGTTCTTATTTGAGAAGGAAAATACTTTTCTTGGTCACTCAAAATCAACCACCACAAAGATAAAGAACTATCAAATTTACATATGTGATGAATATAGGGGTCTAAAAATGAGATCTTATTACTTATACCAAAACTTGTGTAGGATATAGCCTCATCACAACCAAACCTTCCCTTTCATGGATAATTTATTTTGTTGTGACTGAATTGAGATGAAATTTAAAGCTGAAGAATCCATTGTGGTGTTTTAATTTGGAGTCGTAGGGACACCACATAGATCTTAGGGGGTACATATTGAAGTGATCGAGTTTGATATTAAGGTATCATGTACTATCTCAAAAGATAGAAATATCACCTTATAATAGACTTAATCACCTACTAAAAACTCCTAAGATAGATGTGACTTCATATATGCCAGAGATTTTTCCCCACTTTACATGAATAAAGTAAAGTAGGGTTATTTTAAGTTGGGTTCTTTAGTTCCATATGGAGGCAAACCACTATAGTTAACACATCCTAGGAAATGAAAGTTTCCTAAGAATACTCTCGATTAAAGTTGTCAATAAATGTGTCCAAAATTTTCAAGACTAGACTATCAAAGAGTTGGTTGTTATTAGAAGTCAAATGGGAAGACTTATTTATGGATTCCATAGAAAGATAAGTAGGGAGTATCCAAGATATTAGGAAGCCTAGTGAATGCTCCAATCTACCTTATGATGAGGCTTTATATTTTTAAGAAGAGGATTTATTTTATTTAAGTTGAGATTTTATTAGAGTGCTGGAACCTATAACCCAACAGTATAAAATTGTTGAGATGCCTAAAAAGTGATGACTTATACTCATACCAAGAGAGAAACAAGCCACCTTGAACCTAGATCTAGAGTGCTCTAACACAAGTTAAGTGCTCAACCTAATTCTACTCGAGGGAATCAGATATGATGGATCACTTCCACAAGAGAAAATGAACCAATCCCAACTCTTCTAGACTTACAACTATCTGGAGTGGCCGCTAGCTAACACCTCTTATGATTTTAAAATCAGGTGGGCTAGTCATATGTAAATGCAGGATAGTTAGACTATTATTTAATTAAGAAGGAAGTTAGAATCTCAAACTCACTCTTTAAGAGACTAGATATTGTTTGGCATGCAAACATGACTTAAACTAATGTTAAAATTGTACAAGTTTTTATATCATTTTGACACATTTATTTGGACCAAAGTTTAGGACAATTATGCCTACATGCATGATGAAGTTTAGTTGTGGGCTAAATCAGCTATAATAGGTGTTCTCTACTACAAGGGATAACTATCAAAGGCCAAGCTTGTCCCTTATCATGCAAGAGTGGACATCCTCTATATTCAAGAATGAAATATTATGACATGTGTGTTTTTATAGCATAAAACCATTCAACTAATGAATTTCTAAATCATTTATTATCTTATTTATATACCTAGGTTTTAAAGTGAGGTTACGAGTTGATTTGATATTAGTTATGAGTTATTAATTGGGTAGACAAATTAATTATTTTCCTAAAGAGCTTACTGCATCCAGGCCACACATCGAACATACACACTTTAATAAACTTATGAAAAGCATGACATTTCTATTATAAAATCTAAATATATTAATCAAATATTTAGGAGTTTAAAAAAGAATAAAAGCTAGTGCGGCTAGGTACTAGTATACACCCTAAAAAGGAAAAGAAATTGGGTAGCGAAGCTATACCTTTATACAACTCAGATTATAATTAAATATTACAAATAAAATAAATGCTATGGGAGTCTTCAATTCTTATTCTTCTTTCCTTCTTTGGATTTGTTTGCTCTGGGCTTCACGGGGCCTCCCAGGTCTTTACCTTCTAGCCACTACTCATCCTAAATCCCATACCACTAATCCTAATCCTATTATAAAATTAGATCTTTATGAAAAATAAAATTTAATTACATCTACAAAATAAATGTTAGCTAAAGTAAACATACAAACCAAGTAGTCATATTTCCCATATTTGGACTTAGTACCCTGCACTTGGGTAACCAAGCCCACCTATCATAATTGGATTATGCTTAGGGACATAAACAACACCTACAAGCAAGAGCATCAATATTCATTTATTATTGCAGTGGCCCCTTAAGCACAATACCCTAAATCAAATATCGTCAGGCTAATAATGACCTAACATCCAGTCTATGCACAAATAATCTTAACATCTAGTCTAAAATATATCATCATAAAATAAAACATGTCACCACAACATACACTAGTCTAACCTAATTCTAAGATCGATGACTTAGTATTCTAATGTGTGTTCTAAAGCTTAGTGGGTATGTCTTGATTGAGCTTTAGGATTAAGATTCTGTAAGGTTTAGGATTATTTAAATTACCCATGTTGGTTTCACTTTAAGCCTTTTAGTAGCTCGATTGAGTTTTAACTGATGCATTTTTTTTATTTTGTTTACTTCTTACTTAAAATCTAATCATTATGTATAGAAGAAAGAGACTTGACTCTTTCATCTGTAACCTAAGTTAATTTCTAAAGGTAGATCATTATTGATTTAACTTTTTTTAAGAGACTATTCATGAATTTTATTTCAGTTTAAGTTGAGATTAGACTTAATGCATCTTATCCAATTATGAAAGGCATCTTAAGCTTAATGAAATTGAGTCACCATCACATGAATAATAATCCACCACTTCCTTTCATTATTGAGAGCATCCACATTCTTTCTCTTTTTTAGTTTCTTCAATGCTTGACTTATATATATATATATATATATATATATATATATATATATATATATATATATATATATATATATGTAATGTACTCATATTTTTTACACACTTAATGAATGTTGATGCATTGATTTGATAGAAACGGGGGACTTCATCTCATTTTTAAGCATATGCAAATATGTATAAAGAACTTAAGCAAGTACGTGCCATTGTTAAATAAGGGAAGTGAGATTATCTAAAACCTCCTTAAGGCTACGTAGAGCCTCGTGTTCCCAGGTTGTCCATATTATATGCTTTCCAATTCAAATACCAATAAGCATATATAAAAACATAAAAATAAAATCATGAAAAGGTTGTGTATAAATATCTTTTACTTATGTAACGCTTAATGGTAAAAGGAAAAGGGTTTTACTTTATGTTCTAATGTATGCACAGACATAAATGAAATTAAGCAAGTATATGTCATTGTTAAACCAAAGAAGTTTGATTATCTAAAACCTCTTTAGGGCTACTTAAAGCCTCATATTTCCAAGATGTCTAGACTATATACTTGCCAATTCAAATACATTAATACATAAGTATGAACAAAAAAATAAAACCACTAATTGCCAACATTTGATTACAACTAAATGAACATTTCATTTTTTTACATAATTAATTATTTATAATAAGCATTGATTTAAGATTCATTATTAACATATAGTTTCAAAATAGTTTGAGATTTACTAATGATAATAGCCACACCATATGATAATATTTGTCCAACTCATGCAATTTAAATTCAATCATATTCTTTTAGTTTTAAAACATGAATACATGAAGCACATGGCAAGCACATTTATGATAATTTTGAAAGAAGTAATTGAACATCACCATGCAACATACATGATTTCATTAGAACTTCAGGACAACCAAGTTAGAAAAACATGCCTTAAATATAGTCAAAGTTTCTTGAATGCTTAATTTTAATATTTGAGTTGTTGAAAACCTAAAGAAGAGAAATAATGCTTAGAATTCACTCCATCCCTTGTTGGTTATTTAATATGTTAAAGGAAAGAAATTATATATATATATATATATATATATATATATATATATATATATATATATATATATATATATATATATATATATATATATATATATATATAAATTAAGTTCAATATTAATTATATCAATTTGATCGCCTTTTCCAAGCTTCTTTAATTTAATTAACTACCTAAACATGAGCCTTCCATGATATGCTTTGGAAAAATAAAATTTACAATGCACCTAAAGAGATCTAATGCAATTAGGCTCATGATTAAGAATTAATTAAATTAAAAAATAAAAAAATTAAAGTAAATACTCTTATGATTTTCTCACACCAATAAGAAAATCATAATTTCTTTAATGATTGTATGTTATTAAACACATAAAGGGATTAATGGAATGCACTTGAGGTACTTAAATTGATTTCATTTATATTTCATTATTAATTTTCCTTAATTTACCCTTAACATATTAATTAAACCCTTTAAGAGAATACATTTGGAAACCATTAGGAGAAGGGACTCTAATGAATTGCATGTTATCCCCACAGTTTACAGTAATTAATTACCTAATTACTAAATTTAATTGTTCACTAATTTTAATAATAATTAAATCATTTAAAGAGAGCAATTAGAATTTAAAAATTGTAATTTCCTAAACTGCATGTTAAATAATTCTAAGAAAAATATAGGAGGCAGAGGACATCCCCTAGAATCAACATGTCAAATTTGGAATTAACTAGCCAAGTAATTTGGCCTTAATTAAGGTAATTAGCATAAGCATCAAACTTTTATTAAGTACTATTCAATAAATATTAATTAAGGATTTTATTTTATTAAATGTTTCTTTGCCTAAACTTTCTAAAATGGGTTTATTTTCATTTGTTGGATTTTTCTACAATTAGTTATGATTTTTTGAAGTTTTGGATATTTAATTACATTTTTAAACCTAATTAAGTCATTTTAAATCTTCGGTGCCACGTGGATGCTGATGTGGCTATGCTTTCCACATGGCACCATGGTATTGGATATTTTAAACGTCCAATGTGGTTGCTGGCTCAATAGCAGTGAACTAGATTTCATCTCGGTCATCCAATCTCAGATCAGATGGCCAAGATTAATCTTGTGATTACTAAGAGATTAAATTAAGATTTCTAGTGCAATTAATCATGGTCATTCGTTCTAATCATGTGGAATAGATGGCCGATAATCCGTCACCCCGTGAGCGCCTGAAGTCAAACACCGTCTGCCTTCCGCCACTCAATTTGAGATCGTCGGAGCTCATTTGATGATAAAATTGACTTCAAAATGATCAAGAAAGAGATCTAAGGAGATCATATGGTGAAAATCGCATAAAATCATAATTCATTTTAAAAAAGACCAACGCTTAATGGCCAAATCTAGGTTGCTAGAATTTTACCTCGTCGGAGTATACTCTCTTCCCCAATTGAATCAAGGGCTAAAATTAACTTAGCCTTTGGCAATCGTCTGGCTGAAGGTGTTAGGGGACTGCTGAGGTGGATATGTGTGAGAGGCTCAGGGAGTGTAGTGGGCTGCCATGGGGTACACACTCCTTCTTAGGTGGACCAATTATTTTTCATGGATGTACTCACCCTATCTTGGCCAAAGGCTGAACCCAATAGCCTTGGGTTAGGTTGGGTTAGTGGTCCATTGAGCCAAAAATGGCTACCATGTGCGGGGAGGTGGAGAACCCTTCCAAATGGGGATTTTATCTCATTTGGAGGGCTTGGTTCAATGAGTTTGACCCAACCCAGGGTTACCATGGATTGGGTTCACTTGGGCAGGCTAATGGTGACCCATGGATGAGTCATGCTAAGTTTGGTTAGGTTCGGACATGTTTGGCTCAATTTGATTCATGTAGGTCAAATGGGTTCAATTGGGCTAAGTTGAATATTTTGACCAAATTGGGTCAAAGTGGAGTTTGTTTAAGTTTAATTGGTCATTTGGAATGAGATAGTGCAATTAGTTTGATCCAATTTGGATTAGATTTGAATTTGGTTCACATTATTCAATTTGGGTAAAATGGATCATGTTGATCAATCTGATCAAATTGGTCAAATTAGCTTGAGCATGGGTTAGTTCATGTTCAATTTATCATTAGTGATTGATTGGAAGAGTTGATTTGAATTGATTTGGATTAGGGAGTGATTTGGTTCAATTTGACCTTTTATGTAAAATTGGGCTAAGTAGGTCAATTGGGTTGGGTTAACCAAATTGGGTCCAATTGAAGGTTGGATTATATCCAATATCCAATTGGTGATTGATTAGAAGCATTACTTTCAACCAATTTGGTTTAGGATTTGATTTGGTTCAATTTGGCCCTTTAGATCAAATTAAGTTAACTTGGGTCAAGAGGCCAAATTGGCTTGGTTAGGTTCAATTGGCTTCAATTGGAGTTGAGTCATGTTCAATATTTAATTTGTGGTTGATGAGAGTCATTGGTTGCAACTAATTTGGCTTAGAATATGATTTGACCCAATTTGGCCCTTCAGGTCACTTTAGGTCAACTTGGGTCAAGAGGCCAAATTAGCTTAGTTAGTTTCAATTGATTGTAGTGGAGTGTTCAATATTAACCTAAAATCATCAATGAAGAGGTTGGATTGCTTGATTTGATCTAGTGGGACTTTGATTGAAGTTTGGTCTAATTGGGCGTTTTAGGTCACTTTGGGTTTAGTGGGTTAGTCAAGTCAATTTGGACTAATTGAGGCTATAGATGGATGGAATTTATTCAATGATAAATTTGAAGTTGATTGGTGGCGTTGACTACAATTGATTTAGGATCGATTAGGTTTTGGTTCATTTAAACCTTTTAGGTCGAATGGGCTAGCTTGGGCTAATTAACTCTAATTAATTTATTTGGATTCACTGCAAGTGTTGGAATAGTTTGAAATGATTCATTGGATAGTTAGAGTGATTGAGATGATTAGATTGAGTTTGGTTTACTTTAATTAGTTTGAATGGAGTTATAAGATTGAAGTGGTTAACTTGGGTTAAGATTTAAATTAAGTTGGCCTAGACCTTCGATTGGAAACTAAATTCAATCAAGGTCAATTGATTGGCTTGTGGTTGAGGTCTCAATCATTTGTTTTATGTTTAAATGAATTGATGGGTATGAGTGTCAGTTTAGGCCCAAGGGTGGGTGAAGCCCACTTTTCCTGAGGTAAGCTCTAGGCCTAGAGCTATGCCCTACAAGTCTCTAGGCCTAGGTTTAGTGTTCCCTTAACTACTATAAGTGCCCAAGTACTAAGGAAACCTAAGTGTTTAGAAGAATCCTATACCTAGGATGGGAGTGATCAATCCTTACTCTAAAAGTGAGGTCAACATCCATCATACTTAAGATATTCATCAAAGTCTTTTGCTATAAAATCTTGCTCTTCAGTCTTATGAACACCAAAGTCACACATTAGTATATGATGACTTAGAACTTTGAATAATACATCCAAAATAAATGAGGTGTGATTTCAAAGATCTTATATTCAAAAATTTAAGAGATCATTTTTGAGTGGTTGCGACACTACAACCCAAAATTGAACCCTATAAAGTATTCCTTTGGGTTATTTTTAAGGAAATTTATATGGTTCATAATATAGAAAAATGAGATAAAAATAAATAACCAAAAGAATAAAGAGACATTATAAATGTGACATCTACAATAAAAATAAGAAAAGAAAAGAAAAAAAGAAGAGAAAAAGGAAGATATAGAAATACCTTCAACACTGTTCACTTTATTTGCCTTAGTCTATGTGCCTGAAGTAATTCTTCTTTCAAAGTATAATTTCCCTCAAAAAACCAAACCACGATTAGAAAAAAAACATTTGACATCACTTAGAAAATCCTGAAGGTTTTGCAAGCCCAATTGAACCTCAAGCAACATCAAACAATGATGGTTCAAGCTTATCTAACTCAAACAAGCTCAGGATTTTCTAAGTTGAAGATTTGAGGGTTCTTCAAATATCCACTTTGGATCATTAAACCATATATAATAGTTTGATCTAACATGAGAGGAGAATGTCAAATGTCTTAAGTCAATGGAGATCACCTCAAAAGACATCATTGTTTAAATTAAAATCCAAACTTAAAACATTTTAAGAAATGAAATGAAAATATTATCTCATTCAAACCCCAATGCATGAGAAACTTTGGTGAATTTTTTTCATCAAAGATGATTACGTTACTTTGACTATATCTAAAATCTTGGAAAATAGAACACTACTCTTAATCGTTCTCATTTTTCTCGTAAGACCACCAAATTAAATTAGAATTTAAATTAAAATCAAAATTGAATCCCTAAATTAACTTTAAAGTATTGAATCAAATTAAATCTTAGGAAAAAATCCATCAATCCCCATCTACAATAGTTGGAAGAGCCCAAGTGGCATCCTTCCTAGTATACTCACTTTAATGCAATTAGAATAAGTGTAAGAAAAACTATGCGACATCATTTCCAAATTGTGCATCTAAGATAGTTGTATTCTTCTTAGTACACTCACATTACCATATTTTGGATAGGTGTAAGAGATCCAAAATGATATCCCTTCCCATTAGTACACCTATATAAGAGTAAGAGATCCCAAACAACATCATTTATAAGAGAATAAAATTAGGAGTAAGATATCTCAGGCAACATCTTTCCGTATTAGTTCATATAAGATAGGTGCAAGAGATCCAAAGTAGCATTCTTCCTAGCATATTTATCATAGTATGGTGTGGATTGGTGTAAGAGTTCCCAAACAATATCCATTTTCACTAGAGAGCAAGAGATCCTATGTGGCACTCATTCTAAGAAAATGAGGATATGAGTAAGAGATGTCAGAAAACATCTTTTCCCCATTAGTACTTTTTTGACAAGAGTAAGAGATCAAACAACATCTTTCTAGTATATTTACTCCAGTATAGTGTAGGTTTGTGCAAGAAATCCCAAGCGACATTCATTCCCACTAGTAAAGCTAGATAGAAGTAAGAGATCCCATGCGACATCCTTACTAGAAAAAAAAAAGATAGGAGTAAAATATACCAAGTGGCATCTTTTCATGGATCAGAAACATTTCATAGATTATTTATAGGAAATTTTAGCACTATTGTAACCCCTATCACAAACATCTTAAAAAAGGATAAATTTAAGTGGACCATAGATGCTGAAAAACCTATACAACAAATTAAAATATTTATGACTTCTTCACCTGTATTATGATTTCTTAATTTTAATAAAAAATTTAGTTGATTTGTGATGCATTAGATTTTGAAATTGGTGGAATATTAAGTCAAGAAACGATCCAATTTCTTTCGCCAATGAGAAATTAAATGACACTAAACAAAAATATTATATATATGATCGAGAGTTTTATGCAATTATTCAAACTTCTAAGCACTATAGGCATTATCTATTATGTAAAGAGTTCATTCTGAATACTGATCATCAAGCTCTAAAGTTTATTAACTCCCAAAAGAAATAAAATCATAGACATGCCCACTAGGTTAAATACCTTCAAGACTTTTTCTTTATGCTTAAACATAAACTTGGGATAGGAAATAAACTAGGCGACGCTCTATCCAAAGTATCCCTTATGGTTTCATCATTTAAATTTTAAATTTCTTGATTTAAATCTTTAAAGAAAAATTATAAAATTTACCCTAATTTTCATATGATATACTCAAAACATGAATCAAATCCTTAACTTTTGATAGCTCCTCTATCATTCTAGATGGATATCTTTACCAAGACAAGTAATTTTGTAGTCCTCGATATTTCTTATGGAATTCTTTATCTCTAAATTTTATTCATGAGATATATTTGGACATTTCAATAAATTAAAGATGCAAACACTAGTTGAGAAAAGGTTTTATTGGCCACCCCTATGAAAGGATGTTGAGGTTATCATAGCCCGATGTTACACTTATCGTCAGCTAAAACTATTAAACAAAAGGTGGGAAATTACACATCATTACATATTCCTTCTAGACCATGGGAAGACCTATCTATAGATTTTACATTAGGTTTACCTAGAACACCTTGTGGACATGATAGTATATTTGTCATTGTAGATCGGTTTTCTAAGATGACATATTTCATGGCTTACTCAAAATCAAATGATGCATCTCAGATAGCAAGATTGTTCTTTAAGAAAATTATTAGGTTACACAGAGTCCCATCTACTATAGTTTCTAATAGAGACGTCAAATTTATATCTTATTTGTGAAGAATCTTGTGAAAACTAAGGGGAACACACTTAAAATTATCTACTACATTTCATCCATAAACTGATTAACAAACAAAAGTTTTCAATAGAACATTAGAAAATTTACTAGATGTTTAGTTGGAAAAAATTTAGAAAACTAGGATTTAACATTACCTACATCTAAATTTGCATATAATAATTTCATTTCTAGAATAACCTATAAATCAGCTTTTGAGATAGTTTTTAGATATAACATTAAAATACCTATTGGCCTAGCTAATGCACCTATGCAAACGTTTCTTGATTCAACACATACATTTTCATGTGATTTTCATAACTTTAATAAAGAAATAAACAAACAATTGGAAATACAAACTGATAAGTAAGCTAAATAAAAGAATAAAGATAAAAATTTTAAAGAATATGAGGTAGGAGATCATGTATTAATTCATATCCATCGTGAGAGATTTCCTTCTGCCAAATATAAATAGTTACAAGTGAAAGCATGTGGGTCATTTAAAATTATTATGAAACTTGATACTAATGCTTATGTTCGTTAATTTCCTTCTCACATATTTATTAGTCATATTTTCAATGTGAAAAACCTAATATCTAATAAAGGAGTTACCAAACCTCCAAATTTATAGGAAGATACTTTCATAGGAGAAGATAAAAGTTATTTGCAAGTGCCAATCCAACCAACATTCTTTGAGGTGGAGAATATCATCACAGTTAATATACCGACAGATGATAGTACCAGTTAGAGATTGTTATTCTGGTGGAAAGATTAACCACAAAGTGAGGATACGTGAATGACCTTGGAAAATTATAGAACTTTGCTCTTGAACTTCTTGAAGATATTTAGAATCTTAACACTTTAGAGAAGAGTTCTTTAAGATCTGAGAGAGTTGATGTAGCATATCAAAAAATGAAAGGATATGCCACAAAGTCCCAAACTAAAGCTTAAACTTAGGAGGACTTTTAGTAGACTTTATGTGTTATGGATATGTGTTTCATGTGTTGTATGTTTTATAGAAGTTTTGATTTCATATATTAAACTACATAGGTGTCAGTCTAGCTCATAAGCACTATCATTCTAGCGCATTGGCGCTGGTCTATGGCACCTCAATGTTAGACTATTGCATCGCGATGCTAGATTATGGTCCTTTGGTGCTATGAAATGAAGGTTTTGAGTTTCTTTTTTTTTCAATTTTTACTTTTTTCTCCTTAAGGGACACAACCCTTGGAGTATTGTACTTATTTAAACTTCATTTCTGACCTAATAAAGAACTTTTGGCTTTTATGTGTTAAATTTGAGTGAAAACTCTTGGTTGGAGCTTAGCGGATGGTCGTTTGAAGGATTCAGTGATCCCTCATTATAGTTTTACTTTGGGTGAGTAGGACTTCTTCATATCCCATCCACTTTGGTGAGTGAAGCATCTCCGTATCCCTTTCACTTATGTGAGTGAAAGATAGTGGAGCATCTCTTTCTCCATCATCCACTACAATATCCTACTCTCCACAACCACGCATCCCTATCACTTACTCTCCAAAATATCTTAGTAGTGCCCCTATTCTACCAATTTGATCACTTCAATGATATACCCACACCATCCACTTCACATCATCATGCTAGTGACTTGCAACCTTGGTTGGATGTTTATCAAACATGCACGAGTGCATGTGATGTTAAAGTTGAGCATAAGTAATGTTATGTAATTATGGCACCCAAAAGTGTGGTTTTAAAATTATTTTCAAATTAAAATTTAATTTAAATGCTCTGTAGAAGAGTTGATTATAAATGGTTATACTTTAATTAATCCCAACAACAACCAACAACAATAAAGAAAAGTAAAGGTATAGAAAATGTAAAAAGAGAACATAGGATTTTTATGGGGTTCGGCCAAACCCCAAAAACTAGCCAACATCTACACCTAGCAACCCAAGCTAGGAATTCACTAATTCAAAGTTGAGATTACAAAAAATTCTCTTGTACTCTCCTTCATGGACAAGTACAACCTAACATTATACTTTCCTATATGACCAAGTACAACCCAGCACATACATTCTTATAACGGGCAAGTACAACCCAACACAAACCAATAATAGACAAGAAGTGAGTAGAAAATGTCTAGATCTCAAATTAAAATCTTTTTGCACTCACAACTCAACTAAACTAATTTTAAGGCAAGTGAATTTAATTAAAGAGAGCTCACTTTATTTAAGATTAAAATTGACTTGAGATTTTCAATTAAATATTATATGCATGCAAATATTCAAAGAAATTTGACTAAAGATAAATTTTATGAAAGCTTAAAATAAAATAAAATAAAATGATTTGATTTGATAACTTGAAATACACCATACTAAATATTTTAATGAAAATGCAATTTTAAATTAAGTAAAGAACCAATGGACATGAAGGATTAAATCACACAATTTAGTTTGAATTCTTTTTCACAATAGATAAGTTATATCTAAATGGTGAAATGAATTGTAAATAATAAAGCTTTATAATCACTTAGATAATATTTGAAACAACAATATATATTAATATATTATAATCATATATGAGATTCAAATGAAAAGAAGTGAGCAATAAGCACTAATTTACTTTTAAAATATATGATGTGTTAGGGTAACTTAAGAATTAAAGGAAGTATGATGTTAAGTACAAACAAAACTTGAGTAACCTATATATAGCTCTTGGCCAAGGTGGGAATCAAGGTTTTATGAAGAGATTAAGCACTAAAAAAATTAAATCGCCTTGTGAGACTTCGGGCAAGCAAGAACTATAAGATTATACGAGGAGATTAAGCCCAAAATAAATTGAATAACCTTATGTAACTATAAGCCAAGGAAGAAACAAAGTATGATTTGAAGTTTAGCACCTTAGAAATTTTGGAAAGCACCTTGAAGCTCTATTCTAAAAAAAGATCTCAGTTGTCCTTTAATTTTTTTCAAGGAATCTCCACTACAATAATTTGTCCAACGGAGAGGAAGAATGATTGAATTTGTTCAAGCACTTGAATTACAAGGTTTCTTTAAGAATGATGCAACCAATTCAGTCAAGAGAAGAGAGAATATTTTTTTTTGTTTAACCTTTCTTAATAAAACACAACACCAATATATAGAGATGAAGATGATAAGGGTCGGCCAAGAAAGCAACCATATGAGGGAAAATTATTTGGCAAGAACTTTGAATTCAAAACCACGTGATGAATATTTGATGGATCAGACAAGATAATATAATGAATTATTAGGCTCCTAGCATATTGGTCATGAGCTAAATTGGAAAGATATCAAAGGGTGGCTCACGGCTAAGCATGAGAGAGAATCCAAGCAAGGAATTTATTCAAATTTAAATGGACACAATTCAAACCTATGATGGAAGATCCAATGTGATTTTCAACCAAGGACGATCTAGAGAGAGAGAGAGAGAGAGAGAGAGATATAATGAAATAATATAGGATAAATTTTGAAATAAAATGATTTCTAGAATGCCATGCAAATTTTCGGCCAAAGCAAGATCTAATAATTAGAATCATTTCAAATTAATGCAATAAATCAATTTGAATCTAGATGATTATTTTATGTATTATTTTAGTATTGAATGATATTTAAATTAAGTTAAACTAAATTAATGTCAGCCAGCCTCAACAAACATTCATTAAATGGATTTAAATTAGTAAAGAAAATATTTTCAATCAGGGCTAATTTGAATTTAAATTTAAAATAACTTAGAATAATTTAATTAAACTCTTAATAATTAAAATAACTCATGCTTGGGACGTTCAAATCATGCTAGAAAAAATTAGATTTTATTTTCTATGGATATGGCAATAATCATGCAATTTAAATTCAAATTAATGACTTTTTAAATTTTGATAAATAAGGATGTTATAAATAGCAATATTTTAAATAACTTTCATAGAATTTATTAGTTAAAATACAATGAAAAATCCAGCCATAACAATGTGGAGATGATAATGATGATAGGAGAAGGAATAATAGGAGAAAGAAAATAAAAAAGGAAAATATAAGGATAATTTAATTTTCATGCCATAAAATTGTGAATAAAAATTATGATCAATCTTGGAAATGATGTAATGAAATATGAGTTTAATTTATCTTAATTAAAAGCATGTTAAATAGAACTTAACTCAGACACTTAGTTCATATTATCCAAAATGGATAATTCAAGGAATAATTGCAATTTTAAAATATAAAAAATATAAATAATTTTAAAATGAATTATTCCAATATGAAATAATTAATTATTATATTTTAGTGAGCTTTTCATTTGCCTCAATATAGTAATTCCTAGAAAAATTCTCAACCAATTCATTTTCAACAAGTTTAGCTTTCTAAATTGGCTGAAGATGTAGAGTTGAAGAGTTTTCCTACACACTTAAATTTAACCTAATTAGTAACATATGAACATATGTTTGTTATTATCAAAATCAATCTCATACGAGCTAGGGCTCATGAAGTCAACAACCTCCCTCTTTTTGATGATGACAAACTTATGTTGGTGTCAAATAATGATGAAGGTGTAAAGTGACCTTACATAAACCCTTAGAAATATAATTTGAATTAAAGAGATATTGTAGCAAGTAAATAAATATGGTTTTAAACAATTTAGCATTTTTAAGCAAAATAAAATTAAGAATATAACATAAAAAAGCTTCCTCTAAAACTCTGCATCATAAAGAGAAAGAAACCCAACAAAATATTTTCATCCACTTTCGGCAACATCAAAAAGATTTTGAAATGAAAAATAATGAATTTGCATGGATGGATCTAGCATACTTAACATGTGTCTTAAAGTACATAAATGTTCTTCATTAAGAGGATTTGTAAAAATATAAGCAATTATAATTTAGTACTGACAAAATCAATATCAACATCTCCTTTACTAACATGATCCCTAATGAAATGATGTTTAATTTCTTTATGTTTAATTCTAGAGTTTCGGATAAGACTTTTTGTAAAACAAATTGCACTATTGTTGTCACACTTAATAGGAATATGGTCTTGTTTAAGTCCAAAATCTTCTAACTATTGGATCAACAAAAGAACCTGAGTAACATAACTTCTAGCAACTATATACTTAGCTTCAATTGTGGAAAGAACAATGGAGTTTTATTTTCAAGATGACCAAGATACTAAAGATGATCTTAAAACTTAGCATGTTTCTGATATACTTTTCCTATCTACTTTACGCATGATATACTTTTCCTATCTACTTTACAGCATGCAAGTTCAACATCAGAATAAGCAATTAAGTCACATGAAAGTAAATTTTTAGGATACCATAAACCTAACTTAGAAGCTTCTATAAAATAACAAAAGATAAGCTTAATTATAGTTAGATGAGATTCTTTCAGAGCATCTTGAAAATAAGAATATAAACATACAGCATAATATCAGGCCTACTAACAACAAGATATAAAAGAGAACCAATCATACTTCTATAACGTTTTTGATCAACAGATTTTCCAGATTCATTTATATGAAGCTTAGTAAAGGGGCTCATGGGAGTCTTATTATATTCAAATTTCTTCATTTCAAACCTCTCTATCAAGTCATTAGTATATTTCATTTGACAAAAGAATGTACCACTTTCTTGTTGCTTAACTTGAAGGCCCAAGAAAAAATTTAATTCACACATCATGCTCATTTCAAATTCATTAGATATTAAAGATGAAAACTCAATGCACAAAGATTCATTTGTACTACCAAATAAAATATAATCAACATAAATTTTCATTATAATCAAATCATCACTAAAGTTCTTAAGGAATATGGTGGTATACACTCTACCCTTTCTAAGACCATGATCAATAAGAAAGCTGCTTAATCTATCATACCATACTCTAAGAGCTTATTTCAATCCATAAAAGGGTTTCTTTAATTTAAAAATATGATTAGGAAACTCCAAACTTTCAAAACAAGATGGTTTTTCTATAAGGACATCTTGATCTATAAAGCCATTTAAAAATGCACTTTTTACAAAAATTTGATAAAGTTTAAAGTCTTTGTAATATTCATAGGCAAGGATCAATTTAATGGATTCTAATCTAGCTATAGGAGTGAATGATTCCTCAAAATCTATTCTTTCAACTTGAGTGTATCCCTGTGCAACCAATCTAACTTTATTTCTGATAATGTGTTCAGAGTCATCTAGCTTATTCCTAAACACCCATTTAGTTCCTATTATATTTTTTCTTAAGGCCTATGGACTAAATCCTACACATCTTTCCTTTCGAACTGATTTAATTCATCTTCCCTAGCCAAAATCTAATAATGATCTTCAAAAGCTTCATCTACTGATTTTGGTTCAATCTCGGATAAGAATATATATTGATTAATCACTTCTTTAGATTTCCTTTTAGTTCTAACTCCCTGGGAAGGATCTCGAATAATCAAGTCTTTGACATGATTCTTAATAAATTTTCATTCTTTGGGTAAAGAATCATCTACATTTTCTTTCAAGTTTATTTTCTTAAAATTATCTAACTCATCTTCAATCATATCATCTCTAATAGACTCTATAGGGCTTTCATCAAATATAACATGTACTAATTCTTCAACAATCAATTTTTTTATTATAAACTCTATAAGATCTATCATTCATAAAATAGCCTAAAAAGATACCATCTTCAAACTTACTCTCAAACTTTCTTAAAGAATCTTCACCATTATTCAAGATAAAATATTTACAACTAAAAATATAAAAATAACTAATTTTAGGTTTCTTACTAAAGAACAACTCATAAGGAGTCGTAATTAAAATTGGTCTCAAGTAAGCACGATTTATTACATAGTATGCAATATTAATGACTTTAGTCCAAAAATACCTAAATAATTTATAATCATCTAGCATAGCTTTACTCAACTCAACCAAAGTTTTTTTCTTCCGTTCTTATACACCATTATTCTAAGGGGTTCTGGGAGCAAAAAAAATTATGCTTGATGACAAACTCATCACAAAATTCTTGAAAATGTAAATTTTCAAATTCACTGTTGTGATTAGTTTGAATTCTACTAACAAAAATACTTTTACCCCCATTGAATATATTTAATAAATTTACTAAAATTTTCAAAAGCATCATTTTTATGAATTAAAAAAATGACTCGAGTGAATCTTGAAAAATCATCAACAATAACAAAGCCATAGAATCTTCCACTTAAGCTTGTAATATTAACAAGACCAAATAAATCCATCTGAAGTAATTCTAAAAGTCTAGAAGTAGTAATAATATTTTTATTCTTAAAATATTTTTTAGAATATTTTCCATGAATACATGCATCACAGACATAATTAGAATGAAAATTTAGTTTAGGTAAACCATCTGCAAGATCAAGTTTTGCAATTTTGTTTAAAAAGTGCATATAATGTTCCACAATCTTTAATACCATAGCCAAACATCATCATGTAAACTTTTAAAGTAAAATAAATTTAAATTAGTATCACATGCACTTTCAAAATCAATATGATAAATTTGTATGTATCTATGACCAATAAGTAAAACATTTTCTTTAACTCTAACAATACAAAAAGATGTATGAAATTCAACATTAGGTCTTTTATCGCATAGTTGGCTAATAGAAAGAAGATTATGCTTTAAACCTTCAACAAAATAAACTTTATCTAAAGTAATTGAAATTTTAGAAATAGAACTAATGCCGACTAATTTTTTCTTTTAGCATTATCACCATAAACTACATACCCTTCTTCACAAGGTTCTAAAGTAAAAAATTTTGATTTATCACCTATCAAATGTCTTGACCATTTGATGTCCAAGTACCACATGCCTTCTCTAATTTTGGTTTGAAGGCATTCTTATAAAAGAAAATCAAGGGTCAACTTTTGGAACCCAGACATGTTTGGGTCCACATCCTAAAGAATAAATGTGCAATCAATGTTGTGTAGTGTGTGTAGCTATTGAATTTTCATTTTTTTGGTATCCAAATATAATTTGATCTGGAAATGCTTGAGATCTTTTTGCATGTCAATCAAAAGAAACATGACCTTTTTTATTATGAAAGTTGCATGTAGCATTTGTATTTTCATAAGGTCTGAATTTAATTGATTTTCATGCATTTGATGATTTACTTCTAATGAATGAAGCATGTGAATGTGTGCTACTACAAGTGTCAAGTTTTGCAAGAAGTGAAAAATTTTCCTTTTTCACTATATCCACAAGTATAGATTGATCTAATAAAGCATCATTCTTCGACTTTAAATCACCACATTCTTTTTCTAATGACAAAACATGTATTTCTAAATTTTTCTTCTTTTGTTCTAAAATATTAAATTTTCTTTTCAATTCTTTGTACTCATGTGCTAATTCATTAAAAATATCATCTAATTCTTTATATGAAATATTCTCACATACCTTGCTTGTAGAATCCACATTAGCCATAAGACATAAATTTGCTTCTTCATCTGAAGTATCCTCACTAGATTCTTCTGAATCAAAATTTTCCCAAAGTGCTCTTTTCTTTTACTTCTGAGGCTTTTTATTTTTCAAAGCTTTTTTTTCTTTTTTGATTGTATCAGTAATGTCTGGGCAATCCTTTTTACATGTCTTGGCTTTTTATAATTGTAGCATATAATTCATTTGCCTGCATTCAACTTTTTAGGTGAAAATTTATGCAATTTAGACTTTCCATACCTATGCTATTTCTTTTTTATCATATTTTCCAATTTCTTAGAAAGCATTGCAATCTCATCACTATCAATATTTGAGCATGAAGAGTTATCCTCACAAGTGTCTTCCATGTTTAAAATAATTAATTTTCCTTTCTATTTCTTTTAGAAAGAGTCATTTTGATCTGCATGTGCTATAACCTGTTCAGACACTTCAAAGAACCAAGAAGCTGATCATGTGTATATGTATTCAAATCCTTTGCTTCACTAATAGCAATAACTTTTGTATCCCATTCTTTTAGAAGGCATATTAGAATTTTATAAACCAAATATTGATTTTTTATATTTTCTTCCAAGTGAATGCAAAGTATTAATAATTTTCATGAAATGAGTATACATATCAAAAATGCTTTCATTTGGTAACATGTGGAATAATTCATATTCATGTACTAATTTATTTATATTCGTATCTTTCACTTCGTTATTACCTTCATAAGTAAGAATTAATTTTTCTCAAATTTCTTTTGCATTAGTAAGCATGAAAATTCTCATAGAATCATCAGAAAGTAAAGCACAATGTAGATTATTACACGCTTTAGCATTTAATTCATCTAATTCTCTTTCATAAGTAGACCATTAGACAAAGGATTTATCAACTTTCAAACCATTTGTTTCAATAGTGGGTGTGTGGTATTGATGTGTTAACATATACCACATTATAAAATCTTATCCACGAATACAAGTACTAATGCAGTTTTCCTAATAATCAAATGAAACATTTTCAAGTATGTGGCCTATTTGTAGATTATCCTTCAGGTAGTGCATAGTGATCAAACTCAAAGTTGTTAAGCCACAAATTGAGTTGAGGCTCGACACCAATTGTTATGCAATTATGACAATCAAGAGGGGGGGGGAGGGGGGGATGAATTGGGTTTTAAATTATTTCAAATTAAAATTTAATTAAAATGCTTTGTAGAAGAGTTAATTATAAATGGTTATACTTTAATGAATCACTCCAACAACAAGAAACAATAAAGAAAAGTAAAGGTGCAGGAAATGTGAAAAGAGAACACAGTGGCTTTTACATAGTTCGACCAAACCCCAAAACTAGCCAACATCTACACCTAGCAACCCAAGCTAGGAATTCACTAATTCAAAGTTCATATTACAACAAATCTCTTGTACTCTCCTTCATGGATAAGTACAAACCAACACTGTACTTTCCTATATAAGCAAGTACAACCCAGCACATACATTCCTACAATGGGCAAGTAGAACCCAACACAAACCAATAATAGACAAGAAGTGAATAACAAATATCTAGCTCTCAATTTAAAAGGTTTTTTCACTCACAACTCAACTAAACTAATATTAAGGCAAGTGAATTTAATTAAAGAGAGCTCACTTTATTTAAGATTAAAATTAAACTAAGATTTTTAATTAAATATTAAATGCAAACAAATATTCAAAGAAATTTGGCTAAAGATAAATTTTATAAAAGCTTAAAATAAAATAAAATAAAATGATTTGATTTGATAACTTGAAATACACCATACTAAATATTTTAATGAAAATGCAATTTTAAATTAAGTAAAGAACCAATTGACATGAAGGATTAAATCACACAATTTAGTTTGAATTCTTTTTCACAATAGATAAGTTATATCTAAATGGTGAAATGAATTGTGAATAAGAAAGCTTGATAATCACTTAGATAATATTTGAAACAACAATATAGATGAATATATTATAATCATATATGAGATTCAAATGAAAAGAAGTGAGCAATAAGCACTAATTTACTTAAAAAACCTATGATGTGTTAGGGCAACTTAAGAATTAAAGGAAGTATGATGTTAAGCATAGACAAAACTTGAGTAACCTATAAATAGCTCTCTACTAAGGTGGGAATCAAGGTTTTATGAAGAGATTAAGCACTAAACAAATTAAATCACCTTGTGAGACTTTCAGGCAAACAAGAATAATAAGATTATACAAGGAGATTAAGCCCAAAATAAATTGAATAACCTTATGTAACTATAAGCCAAGGAAGAAACAAAGTAAGATTTGAAGTTTAGCACCTTGGAAATTTTGGAGAGCACCTTGAAGCTCTATGCCAAAGGAAGATCTCACTTGTCCTTTATCTTTTTCCAAGCAATCTCCACTACAATAATTTGGCCAAGGGAGAGGAAGGATGATTGAATTAGTTCAAGCACTTGAATGACAAGGTTTCCCCAAGAATAATGCAACATAATTCAGTCAAGAGAAGAGATAATATATTTTTTTTGGTGGAACCTTTCTTAATAAAACACAACACCAATAAAACACAATTCAAACCTATGGTGAGAGATCCAATGTGATTTTTGGCCAAGGATGATTTAGAGAGAGAGAGAGAGAGAGATAGAGAAGTATGATGAAATAATATAGGATAAATTTTGAAAAATTATCTCTAGAATGCCATGGGGATTTTAGGCCAAAGCAAAATCTAATAATTAGAATCATTTCAAATTAATGCAATGAATCAATTTGAATCGTAGCTAATTTTTTAATGTATTATTACAGTATCAAATTTTATTTAAATTAAGTTAATTAAATTAATGTTGGCCTGCCTCAACAAACATTCCATAAATGGATTTAATTAGTAAAGGAAATATTTTAAATAAGGGTTAATTTGAATTTAAATTTAAATTTTACTTAAAATAATGTAATTAAACTATAAATAATTAAAATAAATCATGCTTGGGACTTTCAAATTATGCCATAAATATATATATATATATATATATATATATATATATATATATATATATATATATATATATATATATATATATATATATATATATATATATATATATATATATATATATATATATATATAACTTTCACATAATTTATTAGTTAAAATACAATGAAGCTTTTAGCCAAAATAATATGGAGATGATAATGATGATAGGAGAGAGAAGAAGGAATAATAAGAGAGAGAAAATAGAAAAATAGGATAATTTAAAGATTATTCAATTTTCATGTCATAAAATTGTAAATAAAAATTATGATCAATCTTGGAAATGAATTAATGAATTATGAATTTAATTTATCTTACTTAAAAACATATTAAATAGAACTTAACTAATGCACTTAGTTCATATTATCCAAAATGGACAATTCAAGGAATAATTGCAATTTTAAGATGTAAAAATAGAAATAATTTTTAAATGAATTATTTTGATATGAATGATTTAATTATTATATTTTAGTGAGCTTTTCATTTACCTTAATATAACAATTCCTAGAAAAATTCTCAACAAGTTCAAGTTCAACAACTTTAACTTTCCAAATTGTTTGAAGAATTTGGAGTTAAAGAATTTTTATATACACTTAAATTTAACCTGATTAGTAACATATGAATATATATTATAATCATCAAAATCAATCTCATATGAGGTGGGGCTCATGAAGTCAACAAGTACATATCCTTCAAACCTCCTAAGATGAGGGTTAGAGCCCACCTATAATGGTTTCAAGTGTTCTTACTTGTAGGGCCTCCTTCACTAATTCTTTAGGGAACCCTTAAGAGAATGCAAGTTAAGTATAATAGAGACATGTGGAGGGGAGCACAAAGGTGAACATAGAGAAATTAAGCTTATTTGTGCTTTGTGACAGTCATACAATTGGAGAGAGATATCTATAGGATGTAGATGAATAGAAGTCAATGGCAAGTAGTTGTCAAGTCAAAAGATAATGATTAGAAGTAACTAGAATAAAATTCTATCATATATCCCATGAAATCAAACAAAAGCAAATCTCAAAAATATCTTACAATAAAATGACAAACTCTGAGTAAGTACATAAAGGAGCTGTGTGGGAAAAAAGTATAAACAAGATGATTTTGCCATTATATAAAAGATTTTACAATAGGAGATGAGAAAAGTATCTTAGTAAGGTTTTCATCTTTTATTTGAGCTCATAGTAAGTATTTATTAGTATACATATCATCAAGTTAATAAAAAAAATCTAGAGAATGTGAGTTAGCGAATCTCCTAATAGAGTTAGGTTCCCTCTAGCTAATTACACTAAAGGAAAATTCTAAGTGAAATTATCTATAAGTAAAAGTATTCATTTATTCTAATTTATTTTTTAGGTTTTCCAAATAGGCTCATATTTCAAGAATTATTATCATAATATAATGATTAATATACTAAGTGTCGATGCACAAGATAGTGGGTCAATCACTATAATCAATTAAGATGTTATCTCAATATAATGAAAGCTTACATAATAATAATATTAATCACTGAATCACCAAAGACTCATTAAAGGGTATGACAATCTCAAAAGATAGTTGGGTAAGGAAAAGAGACAAAAGAAAAGTTAAAAACAACCTTAGACTAAACTTCATGGATTTGTCATCCCAAACCCAACTATGACATACTTTTTAGTAATCATAAATTACATCTTATTGAGTTGGCCTCATGAATTTAAACTAAAGAAAAAACCTAAAGATTTTCTAGATTGATAATTTCTATGAGAAAAATATTCTATAAATAAATTGAGCCATCACATCACACAAAAATATAATATTATAAACAAAATAACATCATAGCATTTTTATGTTAATAAATATTTCCTATAAAATTTAAAGTAAAAGTAATAGTCTTAGGTAGGGTACCTATAGAAGAATATTTCTATCTTAATGTGATAAAAACATCAAAGTAGCACAACCTATCATAAAGCAAATACATTAACCAAACTTAGGTACTAACTACACTCAAAGTAACCTCATCTGAGCATCAAATTGTTTACATATTAAGATAACCTAATTATATCCTCGCTATGAGAAGCAGCTAACGAGTTATGGGCTATCATGGCATCTAAGTGTATGTAAATATCAATATATCATGTGATTATCTCATATGATTCTGATGATTTACCAAACTAAGTCATTTATAGAAATTTGATCATCTTAAGACTTGTCACATTATTATTAATCAAATTGATAGATTTTAGGATAATTAAGCTCACTGAGAGATCATATGAAGTTTGATTGTGATTAAAAGATTTTATTATTGAATAAATTATCATCTAATATTAACAATCATTTAGTCATAATCAAGTATTGTGTATTCTAATCTAAAGTAGTGGCATTACTTCATATGTTTTTCAATACATTAATATCATAAAAATAATTTAAACCAACAACTATCAAGTATAGGATTCAAGTATTGAAGCGAAGTATAAACACTTAAGGATAGATAATTTTGGACAAGTACGAAAATATTTAAGAAATCTAGAGTGCAGGGCAATACTAAATAGAAACTATCTATGTAGAAAAGGAAGGAATGAAACCAAGTATAGGTTTATATTTAGAATCTAAGGTATTCAATCACTGGGTGTGATCAAACTATAAAATGGCTTCATCAAATTAGTATGATTCAATCAGGTAAAAATTTGATCGAAGTTTGTATTATCCCTCAATTTGAACTTGATCTAAAGGATGATCAAATTTATAATAATGGATTAGTATAATCATAAGAGCGCAACCATACGATGAATAAATTAGGTCATATGAGTATGACTAACTTATGCAATTATTTTAGTCAAGTCGATATGTTAGAATAGATAAAAGGAGTGTTAATTGAGAAAATAAACTAGTATAAATAAGAATGCTTGATTTGATTTGCCCTTAAAATAGGAGATGTGCCTTAAGGATTATGAACATTATATTTGGTTTATTAGACTTGGGCCAAAAGATAATTGAGCATCATAAAGCTTAGACGATCCTTAAGCCATTAACAAAAGTTCACAAGTCCACATATGTTCTAATAAATTTCAAGTATAAGACTAATTTAACCAAATTGGCCTAATTCTAATTTGTGCCAATGAGGTTGATATGGGTGCAATTAGCTTAATTAGTGAATCAAATATCAAATAGTTTTAGCATAGTAGCTTATTTATTAACAAACTAAAGTAATTTAATATGACTCAAATGCAACATTTGCCTAAGGTTGGTCCATATTGGGCTAAATATGATTTTCTTGACCTTGGGGTTAGCCAAGTATGATTAAGGGGTTCTAGTGGGGACCAATTTATTTAAGTAGTGTAATTATCTTATTAAGGCTTAAATTAGGTAAGAACAAGTGGATACCTTTGACTTAAACAAGATTCAAATTTTCAGATTTATTTTGATTATAGTCAAGATAATCTTTATAATCTCATGACTAACTATTCAAGTAATTGAATCAATGCAATAGATTAATTGAATAAACCCAATAGTAACATCTATGATGGAATGATTAAACTCAGGAAATTAAGAGGCTATCATAAGGCTAGTAAGAGTCAAACATATGACATGAAAAGATTTATAAATGAACCACTTACATGAGTCTTTCTTAAGGATTCTCAAAGGCCAACCTATTGGGTTAAATTAGGTTGGGGATAGTGGAAGTGTGAATACCACAATAGACGAAGTACAAAAAATGCTCCAAGGATCTTCTGCTCATCAAAGTGAAGAGAGATGAAGATTTTCCACTCACCAAAGTGGAAGACGTCTGAAGTTCTACTCACCCAAGTAGAATAGTGGTGAAGGATCAACGAATCCCTCAATCGACTGACTACCAAGCTCTAACCAAGAGTGTTTTCACTCAAATTACACACATAAAAGTCAAAAGTCCTTCATAAAGTTGAAAATAGAGTTTAAATAAATATAACACTCCAAGGGATGTGTCAATTGGGAAGAAACTACCAAGAAACTAAAGAAAAGTCAAAATTGTCATTTCACAACATCGTGGTGCCAAAGACCAGTACCAAGGTGACATATCCCAGCATAATAGATCCAGCTTCTCAGTCTCAGAACAATAAAATATGTAGAGTGCAGCGCCGAGGCACCATAAAGGCAGCGTTGCGACGTTTGGCTACATCTAAGAAAAGAACATAGAAACTCACTTATTTTCTACCACATCTCTAATACAACACTTACACATAATTAAATACACCCATTACTACACTACAAAACATGAAATAGAAATTAACAACACATAAAATCTACCAAAGTCCTTATGAGTTCAAGCTTTAGTTTGGGACCTAGTGACTAGCTCTTTTCTCCTTTGGTGTGCTACATCAGGGGCTTTTGGAGTTTAAGGAGGATATGAGATTTAGTTCTATTCACATTTTTTATGTTGATAAAGAGGCTAGCAAAAACAACTTGAAGCTAACTGAGGCATCAAATTCCTTAAAAATGTTTATATTGTTATATTTAAAATAGGCATTTCAAAGAGAATAATTTGATGAGTCAAAGATCAACCAATTTTGAAAACATGAATTCATTTTGATGTAAAAAATATCAATGATCAAGGGAATTAATTCAAATCATTTGATAGATTGTCATTATTTTGAGTAGAAATGACCAAAATGCCCTCCAAAAATTGATAAATTGTTATACTTCTATAAATTTTGGAGAAATATTTTGATAGAAAGAATTCTAGACCATTAACCATCATTTGAGGCCCCAAATAATCATATATGTGATTTCTTTTATTCAAACTTCTTTTCTAACTTATCACCATATACTTTATTTTTATAGGACAATTGCACCAACTACCATCTATAACCAGATTACTAGTACCACCATCTATAATCATTAGCATTGATCTCCATTAGTGACTATTGTAAACCATTTATAGTTGACTAAATACTAAGGACCACTATCTTGCTTCCTCTCATGATTATCATTAATTGATGACAATGAACATTATTATTGCCCATCCACTATTAATCGTTATTGGCCAACACCCGCCATTTGATCATTCACTATTAAGTAATATTTATCATCATATATTCTCTACTAATAACCATCATCTATCATAATATATTCACTGTTAAAAACTATCATATATCCTCTAATAGTAGCCATCATTGATCATTGATGATCTCAATTGATAGTTTTCTATCACCAGTGGATCTCATCATCCACTATTTATTTATCAATGTCATCGCCATCCAACACTCTCAATCATCATCACAGGAGGTAACCGAACAATTTAATCCTTGCAATATAGCCTCCTTCGACAATAAGAAAGGGTAGATCATTCTAACCTTTAACTGACATGATAACCTTAACTAGCTATGCATTGTGATTTTTCCTCTTTCAAATTTTCTATATAGAAATTCATGTCTCCTAAATTATATGTGGCATTCATCTTCCTATGTTTGAGACTTTTATGCAATGCTACAATGTTAAACTTTTCCTCTAGTAATATAAAATTTCCAGCACATAGCACCTCTAAATATTATAATTTCTTATTGAGCTTAGAGGTTTAAAATTTTGTATGCTTATAAAAAATAGAAGGTAATATCAAACTGACACTAAATCATCATAAAATCAGCAGGTAGTAATGCATTATCAAATGCCTCAAATAAATTTTAATGAATTTTAGTAGGCGTATCTATTATAAGAGTGGAACAAAAGACCAGCTTGCTGAACAGTTGGCGCGCATGATAACTACCAAAGAAAATCAACTACAGAGACTGCTTCTTAAATTTCAACTATCTATAAATATTTGTTTTTACGTATCAGAAGACTTGACTTTGGCTAATTGAAATATATTAAAAATAAATATCGTAATCCCTTTCATATGTGAGCGTCAGATGGACTCGAAAACGCCATTTTTGAATCTTCAAAGCTTTTGTCAGCACATTTCTTATACAAATTTCAAAACCATATTTCAAGGCTAGACAACATTCTTCCTATTAAGTTTTCTTTAGAACCAACAGATTTTAAAAAAATATATATTAAGTTATTTTTTTTTGTAATGAATTATTCACACCACCTCTCTCTTGTGATATCGTTATTATCTCAGCTTAGCGTCATTAATCATTTCAGCGTGTAAACTTATTTTTCTTGGGTATAGGTCTACCGCGAGAGGATTCAAATTTAGTCCGAGGGATTCTCAGATATGCTCACATTAACTGAGCTAAGAGACGATGAGCAAAAATATAAAGTTATACAATAGTCGATAGGATTTATGGTCAATTCAGAAGCAATAATGAACGCTTTTTCAGTTATTTATTCACATATCTTTGAATAATTGGTTTATTCTTGGCCATAAACTCTTTTATGGTCAAATTATGAGTTTTTTTTTTTTCGGGAAAAGTCAAATTATGAGTTATCAACTACCCTGTCAAAACACACGCTCTTCAATGTCATAGAACAACGATACCAGAGGATCGGAATTATAGAGATTCTCATATTATTAACTGAGCTATTCGTTTTAGTCGATATTTTTCAATTCAATAATGAACCTTTCAGTTATTTATTGACATATCTTTGAATAATTGGTTTAGATAAACTCGTGTGGTCAAAGAGTTTTTTTTTTTTGAAAATAATGTGTTATTATATTATGTCATAAGAACAACGTGATACCGAAGGGATCGGAATATAGGAATTATTTTAAATTTTTCGCTCTCTTTTTTCAATAATACCTTTGACTAAGTTTAAAAAATTAGAACGTGTGCACAGGGGATTTTTTTTTTTTTTTTGAAAAAATAATGTGATTATATTACGAAAAAATGGTTGTAGAAATATAAAAAATTTTAAATTTATAAAGTAAAATTTTCAAGATAATGTGTATTAAGAATAAATTATAAAGATCATTTTGATGTCTCAAATTTCTTCGATGAATTTATCACCATATAAAGTGTTATAGTACGCCTTCACGCCTTGATCATCCTTGTCATTTGTCTGCTTATTAATCTTATATGTTTATTTTATCCAAAAAAAATTTATATATTTATAAAATTTTTAATCAAACAATTCTAAAATAAGATAAATATATTGTATTTTTTTTACAATGTATTCTTTTATATAGTTTTTTTTCTGACAACCAAATTGCCCCTTAAAGATTTTATAATTAATTTTGATTACATTTTGTGTAAATTATCATGAGCTAATTTTTTCAAATTCAGGAATTTATAAGATTTTTTAAAAGAAGTTGTGGGATACATGAACGTCTGTACTCTGTACTAGCAAATTTTTTTTCTATTTCGAATTCCATTATCAAATTCTTTGAAAAGTTTTCAACGTAAATAGTTCAATCAAATCTGAAATAAATGGACAGCTTTTTTTTCTTAATTCGCACTATTTTTGTTTTTTTTAGTTTTTTTGATATATTTATAATTAATATGGAGTGCATATTTATTCATACAATAGTTGATACGGGAGGTTTTTCAAGCCCTGAAGTCATATTGCTCTGCTAAGATTTTTATTTATTTAATTTTTTTTTTCTCTCAAGGCTAGTCTTTTGTCGCCTCTCGTCCTCCTAACATCTTTTTTTTTTTTTTTTATATGTTAGGGTTTCTTCCCAACCTTCCCTCTGGCCTCGACTGAGAGAGAATATTACGTGTGATATTCAAATGTAATTTTATATCTGAACAATCAATCAGGTGCAGATACGTGATAAAATAAAAATTAAATATAATATTTGTACCTGATTGATGTCCAAATATATCTAAACACTATACGTAAATTTTTTTTTCTCGATCGAAAGCTAGGATCTCTCATCCATATAATCTTCTCCACCCTCTTCCTTGATTGCTTCTTAAACAAACGCCAAGCAAATAATCTTCACAATATGCTTCTTTCAAGTTATCAAATTGCAAAGCCCCCAAATCACTTCTTCACTTACTAAACAATTGCTTTCAGCTCGGCCTGTCATCTCCTCAAGATAAAATACTATAAAATTTTCTTACTCAAAATCTTCCTCTTATCCTAGTTTCTCTGCCAAAGCCTCTATTCTTATTTTGGGAATCAATTCATTGTCTTCTCAAAAGTGTTGACCTACGAGCACAAAGCTAATGAAGCCTTCAAGAGGAAATCTTTAGAATCTTCATAATTGTGCTTCCTTAGATATTATTAATAATAGCCAACGACTTAACTATTTGTGAGACGAGAAACATTGACTTAGGGTCTATTTAGGACAGTTATAGTTATCTGAAGAAGCAGCTGTGAAGTTATGTAAGATAAAATTGTTGTCATAAAGTTTATTTTGTTGAAGCAGATATCAATTTTAAAACTCAATTATAAATTTGTTATGTTATAGTTATTTCAGAAAAGAAAGATAGAAATTTCTTTATTTGTATATGATAGTTATAATATCAAATAAAATGATAAAAATAAATTTTCAAGAATTTATAGATTCTCAATTGTCTACTATTTTGCATTAGAAGCTTACATATCACGTAATATTGAATCATTTTTAATTACTTTATATCCCAAAAAAATTAATTACTTTATAATTAATTATATCATTATTAATAAATATATTATTAAATTAAATTTATTTTGATATAATTTATTTTAATTTTAATAAATTTGTATATTATTAATTTATGTTTAATTAATATTTTATTTAAGTAATTAACTCATAATTATTAATATAAAATAAATATTAATTAAAATTTACTTTATTTAAACAAATTTAATTAGATTAGTTTAATTAATTATTATTAATTAAAACATTTCTTTCATGTAGATAATACTTGAGCCGAAGTTGAAGCCCTATATCAAGCTTCTGTCGAGTAAATTTACATAAGTGGTGGGGGCGCAATTGTAAAGATAATAAGCCAACGACGGGACGTTATCTGAACAGATCTCAGGTTGCGAAAACTTTGTTTCTCCATTGTAATTTTTCAAAACAACGTTGAAACAGAGCTCCCAAACACCGACTTGATGCTTTTTTTTTTTTTCTTTTTTTACTGTTGAGCCCGAAAGTAATAGGCTCATCTCAAACGTATATCGCATTGAGCAAAAATCCAACCGATGAGACCCACAATGTTTTGATACTTGAAACAAAAAGCCATAAAACGGAGCCCCAAACAAGCCCTTAAGTTGGGTGGCATATTAAAATAGATTTAGTTTTCTTTAGTAAATTTTATGAGTTATCATTTTAAATTATATTGTAAGCTGCTACTTAAATTAAAGATGCCTTATATGATTAGTTTATGCTTCTCAACTTGATGAGGCCAAAAAGTTTTAGCAATACTATCTTTATGGAGCTATGTCAATTTCATTGATTATGTTAATTATAGTTCTCTAAAACTTGGTTGTGTTATCGGAATGAAGGAATAGAGTCCACCTTTTGAAGGAATCTTAAATTGAGGAGTCGCTTTTGGAATATACTCAAGAATTTCTTCCATCATAAAGCATGAGCCAAGACAAAGATATTAGATTTCTTCTAAACAATTTATTTCATTGTATATAGCTTATAAAATGCTTAGATTTAGAGATCTTAAGGACATTTTTGTCTAATGAGCTAGTTGAATAAATCGATAAACTCAACAAATGGCATCCATATCTTACTTCTATTTTCAAAGATGTTACCCTTACATTGCTTTCCTATTTTTAATGGTTAAAGTTTATAGAAAGCCAAGGAATTAAAATAGCTAGTACTTTTAATACATTACTATTCTATTCATTCTACATAAATTGATATGATCATATTAAATTTTCACAAGGTATTCTTGTTTTTTAAGGCACATATACTAATTTAAATTATATAAATTTGTCATCAAATTTGTATAAAATAGTATCCCGATATAGTGGCTTAGAATAAATGGAGAACAAGCCTAATGTAATTTATTTGTAGTGATTTACAAAGTAAATTGAGCATATTAATTTATTCTATGAACCCCATTATTTTGATTTACATGTAATTTCTATACACCATAATTTATATAATGAGAAAAATATTGAATATGATCTGAAATATTACGTACATTATATATATATTATAAATATATCTATGTAAGAAAAGCCAGCTACTATAATTTAAGTTGGCAAAGATGAGATGATGTATGGAGGCAAGTGAGCTAATGAGCCTTCTTTTAAATATAAGTTAGTGGTGTGAAGCTCATACATGATGTAAACATAAAGGTAGAGCATAATATGATACTATACTTGACTTGCTATGATTATTATAGAAAAATATCTCTAAAGATAAAATTAATCAATGTACCTAACTTGCATAATATATATGTGAAAATAGATAATTTATAGAAAATTATATTTGATAATATGAGCTATATAAACTACTAATGTTATGATAATGACACCTTATGATTTAGTTATGATTTATATTTTGTGTTGTATGCCTACTCCTATGTAATGGAATAAATAACTATTGATTCAACATATGAGAAATGTTCATGATACAATCATACATATCATTCCATTGTTATGTAATGAATATGACTGTATGTTTTGTATATCATATTGAACCGTTTGCTCACACATACATTTTTTATGAAATTGTAACGAACCAATGCTGTAAGATCGTGACCATTATTAATAAGTGTTGATCTCATTTCTAGAATGAGCTCTCAACACCTCCATCTTAGACATACGACTCCTCTTAGATTTTAAGATTTTCTTAATCTTAAGACACATCTAGAGATTAGGTGGACACTCCAACCTAGCCCTAGAGACTTAGAAGGGTTAGCCATAGGAATAGGTCATGCCTTAAGCGTGTTAGGAAATTTGCCTACCCATAACTTGAACCACTCCTCACTTTCCTTCTTTCAAGTCAAACTCCAAATCAATCCTATTTGATTTTCTCCAAATCCAAATCTATGATTGAAGCCCATGATCAAAATCCATCAAAAATTCCTAAGTCTAAATTTTGCCTAAAGTCCTTAAGCCTCTCTTAAAGGCTTAACCTAAGCAATCAAAATCGAATCAAATCTTTGAGATTTTCTCATAGCTCATTTATATTCTCATTTATATTCACATATATAAATGAAATATAAATTTAAACCCATCAAATCAAATTCAAAATTTAAAATCGATTCATGAAAATTTTCTTAAGTCCCTTTAATTTTCCATTAAAGGGCTTAGCCAAATCATAATTCATGATCAAACCTATTCAAACTCAGGGGATTTTCTCAAAACTCATTTATATTCTCATTTATATTCTCATATATAAATGAAATATAAATATAAAATCAATCAAATCCAATCCAAAAATTAAATTCCAATTTAAAAATTCCCTTAAATCCTTTAAATTCCCTTTAATGGATTTAACCTAAATCATGATCAAACTTATTCAAACTCATGGGATTTTCTCAAAACTTATTTATATTCTCATTTATATTCTCATATATAAATGAAGTATAAATATAACTCAATCAAATCTAATTCAAAAATTAAATTACAATTTAAAATTTTCCTTAAATTCTTTAAATTCCCTTTCAATGGATTTAGCCTAAATCATGATTAAACCACTTCCAATCCTTGAAATTTTCTCATGATCCATTTATATTCTCATTTATATTCACATATATAAATGAAATATAAATTCAAACAATCAAAACCAACCCCAAAAATCAAACTCAAATCCACTCAAAATCCAATCTAAGCCTTTCAAGTCAAAATCTTGAACTTAGCCATATCACTTTAAAATCAAGCCAAACTCTTGATTTTCTCTCATAGTTTAATCAACCCTACAATCATGAGCTCATATATAAATCCAAACTTCAATCACTCAATCAAAACCCAAGTCAAAGATCAAACCCAAAACCCGTTCATATTCTTCCTTTGAAAATGAAATTTTCAAATGGATCAAAACCCATTTGACTTCAAACCACTTGCAAATGGATTTATATTTCAATCATAAGTCTATATACAAGGTCAACCAACTTCAAATCAAGCTTTGACTTATTTTACCCTTAGGCTCACTTGACCCAAAGTGACCTAAAGTACCCTTATGAGCCAAATATTGATCCTAACCAAATTTGATTGAACCAAACTCATATATCCCCCTCATCATGATCAGCAATCATCACGGGATGATCAACCAGTCAAATTGGGTCAAACTAAGTCAAACCTAAGGGTTGATCAAGTCAACACTTAACCTAAATTGAAACCTTACATAGCTAAAATCCACCATAGGTCAAATTGATTGAAACCATTAATCTAAGTTCACTCATGACCTATGTTGACCAAGAAAACATTTGAGCCTAACCTAGCACAATTAGCCACTTGACCCAAGTTAACCCAAATTAACCTAAACGGTCAAAATGTGTCAAAACTTGATCTAAGCCAAATTGATTGAAACCAATGGGTCAAGTTCATTCCAAATCACTTGTGGGACTTGACCAAAGCCTCAATTGGCCAACTAGACCTAACCTAGCCAATTGACCTTAGACCCAACATGACCTAAAGGGGTCATGTTGAGCAAAAATTGAACTTAACCCAAATTGATTGGAAACAAATATACCAATCCACTCTATATGACTAACCAAACCTAAACCTACCCTTGACCTACCTCAGATAGGTCAACTTGACCCATTTGACCTAAATGAAGTCATATGAGCCAAAATCAAATATATACCAAATTGAACCAAACCAAAGGCACCAAAATATTTCAAATGGTCATATGAACTTGACCCAACCCTTGGTTTGACCCAATTTGACCTATTGGTCAACTTGACCCAAGTTGACCCATTTTGACCTAAATGGGTCAACATGAGCCAAACCTATCAAATGATTCCAAATCCAATGAAACTTGGCCAAACCTAGTTTCTCCACATACCCAACATGTCCAAAGTAAAAAATAGTAAAATGACCATCCTACCCCTAGGCCATAGAATAAATTTTGGCCTAACCCATGGGTAATTTGGTCATACACTCTTCACAATCACTTGAGGCTTTCTTAAAAGCTCAAGGGGACTTAATGATGAGTGGTGCACCCAACCCAATGGGTTTAGGTCAGCCCATTTGGAAACCTGACCACCTAGCTTGAAATTGAGTTTTCAAATTCCCTCTTAAGCTCAAATTCAGTGCATGGGAAGTTGGCAATCCATTACTTGGATCAAACCGACCATGTGCACACTCAAAATAGTCAAAATACCCTTCTAATCTCATCAATTGGATCAAAAAGGCAAGAGCATTGGTGGCCTGCCGATCCTTCAAGGGGGAGATATACTCCACCTAATTCAATGAATTTTCATTCACTCTCTGTTGATTGGAGCCTAGGAACCCAGAGCAACCATCTCAGAGCACTCCCAAGCTTCTTAGAGAGGATAGAATTCTTCTTTCTCGATTTTGCATAGTGCAAAAATAGGGGATGTAGAGTGACTAGCTAACTTTCTCCACACTCCATTTGAATCCAACTACTCTTGCACACTTCATCAGAGGGTCAAGTCAAATTGGCCTAAGCTTTCTCTGAAGTTCTAAAGGCAAGGAAGAGCTCAATTCAGTCAAAGTCAAAGCCCAAGCAAGGAGGAGTTGGCCCACCCATTGATCCACTCAATCCCAAGGCCTAGGAATTTCAATAGAGCTTCATCTCCACTAGATGAAGCTACCTCATCGATCTCGAGCGTCGATGAGGTATGGAATTTTTTTATCACTAAACTCAATGTGGTGTGCAGCTTTGTGAAAGAAATTTTCACCTCATCGAATTTTGATCGTTGGATTTGTCGTTCTATATCTGTAGATGGTGTGAGTTAAATTTTGTCTGATTCTAATTCGTGCTCAATCAAGCTCGGATCTCCCCTTAGATCATGGATGGTCTCCATTGATCCTCAGGGAAGAACTTGGCTCATCCCAGCCGTCCATCCATGCATTTTAGATGGACGGCTGAAATTATTTAACATGTTTAGTAATCTTATTTTCCTTTATAAACCACAGGTGAATCCTTAGCCATCCGATCTTGATGGTGAGAATAGAAACGTTGCCGCTTTTGTGAGGTGACAACTTAAGTTGTCCCTCACGGTAATGTAAAGCACCCACCCACGCCATGCATCGTGTTGTGAGCCAAGGATTAATCAGGGATTAGTTAAGCAACTAATTAATTCAGAGAACTTCTGAAATTCATAATTCTCTCTAGAAAAATCAAAAAAATAGAAGAAAAAATGTTATGGAAAGATAATTTCATCTAAAATATTTTAAAAGTGGTTTCAATGAATTTTAAATTACTCTTTTCTCTGAATTTGGGTTTCTTTAAGAATCTTAATTAGTTAATTATCCTTTAAATAGGTCTTCAATTAATCTCAAATTTTTAGGGTTTATTTTGGGGATGACCTCTACTTCTCTTAATTTTTTTGAGATTTATTGAGGGCTCAATTGGAGAAATTGTTATCTCATTCTTTAATTACCCCTTTTATGTAATTAAGCATAAATAGGGTATGATTAGTGGATCTACCATATTATTAGGGTTGATTAAGGTCAGATCCAGTAAGTAAAAAGTTTATGGAATAATTTTGAGCCATTTCCCCTAATCTATTCCCTAAACCCCCTCTCATCTCCTTAATCTCTTCTTAATTAAAGGTTAATTCATTAATTATCCCCTTAATCAATTTTCAAAAATTCTAAAAAGTTTCAAAACTTAATTAATCTACCTTGGGTAGATGATTAGGTGTTTAATAACCTATGTTCAATTAAGAAAATCAAAACCTCTTTCATAGGTATGAAAGGGTATTTTGAAATTATTTAAACTAAACCTCTTAGCTTAATTAACTTTTAATTGTGAACCAAATTACATTAGGCCTTTTCCTTATTAGGTGCATTGCAAATTTAAATTCCTTGTGGATTTTATGTCATCTCATTGGCTCATAATTATTTAGTTAATTCTTCTAAGGTGGTGTAGGTAAGGGTTAATTAAGCTACTTAATTCATACCTTAACCTAATCAACACATAAAAATGGATCTAATTACCTAAAAATTAAACAAAAATCTCAAACACATATGGGAATGGGTTAGGAATAGCAAACTCATCTCACCTTTTCATAATTAAATCAAACTCAAACCTAAACAAAAATTACTTTGAAATTCACTTTGATTTATTCTAAACTTTCTTATTCTATAAGAATGTCTTTAGGATTTAAGTAAAGTAAATTTGTTTGCATGCTTTCATTAATTTGGATCTTTCCCCAACATGTTAAGTTGTATGCCATGTGATTTCATACATTCATAATTTTATTTCTTAAAATTTAAAATGAACTTGTTTACTTTATGTCAAATTTGCATGTGTTGGCTAAAGTAAAAAAATATGAATGGCTATTATCACTACTAAACCCAAATTATATTCCAAACATATGAATCAAATACCAAATCTTAAAGTATGCTACTTGTATCTTAATTATGAGTTTGCATGTGATAGATTATAAAGGTATGCTTAGCATAGGTTCCTTTCTTTCTTATCTTAGCATAGTTTTGAATAGAAGTTGGTAAGATGTAGGGTTCATTTGGAAAGAACCCAACACTTACATAATTCCATACCCTATTCATCCCTATGTTATCACCTAAGAAGGGTTGCCTATATTTGCATACATAAATTGCATAAACAAAAATGAATCCATTAAATAATTTTTGCATTCTCTTTTTCCATATCACTTCTTTTATTCATATATTTGTATTTAAGAAAAGTGGTATATTAGTCTGAACAACCTCGAGGTTGCGAGGCTTTAAGTAGCCCTAAGTAAGTTTTAACCCTTACACCTCTGGTTAACAATGGAATTGTACTCACTTATGCCTTTCTTACTTTCATATGTGTATGTGAAATTTTGGATAAGGAAAACCTTTTCTACTTAAGAAAAATCATGCATATTCAACTTCTAAATTTTCTTAAATGGATTACTTAGCATACATCATAAAGTGTGTTAAATACTCTCATTTGCATGTATAGATATGCTTAGGGTCCATCCATATGCATGTTATATATGTTGGGGAAAGAAATGAAGTAATGTGTGTTATGTGAATTTTGATTCATTTTGTTTAATCTTAAAATACCTTTCTTTTTTAATAGGCTTCTTTAGAGTTTATCTAAAGTTAGGATTAATTAAAAGGTTTAATCAAAACATTCACCTAAATGAAACTAAAATGTGAATCTACTTTAGAAATTACTTAGGTTAAGGGAAGGAAAGAGAAGTCCTCTTCTCTTTCCCTCTCTTCATAACTTAGCAACTAATTGTAGGATCTACTTAAACCAAATCAAAATATGAAATAAAATGAAACCCTCCTCTAAGTTGAACATGTTCTTCACACTCAGAAAATTTGAACCCAAAGCCATAGCTAAGCATACCACATAAGCCTTCAAAGCGCACACATTAGCCTAAGTCACCAATTCTAGCTTTAGGTTAGGTCGGTGCATGGTTTGATGTTTGTTTTGTTTAGTGATATATGTTTTAGACTAAATGTTAGGTTGTATGCTCATAGAATGAATGGTAGGACACTCTTAGTTTAACTATTCTTTTCTGCAGGGGATTGTGCTTAAGGGGCATTATTATAAATAAATAACTATAAATGCTTTTGCTTGTAGGTGCTTATACCCCTAAGCATAATCCATAGGCTAGGTGGACTTAGTCACCCATGTGTGGGGTGATAAGTCTAATATATATGCTTGGGATTTGTGTGATCTGTTTTAGCTAACCTTTGTTTTATAGGTGTTAGCTAGATTTACCTTTTCCCTTTTCATGTAAAAATTTGTATAATTAGGATTTTGGAATGATTGTTATGCGGATTAGGATGAGCATTGATCATAAGATCCTATCTTATGCACCATGTGAAGCCTTTGAGCATCCACCTTCCAACCATCCGAAAGAATGAACCAAAAGAAGAAAGAAAAAAAGAAGAAGAAAGCTTGAAGACCCCCATAATAATGAATTTCTTTGCTTAAATGTAATTTAATTCATTTGTAATCCGAGTTGTATAAGAGTAGAGCTCGGCTACCCAATTTGATATTTTTTGGGTTTATGTGGTGGTGCCCGACCACAACAGCCTTTTATTCTTTTTGCGCTTAGCTTTATAAATTGATTAATGATTTATTTAGCTTTGCTTTTTCCTAGTTTCTTCCTTGATTTATGTATGGCCTGGATGTGGAATAGGCTCTTTAGGAAAAAAAATAAATATTTTACCCAACTTAATAACTCAAAATAAAAATAAATAACTCATAACCTCACATAAAGCTTAGGTTTAAAATCAATATAAAAGAATTAGCAACTCCTTAGCTGGATGAGTATTTCTTTTATAATATCATGCACAATAACATCTTATTTCACTCTTGATTTAGTGGACTTCCACCTTTGCTAGAGAACTTGGCTTGACTTTTGAGAGCCGTGGTGGAAACTCCCCTCCTCCCTTCTTATTGATTTTGACCAATAACCTTCTTTCTCATGCATTAGTCATAAAAATCCTATTAGCCTGAGTAAAAATGATTGCCAAAATGAAAATAAAATAAATTTTAAATTGCATTAGATTTAGGTCATTCGAAGCATGTCCCTTTTACATGATCTAGTCTCTTTAGGGAGTGAGTTTAAGGACTTAGTCTCTTTCTAAATAAAAATAGCCTAATTATCTTGCATTAAGCATAAGACTTGCATACATGTATTTAAAATCGTAGGAGTTAATTGACGGCCACCCACAAGCGGTTGTAAATCCAAGTTGTCGGGTGGTTTGTCCTCTCTTGTAGAGGCAAACCAATTACCCACTTTTCTCCATAGATTTAGGTTGTGCTTTCAGCCCTCACCAAAGCTTCCTAGATTTAGATTTTGAGGTGACTTTTTTCCTTTGTGGGCCCTAAGCATAATTCCTCACCTCTTAGTCATTTCCTTAATCTTGTATTAAGGAATCTTAAGTCCTAAATTTCTAATAAAAAATACAACTCAAACGAATTAAATCAATTTCTAAAATGTAAAGCCCAACTATAGGATAGTTTGAGATGCTCGCTAGGTTTTCTAGCATTGTGAGCATCTCCTACTTATTCCTATTTGGCTTCGATAATAAATCTCTTTTTGATCAATCCCATTTGATCTTCAAAAATAAATCAATCAATTGATAGTCTCTTTCTTATTGAAATCTTCAAAGACAATGATCATTTACTTTAATCAAGAGTTTTCCTAAGGAATCCCCATTTTTTAGGATATAATTAACTATGGGGGCTTGCCCCTATAGGGAACTTAACAAACCCAATTTAAAATAAATTTTACTTTACTTTTTCATGTAAAGTAGGAGAAGAATCTTTGGTACATATGCAGACCCATCATCCTTAGGAGTCCTTATTTAGGTGATTAGGTTCATTAAAGTCCAGTGACTTCTGTCTTTCTAGGTAGTACACTATTTCTTTGATGACATACTCAATTACTTGAATAAGTACATCTGCAGATCTGTGTGGCATCCCAAAAAGGCGAATTTCTATAAAGGGTATTGTCTTTCTTTTCTCCCCACAAATTTGAAAGGCAACTCCCTCTAATAGAAAATTTTCACCACAATAAGGATAGATTTTATTATATATATATTCTATTTAGTAATACTTGATTATGTGCTTTTTAATGGGATATTAGAAGATTATGAATATTATATATAAATACTATAAATATAAATAGTTTTAATGTATAAATGTAAAGTGAAATAATGGTACTTATCTTTGTCCTATTATTATTGATGATTTAGAGTCTAAGTGCATTGTAAATAAAATAAAATAAAATTAATTCTTTTCAAATTGATCTTAAACAAAATTTTGTTGTGTACTTTACGTTGTATAACTTTATGTTAAATCAAGGATATAACATATTGGTTCAGGACAAACATTTTATCAAATTGAGTCAACTGTCAAGTTATAACTTAATGTATCAAATGCATTCTTTGACCATAAATCTACAATTTTAGATGGAGACCTAGTGTAACATGAATGGCTACATTTAAGTAGAACTTCAAACTAAGACTTAATAAGAGCAAATTGAACGGTGTAAATGAGTAAGATTTTTTATATGGTGTAAATGAAAGTTTGTAAGTACTTTTGTATTGGTGAGAAATTCTTTACAATTCGGCAAATGCCTTTTATGACTTCAATTAATAAATTCATTAGTGAATAAAATTTTTCTCTAACATCAATTTATAATAAATGTCAAGTTCTTTTACTGAGTTAAGAAACAAATGTTAAATAACCTATTTAGGTAACTTGGACATGTAAACTTGCTAATTACGTAGGAAATAATAATAGTGTATCTTGATTAACTCAAAAATAAGATTTAGCATACATTTTATGCTTTCAAGCAATGTTTTACAAATCTGGACTAGACTGATTGATTGTACTTGTTCTACCATGAACTAGTCACAATGCTAGTCCACTCAATGTATATAGCTAGTTTCATGTTAAAATCAAAGTGAACCATCAATTTGACTAATGAATCAATTACAATTCACTATAATCATTTGATTTAAAAAGCTATTACTTAATCACCATGTTGACCTCACTTTTGAGTGATGTTGATGATCACCTCATAGAATTAGGATTCGATCTATGCACTAAGGCTTTCCTAGAACTAAGACACTTCTAGTGGCTATGTGAATATCAATCCTAAGCTTAGAAGACTTATGGGTTCAACCCTAAGGTTAGACTCTAACTTAGATTAGGCAAAGCTTACTTATCCCAAATTCAAACCAACCCCTATATCAGATCAAGTCCTCAAACCAAATCAATTAACTATGAATCAAACCTCAACCAAGACCAAATGATTCTAAACCTAAATTAACCTATTAAAGTTCAATTTGGACAAGTGGCTAAGTTAACCCAATATGACTCTTTTAGGCTTAAAAAGGCCAAATCTAAAATTAATCCAATCCATTTAAAATTGAACTTGCCCAAACCCATTTAAAATTCAATTGAACCTAATTGAAGCTTGATTTTCATCCAATTGAACTAAATTGAATTAGTTTTGCTCTTAACCCAAGTTAACCTAGTTGAATTCTATGGTATTTTAATTTGGAGTCATTGGGACACCACGCAAATCTTAGGGGGTAGTTATTGAAGTGATTAGGTACGATATTAAGGCATGATATACCATCTTAAAAAAATGAAGAAATCCCCTTATAATGGACCTAATCACCTAACAAGGACTCCTAAGGCATGATGGATCTTCGTATACACCAGAGATATTTTTCCTACTTTACATGGGAAAGTAAAGCACGGTTTATTTTATGTTAGGTTCTTTAATTCCCTATAGAGGCAAGCCTCCATAGTTAATTACATCTTAGGGAGTGTAAAATTCTTAAGAAAACTCTCGATTAAAGCAGTCAATAAATATCTCCAAAGACTTCAAAGTTAGATTATCAATGAATTTGGTATTTAGAAAAATCAAGTGGAAAAGTTTAATTTAGAAGACTTATTTTTAGAATCTAATGGCAAATAAGTAAGGAGCACTTATGATACTAGGAAGCCTGGTGAACCCTCCAATCTATCCTATAATATGGCTTTATATATTTGAATGAAAAAGTTTATTCACGTTTGAGTTGAAATTTTATTGGAATATTAGGGCTTATAGTCCATCAACACAAGATTATGGATATGCCTAAGTGGTGAGGATTTAAACCCGTAGCCTGAAGGAAACAAGGAACTTCAGAACCTAAACCTAGAGTGCTTTAGTACAAGGTAAAACTCGACCAAAATCTAAACAAAAATGGGGATATAGTAGTTTACCTCCATAAGAGAGGATAAACTCATCCGACTCTTTTAGACTTACAGCTGCCTAGAGTGGCTACCAGTTAACACCTCCTATGCTTTAAAACTATGTAGATCGATCTTATATTAATGCAAAATAGCTAGGTTGTTATTTAATTAGGAAGGAAAATTAGAGTCTTAAATTCACACTCTGAGAGACTAGATCATGACTGGTATGAAATCATGACTTAGACTAAATGCAAAATTTACAAATTTTTATATCATTTTTTACACAATCTTTTGGAAAAAGGCATGAGATAATTATGCCTAAATGCATGATGAAATTGGACTATTGGCTAAATCTGTGAGAGAAGGTGTTCTCCAATATAAGGAATTCCCTCACAGATTAAGCATTCCCCTATCGTGCATGAGTAGAGACCCTCCCTATTCAAGAGTGAAGCAATATGTTATGCATCATGTTAGAACATTCAATATTCTACTAAGGGGTTACTAAATCTTTTAGTTATCTTGATTATAGTGTAAGATTTAAAGTGAGGTTATGAATTATTTTAAAATGTTAATTATGAGTTATTAGTGGAGATAGAAAAATTAATTTTATCCTAAAGAGCTTGTTGCATTCAGGCCACACATTCAATCGTCAAACTTTAAGAAACCTATGAAAATCATGCCATTTCTATTACACAAATATAAACACAACATTCAAATATTCATAGATTTCATAAGATAATAAAAGGCCGGTGTGGCTGAGTACTGTCGTACACCAAAAAAAAAAGAGATTGGATAGCCAAGCTCTACCCTTATGCAACTCAGATTACAAAGAGTATTACAACTTATAATTAAAGAAAAATGCTATGACAGTATTCATTCTTTATTCTTCTTTCTTTTCTTTAATTTGAGTTGCTCCAAGGCTTCATAGGGCATCCCAGGACCTTACCATATAGCCACTGCTTATCCTAAATCTCATAGCACTAATCCTAATTCATATTATAAAATTACATTTTTTATGAAAAGAAAATCTAACTACACCTGCAAAATAGAGGTTAGCTAGACAATCATCCATACCAAGCATTTATATTCATAAATTTGGACTTAGCACCCTACACATGGGTAGCCAAGCCCATTTGTCCTAATATGGAATATGCTTAAGGGTATAAGTAACCTATAAGAAAATGCATTTACATTTATTTTCACTTCAGCAATCCTTTTAGCATAATCCTCTACAGAAAACACAACATCATTACAGTCTACACATAATAGTCCTAACATTCAGTCTAAGCACAACAGTTCTAACATCCAGTCTAAAATATTACATCACAAAATAAAATACAACATCCTTACATACACCATCCTAACCTAAAGCTAGAAGTGGTGGCTTAGTATTTTAATGCGTGCGCTAAGGTTTAATATCGTATGTCTTAGCAAGGCCTTAAGATTATAATTGTCTAAGGTTTGGAATGTTCAAATTACATATGAATGTCGGTTCACTTCAAGTCATTAAGAGGATTTGCAAATTTTAATTTGTATCGTCTTTTGTTTCATTTGATATTTGCTTAGCATCTACTTATTATAAAGAGAGGAAAGAGGCTTAACCTCCTTCATCCCTACACTAAGTTATTTTCTAAAGAGTATATTATTGAAATTTTAGTTTCTCTTAATGAATAATTTATTAAATATTTTTATTAAATATTTTTATTAATCTTATATTTATGTTAATCTTAAATAGTTCTATTTTACATGAAAGGTATCTTAAGATTAATGAAATTGAATTGCCATCATATAAATAATGTTGCACCATTCCTTTTCACCATTAATAACATGAATATGGAGTTTAGCTTAACGCTTCTATACAAGCAACATATTTTTGGTACCCTTGAATGATTATTAATGCATATGTTTTGGTAGAAAATAGGTGATTTCATTCTTTAGTTAAGTATACACAAATATGTATTAAAGATTTAAGCAAGTATGTGTCACAAAACCAACCTTGGGACTACTTAAAGCCTCATATTCCTGAGATGTCCAAACTATATAGTTGCTATTCTTAAATACACATAAATGTATACATAAGCAAGGGAATGAAAATCATGTAAGGGTTGTATGTTAATGAGTTATTTATTCATGTAAAATAAAGTTCTATCTAAATTCTAATACATGTATACATATGAATGAAATTAGTTAAGTACGTGCCTTTGTTAACTAGGGAAGTGAGGTAATCTAAGACCTCCGTGGGGCTACTTAAAGTCTTGTATTCCCGAGATGTCCAGACTATATACTTACTAACATTCAAACATATATAAATATACACATGAATCATAAAAATAAAATAATACTTTAACATGTTTTAGTTATAATCACATGTAAATCATATGTAGTATTTATAGCTAACATTAATTTAACTTTTCATTATTGGTTTATAACTTTGAATATAATTTGAAATTTATTAGTGATAATAGCCACTCTATATAATAGGATTAATTCAACACATGCAACTCTACATACATAAGTGTATTCATTTGATTATTTAATTTGAAAACATGAATACATGATACAAATGGTATACAAATTTTACAATGATTGAAAAGGAATAATTGAACACTTCAACATAATCCATCCAACTACATTAATTCCTAAGAACAATCATATTAAATAAAACTATTTAAAATCAACCAAAGTTGTTATGAAATTTGATTTTAGATTTTAATTATTAAATTTAAGGAGGAGGGATGATATTTTATATTTTTCTCCATCCCATGTTAGTGGCTTAATATATTTATGAAAATATAATTAAGTAGCTTTTATGGATTAATTAAGTTCAAATCATTAAGCAAATGATTTAATTTTCCCTTCCCTAAGTCTCTTTAATTCAATTAAACATTTAATCATGAGCCTACAATGATATGCTAATGAGTAATTAAAATTGCAATGAACCTAAGGATCTAATGCAATGAGACCCATAATTAAATATTAATTAGATTAAAGAAGAATTTAATTAAGTACTCATATGGTTTTCCTACGCCCATGGGTTAACTATAATTTCCTTAGGGGTCTTTATATTATTAAACACATAAAGGAATTCATAAATTTAATTTATATTATCTTGAGCCATTATCAATTTGATTTCATTTAATTTTATCATTAATTATTTAATCATTCCTTACTTAAATCATAAGCTAATTAACCCTCCTATGGGAAAAGACTTAAAAAAATGATCAAGGAAGAGGCCTTAATCATTTACTATCATTATTTCCACTATTAATAGTGATTAATTATCATTAATAATCAAAATCTCACTATTTAATAATTTTAATAATTATTAAATTAATTAAGAAGGGTGATTAAAGCTGAAATTCTAAATTTCCTTAATTTAGCCAATAAATTTCAAGAAAATTATGAGAGGCTGAGGACATCCCAAAGAATCAACACATCTAATTTGAGACTCATTGGCCAAGTAATTAAGGCTTAATTAGGATAATTAGCCTAAAATTTAAACCTTAATTTAGCACTGTTCATTAATTAAACTTTAAGTATTTTATTTTTATTAAATTCTCCTCTATTTACTCTTTCCAAAATGGGTTTACTCATATTTTTAAAATTTTTTACAATTAGTTATGAATTTTCAAATTTCTGAGTGATTAATCCCATCTTTAATGCCTAATTAATCCCCTAACTTGTCGGCGGCATGTGAAAGTTGACGTAGCAGTGCTTTCCACATGACGCCATGGGATAGGTTATTTAAAATGTCCCTTATGGAGGTTGAGTCAGTGGTGGCAGTCGCACTTTTGTCCTCACCGTCCGATCTTGGATCAGACGATAGAGATTAATCCTATGATTCCTATTAGATTTAATCAAAAAATCTAATAGGTTAAATTACAACCATCCATTATAATCATGCGAAATAGACGACGGATGATCCTTTGTCCCTCGAACACTGAAAGAAGGACACCGTCCGCCTTCCACAGCTTAATTCGAGCTCACCGGAGCTCGTGGGATGTTAGGATAGACTTTGAAATGTGCAGTGAGAAGATCTAAGGGGATTCTATAGTGGAAATCATACAAAATTGCAAAACGCTTCACAAAGGACCAACACCTAGGGGATTTTCTATGGTTTGCTAGAATTTATCTCGCTGGAGCTCAAGACCGACGGTCCAATGACTGAGGTAGCTTCATCTTGAAGAGATGAAGCCCTATTGAGAAGAACTCATGCTTCCTCCCCACTGAAGTCTTTGTGGACCAAATGCCACCGTGAAGCTGTCGGAGTTTGTCTAGGAGTGGTCTTTGGTGCTTGAATTGATCGGGAATAGATTCGTTTTGACTGGCCAGAACTTGAGGAAGGTGTGAGAAGAGTTAATTGATGTTTGGTGAGATTTGAGTGGGGTTGGATGGACAAAGGGCTAGGTTTCATTCAACTTTGGTTTCATGAATGATAGGGAGCATGAGAGGGTTAGGGAAAGCTCTGGGGATTCTCACGAACTCTCAAGAATGCTTTATGTGTCATTTGAATTGGATTGGGAGGAGTATACCCTCCTCCCCAAGCGATCGGACTACTAGGATTATCTCAACTTTTAGTAGTCGTCTTGCCGATGCAAGCGATCGGAGGTGTCAAAGATGGGCTGAGGTGGAGGTCCTTGAGTGGCTGGAGGCATGGCATGGGCTGAGGTAGTGTGTACCTCCTCCCCCAAGTGCTCCAATGAGAAGCCATGGTTTAACTCACCCTCTCTTGACCCATGGCTGAACCCAATAGCTTTGGGTCAGGTGAGTCAGTGGTCCATGTGTCCAAAATGAGTTAGGGGGGCTATCAAGAGTTGGTGAGTAGATAAGAATATCCAAAATAAAAAAATTTTCTCATTTGGATGAGTTTGTCTAATGGGTTTTTTGTCTAAATCGAGTCCAACATGGGTTGAGTTCATTTGGGCTGACCCATAGTGACCCATCACGCTAAGTTTGGTTTGGTTTGGACTTGGTTTGAATGGGTTTGATTCATATGGGTTAAATTGGGTTAGGTTGATCAATTGGTCAAATTAGGTCAACAAAAGGGTTTGAATATGTTCAATTGATGATTTGGGATGTATTGGTGCCATTGGTTTGGTTTAATTTGAAGTGGATTTAATTTTGGCTCATTTGGGTTCATTTGGGTCAAATGGGCCAAGTTGATTAATTTGATCAAATTGGCCAAATTGGATTGGGTGGATGGTTGGTTTAACTTCAATTGATGATTTAAGAATGATTGTAGGTGTTGATTTGAATTGATTGGATTTGAGAGTGGTTTAGTTCAATTTGACCCTTTATGTCAATTTGGGCTAAATGGGTCAATTAGGTTGGTTTTATCAAATTGAGCTCAATTAAGCTTGAATCATGTTCAATAATCAATTCATGTTTGAATAGAGACATTGGTTTCAATCAATTGAGTTTAGAATGAGATTTGACTCAATTTGGCCCTTTAGGCCAATTGGGTCAACTTGGGTCAAGAGGCCAAATTTGCTTGGTTTGATCTAATTGGTAGTCAAGTTATGTTTAATACTCAATTTATGATTGATAGGAGGTATTAGTTTCAATCAATTGAGTTTAGAATGAAGATTGGTTTAATTTGATCCATATGGGCTAATTGGGTCAACTTGGGTCAACCGATAAAATTGGCTTGGTTTGACCTAATTGATTACAATCAGTCAATCATGGATGATCAACAATCATTATAAAAGAGGTTGGATGAGTTTATTCAATTCAATTTGGGTTGGATTGAGGTTTGGATCATATTGGTCCTTTAGGTCACTTTGGGTCAAGTGGACCAAATGGGTGGATTTAGTTGAATTAGGTTGAATTGAGTTGAATTGAGTTTTATAGTTGATTTAGGATCGATTGATTGCATTGATTGTAATTGATTTAGATTTAATTTAATTTTAGCTCATTTGGACCCTTTAGGGCAAATAGGCTAACTTGGGTTGATTGAATTAGTTTGGTTCAATTGGTTTGATCATGGGTCCTAGAAGGGTTTGAAATAGAGATTTGATTGGTTGGAGTGCTTTTGTGAAGTTCAATTGGATTTGGTTCATGAATTAGTTTAGTTCAATTGGTTTGATCATGGGTCCTAGAAGGATTTGAAATAAAGATTTGAATGGTTGGAGTGCTTTTGTGAAGTTCAATTGGATTTAGTTCAATTGAATGGGCTTTGGGTTTGAGCTATAGAATGATGGTGGAATTGGTTTAAGTTAAGGGTTAAGCTAATTTGGCTTAGAGCTTGGATATGAAATAAAATCTAATTAAGTTTGATTGTATTAGCTTGGGGTTGGTTTTGGATAAGTGGATAAGCTCGGGTCATGACTCAGGCCATAGGATAGGTTGGACCTATTTACCCTAGGGTATGACCTATCTGGGGGAGTATGCCTTCATAAGTCTCTAAGCTTGGGTTTAGTGTTCTCTTAATCACTAGAAGTGTCTTATGACTAAGGAAATCTAAGTGTCTAGAAGATTCCTAAGTCTAAGATAAGAATGATGAATCCTCACTCCAAAAGTAAGGTCAACAAATTCTATAGGGTTAAAGTCCAACCCAATTTGATTTAAGCCAAATTAAACTAATTCGTGCCTCGCAATCATTCCAATCACTCAATTAGATATTCTAATTGACTTTAGTCAATCAAATTTGACCAATTAATCCACTTAATCTAGCTTGACCCAATTTGGCCGAAAAGTCTAAATTGAGCCAAAACTAAATTCATTCCAAATTAAATCCAATCAAAGCCACCAATCACTTTCAATTTGCTCATTGAACATATTCCAAGCTTTAATTGATCCTAATTAGCCCAATCAAGCAATTAACCCATTGACCCAATTTGATCTAAAAAGCCAAATTGAATCAAATCCTGATTCAATCCAAATTGGACCAAACCAATCCATTCAATCAATGCCAAAATAATTATTGATCATGACTAATCACCAAATTACAACCAATTTAACCTAATTAGGCTAATTTGTCTCTTTGACCCAAGTCGACCTAATGACTAAAATGACTAAATTTAGCCAAAACTTGATCCAAGCCCAATTGGATTGAACCAATACCTACAATCAATCTCAAAGTCATTATTGAATAATTATCAATCACTAATTGAAGCCAAATCGGTCAACCTAACTTGATTAACCTATTTAGCCTAGTTTGACTTAAATCATCAAATTGAACCAAAATATATTCTAAACCAAGTTAATTCAAATCAAAGCCTCCAAATGCTTTCAAATGATCAATCAAACATGACTCAACTCCTCATTCAATATAGTTTAGCAAATTTAACTAAATTTATCAACTTAACGCATTTGATCCAAATTAAGATCTAACCTAAATTAAATCAAATCAATTACATAAATAAGTTCCAAATCATCATTTAAACATAACCCGATAACCCTCTTGACCGATTTTTGTTAATTAGTCAACCTAGTCAAATTGAACTCAAATGGACTTATATAAGTTTAATTGAGTCAAAACCAATCAAACCAAGTTCAAACCCAACTAAACTTGGCATAACTCACCCTTAGGTCCCCATTAACTTTCCCAAGTGGACCCAACCCATGGTGAACTTGGTTCATCCTAAACCAAGTGAACCAAGCTACCCAAATGGGATAAAAAAATTAAAATATGGAGGTCCAACCCTTCCCTTTGTCCTGAATAGCCACCTTAGCATGCCTTGAGCACCCCCCATGCTGTCTATACCTGACCCAAAGCTATTGGGCTTAGCGATTGATCGAGGAGAGATCACCCTCACCTTAACCAAACCTTGGTTTAGCCACCAATCCTTGTCCCCATCATCTCTAGCCACTAAACTCCACCAACCATTAGGGGACACTCACCTCACCATTCCCATGCCATTTCCAGCCATCCCTACTTATTAGTCGGCTACCACATCCTAAACCAACCATTTTGGTTGGTTCATTTGGGGAGAAGGGTATGTACATCCTTTCCCATTCAAACCAAGCAGAGACACTTCTCACTCCCTCAAATCCCCTGAGCTCCATATGCACACAACCACAGGCAAGACCAACTCCTCCCTTAACCCAAGCACTCTTTCCATCCAACTCCACCAAAACCTCACCAAATCTAAATTAAACTCACCTACATCTTCCCCTACCTCCGTTAAACCAAAATAAATTGAAAGTCACTTGATTCAAGCACTGAAAGATACTCCAAAACCAACTCCAATGAGGTTCATGGCAATGCTTGGTCCACATAGTGATTGGTGGGAGGTAGTTCATGACTTCTTTAATAGGGTTCAAGGTGAAGCTACCTTAGTCATTGGCACGCCAGTCCTGAGTTTCAATGAAATAAGTTCCAACAAATCATAAGATCTTTGGACTTTTTTAAAGTGAATGTGCATTTAATGTGAATCCAGTTGTAGGATCTCCTTAAAATCTCCATCTAATCATTTTGGAGTCAATTCCATCAACAAATAAGTTCTGATAAGCTCGAATCAAGCGGTGAAGGTGAATGGTGTTTGTCTCTCACTAAAGGTCGATACAATGGATCATCTTCTATCTATTTCACATGATTAGAATGAACTATCATAATTAATCATGCAAGATTTTTTTATTTAATCTAATTTAAACTATGAGATTAATCTCGACCTTTAGATTTACGATCAAATAATAGAGTCAAAACCACATTCACTGCCACTAAGTCAGCTGCTACTTGAGATGTTTTAAATAGGGAATTAGGTGGAAACACATGAAAAGCACTGATGCAATACTATTTGTGTAAATCAATTCATTAGGTTCAACAATTAATTTTAATGGCCCAAACTTCACAATTTTATAATTAATTACAAAAAAATTAAACAAAATACAAATAAACTCATTTTGAAAAGCTTAAATATAGGAGAATCTAGAAAAAAATAAAACTCGTAAATTTTATTAGGTGTACATTGACTAATTAGGATTTAAAATTTTCTTTAATTAGTATAATTAAGCCTTAATTACTTGGCTAATTGATTTGAAACTTTGGGTGATTGTCCCATAAGATAACATCTGCCACCCATATTTGTTTCAAGTCAATTGGTTAAGTAATTTAGAAAATCTAAATTTTCAAACCCAAAATTGCCATTTTATGTATTTAATAAATAAATATAATTATGAAAATTATGAAATTAATTATGGGAGGTTATTTATGTTTTTGAATAGTCATAGTGCCCAGAGAAGTTAATTAGCACCTTTGATCTTAATTATTTTTCAAAATAACCATTAAAGAGCTTTTATTAATTAATTAAATTATTAATTGCCCTATGGCTCAAAAACATTTATAGTAAATAGAGTAGTTCTCCAAAACAATTTTGACCAATCCCTCTTTGCGCTCAACCAACAAAGAGGTTTCAATGAAATCAAAATCCCCAATTAGTTTGGAGTACTTTTAGTGTAATTAATGATTTTGAGTTTTCCCCCATTTCTTCAATTAATCCAAAATTATATGCTTAATTGTATTAAAAATTTTAATGCATATGTATTTCATGTTTAAGCATGTTCAAAAAAAATTATAATTTTTGAGCTTATATTTAAGGTCTAATTGAATTTTTTGGCTATTTTGAACTTAATTGGCTAAATAATTAATTAACCTTAACTAATTCACAAAAATCACCTACATCACTTTTAAAACACTTAATGAGCGAAACTGGGTCAAGAGATAATTTTAAATATTTCCTCTCCAAATTAGATCTAAATAACTCAAATTTTCAAATTAACAGTTAATAAACTTGATTAGGCTTAAGTGTAATTATCTTCATATGAATGACCTTAGGGTTTAATGACTTCAAATGAGTTATTTGGTGATGTTTAATTACTTTGCTTCAATCATTTATAAATTTATTTATTTTTCATATATTTCATGCATTTATATTTCAAAAAATAAATAAATAATTTGATTTTATTGCATGCTTTGCATTAATAGTGTGGCTATTATAATTAATAAATCTCAAATTATTTTTCTTAATGTTTAAAATATTTATTAGTATAAATCTAAATTAATTTAAGAAATTAAATTTTGAATTTAAATATTATATGTATGATCTATAATTTTAAAATGTATATAAATTGGACAGACAAGGTCCTAAGGCTACTAGTCCGAAGGAGGTCTCAATACCTTGAAGCCCTAGTATAACAACGATACATACCTTGAGATTTAAAGTGAAATACATAGTTAAAGATTAAATTAATTGTTTTTATATATTCAAGAATCATAAATTTTGTATAATTCATTCTTATGCTTATATACATGTACATGTGTATATGAATTAATAAGTATATAGTTTGCACATCCCTGGAGTGTGAAACCTTAAGTAATCTCAAGGGGGTCTCTGATTACCTTACTTCCCTAGTTCAATAATGACACATACTTGTATAAATTTAATATAAAATGGTTATGTATATTTACAGGAAACAATTAAATTATATTTTCTACAAAATTCATGCATCATACATATGTATATCCTTAAATATTAAATAGAATATTAATAAACATAGTTTACTAATTCATTCATGCATCAATGTGTGAAATATTCAAATGATATATACATACATCCATGTTAAATTCAATCAATTCATTAAGTATACCATTTAATTAAATGAATATTAAGAAGTGATGATGCAAAGCTAAGGAGATATTGATAAATTAATCATGATTTAAATTTCTTAATCTTAAGATGTCTTTTGTATTTTGATAGAATCATTTAAGTCAAATCCAAACACATAGTTTAATGAGAGAATTCATAACCCTTCATCAAGATAATTAAAAATCATAAAATATATCTTTAGATTCAACTTAAGGTTAGGGATTAAGGAGGATTCTGATCCTCCTCTCTCTCTACAAAATTCTAAACTCAAATGAAATCAAATGAATCCAAATTAAAATCTAAAATTCACATTAAATTATTAATCAATTGAAGTATAATCATCATTTAATGATAAATTTAAACATTTATCCTTTGAATAATACAAACATAAAAGCCTAGTTTTGTCGTAATACACTAAGTCATAGCACATATTTAGAATTAAGTTAGGATGGTGTTCCATTATGGATTGAATGTTTTATTTTGTGATGTAATATGTTAGACTAGATGTTGTAATTATTTGTGTGTAGTATAAATGTTATGGTAAAATTAAACCAATAGTATTTTCTATAGAAGATTATGCTTAAGGGACCACTGTAATAATAAAAAATATAAATATTTTTTGCTTTCACGTGCTACTTAAGTCCCTAAGCATAATCCATTAGGACTAATGGGCTTGGTGACCCAAGGCAAGGTGTTAAGCTCCAATGTATGAAATATAACTATTTTGTATGTATATATGTTAAACTAACTTTTATTTTGCAGGTGTAATTAGATTTAATCTTTATAAACTATAATTTTTGTAATAGGCTTAGAAATAGAGAAATAGGGTTTTAGAATGAGCAGTGTGTCATAAAGAGACTTTTCCCAAGTCACCCGTGTAACCTTAGCACTTCTTCTATATGCTAAGTCAGCCTAACCCTTGTAGCACAGGACTAAAATATTTAAAGCTTTTTAAAGAGGGGAGGTTTGAAAGAAGGAAAATCACTTCAATAAGCACAGAGATTTTGCAATAGAAGATTTCTTGGGAACCTTGTATTTATTCAAATAAGGGGTGATGACCCCTATTTATAGTACTCCCTAAGGCCTAAGGAAGATTTTAGATAGATGTCCTAGAATACATTAGAATATATATGGTTGTAGATTATTTCACACAACTTCTAGCATGTACAAGGATTCTAGAATATTCTAGACTATCCTAGAGTTCTCTTGAAGCATTCCCCTCCTAATGTCTTCTAGATTCTGGTGGACCTTCTAGAGTCCTCAAGGTTGTTCCCCCTCTTTCTATATTTCTCTTTAATTTCATTCCTTGTTTATGGATACGAGAGCTTGGCTAACCTCTCTTCAAATAAAGATCCATGATAAGTGGCTAGAAAGTTTAGACTTAGGAGACCTTGTGATGCCTGGAGTGCTAACCCAATTCATGAAGTATAGATGAATAAGAAAGATGAAGATTAAATACCCCCATAGTTTTATTTTTATTTATATAATTAATTATAATCTAAGCTGTAAAAGTGTAGAGCTCAGCTACCCATTTCTTTCTATTTTTTTTTTTGGGTGTACGATGGTACTCGGTTGCAACAGCCTCTTATTCTTTTAATCGATGATATTTGCTTGATTTATTTACATTGATTGCATAATAGAAATGACATATTTTTCTTAGGTTTCTTAAAATTTGATTGTTTGTTGTATGGTCGGCTCTTTAAAGATTTAATTTTCCTACTTCAACTAAACAACTTTAATTAAATTTTAATAACTCATAACTTGACTTCAAATTCTATAAATTTAATCATAAAAAATTTAATAATCGCTTAGTTTTATGTTGTATGTTATAATATCATGCAGGCATCTTATTTTTCTTCTTACAAAATAAGGGGCCTCCACTCTTGCATGATAATGGATATGGCTTAACCTATGAGAGTGGTTTTCTTGTAGTGGATAATACCTCTTCTCTCTAATTTAGCCCATAACTTAATTTTATCATACATGTAAGCATAAGCCTTCCTAAGCTTGAGTCTAAATTAACAATTCAAAATAAAACAAAATTTATAAATTTTGATGCATTAGTCTAAGACATGATTTTCATACCAATCATGATCTAAACTTTTAGGGAGTGAGTTTAGAACTTTATATTTATTTCTAATAAATAATTGCCTAGCTATCTTACATTTACATCAGATTAGCCCACATAGTTTTGAATCATAAGATGTGTTAACTAGTAGCCACTCTTGGTGGTTGTAAGTCTAGAAAAGTTAGGATATGTTCACTCACTCTAGTGGAAGTGAAATAATATGTCTCACTTTTCTTCGAGTAGATTTAGGACAAGCTCTTAGCTTGTGTTAGAGCACCTTAGATGTAGGTTTAAAGGCCACTTATATCTCATTTTCTATAAGTGTAAGTCATCTCCTCTTAAATATTTTCATAACATAATTCTCTTTTTCAAAAATATGAAGCCTCATAATAGGTTAGACTAAAGCAATCACTAGGCTTCCTAGTATCATGAGGGCTTCCTATTTATCCTCCATTAGAATCTGTTAAGGACTCTCTCCATTTGAACCTTCCCACTTGATTTTCCAATAACTATCAATCCTTTGATGTCAAAATTTTGAAATCTTTAGAGATATTAATTTACTAATTTAATCGAGAGTATTCTTAAGAAATCTCTACTTTCTAAAATATAACTAACTATAGAATCTTGACTCTATAGAAAACTTAAGAACCCGACATAAAATAAACCCTTCTTTACTTTATCCATGTAAACTAGGAGACAAATATCTGGCATATGTAGACTCGTCTACTTTATGAGTCTTTATTAGATGATTGAATCTATTATATGGTAATGTTTCTATCTTTCGAGGTAGTACATTCTTCCTTCATATCGTACTCAATCATTTCAATAAGTACCCCTAAAATCTATGCGGTGTCCCTATGACTCCAAATATAAACACCACACACTATTGAATTGTAATCAAATGAATTGGATTTTATCAAAACTTTATGATAACCAACTAAAATAAAAAAACCTAATTCATTCTCTTGAAATCTCGATATTTCTCGTTTGTTATATGCTTTGCTTGGGAACTTCATCAAGGCTTTAATTATTTCTTCCATTTCCATTTTCAAATGTGTCATGCTCTAGTTATCTCTCTCATCACTATCATGTGGAGAGTCTAGAGGCTGTACTAGTGTTCGATTCTTGCTCGTAGATGAATCATTTTTATTACTATAAGTTTGTACTCATACCCATTTTCTCCATTAGTTTTTTCTACTTGCTAATTTCACTTGTGTATATTATTATGGTATACAAGTTTTCCAAGCATGATGAAAGTGAAAACTAAAAATTGTTAGTTTCTAGACTTAAAATGACCCAATGTTGTTCAAGTTCTTGTCTTTTTATTATGATTTTGGACTAAAAACCAAAAAGTGAAAATTATTATGTGGCTCAAGGGAATTGCAAAAGTTTGAATAAATTTAAAGAAAAGAAAAATAAAGGAAATTAAAATGAATTGAAGGAATAAAGGTATGTTTGAGATTTTCTTTAAATAGAGATGGGGATTCATATCCTCTTAAATTACAAGAATGACCTCATGATGCTTGAAAAGAGAGGACAAAATGCTAGCAACATAAAAAATAGATGAATAGTCAATTTTGACAAGGCATCTACCTAGCTACTTATTTTGGTTGCAATAGCAAAAAAATTATGATCCTTTGGACTATAGAAGCATTGAGATAGTTGAATTTTGGATAGTTGATGAAGTACATACTCTTGAATTTAATAATGATGATCTAAAGAATGAAATTTATAGGGATGATATTATTCCATCAGCTGAAGAGACTTAACATGACAACTAATATGCAATCTCATCATAAGTTTCATTATCTTTTAATTTAAATGTTTCAATTTATTTACATAATGATATTATAATTGAAAATCTTAAATATTATTATTTGGAAGCTTTTGGGGGATAGGAGGGTTGGGAAAACTATTGGGGAACTAGATTTCATGAACATATTTATCAGAGATAAATTTTGAAAATATTTTATATTTATTTTTATATTAGACTATTTGTAGTTTTCTTCTACTTAACTTTATAGAATATTGTACTCACTGAATAATAAATAAATGAATAAGTACTTTATATTTAAATTTAATTATTTATATATAGGACATTATTAATTTTATTAAAAATATTTAAAAGTTAGCAAAAATAAATTAAAATTGCTTACAAAATAGTGAAATTACTTCAATTAGAGAATCTTTAAACATTAGAGCTACATTCAATTGCCATATGGAATTGGCGCAAGCTGTGCAGATATTTTATTCAAATTTATTTATAATTTTTTATTGAATTTCAGTCGCCGTCAAGTTTGACCAGAGCTTAACTAATTTATGTTGGATACTAACAATTAAAAAATAATAATTTAATCCACCTCCCAGCCATTTGCTCGTTATCGTTGTGATGTTTATACATTTCTAATAATATAGATATATTTAAATTGTATAGAATGCAAAAATAAAAAATTATTAATATCATAGATTAAGGACTTATTTGGAAATAATTTTATTTTTGTATTTTTTATTTTTATGATATTTTAAAGACATCATTATTTAATGTATTTTTAAATATTTTTATTTTTTTAAAAATAAATTAGATTATTTTCAAAATAATCAAAATAACTTTTTAGATATTTTGGCTATTTTTAAAAAAAATGATCAAATATATTTATTTTAAAATAAAATATAAAAAAAATTTAAAAAATAAAAAATAGAAAATAAAAGCAACGGAGGATCTACGTGTCCCCCTTAAAAAAGTTAAATTTTTAGTTTTTATAGTTATATAATTTAATTAATTTATATTCACTTAAATTTTTGACAAAAATGCTTAAAAAAAGATTATTTTTTATATGAGCAAAAATTTTAAAATAAATTAAGAAGTGATGATTTGTTTAATTTTATTTTATTTTTAAATAAAAAAACAACTTTATATTTATGTAAAAAGTTAATTTTCAATTAACTTGTAGTATTATTTCTAATAATAAATCATAAAATTAACATGAATAATTATTTAAGTATTTTTTTATTTTTAAATCTGTCAAAATTTAAAAAATAATGTGTTCAAAATTTGAGAACATAAATCAAATTTAAATATATTAAAAAATTTATCTCTTCTCTCTTTATTATGCTTTTATATATTATAATTTATACAGTTTAAAATTATATATAAATTTACGTACATAATCTATTAGCAAAATTAAATTTATCATGAAATTTAGATAATACAAATGAAAGAAATAAGCTATAAATTTAGAAAGAAAATTATATCTGTGTCCCCATTAAGAAAATTTCTTGACTTCACCACTCGTTTGTAAGTTACATAAGTCCATAAATTACTTATTAAATAGCAAATTTATAAGTAGTTAATAAATACATACATTTATTTAAATCATTACATGAATAAAATTTTAAATTTTATTCTAATTTATTTAATTATTTAAATTAATTATATGCATAGAGTGCAAATAGCTTATTTACAACTTAGCTTGTACCATTCAGTTGCCATATGATATTGAAAAAAAAAAGAAAAATTATGTGAAAGATATTATAATTGAAAATGACAATGAGACACAAAAAATTTAAATTTATATTTATATATATTGTACATATTTAAAAATATATATGAACCTTTTGAATGTCATGTTTAATAAAATATTTTGATAGAATTTTTTTATGACGTTAGAGGTTGCCGTGCAAATATCATATTAATGAGTTCATTGGTAGGTGAGAACAAACGAGTTTGGTAGTAGAAAGGAAGCGCGTGGTTCTCCAAATTGGCAGCAATGGCGTATATACGAAATTGCGCCTCACAAGTAAAATCTTGCTTGCTTATTAATTAATTTTACTTTAAAATAAAATAAAATTGATAATAAATTAATTTTTTTCAAAAAAAAACAAAAAAAAGTAATAATTAGACTATACGTTCATTGATTCATGTACATAAATGATATTTATTTAAAAATAATATATATTTAAAGATAATTTTTAAATATTATGAATAAAATAGAATATAATTAAATTATTAATAATCTAAGAAAATTATTGAAATAAGTATTATAAATTTTATTTTGCAATTTAAATTTTGAGTAATATTGTTATAAGGAAGAATACTTTAAAGGTTTTATTTATAAATAATTGATTTAAATCTGACATATTAAGCTATCTTTAAATTTTTATGTAGAATATTTATACGCAAATTAAGTTTTATCTTTGAAACAAAAAATGTTTTGTTTTAATATTAGTTTCATCATTATTTTACAAGTAAATAAATAATACAAAATTTATTATAATTGATTTAAAAATATTATGGGTACTACATTTATTTAGTTTGTTTTTCTTATTTGAGAAAGGCGAGCGTTTCGAAGGTACTACATTAAAGATAGAGCTAATTAAACGGCTATTTATGATCTGGCGTTGGTAACTTCTCACTCCAATAACCAAACATGGCTACTCCAAAATAGTAAAATAAAATTAAAATTATTTAGGATGCATGATCGGTCTAATGAGTAGACATAGTCACCCAAGTCACCATAGCTCATTATGATGGAGGAGAAAAATCTCTTTAGACAAACAACATTATTGTATCACTTCTAAGCAAACTTAACTAAATGAAAGACTATCTCATAATAGTAATTAGAGTAATCTCTATTCCCAGCAACAAAATTCTATCTTACACAAACACAACTTCAATGACTCGCCATAATATTATTGACCTAACTTTCTATTCTGCAAGCCCCATCAAAGGATCTTCATCATACAAAAGAGAAAAGAAAGCAAAACTTTCTCATCACATCAACCCAAAAATAACTCCATTAAGCTAACAAACACTTTCTTTATCCAAATAGCTAAGGTTTGGCTTTCATGAAGTTCAAGATGACTTTTATAAAGGAAAATAAAATCACATAATTCATTTATTAACTCATTATAAGTGATATTGTCATAAGTGTGACTACGCTTCTCAACATTTAATGATTCACCATTATAATGGCTCTTAGAATATCCACCAAAAAACTTTGTATAGTTTACGAAATCTAAGTTATTTCTTATTATATATTTTATAAGTGCCCAAAGCCCACTGAAAATCTCTTAGCTCCTATTGAATATTAGACAATAACCTCATGCATCACTATGACAATTAGTTACTTTGTTCCATAAATAATTAAACTTCAAAGACTTAGAACTTATAATCATTCTAACAACATCTTTAAGGGATTTAGAGAGGTTACCATTAAAATATATACTTGGATTATAGTGGCTAAAAGACAATGAACAAATAGTCAAAACTTGCTAACTATAATATAAATATGGATAAGTATATGAATATGGAAACCTTAAGAACTCAAAGTCAAAGTCTAATGGTGACATCACTAAAACTGAGCAAATAAAAACTACACTCTTGGTTATTTCATGTCAATATTAGCCATAATGAAATGAGCAAGGACATCCTATAACATAACTTCTAGCAAGCGATAAGTTACTGATGGTAAATAAGCACCTTGGTTACACTCTTTTGCAAGTATCATATATAGTTGGTGACTGTAATAAAAAAAAATAAGGAGTAATTTTATTATTCATTACTACTTTATGCACAGCCACCTACTCAAGATTTCACAATTATAATGTAAAGGGTGGGTGTCATATTTATAATCTACCTAAAGAGCTCATCAATTGCAAAGCGCAAGAAATTTATGCTCACCAATCCTGGAGAATGAATAATAAAATAAAGAATAATTAAGAGATGAATTAATCCCAACACAAGTCATCCATTTAGCATAAGCAATTCCATAAAATTATAACAAATTTTACATGAATGATAAGTTTATGTTTTATAAGATTTGTAATTTATGTATACTTTATTTTAAAAAAGTGAGTAATAAAATAATTATTTGATTTCTTCACATGAAAATCTAATTTATTGAAAATAAAATAGTTCATAAAAGTTTTTTTTTATATTTAATAAAAAAAGTACTTGAAAACTCATCTGTCTCTAAGTGGGAGATGAGATAATTGTATAGGTTGATAATATTTAAAATGTAGTAAGAGATAGTTACATGTAGATTAGACCTCATTATTTAAATAAGGCATGATGAATCAATATGAAATGATGTATTAAATAGTTGAAGAAGACTTTAATGATCCTTTTGTCAAATTCTATTATGTTTAATTGGTTGGCCAACCAGAGTGTTATCATATATAATAAATATCTTTGAGGAATATAATTTATAGTGATACTATGAAAATAAAAATCAATGGTGGGAATTATGATGACCATTATAATGCCACCATAAATTAGCGGTGCATTGGAGAATTGAATTCTCATATGGATTTAAGAGGGACATATTTCTTTTAGGATATGAAATTAAGGAGTTTAAGATGACACTATATTTAAATTTCTCTAATTCAATATATAAGAGTACTTATTTTATTTATTTATTTTTTTGTGCTCTTACATACATTTTTTGTTATAGTAATTTAAAAAGTAATTGATATACATTATTATATGCCTTAAACAACCCTTACCAAATATCCTTTTATTCTTAAGAACCCAAATTCTTTTAGGTTTGTGTACATTAGTTTGTGGCACTAAAATAACTTTTATAAACACATACAAGTACTTTCTATATATACAATTTCTCAAAATGAATATGAAATTTATATTAAAAAATAATTTCTTACTATAAGGTAAATAAAATTGAACTTGTTTTCAGGTAATCTTAAGATTATAATATGGTTAAGTTGATTAAAACCAAACTTGAACATTAATTATAAGATTGAGTGATAACCATTAGAAGGCTAAATAATGTTTGCAGGTTTAAATTAATTTTTTCTTTATTGATTAAAAAACAAAACAAATAAATATAATTAGCATAAAGTTAAAGCATAGCATGAACTTTCAATTGGTTCAATACTAACTATTTGTGTCCACTACCTAACATGATCCTTGCTAAGATTTCCAAACCTATTTAAACTTTCATGAATCAAAGATATACAATTTTGTTCTTAACTAAGTGAAATAATGTCAAAACAATTCAAGGGTGGATCCCCTACTAAGAGGGTACAATGATGAAATATGAGTAAGCAAAAATTAACAAAGAACAAGAAAGATAAAATGATAGTATAAAATTATATCATTTTTGCTCAAAGTAAGACTCGTCCTCTTTGTAATATACTTAAATATCTTAGAAATGCTAGAGCTCTATTTGAATCTTCCTTGAGATGCACAATTTTATAAGATGAACTATCTTAGAAGATGAATGTAGATTAAGGGACAATAAAGTGAGATGGACAAGAAGGACATGAGATGAATTTTCAAAAAAGAAATTGGAAAATAGCTCTAAAAGTTTTTCTATAATTGCTAGAGAATTTTTAAAGAGGATCTTAAAGTGATAGGTCTAATGTCTTTCATGAAGTAGATATAAGTTTTATAAAGTTTATAAAAATTAGAGATTGTTTAAAAACTAGCCATCAATATATATTTGACATAGTTTTGATTGGGCAAAATATGGCTTTATATATATAATTCAAATTTAAAATCAAATGTTATTTGATATTAAAATATATTTAATTTATGTATTTTATGAAATCTTTGATGTGTACTTTTCAACTATATGTAAAATTTCAATTTGGAGCTCTTTATATAAAGCTATAACTCAAAAAATAAGGGTATATTAGAATAGTGGACAAATCCTAAGTAGTTTGGCATAATTTATACTCTAAGGTGATATGATGATATCTAAATATGATAAAATTATGTATTTCTAAAAGTTGAGATTGTGTACTTTAAGATATATCAAATTACTTTAATTTAAATAGCTCTAGGAAAGTTATAGTTAAAAGAGCATGACCTATCAAGATTGCAATTAGATCTAAGTCTGTTTATACAATTTAAATTAAAAATTATAAGTTACCAAAATATATGAAACTAAATATTTTAATAAATTAAACATTTAAATATATAAAGGTATTTAAATTTAATTTCTTAAAGTTATAGCATTGAAATATATTAATAGATTTTCAGAAGGTTGATGTACTTAATGTGAATTCTATACTAATACAAAAATATATTGAATAGCATATCTATGGGTTTATTATGATATATAATTTTCATGTAATAAAACTTTCTATAATTTGGAGTCTTGCTTTACAAAAAAAAATCAAAATAATCAAGATGGGTAAAGTAAAAAAATATAGATATTTTAATGATTATAAGGTCATTATAAAATGATGTAGTTAAATAAAAGTTTGATGAAATGGTTTTCATATACTCTATGAAATAAAAAAAATATAAATAATAATAAAATATATTCCCCCCTCATGTTTAATCATGTTATATTAGTTTTATGAGACAAAAATTTAATCCATATCATTTTAATATAAGATACACATAATATAATTTATCTATATTATAAAGACTTGATATCATCAAAATTGAGTAAATAATCAAGTTATAAAATCTTGAGCTAATAAATTTATCAGAAAAGAGGGTGGGTGGCCATACAACCATAACATTTTTAACACATTTTTATTTATTATTATTGAATGTGAATTTATTTGTGGATATCACCTAGATTTTTCCAATAAGATTGATTAATACAAGAAAGATACATGCACCTAGAAAGAGAAAGAGGAAAAATAGAATTTTTATAATTTGTTTTTGCTAAAAAGTAAAGAACTTAAGATAATATGTTATTCATGGCTTACCTTTTAAACTCTTATTTATAGGTGGGGATAGGGACAATACTCTCTATAAGTTATTGTATTTTTAGTACATAAACTACATAATATAGTTAATAAAAACTTGCCATAAAATAAATATATGTTAGTTGCTCTTAACAATCTTAAATATACATTTAAAGCTTCCAAAGCATGAGATGGATCACTAGCAAACTTATTCTCCTTTGTCAAGTCATAGTGAGTTATTATGTTGAATACTCTAGGCTGGTAAACTTGGTGGGTATTTGGGATCATATAGATATGCTAGTTATAATGTTTATAATTTTAAATGATTCTAATTAATCAACTTCTCAACCAAGTTGGTAGGCTAGTTGATTCAAACATGTTATATTGTTTGAGTCATAAATCGACTTGATCTTATTTGGTGAGTTCACTAAGGTGATGATGAGTTTGCTTTGGTGTTGAAAGTTTTATTGCAAATCAAGTTTAGTTTGATACATTCAAGGAGTGTTTTCCCTTAGTCAATCGAGTTTTACTTAGGCTCAACTTGATTAATGTTAGGTATATTTAGGTGCTTTATTATTTTATATCTTTGAAGCATTTTAAAAAAATGAAAATTTAAATATTAATTTGATCAAATGCTAAGTCGTTTAAGGTTAATTTTAGTTGATAGAAGTTGGTTTAAATTTTTTATACATGTTAGCATTGAAAAATTTTGTAGATATAAACCAAAGGTAGAACTTTTTATTTTATTTTATTTTATTCTTTAACTGCTAAAATTGATATTCCCTAGTAGGCTAAAAGGCACTCTACTTTACTTTGAAGCTTAAAGCTTCTCTAAGTGTATTGTAATCATATACTTAATGAATATACAAAAGAAGGTGATGGCCAAGAAAATTATTTCATACATGAAGAAGATCCTTAACTTAGAGTTGACTAGGTCAATGAAGCTAGAGCCTAACAATTCAACAAACAAACTATTCCTTTTAGAGATTCTACAAACCAAGGATTAATAGTTGATGTAGTGCCTTTAAGTTACTTACTAGCTATAGTAAGTGAGGTAAACTTAGAAGAGGTTTTGGTTATAAGGGCTGCTAAAGATTAGCAAGTAGTCTCCACTTTTATTAGATTTGGAAACATGAATAATCCACTTTAGTTTAAGGTGTTAGAATGCATGGTTTTCCGTGTCACTTCAAAAATTAAGGATGTCCTATCCATTGTATGGTGTGGACTTAGTGTTTCCATGGGCTCTAAGAAGAGTAAAGAGAATATTAGAGAGTATGTTTGAGGCAGTTTGTTGCAACTCTTCCCAAGTGTCTGATACGGTCACTATTGAACTTCATTTAAAGATCCAAGAGTTAAAGGCCAAAGTCTTCTTAATATGCAGGTATACTGACTAGCCTAAATGTTGTCTGCAAGCGCATGTATCGTTTAAATAATATAATAATGAGAAAAGTATTATTTCCATAAGAATTTATTTAAAAATTTCACTAAGTTAAGTACTAATCTGATGTCACCCTTAATTTTTATCGAATAAACTAAAAATTAAGAAAATTTAAATTAACTAAATATTATAAAAGCTAGTTTGAAAAATAAGATTTTTACTTAATTTTAAAAAATATACTCTAAATTTATGATTACTTGATTATTTCTATTAATTTTGTATAATTTTATCTTTTTGTCTCTACTAAGATAATAAAAACTAATAATTATAATTAATTAGTTATATTCCGATATACTAATTAAAATATGTGATTTAATATATTTTTGTTTAACAAAACTTTGAAATTAATCAATTAAATAATATTTTAAGGAAAATAAGCCTTGCATTAAAATTATTAAATGATGAATTATAACTTAAATTATTAATAACTAAAATTTCTTATAAGAATGAACAATTTCTACTGAGTTAGGAATTTTCAAACACACTAGTTGTAGAAAATTTAAATGATTATTATATCATTAATTGATACCATTCTTATATTTATAACATAATTATGATTAGTATCAATTAGAGATTAACACATAGTGAAAATTAATAATTATTATTTGAATTGACATTAGATGCAAAAGGAGAATGAAAATTATGAACATCAATAACAATAAGGATACTTAGTCAATTAGGAGATCTTCTTGAAAATAAAAAGGAGAAAAGAAAAAATAATTTTGGAAAAAAAATATTAAAAAGTGCGAGAAGAAAACACTTGAGGCTATGTTTTATACAAAAACAGTACTGATATTGTCCTGTAATCTAAGCAAACCAATGAATATATTAACTTAAACTAAATGTGTTGAATTCAAGAGAAGAAATCATATTGTGATTTCTTAAATAATAAGTGTTAACTATATATAGCAATCAAACGATCAAATTTTATAAGAAGAAACTTATCTCATTGAAAATATAACTTTAAGTAAGAATATAAGTTATTATAGTTTAATTATTTTTTATTTTTAATAATAAAATATGCAATATTATGATTTAATTTAAATTATTATTTAATTATTTAAAATTCTAAAAAAAATTTTGTCAAATAAATTTAAGAAGTCATGAAAATACATAGGTTACTTGATGATAAGCAATAGTTGAGTTTGGATGCATTTGATAAGTAATTTTTTTTTTTTGTAAATTATATATATAGAAAAATTTAATTAATGTTAAATTATGATTTATTTTTATTAGTTTTAGCTTTTTGATAGCAACTTCTCATTTAAGATTAAAAAAAAGAAAAAAATTGAAAATTTTAAGGGTAGCACAAAGGTACTATGCAATGTAGCACCTCAACACTAATGATGAACAAATTAGCTGTATAGACAAAAAAAAAAAATTCAATTTTGTGGCGCTAAATGACTAGTGCTTAGACGCTATAATTGTCAAAGATGGTGTTGTCATATTTGCATTGCAACGCTCAAGAAGCCATAAAAAGCCTAAGAATTGCATGGCGACACTAACTAGAGCACTTTGGTGCTGAAGGACTAGTGCTATAGTGCTAGCCTAAAGAAAATTTCTAAAAATAGTAGCACTACAGCCCTAATTAGTAGCACATAAGTGCTGGCCAAAACGTCAAAAATGTTTAGAATTTAGGTCGAAAGGTAATAAATATATTGCTAAATATGAACCAATGACCATAATTATAGTACAAAAATATGGTCAATCATTGAATGCATTTATGAAGCATCACAACACTGGTCAACATTACCTAGATGCTCTACCTATTTTTGGTCTTAAACTAATAAAATTATGATTTGATTGCCCAAAGTTGACCTAACCATTGAATGGTGCTATAACATTCATCAACCCAACGTAGTTAAGGCTGTCAAAAAAGCTCGTTACTGCAATGTTTGTCATAGTTAACGTTAGTTAACCAAACGAAAAAAAACGACATTTCAAGCTCGATATATAAACTAGCCTAACATGAATAATCATTTATTCGATGTGTTAGATTTAGCTCAAAATAAAAAATTATATTATATTATATTATTATTATTTATTACTATTATTATATTATTATTATTATTATTATTATTATTATTATTATTATTATTATTATTATTATTATTATTATTATTATTATTATTATTATATAAACACAATTATTTATCACAAATACAAGCATATAGTGGTTAGAACTTTGTTGAAAAGAAAATTAAGTTCAATCCTCCTTCAATCATTTTGATTATGCATTTGGAGCAATTTCAACACGGTGAACATACAACGCGATTTTCAACAGAACCTAGGAAATTTTGAGCTATTTTGGTCTTAAACTAACAAAATGATTTTCAAATGACCTGAACAGAACAAGAGTTCTATAACATTCATCGTTACACCCCTAACGTAGTGATGCTCTGACATAATCAAGAATACATGGAAAATTTTTACAAATTCAAAAACATGTAAAATTTAACAAATTAAAATACTTTGTTAGAGTACCACAACATAACATCATGTCATTGATCCATCATCACTTAAACATATAAACTTGATAAATTATGAAAGTTTTTCAAACATCACATAACATACATGTAAATACACTACATAACAAACAAATAAATATTGGGTTGCTTCTCAAGTAATCTATGGTTTATAGTCTTCAGTCTAACTAAGTCATCTCTCAATTATTTTTACTACAAATGTAGCTAATTAACTTTTGAAGCTGATTTACCTTACTCCTAAAGTAATACTTTTGTCATTGACCATTCACCTTAAAAATATTATGAGTTTTCAAGTTTTAAATATCTAAAGTACCATGTTAATAAGCTTTAATAATAAGGAATGACCCTAACCATCTAGACTTTAATGTTTTAGGAAATAATTTTAACCTATAATTAAATAATAACACTTTTGTCCAATCTCAAATTGCTACTTAAAAATATTCTTATCATGCTATTTTTAAATTTATTGTTTATAAATCCTATCATTTTTAATAGTTCTCTATTCTAATCCCATCCAACTCATTTCATTCCGAGAGCGTTTTCTCCCTTACATCCTTCATATCAAAATTTAACTTTTTGATCACCCAATATGTTTTATGTTCCAATTCCAAGAATGAATGACAAGCATTTCAAAATCGTTATATATATGGAGAAAAATTAATTAGAGTCTTGAATGCTATCCTATAGGTACATAGTGCATCATCCAATCTATTTGACTAATCTTTTATAGTTGGACCTATAGTCCTTTCTAAATTTTTCTTAATCTTAGTATTTAAAGTTTTTGTTTGACCACTTGATTGAGCATGATAAGTTATAGTTACCCTATACTTCACTCAATATTTTGCCAAAAGTAATTTTATTTATTTTTTGTTACAAAAATGAGTGCCTTTATCACTAATTATGACACTTGGTGTACCAAAGCTAGTGAAAATATTTTTCCATAAACAATTTGAAATAATTTTAGAATAATTTTTTATAGTAGCTATAGCTTCTATTCACTTGAAAACATAATCTACAGCAACCAAAATGTATTTATTTTCAATGATTAAATAAAAGGTCCCATAAAATCAATTCCCCAAACATAAAAAATCTCAACCTCATGTATATAATTTAAAGGTATTTCATAATGTTTTTAAGATATTTCCTATTCTCTGGCATATATCACAAATTTTCACATACTCATTTGTATCACTAAAAAAAGTCGGCCAATAAAATCCACTTTGCAGCACTTCAATTGTTGTCCTAATTCCTCCAAAATGCCTCACATTCTCAAAATCATGACATAACCTCAAAATCTCATTTATGTCACCATCAAGAACACTTCTCCTCATAATTTAGTATGATTATTTCTTATACAAAAATGGCTCATCCCATATATATATATATATATAAAATCATGCAAAAATCTTTTTTTTTTGGGTGATATGATAATCCATAAGACAAGATCAAACTCCTAAAAAATTCATAAAGTTTGCATACCAAGGATTAACTCTATCTTCAAATGCAAATAATTATTCATCAGGGAATTCTTCTCGAGTTTCTCAACTTAAACTCTTCCCTTACATTAAGTCTAGATAAATGATTATCAACTTGATTTTATATTTCTCTATTATTCTTAATCTATAAATTAGATTCTTGTAAAAGAAGAATCTCTCAAATCAATCTAGGTTTTATATCTTTCTTCTCTATAAGATATTTTATAGCAATATAATCAGTATATGGAATGACTTTAGTGCCAACAAGATAATATCTAAATTTATAAAGGGCAAGTACAATAACTGGTAACTCTTTTTCAATAGTAGACTAATTTAATTAAGATTCATTAAGAGTTTTACTAACATAATAAATAGCGTGAAAAGTCTTTTACATTTTTTTCTAAGTATTGTACCTATAACATAGTCACTAGCATATCAAGTGTTAAAATAATATGCATAAATAAGTTTAGTCTTTTAGAAATTAAATAACACTAAATACTCATATGTGAACGCAAATTATGTGTTTTCTTTAACAAATTACATAAAAGTTATGAAATTTTAGAAATGTCTTTAATGAACCTCTTAAATAATTCTACTTGCCAAAAAAAAATCCTAATTCCTTTAACATTTACTAGGGGTGGTAGTTTTTTTTTCTTTGATTTGAATCTTGGGGTTATCAACTTCAATTATAGACTTAGATATCCTATGAACAAGAACAATTCCCTCTCAACCATGAAATGATACCTTTTCTAATTCAAAATAATTTTTTTCCTCACATCTCTATAAGAACAACTCAAGATTTCTAAATAATTTCCAAATAAGACTTCAAATATAGAAAAATTATCCATAGAAACCCGAATGCAATTTCAATCAATTTTAGAAAGATAGCTATCATACAACATGAAAATATAGCAAGATCATTACGCAATTCAAAAGTTATTCTCATAAATGTAAAAAGTATCATGAGGACAATTGAATTTTTTTCTCTTAACACTCAAGCTATAGATATCTGATTATACTCTGAATACCTTTCTAAGGAATATTAAAATGGAAATACTACTAAACTATCTAGAATTTGATCAATAAAAGGCAAAGAAAAATGATAATTTCAAGTAGCTTTGTTCAATTTTCTATAATCTATACAACTTGTCCAACCTATAATAGTCCTTGTGGATATGATTTTATTATTTTTATTTGTTAAAATAGTTACTCCACCCTTTTTAAACACAATGAAAATGATTAACACATAAACCATCAAAAATAGGATATATCATACCTACATCTAACCACATTAAAATCTCTTCCTTTAGTGCCTCTTTCATGATTGAGTTCAATCTCTTTTGATTATCTACAAATAGTTTACAATTCTCTTCCATATAATTTTGTGCATTCAAATAGATGGACTAATCTTTTTAATATCTTCGACTGTCCAACCAAATGCTATTATATGTTCTTTAAGCACACTCATCAACTTATCCTCTCGATTCTCATCCAAATATATAGAAATTCTAACTAGTGAGGCAAAGGACTTCCTATGTTAGGAAACTTCAAATAATTAGGCAAAGATATCAAATCAACTTTGATACTACTAAAATAGATGGCTTAAAATAATGAGTACTAACAGATACATCCAAAGGATCAAACTTCTCTTTCCACACCATAGTTGTAGATCTAAAAAATGTAACATACTCACTTCATCTTAGACATAGGACTCCTCTAAAAATTAAGGGTTCCTTAGTCTTAAGACACTTCTAGTGATTAGGTGAACACTTAACCTAACCCTAGAGACTTAGAAGAGTTAGCCATAAGAACGGGTTATGCCTTAGGGGTATTAGGAAAACTTGCCTACCCTATAGCTTGAACCAAATCTTTACTTCCTTCTTCCAAATCAACTCAAATTCAAATCAACTTCAAATTCAAATCAATTCAAGTCAAACCTTAAATCAATTCCAGCTTAATTGATTTGCTCAAAATTCAAAATCCTGATTTCATTTTATGGACTTAGCTCAAATCAAATTCAAATCACTTCAAATTCAAAAAAGTATCTCATAACTCATTTATATTCTCATTTATATTCACAAATATAAATAAAATATAAATTCAAATAACCAAAACCAAATTCAAAACTCAAACCCAAATCTAACCTAAATCAACCTATGCTCTTTCAAGTCAAATTCTTGAACTTAATCAAATCATTCTCAAATCAATTCAAACCTATGGATTTTCTCTTCAAATAATTAATCCTTCAATCATAAGCCCAAATATAAACATAAACTTCAATCAACAAACCAAAGCTAAATTCAATCAACAAACCAAATCAAACTCATGTTCAGCCTTTTGAACTTCAAATTGCCATTGATCTAAACCAATTTATAATCAATGATTTAACATGATCAAGTCATCAATTGAGTCAAACCAAATTGCCACTTACTTGAAGTTGACCTAAAAGTCAAAATGGGTCAAATCTTGATCTAAGCCAAATTGATTGCAACCAATGGGTCAAATTCATTCTAAATCACTTGTTGAACTTGACCAAAGCTCCAATTGGCCAACTAGACCCAACCTAGCCCAATTGACCATGAACCCAACTTGACCTAAAAGGTCAAATCAACTTGAAATCAAATCAAATCAAAATTGATTGAAACCAAAGCTTGCAAAACATTTCAAATGATAAACCAAGCCTAAACCAATCCATGACCTAATCCAATTGGGTTAAATGGGTCAAATTAGTCAACTTGACCCATTTGACCTAAGTGAACTCAAATGAACCAAAACCAAATATAAACCTAATTGAACCAAACCAATAACACCCATAGGTTCCAAATGATCATTTGAACTTGATCTAATCCATGGTTTGACCCAATTTGACCAATTGGCCAACTTGACCCAGTTGACCCATTTTGACCTAAATGGGTCAACTTGAGCCAAATCAAATCAAATCAACTCCAAATTCATCGAAATTTGGCCCAACCTATTTTTGAAACATTTCAAATATGCTCAAATCAAAATCAAGGCCAAATGACCATTTTACCCTTGGGTCAAAGGGTAACCTATGGCCAAATTCACTTAAAATTTGGCCAATTCTTTTTCGTGGCCATTTGGCATCCTCCTAGTGGACCATTTACACACCAAGGGAGGTGGTGAACATGACCTAATGGGTTTGGGTCATCCATGACCCAACCCAAGGCCAAACTAACCTCTCCAATCAAAATTCTCCACTTAGATCACCTCCCACACTCATTTAACACATATGCACCTTCTCCATTCCACTCCTCTGCCAAAAATGAAGCACATGGAGCTCCTAACAACCTTAACAACCCAATTAATCTCAACAATTGATCCAAAATAGAAGAGAAAGCATCGACTGTCCGATCCAAGTAGGGGGAGACATACTCCCCCTCATTCCCACTCAAACAAACTTCCTTGCATTCGATTGAGCTCAGAGGGAGACATACTCCCCCTCATTCCCACTCAAACCAACTTCCTTGCATTTGATTGAGCTTAGAGGATCAAAGGTAAGATTCTCCAAGTTTCTCAAGGATTCCCAAGCTCATTTGAACTTCTCCTTCTCAGTTTCCTTCATAACCAAAACATGGGAGGACTAAAGATTTTCCAACATACTCAATACTCAATCAAAGTTCAATTCACTTTGCAAGCACCATCAAGGAGGTAAGTGAGCTCACCCAAAGCTTTTCCCAAGCATCCAACCCAGGAAGGGAGACCTAGACCAAAGTTGCAAGCCATCAGAGGGAGCCTTAGTCAATTGAGAGATCTACTTCAAATTGAAGCTTGAAGCTTCAATAGAGCTTCGTCTCCATTAGATGAAGCTACCTCATCCATTGGAAGAGCCGATGATAGTCTTTGGCGAGGTATGACTCAAAACCGATCCCCCATTGAAAAATGCTTGGTCCTTTGTGAAGGGAATGTAATCCTATTAAAATTCAACCGTTGGATGTTCTTCCCTATACTTCTTGATGGTGTGGGTTGAACTAATCCAGCTCGAGCTCGAATCAATGGAGGATCCGCCTCCCATAGCTTAGGTAGAGATGAATCATGGGTCATCCATCCCGCATGTTTTGGATGGACGGCCCTGATTAAAATGAATAGATCCATTGATTAAAATCCTTTAAAATCACGAGCATATTCGACCGCCCAATCTGACGGGCCCGTGGAAAAGTGTGTAGCACCACCGATGCGGTGCACGATGTGACAACTTAAATAATCAATCACATCACGCCACATGAAAAGCATGCGCTGCATCAGCAGTCCACGTGGCGCCAATGGGATTACTTAGTAAATCAAGGTATTTAATTATCCTTTAATCACAGAAACTTCATAAATTTACAATTAAATGTAAAAAATTTAAAAAATACAAACTCAAGTTCATTTTAAAGATAATTCAGAGAGGAATCCAAAAAAAATTATTTCTAATTGATTTTGAACAGTGGATTTTTCTTAATTAGGGTTTAATTAAAAATCTAATGACCTTAATTACTCCCTATTACTTCATTAATTAATTCCAAATTTTTCAGACATATTTAGTGGGATGAGTTCTGCCTCTCCTAATTTTCTTGAGATTTATTAATGAGTTAATTAGGAAAATCAATTATTGAATTTCTAATCATCCCCTTAATGTAATTAAGAGTAATTGAGCATATGAATAGTGACTTAATCCCTTAATTGAGATAATTAAATATTATTTAAGTAAGAGGTTTATGGAATGGGTTTGGGATATTTTTCCTATGTTATTCCCTAAACCCCCTTTCTTCCTTAATCCAAATATAATTAAGGATTAATCCACTAATGATCTACTTAATTAGCTTAATCAAACTTTCAAAATCAATCTAAAATTAATCAATCTTTTGCTGGGTAGATCCTTAGGTGTTCAAAAGCTTAAGGTAAATTGAGGAAATTATTTCCAGCTCACATGTGTGGGAAGGTTATGAAAGTACTTAATTAAACCCTTTAGCTTAATTAATCAATAATTATGAGCCAATTGCATTAGGCCTCTTTCTTTCTTAGGTGCATTACTAATTTTATTTCTATGTGATTGGATATTATATGTTAGCTCATAATTATGAGGTTAATTATGTTAAAGTGGTGTAGGTAAGGGGTAATTAATGGATTTAATTCACACCATAACCTAAATAAAACATAAAATAAACTTAATTGTTATAAAATTAAACTAAATCAATTCACACATGGGGAAATGAGTTAAGACCAACAAACCCTTTTCAAAATCATTTTCAAATCAAAATCAAATTAAAAAAAAAATCTTTTAAAGAATTTTGATTCACTTTAAATGATCTTATTTCATAGGATTGTCTTTAAGAATTAATTAGGGTGAATGTAGTCACATGATTACATCACTTTATTTATTTTCAAGCATGCTAAATGTTGTATGCCATATGAAATCATGCATTCATGTCTTTCAAAAAATCAATTAAAATAAAATATTTCCTTTATGTCAAATTGCATGTTTTGGCTAAAGTAAAAATATGAGAGGCTATTATCACTATTAAATCAAAAATTATTTTCAAAACCTATAAATCAAAGATTATAAATAAAGGTATGCTACTTATAAATACTTATAAGCTTGCATGTGATTATAGCATAAAATGTGTTATGTGATTTTCTTCTATTTTCTTAACATGAGTTTGAATAGGATTTGCAAAGTGTATAGTTCATTTGAAAAGAACATAACACTTGCTTAAATCTATTCCTATACACTTTCATGTTATGACTTAAGAAGAATCATTACATTACACATGTAAATTATACAACCAAATCAAATAAACAAACACAAAATCTTTTGCATGATTCTTTATCCATTTATTTTCTTTTTGTACATGCGCATGTATTTAAGAAAAGTGATATATTAGTCTGGATATTCCAAGGTTGGAAGGCTTTAAGTAGCCCTAAAAAGGTCTTGTACCTTATACTCCTAGTGTAGAAAATAATGGCTCTACTCACTTATGTCTTTCATACTTGTGGATGTGCATTTGATTAATGGATAAAAGAACCCTTCTCTTTTCTACATAACAAAATCATGCATTCATGGAATATCCATATTTTCCTAAACAACATCTCTTTGCATTAATCATTAAGGTGTGCTAAGATTTGCATTTGCATCTATAGATATGCTTAGGATCATTCATATGCATGGTATACATGTTGGAAAGAAATAAATTATTGTGTATTATGTGATAGTAATTCACCTTAATTAATCTTAAAATACCTTTCTTATTGAATAAGTTTATCTAGAGTAAATCTAAACTTAGGATTAATTAAAACACATAACAAAATATTCACAAAAGAAAAATCATTAATGAATATACCTTAGAAATTACTTAAGATAGGGATGAAAGAGAAGTCCTCTTCTCTTTTCTTCTCTTTACAACACATAGTAATTAAATGTTGGTTCATTCAAACCAAATAAAATCAATAAATAAAATTGATAAATCAACTAAATCACTTAAATGAAATCACCCTCTAAGTTGAATCCTTCACACTTAAAAAAATTCAACTTTAAAGCCTAGTTAAGACTTGCCACACAGGCCTTAAATGGCACACACATTAGGCTAAGTCATCATTTCTAGCTCTATGTTAGGGCGATGCATGGTTTGATGCCTAATTTTATTTTATGATGTAATATTTTAGACTGGATGTTAGGGTGCATGTGCATAGACTGGATGATAGGATGATCTTAGTCTAATCATTATCTTCTGTAGGGATTGTGCTTAAGGGGTGTTGTAATAAAAATATAAATATTTTTACTGTGCAGGTTGCTTATACCCCTAAGCATAATTAAAATTAGGACAGGTGGACTTGGATACCCATGTGTGGGGTGCTAAGTCCAATTTATTCTTATAACTGCTTGGGATTATATGGTATGTTTAAATAATTTCTATTTTGTAGGTTTTAGTTAGATTTATCTTTCCCTTTTAATATAATTTTGCATTTAAGATTTGGAATGAATGTTATGGGGGGATTAGGATGGACATTGGTCATAAGACCAAGTCTTATGCACCATGTGAAGCCTTGGAGCAACCACATCCCAAGTCCAAATGAAAAAAGAAGAAAGAAAGAAATGAAAAATGAAGAAAAGAAGAAATGAAGAATGAAGAATGAAGACCCCCATAACATGAATTCTTTCTAAATTATAATTATTCATTTGTAATTCGAGTTGTATAAGGGTAGAGCTTGGCTACCCACTTTTATTTTCAGGTTGTGCGGTGGATCCGACCACATCGGCCTCTTATTCTTTTGCGCTAGCTTTATAAAAAGTATTTGATGTTTATTTAGCTTGTGCATTAAGATGACTTATTTTTCTTAGTTTTTTCATTATTTTGATGAATGGCCTGGATGCGATTAGGCTCATAGAAAAAATAAATTTTCTATCCAATTAATCAACTCAAAATTAAAAATTAATAACTCATAACCTCACCTAAAGCTTAGGGTTAAATCAAGAAATAAAATATTTAGCAACCCTTTAGTTGGATATTGTATGTCTCATATCATACATAAAACACATCTTGCTTCACTCTTGCTTATGGAGGGCTTCCACCTTTACTAGAGAACATGGCTTGACCAGATGGTGGAAAAACACACCTCCTTCTTGATTTTGACCCATAACCAATTTCTCATTAGCATATATGAATCTCATAGCTGTGTCAAATAAATTGTCCAAAATGAAAATAAAACTTAATAAAATTTGCATTAGATTTAAGTCATTATGCATGCCCTAAATGATCTGGTCTCTTAGGGAGTGTGTTTAAGGACTTAGTCTTCTTTCTAAAAAAGTACAGCCTAGCTATCTTGCAAAAGCATAAGACTTGCCTACATGTATTTAAAATCATATGAGCAGTTAGTTAGTAGCCACCCCTAGGCAATTGTAAGTCCAACATTCGGGTGGTTTATCCTCTCTTGTGGAGGTAAACCATATACCCATTTTTTTTAGAGGTTTGCTCATGCCAAATCTCCCTAGATTTAGGTTCTAAGGTTATTGTTTCCCTTCGTGGGCTATAAGCATAAATCCTCACCTCTTAGGTATTTCCATGATCTTGTGTTGTGGAATTGTAAGCCCTAGATTTCTAATAAAAATTCAACTCAAATAATAAACTCTCTTCAAATTTTAAAAGAATATAAAGCCCAACCACATAATATTTTGGGATGCTCACTAGATTTCCTAGTATCGTGACCATCCCCTACTTATCTCCCTTTTATTTCGATAATAACTCCCTCCTTTTGATCAATCCCACTTGATCTTCCAAAAATAACCAATTTGTTGATAGTCATATCTTTGAAATCTTTAGAGACAATGATTATTTACCTTAATCGAGAGTATTCTTTAGAAATCTCATTCCTTAGGATGTAATTAACTATGGGGGCTTGCCTCCATAAGGAACTTAATGAACTCGATTTAAAATAAACCCTACATTACTTTTTTATGTAAACTAGGAGAAGAATCTTTGGTATATCTAAAGACTCATTATCTTTAGGAGTCCTTATTAGGTGATTAGGTCTATTATAGGATGATGACTTTTATCTCTCGAGATAGTACATCATTCCTTAATGTTATACCCGATCACCTTAATAAGTACATCTGCAGATCTATTTGGTATCCAACTAGGGTGTATTTTTGTCTTCATTTATTTTTCAAAGATAGATGAAGATAAAAACAAACACCACATATGTCTTCAAATCTTTAACTACGCTCTCATCACTAAGCCCAATATTATAGTAGTCATCATTTTTATTATTGAAAATTTTTATAAAATGAATATATTAAAAGTATTTTCTTGATCTTGAACTCTAATTATCAATTCCCATTTTGACACATCTATCACAATCCTCCTTATTTCTAAGATAGGCCTTCTTAAAATTATAAGATTTTTCTCATCTTCCTCTATGTTTAATATAATAAAATCTATAAGAAATATGAATTTATCAACTTTAACCAAAACATCCTCTATAATTCCATTAGTATAAGTTAAACTTCTATTTACTAAATGAAGGGTCACACTAATGAGTTGGACTTCCCTAATTCCTAATTTTGACAATGGCATCAAATTATTACTAACTCTAATATCACACAATGCTTTCACAAAAATATATTCAGCTATAGTGCAAGGAATTATAAAAATTTCATAATATTTCATTTTATGTGGTACTTTCATTTGAATTATAGCACTATATTCTTCACTCAATGACAGAGCCTCATTCTCTCTCAATTTTCTTATCCTGTATAAAACATCTTTTATGAATTTCGCATGAGTTGGCATTTATTTTATGGCTTTAATAAATATAATATTTATTGATAAGTAGTTAAATACATCCAAAAAATTTAAGAATTACTTATCAAGATTATGCTTTTGATGTGCTTAAGGAAATGGAGTTCTAGGTCTCTCTCTCAGCTTTCTTTTTATCACTTATTTCAACTTTCTCTTCTTTATTTCTTAATTAAATCCTCATTTTATCTTCAAGTTTCTCATCATCAATCTTTACTTTCCTAGCTCTCTTTTACTTTTTAATTTTATGACTTATCATTGCTCTTTATGTTTTCCCTATGATTCACTTCAGCATTGCTAGACAAACTACCCCAGGGTTACTATTCAAATTGCTAGCCAATTACCCTAATTGAATTTCTATATTTTGAAATGAGGTAGCTGGACTTTGTGATTGGGTCCCCATTTGTACACTAAATCTTAAGTGAAGGCTTGTTATCCTTTGACTAGTTTTGAGGAAAATATCTTAGTAAAATTATAGGTTTATTATTTTTATTATTAAAATTATAATTATTCTAGTTTTTCATAATCTCATGTTTGTTTAGATTTGAATTATTATTTCATGAGAACTAAGTGATTCCATGGGTGGGGTGGGATGAATTAGGTATCCTAAAAAAATTCTCAAATTAAACATAGTTTTTAAAACTAAGAAAAGTTAGTTACAAAATATATAAGGTTATTTATAATGAAAGATTGAAGCAACAACCAAACCAAATGCAAAAAAGTTAAGAGACAAGAGGCACAAGAATTTTCACGTGGTTTGGTCAACCCAAAAATCGCCTACATCCACACCTAGTCACTCTGACTAAGAATTCACTAATCAAATGAGATTACAATAAATCCCCCATACTCTCCTATACAAGGGTACAATCCAACACCATACTCTTCTAAATGGGCAAGTACAGCTTAACACCATACTTTCTTATACGAGCAAGTACAACCCAACACTGTACATTCCTAGACCGACAAGTACAACGCCAATAGAGATTAAAATAATAAAAGAAAATAAGATACAAAGTATCTAACTCTCAATTTAAAAGGATTTTGCATTCAAAACCCAACTAACATAATATTAAGACAAATAATAAAGAGAGCTCAAAGTGAATATATTTCTTATTTAATTAAAGTTAAAAGTAATAATATGGATTTTATATGAATCAATTGAAGTAAACAAGCCTTAAAAGAAGTTATTTTACTTTAAAATAGATGAAGACTTAAAATGAAAAGCTTGAAGAGCTATATGAAATCACATCACATGGATGATCAAAATATTTTAATGAAAGTGTAATTCAAATAAGTTGTGTTATAAATACTTTCAAACAAATAATCTAATATTGACTTCTTACTTGTAAAATCAATTTAATCAAACCAAAGAGAAGATCTTTTAAATCTTTTGAAAGAAGCATGAAAAAAGATCAAGTGAATAATTTGACCATAAAGCACATAAAACTTTTCATTCAAATCAAACAAATGAACTTAAATATTTAAGAGAATAAATGAAAGCACTTTTCTTACTCAAGTCCTTTATGTGTATGCAAAGAGATCTATGAATTCAAAAGTTTCTTGAAAGATGAATTTAAAAAAGGATTTTAGAAAATCTTTACCAAAGTCAAAGCAAATCCTTTTTAGTTAACATAACATGAATTCAAATATTTGAATATGAAATTTATGAAAGTTAATAAATATGGGAAGTTTCTAAGAGATTAGTTCAAATTAATTGAACTAAAAAGAATCACTTGAAGATGAATAAAAATATATTATATAAAAATCTTAATCATAAAGAACATAAATCTTTTAATCCAAATCAGACCAATAAAACCAATGACTCAAAAGATTGAAATAAAATAAATACTCTTACTCAAACCTTCATAAGTAAGCAATGAAATCAATTGACTTGATGTGAACTTTCCAAGGCTTGAAATTTATGAATATGATCTCCTCTCGGATGTAGATGAAGTTCAAAAGATAGAAGATGGACTTAATCACCAAATATTCAAGGATTCTTTAAGCAATAGTATCAGCCAAAGAAGAAGCAAACAAGAATGAAATCTATTTGCACTTTACTTCAATCAAAACCCTAAACAAGGTTTCGACCATGAGAGAAAGAGAGGAATCGAAGATGGTTGAGAGCTTTAGCACTTAATTTTCAAATGAGTCTCCAAAATAAAATTGCAAAGGGTCAGCCTAGTGGAGAGAGTCAAGATGAATTAAGTGATGAGATCATCTCTTTAAATAAATTTAGGATCAAGAGAATTTCAACCGAGCCAATGGAGATGAGGAGGGAAATAATGAGAGGAATAAAGTAATAAGGAAAGTATTTTATTTCAAACAAATGAACACATGCAAAATAAATTCAAATAAGGATATTTGAATTTCTACCAAGAGAAAGAGAGAGAGAGAGAGAGAGAGAGAGAGAGAGAGAGAGAGAGAGAGAGAGAGATGAGGAAATAAAATTAATCAATCTAATTAAATAAAATCAAGAGAATAACTCCAAGGATTTTCGGTCAAGTATGAATAAAATAGAGGAAACATTCTTTTGGCAAGAAATTTGCGTCTAAATAATTAATCACATGACTATAATTTGAATTTAACTCAATTTAATTTGGAAATGGTCAGCTAAAGCTAAAGAGAGGGAAAGAAAAATGCACTTAGCATAAATAACTCAAATCAAGCCAAGTGATCAAACAAGGAATTAATTTAAAATAATTTTGAATTTGAATCATTCACATGTTGGAATGGCCAAGAAAGGGTTACAAATAGGTATTAAATCAATATAAATTAAATTAAAAAAGATTTCTTGGAAGAATTAAGACAAGTTACAAAAAATAAAAATAAAAATAAATAAATCAAGAAAAATCAAGAAGAATTTTGACCGCATAGTTTACAAACATGGGTTCAATCTCCATTCAATGTATTTGATCATGAATCAATTATGGGAGATCAATTTAGAAACAATTTAAATTAAATTAAACAAATAAATTTACTACAAATAAAATAAAAAGGGGGTTGGCCATATATTTCCATAAAGGATAAAATTAAAATAGGAAAGTGAATAAATATATGGCTCATTTGAAATAAATTTTGAATTAACTTAAAATAATTCAATTAAACTCCAATTAACTGAAATAAATCATGCTAGGGTCGGCCAAATCTTTCCATAGATAGTTAAAATTAATTTTCATTGGTATGGCAATGAATCTTTAAATTTAATTCAAAATAATTTAAATTTAAAAAATCAAATCAATGAATTTTTTAAATTTAAATAATGTGGGAATTATTATGGAAATTATTTGAATAATTATTAGATAATTTATTAATGTAAAATCAGTGGAAAATTCGGCCAAAACATAACTTGGATGATAATGATGGTATAAGAGAGAAAATAAAAGAATAGGAGAAAGAAAATGATAAATAGAATAATTCTAGAATAATTTTATTCTCATGCTACAAAAATAAATGGATAAATAATGTAATTAAGTATGAAAATGATTTAACAAAGTATGAAATAAATTCATCTTACTTGAAAGCATAATAAATGATACTTAAACTCATGCACTTAGTTCATATTATCCAAAATGGATAAATCAAGGAATAATGCAATTTTGATATGTGGAAAAATATGAAAGAATTTAAATAAATTATTTTGAAATGATTAAATCATTAATTTTATTTTATTGAGCTCTTATTTGCTTTATTATTATAAGTCCTAAAAAATTCTCAATCTGCTCAAGTCCAACAGCTTTAGCTTTCCAAATTTGACTGAAGAATTTGGGTTTGAAAAATTTCCTACATCACTTGAATTAAACCAATTAGTGACTTCAAGATTATATATTTATCATCAATATAAATCTAAATTAAGAATGAAATTTATAATGATTAATGTGTACAATTTATGCAGCAAAGAAATAATTAATTCTATTACATAAGATTTGTTATCATCAAATCAAATAGTGAGATACACAAAGTGTTTATGTAATTAAGCATTTCAATGCCTTAGTAGCTAGATGTTTTACTACTCTTACTAATATGATTGTTGGGACTAATACTTTCACTAATTCCAAAGCTATTATCTTAGACAACATTACTACTTGTAAAGTAGACATAGAAATTATAATCACTTAGGAAAAACACCTTTAAAAATCTCTGCCATTATAGGATTTTTAGGGAGTTTATTTTTCATAAGGAAGATTGATTTAAATTCAACCAGATTTCAGCTAACATTATATTAAGAGTTATTTAGATTTGGCTTCTACTTCTTAAGAAAGCAATCATTCATAGTTAATTACCCATTTTATCACACTAAGAGAGTACTCTCGATTAAGGCTGGAAATAAACATATCTCTTTGATATGAATTGATGTCTAATGGTGTGGTGTAGATGACTACTGAAAGAAAAAAAGAGTAGTCCCAATCAAGATCCCATGGTTTCATCATCTTGTGACAATTGTTATTCCAATCTGCCAACATCAGTGGACTATTAGTCATAATGTCTGAGGAGTCTGATTAGCAGCCATGGGTTGCTTCATCTCAAATATCCCAAGTAGATTAGGGTTATTATGTAAGTTTTCAGTGAATTAAGACTAAACTTAATTTATAAGTTTAACTAATAATTCATTGAAGTCTACTTTGCAGAAAAATATAAGACTTACATCCATTAGAATGTTGTTAGAATGTTCGCATGGTGAACAGAAAGATTGGACATACATCCCTTTAGAATGTTGTATAGAGTTTAGGGGTTTGCACGACAAACATATAGATTGGGCATACATCCCTTTGGAATGTTATATAGAGTTTAGGAGTTGACATGGTGAACACATAGATTGGGCTTACATCCATTTGGAATGTCATTAGAGTGTTTGAGTGGTGAATAAAAAAATTGGACTTACATCCTTTTGGAATGTGGGTTAGGTTTTAAAGTTCACATGGAGAACATATAGATTGGGCTTACCTCTTTTTAGAATGCTAGTTAGGTTTTGGGAGTTCATATGATGAACTTATAGATTGAGCTTATATTCCTTTGGAATGTCATATAAAGTTTAGAAGTTCACATATCTAACATAAAGGTATTTGATTTTAGATTTTTTTTATTTCTAGAGGACAGTGCCTTACCATTATAGAAGAAACGCCATAGTGCTAGGACTTCAGCGCATTGGCACTAGGAAGTTGATGCTTCGGTGCTTAAAGTTCAACATTATGGCACTAGCAAGTCAAATCCCCAACATTGACAAGCAGAAACATCAGTCTCAAAACTTGCGAGGGAAGTATTTCAGTGTTGTAAACCCAGTACCACAATGCCGATGAGCCATAAAGAATAACAAAAAGCAAATTCACTATTTGACGCCTAGGAGTTGCCAAAGTAGCACTGTAATGCTCTTTCAATACATGACTCATTTTACAAATCCAGTTGGTTATGAAATTAATGGTTATTAATATTCATAAATGATTTTTTTGGCCATCACAATAACCATATTGACTAGCTGACCGGTACCTAGGTACTGCATGTGGAGTGCTATGGCACTGGTTCCATATTTTAGAAACTAAGAGGTCGGCACTATAGAGGTATCACCTCGGTGTTGTAGAAGCGACATCGTGGTATTGGGTCCTTCCTATAAATAAGACCCTTAAGTTGCCAAAATTTTCATTCTAAAGCTTTTGTTCGCTTTTTTCTCTCATCTTCTGCTCAGTTTTAGGACATCAAATATGCTACTTAAGGTCGTCTAGAAGGTCAAGAAGAGGGTATCCTCGAGTGACGTTAGCAAATTTTTCAATGTGGATACAGAGGGGAGTTACCATCATTAAACATTGCATTTAAATTTAAACATCAATTAAAGTGAGATATATTTCTTACTTTTGTTTTTTACTTGCCTTAATATTATTGTGGTTGGGTGTTGAGAGCAAAATCATTTTAAATTTGAGAGTTATATACTTTCATATTCCTCTTGCTTGTTCACTTGTTGTTGTTTACCCATTGAGTACAAACTTGTACTGGTAAAGAGTTTATACTTGCCCGTGAAGGAGAATATGAGAGATTTGTTGTAATCTCAACTTTGTTTTAGTGAATTCCTAGCCTATGTGGCTAGGCGTGGGCATAAGCTCGTTTTGGGATTTGTTCGAACCACATAAAAGTCTCTATGTTCTCTTTCTTTACTCTTCTACACTTTACTTTTCTATTATTGCCTTTCTATTGTTTAATTTCACTAAAGCATTAAGTATTAAAGTACCCAATTCACTAAAGCATTAAGTATTAAGGATAAATGGATGGAAAGGTTATCTACCTCATCATCAATATGACATAAGATGGGGCCTAAATTAAGCCAAAATTCAAGTGATTCTTGCCAGATTTTTATAATTTTTTTTTATTTGGGAAGCTTTAAAAATGATAAAGCAGTAAAACTCTATGGGTTTACTCTAAATTCACGTGATTTCATTTAACAAAACACAAGAGCCTAGGACTGAGCAACATTTTGAGTTGATTTTCTCACTAAAGCCAACATGTAGTGAACTTTTGAATTGAAATCGTCCTTGGGCTAGACAAAGCTTTGGTATGAAAATTTTCTCTTGCCTCCCTCATGGATTGCTCTAGATGCCAACATCCACCATCCTTCAGTGAAGTGTGATCAATTTTAATGGTTTCATGGTCAAGAAAGGTGGAGAAAACTTGTTTCTTTTTCTTAGGTGATGAGGAAGGCATAGGATTTGACAAAGGTGTCTGAGGCTATTTGGGGTGTTTGTTTTGTATTTGGCTGACCCTCCACCATTGGTGGAGCTTAGAGGTGGATAGCCATAGAGAATTGAAGCTTAAAGACATGATGTGAGGATGCCTCAGTAAATTCCAAGTCTAGAGATGAGAGGAAGTGGACTAAAAGCCTTCTTCAGTGGCTATAATATTTTCATTGAATTTTTCTAATTCATTTGATCAAACCTTGTGTGGTATCATATTTGCTTACATTCACACTGAAATCTTCTAAAGTTTGGGAGGTCTTCTATACTTTGGAAAAGGCTTGATTTTAGTTTAACTGTAATTTAACTCAATTTGATCTAAATTGGTCAAGTTGCGTTAACATTTTAGTCATCTTTGGACTTTGATAGAGCTTCAATCATGTTTGATGCGTTATTTAAAGTGATTTGGATTGATTAGCTGCAATTATTTTGGATTAATATTGGATTTAGCCCAAGGTGACATAATTGGGTCAATTTAGGTTCAATCGGGTTCATTAGCTAAATAAATCAAATTGGAATTAAGTTTAGTTAACCATTTTAAATGAATTGAAATGCTTAATTTGGTTTAATTTCAATTTGATTAGATTTTTGCTCAATATAGTTTATTTGGGTTTATTTAAGTCGAATGGTCTAATTGATGAAAGTAAACTTTAGTTGGGCTTGACTTAGCCTTGATTGTGTTGGTATATTCATTTTAAGCTTTTATAAAAGTTTAATTTGATTTGGTCTTAATTAAATTTGATTTAGCTCATTGGGGACCACATGAGTCTATTTGAATCAATTTACCTAATTAGCCAAATTGAACTCCAACTAATTTTAGATTTATATTGGATTAAGCTAAAATAATAATTCTAAGCTTTTAAATAGATCATTTTGATTTAATTTTGATTTAATTTTGATTTAATTTTATTTGGTTTGAATTTTAGTTTATTAGGACTCAAATGGGTCAATTTATGTTAAGTATTCAAATTAACCTAATTAGGGTCCAATTTAACGTTTTGTTAATTCAAATGAATTTCATTTTGGGTTTTGTTTAATTTTATTGAGTTTAGGAGTGATTGAACTTACCTAACCTATTTGGGCTATGATAAGTCCTAGCCAAACCTACTAGCCTAATTTGGGTCTAACCTTGGTGTTTTGATTTTACATTAGTTTTAGTTTTGGTTTGAATTCTGAATTTCATTTCCCTTGATGTTGATTTTAGTTTTAGTTTTGTTATTTTAACTTCAACCTTGAGTTTGGTGTTTACTTAATAATGTAAACTTCTTTTTTAGAGGAGGTAGACATTCATCCTAACCTTACAAATTAGGATCCTTGAATCAATCATTCCTCCAATCACTTATCTAAATATAAATGAGCCTTATAATCATCAACCCAAATTCAAGTCAACCCAAGCCAAGCCCAACTTAGCCTTTTTAAGTTGAAATTTTCAAATGAACCAAAATCTATTGAGCTCCAAATTGATTGCAGTTGAATTTATATTTCAATCCTAGACTCATATATAAGTTCAACTAAACTTAAATCAAGTCAAAACTAAGCTAATTGACCCACTTAGGCTCACTTGACCCAAAGTGACCTAAAGGACCCTTTTGAGCCAAGTTCTAATCTAACCAAAATTGGATTGAACTAAGCCCATACAAGCCTTATACCATGACCATTGCTCACACTAGGATGACCAGTTGCCATGAATTGGGTCAAACCAAGCCAACTTGGTCATTTGATCAAGTCAACCCTTTGGCCCAAATGAACCAAAACTAGCCAAAACTCACCCTACACTGAATTGGTTGAAACCATTGATTCACATCAACCCATGATTAATGTTTGAATATGACTTGACCATCACTTGAGCCAAACCAAACCCAATCCTTGACCCAAGTTGACCCAAATTGGCCTAAAGGATCAAACTTTAGTTGGTCGTAGGATCAACACCACCGTCGGAAACTATCTCTGGCGAGATAATTTTGCCAAACTTTAGCTGGTCGTAGGATCTCTTATTTGTGATAATTTTGTGTGCTTTTAGGAATTCCCCTTAGAGAACCCTTACATTCATCATTTTATATAATCTTAGTGTGAAATGATAATTTTCTGGCAAAAATTGACATGAAATTGAGACTGTTTGGATGAGATTTCATTCAATTTTCACAAAATCACCAAAAATTGTTCGATTTATTATTCATTCGCCTATCATTTTCATTCGTTGGGAGGAGACACATAGTAACCATCCGATATTCTGTTTAGGGAATCATATGGTCCAGATTTAGCCCCAAATCACATTTTTGGCCTTCGGATCATCAATTCGATCTAGATCATCTGATCCACGTGGAATGCGTTTTCCCTCGTTCATCAAGATGTAACCAGATAATCGCATGGCACCGCTCACCACGCATAATCATGTAGCCAATCTGCCACTGCCACATGGAAGCGCGTTGCCCCGTCAGCACCGAGTGGCGATGACTAGGTTAAGTGGGAAATTATGGATTTTTTTGATTTTTTTAAATTAGTTAAATCCTAAAATTTTGAAAAATTATAGAAAATAAAATACTCAACCAAAATTACAAATAAGGACTCGTTGGATTCATCTTTCTGAGAGGAATTCAACAAACCTAAAATCCTTAAAGTTCACTAAATATTTTGAGCTGAATTGAAACTTTAGTAAAACTTAAATTTCAACAATTGTTCTAAAAATACAAATCAGATTGAGTTGAAATTTTCAGAGATTAAAATTGAAGTTAATATCTACCTACCATAACAATTTCAAAATAAAAATTTTTTAGATTAAAAGATATTGAATTTTAAAGTTCATATAGTCTATTTTAATCAAATAAATTAACTAGGCTTTATAAAAATTATTTAAATGAGATAAAACTTTGAAAATCATAATAAATTATAGAAAACTTCAAAAAATGCAAATAAATACTCATTCTAAAGGTATTTCAGAGGAGAATTTAATAAAAATACTTCTAATTAATTTTGAATAGTAATTATGGCTTAATTAAGGTTTAATTATAAAGTTAATTAACTTAAATATTTTTTAATTAATCATGGGATTAATCCCAAACTTTCTAAGATTGTCTAAGTGGATGACCTATGCCTCCCTAATTTTCTTGGGATTTATTGCTTGCTAATTAGGTAAATCAATTAATTAAACCTTAATTACTCTCTTAATCCAATTAATAATTAATTAATCATGTGAACAAATGAATCAATTAATAAAGTGATTAATCCTTTGAGCAACAGTGAATGATCCTATAGGATTAGATTAAGACCTCCTTCTTATTCTATTCCTTCAAGCTCATGTAATTAATCAACTTAATTATGGCTTAATTAGTTAATTGGATTATTTAATCAATGAAATTAAAATCCAAATCATTCTAGAACTTTATCACTTAAGTCTTGGGTAGACTCTTAGGTGTTCAATAGCCTAAGAGAATTCTAAAGAAATTATAACTAACCTACATGTGTGGGAGAGTTATAATAGTTATTAAATGCTTTAGCTTACTAACCAATAATTGTGAGCCAATTGTATTAGGTCATTTTATCTTCATAGGATCATTATTGATTTTATTTTCAAAAGCATGTGCATATCATGTTAGCTCATAATTACTTGGATAATCATGTTAAGGTGGTAAGAAAGGGATAATTAATGGACTTAACTCATATTACAACCAAATTAACTCATAAAATTAATATAATTACCTTTTTAATTAAAATAAATTAAACCAAAAACATGGGAATGGATTAGGATTAGCAAACTTTCTTCATTTCATTAAATCAAGTCAAAAAATAAAATGAAAGATGGTATTAACAAGCATTAGTTTTCTTTAAATGCTTTTATTTAATATGATCGTCCTTTGGAATTAGTTTGATTAAATGAGATTATAAGCTTATATTTAGTATTTCCTTTCCATTCATGTTAAATGTTATATGTCATTTGAATCATTCATTCATATCTTTCAAAAATAAATCAAATGAAATTTTTTTTATATTAAACTTGCATGTGTTGAATTAAATTTGTAATATGTGTGGCTATTATCGCTATTAAATCAAAGTTATTTTAAAGGGTATAAATTAACTATAATATTTGGAGTGCTAATAGTTATGAATATCTATAAACTTGCATGTGTCTATTGCTTAGAACATGTGATATGGAATTCTCTTTCTTTAGTCTACATGGATTTACATAAAGTTTCAATGTTAACAAATGTATAGTCCATTTGAAAAGGACACAACATTTGTTTGTATTCATTCCGATGTATTTCTATGTTAGAATTTAGATAGAACTTTAGCTCACATGCATAAATAATTCAATCGAAAGAATACAACTTTTGCATGATTTTCAATTCTTCTAGTCATTTGTACATCCATGTGTATTTAAGAATAATGGTGTTGATCTCATTTTTAAGATGAGCTCTCAACACCTCCATCTTAGACATAGGATTCCTCTTAAACACTAAGAGATCCTTAGTCTTAAACACATCTAGTGATTAGATGGACACTCAACCTAGCCCTAAAGACTTAGAAGGGTTATCCATAGGAATAGATCATGCTTTAGGGGTGTTAGGAAAATTTCTCACCCTTAGCTTGAACCACTCCTCACCTTCCTTCCTACAAGTCAAACTCCAAATCAATCTTATTTTATTTTCTCCAAACTCAAATCAACTCCATGTGATTGAAATCCATGATCAAAATCCATGATTGAAACCCATGAATGAAATTTCAAATTCCAAATCTTTCTTATGTCCTTAATCTTCCCTTAAGGACTTAGCCAAAATCATGATCAAACCCATTCAAAATCTTGAGGTTTTCTCATAATTCATTTATATTCACATATATAAATGAAATATAAATTCAAACCAATCAAACTAAATTCAAAATTCAAAATCAATTCATAAATCCTTCTTAAGTCTTTAATTTCCCCTCTAAAGGCCTTAGCCTAAATCATGATCAAATTAATTCAAATTCATAGGATTTTCTCATAACACATTTATATTCACATATATAAATGAAATATAAATGAAATATAAATATAAATCAATCAATCAAATCCAAAAATTCAAACTCCAGACTCCAAAATTTCCTAAGTTCTTTAAATTCCCTTTAATGGATTAGCCTAAATCATGATCAACTCATTTCAAATCCTTGAAATTTTCTCATGACCCATTTATATTCTCATTTATATTCACATATATAAATGAAAATAAATTCAATCAATCAAAACTAATTCCAAAAATCAAACTCAAATCCACTCAAAATCTAACCCAAGCCTTTCAAGTCAAAATCTTGAACTTAGCCAAATCAACTTCAAATCAAGTCAAACTCTTGATTTTCATTCATGATTCAATCAACCCTACAATCATGAATCCAAATATAAATACAAACTTCAATCACCAAATCAAAATCCAATTCAAAAATCAAACCCCAAATCCTTTCATATTCTTCATTTGAATATGAAATTATCAAATGAATCAAAACTCATCTGACTTCAAACCACTTGCAAATGGATTTATATTTCAATCATAAGTCCATACACAAGTTCAATCAAACTCAAATCAAACTTTGACCAAGCCATTTGATCCACTTAGGCTCACTTGACCCAAAAAAAAGTGCCCTAAATTCTAATCCAAATTGGATTGAATCAAACTCACCTATGCCTCATCATGATCAACAATCATCATGGGAGGATCAATCAACCAAATTGGGTCAAACCAAGTCAAATCTAAGGGTTGACCAAGTCAACACTTAACCAAAAATGAAACGAAACATAGCCAAATTCCACCATAGGCCAAATTGATTGAAACCATTGACCTAAGTTCATTCATGAACCATGTTTGAACTTGACCAAGTCAATATTTGAGCCTAACCTAGCCCAATTGGCCACTTGACCCAACTTGACCTAAAAAGTTGAAATGTGTCGAAACTTGATCTAAGCCAAATTGATTCAAACCAATGAGTCGAGTTCATTTCAAACCACTTGTTGAACTTGACCAAAGCCTCAATTGGCCAACTAGACCTAACCTAGCCCAATTGACCTTAGACCCAAGGGGTCATGTTGAGCCAAACTCAAACTTAATCAAAATTGATTGGAAATAAAGATACCAATCCACTCCATATGACTAACCAAACCTAAACCTACCCTTGACCTAACCCAAATAGGTCAAATGGGACAAATTGGTCAACTTGATCCATTTGACCTAAATGAACTCATATGAGCCAAATTCAAAACTAAACCAAATTGAATCAAACCAAGCCACCAAAATATTTCAAATGATCATTTGAACTTGACCTAACCCTTGGTTTGATCTAATTTGACCAATTGGTCAACTTGACCCAAGTTGACCCATTTTGACCTAAATGGGTCAACATAAGCCAAACCTTATCAAATGGATTTCAAATCCAATCAAACTTGGCCAAACCTATTTTTTCCCATATACCCAACATATCCAAATTGAAAAATCAACAAATTGACCATTCTACCCTTAGGCCATAGAATAAATTTTGGTCTAATCCATGGGTAATTTGGTCATACCCTCTTCATATCAACTTGATGCCTTCCTAATAGCTCAAGTGAACCTAATAGAGAGTGGTGAACCCAACCCAATGGATTTGGGTTAGCCCAAATGGACCCAAGTCCAAACCCGACCCCATGGGTCAAATTGGCTCAATCCAAATCCTTCCTCCACCCAATTTGATGCACATGGGAGGTTGGCAATCCACTCAAGGCCTCAAACTGACCATGTGCCAACTCTAAACAGATCAACAACCTTCCCATTATGGCAATTAGATCAAAATGGCAAGGGAGGTGTCGGTCATCCGATTGCCATAAGGGGAGATTTACTCCCCTAATCCAATCTAAATTCATAATTTCCTCATTTGATTGAAGCTTAGAGAGTGTTAGGAAAGATCAGAGAGCCATCCTAAGCTTTCTAAGAGAGATTTGAAAAGTGATCTTCTTGGTTTTCTCCATTGAAAAATAGAGGAGCTCACTTGAACCTTCAACTTCCTCTACACTCAAACCCATTCCAATTCCTCTTGCACACTCACTCAGAGAATCAATTCGAGTGTACCCAAGCATCCATTTGAGTTCCCATAGCAAGGAGAGCCTCAATTGGATGAAAGCCATAAAGGAGACCAAGTGGTGTTGGTCCATAGAGCAATCCACTCAATCCCAAGGCCTGAAAAATTCAACAAGGTTTTGTCTCCACTGGACGAAGCTACCTCATCAAGCTCGTGCACCGGTGATCACCTCCGGCGAGATATGGAATTTTTTGACCACTTAGCTTAGGGGGTGTTGGTCTTTTGTGAAAGAAATTTTCAAGTCATTTAAAATCCACCATTAGATAAGCTTCTCTTTAACTTTAGATGGTGTGGGAACAATCTTGTTCCAATCCGAGCTCAATCGAGCTCGGATCTTCCCTAGGATCATGGATGGACTCTATTAATCCTAAGGGAAGAACTTGGGTGATCGTAGCCATCCATCCGTGTGTTTTGGATCGCGGCCATGATTATTCCCAAGTTTAAAAAATCATTTATCCTTTTATAAATCATGGGATGATCCGTGGCCATCCAATCTTTGATCGAATGGTAGGGATCAAAGCACGTCCCGCCACCACATTGCCATTTCAATGGGTTGTTTAAGTGGGAGGCTCTGCAGCGTAAAGCTGGCCGCCCTCCATGTTGCATTATGAGCTGAGGGGTTAATTAGGGAATTTAATTAATGTTAATTAATCTCCTGATCTTCAAAAAATCATATCTCTCTCAATAAAATTTAGAAAAATATGAAACAAATTTTTATGGAAAGATAATTCAACCTAGAATATTTTTAAAATGATTTTATTGAATTTTGAATTATCCTTTTCTCTGATTTTGGGTTTCAATAGAAATATCATTTTGCTAATAACTTCATAATCAATCTATGATTAATCCCAAACCACTTGGGTATGTTTTAGGGGATGACCTTTGCCTCTCTTAATTTTTTTGGGATTTATTTAAGGCTTAATTAGAGAATATGTTTCCTAATTACTCCCTTAATCTAATTAAGAATAATTAAGATTGGATTAGTGTTTTAATCCATTATAAATGTTAGATCCAGTGACTAGAAGGTTTATGGAATAATTTTGGGCATTTCTCTTAATCTATTCTCTAAACCCCTTTTTTTCCTTAATCATCTCTTAATTAAAGGGTTAATTCATTAATTATCCCCTTAATTAATTTCTAAAAAAAATTCTAAAAACTTTTAGAACTTAATTAATCTACTTTGAGTAGATGCTTAGGTGTTTAAAAGCCTAAGTTCAATTAAGAAAATTAAAACCCAATTCATATGTGTGAAGGGGTGTTTTGAAATTACTTAAGCTAAATCCCTTAGTTTAATTAACCATTAATCATGAGCCAAGTTGCATAGGCTCTTTTCTTACTAGGTGCATTACAAATTTAAATTCTTGTGAGATTTTATGTCATCTCATTGGCTTCATACTTGATTAATTATGCTAAGGTGGTGTAGGTAAGGGTTAATTAACTTGTTTAATGCACACCTTAACCTAACCAAAAATATAAAATGAATCTAATCATCTAAAAATTAAATAAAATTATCAAACACATGTGGTAATGGGTTAAGAACAGCAAACTCAACTCACATTTTTAAAATTAAATTAAACTCAAACTCAAACAAAACTAACATTAAGCAAACTTTGGTTTACTTTAAGCTTTCTTATTTTCTTAAGATTGTCTTTAGGATTTAATTAAAGTGAATGTGTTTACATGCTTTCATTGCTTGTAATTCTTTCCCAACATGTTAAATTTGTATGTCATGTGGCTTCATGCATCCATATTTTTCAAAATCAAATTCAAAATAAAATTGTTTACTTTATGTCAAATTTGCATGTGTTGGCTAAAGTAGAATATGAGTGGCTATTATCACTACTAAATTCAAATTATTTTCAAAACATATAAATCAAATGCCTAAAACTGAAAGTGTGCTACTTATATTTTAATTATAAGCTTGCAAGTGAAAGAATATAAGGATGTGCTTAGTATAGATTTTCTTTCTCTCTTATGTTAGTATAGTTTAAAATAAGAGTTAGTAAGATGTATGGTTCATTTGAAAGGAACCTAACACTTACCTAATTCCATATCCTATTCATTCCTATGCTATCACTTAAGAAGAGTTACCTATTCTTGTACAAATAAATGGCATAAAAAAAATGAATCAATTAATACAACTTTTCCAATCTTTCTTTTCCATTCATTTCTTTTGTACACATGTTTGTATTCAAGGAAAGTGCTATATTAGTCTGGACAACCCCAAGGTTGCAAGGCTTTAAGTAGCCCTAAGTAGGTTTTATACCTTACACCTCTGGTTAACAATAGCATTGTACTCACTTATGTCTTTCTTATTCTCATGTGTGCATGTGAAAATTGGATAAGAAATCCCTTTTCTACTTAATGAAAATCATGCATCATAAGTATTCAAATTTTCTTAAGTAACTTGTTTGGCATGCATCATAAAGTGTGCTAAATATTCCCATTGATTTGTATAGATATGCTTAGGATAGATTCATATGCATGTTATAAATGTTGGGAAAGAAGTGAACTAATGTGTGTTTTGTGAATTTGGTTCATTTTACTTAATCTTAAAATGCCTCTCTTTTAAATGGGTTTGTTTAGAGTTCATCTAAACTTAGGATTAATTAAAACATTTAATCAAAACATTCACTAAATAAAACTAAAATGTGAATCTACTTTAAAAATTACTTAGGTTAGGGAAGGAAAGAGGCGTTCTCTTCTCTTTCTCTCTCTTTATAACTTAGTAATTAATTGTTGGATTCACTTGAATATAATCAAAATATGAAATAAAATCAATCCAAAATAATTAAAAAACTTAAATGAAACCCTCCTCTGAGTTGAATATGTCTTCACACTTAGAAAATTCTAACTTAAAGCCATAGCTAAGCATACCACACAAACCTCCAAGGCACACACATTAGGCTAAGTCACCACTTTTAGCTTTAGGTTAGGACGGTGCATGGTTTGATACTTTGCTTTTATTTAGTGATATGTGTTTTACACTAGATGTTAAGATGTATGCTCGTAGAATGAATGATAGGGCGATCTTAGTCTAACCATTATTTTTTGTAGGGAATTTGCTTAAGGGGTGTTATCATAAATAAAAATATAAAATGCTTTTGCTTACAGGTGCTTATACCCCTAAGCATAATCTAATAGGTCAGGTGGACTTAGTCACCCATGTGTGGGGTGATAATTCCAATATACATGCTTGGGATTTTGTAGGTGTTTTAGCTAATATCTATTTTGCAAGTGTTAGCTAGATTTCCTTTTCCTTTTCATGTAAATTTTTACAATTAGGATTTTGAAATGATTATTATGGGGATTAGGATGAGTATTGGTTATAAGGCCTTGCCTTATGCACCATGTGAAGCCTTGGAGCATCCACCTTCCAACCATATAAAAAAAGAACCAAAGAAGAAAGAAAAAGAAAAAAAGAAGAAGAAATAAGAAAAGAAGAATGAAGGAATGAAGCTTGAAAACCCCCATAACAATGAGTTCCTTGCTTAATTGTATGTAATTCATTTATAATACGGGTTGTATAAGGGTAGAGCTCGGCTACCCAATTTATTTTCAGGTTTGTGCGGTGGTGCTCGACCACATTTGGCCTCTTATTCTTTTTGTGATTAGCTTTATAAATTGATTGATGATTTGTTTAACTTTTACATTAAGTGACATCTTTTCCTAGTTTCTTCCTTGCTTTATGTATGGCTTAGATGATGATTAGGCTCTTATAGAAAAATAAATCTTTTACCCAACCTAACAATTCAAAACTAAAAATAAAGAACTCATAATCTCACCTAAACTTTAGGTTTAAAATCAAGATAAAAGAATTAGCAATCATAAACCTCACCAAAGCTCCCTAGATTTAGGTTTTGAGGTTGCTTCTCCTCTTTGTGAGCCATAAGCATAAATCCTCGCCTCTTAGGCATTTTCTTAACCTTGTATAATGGAATTATAAGTCTTAGCATTCTAATGAAAAATCTAACTCAAATAAATTAAATCAATTTCAAAAATATAAAGCCCAACCAGAGGATAGTTTGAGATGCTCGCTAGGTTTCCTAGCATCATGAGCATCTCCTACTTATTCCCATTTAGCTTCGATAATAAATCTCTCTTTGATCAATCCCATTTGATCTTCAAAAATAACAAATCGATTAATAGTCATTTTTTATTGAAATCTTTAGAGACAATGATCATTTACCTTAATCGAGAGTCTTCCTAAGGAATCCCCATTTCTTATGATGTAATTAACTATGGGGGTTTGCCCTTGTAGGGAACTTAATGAACCCAATTTAAAATAAACCTTGCTTTAATTTTTCATGTAAAGTAGGGGAAGAATCTCTGGTACACTTTGAAGACCCAACATCCTTAGGAGTCCTTATTTTGGTGATTAGGTTCATTGTAGGGTGGTGACTTCTATCTTTGAGATAATACACCTCTCCTTAATGTCATACCCGATCATCTCAATAAGTACATCTGCAGATCTGCGTGGCATCCCAAAAAGATAAATTTCTATATTCTTGTCACTCTCTTCCACCAACAGATTTGAAAGGTGACTTTATAGAAATTTTTCACCACAAATGGGTCTATCTAGTCTGGATATTTCAGGGACACGAGGCTTTATGTAGCCCTAAGGAGGTCTTTACCTCACTCCCCTGGTTAACAATGGTGAAGTATCCACTTAAAAATTTTATACACTTGTATGGGAATTTAGCCAATGAATGAAAATCTCCTTTCAATTAAAAAAAATATGACTTTTGCATAACTCCTATTCTTGTAGTCATTTGTACATTCATGTGTATTTAAGAATACTGGTTATATCTAGCCTGGACATTTCGGGGATGTGAGACTTTAAGTAGCCCCAAGGAGAGGTCTTTACCTCACTCCCCTGGTTAACAATGATGAAGTATCCACTTAAAACTTTTATACACTTATATGTACATTTAGCTAATGAGAGAAAATACTATTTTCTACAAAAATACAGATATGCATCCTTCATTTAAAGTGTGCTAAATGAAATATGTCGCATGTGTAGTTATTCCTAGAATTAAGTCATATGCATGTTATATGTGATGGAAAGGAGCAACTTGATGTATTCCATATGATAATAATTCAATTAAATTAATCTCAAGAAGCCTTTCATATTGAATGAAATTCTTTAAAGTGATCCCAAATTTAGGATTAATTTAAAAAATGTATAATAAACCATTCACTAAAGAGAGAATTAAGTCAAATTAACATGCTTTAGGAATGGCTTAAGGTAGGTATAAAAGAGGGCAATCCTCTTTTCTTCTCTTTATAACACTTAATTGTTAAGTGTAGGATCATATGAAATAAATCAAATCACAAATTAAAATTTGCAAATCAATTAAACAACTTAAAGTGAAATCACCCCTTATATAAAAGTTAAATCTTTTCACACATAGAAAATTGTAACTCTAAAGCCTAGTTAGGACATACCACACAAGCCTTAAGACACACACACAATAGATTAAGTCACTACTTCTAGCCTTATGTTAGGGTGGTGCATGATTTGATGTATATTTTATTTTGTGATGTAATATTTTAGACTGGATGTTTGGGTGTATGTTTCGTAGACTGGATGTCAGGCTGTGATTAGCCTAATCATTTTTTCTACAGGGGGTTGTGCTTAAGGGGCCGCCATAAAAATAAATATAAATGTTTTTCTTACACGTTGCTTATGCCCCTAAAGCATAATCCAAGTTAGAACATGTGGCTTGGTTACTCATATGCAGGAGTGCTAAGACCAAATTACAAATATAATTTCTTGAGATTATATGTGTTTTTAGCTAACACTTGCCTTGCATGTATAGTTAGATTTACTTTTCTTACCTTAATGTAATTTTGCATTAGGAGTTAGGATTAATGCTATGGGGGTTTAAGATGAGCATTTGCTAGAAGGCTTTGTCCTAGGGTGTCATGTGATGCCTTAAAGCCTACCAAATCAAAAGGAGCAAAGACATGAAGAAATGAAGGAGACATGAAGAATGAAGACTTGAAGACCCCCCATTGCATTTATTATTTATAATTATAATTATTCTTTTATATACCAAGTTGTATAAGGGTAGAGCTCGGCTACTTATTTTTTCTTTTCGGGGTGTATGGCGGAACGCAACCGCACCGACCTTTTATTCTTTTACATAGTTTATAGATGTTTGATTGATGTTGTGTTTAGATTACACATTAGAACAACATGCTTTTCATAGTTTCTTAATATTTGATGTTTGAATGTGTGGCATGGATGCGGTAGGCTCTTAGGATAAAATTAATTTTTTACCCCAACTAATCACTTAAGTAAATTTTAATCAACTCACAACCTCATCATAAAGTTTAGGCTATAAATAAGATAATTGAAAAGATTTAGCAACCCCTTAGCTTAATGTTGTATGTTTAACATCATGCATTCATATTATCTCACCTTGTTAAGAGAGAGTTTCCATCCTTGCACAATAGTGGAAGACTTGACCTTTGAGAGTCTCTTCGTGATGTAAGACACCTCTTTCTCTCTGATTTAGCCCATAATCTCATTTCAACATGCATTTAGGCAAAAAAATCCCAAAGCCTTTGTCAAAATGAAGTGTCAAAAAATTAAATAAAATTTAAAAAGATTTGCATTTGTAGATTAAGTCATTACTCATACCACTTATGCTCCAATTTCTTAGAGAGTGAGTTTAAGGACTTTAGTCTCTTTCTAAATTAAATAACATCCTAACTATCTTGCACTTTAGTAAGACAGGACTACATGGTTTTGAATTATAGGAGGTATTAACTGGCAGCCACTCCAGGAAGTTGTAAGTCCAGAAGTTGGACGGTTTATCCATTATATCCATCTCTCGCATAAATTTAGGTTGTGCTTTAGCTTATGCTAAAGCTCCTGAGATTTAGGACCTGGGGTTGTTATTTCTTTTGGGATACAAGCATAAATCTCCATCTCTTAAGCATTTTCATAATCTTATGTTGATGGATTATATGCCCTAGCAATCTAATAAAATTTTAACTCAAACAAATAAATCTCTTCAATTTTAAATATATAAAATCCAATTATAGGATAGATTCTGAATGCTCACTAGGATTCCTAGTATCATGAGCATTTCTTACTTTCTCCCTTTAGATTCCAAAAAGAAGTCTTCTCCTTGATTTATCCCATTTGATTTTCTAAAATAACCAATCCTTTGAAAGTCTTGGCCTTGAAATCTTTGGAAGATCCTAATTGTCTACTTTAATCGAGAATATTCTTAAGGAATTCTCATTCCTTAGGATGTAATTAACCATGGAGGGTTGCCTCCATAGGAAACTTAATGAACACGGCTTAATATAAACCCTACTTTGCTTTTTTATGTAAAGTAAAGGAAAGATCTCTTATACATTTGAAGACCCATCAAGCCTTAGGAGTCCTTGTTGTGATTATGTGATGACTTTTATCTTTTGAGATAGTGCATCATACATTAATGTAGTACCCGATCACTTCAATAAGTACTCCCTAAGATCTGCGTGGTGTCTCACATTCCAAAAATAAACACCACATGGACCCACCAAGACTTGACCTAACTAATTGGACTAGGTGAATCCAATCAAATCTAAACTCAATAAATTTCAATATAAACTTAGATTAAGAAAATTTGAATTGAAATCTAAGTTAAATTGAGCTTGAATTTATGTAATTAGGTTGATTAGCCAATACCTATTTAGGATCAAAATCACTTAAGTCTTAAGAAAATTAAATCAAATTAAAAGCATAAAATAAATATAAAAAATATAAATGAACAAAAAATTGAATTTAGATGGGGTACAAAGTAGCTGACCAGGTCATTTCACCTAAATTGACCCATGTGAGTTTCACCAAGTCAAAAATCAACTTATTTAAACTTGATTAAATTGAGACATCTCAAAGGCTCAAAATCATCAAGTGAACATAATTAAACAATATATTGAATACAACTCAAACTAATAAAGCTCAAATGGGTTAATTTGATCACTTAGCCAAAGTGAAACCAAATGGACCTTTTTGAGCCTAAATTCAAATTAAATCAAAATTAATTTAAATCAACATTTCAAAATATTTTAAACTTATATTTACACATAATTCAACCTTTTCTTGGGTTTAACATAATCAGATTGATCATTTAGACCAAGTGAACCCAATTTCACCCATTAAGCTTAATTTGGGTCAACATGGGTTAAAATTTAAATTAAATTTAAATCAATTAAATTCAATTGCTCTAACTCATCTCAAACACTTAATAAAATATAATTTAAGCCCAAACATATTTTAATTTGGTTCAAATTGATCATTTGATTCAAATAAACCTATTTAATCCATTTAAGCCAAAATAGGTTAATTTAAGTCAAAATCAAAATCAAGTTCCACTCAACTAAAATCAATTAATCATAAATATTATAAATAATTAATTGAATATAGATGAACCATAACATAAATCCTAAAGTGTCAATATGGGCTAGGAGACCCAACTTGACCCAAATTGGCCTTAGGGATGAAGAGCTCTTAGTCCCCACTATGGATGAGGGAAATGAAATCATAACTGTTTATTCATTTAATTTGAAATGAATGACCATGATTTAGAAACACCCTTTAAAAACTCTAATTGAATCTTTACTATCTTATCTTCGATTGAATGTTTCCAATTGAAATCATATGTTCTCCATGGATCTATGTGGATCAACTATGGCCCAATCCATGGCCAAAATGTGGAAAAGCATATCACGGAGTGTTGCATCAAGGCTAACTTGTTTAAATGGGAAATTTTAATTTTCATGGATTTAAAATTTATAAAAATTCCTAAACTTTAAAAATTCATAGAAATTAAAATTGATAACTAAAAACTGTAAATGATGGCTCTATGATTCAACTTAATTAGAGGAATCCATTAAATAAAGAAGCCCTAATTTTTATTAACTAATTTTAGTTTAATTTTAGTTTAAGTGAAAATCATAAAACCTTAATTAAGTATAAAATAATGATCCAAATAACTTGAAATTTTAAGGATTGAAATTGATGTTAGGACCTGCCTACCATTAAATTTTAAGCTTAAATGATTAATGAATTAAAAAATATGAAATTTCAAATTCTAACTGCTTAATTTAATAAAATTAATTATTATTAAATTAAGAAAATTAGGAAAATGTGGAAATAACTTAAACTAATATAATAAACATTAGTGAGCCCTAGAAAAAGTTAATACCCTATGCAACGTAATAAACCCAAAATCACCCAATTAGGGATTATTGAAATTAATTAATTAATTTAAATGTGCAAATTTTCAATAATTCATAACAATTCAATCAATAATCCAAAAAGATAAATAACTCCTCTCTAGATTCATATTTCAAAGGGGTATAATATAAAATTAAAGCCCTAATTAATACTAGTATTTTAGGACTAATTTGAGTTTTATTGAAAATAATAAAATCATAACTGCTCTTAAATATTTTTCTAACTAAGATGAAAATTTTTATAAATTGAAACTAACATAGAAACCTACTCCGCATAAAAAATTTAAGTCAAAATAACTTTCAAATCATAAATTATGATCTTTGAAGCCATCTAGGATAATTTAGAAAAATAAATAATATAAAAGAATCAAAATTATGAAAATGCCCAAAATTAGTCTAGAACACTTTGATTACCATCAGAGGACTTAGAAAAAATTTTCAAGCACTCTAAAATAAGTAAAACCCTTAATTATATATATATATATATATATATATATATATATATATATATATATATATATATATATATATATATATATATATATATATATATATATATATATATATATATATATATATAGGGTTTAATAAATGACTAATAAAATTAAATTAATTAAACCCTTAGGGCTTAAATTGCAAAATTTAGAATAAATTGATTAATGGGTTAAAAGTTATAAATAACCATCCTTTGAACTTAATGTTCAAATAAGAATCATTAAAATTGAAATCATCAAAATTCACTTAATGTTTTAGGAGTAGTTTAGTTTTTATTAGAAGTGAACATTTAATCAATTACTCTTAACATACACTTAAAGAATTTAGAATTAGTTAGGTTAGATTTACTGCCTTAAGCAATTCATCTCTACAAAATCTCAAGGCAAAATGGATCATTAATTTAAAGAGCAATCATCATAATCACTATAAGAAAACTAAATTAAAGAACAAAATCATAAAATGCTATTAATCACCTTAAATGTATAAATTGAATTAATAAAATCATATAATCATAAAATTCAAAAAATAATCAAACTAAATTAATCAACATAAACCATTTAAACAAATAAAACTTAAGAAACTTAGCAAACCTTTAATTGAAATTAAAATAAAAGGATTAAATTCAGTCAACCAAGTTGAGACAAATAAAATAAAATTAAAAAATAATAAACCATTAATCAAATCTTAATCACCTTTAATTGAATATCAACAAACTAAAACTTAATCAAAATTAGCTTAACCTTAATTAAATTAATCAAATTAAATCTAACTTGATCAAATCATTAAATAAGTTGATTTAAATGAAATTTTATTACTTAAGTTAATATAAAATAATAAAATTTAAAGAATTTAATAAATTTTTAAATGAAGCCTAAGTAAAAGGATTAAATATTAATTGAAGTTTAAACAAAAATGAACTTAATTAAATTAAAAAAAGACTAACTACTAAACTTAATTTTAAATATTAATAATGAACCTTAATAAAATACAATGATCATTAAATTTACATAAAAATAGAATCAAATTAATCAATCTAAAATTAAACATTAACAATCAAACTATAATCAAATTATAACAAACTTATTTGGAATTAAAAAAATAAAAAATATTAATTAAATTAAAGGCTAATACAAAAAGATTAATATAAATGCAACGATCTCTTGGTTACTAAGTGAATATTTATCCTTTGATAAAAAAATTCACTTTATTAAAATCAGAATTTTAATTAGAATGAGTCTTGCCATAAAATAGGCTTATTCTCTTCTTCACTCTTTAAAACCTAAATTCAAATTTAAATATAAAAAATTTAAAATTAGAAATAAAATTATACACATATAAATCACTTAAATTGAAATTACCTAATGGTAAATTAAACTAGTTTTGAACTCAAATAAAAATTTAAAACCTAAAGAAGCCTAGTATGGACTTACCACATTGACCTTTTTCACATACTAGAATACTAGTTCACCAACCCAAGAATTAGGTAAGGCTGATGTAATGTTTGTGATGTGATATTTTTCTATTATATGGTGTACTATTTATGCCTAGATATCTAAGATTGTTTGCTCACTTGCTCTAGATCATAAGACATATTTTTAGACTAATACTATTTTCTACAAAGGTCACACTTAAAAAAACTATCTCAATAAAAATTATAAATGCAATTTTGCTTATAGGTGTTGTTGTCCCAAGTCCCTAAGCATAGATCATTAAGATAGAGATCTTGGTAACCATTAGTGTTATGCCTGTTTGTTTGGTATATAACTATTAGTGTGTTGTGTGCTTCATTAACCTATGTTTTGCAGGGATTTGGATTTTTTTTTAAATTTAAAAATGTAATTTAATCTTAAAATTAGGTGAGGATATATGGGGTTTAGAATTAGCAAGAGTAGTCAGACCAGTTGGTAGTCCCCTATGGAGAAGGTGATGATTCTAAAGAAAAGAAGTGAAATGAGATCCCTACAGATCAAAATTTAGTTATGAGCTAGGTTGTATCGACTGCCTACTTTTTTTTTTTTGGTGTACAATTGTACCCAGTCTCACTAGCCTATTTATAAATTAATTTTATATTAGCATGATTTATTTTGGAGTGTGAAATAAAACTGCATATTTTTCATAGATTTTTTTCTATGATTAATATATTGTAATATTAAAAGCTTGAATTTCTCTAAGGCTCAAAAGATAAATTAAATGTTTTACCTCATTATATTAAATCAACTTAAATAAATATAATTATAATTCATAATCTCACATAAAGAAGGTTAATCAATAAGAGATATTTAGATGCCATAGGATCTATGATGTTAAAATCATAAAGCATATTGAATTTCTTTCCTTGAATAGGGTCTTCTCATAGCAGGATGAGGGGAAGTGTGGGACCATTGATGACAACACCCTTGAGTGAAGAACACCTTCCTCCTAATTAGCACATAATCTTATTTCACGTGCATGTAGGCATATCTACATGCCTAAGCTTGTTAAAGTAAATTGTGAGCCTAAAATGTTTAAAAATTATAATTTTATTATATTAGATAGGAGCATAACTTGCTTGTCATGATCTTATAGCTAAAGAGAGAGTATATAATTTTAGCTTTTTTTTCTAATTAATAATAGCTTAGCCATCATGTACATAAAGACTAAACTCATAAATTTAAATCAAAAGAGGTGTTAGTTTGCAACCCTTCCAAGCAGGAAATACGTCTTGAAGAGTTAGGATAGGCTCTCCTTCTCAAGTCAACAAGGGCTAACTTAACCTAATTTTCTTATTATATTATGTTAAGCTTCTAACTTGTGTTACAAGCACTTTTAGAATTAATATTTAAAGCATCTTATTAGAATAATTCTTCACCTCTTAGACATTTTTATAGTCTTATTTTGTTGGAATTTAAGTCCTAATTTTCTAATAAAATGCTAACTCATACTTAAATGAATTTCATATTCAAAGTTATAAAGCCCAATAGTAGAATGGTTTGAAATGTTTATTAAGCTTCCTAGAATTTAAAGTATTTTCTTCTTATTATCATTTGGCCTCCAAAAAGAACTCCTTTTTGAATTAATCTAATCTTTCTTCAAAATAAACTTTAAAATTTATAGAGATGAAAGTTGGTTTCTTTAATCAGTATTCTTAAAAGTCCTCTCCTCTAAAATGTAGTTAAATATAGGGGCATACCCTTAAAGGAAACTACAAACCCTACACTACATAAACTCTATTTTATCTCTCAATGTAGCCAAGGGACAAATCTTTGGTATATTGTAGACCCATCAGACCTTAAAAGTCCTTATTAAGCAATCAAATTCATTATAAGATAATATTTATATTTCTTTCTTAAGATTGTATATTTATCCTTTAATAATGTATTTGATTACCTAAATAAGAACCGCTAAGATCTATGTAATGTTTTAAATAAAAGCTCCATAAACCACTAAGGAGGTGTCCTAAAAGTTTAGGTGAGGGAGTCTCTACTCTAGAATTAAAACCCTAAATATTAGAGAAAGGATGGGTGTTAACCTCATCAAAAATAAGGTCAACAATGCTTCTAATTAATGCAAAAATTTATAAATTTCATATATTTCTTTTGGACACTTGAGCTTATTTTAAGGCTTTATGTATGCAATTATGCCTATAAGGAGATATACTTAGAAACATTTATTGACTAAATCAAAATAGAAGGCAAACTTCTCCCAAAAATATGATAATCATCATCAAGGGTTAGATGTCCCCTTATGTGCATGAAAGAATGACCCAATTCAAGAACTGGAGAAGAAATATGCAACATGATTCTTATATCTAATGATTTTTAGCTACTTCTATTATTTGGTTCTAAAAATTTGGTTGTAAACAAGTATTAGTTGGTTGATTTTAAATTTGAGTTATTTAGTTATATTAGGTAGAAAATTAATTTTTATTTTAGAAGCCAAAAATATAAACCAAGCTTTCATTATAGTATAATACATTACAAAGTCCTAGAAAGAAACATATGAAAAGTAAGCTATTCTAGTGCCCAAATAAGTAAACACATCAAACAAATCAAATTAATATATAAAAGAAAGGTCAGTGCAGTTATGTTCCACTATACACTTTAGAAGAAGAAAAAAATAGGCACCCAAGCTTTGCTCTTATACAGCCTGGTCCAGAATTAAGGTTTGATCCATGAGGCCTTCAAGCTTTCTTTTTTTAAGTCATCTCCTTCTTCAAGTACCTTAGGTTCTTTAAGGGTATTAATTTGCATAGCCATTCCTACTAATCCTAACTTAATTCTAATGTAAAATTATTATTTTTTAAATTCTAGCTAAATCTTACAAAATAAAGATTAGCAAAGTAAATATACACCGAAGCAAGTATATTTTAACTAAGCATGGGTCTTTATAAAAATATTATCTTAACTAACATCAACTTTATGGGTAAACAATTTCAAGCATCCAATCTAAAATTATATTACAAAATTTAAAAATCAATACATCACAAAGAAAGCATCATCCTAACCTAAATTTATAGTCCATGGCTTAATAGTCTAATCTATACAAGGAGGCCAATGTGGTGAAGCTACACTAGAATTTTTAAAAGTTTTAATTTTGATTTAAGTTTAGTGTTTAATTTATTTACCATTGGGTAGTTTCTATTTAAGTGATTGATATTTTTTAAAGTGAATTTTAGGGTTAAATTTGGATTCAAATTTCTAAAAAGCATGAAAAGTAGCAAGCCCCACTTAGGATAAGGTCAACTCTACCTTACACCCTATTCTTAATAGAATAGGTATCTCACCAAAGGATGAGAAGCTATCTTTAAGACTCTAAACAAGATGAATTTTATTAGTTTTAAATAATTAAGATGTTTTATTTTTATTTTTTAAAATTATAAGTTCTGATTATTTTTAACTTCCATTTTAATGTTCAAATGACCTTTTTAACTATATGAGATCAACTCTTAAAGTCGAGGACACCCATAAAAATATTTTATATAATTATGAAATCATTTGAGATTGAAATGGATTTTTTGTGCATTTTGTTCAATTAATTTGAATTATTTAGTTGAAGTTTATAAAATATTCATAAATTAATCAAAATTTTAACTTATTATAACCTTAAATATTAATTAAGTTCAACAAGAATTCATTTTTTTAATGGTTTTATTTGAGTAAATTAGGAATTTCTTAAACATGGGTAATTAATTTACTAAACTAAATCTTACTTAAGGATTGATTAAGCTTAATTATGTGATCAATCACCTTCTCTTCAATTCACAAAATTTAATGATTTTCATTTGAAATTTTCTTGCTTATTAGAGTATTTTAAACTTGATTAATTTTTATGACTTTATATAACTTGATAATTAATTATTAGTCCTTAATCCCTATTTTAGGTTTAGGCTTAATAATTAACATATGCAAATTCTCCAAGAAAATCACTGTAAGTAGGGAATACTCCTAAGGATGCTCTTTGAAAGTTTAATCTTAATTATACTTATATTTTAAAGTTAATTTCACTAATTAAAATTTTTTATTAATTCTTTAATTAATCTTTAACCACTTAGTAAATTTTAGAGTTTTTATTTTTATAACATTCTCATGTGAATATTGAATCCAAAGAGAATTTATTCATAATTTTTGGTTAAGTATTTGATTTATTATGGTTTAATGAATTTCCTTTGGATTTTCTTTAATTAAGTTAATTAATTTAGGTTAATTAAAGGTTTAATTTAATGATTTTATTATTTAGTTAGAATTAGATGATTTAATTATTTTGTTTATGCTTTTTATTAGGCGAGATATTTAAACAATTTGATGTCATTCTTATAATTTTTGTGACTTCAAATTAATTATTAGATTAAATTTTTCATAAGAGAGTTTAAAAATTAGTAACTTTTAATTTAGTAGCTAAACTACCTTGAAATTGTAGAAAGTGAGTAATGATGTGATGATCATACCATAAAAATTTCAAGTTGAATAGGTATGTATTTTATGAGTAATTAAAATATTTTGATTTGTAATTAAATTGAAATTATTATAAAATTATTTAGTAAAATTAGAGCTTTTAAATTTACTAAATTCTTCTTTGAAATTTAAATTCAAAAAAAAATCTGCATTATTTTTTGGCTTAATGGTTATTTTTTTAATTTTTGAAGTTCTTGTTTAATTAAGTCAATTAATTAACATTTGATCAACTATTATAGTCCTAATTAAGCAATTATATGCTTTAAATAGATCCATGGAGTCTAATTAATTTTTTGAATTTTATGTTAATGAATGTTTTATACCAATTCATGATATTTCATAATTTTTATAATTTAAAATTAATTATTTGATTAAATCTCTCAAGATAATTTAAAAATTAATAACTTTTAATTCAGGCATCAAAATGACAAACTTTTTATGGAGAAAAAAAATAAACTCATACCTTAATAACTTCAAGGTGATTAGTTGTGTATTTAAAAATAATTAGGAAGATTTAATGTTTAATTAATGTTAAATTACTCTTAAAAGATCTAACAAAAATTAGTTATTTTGGGTTCATTAGAGTCCTCTCTAGATGTTATTTCCATGGATGGATCATTTATAATTTTTAAGTTAATGATTAATTTTCTTATAAATTTTTAAAGTTCATGCTTATTTAAGCTAATAAATTAAGATTTAGTTAATCTTAAATTGATAATTTTGAGATTTAATCCAACTCAAGGTCTAATTAATTTTCTTGGGTTCATTAGTGTTAGTAAGATATTTTGAACCATCTTAATGAATTTTTTGCAGTTTATAATATAATATTAGTTATTTTCTAAATTTCTTCAAGACATTTCATAACTGTATAACATTAAATCAAGAGCTCCAATTAGCTTGAAATTTTTATGGTAAGTAAATATTATCATTCGGTTTTTTTATAATAATTTCAACTTAATTGGATTTATATATTAGGAGTGATTAAAAATGTTACTAAAATTAAGATGACATTAAGTTGAATTTTTTATTCAAAAATATTCATTGGGCCAAGGCGGAGCTCTAGTACAAATCTCCCCTCTTGCCCCCTTATGGATTGCACTAAAAGCCACCGCGCCTCATTGGAATTTAGTCAATTTTGGGTGTTTCATTGTCGAAAATGGTGGGGGAAGGTTTGATTCTTCTTCATAAGTGACACGGAAGGTGTATAATGCATCAAAAGTGCTTTAGAGGGCTTGGGGTTGGGGTTTGAACATTTGAACTTGACTAACCATATCTCCATTAACGAAGGTTATAGGGTGGCCTACCATGTGGAATTGAGGTTGGAACTTGTTGATTTCAGTGGTTTAAAAATTTAGCAACTTCTTAAGACAAAGCATAAGAAAAAGCATGGTTGTAGTGTTCCTTTGAAATTGGGTATATGAAGAACCCTTTGGATTTCATTTAAAATTATTTTAGTTTTGTTTCTTTGTGTCTAACTTTCCTTTCATCATTTAAATTAAGATTTTGTCAAATAAAGTAGAGATTTGGATGAATCATAAATTGACATAACTTTTTAGAGTTTTTTTGGTTTAAAATTTGAGTTGAATCAAATTAAGTTAGGTTGAATCAAGTGATTCTTATTGGCCTAATTGAGTAAGGATTAAGTTTAAGTATACTTAATCAATCATTTAAAATATTTAGGATTAATTGATTTGAGTTTGATTTAATTTAAGCCAAAGTTAAATCAATTTGACCTAAGTGGGTCAAATTGGTCCAAATGATCAAATTGGTTCATTTGGACTTTGATTGACCTTTAATTATGTTAGATGAGTTGTTTGGAGTGTTTGAGATTGATTTGTTAAAACTAGTTTAGATTAATTTTGAATTTAGCTTGAGGTGGCCCAATTGTGTCAACTTAAGTTCACTTGAGTCCCAAAATAATTGTATTAGATTAAATTATCTATTTTAAGTGAATTAAAATATTCAATTTGGTAGACTTAGCTCAATAGGGTTCATATGAATCAACTTGGGTCAAATAGCCCCATTCTCCAAATTGAACCCAATTAGACTTTGATTGAGTTTGATTAATCTTAAATATTGACTTTAAGTTTTAAAATAGATTTAATTTTATTTAATTTTAGTTTGATTTGATTAGATTTGAGTTTAATTTGAATCTAAGTTTAAGTAATCTAATTAACTTAATGAGGAGTTTTTTGGTCTTTTGATTTTAGTTTAAATAAGTTTCATTTTAAATTTCATTTGATTTTATTGGGCTTCATGGGTATTTGAATTCATCTAACCTATTTGGGTTATGTTGGGTCCTAGTAAAGCCCACCAACCTAATTTAAATTTGATTTTATTATAGTTTCAGTTTAGGTTTGAGTTTTAAATTTCATTTAATTTTAGTTTTAGTTCATTTGTTTTGATTTTAAGTTTGGGTTTGGTGTTCATTTAGCCATTAAGGAAGTTTACTAAGGGTCTACTTCAAGGAAATCTTTAGTCTAGAGTTGAATCTTAAGTGTTAGGAGGGGGATTGGTGTTAACCTCTATAAAAATGAGGTCAACACTATTAAAGTTCAAAAGTGTGTAAAAGCCAGTGTAGTCTAGAGTTAATTTATATGATTTTGATGGCTCATCAAGCATAGTTTTTTATAGAAGTATTATTATTCTAAGACTTATCTCATCATCATCAATTGAAGTGTTAGGCTTTAAATTAATTGAACTTATTAAATGATTATATAAGATATGAATATGACTAAAAATTTTTCATTATCTTATCCATCATCTAATAATAGAAATCAATCTATCATAATCATAAATCAAGTAATGATTCTAAGGGGATGCATTTTAACGAAAAGTACTTACATTAATGTGTATGCTTGTAAATGCATCAATATAATAATTAAAACCATCAACCACTAAGTACATTCAAATGTTTAAATAGATATGTACACTTCAAGATTAATATGTTTTGGATTTATAAAAAAATATTCCAACTATACAAAATGTATGATAGGACTTTAAGCATAAATCATTTATTCAAAAAAAAAAAAAAAAACAAAACAAAAATGGAACCAAGAGTATTCATCAACCAAAGGTTTGACTAAACTATAGAGTATCTTTATAAAAGTGGTATGACTCAATTGGCTAAAAGCTTGACTAAAAGTGATATTGATTAAACTAAAATTGAACTTGATCCAAAGGATAATCAAGTTCATGGAAAGTGCATAAGTGCATTAGTATAAAAGTGTAACTATACTATGAATAGACTAAGCCATTTGAGTATGACTAGCCTATAAAAATTTATTAGTCAAGTGGGTGTGATTAAGGGGATCGAAGAAATACTATTCGAGAGAATTAAATGAATATAAGTAAAGATACTTAGTTAAGAAATTGACTAAGTATTAGAAACACAATAAGAATGTAGTACCAAATTATGAAATTAGATTAAGAAAATGAAACAATATAGATGACATTGATAACACAAGATGCTAAAATATTTTAGAAGTTAATAACAAAAATCTTAAGATGTTATGTAAGCTGGTCTTAGACAATGTGTTCCCATCAAGTTGACTCTCCTAGAAAAACAAACTTATGTGAACAAATATTAGTGAAAATATAATCAATTGATATAATTAACTCTATAAGAGGGAATAAGTTTGAAATTAAATTAATCAAGTTAGATACTATTTTAGCAATGTAATGTGCTATATGCACTTGGTCTAATGCAAGCTTATTAGTGTAACTCTCAATGAAGATTTTTTCTCTTGATAAATCTTGTATTAATATAGAATTTAGAGTGATAAAAATGTTTAAATGAAGATTAAATAATAATATAATTAATTTATATATTTTACTAAAAAGTATAAATTATAAATAATTAAGTACATGACATTCAAAATAAATTTAACTTATTTAATAATATTATTAATAATTATTATTACCATGTATATATATTTAAATTACTTTAAATAATGTATCTAAATAAAATTTAAAATTTATAAGTATTTAATGGATTTTAATATTTAAATATATATAAACTTAAGTGTTTTTATTATTAAAATAAGAAAATATGTTAAATAATTCTCATAACTTGGGTTATTATAAACAACATGTTATACTTTTAAGATGCATCACATGATCGTGGGCACTCTAAGGAAAATATCAAATTTTTTTCAAATTTTGGTATTTACTTAAAAATTAAAAATGATATATAAATAACACAATTAAATGTTGAGAACATTCTAGAAAATGTGTATAATCTTTAGAGGCTCCTCATAATTTATTTCAAATTATAAAAAATTAGAGATAGAATAATTCTTTTTTTTTAATTAATATAGTATATGAGATAATTTTTAAAAATTCTCATTAAATTCATAGAATAACAAAATTATGCTAGAAATATTCTCTAAATTTTGAAAAATTTTAGATTTTTATTTTAATTATTATTTCAAATAGTGATTGCCTATTTCATAAATCACATATTTGGATTCAAATAGAGTGGAGATTTTTTGAGTGTTTAATAGACTATTTTAAACATTTCTAATGAATATAAAATTATTTTCAATCAATTTAAAGTATTATATGATTAAAATACTTAAAAAATAATTAAAAAAAGAGAAAATGCTTGATTTCTCAAGAAATGTCATTTTACCTAGATTTCTTATTTAAATCATTTGTTTATTCCCAAACTTATATTTAATTTTAATAAATGACTTAATTAAAGAAACAAACTAAAAGAAAATATCTAAAATTTAAAGTGTTTTGATCAAACAGATCTAAATAGATGAGAGCTATTGATATAGGATCAATTAAACTAATTTTATCTTCCTCCTTCAAAACCCTAAGGAGGATGCATAAATTAACAAACAATTTTTCCCTATAATGAAGTAATTAAGATAAACTTAGATGGAAAAGCTTCATGAGGTTGAGGGATACTAGTCCATGGGCATAACTTTAGTCGATGTAACCTATATCACTAAAAAGACCATGATTAAGAAGAAAAGAGAAATATTTGAAATTCTCATATGTTTAAGGCTAAGAACTTAAAGTTCTTGATTTGCACATCTTTAATAAGTGGAATGAAAGAAGTCCATCTCTAGAATTAGCATAAATTTGGTCTAGATTGGTGGGTTGACCAAGTTTCAAGCACCATTATGGTGACTTAGATGACTAAGGTCACTTGAGAGTTGTGGGAGGATGAAAAAGATCTTTGTATCTTAGCTCAAAGATGATTAAGTAGCTCTCTCTCTCTCTCTCTCTCTCTCTCTCAATAATGGAGACCTTCCATAATTTAACCATGGGTAACTGCTTCTCTTAGTTATGTAAAGCTTTGGAGCTATTGTGACAAAAAAAGCCTAATTTTATTAGTTCTTACTTAGCTTTCTTAACCCATCTTTGCTTTGGCCTTATCCATGTTGGTTAGCCTAAAGGTTAGTCCATTAGGTGAGAGGGACATGGCTAACATTTGTAAAAAATTATTGAAATTTTTTTTCTAAAATTTTGATAATTTTGATCGATTAAATTTTACTTCACCTCATTTTTCCCAAATAATACACATTGATTCAATTGGTTAATTTGACTCACTTGGAGTGGTAAGTGACTTAGGTTGCACTAAAGAATTATTTTTAAGACCTATTGATAAAACTCTTTTTAAAGTATGAAGTAATTTAACCATTTGATAGATCTAATTAATCATAAACACGAGTGTCCCCATTTAGGCCTAAAAGTGGTTGTCAAACCAAGATGGGATGAACTAAGAAACTATCAATGACATCCTTAACTACAACCACTCTAAAAATATCTTAAATTTTATGTTTGGTCTTATCCACTCATCCATCAATGGGGATTAGCCTTAATGAGTTAATCATCTCATTTTAGTCAAGTGTGTTCATTCCATGGAGCAATTTATTTTGATAAGGCTTAAACAATACCTAAGACTTTTATGGAGTTAATATGTCTAATTGAATTAAATAATTTGATGGTTATGACCAATTTATTCAAAATAGATCAAATTAGGTGAATTTATTTGGCCTATATTCAATTAACTTAAATGATGGAACCAACATTTATATTATAACATTTCTAATATATAAAAACATTAGTTGAACAATCTGGAATGGTCAACATAAGGTTTACATACTTTGACTTCAACTTAAGTCTAAGGATGATCCATATCAAACTTAATTTAACTTTTGGTCCTGGGAATGACAAATCATTATCAAGGAATTTTAGGGGTCATTTATTTCATTATCATACTAGTAATATCCTAAAGGTGAGCATATAAGGTGATTGATCAATTCATTTAAGTTAGTCACCTGATTGAGGATTTAATGGGGAAAGGGCAAGTGGTTGCCTTTGATTTAGCCAAGACTCAAGTTCCCTAGATTATCAAGCTAATCCTTAAAGTCTCATAATCAATTATTCAATTGAATCAATAAGATAGTTGATTACTTGAGTATGGTACTTACATCCACTAAGGAATGATAAATTTCAAGTAATAAAGAAGCATACTCTAAGGTTGCTAAAGTCAAACTTATGATGTAAGAAGAATTTGTAAATGAAACTCATACAGTTATTCTCTTATGGTTTTACTAAGTCTGGGTTAGTCTTACAGGTTTAAGTTAGGGGCTTGATATTTTAGGTGGAAATTGATCAAAAATTCTGTTGACATTCTTTATATCAAGAACACTATTTGGGTGAGTTATCGATTGCTCATGAACTCATGGTTCTCTATTTAAACATATTCTTTCCTTTCTACTTGTTCTTTGTTATGTAATTATAATCTTAAGTTCTTGTACTTGATAGTAACGTCTGTTTACCATACCTTAAAGGATATTAAGCTCAAATTTTATATAAATGACACCCATATTTCATTTATAATACTGACTAAGAAATGACAGAGAGAATTAAGAGAAAAACATTATAATCTTTATTTCTAGAAAGAAACAAACTTGAGATAATAAGCTATTCCTAGGCTTATCTTTTGAACCATTATTTACAAGTGATGGTAGGCCATAACTTTTTAAGAAATACTACATTTGACAAAAAAAAATATGAAAAATTGCATATTATAATCTAATAAAAATTTACTAAAAATATACATCAATAATGGATTTGAGGATCTTCAATATATATTAAAGACTTTTTAAATATGAGGTAGAATTACATTAAGTTGTTGATTGACTTTATAATTCTTAGCTATCATCTAGTTGTTATATCAAATACTTTGGGTGGGTATGCCTAATTGACATCTGGGGTTGAATACATAAGTGAGTTGCTATGTCTATAGCTTTGGATGACTCTGACTAGTCCATCCCTAGAGCTGAGTAGGCAAGCTGTTTCGAATGTTATGTGATGCTTTAGCCTTCAATCGACTATGTCTCATTAATGAGTTCATTATGATGATAGTGAGTTTACGTTAACCTCAAAGCGCTATCTTATAATGAATTAGTATGATTGATTTATAATGATGATTTCTTCTAACTGATCTAATTTAATTTGGACTCAACTTGAATTGTTTTGGATATATAATTAGATGTGGTATAGTATAGTTTATGATAAATATTAAAATTTTACATAGATTTACCTCTATAATAATAGAAAAATTCCTTCTATATTTTTCACATCAGTTCTAAAAATTGCGTATCCTTCTAATTTGCTAGAAGCAAACCGACATAAAAATAGAAATAAATATAAATGGGACTAAAGTTCGGAAATTTCCTAACTACCCAGTCAGCAGAGGCGGGAGGTCCGTTGACCAAAGGGTCGGGGTTGGTGACTTGGTGGCATCGCTCACCCAAATGGTCGTCTCTCTTTGTTCTTGGACACACTGTTCGCTACATTAGCGGCCACACAATGAATCAGCGGTAGTTCGAGGCCTGGCTGCCTCTTTTAAAATCTTGGTACCTCCTATTGGCATTCCTCACCGAATCGCTCTCCTCTCGATTTTTCCAAGCACGGCGTCACAGAGAGAGAGAGAGAGAGAGAGAGAGGTATTAAATTGGATCTGCCGGCAATCTAGGGTGAGGAGATGCAGTCGGTAACGATGAAGCTGTCGCCTTTTGATCTGATGTATGCGATCCTCATCGGGAAGCGCGACGAGGATACTGCTACGGCGGAAGGCTTCATCGCAAGGAACAGGGAGCTTCTTTCTCTATTTGCTACCTCAGCTGCTGTGCTCGTTGGCTGCGTGGTGCTACTTTTGTGGCGCCGGTCAGCGGGCCAGAAGCCCGCCGTCAAAGCGGAGCTGCTTCGGCTGGCGCCTTTGAGGCAGGAGTCGAAGACGGAGGTGGACGACGGGAAGAAAAGGGTTACCGTGTTCTTCGGCACGCAGACTGGTACAGCCGAGGGTTTCGCCAAGGTTAGGAGTCGATCTTGGTGTCACGCTTGTCATGACTAGTAATTTTGTCCTAATGATTCTGCTTTTGTCAGGCTCTTGCGGAGGAGGCTAGGGCGCGGTACGAGAAAGCTTCTTTTAAAATTGTTGATCTGGTAGGAAGCTCATTCTTTTCGAGATTACTTCTGCTGATAAGTTGATAGGTTCGTTTTAGACCTTTTGTGTTGATGATATCTGGTTTTTCTGTTTCGGGCAGGATGACTATGCAGTTGATGATGATGAGTATGAAGAGAAGATGAAGAAGGAAACTATTGCATTGTTTTTCATGGCGACGTGAGTTGGAAGCTTGGTTTTTCTCACCTTCTTTACAATTTTAGAATCTGGTCTTTTCTGATTTTTCTATATATATATTTAGGTATGGAGATGGTGAACCGACTGATAATGCTGCTAGGTTCTATAAATGGTTTACAGAGGTGAATATTGTGTCCAAATAGCATTTTTCCAAATTTTATATTATTTGGGTTCTATAAATGAATAACGATGTGTTAGCTGCTTGTACTTTTAGGGCGAAGAGAGGGGTATTTGGCTAGAGAATTTTTCATTTGCCATCTTTGGTCTTGGCAACAGGCAATATGAGCATTTTAACAAGGTTGAGTATGCCTACTACTGAATTGTTTGCTCGCTAATTACACGCCTTTTCTGATGCTCACATGGTTTGCATAAAATCTTTTTTCTGGAACAATGCAGGTTGCTAAGGTGTTGGATAATAATTTAGCTGAAGGAGGTATATATATATATTCTATTAATTACTTACCTTTTTTCCCCTTTTGTTTGCTTTAGATTCCATCAATATAAAGTGATTCTACCATTGCATAACCTGAGATTTTCTAATAAGTTGATACACGTGCATCTGTACACTTCATCCAATCATTTTTTGTAGAAAGATAAGTGGTTGCTTCGCATTAATGTTTCACCATTATGTTTTGTTGTTGTGGTTAGCATTGACATCAAGTGGAAGTACATGGGGAGATTTACATACATAGCACACAATTCTTATGCGTTTATATACTAACACGTAAAGTTTGATTTTTAACAAATAAATCACTTTTCTTTTGCATGGAAAAGTGCATTTTACTTTCAAAAAAGTAATGATAGTGCTATTTTTGAAGTAATATTAAAGATTTGAATGCTATTTATGTGAATATGAAAGCTTTGGTGTTGGATATATAAATATAAAAGAATCGTGCTATGTATGTAAATGCCCCTTTATTTTATCTAGCTACAGGACTAAGCTATCTATTGTACTTGCTAGCTGGCTAATTGCATAACTAGAAAGAAGCTAAGATATGGAGTCTATGATTTCAGAAGGCTGAGCTTGTTGATATTGATGAATACTTGTTGCTAGTTGTATATCATGCATTTGACACCTCTTTTCTTAAAAAAATGCTTTAATTGGTTATATCTTAGATTAATGCACTTGTTTCATTCCTCTTATGACTCTATTGCTTTGACACTTGGCATGAATATGTTCAATACCCTCTTAACTGAATGTTGGTTATGGATTCTCCCTTCATTCAATCCTGTTATTACTCATATCACAATCTTGATTTTTTTTATTACATCTCATTTATAAATTCATTGGTGTTTGTTCTTGGTTGGTTGGAAGTAAGGATGATGCCATGGTTTCTCTATTTGAATTATAGTTATTTAAAGGAATATTAAGGTTGTGATGCTTTGTATTTAAAATCTTTTCATTTGGCGCAAGTCTAGCAAAATACATCAAATTAATATTATGGTTGTGATACTTTTTTATTTTTATTTACTTTTATTTTTTTTGTGTATAAGGCTAGCAAAAGACGTCTAAGACTTTGAACATTCAAGTAGCTAGAATTTAGGATCCACTGAACAATAATTGATACCTTTCCATTGGACAATCTTTTGTAATCTTTTGTGACATTGTAATTGTACTTCCGAAACCTTTTCATGACCAATAATCTCATCAGATGGTGAGAGAAATTGTTTATAGTTGTTCGTGTTTTCTAATAATTTACTTGTTCCATTGAGTGAGTAACCTTTTGTAATATAGGTGGTAAGCGCCTTGTTCCAGTTGGTCTTGGAGATGATGATCAGTCCATTGAGGATGACTTCACTGCCTGGTAGGATAAGCATGATTGTGCTGAGGGATTAAGCTGCTTGATTTTGTTTTTAGTACATTTTGTTGTTTCCTGCTTTCTCTCACCACTTCTAGCTCATGTGTAATGTGTATGCTTACAGGAAAGAGCAGTTATGGCCAGAGTTGGATTTGTTGCTTCGTGATGAAGATGATACAACAAGTGGAGCTACTTATACTGCTGCAGTGCCTGAATATCGTGTTGTATTCATCGATCCTGTAGAACCATCACATGTGGAAAGGAATTGGATACTTTCAAATGGCAATGCAGTTCATGACATCCAGCATCCTTGCAGGTATTGGATAATTTCATATAATTCTGGAAGTTGTCTGTTTGGAGGATAGTGTTGCAGCCGATGGAGAAGCTCATTGTGATTCTTTTTATGCAGAGCTAATGTGGCAGTACAGAGAGAACTTCATACTCCACTTTCTGATCGATCATGCATCCATTTGGAGTTCAAGATAGCTGGCACTGGGCTTGTGTATGTTCTACCCTGTCTTTGTTCTGTTCTTCTTTTCTGTTATAGTGCTATTAGACTTTACTGTTCTAGATTGTCATGCATCATCCCAACTATCAAATCATATCGTCAGCTAGAACTCTTTTATATGATTTTAGGGAAATTTGCATACAAAGCACTCAATTCTTATGCATTTACATGTCTAACACCTAAGTTTGATGTTTACAAATACAACACTTTGCTCATGCATGAAAAGTTGCATTTCATTAATGATGGTGTTATTTTTTATGCTCTTGTTTGTATTTGCATTTTTAACATCCAGTGGTTATATATAACATAATGGTTTTAAAACACCAAGGACAACCTTGATTTTGCAGCTATAAATGTGTTCAATATTATAGTCAGCATGGTCACCATTGAATTTATTTAATTCTCTGCATGAATTGTCCTCAATAGACAGAATTTACATTTAAACTGTATAGATGACCGTTGCAGTTCAACATCATCATTGTTACAGCACATGTTGTCTGTACTTAACCGTTGATTGTCCTAATTGCTAAAGATTTTTTCCTCAGGTATGAAACCGGAGACCATGTTGGCGTGTATGCTGAGAATAGTGTTGAAACTGTGGAAGAGGCAGAAAAGCTATTAAATTATTCGTCAGGTACATACTTCTCCATTCACGCAGACAATGAAGACGGAATGCCACTTAGCGGTGGTGCTTTAGCTCCTCCATTCCCATCTCCATGTACTTTGAGGACTGCACTTACACGATATGCTGATCTATTGAGTTCACCTAAAAAGGTTTTTTTTTCCTTAACTTATAAATTTTACCAATTCTCATCTGTTGAATGAAGTTTTACATTTGTGTTTATATTGTATTTTCAGGCTGCTTTAGCTGCTTTAGCCGCTCATACTTCTGATCCAAATGAAGCTGAACGATTGAGATTTCTTGCTTCTCCTGCTGGAAAGGTTAGTTTTTAAAGGCTCTTTTACATGACAATGTTTCTGGGATTTGCTTTGAACAGTTAGCACCTGTTTTTAGGATGAGTATTCTCAATGGATTGTGGCAAGTCAGCGGAGCCTTCTGGAAGTTATGGCTGAGTTCCCTTCAGCCAAGCCTCCTTTAGGTGTCTTCTTTGCAGCAATAGCTCCTCGCCTGCAGCCTCGATACTACTCTATATCATCATCTCCAAGGTGAATTTTACTTGCTCTCTAGTTTATTTTCTTTTATTACAGTAATGGTAAAGCTAATAGCTAAAATTATGTGTTGCAGAATGTTTCCCAACAGGATTCATGTGACATGTGCACTAGTTCGTGGATCAACTCCAACAGGAAGGATTCACAAAGGAGTATGTTCAACTTGGATGAAGGTATAATTCTGTCTTACCTATTATGGCATTTATATTTAATTTTCTTGTTTAACTTTTAACTTTTATTTGTGCAGTTTTATTTCTTTAGGTATTTTTAATAACCTAGAAAAGATTGTGAGGGAAAATCTGAGTTTTTGCTAATTGGACTGCATGCATCTACAATCTGATAAATATGAAAGGTTGCATGTTTTTGCTGTTTGACCACATATTGTACATTAGGAATTTTCTTTTTTTGGCTATAAGTTATCTCTATTTTACACCTATTTATTATTTATCATTCATTCCAAATGCTCCAAATTAATCTCCAATTACATATAAGTAAATTATAATTTTTTTTCTTCTCTGTCACAGGTGTTTTATATTAGTACGAGCTTATTACACCAAGTCTAGTAGTATCTTGTTTAAAAGACGGTTAAGGATGTAAATAGTTTCCATATATAGGGGGAAATTCTCCCTCCAACCCCTCTACGATTTTTTGCCCTCACTGTTCATTTATTGTTCTCCTACGCACACCTACACGGTCACTTTCTTTCCCCTCCCTATCAGCCTCCAACCACCACCAACCCACCAAAACATGACCGCAGAGCACAACTGCCCAATCAATCCACATGCAACTGTGAACCTTTTGGTTCTAAACTTAGTGGCTTAGATAGAAAACATAGTTTATTAAATTTATAATATTCTTTTCCTTTACTTTTGTTATTATATTAGATCTTTGTCGTATTCATTTTCATATTGGAATTTAATTAATAACATTAGAAATATGTAAATATTACCAAAGAATTTGGTTCTCATTTGGACCTCTCGTGGAAGCCAATGGCATTATAATCTTTCGTATAAAAATCGAACAAGTTGGAAAACATTGCATCTGGTTATGATAAGTTTACCTCTGTTCGTGCCTTTTTAAATGGGTGGTGCTCGTGTGGCTTGCACCTGTCTGGGAATAGAAATGACTTCAGGTTTTTTTTTTTTTTTTTTTTTGAGTTCTTTAAAATTATATATCTGAATAGTATTCGAACTTTGAGGCTTAATTTGCATTTTTTTTCCTACCATCAGAATTCAATTCCGGAAGAGAAAAGTGAAGAGTGTAGCTGGGCTCCTGTCTTTGTAAGGCAGTCAAACTTCAAACTTCCTGCTGACAGTTCTGTCCCAATAATAATGATTGGACCTGGAACAGGATTGGCGCCATTCAGAGGATTTTTACAGGTTAGTTATTAACATCATTTAACAAGTTGAATCTGTACAAATACGGCTATGATTTTAACAAAGCTAGTGTTGGCAGGAGAGGTTGGCACTGAAGGAATCTGGTGCTGAACTAGGGCCTGCTGTACTCTTTTTTGGATGCAGAAATCGTAAAATGGTGCGATAAATTCATCTCTTTGAAGCAAATTTTTTTTTTTTCATCTCTTTCAAGCAATTTATTTTTTGACATTTGAGCAAATTTAATTACAAATTCATACACTGCATCTATAATGACTTGAATCTAAGTCTCTTGGTGGCTAAGTTGCCTTACATCTTTTAAGAAATTCATTCTTTTGTTATTTATGATAAATTAATAATCAATACTGAAGTATAACTTTTCATGTTACTTTAGGACTTCATCTATGAGGATGAGTTGAACAATTTTGTTGAAGCAGGAGCTGTTTCTGAACTCATTGTGGCCTTCTCTCGGGAGGGACCTGCCAAGGAATATGTCCAGCATAAGATGCTCGAAAAGGTGAGAACATAAATATATTCCACTCCATGAATTCTTCTTACTGCTCTAAATGTTTCATTCTTTTTGTATGCATCATGAAATAATAATATTCTCATCTTAATTGAATTTATTTCAAAATCATTTTTTTTTACAGGCATCTGAAATCTGGGAAATTATTTCTAAACGTGGCTATATCTATGTTTGCGGTGATGCTAAAGGCATGGCTAAAGATGTCCACCGCACTCTTCATAACATTGTACAGGAACAGGTACTAAACTAACTCCTTCAAACTCTTTTTCTATCTCTGGTTCTAAACTCTTTCAAACAATGCCTGTAATTTGAGCTCTTAAAATAGCCTTTTTTGATAGAGAAGCAAGTCTCTGAACTTTTTTATATTCTCCATGGCAGGGTTCTCTTGATAGTTCAAAGACTGAAAGCCTAGTGAAGAATCTGCAGATGGAAGGGAGGTACCTGCGTGATGTCTGGTGATCAGTCTCTCTCTCTCTCTCTCTTGTTCAGAATCAGATATAAGGCTAAAGTATTTATCATCAAAACTTCTAAAGCAGTTATGACTGGAGAAAATCCAGATTCTTGCAAGCGAGATTCTGGCATAGATGGGTTTCCGCCGCATATTAAGAATGAATTTAGGGACATTTTTATAATGATTCTTTTGACAAGTAGATTTTTTTTTTTCCTCATTGTATTATAGCATACATCATATTGTCTCCTATCCAAACTCAGGCCAATTTGTTTGGGAGAAAATAAGAATATATATCTATATTTAGTTTCTTTAGCGGTCTTTTGTATTATGCAGGGCTGATAGTTGTGTTCAAAACTAAATACTCTGATGATTACTTTCAATTTTGATCTGAATATGCCTCCCCTTCTGCACTCTTCTTCTCAGTTGTGTAGTAGAATGTTCATTCTCCTCCATTGATTAAACCGCCTTTTATCTTTATAAGTGGAGAATTTTTTTTATCTCAATATTATTTTCAGGACTCGTTTATTTTTGTAATGGCATCAAAATAAATACACATGATCTATAAGTATTTAAGATCAGTAGTTTTTTTTGAGCAGATGCATTAAAATTTTTGAAATAGATTATTTCAATTGTGAGGTAAAATGATTATGATTTTAAAATATAATAGTTTTAAAATTATTTAGATTTACAAATTATGATTGTAATAAAGTTTTTAAATAAATTTGATTGAACGGTCAGATGATCAAAATTATTGATGAAGTGTAGATTTGTCTTGCCATTGAATTAATATTTTCAAAATAAATGTTATAATGCTTTTGTGAAAAGCTTATGAAAGGGTAAAATCACAGTTCTATTTACCTTTACAATTCTGGTTGGCCACCCTTCTTTTAAGGAAATATTATAATATAAAAATTTGTACTTGTTTGAGAACAAGTTTTTGTGCTTTTTTTTCATGTTATTTTTTAAAATAGGCAGCATTATTTTTGAAAATATTTAAAATAATTATTGAGCGTTTTATATATTTTTAAAAATAATTAAAATTAGAAAAACAAAGTGTTCTCAAACAGCCGATTAACTAGGGAGAATCTCGCTTGTATTGAATGCGGAGGATTTGGGGATGATAATGTTTGATAGTGATGATGGGTGGTTGTAATTCCTTTTTTATTTTTATTTTTGAAAGAATTGGATAATTTCTTTTCGAGAAGAGGGAATTTGACCAAATGAAATGACCTTGAATGATAAGTGATGGTTGGGGAATTCCTTTTTTTTTTTTTTTTGGAATGGGTATCCACCCAACACCCCATCTTCATGCATGACACATGATAATTATCTACCACATTCATCACCCACACGCTGGCCCACTTAATTTTCACTTTATAGCCATCCCTGGAGAGATTCAACTCTATCGTCTGGGCATGCCACTAACTGAGCTAAGAGACGGTGGGTGGAATTCTTTTTTTTTAGAAGAGTAAGGATTTGCAAAGAACCTCGATATTACCTCATGTTTAATACATTACTGTGATATTCTATTTTATAATGTATATTGCTAATAATATAGTTTGTTGTTTGGCATATTAAATAGTTGCAGTTGAAGCATCCCCTTCATAGACTACTTTATGGGGGAGCTATAGTATTGGCTATGGCAGTTTTAAATGAAGGGGCTTTAAGAGGCCCTGACATAACTGTCAGTATTCGTAGTAATAACTCACATGCTATAATAACTTAGGGATTATTTTTAAAATAGGTTTAATGTTAATGATAATTAGTTATTTAGACACGAAAAAAATATACTAAGAAACTAATGTCAGTGTCAAGATCTCCACGTCGGCCAGGTCCGTTTGCCACCTTTTTTTTTTTTTTTTTTTTTTTCTGGTTTGTAGGGGAGGGGGGAGAGAGAGAGAGAGAAAGAGAGAGAGAGAGAGAGAGAGAGAGAGAGAGAGAGACCTTTTTTTTTTTTTTTTTTTTTTTTATAACGACGGGGGAGAGAGAGAGAGAAAGAGAGAGAGAGGAAGATTTTATTTTTATTAATTTTTTTAAATAATATAATTATTTAAAATATATAATTTAAAATATTTTTATAAAATATTTAATAACCAAATATTTATATATTATTAATTTTTTTTATTTATATATATAATTAAATATATAATTTAAAAATATTTTAATTATATATATAAATTTATAAATTTATTTAATATTTTTTTTATTAATTAATATAATTATGTATATATAATTTTTATTAATTTTTGTTAATATATAATATAAAAATATTTAAAATATATAAATAAATAAATAAACAAAAAGAATAAATTATATAAATATTTTATAAACCATATAAATAAAATAATTATATATATATATATTTATAAATTTATTTAGTTATTTATATATTTAAATTATATAAATATTTTTAAGTTATATAAATAATTTAAAATATTTAAATATAAATAAATAATAGTTATATATATATATATTATATATATATAATTAGTTATTTATTTATTTAAAAATATTTATTTCTTTAAAATATATAATTAGTTAAATAAATAAATAAATAAATAATTGTAAATTATATAAATATTTAGTTATTTATATATTTATAAAATATTTAGTTATTTATTCATTTTATATACATATATATAATATATATATTTATTCATTTCTTTATTTATTTATTAAAAATTATTTATTTATTTATTTTTTTTTATATTTTATATTTTTTATATTTTTGTTATTATTATTATTAAAGACTTATATTAATATATATATATATATATATATATATATATATATATATATATATATATATATATATATATATTATATATTTTTATATATAATTAAAAATATTCTATAAAAATTATTTAAATTATTTATATAAAAAATATTTATATAATTTAAAACATATAAATAACTAAATAAATTTATAAATATATATGTATATATATATATATATAATTATTTTATTTATATAGTATATAAAAATATTTATATAATTTATTTTTAATTATTTATTTATTTATATATTTTAAATATTTTTTACATTATATATAACAAAATTAATAAAAATTATATATTATACATAATTATATTAATTAATAAAAAATATTAAATAAATTTATAAATTTATATATATATAATTAAAATATTTTAAATTATATATTTAATTATATATAAATAATAAATTAATAACTAAATATATAAATATTTAGTTATTAAATATTTTATAAAAAATATTTTAAATTATATATTTTAAATAATTATATTATTTAAAAAAAATTAATAAAATAAAATCTTCCCTCTCTCTTCTCTCTCTCTGTCGTTATAAAAAAAAAAAAAAATAAAAAAAAAAGGTCTGTCTCTCTCTCTCTCTCTCTCTCTCTCTCTCTTTCTCTCTCTCTCCCCGCTGTTCTCCCCGTTACAAAAAAAAAAGGGCCAGTCGTCCGTTTGACGACTAATGGCCTATTGCTAATTATATTTTTTTTGCCTAAATAACTAATTATCATTATTGTTCTATTTTAAAAATAATCCCTAATAACTTATTATTATTATTTTCATAATTTTAGCACTATTATCCTTTTGAGGGATTTACATACATATCACACAATTTTTATATATTTACATATCTAATACCAAAAATTAGATATTTACTTATACTATACCTTTGGCTGGCTAAGATCTAGTCTGTTCTTATCAGTTTAATATACGTGCCATCGCCCATTTTGATATCTAATAATTTTCTACGCTTAAAAGGATTTATTTAAAATGGAATAAAGTATTTTGATGTAATATCAAGATTAGGGAATATGTAAAATCAGTTTAGATGTTATATAATACATAGTGATAGTAAAATCCTCTATCCTTTTATGATAATAAATAAATATCATAAATAAACTCGAACTATACTAAAATATCATTATTATAAATCACACTCATATAAGTTAAACACTTATAAAATATTTTAGGTGATAAACCTTTGTAGGTGAATCCAAGATCAAAAAATTTGTGCTAATATATTCATTTGACACTTTTGAACTCTAAACTCTTTCTTTTATAATTAAAAATTTTATATTCAAGTATTTTGATTTTGACATGCTTTTATTACTTTTGAACAAAAGTTAGTGACATTATTATCATAATTTATTTTTAAAGGTCTCTCAATGCGGTCAATAATATGTAGCCTAATAATATAATTCTATAGCTAAATTTCTTAATTTGACTGCTCATAATAATCTATAAATTCTACTTCTATCATAGAAAAAGTTAAAAGGATTGTTGCTACTCTTTTAAGACATATCTCTTCTAGTTAATATAAAAATACAACATAAATTGTATCTTCTACTATTGAGGAAGTTAACAAAATGGTAGTCAGAGTGTCTCATGACTTTTATATAATAAAACCTTTAATGTTAGAGCATGAAATCTTTTTCTAAAATATGATATAATTCATTTTATTGTTTTTTAATGATACATTTCTTGGTTACTTAAATATTTGTCAAATATTCATATGCAATATCCAGATGCAGACAAATTTAAACATAGACTCTCAGGTGCAGATGCATAAGAATGTTGATTAATGTAGTTATACTATATTTATTACTTTTTTCAATTGGTGGATAATCTTTCATCAAATCTAATAACCACTTTGTTAATATATGTTATTTGTGACACTTATACCATGAGAATTACTTCGATAAACCTGTATACATACAAAAGATGCATTCATAGAATTTTTTATTTTAAAATATTTTAAAGAATCCTTTAGTTTTATGTAAAATGCTTATATAATAAATTGCTAGTGGAATATGATCAACATCTAGCATAAACACATTAATCAACACTCTTCTCTTTAAAACCAAAAGAATTTATCACTTGATTAAACTTCTTATATTATTCATGAGATACTTGTTTTTAAATTCTGGACTGATTTTTTAATTTACATACCAAAAATTTCAAATCAAAAGATCAAAATTTTTTTGTTATGCTATAGTTTATTTATTGTCACAATTGATAAACACATTCTTTACATCTATCCGATGTAGCTTTAGAAATATAATAAGCTACTAATATCATAATGATTCTAATAATATATTTTTTTAAAAAATATTATACTGAAAGTCTATTTATAATCAATGTCTTTTTTTAGTGAAATATTTGATGGCTTAAGATGTCTTATATCTTTTAACTTTGGCTTTTAAATCTTATTTGATTTTAAAAATATTTTTATCTAATAATATAAGATCTTAAACATCACTATCTTTCATTTATATCATCTCATCTTTTATAATCTGTATCCATTTATATGAGTTAATACTTTATTTTACATGACAAAAAAGTATTGGGTCACTTTTTAATCTAATATCAAACTCATTCACTTGGAGATACACACTATAATCATTCTATATCATTATTCACAATTTTTTAGTAGATCTTCTTAATGGAGCTTTAAATTAAGATTATTTTGATTCATTAGTATGAGTAAGAGGTAACTTAAGAAATTTTTTTATTAACTAAATTTATAATATAATGATATTGAGTAAAATTACTTGATTAGTTTTAGTTATAATTATGAGAATAATAATTTCTTATTAAATATAAATTTTTTGAGTTTATCACTATATTCAACATTCTCAATAAATTTAATATAGCTCATCTTAAAAAAAAATCTACCTGAGGAATAATACAACTTAAAACTTTTCAATCTTTTTGAATATTCAATAAAATAACAATCAATAATTCTTCAGCCCAATTTCTTTCATTAGACTTATATGGCATAGCTTTAAAATAATGTGTAATACTATTTTTTTTAATCTATACTTATATAGAGTTTATGCAATTACTTATCTTGGAACTCTATTAAGGGCATAAACTATAGTCTTTAAAATTTCTTTTAGAAGTAATTCTAATAAAGAACTATGGTTTATCATACTTTTAACAATATCTATTAGGGTTCAATTTCATCTCTTAGTTTCATTATTTTGGCTTAGGATCTTTAACTTTGTTGTAATAAGAAATGATATCATATTCTACTATATATTTGACAAAATAGTCTAATATTGCTAATAAATTTTTTTTATTTCTCTTATAGATGAAGCTTTCAATATCAATTAATACTTGACTCGATAGAAATTCCTACATAATCATAGTTATGTGATTAATTGTGCCTATATTTATCCATCAATTGTGATTTAGTTGAAGGATAAATTAATTTTAGAGTTAATAAAGTTAAAAAGTTTATCTTTTAGGTGTGCCAATTTGTATATTTAAAATAAAATTTTCACATGATCATTTATTTATTAAGGAAATAGGTGATAATATTAACTCATTTTTCTTGTATTTTACATTGTGTAGTCTCTTGGCTTGTAGCTCTTTTTTACAATTCATATTTCTTTTTATAGTAATTCCATAAGAGAAAATAGTTAAATACATATTTTCTATCTTCTCCTAATTTAATCTCAATTTCTCTTGCACATTTTGTGCATTAAGCTCATTAAATGTTCACTTATCTTTTATAATATTATAATTTATCTTAAAAATATTAATTATATATGAAGAGAGATCATAATTAAGTGTATAATAATATCATCAGATAACTCTAACTCAGGATCTTAATATGATAACAAAATTAGATATTTTCATAATATTCTCCTTCATATTTCGTTTGACTTTTAATAAATTGAAATGAGTTTACAAAAAGAATAGTACTCATTTTAATCTTTTTAAAATTAATGACAAACTTTACTTTTTAGATCAAATTTTTTTAGATAGTTCTCTTCTGACATTGCATCTATATTGATTTCTAGAAAAGAGTACTTCATGATTATAATACTCATATGATTAGAACAATCCCACTTCTTAAAATTAGTTTTTTTTTTAATAATATGACTTTTTCTAATAAGAGCAAGATGATATTTATTCTATATTTCACATAGTCTAGATCTATATACTAAAGAATAATGATGATAATCATTTTATATTTCTTGAAATTAGTGCAATTAAGCACTAAAATATTATTTAAAGTGATAAATATAGAAGAAACATTAAGTAAAGAGAATAAAGTAAAATCACAATTAGGAATAGTGTTATTTCTTTATTTATATGCTTGACATAAAATTGTTAAGATGGACCCTATAAGATCCATAACATAACAACATTACAATTTGGTCTCTTCATAGAAATGATAATTTGTAGATCATACACTTAAACTATAGTTATTAAATATAATAATAAATACTATCAATAATATGCCTTTCTGTAGACCAACTAATTACATGCATGAATAATACAAAAAATATCACATATTAATTAATATATACCAATAATTTAGCAAAAAATTAATCTTCTTTTAACCTTATTTTTTCACATAGATTTGAGCATAATTCTTTAATAATATTCACATAAATATAAAATAAAAATACTAGATCTCTATTCAAAATAAATTTTATTGAAAATTACTGAAATGTGTCTAAGTAAAAAAAAAATATTTATTTGAATATAATTTTAATAGGCTTAAAAAATATAATAGTAAATAGTGTACAAGTAAATTTTATATAAGTCAACATTAGAAATTATCCATCATACTGAACTAATTAACATGGCAAATCGATTAATTTATTAACCAAAAAAAAAAAAGATCCATTATCGACCTGATCCATTTATGATAAGGGAGGTGATATCTGAGCTAGAAGGCCAGGCTTGGACTACGAATCATGGGCTCTAACATTGCTTTCCGGCTAGTTCAATGATGCCCATGCATTTATACTCCAATTGCCAAACTTTCAGGCCAGTTCCTGTTAAAGCCCAATAATACTTAAACAGAAAAACCTACAAAGCCCATATTTATTTTTAATTTTAGTGTTATATATGTAAATATTAAAAGTAATATGTTAAAATTATATAAGAATTATGTGATATGAAAATGCCTCTAATTTTTTTATCAAAATTTCATTGACTATTAGGAAGAAAGTTGTGATGAAAGAATATTATAAATCCATGCAATTAAAAACCCTCCTTTAGCTGATCTGAAGGTAGTGGGTTTGATTTTAAAAAAAAAGGATAGGTGGAGTTTTAGGTGTGCTAAGTAGCACATTAGCTGTACATTAATGAATCAAGTGCTAGTTGTATTATAACAAATTTGCAAATAAATTAGACAAATTTTTTTCATGGATTTGATTATTTTTTTTTTAAATATGACTTAGCGAAGATATAGATTTAAATTTACAGTTGTATTATATTTTGTTTATAACTTTTTTTAAATAGGAAGTTTTCTTTTTTCCCAAAACTTTAAGAGTCCAAAGAAAATTAAGAAATCCAATTCAAAATGAAACTTTCTTATTATTTTACATTTTTGTAGGGAATGCTCTCTCTCTCTCTCTCTCTCTCTCTCTCTCTCTCTATCTCTTCTATATATATATATATATATATATATATATATATATATATATATATATATATATATATATATATATTTCTAGATTTTAGGTTTATTTTGGAAAGCATGAAGCAGTATGCTTGTGATTTAATGTGACCTTGAGTTATAACACAATTATGTAAAGGTGCCTTATGCTTAATTTATAAATTATTATATTTTAGAAGAATAATGCACATAAATTCGTGCTATATTTGTTAAATTAGTGACCCAAATTTCTGTAGGTCCTATTCACCTTAATAAGAAAGTATAAGCACACAGATTAAAGGTCTCTATCGTTAGATTACTTTTATTATAGTCTTCAGATTGTAATCTATGTGCTTTTGTTTAGTTGGAAAGTATAAGCACATGAATTGAGGGCTTCTACTATTAGATTTATTTTATTATTATATTAAGATTGCAATCCATATGCTCTCTTTTTGTTTTTTGTTTTTTTTGTAAGAGGTCTCACAGAAGTCCATAAATACCCCTCAATTTGTTTAAGGGCTTTAACCCTTCTCTAAAACTATCCACTTGCAATTCTTTGATATAATGAAAATTTCTTCTCTACAATGATTTTTTTTTTCATTTTGGGTTTTCCACAGAAATTGTTATTTTTTTGCTCCAATTTTTAATAAGTGGTTTCAAAGCAAATGTTTATTGTTTGAGAGTCATTTATAAAGATGATGGCCACAAAGTAAGACATCCCATTGCTAAAATGTAATAAAAGTTTCTCTTTATGGTTGGTAAAGATGAGGGTGGTTCTCACCCAAATGAATTTCAATGACTCATTATTAGGATTTGACAAGGTGCCCTTAAGTTGGTCACTAGAGGAGAAATGGCAAAGAATCAAAAGGCTCTTTCTCAATCCACTTACATTGACCAAATCAAAATTTTCAAGATGTGTTGGAAAAGAAAATTGATGCGGCCTTTTGGGCTAGATTCAAGTAGTCATGGATAATGACAAGTAAGTTACATCTCAAACAAAGGATTTATTCTCATCATTTATCTAATGTTGTGAGGATCACTTGACTACCTTTAAAGAAATCATCTTAAATTTTGAGACAATGGAAGAAAAGTATGATGAATAAAATCTTAGGTTAATTTTATTGTGTTGTTTTCCTTTTTGACTTTTAGAGATATTATTCTTCATAGTCCAGATACTCTCACTCCAAATGAAGAATACAATACACTATTCTCCAAAGCAAAATTAAAGTATTTGTTGGTTGGTTCAGACTAATAGGTTGAGGGTCTCTTGTTTGAGGGAAGAGCTCTGGAGAGGAGTTCTAATGCTAAAGTAAGAGAAATATCTAAATTCATTAATAAAGAAAAAGTCTATCAATATTGCTAGAAAAAAAGGGGCATATTAAAGCTGAGTGCTTCAAATGGTAAAATAAGAAGAACGTCATAATAATTAGAAGGGAAAGTGACCCAAAAAAAATATGGTGAAGCAGATCATAGTAAATGAGAATTGCTTATTGCATCTATTGGTGACATAAATCCTAATGAAGAATGAATTCATGTTTTTGGGTGCACGTTTCATATGTATTCTCACTAGGATTAGTTTTCAACATATAAAACTATATTTATTGGAGAGGTGATAATGGGAAACAATGTATCTTGTTAGGTGGTTAGTATTGGAATAGTACAAATTAAGATGTTTGGTGGGGTCATCAGAGCACTAGGTGGCGTAAGACACGTCTTAGATATAAAAAAAATCTTATCGTCTTAAGTACCCTTGACTTAAAGGGGTATTGCCACATTGGTGAAGGTAGAGTATTAAATGTAAGCAAAGGAGTTTTGGTAGTTATGAAGGGGAAGAGGAGGTCTTCCAAGCTTTATGTTCTATAAGGTCAAACTGTTGTTGGAGATATAGTTGTGGCAAGCCTTGCACTTTCTGATGAAGATAATATTTACTTATGGTATATACATCTAGAGAATATGAGCGAGAATGATTTGGTAGAGCTTAAGGCTTCTCACTATGCAAAATATCAATAAGCTCAAGCTCTACGAGCTTTATATTTTTTTAGGGAAGCATAGAAGTGTCAGATTTACCAAAGGCACTCACAACTCTAAAGGGATCCATGACTACATACATTCAAATCATTGAGGGTCATCTAGAGCCTCTTTTATAGGAGGTGCAAAGTACATGTCGACTATCGTTAATGAATTTTCAAGAAAAGTATGAGTGTAATTTCTTAAACAAAAATCTAATGCACTACCTAAATTCAAGGAGTGAAAGATTATGATGGAGAAGTAGACTAAGAGGCAGGTTAAGTGCTTGTGCACAAATAATGGATTGGAGTTTTATTCTGAGGAGTTCATGTTGGCTTGATGAGCCACATGTTCAATCCGATAAATTTTGATGATAACAAACGAATGCTTGGATGCTCTAATGAATATGTTTATGTGTTTTAAATATATTAATTGCTAATTACATATTCAATATATCTCATAATATATTTGAGAAAATTATAAGAATAGAAGAATGAAAGATAGATCAAAATGGATAATGTGAAGCTCAAGATACAATATTTTAGGTTATATGCATTTATAACTATCTTAGAAATTCATATGAGTTCATTGGCATGAATCAATTTGCTCACAACTTAACATATTATTTTAATGAGGTTATTTAATATAAATCTCTATCTAATTAACATTCAATTATATATTTCATACATAGCATTTGAATTGTCAAAATAATAAATGATAATAAAGTATGACTATTAAGTGTAATTATTTTATTTACTTAATATAATTAAATATTTTAATTTAATTTAAAGGTTATATGATAACTAACATATGTATGATTATATATAAATTATATCATATTTCAAAATTAACAAAAATATGTAGAATTATGTATTTTAGCTAAAGTCATTTTATAATTAAGGAATTTATATCTGATTTCATCTCCAATGAATTCCTTGGATTTTTTTTTAATTTGATAGGTTACATGACCCACATTTGATTAAAATTGAATTTATTATGACTTTTCAAACATTAGCTGCTCTTAATAATGAATACATGCTATATGCTTTGAATATATAAAGAGCTATATTTGATTATTTTTGACTTGCCCATGTGAATAGCCAAATTTTGGTTGTTTGAATTTAATATTTAATTATATTTTTTATTGAATATTAAATTATTATTTGATAAAATAATGTTTGAATAATATTTTTTTTGAAATAATTCAAAATGACCTTCTTGCCTTTAAATAGCCCTTATTCTCTTCATGAAAGCATTCCTCATTCAAATTCAAAATTCCCTCAGCAAATCTAATAAAAAATTTCTTAGATTTTCCTTCTAAGTGTTCTCCAAATATTGCAAGATCAAATCCTTGGTTTGAAAGCTTCAACATCTTCAATTAAGCAAGCTTTCTCAAATTACTTGAGTTTGTTTTCTAGATCTTAATCTCTTTTCAAGTTGTTCATACTATTTTCACCATCTATTTATTCTTTTCAATTTATTTTTTTTGGTAGATTAGTCTTTGGACATCAAAGTCTAAGTTTTCACATCAAAGTTTCTTCAATCATTTTTTTTTTTGTGAAAAACTCTTGTGATAGTTTATAGGATTTATTTTAACTTGTTGAAATTTTTATCTTTCTACAAAGTTAATTTGATTTCTTGAAATATTTTTTTATTAGTCTTATTTGAAAGATTATTTATTCTTAGATCTATTTTAGAAGTATATTTTAAGCATTTTAAATTAATTTATTGTGCTGAAATTATTTGCTAGATCTATTTTTTTAATTAAAAGCTTACTAGCCTATTTAGATCTATCATATACTAATTTTATTTAAGTATTTTGTGATCATTTGAATTAATTGAAAGCATCATTTTGGTTAAAATAAATTATTTCTTATTGAAATTTATTTTATTGTGCAAAAGAATATTATGAATTTATTTTGAAATCATTTTTATATTAGTCTACAAATTATAATAACATAAACATCTTAGTAAGATTACTTTAAGATATTTATTTTATTATTTCTTATCAATATTAAGTTTGCATTTTATCTTGCCAAAATTTTAAGTTGTAAAGTGTTCATTTAGAAGTTGTGAGATTACTTTTGAATTAGATAGCTTGATATATTTGTGAGAGATTTATTTTATCAAAATTTATTATTTTATATATATATATATATTGTGCTATAAAATTTATATTGGGGTTATACTCTATATAGAGAGTACATATTTGTGGGGTTGTACTTGCCCTTATAGTGATTACTATTTGTAGCTATTTTTTAGTGGTGGATTCCTAGCTGGGGTGGTAGCGTGGACTAGGCATTTTGGGGTTTTCCTGAACCACATAAAAATTGTGGGCCTATTGTCTCTCTTTACTTAACTATACATTAATTTTTGCTATGTTAAGAATTGTATCTTGTCATTATAAAATCAAAATTTTATTTTCTACTAAAACTTAAAATTTAGATTTAAATTTTAAAATTTTTAATATCGCCCAATTCACCCCCTCTCTTGGGTGCTATAGTGACTCATAATTGGTCAAAGCCTAGGCTCTTTTATTTTCTTAACATCCAAGAGTAGATCTTTTCATTGCGACACAAGTTTTCCCAAAGGGTTCACTACCAGAGGGACAATCCACTCATAGACCTCCACTTTTAGATAGTGTACCATTTGATTATTAGAAAAATAGAATTAGTACATTTTTAAGAGGTCAATATGCATGCATGTGATATATGTTGACACATCAATATCATACACCCATAGTAGAAGTAAATGGCATTAAAGTAGAAAAATCTTTTGAGAAATGGACTGTAACTGAAAGAGAACTTGATGAATTAAATGCTAGGGATTGTAATACTTTACATTGTGCTTTATTACCTGATGATTACATGAAAATTTCTATGTTAAGTACAACAAAAGAAATATGAGATAAACTCATTATAACTTATGAAGGAATTAGTGATATTAGAGATGCTCACATAAACATACTTGTTCATGAATATGAGTTATTTCATGTTTCTTTCTGAATCTATTTTTGATATGTATACTAGATTCATGAAAATAATTAACACATTGCATTCTCTTGGAAAAACATATAGGAATCAATACTTAGTCTATAAGAATCTTAGATGTCTTCCAAAAGAATGGGAAGCTAAAGTAACTGCTATTAGTGAAGCTAAGGATTTATTTACTTGATTAGCTTTTGGGTTCTTTGATAGCACATGAACAGGTTATTGCTCAAAGGGATAAGATGGAAAACTCAGCAAAAAGGGAGAAGGAGAAATGAAAAGCCATTGCATTACAAGTTGATGATAATGATAAGCAGAACACCTCAAGCTCGGATGGTGATAGTGATGAGGTGGTCATGCTATCCAAAAGGCTTGGGAACTTGCTAAGGAAGAAGAATCAAACATATAAAAAAAAAAAAATCTAAAAATGATAAATTTCAAACTAAAAAATTTCTTACAGGTGAAGGGATCATTTGCTACCATTGTAAAAAGCCTAGACACATAAGAGGTGATTATCCAGAATTTGTTGAATCAAAGAAAGAGATTGATGTGGAAAGAAGATAAAATATGAAGGAGAAAAAGCACCATAAGAAGAAGAAGGCTTTATGGGCCAATCCAGATTCAAATGAATCAAGTACTTGCTCATCTGATGAAGAGGTTAACATATGTCTTATGGAAAATGGAGATTCTGACTTAGATTCTTAAGAGGTATGTAATGATATATCCTATGATGAATGAGAAGATGCTTTTAATGATTTAGTTATTGAATATAAAAAATTGAAAAGAAAATACAAAACTTTAGAAAAAGAAAATAAAAAATTTAGATATGCATTTTGTGATTTAAAACATGAATGTGATAATTTAAAAAGTAAAAAATTTTATTAAATTGTTCCTTACTTGTATGTAAACTTGAAAGAGAGAATAACTTGTTAAAAGCAAGATTAGAATTATGTTTGAAATCACAAGTTTATTTAATGCTTCATCAAGTAAAACATTTAAAAAAATTATTTGCATCATACACATCCCACTCATGTACCTTATATTTATCATGCTAAGTCATATGCAAACACTAATGTTTGGTGCAACTATTGTGATAGGGAAGGACATATTTCATTTGATTGTTATGCATGTAAATTACAAAACACTAAGCAATCATCGTATGTACGGGTACCAAAAGGTACAAGCACTACACGAACCACATATGCTAGATATCTTGCTTCAAATTTAGAATGTGGCCCCAAACATGTTTGGGTTCCAAAAGTTAACATGTGAGTTTCTTTTGTAGGAATGCCTTCAAAGCAAAATCAAAGAAGTCATGTGGTACTTGGACGTGGATGTTCAAGACATATGACGGAGATAAAGATAAATTCATAACTTTAGAATAAAGTGATGGAGGATTTGTTACATATGGAGATAATGCAAAGGGAAAGATCATTGGCATTGGTTCTATTTAAGAATTCTATCACTTTAGATAAAATTTTTTATAGAAGGATTAAAATATAATTTAATTTCTATTAGTCAATTATGTGATAAAGGTTTGAATGTAGTATTCATGCATCATATTGCATTATAAAAATAATGAAAATATTTGTTAGTAGGACAAAGATATAAAAATATTTATGTTATTGATTTAGATAGCTTTCATGATGTGAATTTGAATTTACTTTATTTTAAAAGCACTCATGATGTGATATGGTTATGGCATAGGAGACTATGTCATATTAATATGCACACACTCAATAAAATTGCTAAACTTGATTTAGTAGTTGGATTTCCTAAATTAAATTTTTATTCAAACTATGTTTGTGATGCATGCATTAATGGTAAGCATTCTTGAAGCTTATTTAAAAGGAGAAATATTGTTTATGCTTCTAGACCTTTAGAATTATTGCACATGGATTTATTTGGTCCTATTAGCACCACTAGTTTAGGTGGAAAAAATTATGGTTTTATGATTGTTGATGATTTCTCTAGATATACTTGGGTTTTGTTTGTAACTTACAAGAATGATATTTTTGGTGAGTTTAGAAAGTTTTCTAAATATATTCAAAGAGAATAAGGTTTTTTGATTAATAGGGTTCAAACTGATCATGGTGGCGAATTTGAAAATAAATTTTTTGAGGATTATTATGATGAACATGGGATTAGATATAATTTTTATGCACCTAGAACTCCCCAACAAAAAGGAGTAGTAGAGAGAAATAATAGAATATTAATTGAATTAAGTAGATCTATGCTTGATGAGTACAAATTACCAAAATATTTTTGGATAGAAACAGTAAATACTGCATGTTATGTGATGAATAGGATCTATTTTAGACCAATTTTGAAGAAGACACCTTATGAATTATTTTTTTGGAAAGAAGCCTAAGATTGAACACTTTCATGTATTTGGATGTAAATGCTTTATTTTGAATAATGGAAAAGAGCATTTAGGTAAGTTTGATTGCAAATCAGATGATGGTATTTTCTTAGGATACTCTCTTTCTAGTAGAGCTTATAGAGTTTTCAATAAGAAAAAAATGATTGTAGAAGAATCAATACATGTTATTTTTGATGAAAATTTAATTGATCCCATTAGAAATGAAGTGATTGATGAAGAGATTGATAATTTTAAGAAAATATCTTTAGAAGAAAATGTGGATGATTCATTCCCTAAAGAATGGAAATATAATAAAAAATGTCCAAAGGGAACTAATTATAGGAGATCCTTCAAAAGGAGTTATGACTAGAAGATATAGTAGAGCATTTGTAGATCATTCAACATTTTTATCTGAGATTGAACCTAAAAATTTAGAAGAAGCATTAAAAGATAATTTTTGGATTATTGCTATGGAAGAGGAGTTGAATCAATTTGTAAGAAATGATGTTTGGAAATTAGTCTCAAGAACCCAAGATCAAAATGTCATTGGAACAAAATGGGTCTTTAGGAATAAGCTAGATGATTCAGGTTGTATTGTTAGAAATAAAGCTATGTTAGTTGCACAAAGGTACACACAAGGTAAAGGTATAGATTTTGAAGAATCTTTTGCACTCGTAGCAAGACAAGAAGCTATTAGGTTACTCCTTATTTATGCTTGTTTTAGGGATTTTAAACTATTTCAATGGATGCCAAGAGTGCATTTTTGAATAGATTTATTGACCAAGATGTATTTTTAGAGCAACCACCTGGATTTGAGAGCCTTGATTTTCTAAATCATGTGTATAAATTAAAGAAAGACTTATATGATTTAAAATAAGCTCCTTGTGCTTGGTATAATAGGTTAAGTAACTTTTTGATAGATCATAGATTTAGAAAAGGTAGAGTAGATATCACCTTATTCCTTAAGGGCATAGATGATGATTTGATTATGGTACAAGTGTATATAGATGATATATTATTTGGATGTACAAATGAATCTTTGTGCCATGAGTTCTCATCTTTGATGTCTAAAGAGTTTGAAATGAGTATGATGGAAAAACTTAATTTTTTCTTAGGTCTTCAAGTGAAGAAACAAGAAAATGGCACATTCATCTATCAAACTAAGTACACAAATGAATTGTTTGAGAGGTTTGACATGAAAAGATTTAAATCTAGTAAAACTCCTATGAGCCCATCTACAAAATTGAATTTAGATGAATTAGGAAAATCTATTGGTCAAAAACTTTATAGAAGTATGATAGGTTCACTTTTATACCTTGGTGCTAGTAGGCCTAATATTATTTTTGCTGTTTGTTTGTGTGCTCATTTTCAGACCAACCCGAAAGAATCTCATTTAATAACAGTCAAGCGTATCTTTCGGTATTTGATAGACACTACTAGGTTAGGTTTATGGTATCCTAAAAATTCTTTATCATGTGATTTGGTTGCTTATTTTGATGTTGATTTTGATAGATGTAAAGTAGATAGAAAAAGTACATCAGACACATGTCAATTTTTAGGATCATCGCTTGTGTCTTGGTCATCAAGGAAACATAATTCTATTACTTTATCCACTGCTGAGGCTGAGTTCATAGTTGTCGGTAGTTGTAATGCTCTGTCCTTTGGTTAAAGCAATAATTAAAAGATTTTAGTATTAAGAAAGATCACATTCTAGTTAAGTGTGACAATTCTAGTGCTATTAGTTTGACCAAAAATCCTATCTAGCACTCATGAACCAAACATATATAAATTAGACATCATTTTATTAGAGATCATGTTTTGAAAGGTGATGTTAATATTAATTTTATTAGTATTGATTTACAAATTATAGATATTTTTACAAAACTATTACCAGAAGAACATTTCTGTACTTTAAGATGCATGCTTGGAATGTTAGATCCTAATATTTAAAATTATATGTAGTTTGTTCTCACTTTTTGATGTTGTCAAAATGAGGAGAAGAGTAAAATGTTGGTTAATATTAAATCTATTTCATGCATACATTTAGGGGGAGCAACATTATTCATCTCATGTGTATAAATTTTTTTTAGAAGAGAATTTTTTTTAAAAAATTATGATGAAAGGTCAATTTGCACCTTCATCAAAATTAATATCCAACATTAGTTTGTCATCATCAAAAAGGGGGAGATTGCTTGCTTGATGAGCCTCATGTTCAATCCGATCAATTTTGATGATAACAAATGAATGTTTGGATGTTCTAATGAATATTTTTATGTGTTTCAGATATATTAATTGCTAATTACATATCCAATACATCTCACAATATGTTTGAGGAAATTGCAGGAATAGAAAAATGAAAGATAGATCAAAATGGATAATGTGAAGCTTAAGATACAATATTTTAGATTATATGCATTTATAATTATCTTAGAAATTCATATGATTTCATTAGCATGAATCAATTTGCTCACAACTTAACATATTATTTTAATGAGATTAATTTATATAAATCTCTATCTAATTAACATTCAATTATATGTTTCATACATAGCATTTGAATTATCAAAATAATAAATGATAATAAATTATGATTATTAAGTGCAATTATTTTATTTACTTAATATAATTAAATATTTTAATTTAATGTGAAGGTTATATGATAACTAACATATGTATGATTATATATAAATTATATCATAATATTTAAATGTTATATTTCAAAATTAACAAAAATATGTGAAATTTTATATTTTAGCCAAAGTCATTTTATAATCAAGAAATTTATATCTGATTTCATCTCCAATGGATTCCTTGGATATTTTTCTTTAATTTGATAGGTTACATGACCCATGTTAGATTAAAATTGAATTTATTATGACTTTTCAAACATTAGCGGATTTTAATAATGAATGCATGCTACATGCTTTGAATATATTAAGAGCCACATTTGATTATTTTTGACTTGTCCACGTGAATAACTAAATTTTGGCTGCTTGAATTTAATATTTAATTATATTTTTATTGAATATTAAATTATTATTTAATAAAATGATGTTAGAATAATATATATTTTTTAAAATAATTCAAAATTACCTTCTTGCCTATAAATAACACATTCTCTTCATGAAAATATTCCTCATTCAAATTCAAAATCCCTCTAGTAAATCTAAGAGAAAATTTTCTAGATTTTCCTTCCAAGTGTTCTCCAAATATTGCAAGATCAAATCCTTGATTTTGAAGCTTCAACATCTTCAACTAAGCAAGCTTTCTCAAATTATTTGAGTTTGTTTTCTTGATCTTAATCCCTACTATTTTCACCATCTATTTATTCTTTTCAATTTATATTTTTTGGTGGATTAGTCTTTGGACATCAAAGTCTAAGTTTTTCACATCAAAGTTTCTTCAATAATTTTTTTTTGTGAAAAACTCTTGTGATAGTTTGTAAGATTTATTTCAACTTGTTGATATTTTTATCTTTCTACAAATTTTATTTGGTTTCTTAAAATATTTCTTCATTAGTCTTTTTTGAAAGATCATTTATTCTTAGATCTATTTTAGAAGTATATTTAAAGCATTTTAAATTAATTTATTATGCTGAAATTATTTGCTAGATCTCTCTTTTTAATTAAGAGCTTACTAGTCTACTTAGATCTATCATATACTAATTTTATTTAAGTATTTTATGATCATTTGCATTAATTGAAAGCATCTTTTTGGTTAAAATAAATTATTCCTTATTGAAATTTATTTTATTGTGCAAAAGAATATTGTGAATTTATTTTGAAATCATTTTTATATTAGTCTACAAATTATAATAACATAAACATCTTAGTAAGTTTACTTTAAGATATTTATTTTATTATTTCTTATCAATATTAAGTGAGCATTTTATCTTGCCAAAATTTTAAGTTGTAAAGTGATTTTTTATAAGTTGTGAGATCATTTTTTGAATTGGATAGCTTAGTATATTTCAGAGAGATTTATTTTATCAAAATTTATTATTTTGTATTTTTCTTTTCATGCTGTAAAATTTATATTGGGGTTATACTAGAGAAGAGAGTACAAATTATAGGGGTTGTACCCCATTATAGAGAGTACTATTTGCAAGCTATTTTGCATTTAGTATTCTGGGTGGTGGGAGTGATAGGCTATTTTGTGGTTTAAACCATGTAATTGTGCCTATTGTCTCTCTTTACTCTACTATACTTTTATTTTTTTCTACATTAAGAATTGTATCTTGTCATTATAAAATCAAAAATTAATTTTCTACTAAAACTTAAAATTTAGATTTAACTTTTAAAATTTTTAATAGATGGTGAAAATAAATTATCTTGCCTATAAATAACACTTATTCTCTTCATGAAAATATTCCTCATTCAAATTCAAAATCCCTCCAATAAATCTAAGAGAAAATTTCATAGATTTTCCTTCCAAGTGTTCTCCAAATATTGCAAGATCAAATTCTTGATTTTGAAGCTTCAACATCTTCAACTAAGCAAGCTTTCTCAAATTACTTGAGTTTGTTTTCTTGATCTTAATCCCTTTTTAAGTTGTTCATACTATTTTCACCATCTATTTATTCTTTTCAATTTATGTTTTTTGGTGGATTAGTCTTTGGACATCAAAGTCTAAGTTTTTCACATTAAAGTTTCTTCAATCATTTTTTTTATGAAAAACTCTTGTGATAGTTTGTAAGATTTATTTCAACTTGTTGATATTTTTATCTTTCTACAAATTTTATTTGGTTTCTTAAAATATTTCTTCATTAGTCTTATTTGAAAGATCATTTATTCTTAGATCTTTTTAGAAGTATATTTTAAGCATTTTAAATTAATTTATTGTGCTGAAATTATTTGCTAGATCTCTCTTTTTAATTAAGAGCTTACTAGTCTACTTAGATCTATCATATACTAATTTTATTTAAGTATTTTATGATCATTTGCATTAACTGAAAGCATTATTTTGGTTAAAATAAATTATTCCTTTTTGAAATTTATTTTATTGTGCAAAAGAATATTGTGAATTTATTTTGAAATCATTTTTATATTAGTCTACAAATTATAATAATATAAACATCTTAGTAAGTTTACTTTAAGATATTTATTTTATTATTTATTATCAATATTAAGTGAGCATTTTATCTTGCCAAAATTTTAAGTTGTAAAGTGATTATTTATAAGTTGTGAGATCATTTTTTGAATTGGATAGCTTAGTATATTTCAGAGAGATTTATTTTATCAAAATTTATTATTTTGTATTTTTTTTTTTTGTCTTGTAAAATTTATATGGTTGTACTTTTGAGGAGTACATATTATTGTAGAGGTTGTATTCGCCCCATTATAGGAGAGTACTATTTGCAAGCTATTTTTCTATTTAGTTGATTCTTAGCCAAGGGTGGCTAAAGTGATAGACCATTTTATGGTTTAGAACCACATAAAATTGTGTGCCTATTGTCTCTCTTTACTTTACTATACTTTTATTTTTGCTACATTAAGAATTGTATCTTGTCATTATAAAATCAAAAATTAATTTTCTACTAAAACTTAAAATTTAGATTTAACTTTTAAAATTTTAATATTGAAGTGCTATAGTAACTCACAGTTCAATTATTTCTATAGTTGAAAGGATTGTTAGGCCTCTTATAGTCCACCATACTTCATAACAAAATGGTTGGGCAAATAAGATGAATAGCATAATTCTAAAGAAGGTTCATTCTATGCTTTATGATTTCAAATTATTAGTATCTTTTTGACCTGAAGTTGCTTCAATTTCTTACTATTTTATAAATCACTCCCATCTATTACTATTGAGAAGAAGACTCCACAAGAGATGTGGTTTAGTGCTCATAAAGATAATAATTATTTTAGGGTAAGTGTTTGGGTGGACAATTTATTTTTGAATTGGTGCTGGTAAGCTTAAGCCCAGATCGATGAAGTGCATCTTTATAGGCTATAAATCTAAAGTGAATGGATATAAGCTATGGTCCCCTCAAGATCAAGAAAATCATCGTAAGCAGAGGTGTTATATTTAATAAAATTACTATGCTATAAACTCCTAATGCAGATTTTCGTGAAGTCAATCATTTGCATCCCAACACTCAAGGTGGATAGGAACTGCACTTACAACTCTGCCTAACTCTAATGTACATGGTGGTGCTATTGCTTTACCACCTTAATATTTTATTACTAAGGATAGTCCTAGAAAGGAGATTTTCCCTTTGTAAAGGTATAAAGAAGCTGATATAGTAGAATCTGGTTGACAATTTTGAATTTAGTGAAGAGTCATTATCTTATTTTAAGGCAATTAGCTCTAGAAATTCTGCCAAGGAGCTTATTACTATGCAAGAGAAGATGAAATCTCTTTATAAAAATGACACTTATGATATAGTGCTATTTCCTAAAGATAAGAAGGTAGTACATTGTTAGTAGGATTTCAAAAGGAAAGAAGGATCCTCAGATAATAAAAAACCCAAATATAAACCTTGACTAGTTGTTAAGGGTTTCAATCATATTCCAGAGATTGATTTCATTGATGTATTCCCTCTAGTGGTTAAGCACAACTCTATTCATGTTCTACTTGGCATCATTGCCTTGCAAGACCTTGAATTAGATTAGATGAATGTGAAGGTCACATTCCTACATGGATAATTAGAGGAATACATCTACAACCAGAAGATTTCTTAGTCCCAAGAAAAGAAGACTACATATGTTAATTGAAGAAATCTTTATATGGCTTGAAATAGTTCCCTAAATAATGGTATAAGCTATTTAATTTTTCATGAGCACACACTATTTAGAAGGAATAGTTGTGGTAGCTTTGTTTACTTTAGTGAAGATGGAGATGAGTCTTTTTTATATCTTCTTTTATATGTCGATGATATGCTTATTGCTACGAAGGATAAAAGGGTGATTAGAAAAGTGAAGGACTAGCTTAATAGAGAATTCACAATGACGGACCTAGGCACAGCAAAGAGGATATTAGACATGAAGATCTAAAGAGATAGAATAGCATTCTCTATCTTAGTCAAAAAGGGTACACTAAGAAAATTTTACATAAGTTCAACATGTAGAAATCAAAGCTTATAAGTGTTCTTTTAGCAACACATTAAGCTTTCATATGCCTTATTTGAGGATGAGGTTGCTATACGGCACATGTGCTTTATTATAGTGTAGTTGGCTCTCAAATGTATGCCATTGCATGCTCACATTCACATATATCACATGCTTTTAGCATGGTTAGTTGATATGACAAATCCTGGGAAGGAGCATTGGATGGTTGTGCAATTAATTCTTTTGGAATCTACAAGAAACTAATGATGCTTTTTGCACTTTGGGAGAACTAAAGATGAAGTTTTGGGATTTATTAATTCAGCTTATGTTAGTGATCTTGATAGGAGGATATCTCTTAATAGATATATATTTATCATTGGAGGTTGAGATATCAGTTGGAAAGCTACTTCGTAGAGTATAATAGCATTGTCTACTATAGAGGCTGAGTATATGGCCTTCACTGAAGCATGTAAGGAGGCTATTTTTCTTAAAGGATTATTTGGAGAATTCAATGAAGACATTCATATCACTATAGTGTTTTGTGATAATTAGAGTGTTATATTCCTCACAAATGATCAGGTGTTTCATTAGAGGATAAAACACATTAATATCTTCTATCACTTTATTTGAGACATTATTGATCGTGGTGATATTGTTATTTTGAAGGTGAGCACAATGAGAATCTAACATATATGATGATAAAGCCACTTCGTATTGCAAATTCAAGCATTGTTTGAATTTAGTTGGTATTTATTAATGGCCACAGATCTTTGAAGGATGTGGAGAATGTTTATCAAATATTGAAGATTTATTCTACTTTTGGGAAATCATATTAAAGTGGAGATTATTAAATTAGTAACCCGAGTTTTTATGGGTCCCACTTGCCTTAGTAGGAAAGTACAAACATATAGATTAAAGGCCTTACCATTGGGTTGATTTTATCATTGCATTCAGATTACAATTTGTGTGCACTTATTTTAGTTGAAAAGTATAAGCACATAGATGAAATGTCTCTATCATTGGATTGATTTAATCTAACATTTAGATTACAATTTGTATACTCTTGCTTTAGTTGGAAAGTATAAGTACATGAATTGAGAACCTTTACCATTCAATTGATTTTATTATGGCCTTTTGATTGCAATTCATGTATTTTTTTTAGTATTTCCTTATAAGGGGTTTTATAGAAGTTTATAAATATCACTTAGTTTGTTTAAGGGTATTAACCCCTTCTTTTGTGAGGTCTTTTCTAACTTAAAACTCTTCACTTATAATTCTTTGATATAATGAATTCTCATATGCCAATGATTTTTCATGTTGAGTTTTTTATGTAAATCTTGTATTATTTGTGTGATTTGTAGGTGTTTTATTAGTGAATTTCTTCGCTATTTTTTGCTCTAATTTTTAATAACAATAATAACAACAACAATAACAACAACAACAACAACAACAACAACAACAACAACAACAACAACAACAACAATAATAATAATAATAATAATAATAATAATAATAATAATAATAATAATAATAATAATAATAATAATAATAATAATAATAACTTATTTTATACTTTGCCAATGATATGAAAAAAAATTATAAAAATACATATTTTGTAGAACAAAAAATCTATGCTACATTCTTTATTCATTTTAATGGCATATTTGTAGTCTGCCTAAGGTACATTTTGACAAAAGCACATAAATTAACTCAAACCTTATATATTTAAGTAATCTCCATTTAATATATTTAATAATTGACAAATTTTTTTATTCCCATCATTATACTTCAATTTATAAATTGCCAACATCTCTAATGTCACCACATAGATTTTAAATTTGACAAAATAAAATTTAAAGTTGTAGCATTTTAGAAATGATTTGTAATAGTTAGAGATCATTAAAGTATGTCATTCATAACAATCATTTATTTCTTACAAATAACTAAATAAATTAAAAGTGCAAGCACATAAAAAATATTCAAAGATGAAAAAGAAAAATTTTTAAATACTTGTACTATTTAAGTAATTTCTCTCCTTAGATTGTGATATCCTAAGAGAGAAAATGGTCATAGCAGTATCAGAATTGATGGACGATAGTTTAAGAAGAATCTCATATAGATTTCCATTTACTAGCATGATAAGATGAAGCTAGTTTAAATGATTATGAAAACTTCATTCTCTATGAATGTAAGATGCTATTGCTAATTAAATTTTATGTGAGAAAGCTATACAATCTCTTGATTAAGGATGCTCACTCATAATCTTGAGTAGAGTTGTAAATCAACTAAGAACAGAGTTGGGTCTTGGTTAAGCATAAGCTCATTTTTCAAAGCCTTGTTTGAGCTTGAGCTTGATTCAAATATTTATGATAGTGTTATAGTAAGATTAGCATAAAATTATGATTGTTTGAGCTTGGTTTCAGTTCAACGTATTAGCTAAACAAATGAGCATCATCTAGTCTATGCTACTCTATCTAGCAACTTAGTAATTGACTGAAAAAAGCCTTATCAAGTCTATTAGTGAGCATCCAATTTATTTTAAAATGAAATTTTAGTTGAAGGAACTACTAAAGTGTATAAATAAATAACTTGTGTTAATGGATAAAATCAATCTAATATAGAAAATAATAAGACTCACACATAATCGCATATTAAAGAAATGGGAAATTTACATACATACCACCGAATTCTTATGCATTTACATATTTCACACCCAAACTTGAATATTTACAAAACTACTTTCTATGAAAAAAGGTGCATTTTACTTGGAAAAAGTAACCAGGGTGGTATTTTTGATGTAATAATAAAGATTTAAGTGCTATTTAAGTAAATATTCAAGTTTGGGTTTGAACTATGTAAATGCATAAGAATTGCGTGGTATGTATGTAAATCCCCCTAAATAAATTTATAATAAAACTTTAAATAAGTATGTCATGAAGTCTTAAATGAGTTTTTAATGAGCATGTTCAATAGTTTTTAATTATATTATTCATGATCATAGCTGAAATCAAACATCAAAGTATTCAAGTTTCTTTATTTATCAATTATATTTTTACATACATGTTTTAGATTGTCAGATTAGTAGTTATTCAATCATGAATGTGTTCTAATAAAGATAAGCCATGTGTAGATAGTTTACCAAATTGATTTATTTGCACCCATACTCTAATGTTCAATACAAGGGATCTTGATAATTATCATAATTAATAAAATTAAGATTGAGTAGCAGCTCAGCACATAAAGCTACTTTAAAAAGTATATTTCACTTTTAAAATGTGAATGATGATGATACATTTGATGTGATATTGAAGATTAGGGTGTTATATATATGTAAAAATTGAAGTTTAGGTGTTATATATGTAAATACACAAGAATTGTGTGGTATGTATGTAAACCACCCAATAATAAAATATGACATAATTTGATGGCAACAATATGTGACATTGATGTTTAGATCTTACAAATCATGAAAAGAGGTCTGCCGAACAATAAAGTGAGACTACTTTGCATCATCATAAAGGAATAGAGACTGAAGCAATTAACCTGAGAAAAAGATTGATCAATAAGAGTAATGGAATTACATTTCCTCGAGAAATTAGAAAGAAACTATTCAAACTACTAGAAATGGCCTAATACTATAGGCAAAAATCATTGTAAATGTCTAATTACTAGGAAAAGCAAAGCAAAGGGAGGTAGTATGATATGACTTAGGCCTCATTTGATTTTGCATTTTTACTATGTCATATTTTACAAAATGTCGTTAATAAATTTTAAAATTTGTTTGATTTTTTTGCACTTTTTAGAAAACGTCAATTTTCTCTCTTTTCAGAACGATGTTTATATATTCAGCATTTTTGAAAACAAGCTTTTTAAAAATTAAAAGCTCAGCTAAATGAGCCCTTATACACTATGTATAGGGGTTTGTTCTCAACTCCACCAAAATGGAAGTAAAGCCATGGCATTAATTTAGAATGTAATGCAAGGCATGCATATTGATAGGGACCAATTGATGGAAATGAATGTTTGTAAATTTGAAGTATAAAATATTATATGTCGCTTCATATATGATGCATAATGCATTGACATAAATAAATTCATAGATTTGTTGATTCTCTCAAAATAATGGAAAAATATTTTAATTACAAGTTAGATGAAAGTCAATTCAAACACAACTATTACCTTGAGAGAAATACCCACCCTCAAATTATTTTTTTCTCTTAAAAAAAAAACTTTTTTACATTTTGCTCACCCTCAATTTAGATTTTATGCATTCAACCCCTCTCCATAAAAATTAATTTAACCTATTACTCTCAAATGACTATATAATTAATTAAAATAAAAATTCATAAGTTTAATAATCTTGCTCATATATGTTTATTTTTTTATAAATTTAGTGATATTATTTTATTAATTACTAATATTTTTTCTTTCAAAATATTAATTTTAAGTATTACTTATTTATCTAATTATTATATTCTTTAATTATTTAAAATTTTGTTTATCCTAAAATAATGAGCTAGTTCTGCTCCTGCAAGGAATTATATATAAAAGCCCCTTTTTGTGTTAAATGAAACTCATAATTATTTTCATCTATGCTGAGGTTTAGTATTGATGGCTTTAAGTGATTTTTTTAATAATGTGAAAAGTCTAAACTCTAATTCTTAAATCTTAAACCTTATATCCTTAAATCCTATAAATCCTAAATTGTAAACCCTAAATCATATATATATATATATATATATCCCTCTAAACATTTCGTTGTAGCCACATATTTTAAAATTATGATAAAAATAATATTTTAAGAAAAAATATAATATATAACATTCATAATTTGACAAACAAAATTAATTATAATTTAGCTTAAAATATGTTTAAATAGTCATATTAATCACATATATTTTATTATTCATCAATAATCATGCTTTTGAAAAAATATCTAAAAAATTAAAAATTTGACCTAAAGATTTTTCTAATAAAAAATTCTTTAATATAATCCTTAATCAGATTATTAATAAAATATTATCAAATCTCAAAATAATCTATTTTAGTGCAACTAAAATGATATTAATCACTAAACTTTAGCCAATTATAAGTATGATTCCCAAATTGTTGGGACCAAATAAATGTTGAAAGCTATGTTGATGATTATATTTCTCAATATATATGATTAATTGATATTAAAATAATATCTTGATGCGTCCACGTTGGAGGATAAATATGGATGCCATTAGAACACTGTTCGGTGGGCCATATTTCCCCTTTAATTAGAAGTCGAATCACGAAATGTGAAGATCACGTGGAAGTGGGCGTGATGTTGGGCCCATGCAGGCACGTAAGCTCCTCTGATGGTGCGATATAAAGCCAATGTAGGCACTGAAGGATGATCACTGTTCACGTGCTCTGCAATCAATTACCTTATCTTTAGTAATAAAGGAAGAGAAGAATAATATTCAGATGATGATGGCTGAAAATTCCATTGCCTCAGAAATAATGCGAGGATCTTTGGAAGTCAAAGGAACTGAATCAAATATTCAAAGGGCTTGAAGGATTTAGAAAAGTGATTTTCTTTCACTTTTATTCTTTTGTTTTGTTTTATTTATTGAATGTCTTCTGATTAAAATTAAAGACAGTTTGTAGAGATGCTTTTGTTGGATGGATTGAGACTTTTTTCATTTTAATAACATAATAAAATTATATTTTATAGTGATAATTATTTTTAAAATATTTTTAATATTTTTTCTATAATTTATTTATTTTAAATCGTAAAATATTTTAAAACTATATTAAATAAATAATTTTTTTAAATAATAAAAAACATAATAAAATTGATCTCAAATAAATCCTTAGAGGGTGTTTGGGATTAATTTTATTTTATATATTTTTAGGTTTATACTATTTTTAAAAATATGTTTGTTTCATGTATTTTTATTTATTTGTTTTCAAAAACAAATAATATTACTTTTAAAAGCAATCAAAAATATATTTTAGATGTTTTGAGTATTTTTAAAAATAATATTTACTATCAAACATATTTTATTTTAAACAAAAAATAAATAAAATAAAATAAAAATATAGAATAGAATATAAAAAAATAGAAGTGATCCTAAACATCCCCATAATTTTTGTGCTCTTGAAATTTAAATAAGATTCATTGCAAAAAAATGTATTTTTTTTTTTTTTAAATTTACTTTAGGGAGTTTAGAATTTAAAATCAATTACAACCTATATTTGGATTCTTCTTTCTTCACTTGTTAATTGGAAAGATAACAGCCTATATTTGGCCAATTTGAAGATAAACTGTAGACTTATAAAATGTGGCAATAAGGGAATTCAGAGTCACAATAATATCTAGGTTGCTCTCCAAGAGCAGAATTAGCTTCTTTTTTAAGAAGGGATAAATTTACTTGTTAAAATAAAAGTGAAGGTCAATAATAATTTTTAAAGGGGCAAATGACTATTTTCTCATTTCTTATAAGAAAAATTATAAGGTTGAGGAGTGAGGTAATCACCAGACCTTAACTTTACCAGATTCTGCCCCTACTACTCTCCACTACAAATGAGTTTAGGTTTTCTTAAGACTTTTTGTTTAAAACATATAAGATAAAGCTAATTATTCATGAAAAGTATTTCAAATGAAATATTGGGATTTTTCTTAATTATTTTCTTCTAATTTTGACATGAATTGTAATAAGGATTGTTCCACAATTTCTTAACCTAATTCTTTGATTGATAAGTGGTTGTTAAGGGCCCGTTTGGGATCACTTTTATTTTTTATTTTGTTTTGTTTATATTTTTCTTAAAAATAAATTAGTTTGATTGTACTTATTATTTTTAGAAACACTCAAAACATCTTTTAGATGTTTTGAGTGTTTTTAAAAATAATATTTTTTATTTTTGAAAATAAAAAATAAAATCATATAAAAATATTCTAAACAAACATGATTTCAAAAATAACATAAAATAAAAAAAAAATAGAAAACAAAAGTGATCCCAAACAGCCCCTAAGTGGTTTAGAATTCTATTAGCTCTAGCACAAGCATAAAAAATTTAGATGTTTTTCAAAATTATATTCATTTTATTGAGAGTTCTGATATTGCAGGATGTTATAATATTGAAAGCTCCAATTCTATTAAAAATTAAATGCACACACAATTCTTATATATTTACATATTTAACACTTAAATTTTAATATTTTCATGAATAATAACTTTAGATGTGTAAATACATAGGAGTTGTGATAAGTATGTAAATCTTTTTAAAAACTAGAAAATAAATTTACGTACTTAACACTTAAATTTTGATATTTATATAGCTAATATCTTACATATGCATGAAACGGTATATTTATTTTTTTTAAAAAAATATTAGTAATGATATTTTTGATGTGATGTTAAAAATTTGAATATTATGAATGTAAATATCAATGTTTAAAAATTAGATAGGTAAATATATAAAAATTCTAACTCATTTCTTACATTATTTTTCTTTGAACTTCAACATTATTTAGAGTACTCTTTTTGCTTTGCTACTATTTGACAACAAGCTTCCTTTCAAAAAATTATTTCATGATTTTAAGAGCTTTACTGCCTATGCTCATTCACACTACAATTGAGTTGTAGAGAATAATAATACTATGATTTTTGAAGAATCATTTAGAGTATGATATTTGACTTAATTTACATCTTTATAATACCCTTAAATATTTTCTTAATATTTGGAGGTAGAATCATATCATCTCATATAACGATATATGTACTATATTTTGTCACTTTGAGTTGAAATAAATTGAAATTTTTTTTAGTGAAATGTAGAAAAAAGGAATATTTTTGTAGTTTAACTTTTTTTTTTAAATTTTATTAGAGGTTGAACAAGTTTAATTAAACATGAAGATCAACTTGACATGACTTCAGGGGATGTGAGGTGATTGATGGAAATAAAATGTATCATGCTAGAATTATTCAATAGGATAAAGAGGAGCCCAAATATTTTTTTTGTCCAATTAATTAGAATAAGATTTTGTAATATACTACTATTAATATCTTTATTAAAATTGCATATTCTTTCACAAATTGAGAGAGGCTTTTGGGTATATTTTTAGTATAATTAAACTTGATAGTTTTATTATAGAAATATAACTAGTAGGCACACATGCACATAGAAACTACCACACACACATGAGCTTTCCTAATTGATCCAACAAACATATTAGCTTTCTCTTAAAGAGGGAAAGTGAATTAATGAACATAACAACTTCTTCTACTATTTCTACACCTCTAAGCTCATGCTTTTTGAAATTAAATGCCACCATAAGCATTGAGATTACTAAGGATAGTAAAAGAAAGATTAAGAAATGTATAGCTATCATAATCGAATGTCAATATCCTCATTTGCTATTTATAGAAAAAATATAATAAGCATGGTCCACCATATGCAAGTGTATAGAAGTAATTTTGGGGTATGATTTTTGTGAGGGATGGGGGAATACAATGAGGATACACATCATAATATGGTTTTGGATAAAGCTACCTAATTATTTTAGTTTGGAATCAAGTCAAGGCGCTTTAATCACTCGGCCTAAATAGGGGTTGGTTGTACTTTGCTACTCCTAAACACTCTATAGAGTAGCTAGCCAAGTTTGAGCTTGATTAGACTTGAAATGATTCAAATGTCTTAATAGAATTTCAAATAGTTTGAATTTTGGTATAAAATTGATGTAGATTTGACCCTATGTTCAAATTGGTTAACTTAGGCCAACCTAGGCATGTCTTGGATTTCTTAAATCATTAGAAAAAGTTGGACCTCATTGGTGAATTCAATTGGCCCATGGATTACCTAATTAAATATACATGAGTACATGGACTAAAATTAAGTCAATTGAGCCAAATTTAAGTTTGATTTAAGCAATACTTATTTCTTGGGTGAACTTATGTGGTCAAGTGGACTCTAATCAACCTTATAGAAGGTTTGCCCTATGTAACATGAGCAAAGCCAAATCTAAGTGAAATTAATGTTAGTTTTAATTTATGTGTTTATTTTGTCATAGAACTAAGGTAAGATTAGACCAAGGTCAAAAGATCACAGAAGGCTTAATTAGATCATCAAGATGATTAATATCTAAACCTAAGATAGCTTAGAGCATGCGGAAGCCTAGTTAAGGGAGGGTCTAACCATTTAGGATTGATGATATTAGCCTATAATTATTTAAGCTAAAAAGCTTTCATTGAAAAAAATTAAACTTATGACTAGGTAATTCTAACTAAAGTGTTGAATTAGGCATAAATGGGTCATCCTAAGGTTGCATAAACATAAGCCCAATAAGTGAATAATTCTTTGACTACACTAATTAGAGATTTTGTACTCAATTATACATTATTCTAAGTAATTTTGAGTGAAATAAAGATCAAGTTAAGATTTGAAATGACTTTTTCTAATGGCATTTGAAGAGACTTATGCCAAAATCTTATAAAGCTGATCAAATGACAAGATTTCTTATTAATGTAACACTAGGCAAAGTTAAGATTTCTATGGGATACCATTAAGTTAGAGGAGACAAGATTTTTTAATGTAATATAAAAAAATTATAATATATTAAGTGGCCTCAAAATGATAATTTAGTGGTTCCCATAGCAAGTTAGATTATATCTAAGACAAATGATTTCAAGAATTTTAGCATTAGTGAATTCATGTGTGTTTCCATTTAGTATAACAAAGAGTGCCTTGATTAGATATGATAAAGGTCAAGCTTAAATGATTTAAATCAAATTTACCTAAGCATGAACATAAAAAAACTTATTTAAAAATGTGGTTAACACACACTTGACCCATGTTAGACCTAGTTTTGTCCGAAATAAGTCTCAAAGAAGTTATTTTGAAGCTGGGTCACCAAATTAATGCTAAAGTTTATTCTCTTCACTTCTTTATATAGGGAAACTCTTACTAGCTATTTAAGATCCTCCAACTACCCTTTAGGACCACTCAAGCTTATGAAGTCATAGCATAATGGCATTCAATACAAATCCTTTAGATAATAAACAATAACCATTTCTTTATCTAAGCATATGTAAGACCTTCTTAGCCATTTCTTGACCTTACTCTCTACACCCTAAGCCTATCACATTAGGGGAGGTAGTGAGATAGTTTATCGAGTATTAAGTTCAATCTTTGGTATTTCTCATATGCCCTCAAATAGACACTTTCAAATCCTTGCTTATGATTTAAAGGAGCTAAGTCTCAAGCTTCTTAATGCACCATCTTCGATCCAAAATGATGTTTAGGTAAATTACTATTGATTAAACATTAGATTTGGACTACTAAAATTTTTAAACATATGTCATACCTCTATGTGTGTCACTTTTAGTGCATAAATCATGAATTTCCAAAATTTGTACACTTTTATCTTTGTTTAGTTCTTATTATCAATAATTCTTAATAATTATTATCATCTACTAATGATTATTAGCACTATAGCAAAATATGCATTTTTGGCAGAAAATCTATTAGAAACAAGGTATTTTTCATTGAAAATTCTAATTATTGATGGATAATAGTATGTCGATAAATCCTTAGTTAGAAATGTATTCTAGCCCAAAAAAATCCATTGAAAAATATTTTTTGAGTGATTTTAGATGAATTGTTTGTTAGTAATTTCTATTAAATGAATGAAGGAAAAGTAGTGCAAAAATTGTCAAAAATAAAAATTCCATTGAAATTTTTTTCAACAATTTTCTAGTGGATTTTCGGCTGAATCTTACTATGGAAAATCACCCAAAATTTTGTTGAAAAGAATTCTTGCTAACTTCAGCCGCAATGCTCTTAGTATTGATTTAACGAACATAAATCCTATGAGAAGTCCGGTGGAATTCTTTATAGGGAAAAAATAAATAAATAAAAGAGGCTTCTAAAACTTTCTTAATTTTTACACTTGCAATCACAAATATAATATTTATAATTCTAATAAAATGGAAAATTGCCTAATTCCAAACAACAATAAACACAGTAATAAAAGCCAAATTATATATACAAGAAAAGAAACTTTTGAATATATATAACATGTAATTGTTCCAAAAAGTTCAACATTGCATACAATAGTTTAATAATCCTAACAACACATAAAAAATAAATTGATACAAAATTAGTCATCATCAGTCTCCTCCTCGTCATCCACCTCTTGCTCCTCTACACCTGACTCTTTGCTCCTCCATCTATCTTGGTACATTTTTTCATTCTAGGTTCTATAACAGCAATTTAAGCTTCAATGCCCTCAGCCAATGTAGTATTTTCTAACTACATCATCGATTGAATTAGTGCTTGGTCTAGAGAGAATGATGTACATCGTATCCCAAACCCAACAAACCTAAGTCATATATTCTTCTTTTTTCTTCAACAGCTTGTCTCCATATATCAAATTTTGATTGCCTAGATTGCCTACTTAAACTTCTTGTAGAATTTTTGACTCTACACCTCCTTTAACTTCATGTAATCATCCTACAAAATATTATGTTGTAATTAAAATATAATATAATCTTTAGGTTGAAGTAAATTATGATTATAAAATTTTCTTAACATACATTACTTACGACTCACCAATCTTTACCTACACTGAGCATGATAAACTAAACCACCAATATATAGGAAGCTGCCCATGTCCCCACAGTTAGATGTTTGATTTTGTTTTGTACTCCCCTTTTCTAATATAATTAGGAGAATCCTAAGCTATACACAACCTATCCCACACTTCTTAACCAATTTAGAGAGGCCTGTGCCTAAACTTGTAAATACTTGTAAATTTATCTCATAGATGAGCAACACCTCTAATATTAAAGTTCCATATTATATAATTGTTATACATTGATAGCCACCAAAATTCTTTCTATAATAAAATATAATAATGAGAATCATTTGAGCTAGAGCATCATGTATTATATAAGTATAAAGATCTTACTTAATATCTCAAATTCTCTAAATCACAAATCTCTATTGGTATCTTCTTATATAATATATATGGAGCATCATATTTGCTCTTTATTATTTTTTAATTTTATATATTATTTGTCTAGAAGGATTGAACCTATATAAAAAAAACTTTATTTAACACTAATAAATCAAAAAATTAAAAATAAAGAATACAAACTTGTATTTTTTTCATCAGACTCAACATAAGTGCGTGTAGTGGGTGTCTTAACTCCATCATGCTTAGCATGAGTGGATGAACATCCTGATATGTTGGTGGTGATGGTGGTGTAGGATGGGGATAGCTAGGTTCCCCATAATTTATATGAGGTTGAAAAGAGTAAAATAGAGTAGTGTTGTAGGATTTAAAGGATAATAAGTTGTGCATGTGTAAGTAGAGTGGTATAGGGTGGTAAGATCAACAAGGAGGTTATGGTGGTGATAGTGACTCCAATACCATTTTGAATGGTAGTACAAAAAATAATCTTTATCTTTCTCTTGAAAATACTCATGATCAATCTATGAGTGATGTTGTTACCATCACCTGAAGTCATCTATAATAAAAATAATTAATGATTAGAATAGCAAAAAAAAAAAAAAATTATTGTAGAGTTTAAAATTAAGAAAAGACAACACAATATTAAAATATCTAAAAGAAGTAAAAAATATTCAAAGTATTAAAGTTCAAAAAAGTAGTGCATAATTATATTATTTGGAAGAAGTACCGAAAAGTAAATTCTATGTATTAAACTTAAATAAAGGGCATTACATAATTATGATATCTAGAAAAAGTAAAGAAATGCATATTCTTAGTTTTAAACATAAAAAAATAAATGCATAATTAAAGTATTTGAATTTAGTATTTAAACTATAACACATGTGTCATATAGATTTCTTAGATGAATCACTAAAAGTTGAATTTAAAATATCTTTTTCATCATTATTATTATGCTTATTGGTAGACTGAATAACTTTCTTATAGTCGCCATTAATATCTTGTAAGCTTATCACTAGCTCAATATTATCATTAGAAAGTCTAAAAAAATATGATATCTCCTCTTCTTGATGAGCAAGAAAAATAATATTTAAAACTTCAACCCTTATTCTATGCTTAATTTTAAGTAGAACTACCTAATTTATTTTTTCAAGGATATCTAAGAAAATACACTTGATTAACTTGATGCTAAAAAAATGAAGAGATCAAATTTAACATTTTTTTATTTATTTTAACTTTGATGATGTGATATATCTTACATATTTTTATTTTGTGATTAAGAATATGATCAAACCTATCACAATTGAATAAAAAAATACATTTCTCCCATTTGAAATAGGATATTATATTTGCAGAATCTCTTATAAAACTTCATAATAATCTGTCTTATCATTTGAATGTGTGTTACCTCTGATGCACACACTAGAGTTTTCTATCTTTCTTCCATAAAATGAAAAATTAGTATGAAATTTATAGCTATTTACATGAAAAATTGGCCACATAATGATAACTTGCATGGGTCCCCAGGTAAGATCATGTAGATCTTAGTTCTCCACTCTATTAATCTGATCATGAACTTAGTAAGTAGAGCTATATAAAAAAATATAGCTTGTGAATTTAACAAGAAAGATATGAATAATTAAGATCGCTTACATACAACCTAAATTATGTTAGAAATTTATCTTCAATTTTTTTATTAATAGTATTAACATCATTCAAATGTAAAGAGTTCACGAATAGCCTAAACTCATTATTGAAATCTATACAATCAGATAAATAACATGTATGAGAATTAAAATAAATCAACAAATATTAGATGAACCATCTTACTTAAGAAAGAAAGGCTGAACTTCATCATAGTTGAGAAGATAATTAATTGTCACTATGTTTAACTCTTTATTATTTAAATATCTAAAAGTGCTTCCACTTAATGATTTTTTTATTATTAGAAATAAAAAGAATATTTGCAAACCTCCTAAACTTTCGACATCATCTTTCTGTGTGTGTGTCTTGAACTAATAAGTGCAAAAAATATGTAGTCTCTTGAGCCAAATAAGCTTCACATGTTAATCCTTCACTGAGTGCTTTATTCTTTACAATTCTTTTGAGTTTATTCAAAAAAATACAATAGATTTAGAAGTTAAGTATGACTAAAAAAATTAATTTATACTATTGATGATGCTTAATGCTAACAAAGAAAGATGCCAAATTTTGATGGGACAATAAGTGCCAGCACACATTTGAGAGCATTAAGCAATACTTGATGACACATTTAGTGCTAGTTGCACCCATCTCCGGTAAACCCCTCATCCATTACATAACAACGTTAAGTGATTCCTTTGGCACCTTATTGGCCTAAGCCAATGATGAAGAGAAAGAAAACGTGCTTCTTCTACTTGAGTGGTTGCTTAATTCATAAAGAAGAATCATTGCCTAGCCCTCATATTCGCTGTCAAAAAGCTAAGGTACTATATACTTTCTCATATTACCAAATGAATTTCTAGTGTAAATCCACTATGATATCTTATGATATGGCCAATGCTATCTGGCCTGTTGGCACGATGGTCCATTATTTCATTGCAACTTGAAATCACCTTCATACCATTTCATGTAATGAAAAGGAAAGCACTAGCAGACTTTCTAATCACGCACTATCTTTCCATAGATTATTCTCTAAATGATGATCTACCTAATGAGCGAATCATGAGTTTAAAGAATGTGAACAGCCATCACTGGAATTATACTTTGATGGTGCAGCTTCCTCTCAAAGAAGAGATGAACCACAATCCATTCTCCTAGGCAAAGTATGAATAATGATAGTCTTCTTAACTCTAGACCATGGGATGTTACGATTCTCATATCATCTATCAAAGCTTTGTATGAGTAATGAATCTGAGTAAGAAGCTCTAGTCATTAATCTAGAGTTGGCCATTTTGCTAGGCAATAAAGGCATTAATAACTTTGGGGATTCAAAATTGGTGGTTAATCAGATTGTCGGAGCTTACAAAGTTCTCAAACTTAAAATATATTAATATAATAAGTACATTTTGGAGTGCTAAAATAGATTTAAGATTTCACTCTATATAGAATTCTTCAAGGTGAAAATGCCATAGTTGATGCTTTAGCAAAGCTTGCTAAAGAAATGTCCTGTATAAATAACAAGACTATATCTATAGAGGTATGCAATTGGAAATACTACCTCTCATTGATATTGAACTCATCAATAGATAAGCTCTAGAAGGGGAGATTGTCACCACCAAAGATGATGAAGAGGCTAATTGGATTATTTATGTGAAGGTAAACTAATTGAAGAGAAGTCTCAAGCTTATCAAATTAAATAAAGAGTGTTATCCTACGCTTTTATTGATAGCACCTTGCACCAATGGACCTTTGATCATATGTGGTTATGTTATTTATACAAACACAAAGCCAAAAAAATTATGATTGAGGACATTCAAACTATGTGGAGCACATCAATCTAGTCTAATGATGAAAGCTAAAGTTAAAAGACTCAAATACTATTTTCTGATGGTGAATATAGATTGCATGGATGTAGCATATTACTGTCACTTATGTCAGGCGCATGAAGTAGTCCTACATCAACCACATAACATCCTTCATCTAATGATAGCTTCGTGGCCATTTGAATGTTGGGATACAAACATAGTGGGTTTAATTGAGTCTTCTTCTTCCAAGGTCATCATTTCATTTTAATAATGATGAATTACTTTTCCAAGTGGGTAGTGGTGATTCCAATAAGGGAAGTCAAGGCTCACATTGTTCTTTAGGTCTTCAAGAGCTGCATTATTAATAAGTTTGGTGTACCATGTTAGATCATATTCGATAAGGGAACCACCTTTAAGAGCATGAAGATAAATAGCTTCATGAGGCTGCACAACATAAATTGGAGGTACTCAACCATATATTTTCCCCTGGGGAATGGGCAAACATAAGCGTTCATCAAAACTCTCATCCAAATCTAAAAAAAATACTTGATGATAATAAATGATAGTGGCACAAGAGTTAGTTGAAGCCTTGTGGGCCTATCGTACCACATATAGGACTTTAATGTAGTTCACTCTGTTCTCCTTGGTATATGAATTTGAAGTCATCATTCTCTTGGAAGTTTAGTTACCATCACTAAAGGTTGTTGTAGGCAACAAGATCACAACTAAGAAAAATGCTAAGCTATGGTTGGAAGAGGTTGAATGTCTTGAAGAGTTATGCCTCGAAGACTGATTGTTGGTCATCACAAGATGGGAGTCAAGTTTGAACTAATGTGGGAAGGACTTTTCATCATAGAAAAGTTCTACAAGGGTTGAACATATCAGTTGATCAACCATAAAGGTGAAATCCCAATGTTTCCTATAAATGGGCTATATTTGAAGAAATATTATGCGTGATTGTACCTAAAAGAATTTTATCAATAAAATTATGTTTTTACATTTAAATTGACATATAGAGTGAATGGGTCCAGATCACTCAAAATATTTCAATCATTTGATCTTTCCCAAATCATACTATGTCAAAATTTTGGTCAACATCTAAAATTTATCTTCAATTTCAGTAGAGTAGGTGTAATAAAATGTAAATGATATCCTTTCATGATTAGCATAGCTAGGATTAGCATAAGAGACCCATGTGGTCTCCTTTCTTAGTTAGAACACACATAGGGCTACTTGAAACTCAGATAATTCCCATACAACCCCCTCTTAATAGTCACCTTAGATCAGACTCAACTTGCTGCATAGTAAATAAGTAATGCCGATGGTTGATTTTGCTTAGGAGGGTGTAAGTCTCTGATGCTTACCTCCTAATTCAATCATTGCACACTGATGGACAACCTAATATTACATAGGCTATATTGCATTGCCGGTAGACTACCCCATTAAGCCAGTAAATCTAAGCAGACCAAGGCCCCCATGGCCCTCATCGCCCCTCGTTAGTGTGACTCATTGCACACCAATAGGGTCCATGTATTCATTTATTGTGGGCCTTTTCTTGTGTAACTACCTCAAGATTAGATTATTCCCTAGTAGTCCCTCTCTTATTAGTTGTACCATTAGGTTAAATGGAGCAGCTCTTCATATAAGCAGCCCATCCTTTTAGGTTGGTAAATCTAATGCAAGAAAAAGCCCCCATGGCTCCTCAAAAGTGTGGCCCATCACACATTGATAGGGTTGCCTAAATAGACACAAATATATACTTATGATTAGGATAATATCATCACCGCCACCCTCGTAGCCCTCTGTTAGTAGTCACCCTAGGTTGGACAGTAGCTGTTCCACTGACAACTGGTTATTCCAGTGATCAGTTTTGCTTATGAGGATGTAAGTTTCTTATGCTTTCTTCTTAAAATAATCATTGCACACTAATGAGAACCCATAAGTTGGGTGACAACTGCTTTGCTGACATTGAACCACTTTGATAAGTAGTGCCATTTAAGAAGATTTGAACCCCCACATATTTTTCATGGATCAACTGCCATACACTAATAGGATTTATATATATTTGGAGATAAGGAGAATGCTTCTACGGTAGCTTTTCTTATGGGTATTCTCTTTGGATAATGTCATTATGATCCTATTTAGATATGACCCATGTTACTATGGGATTGGATACCCTTTTTCTAGTAGCCTTCCATGTGGTTGGATAACACCATTTTGTGGTTGCACGGACTATCCCTTTGGGCTAGTAAATCTAAGGCGGGCCAAATCCTTCATGACTTTTTAGTGTGGCCATCACTGACTGGTAGGGTTCACCTATATAGATACACATATCTTAGGGATTAGGAACATGTCTTTATGTCCCCTTCCCTATTAGGCATCCTGTTTAACAACATCATCACAGTTTCTTCAAGTATAGTGTGGACTACTTCAAGTTGGTAAGGCATTGTCAAGTTTTCATCTGTCACGACCCCCTCTTAGTAGTTTTCTTAGGTTGAGCTTGACTTACTGTGCAGGCAGTAAGTTATCCTGGTGTTGAATCCGCTTAAAGGGATGTAAGTCCCTAATGCTTTCTTCTAGTTCAGTCATCACAAACCAATGGGCAACTCTTAGGTTGGATAGACTCTATTGCACAGTTGGTAGACTACCCTTTTAATCTAGTAAGTCTAAGGCAGGCCAAAGCCCACCTAGCTCCTCTTTAGTATGGGTCATCACACATTGATAATGTCCACATACTTGTATATGGTTAGGATCATGCTTTAATTACTCCTTTCTTAAGTGGCTACCATAGGATTAAATCACGCCCTAGTGGCCTCTCTCATAGTAGTTTTCCCTTCAAGTTTGATGGCATCTCTTTGTAGATAAGCGGCCCATCCCTTAGGCTAGTAAATTTAAGTTAATCCAATGCCCTCGTGGCTCCTTCTTAGTGTGGCCCATCGCACACAGATAGGGTCCACCCTCCATATACACATATATATTTATGGTTAGGATCATGCCTTCATGACCCCTTTATTTAGTGACTATTTTAGATTTCTATCATGCCATCACAGCCCCTCTCCTAATAATTTCCCCTTTAATAGGCTACCCTTTTGGGCTAGGAAATCTAAAGTATGTCGAAGCCCCTATGGATCCTCCTTAGTGCGACCCATTGCACTCCAATAGGATCCATATACACTCTTCAAATATCATGGAGTGAGACTTGACTCTCACATCCCCTTCTCTAATAATGATTCACAGATATTGACATATTCTTAGGGCTTCTTCTTAATATTATCTTCATAATCAAGTTATGACTCATTTTCAAAGAACCTTTCATTGGTCCTCTTCCTAGGTTGTCATTATGGACACCTTTTCTACATCTCTTCTATAATATATAATCAAGATCCTTAAGGAATGTCTCCTTAATGCCCTTGGTTTAACTCTAAAGAAATTTACCCTCGAGGATTATTATCAGATGTCGTCTATATAAGATTACTTTTAGGGAGTTCTTTCTTATTCCTCCGAGCATGGATGCTAGTAAACTCAAATCATGAGTCTTTAAGCTTGTAATCCATACTAGGAATATTGGATGCCTACATCATTTAGATGTCTTGACTTTTGAATAGAAATATTGACTAATCTTTGTCAAGACCAGCTTACATTTTGGGTATAGTACAAGCACCTTTTCTTGCTATCCTTTGAATCCTTTTGACTATTTTGGTCAATGCCAAGACGTGCGGTATACCTTGTCTGATACACCACACCTTTTGGGGGTCATTTTGTTGACCTCATTTTAGTGAGGTTGACATTCATCACTCCTTAGACTTAGACTAGATTTAGGAACTAAGATTTCCCTCTTAGTTAAGGCACTTCTAATGGTAATGGAGACACTAACCCAAGTCCTAGAAGACTTATAAGGCTCAGCCCTAGAGCTAGGCCTTGACTCAGACTAGGTGAGACCTTTGGACTTGATTTCAAACCAAACCCTATATATTAAACCCATTGATTATATATCACCCAAAATCCCAAAATTATCCAGACCATACTCAATTGGTGTTCAATTTGGCCAAGTGATCATGTTGACTCAATATGAATAATTTGAGCCTAAAGGGGATAAGCCTAAAATTGATCCAAATCATTTGAAATTAAACTTATCCAAACTTCTTAAAACATTATTTGCCAATTGGTTCACCAAACCCAAGTTGACCCAATTGAATAATATAAGCCCAATATCAAATCCAATTTGATCCAAGCTAAATTGGGCCAATCCAAAGCTTCCCAATCATTCTAATCACATGCTTGAACATTTCTCTTGGTCAATTGCAATCCAATTTAGCCAATTAACCAATTTGACCCAACCTAACCAAATTTGACCTTAAAGGTTAATTGAACCAAACTCCAATTCAAGTTAAAAAACCAAACTCCAATTCAAGTTAAAAAACCAAACTAATTTCTGCAATCACTTTCAAAATAATTGTTGATCATGTTCCCACATCTAATTGAAGCCGAGTAGGTCAATTTGGCCAATTGACTCACTTAACCTCATTTGACCTAATTTGACCTAAAGGGTGAACTTGCCCCATATGTTGATCCAATTCACATTGGATCAAATCAGTTGTTGTAATCAATCTCAAATTGATCATCACTCAACACTTAATTGAGCTCAATTGAGCTAATTTAACTCATTGACCTAATTTGACCTAAAGGATCAAATTGAACCAACTCTTAATCCCATTCAAATTTGTTTTGATTGATAGTTGCAATTAGTCCCAAATTCATTATTGAACACTTCGAATACAAACTTATTTTTTTTTAAAATAAAATTTTAAAATAATAAAATAGATATATAGTTATTTTTAAAAATAAATTATTAAAATGATAAAATAAATACATAATTATTTAAAAATAAATTATTAAAATGCTTAAACAAACACAATTATTTAAGGATTGATTATTAAAGTGATAAAAAAATAAATGCAAATAATTATTTTGAAAGGAATGCTAAAGCGATAAATAAATAATTAAACATTTCAAAATAAAATAATAAAAGTGATAAAATGAATAATTTAGACAAAATGAATAATTAAAGTGATAAAGGGTTTAACGATACCATTAGGCCTTTAGATCTAATCTTAAGGTATGGTATTGAAAAGGAATTAGTTGAAGCTTATGCATTTTCATACTCTTTAAAATAATAAGTCCAATTCAAATAAAATTGAATGTGTAAGATAAAATTCCACTTCTTAGATCACTAAATACTTGGACCAAAATCACCCTTTTGATTAATTACTTAAACTTATCATTTAATACACAACACAAACACTAAAGCCTAGTTTTTCCTCACCACACTAGCCTCTACACACACATTATTGATAGGTCACCGATCTTGGACTTAAGTTAGGCCGGCTCTTTATTTCGATGTATTGATTTTTTTTATTTTGTGGTATAATGTTTTTGACTAAAAGTTAAGATTGTTTGTGTGCTAGTCTAGATGGTTGAACATTATTCATCAGATTAATGATTTTATTTTGAGGGGTCATTATTATAATAAAAATAAATCAAATAATTTTGCTTGCAAGCACTACTTACCTTTTTAAGCATAGCCCATTAGGATAGATGAGCTTAACACCCATGAGTGTTAAGTCTAATTGTGTGATATATAACTGATTTATGTGTATGTGTGTTATAACTAACCTCTATTTTACAACTATAATTTGGATTTCTTTTGGAATTTCAAATGTAATTTTATAATAGAATAAGATCAGAGTTATGAGGTTTACGATGAATAGAGCAAGAAGGCATATACATGGTGGCGTTGTGATGCCAATAATATCCATGATTTAGAAGATAAGTGAAGATGATGATTCCAATAACTTGCTTTTATTTCATTTAAGTAATTGTAATCCATGCTGCATAAAGGTTGAGCTCAGCAACCCAACTTTTTTTTTAAGGTGTATAGTAGAATCTGGCTGCATCAGCCTATTTAGTATTATTTTAATTTGATTGATTGATTAATGAGTTTACTTTATTTGTGTAATAGAAATGACGTGCTTTTTTTTTTGAAGGTCTTCTAAAGTGTGATGATTGTTGTATTATCTTAGATTTCATTAGGCTCTTTAAGACTTTAAATTTTCTATCCAATTAAAATTAATAACCTTAACTTAAAATTAATACAACTCATAATATCACTATAAAACCATAAAAATTAATCAATAAAATTAAATTAGATATCATAAGTCTACGTTGGATGTTGATAACAATCACACATGCATCTTATCTTCTATCCTTGATATAGGGGTTCTTCATCATTGCATGATAAGGGGAGTAAAAGACTTTTGATAGCAACTCCTTGAGTGAGGAGCACCTTTCTTGCTAATTTAGCCTAAAATTCTATTTCATCATGCATATAGGCATAATTTCCCACCTAAACTTGAGTCAAATTAATGAGCCAAAATGGATAAAATATCTAATGTTACTGCATTACTTTAGGATATACTTTCATACCAATCATGATCTAAGCTCATAGAGAGATAATTTAGACTCTTAGGTTTCTATTTCTAATAAATAACATCCTAACTATCTTGCATGCATAAGACTTAGCTACATGGTTTTAATACATATGGGGTGTTTGCTAGCAACTCTAGGTAGTTGTAAGTCTGAAAGAGCCTGGATATATTTACTCTCTGTTGTTGAAGTGAACCAACATATCCAAATTTTTCCTTGACTCATAAGTCGAGCTCTTAGCTTGTGTTAGAGCACTTTAGGCAAATGTTTAGAGGTAGTCTCTTTCTCCTCTGCTATGGGTTTAAATTATCACCTTTGAGCATTTTTACAATTTTGTGTTATTGGAATATAAGTCCTAACTTTCTAATAAAAATGTCAAATAATCATAATTCTGAAAAAAAAAAGTAATAAAAAATAATTCCTCACCATTTAATAGATCAAAGTGCTCACTAGGCTCCTTAGTATCATGAGTACTTCCTCCTTATCTTCTTCTGGATTCTATTAAGAACTCTTCCTAATTGAGTTTTCCCACTTGATTTTCAAAAAATATCAATCCTTTGGTATCAAGCTTTGAAATCTATAGAGATGATAACCAATCACCTTAATTGAGAGTTTTTGTAGGGGATTCATATCCCCTAAGATGTAATTAACTATGAGGACTTGTCCCTATAGGGAACCTAAGTGCCCTACTAAAAATAAACCCTATCTTACTTCTTTCATATAAAGTAGGGGAAAAAAATCTCTGGTACATGTAGAATCATCAATCTTTGTAGTTCTTATTAGGCGATCAACTTTATTGTAGGATAATATTTTACCTTTCGAGGTAGTATATTATTCATTAATGTTGTGCTTAATCATTTTAATAAGTGCCCCGTTAGATCTATGTGATACCCATCATAATTTTAAACACCACAGACATCAAATCTATGACAAAATCAAATAAATTGAAATATAGGGTTAGTCATATTAGGCTAATAGGCCCCACCCACTCCTTATTTCCCAAGAAAACCTAGGTACTCTTAAAGTTAATTAAACCTGAACTAAATGAACTTCAGTACTAAACCTAACCCAATTGTTCTTCAAATGGGCTAAATGGGCTACTTAACCAGACTTAGCCCATTGGCTTATTTATTTCACCATGGACCCAAACTCAAATTACATCAAGCTTGTTTCAAATCAATTTCTCCTAAGACTCCTAGAACACCATTCAAACTCAACTAAAGCCCAATCTAGTTAATTAACTCACTTAGCCCAAGTTAATCCAATTCTATCTTAATGAGGCAACTCAAAATTATACCCAAACCATTTGAAATTTATTATGCCCAAATCTTTAAAAAATTTAATCAAACACATTTGAAACCAATTATGGTTTAATTTGGTCAATGGGTCCACCTAACCCAAGTTGGCCTAATTAAACTCTATAGGGTCAAGATCAAATTAAAATTATAACAAAACAAATGAAGCTAATCAAAGATTTAGAATCATTACACAAATTTAATTAAACACAATTCATTCAATCAATTTATAAAGCTAACGTAAAAGAATAAGAGGCCATTTGTGGTCGGGCACCACCACACAAACCCGAAAACAAATTGGGTAGCCGAGCTCGACCCTTATACAACCCGGTTTACAAATGAATTAAGTTACAATTAAGTAAGGAATTCATTGTTATGGGGGTCTTCAAGCTTCATTTCTTCATTCTCCTTTTCTTCCTTCTTCTTCTTTTCTTCTTTCTTCTTTGATTCCTTCTTTTGGATTGTTGGAAGGTGGTTGCTCCAAAGGCTTTATGCGGTGCATAAGATGAGATCTTATGACCAATGCTCATCATAATTCCTTATAACAATCATTCCAAAATTGTAATTGCAAAAATACATGAAAAGGAAAAGCCAATCTAGCTAAAATTTACAAAATAGAGATTAGCTAAACAAACCATACAAATCCCAAGCATGTATATTGGATAGCACCCCACACATGGATAACCAAGTTCACCTAGACTATTAGATTATGCTTAGGGGTATAAGCACCTGCACAGCAAAAGTATTTATATTTTTGTTACACCGCCCCTTAAGCACAATCCCCTACAAAAAATAATGATTAGACTAAATCATCCTACCATTCACTCTACGCACATCCACCCTAACATCCATACTAAAATAAAACATCACAAAATAAAAAGTCAAACCATACACTAACCTAAAGCTAGAAGTCGACTTAGCCTAATGTGTGTACTTTAGGAGGTTTGGTGGTATGTTTAGCCATGATTTTGTTGTTTGATTTTCTAAGTGTGAAGATGTTCAACTTAGATGGGTGATTTCATTTAAGTGTTTAGTTGACTTGGGCTGATTTTATTTTATATTTTTGATTTAGTTTAAATGGATCCTACAATTAATTACTAAGTTTTAGAAAGAGGGAAAAGAAAAGAGAACTTCTCTTTCCTTCCCTATCTTAAGTAATTTCTAAAGTGGATTCATGTTAAGTTTTATTTAGTGAATATTTTATTATGTATTTTAATTAATCCTAAGTTTAGATTTTCCTTAAACAAACCTATTCAAAAAGAAAGGTATTTTAAGATTAAGTAAGGTGAACTAAATTCACAAAAACACACATCACTTCATTTCTTCCTCAACATGTATAACATGCATATGGATACATCCTAAGCATATTTATACATACAAATGAGGATGTTTGACACACTTTATGATGAGTGCTAAGTAAGTTACTTAAGAAAATTTGAAAGCTTTATGATGCATGATTTTCATTAAGTAGAAAAGAAGTTTTCTTATCCATTTTTCACATGCACATATGTATGCATGAAAGGCATAAGTGAGTACGGTGTCATTGTTAACTAGGGGTGTAAGATAAAAGACCTACTTAGGGCTACTTAAAGCCTCGCAACCCTGAGATTGTCCAGACTAATATACTAGTTTCCTTAAATACAAACATATGTACAAAAGAAATGTAGGGAAAAGAAAGATGCAAAAAGCATGTACTTATGTTTGGACTTGGTTATACAATTTATATGTGTAAGTGTAAGGATCTTTCTTAAGTCATAACAAAGAAGAGGATAAGAATAAATTTAAGCAAGTGTTATGTTCCTTTAAAAGAACTATACACTTTGCAAATCTTATGCAAATCCAAATTAAGAGGAAAGAAAGGAAGCAAACATAAGACACATTTATATATTAACATGAAAGCTTATAAATAAACTATAAGTAGCACACTTTCAGTTTTGGATATTTGATTTATAGATTTTAAAAAATTAATTTTGAATTTAATAGTGATAATAGCCATTCATAATTTTACTTTAGCCAAAACATGTAATTTGACATAAAGAAAATATTTTGCTTTCATTTTGATTTTTGAAAAGAATGAATGCATGAAGTTCACATGACATACATATTTAGCATGTTAGGAAAGAACTAAAGTGATGAAATCATGTAAATACATTCACCCTAATTAATTCCTAAAGACAATCTCATGAAATAAGAAAGTTTTAAGTAAATCAAATTATTTTTAAAGAAGGTTTGATTTTATTTTGAGTTTGATTTAATTTAAAAAAATGTGAGAAGAGTTTCCTGTTCCTAACCCATTCTCACATATGTTAATTATTTTTATTTAATTTTAAGTGATTAGATGATTTTTATATTTTACTTAGGTTAAGGTATGAATTAAGCATGTTAATTACCCCTTACTATACCAACTTAGCATAGTTAATCAAATAATTATGAGCCAATGAGATGACATAAAACCACACAAAGAATTTAAATCAGTAATGCACCTTGTAAGAAAAGGGCCTAATGCATTTTGCTCATGATTAATGATTAATTAAACTAAGGAGTTTTAACTTAAGTAATTTCATAACCCCCCTCAAACATGTGAGTTAGATTTTTATTTTCTTAATGTAATTAGGCTCGTGAACACCTAAGCATCTACCCAAGATAGATTAATTGAGTTATGGAGAGTTTTAGAATTTCATGAAATTAATTAAGGGGGTAATTATTGAATTAACCCTTAATTAACGATGGATTAAAGAAGAAAAAGGGGTTTAGGGAATATCTCAAGGAAAGATCCCAAAATTATTCCCAAAACCTCATACTCACTCAATCAAAACTTAATTGACTCAATCAAATCGTTAAACAACTAATTATACTCTTAATTAAGCTTAATTATATTAAGAGAGTGATTAAGGAATGAACTAGTAATTCCACTAATTAAGCAACCAATAAATCTCAAGAAAATTAGGAGAGGTAGGAGTCATCCCATTAATTAAGAACAAAAAGTTTGGGATTAATCAGTGGAGTAATTAAAGACTATTAGGAAAATAACATTCCTAATAAAACCTAAATTTAGAGAAAAAAACTACTTAAAATCTATTGAAATCAATTGTAAAATATCTTATATTCAATTATCTAACCAATGCAATTTATTTCATATTTGTCTTATTTTTCTTTGCTCAGATATGAATTTTAGAAGTTTCCATAATTAATTAGAATATTTAAATACCCTAATTAAGTATTTAATCCGTCCACGTAATTGACGCGACGCGCTACCACATGGTGTGACGGGATTGGCTCTTTAACTCATCTCATCGTAGCGCCGCGTGGTGGTGGCGCTACGTGCTTTCTCCTCAGCCGTGTGATCAAGGATCGGACGGCTGAGATTAAAGCCATGGATCAGAGGGGTAAATTATGGGATTCTATAAATTTTAATTTCAGCCATCCATCCAAAATGCATGGATGGACTACAAGAGATTCATCCTTTCCATTCTCTGTGTAAAATGGAGGTCGTCCATCTTTGAGACCATGATCCGAGCTCAATTGAGCTCAGATTGGATTGAAAATCAACCCACACCATCTAAGCATGAGTACAAGCACATCTAACAGCTAGATTAACAAAATATTGAAATATACTTCACAAAGGACCAACATACATTGAATTTAAGCTTAATTTAATGGCATACCTCACCGGAGGTGACCGTCGATGCTTGATTCCTTTAGAGAAGCTTCGTCTGGTTGAGACAAAGCTTTGCTAAGAGTTTGAGCTCTTGAGATTGGGTGGTTGCTTCTAGAGACCAACTCCCCTTTTCCTTGAGCTCAATCTTGATCAAGGTGACTCCTCCCTGACCTTAGGAACTTAGGAAAGAGCTTGGGTGAGTTTGATTGAGCTCACTAATGGAGCTTGAAAATATAATTGCACTGGTTTTGAGTGTGGAGTCAATTTGATTTTAAGTGGAGCTCTCCTATTTTCTAGCTGTGAAAACCGAGAAGTGGGAATTTCAAACTCTCTCTAGGAAGCTTGGGAATACTAGCTAGGGCTTGCTCTGAGTTCCTATGCTTCAATCGATTGAGGGAGAGTGAAAATATTATTGAATTAGGGGGAGTATATCACCCCATTTGGAAATCAGACGGTCGAACAATGCCTTGTCATTTTGATCCAATTGACCACAAGGAGTGGGTTTGTTAAGCCATTTAGGATGTCCTTTAATTTGGTTTTGGCCAAGGAGTGGAATGGTGAACTTCCCATGTGCTTGAATTGAGTGTAAGGAGGATTCCATGTGCTCCATTTCAAGGCATGAGGTCAGTTTGGACGTTGGGCTAGGTTGGGCTGACCCAAACCCATTGGGTTGGGTGCACCACACTCTTTAGTGTTCACTTGATCCACTAAGAGGGTGCCAAGTGATTATGGAGAGGATTTGACCAAATTCTAAGTGGATTTGGCCAAAACTTACCCTATGACCTAAGGGTAAAATACTCATTTGACCTTGATTTCAGTTTGGGCATATTTGGTATGATGAGAAAATAGGTTTGGCCAAGTTTCATTGAACTTAGAGTTGGTTTGATGTGATTTGGCTCATGTTGACCCATTTAGGTCAAAATGGGTCAACTTGGGTCAAGTTGACCAAATGGTCAAATTGGGTCAAACCAAGGGTTGGGTCAAGTTCATATGACTATTTAAAATGTTTTGGTGGCTTTGATTTGATTCAATTTAGTTTAGGTTTGAATTTGATTCATTTAATTTCATTTAGGTCAAATGGGTCAAGTTGACCAATTTAACCCATTTGACCTATTTGAGCTCGGTCATGGGTAGGTTTAGATTTGGTTGGTCAAATGAAAGGGATTGGTATATTTGTTTCCAATCAATTTTGCTTAAGTTTGAATTTGGCTCAATTTGATCCTTTAGGTTAAGTTGGGTTCATGGTCAATTGGGCTAGTTGTTTAAGTTCGACAATCATTTTGGAATGATCTTGACTCATTGGTTTCAATCAATTTGGCTTAGATCAAGTTTTGATATATTTTGAGTTTTTAGGTCAAGTTGGATCAAATTGGGTTAAGTGGCCAATTGGGCTAGGTTAGGCTCAAATGTTGACTTGGTCAAGTTCAAACATTGATCATGAATGAACTTAAATCATTGGTTTCAAGCAGTTTGGCCTATGGTGGATTTTGGCTATGTTAAGTTTCATTTTGGCTAAGTGTTGACTTGGTCAACCCTTAGGTTTGACTTGGTTTGACCCAATGTGAGTGATTGATCAACTTATGATGATTGTTGATCATGATGAGAGGTTTAGGTTGGCTTAGTTCAATCCCATTTGGTTAGGATTAGAATTTAGCTCATAAGGGTACTTTAAGTCACTTTGGGTCAAGTGAGCCTAAGTATGTCAAATGGCTTATTCAAAGCTTGATTTGAGCTTAGTTGAACTCACATATGGACTTATGATGGAAATATAAATCCATTTGCAAGTGGTTTGAAGTCAAATGGGTTTCGATTCATTTGACAATTTTAAGTTGAAAGGGTGAACATGAAATGGATTTTGGCTTGACTTTTGAATTAAGTTTTGGTTAAGTGATTGAAGTCTGTATTTATATTTAGATTCATGATTGAAGGATTGATTGATTCATGAAGAAAAATTAAGAGTTTGGCTTGAAAGGCTTAGGTTGGATTTTGATTGAATTTGAGTTTGATTTTTGGAGTTAGTTTTGGTTGTTTGAATTTATATTTCATTTATATATGTTAATATAAATGAGAATATAAATGGGTTATGAGAAAATTTCATGAGTTTGAAGTGATTTGAGCATGATCTAGGCTAAGTCCTTAAGATAAAATCAAAGGACTTAGGAAAGATTTTGAACTTGGAATTGAACTGTAGATTTAGTTTGATTGATTTGAATTTATATTTCATTTATATATGTGAATATAAATGATTTATGAGAAAATTTCATGAGTTTGAATTGATTTAAAGATGATTTAGGTTAAGTCCTTAAGAGAGGAATAAGGACATAGGAAATATTTGGAATTTGAAATTTCAACTTGGAATTTAATTTGATTGATTTAAATTTATATTTCATTTATATATGTGAATATAAATGAGTCATGAGAAAATTTCAAAGATTTGAAGTGATTTGAAGATGATTTAGGCTAAGTCCCTAAGAGGGGAATAAGGACTTAGGAAATATTTTTTAACCTGAAATTTCAATCATGTGCTTCAGTCATAAGTTTCAATCATGGGTTTTAATCATCTAGAATTGATTTAGGTTTGATGTCAATTTTATTTGGAGTTTTGACTTGAAGAAAGGAAGTGAGGAATGTGGTTCAAGCTATAGGATAGGCAAATTTTTCTAACACCCCTAACGCATGACCTATTCCTATGGCTAACTCTTCTAAGTCTCTAGGGTTAGGTTGAGTGTCCACCTAATTACTAGATGTGTCTTAGGACTAAGGATCTCTTAAAGTCTAAGAGGAATCCTATGTCTAAGATGGAGGGGTTGAGAGCTCATCCTAAAAATGAGGTCAACAATGTCACTATTAGATGTAAGTTATTAGGTGGTTGATGCAATGTGTCTTCATATATTTGACACCGATGATATCTTTTTTTATGTTCAATGTAGTCATGAACCATACTTGGCCAACAATATTCTATTCATTTGATTTTGAATTTCATTTTAGGACCAAATTGGTGTGCACTGTATAACCCTTCATGGACTTCAACCATAACCATCTTTGCCCCATTCGGTCCTAGGCATCATAAGCACATTTGGTCAAATGAGCGTCGATATAGCATATCATTCACTAGAGTATATCTTAATATTTTTTATGAAATTTGATAAGCCTTTGATTTATTCTTTGACAATCTGCTACCTTTAAGATAGGTAATGAATGGTTCTCGCTAGTAATCTTCTTCTATTATCATGGAAATCTCTCTTGATTTTCTTTTGCTTTAAAGATTTGCAGGAGGGTTAGGGAAAATGCTAACCTGTTTGGACTATTATTGTATTTTTCTTGGTCACTCAGAAAAAAACACCTTTACGGATATGCTCTGCCATCTTTGGATGAAATGGATAAAAGTATATTTTTTTCAAGAGGTAGGTTGATATATATATTCAACCAGATTTCCCCAAATATTTATATTAGGGTTTATTTAGATCTGGGTTCTACTTTCTATAGATGCAAGCCTCCATTGTTAATTATCTCTCTTACTTTTGTAAATGCAGTACTCTCAATTAAGGTTGGAAATAGACATATCTTAGTGATATGTAATGGTGTCTCGGAAGTATAGTGTGCTTCAAATGACTGTCTAAAAGGAAATAAGAGTATATTCTTGATCAAGGTCCCATGGTTTTATCATCCCTGGACTACTTTATTCCAGTCTACTAACATCTGAGGGACATAGTCATAATGTCCAAAGAATCTGATTAATAGCTATGGGTTACCTCATTTCATGTATCTTGAGAATGGTGTAAGAGTGTTCATGTGATGAACAAATTATAAGGTGTTCGTATGGAGAATGCATAGATGTTCACAATATGAACTAATAGAAGGTTGTGCTTACATCCATTTTATGAAATGCCAAATTAGGGTTGCCCAAATGGTGGATAGATGTAGATTTTTTTGCATAGCGAACAAATTATGTGTTCCCACATGGTGAACGTAAAAGAGGTTGGGCCTACATCCCATTTATGGAATGCCAAAATAAGGTTGTCCACATGGTGGATAGATGTAGATGTATTCATAGAGTGAACAAATTATGTGTGTCCGTGTGATAAATGAACAGATGTTCACTTGGTGAATGTATAGGAGGCTGGGCCTTACATCCTAAAATTAGGTTTGTCCATATGGTGGATGTATATGAATTTGTTCGCATGATGAACAAATTATGTAGTTATCTACGTTGCAAACAGACGATAGTTTACATGGTGAATGAATAGGAGGTTGAGCTTACATCTCTTTAGAATGCCAAATTTATATGAATGTTTGTATGGAAAATGGATAGAAAAACCATATTTACATTCTTTTGGATTGCTATATAGATGAGCTATCCATATAATGGGTAGACATAGTGGTGTTTATATAGCAAATAAATAAAATTTTAAATTATATTAAAAGTACATAAATTCTCATTTTAGAACCCGGTTTGACACTAGGATTACCTCTAAGATTAGATTCGGACCGCGTGATAGTGGAGCCTATTACTTATGTGGCATGACACGAGATCATATGAGCTGGTGGCTCAGCACCTTGGCACTATGTATATAGCACCGTGACACCAACATTATTAGTTCTTTGATTGTTTAAACAATGCTACAGTGCCACCTTATAGCACCGCAGTGTTGGTCAAGATTCCTAAAGAGCATGCAACAGGTTTTAAGGGGAAACAACAACCTCATTTTAATGAGCGTGGAGGCACTAGGTCAGAGTGTTGTGGTTCTGTGCTCTTTTCATGTGTATTAGTTACATAATTTATTATAACTAAATCTATCTTTTTGACCGCACAGTAACTAACAAGATGAGCTGACCAGGGCCTTAGCACTACTTGTGGGCACCAAGGTGTCGAGGCCATGTTCTACAACTTGAGAGGCCAGTGCCTCAGCGCCAGGTCTAAGCATCGTGACACTAGGTCTGATTTGTAAATAGGCCCAGGGTATTAAAGATTTTTCATTAAGCAATTTTTTTTCTTTAAAAAATTTCTCTCTTTCCTATCTCTCTTTTCTTCCTAAGTTTAAATTTTTAACAATGTCTCTTAGAAGATTGGTAGGTAAGAAGAGAGCATCTATACATGCAATCGCTTTGTCACTGTCGATGTTGATGAGTACTATTAATATGTTATCCTTCACAAGCACCAGATTCCAGAAAGAGGTTTCTAGAATCCTAGTGGCAAGGTAGAGGGGATAATCATAGAGCGAAGATGGCTCAAGCTAGCTTATGACAACAACTTATGCATCATCCTGGTGATGGGTGAATTCTTTGAAAATGCACAATATGGCCAAGACAATAAGTCTAGGGGAAGCTAATAAGTTATGACATTAATGCTATAAATGTAGATTATGAACTTCTTAATATTGAGTATGATCAATATCTCTCCTACTACAATGACCATTCTAATTTTGATGAGATCATTCTTTTTTTTTTCTGGAGGAAATGAAAGCATGTAATGAAAATGACGGGAGGAAAGGATTATCAACTTTCTTCCTACTGGTATGATAGCCGCTTCTAAGGCTTGGCACTATTTCATTTTTTCTAGGCTTATGCCCTCTAGTAACATCAGTGAGGTTACCAAGGATAGGAATATTTTAAATTTTACTATTCGATCTACATTGAGAAGGTTATTTTTAATTCTATTTGTAATTTGCTGAAGGGGAGCACTACTATCGGGTATAGCCACCATTCTCTTATTTATGATTTGTGTGTCATGGCTGGTGCGATAAGGGGGCCTGATGAGGTTGCACTCCTTTAGAAGGCCCCTCTAATGAAAGGGTGATTAGAGGAATCGGGAATTGATTTAATGTGGGAGAGAGTTCAAGTCCTCCCCGATCAAAATTTGACCATCATATGGGTGAATAGTAGATGTAGTTCTCTTACATGGCCCAGTTCAACACTACAATTGTAAACATATTTCAAAATTGTAATCTTGTGGATCCTTGTTAGATCTCCTTCCTTATGACTCCCCAATATCTGCCATGTGTGATTACCCTGCCAATATCAAGCACGGAGAAGAAGGAAGAAGAGAAAGAGGAGGGTGGCAATGAATATGACTACTAGTTTCCCCCAATTTATATATTTTCCTTTCTTCTCTTTTTTCCCCTTTTATGGTTGTCATATTCAAGTTTGGCAATAAAATTCCTCTTTTTTTATTATGTGTTGTGCTTGTGTATTATTGTCACCATTAATGCTCTAGGATAAAAAAAATAAAAAGTATACAAATTTTAATGCTAAAAAAAGCTATATTAGTGTACAACGTAGTGACATTGAAATGCCTGCACCTCGGCATTGGAGATAGAATGAAGAACTCGAGAGGTGAGGGCCACAACGCTGTCCTGTGGCACAGTGGGATTTTTTTTCCCAAGTAGAAAAATTTTTAAGTCCTTTTTTCAGATAGAAATAGGTGACATAACTCTGCGATGCTATCCCTACAACACCACGTCGCTATGAGATTTTATTTCTTTTTAATCAAAAATGCTCTAAATCATATTCCTAGTGACGCATGGGTATGGCATTGCGTGGTTAATGATATGGCACTATGGCATTATGATGACATTTTACTTGTATTAGGGTGACATGATGTCATGGCACTGATGTTATAGCACTATGGACCTATGATGCCATTTTACTTATATTAGGGTGACATGGAGCTGCAACGCTAATGCTATGGCACCATGGCACGATGGGATTTTGTTAAAGCATTATGATGCTAATTCTTGAGCACTACGATGCCGCTCTTGTAATATGAATACCGGAGAGCACGACACTGATAGTCAATTCCTCATTTTCTGTAGGCCAAAATTTGAATTTAAAGTGTGAATCTTTCAAATTATTTTAAAATTTTTTATAGAATTTCACCTTAGCAGTGCTAGCTTTCAAATTTGCATGGTGTGGAGCACTCTTCTCCCTTATTTTGGATCTAAAATCAATGAAGAGGAGGAGGGTTTCATCTCATGCTGGAATGAAGTGTAATGGCGGAGTTCTTCAAATTTCTAGGTTTTTCACATTGGAACAAAGATCGACGGTGATATTTTTATTAAACATATTTTTTCAAAAGTAAAAAACATAAATTCTTTATCTAAAGTGAGAGATCTTGGAGTGAAATATGATCACTAGTTTAAAGAGAGTGGAGTCAAGTGGATTGGAGATCCCTGGAGTGAACTGTCACTCCTATTTATAGTAGTAGGTTGATAATTATTCCCTATCAATAGTCAGTGCAATGCCTCAACGCTCCAATGTTGTACCTTAATTCAACAGCTGGATCAAGCAATTATTTCTTCTAGAAGGCTAGGGTAGTGCCACGGCGCCAAGATCATGGTGCCATAGAGCTATACCGTAATTCAAGAGTTGTACTGGGCAGCTATTTTTTCTAGAAGGCTAGAACAGCATCTCAACACTATGAACATAGTGCTATGGAGCTATAGCCAAATAAAAATTTAATTTTTATTTTATTTCATTTCTTTTGATGTTAACATGGCTCTTCTTGAGGGTCTATCATTTCTTTCGCTTATTTAGCTAATGAGTTATCTTTACCATTATCTTAAAGTGAGACCCTTGTATTTATTATTTTAAGGTTTTATTTTTGAAGCTCCAAGACATGCTTATTATAAAGTGTTAATTGAAGCTTATCTTAAAAGTCTCAACTATTTATTGTATTATGAGTTGATAACTTCCATAAATATCAAGCTTCTTAATTTTTCATGTTAATTTCTTCCTTTAGACCCATAATTAATGCTTCATATTGAGCTTATTCCACTTCAAAGATTTGTTCATCAGGCAATTCATTGTTGAGTGGAGAGTTTGGCGATAAGAGATGAGCAGATAGAAAGTCAGCCAGAGTTTGCCCTTTAATGAACTTTAATGGGACATATATTATAAAATTAAATTAATAGGACTATTCATTTAGCTAAGTGACCAATTAGGGTAGTCCTAGTCATTAAGAATTTAAGATGGTCAATTTTAGATATCAGAGTTATTTTATGTGAAAGCATATAATGTCGTAGTTTCTGAGTAATAAATATAAATGTTAAATATTGCTTCTCAATAGGAGAATATCTTATTTTCGCTCTTATCAAGCAGTGACTTATATAGCATAGGGCATTTTTCTTTCCTTCTTCATTATTCTAAGCTAACAAATCTTACAATGACTCTTCTAAGGTTGTCGTATATAATATTTACTGCTTTCTTATTATTGGTGCTACCAAAATTGGGGATTGTAATAAAAAATATTTTATACTATCAAATTATTCTTGACAAGCATCATCCCAAATAAATGATGCATTCTTTTTCATCAATCGAGCGAAAGGTTGATATCTCCTAGAAAGATTTGAAATGAACTTTAATGTAAACCAATTTTCCTTGTAATGAACATAACTACTTCAAGGTCTTAGGCAATGGAATTTCTATATTTACTTTTATTTTAGAGGGATCAATTTCAATCCTTCTATGGTGCATAATAAAGCCCATGAACTTTTCAGAAGAATGTATGCTTTTCATTTTCTAGAGCTATTTTAATTTGGTTATAGCCCAATGAACTGTCCATGAAAGAGAACATATCATAGTTTGATGTATTGTCTACCATGAGTTATGTATCAGGTAGTGAGAAGTCATCTTTTGGGCATGCTTTATTTAAATCTCTGAAGTCAATACAGACACTAATTTGTTTATTCTTTTTCCTGGCTGGGATAATATTAGCAATCCAATCAACATAGTTTTCTTCCCAAAAAAATTCTGCTTCAATGAGCTTTTTAGTTTCAGTGATTACTTTCTTTCAATTTTTAATCACATTCACCTTGATGCTTGCTTTATAGGTTGTATAATAACATCTCCATCTATTTCACCATTATTTTAAATAATAAAACCTAAATATCTAAAATACTCTCTCTTTTTAATGACTTGATCACCCAATGTCATAACACCACCAATAGAACTTCTACAACTAAAATTACACTCCATATATTCAATTTCAAAAAAAAAAAAAGCTTTAGACTCTAAGGTTGACCTCCATAATTCAAGTTTCTCTTGGACTCCCTCTCTAGTCTTATCAATAAGAAGAATGTCTTTAGAAAAAAGTATACATGAAGGTACATCTTTCTGTAAATGCCTAGTAAGAACATCCATAACTAAAGCAAAATGTTAAGGGCTTAAAGCTAATCCTTGATGTAATCCAACTGAAATAGGAAAATATTTTGTCAAACCTCCTCATGTTTGGACACAATTAATAGCTCTAGTATACATATCAACAAATATTAACACTTTTCTTTTCTAGAACTCTCCAAAGGACTTCTCTTGGAACTTTATCATAAGCTTTCTCTAAATCAATAAATATTATATGTAGATCTTCCATACTTTTTGTATACTTATCCATCAAACCTCTCAACAAACATATATCATCAATTGTAGATATACCTGGCATGAAACCAACTTGATTTTGAAAAACTTTTGTATTAGCCTATGCTCAACTTAATTTCTCTATAATTTACACACTCTTATGCATCACCTTTATTCTTAAATATAGGAACCAACAAACTCTTCCTCCACTAAACTCACATCATTTTAGTCTTCAAAATAGCATTAAAAAGATTTGTAAGCCAAGAAATTTCTTGATCTCTTAAATATTTCTTCACTTCTATTCGAATATCATCAGGCCCTATGATTTTTCCATCATTTTCTTTAAGGCTTCTCCAACTTCAAATTTATTAATTGAGGATAAAAATAAAATTCTTTATTTTTGTTTAGGGTATTAAGGTTACTAAGCTAAATCTTATTCTCAAATCCTTCATTAAAAAGTTTATCAAAATAACTCATCCACCTATTTTCAATATCATTTTTTAAGAAAAATACTTCATAATTTTCATCCTTAATACACCTCACTTGAACTAGATCTTTATTTCTCCTATCTCTTTAGTTGTCTAACTTATACATATATCTTTCACCTTCTTTGGTATTCAATCGATTATACAAACCACTAACGGCATTTTTTTTTTGCTTCATATATTATTTTCTAAGAATCTCTACAGGTCACTTTTATATCTTTCCCAATTCTCTGAGTTTTTACAGCTAAATCAAGTTTATAACAATTCTTCTTATTTCTTATCTTTTTTTTGGCATATTTTGACTCCACTACCAACTATTTTTATTAAAAGACAATTTTCTTTTTGATTCTCGAAGCACAATTTTTACAACTTGCTTAATTTCACTTGTTATTTTTCCCACATAATATTGGCTTTCTTATGAACATCCCAAATTCTAAGTTTTTATAGTTTGCTCTTAAAAATATTTTTATTAGTGTTCTTTAAGTGCTTCTATCTTATCATAAAATAATAATTTGATTTATTTTTCATCATCTAATAATTTATCTTAAAAACTAAAACTAACTGTAGATGTTGAGTACTTAGACTTTCACTCGGAATGACTTTACAATCTTTACAATCTAAATAATCTATTTTTCTTATCAGAAATAATCAATCTATGTTTTACTAGATCTATTTTTATAAGTAATGATGTCTCATCTTTTTTCTTAAATAAAGTATTAATAACTATAAAATCATAAGTTAAAGTAAAATTTAATATGTCTTACCTTCTTCATTAGTCACTCTAAATTCATTGCCATCATGAATACTTTTAAAATCTTCTATCACTCTACCAACATGTCTATTTAAATCTCCTTCAATAAATACATTTTCTTCAAGAGATATCTTTTGTATTAATCCATCTAAGTCATTACAAAAATTTTCTTTTAAGCATACATCCAAACCTACTCGAGGAGCATAAATACCTATAGGATTGATAATCTTAAAATCAATAACAATCTTTAAAGCTATAATTTTATCTTCAATACTATTAATATTTATAACATTATTCTTCAAATTTTTATCTATAATTATATCAAGACTATTTCTAATTTGACTCCTACATGAATACTAAAGTTTAAAACTTAAACTATCAATTTCATTAGCCTTCTCCGTAACCCATTTAGTTTCTTGAATATGTAAAATATTTATCTTCCTATAAACCATAATATCCATTAATTTCATGGACAAACTTTTTTGCACGCATCCGTCCATAATGTGGGAACCCTTGCTTATTTAACACTGCACACAAGCACCAATGTAGCGACCCTTGGACACTTTTCATTATATTCATGCTATACAGTGTGTCGCTTCCAGAGGACGTCAAAGCATTAACATAATGTTTTAAAGGATTCATACTATGATTATTTTGACAAATTTTACATTGGCTATTGACTGGCTATCACAACCCTCCACTTTTCACATCTGGGACATAGGATCACAAGCCGAATATGAACAAAGTAATTTTCAAACGAGCCAAAGGAACAAAAGTTCAGCTCACTCAAGCTCAGAATGAGTCGAGCTTGAGTGAGCCGAATCTTTGTTCTTCTTTGACTCATTCAAAAATTACTTTGTTCGTATTCGGCTCATGATCCCAAGTCTCGGATATGATATATATATATTATGAGTGCAAATGAACTGAGCTTGAGTGAGCCGAACCTTTGTTCGTATTCAGCTCATTTAAAAATTACTCTATTTATATTCAGCTCGTGATCCCAATTCCCAAAATTATATATATATATATATATATATATATATATATATATATATATATATATATATATATATATATATATATATATATATGCATGTACTATATAGATTGCGCAAACTTATTTTCTTTATATGTAGAAATGACGACATACTTGTTCTGCACTTATATTTACTTTATGTTTGTTAATAATTTATGTTCAGCTTCACAAATTAAACAAGTTAACAATCTTTACAAGCAGCCACTAGCCAGCAGGGCTCGCATAAATGTTTAGCTATTTATCCCTTATTTTAGTTCATTTCTTCTCGATAAAAAGATATTTATTATGAATATCTATGAAAAGAATTTTGATATATTAGTATTATTTTGTAAAAAAAATAATTTATTTTTATATAATAGTTTTTTTAATAACAAAAATACATAAAGATTGCGCCACGATTCAAAGTTGATGACTAAACCTTTTCAATGGTTTTAAGATTTTCAGGCCATGTATTAATTATAATTTACTTTTGATAAATTAAAACATTTTTCAAGCAATCTTTTTTTTAATGGTATACTTCTCTATATTTTCGTGTGCTATGAAAAAAAAAATTATATAATATCATAGATTATAAGCTTATCTGCATCTACCATAAAAACTATAATTAAACTTTTAATATTAATTGTCATTATATATATATATATATATATAGATAAAGAGAGAGAGAGAAAATTTTCTCCTCTCACTATAGTTTGTACTATAAACTAATCATAAAGCTCTTAAATATCAAAAAAAATTAAATAAAATAAAAGCAGCCCATATTGTTATTAGTTCTAACTATAAAATATTATAGTCCTTGATTTAACAACTCTATGTTTTAGTTTCTTCACTTTCGTATTTTCTCATTGAGAAAATATATGTAAGAGGTATGTATGGTTACTTCGCTCATAATAAAAAGTTAGCCATAAAAGAGGATAATTTTTTCGGCACATCTTTTAAGAGAGATGTAGCCGATATTGCTGTTCAATGTCACACCTATTAAATGAAAACACATGGCAAACTTAATTCTAGTATATTATGGGCTTTGAAAATTCATCATCGATCTCTCGATAATATTAAATTTAAGAGAGTATGATTTAACGTATCGGTGTAATTTTCAGAAGGCAGATGGAATAGTAGATAAGACACTACCCAGAGATTTCATCCTGATTTAGTGAGGACTTTAGATATGGTTCTAGGTTTCTTATTGGCGCAAGCTTCTATAGTTAATTATCTCTCCAAATAAGTGAGAAAAAACTTTCGATTAAGGCTAGTCGTTAGGTCGTTTAATGCATAGCGTATAGTAGCAGCATATGGAGTTTCAAAATTAAAGATTATTGAAATTCATCATTTCAGCTTAAACCAGATGGTTGGGGAATGATGACGTGCCCAATCTAGATCCCATGGTTCCGTCATCCCGGGCAATCATGCTCCCTAGTCTACTAAGTTAGAGGAGGTAGTCGACCCAACCTAACCAAAGGATTCTTATCAGCAACACATGGGTTATGTCATCCAAGAGATCCTTACAGACCTGGGTGGTGTTTATCTAAGGAGACAGACTTAAGTCTACCTTAGCTGATAGAGGGTTTTTTGCCCTATCAAGTATACCATATGATTCACAACTCAAAGAGCAGAGCCATTATAGAGTATACGGGCTACGATCGTGATAGTAATATAATAGAGCCTGACTGGCCAAACCACCCTATCAAAGGACTCTGGTCGTAACTGCTTTATCTGTGGAGCCTACTGCCAAGCCACGCAGTTAAAGGACATGAGTCACGTCCTTACTGGCAAGATATTGATTGAGAGTGAACATAGTAGAACCCTTGAATTGACATTGGCTCCTTTGTGAGTTTGAGTTTTCTTAGTTTGTCACCCCTTATAAATAATTGCGGAAGGTGGATAGATTGAGTTTGCTTTAAGCTTTTAGTTATTAGATTTCATTTAAATAGTTTTTTAGAGATTGATATTTTAAGTTGAATTAATTTGATTAATTTGAATATGTCTAAGAGCTTTAGATCCTGTCAAGTCTGTTAGCCAAGAGGATTATACTATCACCGAAATCGATCGATATTTCGATTTAAAACTCTTATTAGAGATTTTTAGATTTTGTTAACCCAACCCAATCCTAAGACTAAACCGGGAAGCAACCCGCACAGCATCCTCAGACACTAGAATTTAAACATTCAGCGTAGTGTCGGGGACCATGCGGATGTATTTAAGGCTTTATGTAGTGTTTATTTCTTAATTGTGAGATTGATTTCAGATTTTCATTTAATTCCAACTTAGCCTGTGCACCTTTTCTAACATTAAAATTTACATTTGAAATCTCTATGTTCGAGCACATGCAAGTGTTTATAACTCAACTAATTTTATCTAATTAATCAAATCATTGATTTTGAAAATCATAAGAAGAATAAAATTCCTTAATTTTTGATTGAAGGAAGCCTTATGATTTTTGTATATTTTTGATTTAATATCGCCTTCTGTATGTTTATACAAAGAGTTACAGATCTGGTGGCGATGAAAACATTTTGATTTAGATTGTAGTTTAAAATATTACTTGCACTTAGTTTACTTATTGAGTTTTTGCAATTCTCTCAGCTTGATTATGTTCAATTTAAATCACTTTTAATAAGTTATACCAATTTCAATATTTATTATTTTAGCCTTACTCATGCTTATACACTAGCATTGTAATCATCTCTATATTGATATAAAAGTTATTAAACCAAATTTAGATTCATCCTTAACTCCACATCAAATCATATATTTATTTAAAAACTAGACTTCAAATTTATTGTAAGTCTCTTATGAGTTTGGCATTTGTCTTCCCAATTTCAATTAAGGCTTATTTAATTTTGAGGAATTTGAGTAAAAGATAACTCGCTTTACTGCTTCAAATTAACCACAAAGAATTGCAATTAAAGTTTGTGAGTTTAATAATAATCTCCCCAAATTTTACTTGCATTTTAAATGAGAGTACTATTATTTTAAAATTTTTCTTTAATTGTTCTTCCCCTATTTCTCTTTGATTTAACAATTATCTACATATTTATTATATATCCTTTCGTTTGACTTAAGTTTAGATAATTTTTATTTGAATTTATTTAAGTCTTAAATTTTAGACTAAATTTCGCCTCATTATCCCCATGTAAGGGGCTGTATCGAGAGTATTTTGGCATACTCGGTATACCCTCATGAGCGTAGCGAGTGGTCTCTTATGACACCGCAGCTAATTTTTCATCTCGTCACGCTCTCATGAGCACGACGAAGCTTCCAAACCTGAAAGAAGACATATAATGTAATATATATTCATTCCCTTCTTTTTTTTTAAAAATATAGAAATTAAACAAAATTTCGACAACATTTCGGTTAGGAGGAACGACATCTAATAGATATTGGCTTTTCTACCTAATGAGCATAGCGAGCGGTGTCCACAACAGCCAATTTTTCATCTCATCGTGCCCTCACGAGCACGACGAGGCCTTTAAAAATGTAAAGAGACACAAGCATGTATATATCCACATTCACACATTAATCTCACATATTCTGACTCATTTTTTTACGCGCTGTAAATATTAGCAGAGAGACAGGATTGGACATGCCAAAAATCAAGAGAAGAACCCGCCTCATGACGGAGTTCCTCTCCGGTTACGGCGAAGAGAAGGATCAGAAAGGGGACAGAAATGGGAGACGATGAAAACTGAAAGAATAACTTGCCTCATGACGATGTTACTTCTCGATTTCTGCCATTTGCAATGGAAGAAAGAGGGGTTATTTTCTTGTAGGGGTAGTGAAAATGTCATAAATCTAGAGAAGAACCCGCCTCATGACGGTTTTCAGTATTTGCAAGGGAAGAAAGATGGGCTGTTTGGTTATAGGGGTAATGGAAATGCCAGAAACCTAGAGAAGAACCAGCCTCATGACGGTGTTGTTTCTCAGTTTCTGTCATTTGCAAGGGAAGAAAGAGGGGTTATTTGGCTATAGTGGTAGTGAAAACACCGAAAACCTAGAGAAGAACCCGCCTCATGACGGTGTTGCTTCTTCGGTTGCTGCAAAATAAAAATTGGAAAGGTGATGCAAGAAAGGCGACGCTTGAAACCGAAAAAAGAATCCGAATGTCCTTGATAAAAGAATTATCACAGTAGCATTCTAAAAAAATAAGGTATGAAGACATTCCCCTATCGATCATGACTTCATTGAGGACAAGAATGGATTCTTCAGTCTTTATTTCATCTTTAGTAGCATCTTAAATAACATGGCATTGAAGCCGGTGATGCAATGTGATGCTTATGGGTCCCTTCAATACTACATCCAAATATTCTTGATATTTTTCACTTTGAAAAGGGGTCATGAAACCAAGTGATCCTAAAGAAAATGGAACAATAGGAGAAATTGGTCCTTTGAACATCGGCGACCTAAAGAAACGGTTCCATCACCACCGAGTAACCAAGTCAACCTTTGTGTGAAGGTTCCTTATTTCTTCATCATCTCTCCATGTAAACAAAGCGAAGTTAGAGGACTCAGTTAGAAGCTCAACTTTCACCCAAGCTCAACAAAAACATTAACATTCTTCTCATCTTTTACCCATTTGACCATTTTAGCACATAAAAATGAATAGAGTTTGAATTTGGTTTAGCCAAAAGCCTGTTGTGGGATTCCCAACTTCGAGAAAAATCTTTCTCATCGCAGTGGTTATATTTCCTTTCTCAAAAGAGATAACTTCGTGCTTATGTTGGCCGCTTTTGTCACCATTGCATCCTCATGCAAGCCTGAAACTTGCCTTCCTTATAACAATCATGTGTGCACTATTTGAATTAGCATTCATTGTTCCATCTAGAAGAATTTCATGAGAGCAAATCCCATCTTTCCCACAACACTGCTAATTTTTTCCTCTGGCGAAAGATCATCCACCAATAATTTATTCTTCAGATTTTATGTCTTGTCTTCTCTAAAACCACTATAATACATTTTTGTTGCTTCTTGTTTAAGATAGAAATTCCACTCCCTTTCTAGTTCATATTTGCACTTCCATGTCTTGAGCTTTTCATTCATTACCGCCTCAATGCCTTTAAAATAGTTCTCAGAGCCTCAGAGAATTCAATCAGATACTCATCAAGTGATCTAGTGGGTAAATCTTCAAGAAATTCATGAATTTCTCTCTCAGAATTTAAGGAGGAAATCATGTTGGAAAAACCATTTTCTTTCGAAGGTAAGGAAGGATGATCACGAATCATTCTATCATCATGTACCTTCGATTGAAGAAGATGGGAGCCGAGCGAGAAGGGAATGTTCGTGGCTTCTTGCGGTTGAGGCCCAAACGAACAAGAGAAGAGGGAAGAACGAATGAAGAGAGTGAGGGAGTGCTTTCAATTTTTAGGGAGGAGAGAGGCTGGAGGGGACGGTTGTCATTTCCTTGCGGTTGAAGGAGTCGAGAGCAAGAGAAAGAGAGGGAGACAGCAAGTGATCGGGATTTGCATGAAGGATTAGGGGTCGGTTGAGTCATGGGTAATACAAGCAATTAATGAGATGAAGGAACCTTCATGGATGGATCACATCCTATCCTTTCTACAAGAAGGGACTCTTCCTGAAGACACACTTTCGACAAGACGACCTTATTATTATCAGAGGTGAACTATACAAATGAGCTTTTTATGGGCCATACATTAAATGCCTCTCACCATCAGAGATCGATTATGGATTAAGAGAGGTTCACTCTAGAATATATGGAGAACACCTAAGAGGAAGGGTGCTAGCCCTTAAAATTATAAGGCAAGGGTTCTATTGGCCTACAATGAGGCAAGATGTCTTGTATTTCACAAAAAAATGTGCGAGTTATCGATATATATATATATATATATATATATATATATATATATATTTTGAGCATATACATATATATATTATTTACTATATATTATATTTGGTTCAAGTTATTTCATTTATAACCAAAATGCGTCACTTTTACCTCCGACATTCATGCAGGATAATTTGAATTGAGTGTGAACAATCTTACTTGATAGATTTTGATGTTTCAAAGCTAATGGCACAATTAATTTCATAAACGGAGGTCATTTGGCTCACATTAGTGCCTTTTGACTTCGATATGTGTGTAGACACGTTGATGACTCGAGCACTTGATTAGTTGATTATCAAGTTATGCAATATTTATATTTAAACCAATTTTGATGTTCTAAACATGATGGCAAAGTCCGTTCATCGATTGGAGATCATTTGAGTTGATTTTGGTGACGTCCTGTATATTTTAGCCTCAATTTGCGTGCTATCACTTCTGATTGTTTGACATTTGCACAGACTCGTCCGATTTCAGTGTGGATAGTCTCAATTGATAGTTTTCAATATTTTGAAGATAACACATTTCATGAGGCATTCGTTCGACATCGATATCGTGTCTATACGACACGTTGATAGCTCACTTGATAGATTGATCATTAGATTATGCAATATTTATATTTAGACCAATTTTGACATTCTGAACATGATGGCAAAGTCCATTCATCGATTGAAGGTCATTTCGACCATTTTCAGTGACATCTAGTGCAGCCTCGATTTGTTTACTCTCACCTTGAAGTCTATCAAATTAAACTTGTGGGCTTGTCTTGATTTATGACACATATGAGGAGGTCAACAAATGCCCCCCAAAAAATGTAATTCGTGCATGGAGCGAGTCACATTTGTTGAAAACTAATTAACAATTTGGGCTGACCATAGAACTTGGATCATTTTAGCTTCGATTGCACTAACTTACAAAGCTTTTGATAGGATTTTTCATTGATATAATGTCTTATTTAGGATATGCTAAATGGCGGGATTGACTAATTTTTCAGACTCGACTTGTTAAATAGATAAGAGTTCTTACACTATCTACTATTTGCTTCAATGACTTTGCTGAAGATCTCTTTCTTTTATGTCATTGTAGATTTGAGTTTCCTCCAATCCTAGCTTCGTGTTTGGTTGGGTTTGATGGAGGAATTGGTTTATTTTTTTAATGAAGAATTTTGCTGGGGAATTGGTTTATCTGTTCTTGGTCGGATTTGAAATTCCTTCTATCATAGCTTTAAGCTTGATAGACTTGATGAAGGACTGACCTGATTTGTCCATATTGACTTGGTAGGAGTGTATGCACTCAATTGAACCATGTGTTTGCTGCTTTGACAGATGCATTGAAGGGTACATACAAATGACCCAGTCTCTTGGCTTATATAGGGTCAATGTTGAGTTATTAGTCTAGCAATGTGTGCTTTAATAGACTGAATAATCATGAAATTCTTTTTGTTCGGTCATTGTCTTTGTATGAACTATGAAATTGCTTCCTCGGTCCTGTGCTTTCTGCTATGACATACTTGATGAGGAGATTAGCATTGATCTGTGCTTTAAGCTTGATCAGATCATTTGAGAATAGATTGAGATATCACCCTGTAGGCAATATATAGATTGATTTGAAGTAGCCCTGAATTGAGCATTTCCTTAAATTTTCTTGATCTATCGATCAAGTAGAAAGATCTCTTGGATCCTGGTTTCTGGTAATCACTAAGCTAGATCTAGTTTGAGATTGAACGGCTATCATCATTGGACTGACAAGTAGGGGCTCTTTCACTGCGGCCTTTTTTTATGACTTGTTGAGTGAGGAGAGCGACAACAACTCAGCCACATTTGGGCTTGTTGAGTTCGACCTTTAGAACCTACTCGAGTCTTCAACTTAAGCTGTAGTGAGTTGGTGGTTTTGTCATCAGACTGACGAATGAAGGCTCTTTCACTGTGACTTTTTCTTGCAACTTATTGAGTGAGGAGAGCATCAGCAACTCGGTCATTTATGGGCTTATTGAGTCTGACCTTTAGAATCCATCTATGTCCTAGACTTCAAGATGTAGAGGTTGATGTTTTTCCAACTTAATTGATTGAAGCTTCTAAAATTAAGATTTCTTTTGACTTGATCTCCAGAATTTGGCAAATCTGGGAGATAAATTTTTTGACATTTAGGGCTGTCTTTTCATGCATAGAAATAGATTCTTTTTGTTCCTACAAGAATGTGTAACTTAAAATTGACAATTATGAATATATTCAAAAATTTTGGCATAAAGCTCAATGTCAACCTGAATGAGAATGTGTTTGAGGATCTTGTCTTACAACACAACATCAACTCAAATAAACTTAACATAAACTAAAAAATGCCCCTGGTCTTGCAGAGGGAATTCTAAAGCATATTTAGAAGAGCTTTCAAGATGAAATTAAGCAATTACATCAATATTTGAATTGATATGTTCTTAAGAGGGTTTTAACATGTAACATTGCTTTCCTCTATATATAAATCTAAAAATCCCCCATGTGTAACAGGGAAATTTTCACAGAAAAGTTTTTTCATCTGAAGTGGGTATATTTATTTAGGGATCTCGGCATGAAGTATGATGTCGACCTAAATAGATATACTAAAAAATGCCCCTATTTTGCAAGGGGATTTCTATTGTACCTCGAGAATGTATTTATCATGTATAATACTTTTTCAGGTATTGACCATTAATTGGCAGCATTGGCCTTTCACCCTTTAGGTTAATGAGTTGGTATACCCCTCCTTGGTATACTTTTTCAATGATAAAAGGGTCTTCCCAGTTAGGCTCAAATTTATCGCTTATCTTGCGGTGAGGATTAATTAGTTTTCTCAACACTAGGACCATTTCTCCTTCTTAAAAAGTTCGAGGATGCACTATATGATCAAATGCTTCGGACATCCTCATGTGATAGACTTCTAAATTTTGCTAAGCTTGAAGCTTAACTTCGTCAAGCTTATCAAACTCTTCCATCCATAGACAGATATTCTCATCTTGAGTGAGATTGTGTTGAATGGTTATTCGGAGAGAAGGTAGTTCAACTTCAAGTGGCAAGACTGCTTCAGCTCCAAATACTAGCGCATAATGAGTGAATTTTATAGGAATACAGTCCAGATGTCACACTGTTGTCTTTTTGTAAGAGAATTTCACTTCAAGATTTTGGCCTCCAAATTTGCTCGCCTATTTGTCGGGACCTTTTGACGGCATATTCTTGGACCTATGTTCCAAGTGTCACGCCTTGATGCTCACTGTACAAGACTTGAATTACTAGACATCTTGCAGGGATTGTCGGAGGAGGTCTCTTTGGAGGAAGCAGTCTAGCTCGACGACCGATATATATATATATATATATATATATATATATATATATATATATATATATATATATATATATATATATATATATATATATATATATATATATATATATATATATATATATATATATATATATATATATATATATTTATTTATTATTTATTTATCAGTCATTTCTTTTTAGCAACTTTGAGGACCCAATGCACTTTTGCATATATAGTTTTGAGTTTCCTCACTAGAAAAGTTAGAACCTAACGTTGTCAGGTCTAGAAGGACTATTTGATTTGACTAGTAGAGCTGTTCCACTTTATCCATCTTAGGCTATCAAACCTGCTATGGATTGGAACACTCACTTCTGGTTCACAACTAGCTATATAATTTTCTACTTGAACAATGGCTGTCGGACACATAGTTCAGCATTTCTGTTTCCCCACTATCTCTAGGTTAACTTGCTTTCAGATGAAGAAGCTTCTACGTCGCTACTTCTTCTCGGGGCTTCAGCCTCCATATTTATTTTTTCTTTTTACAAGGACCTTTCAAGAATTTCTTGAACACGTAATTCAGGTGTCACGCCCCGATGCTCACAATGTAGGAATTGCTTAGAATAGTCTTTAGCTCATACTACCACTGATTGTAGCTTCTGTAGTGGAACATTTTTGGCTTCTTTGATAATTGACATTTGATACATGTTAAGAAATTTTTCGTTAACAACCTTCAGAACCCTATGTGCTCAAGTAGATAGAGTTTTATATTATTTCTTCAAAAAGGTTGAAACTAACTACTGTTGGACCCAAAAAATACCATTTAACATTACTAGTAGAGCTATTCCTTTTCACCCATCTCAAAATTTTCAAATTTATTGTGGGGTAGAAATACTCGCTTCTAGTTGTAAGGTTACTTTTATGACTTGCGATCCAGACAGCAACTACTAAGCTCGTAGTTTAGTGTTTCTTATCCTTTACCTTCTACTCAATTTTCCTCCAAAAGAGGAGGTTTCAATATCATACCTTCCTAGTGCGAAGGTCCGATTGGTAGAGTTGTGTTAATCTTGAGAACTATAATAATAGTTCTTCAAGTAAATTTTAACTTTAATTTCATTATATTTTGCTGCTATTATAGCTTAGATTCGACTAGCCATGGATGGAAAGAGAATCATGTCCCCAGCGGAGTCACCAGAAATCTGTGAACTTCGAAAATTCACCACCGACCTCTTGACAATATTGAAATGAACTGAGTATGATTTAAAGTGTCGGTATAATTTTCAGAAGGCAGATAGAATAGTAGATAAGACACTATCTAGAGATTTCATCCTCATTTGGTGAGGACTTTAGATCTGGTCCCATGTTTCCTATAGGTGCAAGCCCCTATAGTTAATTACCTCTCCCAATAAGTGAGAGAGAACTTTCAATTAAGGCTAGTCATTAGGTCGCTTAATGCATAGCGTATAGTAGTAGCATATGGAGTTTCAAATTTTAAGATTATGAAGTTCATCATTTCAGCATAAACTAAATGGTTGGGAATGATGACGTGCCCGATCTAGATCCCATGGTTACGTCATCCCGGGCTGTCGTGGTCCCTAGTCTACTTAGTCAGAGGAGGTAGTCGACCCAACCTGAACAAAGGATTCTTATCAGCAACACATGGGTTACATTGTCCAAGAGATCCTTATAGATTTTGGGTGGTGTTTATCTAAGGAGACAAGCTTAAGTCTACCTTAACTGACAGAGGGCTTTTTGTCCTATCAAGTACACCTATAATTCACAACTCAAAGGCGGAGATATTAGATCTTCTTGATCATAATATAATGGAACTGACCGCCAAACCACGATCAAAGGACTCGTCATAATTGTTTCATCTGGAGCCTTCCAGCCAAAGTCGATGACATGGGCCATGTCCTTACTGGCAAAAGATTGATTGAGAGTGAACATAGTAAACACTTGATTTGACATTGGCTCCTTTGTGAGCTAGAGTTTTCTTAATTTGTCACCCCCGATAAATAATTTTGGAAGGTGGATAGATTGAATTTGCTTTAAGCTTTAGTGATTAGATTTTATTTAAATAGATTTTTAGAGATTGATATTTAATTTGAGTTAATTTGATTAATTTGAATATGTTTAAGAGCTTTACATCCTATCAACTCTGTTTAGTTACTAACAGAGGATTAGTCTACTATCACCTTACAGAATAAATTTTTTAGATATTTCACTAATTTGAAACTCTTATTATAAGTTTTTAGGTTTTGTTAACTTCCTAAGACTAAAAGGAAGCCCAGCGACATCCTAATTTGAATTTAAACATTTAGCGTAGTGTCGAGGCCCATGTGAGTGTATTTAAGACTTTATGTATTATTTATTTCTTAATTATGAGATTAATTTCAAATTTTCATTTAATTCCAACTTAGCCTGCGCAGCCTTTTCGGACATTAAAATTTGCACTTGAAATCTCTATATCCGAGCACATGCAGATGTTTAAAACTTAGCTAATTTCATCTAATTAATGAAATCATTGACTTTGAAAATCATAATTAGAATAAAATTTCTTAATTTTTGATTGAAGGAAGCCCTATGATTTTTGTAGATTTTGATTTAGTATTGCCTTCTATCTGCTTGTACAAAGAGTTGCAAATCCGATGGCGATGAAGGATTTTGATTTAGATTGTAGTTTAAAATATTACTTGCACTTAGTTTACTTGTTGAGTTTTTGCAATTCTCCTAGCTTGATTATGTTCAATTTAAATACTTTTAATAAGTTATACTAATTTTAGTGTTTATTGCTTTAGCCTTACTCATGTTTATTCACTAGCATTGTAGTTATCTCTATATTGATATAAGAGTTATTAAACCAAATTTAGATTCAACCTTAACTTATCATCAAATCACATATTTATTTGAAAACTAGATTTCAAATTTATTTTAAGTCTCTTATGAGTTTGACATTTGTCTCGCCTAGTTTCAATTAAGGCTTATTTAATTTTAAGGAATTTGAATAAAAGAGAACTCATTTTACTGCTTCGATTTAAGCCATAGAGAATTGCAATTAGAGTTAGTGAGTTTAATTTTAACCTCCCCAATTTTTACTTGCATTTTAAATGAGTGTTCTATTCTTTCCAAAAATTTTTTTAATTGCTCTTCCCCTATTTTTCTTTGATTTAATATTTATCTTCATATTTATCATATATCCTTTTATTTGACTTAAGTTTAGATATTTTTCATTTGAATTTATTTAAGTCTTGAATTTTAGTCTAAATTTTGGTAACCTCCCGACGTCATCCCCGTGTAGGGGCTGCATCAGGAGTATTTTGGCTTACTCGGAACACCCTCATGAGCATAGTGAGTGGTGTCTTGCGACACCGCAGCTGGTAATTCATGTCGTCGTACCATCATGAGCACGACGAGGCCTTCAAACCTGAAAGAAGACATACAATGCAATATATATTCATTCCCCTCTTTTTTTCAAAGCCTAGAAATTAGATAAAATTTTGACAACATTTCGGCTAGGGAGAGCGACATCTAACGGATGTTGGCTTACTCAATACACCCTCATGAGCGTAGGGAGCGGTGTCTTGCAACACTGCAACCGATTTTTCATCTCGTCGCTCCCTCATGAGCACGACGAGGCCTTCAAATTTGTCAAGAAACACAAGCCAGTATATATCCACATTCACACATTGATCCCACATATTCTAACTCATTTTTCTGAGCGCTGCAAAGAACAAAGAGACAAGGTTGGACATGCTAAAAATCAAGAGAAGAACCAGCCTCATGACGGTGTTCCTCTCCGGTTACGGCGAAGAGAAGGGTCGGAAATGGGAGACGACACCGAAAATCGAAAGAAGAGCCCGTCTCATGACGGTGTTGCTTCTCGGTTTCCGCTGTTTGCAATGAAAGAAAGAGGGGTTGTTTGGCTGTAGGGGTAGTGGAAATGCCGAAAACCTAGAGAAGAACCCACCTCATGACGGTGTTGCTTCTCAATTTCTGTCATTTGCAAGGGAAGAAAGAGGAGCTATTTGGTTGTAGGGGTAGTGAAAATGCCGGAATCCTAGAGAAGAACCCGTCTCTTGGCTGTTCTCGATTGATGGCGAAAATTGATGATGCAATCATGCAAAGAAGGCAATGCCTAAAACCGAAAGAAGAACCCAAATGTCCTTAACAAAAGAATTATCACAGTAGCATTCTAGAAAAGTAAGGTATGAAGACATTCCCCTGTCGATCGTGACTTCATTGAGGACAAGAATGGATTCTTCAGTCTCTATTTCATCTTTAGCAGCATCTCGAATAACATGGCATTGAATCCGGTGACGCAATGTGATGCTTATGGGTCCCTACAATACTGCATCCAAATATTCTTGATATTTTTCACTTTGAAAAGGGGTCATGAAACCAAGTGATCCTAAAGAAAATGGAACAACAGGAGGAATTGGTCCTTTGAACATCGAAGCAGCCCAAAGAACAGTTCCATCACCACCGAGAGTAACAACCAAGTCAACCTTTGTGTGAAGGTTCCTTATTTCTTCATCATCTCTCCATGTCTGAACAAAACTGAAGTTAGAGGACTCAATTAGAAGCTCAACTTTCAGCCAAGGCTCAACAAAAACATTAACATTCTTCTCATCTTTTACCCATCTGACCATTTCAGCACATAAAAATGAATAGAGTTGGAATTTGGTTTAGCCAAAAAGAACTGTTTGTGGCTGGGATTCCCACTTCAGAAGAATCTGCTTACTGCTACGCCCTGCAGTGGTTATATTTCCTTTCTCAAAAGAGACAACTTCGTGCTTATGCTGGCCGCTTTTGTCACCATTGCATCCCCCTGCAAGCCTAAAACTTGCCTTGTAATCATCTTGCATGCACTGTTTGAATTGGCATCCGTTGTTCCATCTCGAAGAATTTCATGAGAGCAAATCCCATCTTTCCCACAACACTGCTCGTTTTTTTCTCTGGTGAAAGATCATCCACCAATAATTTATTCTTCAAATTTTATGTCTTGTCTTCTCTAGAACCACTATAATACATTTTTGTTGCTTCTTGTTTAAGACGGAAATTCCGCTCCCTTACTAGTTCATATTTGAGCTTCCAAACAGCCGCCTTTGCCTGTGCTAAAGCTTTTCCTTCTGCAACCCGCCTCAATGCCTTTGAAACAGTTCTCAGAGCCTCAGAGAATTCAACGAGATGCTCATTAAGTGCTCTGGTGGGTAAATCTTCAAGAAATTCATGAACTGCTCTCTCAGAATTTAAGGAGGTAAGGATGTTGGAAAAACCATTTTCTTCCGAAGGTAAGGAAGGAAGATCACGAATCATTCTATCATCAGGTACCTTCGGTTGAAGGAGACGAGAGCCGAGCGAGAAGGGAATGTTCGTGGCTTCTTGCGGTTGAGGCTCGAACGAACGAGAGAAGAGGGAAGAACGAATGAAGAGAGTGAGTGAGGGCTTTCAGTTTTTAGGGAGGAGCGGGGCTTGGATGTGACGGTTGCCGTTTCCTTGCGGTTGAAGGAGCCGAGAGCAGGAGAAAGAGAGGGAGAGAGCAAGCGATCAGGATTTGCGTGAAGGATTAGGGGGTCGGTTGAGCCGAGTGAAAATGAGGGGATTTAAGTTAAGTTTTATTTTTAAATTGATTAAGTAACTTTAATGTGAATTTATACCCATAAAATTATATATATACATATAATATATATATATATATATATATATATATATATATATATATATATATATATATATATATATATATATATCAATTTAAGGTTATTCTAATATTCAACGTACTGTCGTCGTTTTTATCGAGGCGTTTGGTTGTCGTCAATTGGGTCATTTCTCAAAATGCGGCGCTTTCGCCACCCGACATTCGTGTTGACTCATTCAAATTGAGTCCGAACAGTCTTACTTGATTGATTTGAACAACGCAATCAATTTCTGAACCAGGTCGGCTTACGCCGCTTTCGACTTTCGATATGCGTGCAGCGACCACTGAGCACTTAACGGCTGATTATCGCTCACGCAATATTTATATTCTGAACAGTTTTGATGTTTTGAACGAGATGGCCAAGTCCGTTTGTCGATCCGAGCTCATTTGAGTTGATTTTAGTGACATCATGTGTATTGCAGCCTCGATTTGCGCACTGCCACTTCTGATTATTCGACATTTTCACATACTTGTCTGATTTGAGCATGGATAGTCTCATTTGATAGTTTTCGATATTTCAAAGTTAACGGCGTGCTCAATTTCATGAACGGAGGTCGTTCGGACATCATCGCAGCTTCCCGACTCCGATATGTACGTTGACACGTTGATAGCTCGATCGCTTGATAGGTTGATCATTAGATTATTCAATATTTATATCTTGACAAATTTCGACGTTCTAAACGTGATGGCCAAGTCCGCTCGTTTGACGGAGGTCGCTTTGATCATTTTCGACGCCCGTGTATTTTGAGCCCCACTCAGCATCGTCACCAAGCCCGCCAAATTAAACTTGTGAGCTTGTCTTGATTTGACACATATGAGGAGGTCAACATATATGCATGCCCCTTCCAATTGTCGATAAACCCTAAGAAGAACTTAATGTGAAATATATCTTAAGATTGTCTTGCAGTATATAATTCTTTAACCCCATTTTTTTATTATTGTTGATCATTTTTTTAATGATATACTTCATTCTATGTTAAAAAATATCATATGCATCACATATAGAATTTATTTTTATTTGTGAGAAAATTTAATTATATGTTTTTTAAGATAATTATATTTGATCATTATGTGAGATTTATAAATTATATTTAAAAATCATATGAAAAATGCTTGCCATGAATCTTTTGTTTTCTCAGCTTAATGCCAACAAATTGATGATCATACTGAATTTGTCATTTAAAGCATATGATAATTAGGTGCTCAATGATCGATCATATGACTAATTTGGATTGAACTTATTAATCTTATTGTGAAGTTCTCTTATAATTGTTTTATTAATGAGTCAACCCACATGAATGCTTCCCATATTATAATTTGATATGAAGTAAGAAAATTAATTGATCTCATTAATCATCTTGTATAACATTATTTATGGCTTCAATTTATAATTCTACTTTAAAGACAATCTCCAAAAAAAAACTATTTCAAAAAATAATTTCAATTATGGCTTGCTTCAATTTATAATTCCACTTTAAAGACAATCTCCAAAAAACCATTTGAAAAAATAATTTCAATTAAATATAAACATCTAGCTCAAAACTATGAAAGTAAGACCTCATCAGAACACTAGTTACATTTAATCAAACAAAATTATAATTTCATTTCATAGGATAATTATTATATATTATACGAGAAATCTTCATTATAAATAGCGCTATGTACCATTAGAAATAAATAAATAAATAAACTAGGAATGTCTTGATATTGCTTCTTAGAGAAATTCCAAACAAAATAAACATCATAGAATCTTCGAATTAGATCAATTAATACAAAATTATAAATGTAGTAATCTCTCATGAATGCTACTATGAATATGTTCACTTTTAAGACACTATAAGTTATTAACCTAGGTATGTTTTGTAAAGAATATCATCTATCACTCCAAAAGCCACTCCTAGGGCTGCAAACGAACGGAATCAAACCGAGCCAAGACCTGCTCAGGCTTGAGCTCGGTAGCACACTGGGAGCTCGAGCTCGGTTCGAGCTTGTTTCGAGCTTGCTAGTCTGTGTTCGAGCTCGGTTCGTTTAGCAACCAAGATGTTCAAGCTTGATTTGAGATTGATTTGTGTTTTGTTCATTTACAGTTAATCGAGCTCTTAGCGAGTAGCTTGATTGGAATTATAAATGAGCTTAATCGAGTATCTTAACGAGCACTATTATCAAGCCTTATCGAGCAATAATTAAACAAGCCTTGACGAGCTTTAACGAGCCTTAACGAGCCTTAATGAGCAGCAAGTAAATGAGCTTAAACAAGCACTACATAAACGAGCCTTAACAAGCACTAAATAAACGAACCTTAACAAACACTAAATAAATGAGCCTAAATGAACAAATAAATGTGCATAAACAAGCATTTAACAATAGAAGAAAAATTGAAAGAGGGTATAACCCAAAGTCTCAAACTGTCAAACATAAACTTAACATTGCCGAACAAAAATTCCTCCGAGCCTCCACGATTTGTCAAAACAATCGGAAATTATTTAGGGCATAACCGGATAACCGTAAACAATGACATAATGGAAATAAACCAATCAAACTTCTCCACAAAGATTTTCCTCTCATTACTTAGAGTTCACGACAGTAAATGACACGAACATAATTCCTCACATTCGTCGAACTCCGACATAAACCTAAACCGAAAATAATAAATCACTTACCTTGGCCACAAAATATAGCACAGTCAAACTCTATCAAGAATCCAAAATCTTTCTCTTCCGTGGCTCTAGCATCTAGGGTTTTCTTTGCGGCCTTGCGGAGTTGCGGGGAAGAACTGAAAGGAAGAGAAATGAGGCGACTGTAAGGGGAATTAGGGATAACTGAATAAGAGCCTAAGCCGCTTACTCGCTTAGGGTTATCATATCGCCTATCGGGATCGGCCGTCCATCATTAAACGGACGGCTGATTGAGCAGCGAGCGCCGAGCCGGCCCGAGCGGTCGAACGGACGAGTCCAGAGAACCGGGCTGACCGGATCAGGGTGAATCGGCTGAATGCTGATTAATATATATTATGTAATATTAAAATTAAAATTAAGAAATTTTTATTACAGTTTAAAGTTAAGAAACTTTTATTATATAATATTAAAATTAAATTCATATAAATATACATATATTTTTATTTAATTAATGTTTACATTTTTTTTAAATGTTAAATATTTTTCCTAAACAAGTTTGAACGAGCTTGTTCGCGAGTATGTTCATGAACATTAAATGATATATTGTTCACGATCATAATCGAGCCTTATCGAGCTTCTTAATGAGCTTGTTCATGAACATTAAATGATAATCGCTCACGATCATAATCAAATCGAGCTATGAGTTGTTCGAGCTTATTCATTTATCAATCGAGTATTCACAAAAGTGTTCAAGCTTGTTTGATTAATTAATCAAACGATCATGAACGATCTCTTATCGAGCCGAGCTTCGAGTAGCTTGTCGAACGCTCGGATCGTTTGCACCCCTAGCCACTCCACCTTAAAGATGACTTGAATTCCACTTAAAGGCTATAGTAAACCTAATCACAAAATTACCAATTTTAGGTAAAGGAATATTATCTAGGAAACCTTCATTCAAGATTGTTAGCAAAATTTGTATATTATCCACAAATAAGATTAGATAAAATGGAACTATAATTTCAAGGAGATGTGAGCATTTAAACATCGTTTATTAGAAAATAGAAAATTAACATTTTTTGAGCGCATGATGATGCTGAGAAATAAAGCTCTCAACTATTTAGACGTATTTTTATTTGATATTTATTTAACTATAAAATAATAAAACCTACCATTTCCTTAAGAAGTAGATGTTAAATCATTCGGACTTAAGTTTTTACCATATTGAGTCAATAAAAATTATCATGCGGACTCAGTGATCACTATTAATATAAATTTTTTTATATGACTTGATTTCAATGCAAAGCTAACAATTATTGGAAAAAATTCAAAGTTATTAAAATTGGACCAAACATTGAACTAAAAGAAGCAACAGTTCAAGGTTAAAACTAAAAAAAATGAAACATGTAATTATCAACTCAAAAGTGATATGTAATGGTTTAATATACACATTCATTTTGCGTATATAATTTTGACTTGAAAGATAAAAAAGTGATAACACTCTTGATTCAAAAAACAATTTAAACAAAGTGCACAAAATTACATGAAAGTCATAAAGCAAAATATTCAAGATTCTATACAGATTAATATTTTATAAATTCTACCACAAGATTAGAGAGAACTTCAAACATAAAGTACAAAACTATAAAAGAACTAAAATATAAAAATGGAACATATTTAAAATTTATCTTGAAAAAATGTGTCTACAAAATATGCTTCCCTAAAAGATGTCTCCCCATAACTCAACTACTAGGCTATAATCCATGCAATTATATGGTCATTCAACAAAATTGTCTCACTTATAAATTCTTATAACCATTACGTCATATTTTTGCATAATTTGTTTCCTTTGTAAAACACTTCTATTGGATACATTAATATAGTTACAATCTATATACAGTCTTTACATCCTCACTTTTAGGTTAGAGTATTGGTTAAGGTGCTTCAATATGAAGTTCATGTCAGGAAACAACCTATGTATACATAGAAATTCAGGAGGAAATGAAGAATTAGATTGATTAGTTGAAACTATTCCGAAACTATCTAATGCTCCCATGCTCTCAGCTTCATTGGAATACTCAATTTGCTGAAGTAATCCACTCCCACTAGTGCAGTCACTCACTAGCCAACATTGTCGCACACCCTCACCAGCTCATCGAGTAGCTCAGTTGCAGGCTTGTAAACTTCTCTCGGCCTTAGGGACTGATTGTATTGAAGAGTTGAATATACTTTATAGGGTTAAGAAAGGCATCATAGTAGGGCTGCAAACGAACCGAACCGAGCCGAGCATATACGTGTTCAAGCTTGAACTTGTTTAATATTATCGAGTTCGAGCTTTTAAGAATAGTGTTCAAGCTTGAGCTTGTTTACCATTATCGAGCTCAAGCTCGATTCAAGTTTGTTCACGAGCTCAGTTCATATTGGATTATCGAGCTTGTTAACAAGCAGCTCGTTTAATAAAATAAACGAGCTTTAATCAAGCCTTAATCGAGCTTGTTCACATGCAATTTGTTGAGAAATATACATAACATGTATTTTTTTTTTATATACATAACATGTATTAATTAAAGCATATTAAACCTAAAAAAATAATAATTTGAACAATACTATTCACAAACATGCCTTAATTGAATCGTAATCGAGTCATAATCGAGCTCCTTAGCGAGCTTGTTCACGAGCTTTAAATGATAATGTTCATGAACATAAATGAACCGAACGACAAGCTATTCAAGCTTGTTCATTTAGCAATCGAGCATTTAAAAAAGTGTTCAAGCTCGTTTGATTAGTTAATCAAACGAACATGAGCGGGCTCTAATCGAGTCGAGCCATGAGTAGTTTGTCGAATGCTCGGTTCATTTGCAGCCCTACATCATAGGTATAAGCATAGAGATTCACTATTCAATCATTTGATCAATAATCAATGGCTACAAAACTCACAACAATTGAACTAGGCAGTCATCCAAAACCATAGCCGATTTCATAGTTTGCTGATCCAACCGGGGATTCTATCCGACTCATGCCGATTCGAAGCTAGAGCAATTTATTAATACAGTTGGAGCGACTATCTGGCTGGTTCGGAGATGAATAAGATGATCCAGCCGGTCTGATCTGATTTTTCAATTCTTAGAAAATTTGAGAACTTCGAAGATTTTAAGTGCCATTAAGGATTTGTGTCTTGACTAGAAGCATAATTCATAATTTTCTTCATAATTTTAGTTGATGGAAAACATGTTGTCATCAAGACATAAGCAAATCATTGTATGTTTTTTTTTTCCAATTTACTTGCTATTTCGGTCCAATAACATTTTGATAGCTCTCATAAATAAAATATGTTTATTTATAATATAAAAAAATCATTATAATTCTAATATAAATAAAAAATAATGAAGAAATTCATTAATTCTCTCTTTAACTCTCTCATCTTTATGGTTTGATGAATATAAACAGCTTAATAAATTTTTCATTGCCTATTGTCATTCAGCCACTATTGTCAGGCCCCCTCTTGATTAGCTTCACTTGATAGCTATTGGACCACCACAATCGGTTTATCATCCAACTGCCATCATCCGACTGTATTATCTTAACTATCATGGTCTGACTACACCATCATCAATTAACACTATTGCCAACTCAACAACATTACCGAAAGCCATCACTCATACGATCGATGCACGTTGTTGACTTACACTATCGTCTATATGGTCGATGCCCGCTGTTAGCACACGTCATCATCTATAAAGTCATTACATGTTGTCGGCTCATGTAATCACCTATATTGGAGTCTATTTCCCATAATTTATTTATTTTATATTATATCAACTCCTTCTCTAGCTAGTGGAACAATTTCACAAGGCAAGCCTTGCTTTTTGTTCTCCCTTTTGGAGGGTTTCCATGTTAAAACACTTGTATCTCCAACTACCCTTCTTTTATGTGTGCAGGTTGAATCTTTGTACAAAGCTAAGACATTAAACATATTTTCTTTATCAACGCAAATATTTTTTAACACAAAACTATCATAAATATTTTAAATTTTACGGTCATTTGATCAATAGAGATTATCAAATAGTTAAAACATAACATCAATATTAATCATAATTATATAGGATATGAATTCTATATTTTGTTTTCATGAAATAAAGGATTTTATTCATTATAATGTAGTTAAATTTTTGATTTTTTTTAACTTTTTGTTCTAGTTCAATTGGATTTCACCGGGGTTGTTTGGTTGCTTGTAAAAAGAATGCAGTGTATTTGGATTACTTTAACTTATTTGGTTCAAAACTCTATAAATACATGAATTTCATTTTTCTTGTTGACAAAATAAATATAATGTAAAGTATTTTTGAGATTATCAGCGGAAGTGGCGTTCGACGATCGGCGACGACGGCGACCACGGTGATGGTGGGGCCTCGGCGACGGTGGTCGAAGCACGGCGGCTGAAGAATCCGGCGTAACTGGTCGGGCGGCACCACCATTGGTTGCGGCTACGGCAAGGGCGAAGTGGCGTGAACACTTTACGGGCGGATAAATTACCAAATTAAACGAATTCTAAATACACCCAAAATGACCATTCTAATGCATTTCAAATACACTACAAATGCATGAAATTTTACTTTGCAGCATACCAAACACTCAAAGAATTAAATTCCCTGCATTTAGTTAACTTTATACTCTAAATGCAGGCAACCAAACAGCCCCTAAAAAATTCAACAAAAAAATGATCAAATTTTGAAGGGAAAAAAACATTATTTGTGGATCCTTTATTTCTTTTTTTGGCAGAAAAACTCCATTGTATAGATGTCTTAGCAAAAATGACGAAAAATTCATGCATAAACTACCTGGTGGATTGAACCAAATTAAAATTGTTCACTGAAAAATTTTCGATAAACACTATAGTTGTGAATCCACTAGTAATCCAGATGAGTCACTTCCAAGGAGTTGGCCATTCACACCCCCATAATTTTTTTTGTCACCGCTCTTTATTAATTAGCAGTTACTGAAGGATTTTCTACCAAAAACTTGTAGCAAAATTTTTTTTAAAAAAAAAAACTGTAGCTCCTCATCGACAATTATCATCACAGCATATTGAATTTTAAATATTTCACGCATAGATAATAATATAATGTCAAACAATTTAAAAATAAATAAATAAATATTGATCCTTTAAAACAAAATTTTGACCATCTAATATTAAAAATATGCTAACACACATCAAAGAGTGATTAATTATAGCATCATATTTTAAAATATAAGTATTGATCGTATTAATTATTACTCTTACACCTTAATTCTCACTCTCTTATGTCACTTCATACCATGCCTTCTATGTTTTTTTATTCTTGGCTCCATATTATTGATGGTGCATTACTTTCTAAACTTAGCATTACAAGCATTCAAATCTTGGGTTATTATGACAACATATCATCTCATCATCTCCTCAATCAAATTTCTTATCATGAAAAAGTTATACTAATTATGTATGCCTATTTAATAGGATCAAACTAACTAGAAATATCATTATATTAATGAAGTTTATGCTTGAATTTAAGAAAATTTAATATTAAATACTTATATTTCTCCCTCAAGCTTAAAGTTTATATGTGCCTCTTGTGCATCAAATCCATCGCCTATGATCATTACTCAATATGCGTGGATGGCATAGCTTAATAATGTGATCGTAGGAAAGGGTAGTGGCTAAGCTTTATGTAAATCCAACGGTAGTAGATTGATGAGCTAACATAAAATAGTGTTGATGGTTGCTAGAAGTAATACCAATAAAATTAGATAATGTAAGTAGGATTTTGTGAGAATTATGGTAGATTGAGGGCTAAAATTATGATATGGGTGGTGGTAATAGTGATGGTGGTCATGATCATGGCAAGGGATTTAGGGCCCATTTGGGGCTGCTGCAAGCACGCGGCGCGGCGTAAACTGCGCCGAAGGGTTGTTTGGATGCGTCGCGTTTGGCCAAAATTTCGAAAACCGAGGCAAAGCCACCGCGAAGCTAAAACTTTAGAAGTCTTCCACGGCCAGCATTTGGATGCCTTTTTTTTTCCTAAATTACCCCTCTGCCGTCCGCAGTTTGAAACAGCGCAGTGGTATTACTGTTATAATTTATTATATAATTTATAATTCATAATTCATAATTAAGGGATTTAAAATATATTATTAATTAATATTTAATTTATTTGAATCAATCTTATTTATTTAAATTTAATTTAAATGAGTTTTACCTAATTTAATTTATTATTAATGATTAATTAAAATTTTTAGTTTATGATAATTATAATCTAATAAATTTAATTATAAATTGTATATTTGATAATGAAGTGATTTAAATAAAAATTTAAAATATTGATTAATGTTTAATTTAATTAATAAAAATTGATTATTGATCAATTATTGTAGTGAATACATGCTTAGAGATTTACTAATTAATATTAAACTATATATTTATAATTTTTTAATTTAATAATTTTAATATTAATATTTTTATTATATGATATATAATCTCTTAATATAATTTAGTGGACTTATACTTATCTATGAAAATTTGTTATCTTATTTTTCCTCATTATATTTCATAACATTCAACACATAAGGATATTTCAGTATTTTCTGCACAAACAGCTACAACACAATATATTTTGAATTGAGTTTTCCAAATAAAATCAAAGCTTCAGCAACACCAACTTCCTGTCACCAGCTTCATCTACAGCAGCTTCACAGCTGCTACTGAAAAAGCTACAGTTGTCCTAAATGGACCCTTAGTCTACCTAAGAAGCTCTAAATAATCATCTTCATCCTATTAAAAATGAAAGTGGTTGACATATGAGGAGGTTCATACCCCCCACTAGATGACATTTAGAATGCAAATCCAAAAATCATTAAATTACATTATAATATTTTATAAAATGATTCTCTAAAAATCTCCATAAAAATAAATTAACTTATATTAGTATGAATTGCAATAATCATTTTTAGATAAAAGTAATAAAAAAATTTTCATAAAAAGTTTATTAAAATTATAAATTGTGATTTTCTCTGACATATATGATGGCACTAATTTTATGTACGTCAAATTTTGAGGGATTAAAATTTTATATAATAATAATAATAATAATAATAATAATAATAATAATAAGGTTTATGGTCAATTTTAAAAATATTAATATTAAATGCTTAAGTTTTTCCATCAAGCTCAAAACATGCACAGTTCTCATGCATACTAAATCCATCATGATCTTTACTCCATAGAGTTCGATGGTACAACTTAATAATGTGATAGTGATAGAGGAAAGTATATAAACAAGAGTAGGAAATTCGTCTACAACCAGATTCAATAATTTTAATCAAAGAAAAAAAATAAAATCTAACAAAATATATGTACGAGCTAAATTATCAAAACATAATGAAAGTATAACACATACATCAAATGTAGGTCAAATAATCTAAGAAAATTAAAATAAAACTATATAAATGAAATTTAAAATTAAGATTTAAAGGAAAGTGAAGCTCTAGTCTTATATCTACAGAGAAGTTGAGTAGATAGTTCATAGAAGTGCAACGGTAGGTTGCACGATAAGAGAACCGAAGGGGGTTCACTGCTAGAGTAAAAGAAGGGACAGAGAAATGAAGAACAAATGAAACTTGGGTTTGAAAATATAATAGAATTCTATCAACTTTCAAGCATATTTTCATTCTAAAATTTGCCACTTTATTAGAGCTAGAGGTACCTACAAATTTGGTGAAATCGATTTTGTTTACATTAATATTCACACCTAACAATTTTCTTTTTCTTGACTGAGTCATTATTATTTTCTCGACCCATTTTTACACTTCCTAATGCTTTCTTATAAAAGAGATTATTACATACAGAGTCCGAATATAAGTCTACATTCAAACTCAAATAACATAGCACAATATAATGCTTAGTCAATATATAATTACTATATATTATTTATAAAATATTGTGTACTATTATGTATTGATATAATATAAACTGAACAATAATACACAATATTTATATATACAATAATACATAATATTTCACACTCAATATACGTAATTTTACCAATACATATAATCAGATCGAGATCAGCTACATCATTAGAGTTTAAATATAGAAGCTATATTCAAACTCCGTAAGTAATAATTTTTCTTGTTATAAATCCTCCATGATTTTGTTGACATTTTAAAGCATCATTAACATTTCAAAATATATCTGCTATTTCAAATTACGATGTAAATATTAACTTAGCATGAAGATCAACAAGCTATTAGACTACCTAAATACGAAACAAATGTACCATACTTGACTCAATAATAAAATAAAATAAAATAAAATAAAAAACAATCGAATATCATTTAACTGGAAATAGTTTTGTCAAAGTATCAGTAATTCATATTGACAACTAAATATTATTAAGCCAAAAATTTCAGAATAAAAAAATGTTATAAGGTAATGGGCATCGAATCAAAGCAAATCAAATTCAACAATCACCCCAAAGAAATATAAATTATCAAATAACTGATAAATATAATGCTCCGTCTTTATCACGATAAAGAATTTATTGATAAATATGGCGAAATAAAATAAATAAAAATCCTCTAACTTTAGCTTATTCCACCCCCTCCCTCTCACGGCAGAAGAAGCTCGCTATCACATGTAACTGGTCCCAGACAACGACACATGAATCACATAATGTTCAAAGAGTAACAATCTTGCAATAATAATAATAATATGTCCCAGAGTCAAGTTTGAACCTCTTTAATCCAACCTTAACCATTTCCAGTGGAGCAAAACCAAAGCTCAAGTATATATAAACTCCTTCATAGACATAACAATTCAAAAGCAAAACTCAACCTCCGAAGGAAACAAGAAAAAAAATGTCAGGAGTTTGGGTTTTCAAAAATGGAGTGATTCGTCTTGAGAATCCGGCCGGCGGCGAGCAAGGAGACGGCCATGGCCGCACCAGCGGAAGCCGTCGAAAGGTCTTGGTTCATCTCCCGACCGATGAGGTGATAAGCTCCTATGATATGCTAGAGGAGAAGCTCGGCCAGCTAGGTTGGGAGCGGTATTCCGGAGACTCTCCTCTCCTCCAGTTTCACAAGCGCTCCTCAGTATATCTCATCTCTCTCCCTAGAGAATTCTCTAGGCTTACCACAGTTCATATGTATGACATAGTTGTCAAGTGCCGCAATGTTTTTGAGGTTAGAGATGCTTGAGATCAGGATATAATTAGGGTGGTAATGTTGTCACAATTGTTTGTTCAAAGCTGTTTTGATTAGAGTATTTTGGCTTTTTAATTAGTTCTTGTGAGCTTCGAGTGTGTGTATAACTGTTTATGTTTGATTTTGATACTGTATATATGAAGTGTGAGATTACGTTTAATTTGTTTTCAGAAACCCTAGCAGATGAATAGTTTATAGAATTCGCTGGTCAAGTTGGTGCATGCCGATAGGACCGTTATTTTGTTCTTGAATGTACAAACTATTATCTTCAGTGTAATAGATTTTTTTGGTTGCACAAAGTTCTATTATTATTGCTTGTCAAATGGGAGGGAAGATGCTTTTTGGAACATATAGATACTTACCTGTATTGAAAACTTTTTGAAGCACAGTGATTGTTGACATGGAAGCAATATAATTTGTTTAGAATAACTTCTTTAGATAAAAAGTAGGTTTTATGAATTTAGCAAGTGAAAGATTAGCTGGTTTATGGAGGTAATTGTTAGGTTGTTAATTATAGAACTAAGTGTTCAACCTTATGTGCAGGACAAAGAAAACCCACGTAGGTGAACTTAGTTTCACTGCTTGGTAGCCTTGTATTCCTTGGTAAGCTACAAGGTTATAACTCTGATGGGAACTTGTTTCTTACGCTAAAAGTTTGTGGCGTCAAGTCGTGGTATCTAAATGAACATATTTGGAAGTTTAAGAACCATAAATATTTAAAAAGGGGGTGGTGGGGGGCGTGTGGACGACAGAGCGAGAGAGAGAGAGAGAGAGAGATCATTAAAACAATTATCATTTTAGCTAAACCTTATTTTAACCCTGAATGTTCCCAGAAGCAGAGAAGGATGAAGAAATGTTAGAATGAAAGGTATACAAGTAAGAATTAATTTAGAATACATTTTTTTCCCTTGCATCTTACTCTGCATGGTATTTTACCATACATGGATGCGGTTGCATCTTTCTCTGCATAGTATTGTACCATACTACAGTTTCCAGCACAGAAACCTTATTTTACCTATGAATGTTCCAAGATGCAGAGAAGGATGAAGAAACGCTGGAATGAAAAGTATACAAGTAAGAATTAATTCAGAATGCATGTTTGCCGTTGCATCTTTCTCTGTATGGTATTTTACCATACATGTATGCGATTACATCTCGCTCTGCATGGTATTGCACCATACTTCAGCTTCCAGCACAAAACTTGGTACTTGACATCCAAATGATGCAGTGAGAAGATATTCATGAAAAGTATTCAGCTGTGGAAGCATCTTGTGAACAGTGAATCGAGTCGGAAAGCACTTCCAGTTAATATAATGCTCGCCGTAAAGAATGTACAAGAAACAAAAAAAACACTTAGGTTATAAAATTTTGTATTTTCATTAGTTATTTTATAATTCAATTTATTAGTTAAATTTTATAAAAAAATAAGTAAAAGGATTTTATTAGGAAAGAAAGGCACATCCGAGTATTTCTCGACAGATTGATATAATTTACTTTATCTTCTCTGAAGTTGGTCGTTATACAGGTGAGAGCGAATAATAATTTAGCACATTTTATGAAATGAGTGGAAAATGGAGATACTTCCTCAGTCAGATCAAAGGGACTGATATTTGCGACACCTTGGCTTTTAGATTAGTGCTAAACATTTTATCTATTACTGTTAAAAACAGATTCATTTTGACTTTAAGATTTTGGCATCATCTTTTTTTAGCACTATATTATAAGAGATTAGGGTTGGACCGAGAGATGGCTGTTAGATTAGTACCAGGCGTGATCTGCTTTAGAATATCTAATTAGTTGATGTGTTAAAGTTCATTCTTGAATCTTTGAACTTGATAGAATGTTTATTATTTATAGTTTAGGATATCTAATAACGGTTATGCAAAAGACCATTTATTTATTTTATGTACTCCTATTGATAAAAAACATAAGAAGCATCAATATTATTGTCAATAAGAAGCTTCATAATTTTATATGTATGTATCAAATAGCATTCTAGCATGGAAAAAATATTGAAACTTGTTGCATGTCAGAAAACTTATAGCAGTAGAATAAAACTTTACACCTTAGCTTCATTGAGAAATCTAGCACGCACACAAATAGTTGAAAAGACAATAAGAAACTCCAGAATTTTTACATGAAAAAACCCCAGAAAGATAAGAAATAAATTACGGGGCCTAGCCGAGTAAAAATGCTCCACTATATTTTATATGTTTGTATCAAATAACATTCTAGCATGGAAAAAAATATTGAAGCTAATGACATACATACATACATCACTTATTAGATGTACAATTAAGGAAAATGATAAGTGTATCTAAAGAAGATTCTCTGATACTCGAAATAGTAAGTGGAGTTAAAAAATATAAAAAAAAGTCATAACTAAGTCTTTCTAACAAATATATTAGAAAACAAAAATAATTCATAGTGATGAAGTTTTTTACCTTTTTTTTATGAAAAAGTAAGTATTTATAGGGATGAGCTAATTTGGATGGTAGCTTAGTATTTTTATTTATATAAATAATAGATATATTAAACACTATAAATTGGGCTTTCAAAAATGTAATGATATTATCAAAATAAATTTTCTAAAACATCAATATCAAGAGGTAAACTTAATCATCTATTTGAGCAACAATAAGTATAAAATAGAAATATAAATAGTGTACAAAAATAATAATTAGAAAATAAAAATCAATACAAAAGTCATTTTATTGTTGTTTTAATCTCAATGCCTTCCTTCATAGCTTGGTGCTCCTTAATTCTAAGGTATAAAACCTTGAGTAAATCTCTTCTTCCCTATTGAAGGGTAGCTAAACCCTCACAACTCTTTTCCAAGGGAAAGGATGCCATCATCTTAGTTATAGGCAAAAGCACCTCCTCTAAACCTTCCTCAGACGACTAAGACTTATCCAGAACCAATAAAGAAATAAAATAAAAATTATAGATTATGAATGATATTACATGTGGATCAGTAATGTATAAAGACTAAGAATGAAGAAATAATTTATGAAATGAAACAATCAAAGAGATTAAGATTCTTTTTTCTTTGAAAAGATAGATTTTAATGGCAATGGAAGTTTATTGTGTGTTGAAATAGGTCAACATTAAAACATTTGATAAAGCCTTAAAATAAATTATAGCCAAATAACATTCTCCTGAATAGAAACTTAAAAATCATGCAATAACTAATTTAAATTACAAGTTTTTTGACAAAACAAGTTGATGGGTATCAGAAGAACTACTAACCCATACATAAAGGAAGCCACTGCAAAGGCTCAATATTAAATTGATTTCGGGGTTGAAAGTTCTTCAACTTTATGAAAAAAAAATCATTTTAGTAGACTTTTTGATAAATAAAAATCGATAAAAACTCATTATCCTAAGCTTAGACTTTGCCAAAAAGGTCAGTTGTTCCATTGCCGGCAAAACGTTGCCTAGAATTTTATATGAATTTTTGTTGAAATTTTTGCCAAAATTTCATCAAAATTTTTGATAGTTTTAGTGCGATGGATGTTACAACAATTATTCTCTTATCAACTATTTGGGAAGAAAATCTATAACAAAAGCATGTTTTTGAAAAAATTAGGCATTACTTTTTTTTTTTTTTTTTTTTTTGATAGATGGTTATTCATACCATTGATAAACAATTTATATCCACATCATAATTTCTTAAAGAAAAAAATTTTAAATAAAATGATCAATGGTAACATCATTGAACTAATTTAAATTTATCAAATATTTCAATTAAATAGCCTTGTTATTATCTGAATTAAAACCAAAAATAGTATAACATTAAAATTAAAAATATAAATAGAAAATATAGGTTTAAGCTCTCTCTCATTCTCATTCTCTTCGTCCCCCTCTATTCTCCTTGTCTCTTATTATTGCTTGTTGATAAATTTTTTTTAGAATTGTATAATTTTCATTTAGATTGATTTTTCATTTATAGCCAAGATAAGAGATATAAAAAGATCATTCATTACAAGCTACACTTCGGAAGCCTAATTCAAAAATTCTTCTAATTTTCTTTCCATCTATGTTCTAATTAAAATTTAATTTATAACATGACTCGAATGCCTCATTCTTAGTTATGTCTGAATTATGATAGAAACCAATGTTATTTTTTTTAAAGTTATGTGAGAATAGGTTAGTTTAAATTTTAATGTAATTGATAGAATTATTATTTTAAATATAAATTTTTATTATTTATTTTTCTTAATCACTATGCTTATGGTTTACAACATTCCTAAAGAGGCTAAGAAAAAGAGTCATTATTTATGTTTTACTTTTCATCATTACTACTTAATACGGTTTTCATGCCCTCTAAAAACAATTTTTGATGAATCCTTCTATTAGATGTAATTTTTGCTATATGATATTGGGTTTTTATTTATCATTTGTTGGCTATGCTTTTACTTTTTCCTAATGCAATCCATTGATAATTATGTCAATAGTTTAAATCAAATTAGTAATGTAGATAAATCTACCTTAATTGTGCACATAAATTGCCCTAGAGTAAAATAAACACTATCAAGAATATGCCTAATTTTACAAGAAAAGAACGCTTTATAGACTACAAAGGCATTCCTCTTAAGAAGGGCCATAAAAATCTAATAGATAGGAGAATTCATTTTTATCATTAGGTGGTAGATTCATTTTGATTAAACTTGATCTTATCACAATTCCATCCTAATTATTACAAGTTTTGAATCCTCCTAAGATTGCCATTGATGGATTAAATAATTTTCTTAATGAATTACATATGCTAACAAAGGCTTAATATTCATTGTTCTAGCTAGAACAATATTTATTTTTTTGCAAATTAAGAGGATTTTGCACCAGACTTTCATGACCCAATAAAATCATCATCTCTCAAATTAATGTTGACATTTAGAAACAATGATTTTATGGGGCCAATTAGAATGGCCTTATGGTTATCAAGAAGAATATTAATTCGCATACCTATAAATGAATGTATTAATTGTTTGTAAAATTAGGCCTTTGTACTTGAGTCTACATGTTAAGGATTTTATATTATTGATGAGAAAACACTTGTCTATTAAAATATTCTTTTAGAAGCATTAGACTAACTTGTAATATTTTGTACATCTAAATAAGTTTTATTTTGTTTTCTAAAATTTTGTATTCTTAATTATATTTTTATTTTCATGTAGTGCCTAGACTGTTAGTTTAGCTCAAAAATCGAATCAGTCTTTGGATCAGATTGAGATAGGATCAAACATATTGAGCCAAGGGTACAGATAGAACCTTTTCGAACTGTTCTCAAGCTAGCCATTGATTAGATTGAACCAACTTTAGATTATATATAATTATTTTTATTAAGAATATTTTAAATTTATATACAATACTTGTAAGTTTGTAATACCAAAGCTATTTCTAAAATTCAGTGTATTGAATTGTAATTGCTAATCTTTTAAAAAAAATTAATATTTTTATAAGGATTATCTTGGTGTAATATATTTGAAAGTCACTTTTTTTTTATTTCATGAACTTAATTCAATTTTTTTGTAATTTTTTTAATAATAATTTTATGAAATCTGAGATAGCTCAATCAAAATGAGCCAAATATTTTTGATTCTGAGCCAACATAAGATGAAAAAGTTTAATTTGACTAGCTCGAAATCAAAATCAGCTTGGTCAAAACTAACATAAAATAAGTTGACCTGGCTCGAAATCAATTGATTTGAGCTGCAAGCCAATCTTGAGTAGCATGAAAATCCATCAAGTCGAACTCAAGCTGATCTCAGATCAACTTGAAATTGGCTCATTAACAACCCTACTAGTAGCTAGTTGAAGGCTTTATTTCGATGGATTTTATTTTGCAAATGAGGTAATAGATGTACTATATTTGCCTTTATTACATCCATATTGATAATTATCCCCATTATATTTATTTTTAATGTTATTGTGGAAAAAACTTTGCTAAGTTTACTAGCATTTTAATATATTTCTCAATAATGAAGATGGTATTTGTTCCATTATCTTTAAAAAGTTGATTTGTTATTCAAATATTTTTATTTAGTCTATTAATGCTTCTATCGAACATTTCATCATTTGTTTATTTATTTAGAATCTAGAAGCATGGCCAGGTTTGAAACAAATTTGCTAAGATCTCTTTTATTAACCTTTCTATAAACAATAAAAAAATGACTAACATGTATACAAAAAGAATTTCTTGACAAACAAGATAAGCTACCCCTTATCTTTTTCTCATCTTCTTGGGATTCTTAAGAGTTCCATTTTTCTCTTCCTTGATGTTCTTTATCTTTCATTAAAAAGATAAGTTACCCCTTATCTTTTTTTCATCTTCTTTATCCTTGATGGTATTTTCTAGGTTGAATGAAAGTTGCAGCCTATCTAAGATTTCTATTTTGTCATGTATTCTTAACTATATTATTGATAAGTATATTTGGGTAGAGTGATAACTCCACAAGCTCCATTATATAATTACTTGATTTTGATGATAACAAAAATATGATTGGATGATTCTAATTGCTTAATTTAAGTATTGTAGAAAATTTATTAGACTAAGCTTGTTTAGTTGGAATGAGAAAGCCAAAGGAGCTTGAATTAGGATAGTTTGAAATTTTTCAGAGGAATTACAACATAAGATAAATAAAAGATCATAAAATATACTAAAATATTATCATCTAATTTAATTTAATTTTTAAAATATTTTTATCATATTTAATTTGCATTATTTTTACAATTTTCACAAATATTTCATATTCGGATAATTTGACTACTTGCATTGACTTAAGTCTTATCCATTGCATATAAAATTGAGTTTAGTTTATTTATCACTTCATTACTTAGTCTTCATTCTTGACTAATTTTTATTTATTTGTTTTAACAAGTGACATACATTATTTATTTAATTATTCAAATTATTCTTTTTCTCTCTCCTATTATTCTATTTCTCTCATATCAATAATTTCATTAGATTTTTATAATCTTTCATGCATGGCCCAATTGTTAGTGATTTTGGTATGAAATTTTGTTTGATTTTATTTTATTTATTTTTATATTTTTTTTCTTATTTAATGAATTTTAAAATTCAAATTTATTTGAATTTTAAATTTGAATATTGCCTTAAATTATTTCTAAACTTAATTAAATTTTTTTTGGCATGGTTTGGCTGGCCCTATATTTGTTTTAAATTATTAAATTTGAGTTTATTTAAATTAATATACTTAAATTTAAATTTAAATGTCCTCGAATTAATTACACTTTTCATTTTTAAATTCTTTAGTTTATGAAATATTATGGCCAAACCCCTTATTTTTTATTTAAATATATATATGATGTTTAAAATTAAATTCCTTCTTATTTAATCTCCCTTGATCTCTTATTAATTGATTTGTTTTAATTGAAGTTTAATTTATATTTGAAAATGGTTGGTCATCCCTCTCCTTATAACTTAATTAAATTAATTTATTTAATTTTATTCAAGTGGATTTCTTTAATAAATTCTTAAATTTTTAATTAATTAAATCCATCAAATATCATGCATTAGCTTTAAAATTTCCCTAGTTAGAAATCTTTTGTCGTCCCATCTTAGGAAAGGGTTGGTCACTATGATGTGCATTAAATTACGGAGACAGGACAGTGATACCTACATGAGACAGCCTATATTTTTAAAAATAAAGGACACAAACACGCGTTGGACACGACATTATAATAATAATTAAGAATAATGTATATAAATTAAATAGATAAAATATTAAAAATAATAAAAAATAAGTCATTTAATTAAAAATTTTAAATTAATTACTTAAGTTTTATATATATATATATATATATATATATATATATATATAAGTAATTTATTTTATTATACTTTAATAATTTTAATGAATAAAATTTATTATCAATTCTAAATTTATAAATTTAATTATAATTTTTTAAAATTTTAATTATTTGTAATAAATACATCTTATTATTCTCTCTTTTCAGCTCAAATATCATTCTCTAAATATCTAAAACTCTCTACAATAATTTAAAATATAACAAATTATATTTAAAATATTTTTTATATAATTTTAATTCAATTATTTAGGACACATGTGTCCCATTAATTTTTTAATGTTATTTTAATCGTACACTTTTCTATCGTGTGAGACACATGTCGGAGATGTGTCAGAGCCATGTCCCTGTCCAACACGTGTCATGTGTCGGACACTGCATGTCTAATTTTTAGGAGTCTCCGTACATCATAGGTTGGTCGTCTTCATTAATAAAAGATTTTATAATTATGTAAAGTGATTCAAATCTAGTTCCCTCCATATGCTTGGTCGACCACCTCATAATGAAATTGAATTTAATTTATTTCAAATTATTGGCTTCATGTATTTTAAATTCAATTTATATTCTTATGCATTTTTTTCCTCTTAATTTTCCCTCTGCTTTTCCTTTGCCTTGGCCAAACCACTCATAGTTCAAACTCTATTTAATGAGTGGCTTTTGTGACTTAAATCTCTCTTGTAAACTTCACTTCTTTGTCAACTCACTGCAAAATTAATTCAAGTGTGCTCTCTTTGATTCAAGTGATCAATCACTCTCTTCTCTTGCTCTCATCTTCAACCATACTCAAAGGGAGATCTTTTTCATCTTCATCAAGCAAGCTTCAAGCTTTGGAGAACACTCATTCAGGTCTTGTGCTTGCACATTCATTCATTCAAGTGATTTGAGCATAAATATTTTAATTTATTTTAATAAATTGTGCTTCATGATTTTGATGGTTTATGTTTATTAGAAGGTTTTTTTTGTTAACATTGCTAAAGCTTTTCTAAAATCTATTTTCATTCATCTTTCAAGTGATTTGAATATTTTATATTATCATAGATTTGTGTTTTGATTTGTGATACTATATTTTAAAGGCTTTCACACTTGTTGCTTTTCAAAGTTGTTATCTTCAACCCTTATTCATTTCACCTTGTGCAAGGTATTTCCAAGGATTGATTTGTTTCAAGATCTTTGCATCAAATTTTTATAAAATTATATCATTGCATATTTTAAAATAAAAAAAGAAGAAAAATATTTTGTGAGCTGTCTTTTATTTTTCATATTATTATTCAATTGGATTTCTAAGCAAAATTATTTTAAAATTTGTGATTTAGATTTTTATACATGTATTTTTTTCTTGTACTTTGATATTATTAGGGTTGTACTTGCCTATGTAGGAGAGTACGTTGTTTGTATGGAGTTGTACTTGCCCGTTGTAAGATAATACATTATTTAGGGTTGTACTAGTCTAATGTAGGAAAGCATGGTGATTTGGGTTGTATTTACCTAGTGTAGGATAGCATGGGATATTCATTATAATCTTATAAGATTTAGTGAATTCTCAATGCAGGTTGTTAGGTGTGGATATAGTCGATTTTTGAGTTCAGCCAAATCATATAAATATCTATGTGTATCTTGTCTCTTAACTTTTTTTGCATTTTATTTTTCTGCTGTGTTTTTATTATTGTTGTGATATAATTTATAGTCAAGTTTCCTTTTCGTTAACTTTTCAATAAAAACTAAATTTTAAAATACCCAATTCCTCTAGCCTTGCCAACCAAATATTTTTTTCCATTTTGATCTTAAGCATATTCTCAATTCGTTTTTCTAAATAGTTGTCATTTTAGATATTAAAATTGAATCTCATATTGTTATAATTTTTATTTCTTTTTCTAGCTTATGAATTTATTTTATCAATGATCAAAATTTAATTAACAATGCATCTATATTTGGGCAACCTCCTTTTGGAATACTATTAAGAAAATCAACAAACTTTGAAATTTACTTTATTTTATTGATCAAATATGGTAATGAGAATAATATACTATCTAAAAAAAAAAATGCTATTCTTCAATAGATTCAAAGACTAAAATAAAGAGGGCTTTTTTATTATTGCCTCTAAATACTACATAGAGAAAGATATATTATCTTAAGAGACAAAATTATCATTGTGATATGGATTCACATATAATAACAAGAAAAAAATTTTAGAGTTGATTTAGTTTACATTTAAATTTTTTTTTTTGGTTTAAATTTGAATTTTATTTTGACCATGGGTACAAATTCTTTATAGATGTAAGCCCTTATAGTTAACTCCATCTCAAGAGTATAAAATCTTAAGAACACTCTTGATAAAAGTAATAATAAAGAATTGCATGATTTATAAAAGTTAATATTAAGTTTTGATGATTTCATAATTTTAAAATACGATAAGTTCAATTTAAGAGTAGGTTTTTTGGGAGTTTAAAGGAAGAAGAATAAGAAGCACATAATACTAAGTATCTCAGTAGCACTCCAAACTATCCTAAGGTTGAGCTTTGTGATTTGGTGTTTGAATTTATTTATGTATAGCCTATTCACTTGATTACAAAGTTGTGGCTTATGATTCATTAACATAAAACATATATGCCCAAGAGGTGAAGATTTATGTGTAGCCTAAAGAGAGTTATTAGCCTCAAAGCTTAAATTGTGTTGAGAACTAGTATCAAGTATTTGTCAAATCTAGTCTAGTATCATTTAACAAGACTTATAGATTTCAACTCCACTCGAAGCTAAAACAAGCCCAACTCTATTGTACTTATTATTTTGCTTAAAAGAAGTGCTAGGTAACCCACCTAATTACTTTAAAATCATGATATTAAGTCACATGCACATGTTAGATAGGTAAGCCTATTATTTATTTGCAATAATCATAAAACATAGACTTAACCCTTGAGTCGAAGAATGAAGGGTTTGTAATGGTTATAGGGTAATATGCATTATAATTTTATTTTTTAATTTGTTGATTAAACAAGACTCTAATATGCAAATACAATATCACATCTTAGTTTGGCCCTACCTGACACATACCTTTATCTTTTATGTAGTTGTCACCCTCAAGCTCAAGTGTTCTTAATTTATGTAATTAAGATAGAGTGCTCCAAGATGAATAAAAAAACAATATGAATGCATTTATGGTGACTTAACAAAATGGTTCCTACATTATTTTATTCTTATGTCATAAAAATTTATTTCTAAACTTATTATGACTCATCTAAGTAGATATTCGCAATCACAAATGTAGCAAATTTAGAAAAATAAAACATTTCGTTCAAGATGTAGGAAAATGTAAACAAACATCAAAGCAAAAAAAAAAAAATCAAATATTTTATGAAATAATAAAGAAAGTATAGTGCGGCTAAGTTCATAAAATACATTCCCAAAAAAGGGAAAAAAAAGTAGGAGCTTTACTTCATATAACCCGGCTTTGATCTATTAATAAACATAGCAACTTGTAGGTCTTCTAGCTTCTTCTTCATCAGGTTATTTTGGCTCCAAAAGCTACAACATTTCACACTTTGGAGCTCATCCTTGCTTGCTTTTTGTGCTCCTCAAGAATCCCAGCAGCTTATACAAAACTTCTAGATATCTAAAATTATTTTAATTTAAGTGATTAATGATTTAAATATTTTTTATTTGAGTTTTGCTTAATTTAGGTTTCATTTATCTAAAAGATTTCAAGAATGCATAAGGTTAAACAAGATTCACTGAATACATGAATCTCATCGCTAAGGAATCCTATAGATGTAATATAAAATACTTCTCATATTGGAAGAAAGGAGAAGAATCTCATAATATCTGAGTTCTATTATAAGTGAATTTTATGAATTTTATAATTGTTTAATAGACTTTGAAATAAGATATTATTTTATTTTCCTAAGGAAAATTATAAAATTTACAGAAAATAATTTTAAAATCATATAAAATTTTAATATGATCAGAGAACATTGATGTATAATTCCCTTAAATTTTTAAAGTTTTTTAAAATTAATTTGTAATTTCTATAATTTTCTAATTATTTTGACTTGTAAAATTCAAGAAATTTATTTAAATAATTATAAAACTTATGGAAAAATTTTCTATAACCTGAAACAATAAGAGAAATCTCCCATAAAACTTTTAAAATAGTCTAATATTATTTAATATTTTGTAATTTTATTTATTAATTTATTTAATTTTAGTTTTATATCAAATTAATTCCAAATCCCATGAAAAATTTTCCGAGGGATTATAATGACCTCTGAAATTACATATAAAGTTTGAAATTAATTTGAACTAATATAAATTTTATATAATTATAATTATTTAAATTAAATAACTAAAATATTATTTTTATAATTTTTATTCTTTATTTTATTTGCTTTTATATTTTATTTTCTTTCTCAAAAAATTATTTTATGATTTTAAAGTGTAATTTGTATTATTTATAAAATTTTAAAGATTTCACCATTCAATTATATTATTTATACATATTATTTACTAATTTAATTCACTTTATAATTTAATTATGTTTATTAAATCAAAAATTTAAATATTTTTTGTAGAATTTTTTATCTAAAGAATCTTTTAACAAAAATCTAATCACATTTACATCCATCCAAACAATTATAAAATATTTCAAATATACTATATTTCTTTTACACTGTACCTTTTTTAGCCAACCAATAAAAACTAAGATTAATTAGCCTTTAATTTAATTATTTAATCACTTAGAATTTTGAAAATTCATTATATACCACAAAAAACTTTAAAAATTATTATCAATTTTTCAATGTTGAGTATTTTAAAAGTAAATACCTAATTAGTGTTGAGTATTTTGAAAGTAAATACCTAATATGTGTTGAGTATTTTTGGCAGTAAACAACACATCATTAAATTTTAAATTAATAAAATTGCTCATAAAAATATAAGTTCAAATATTTTAAAACTTTTATTGTATGTTTTGCATGATGTCATCTAACTCTGTAATTTTCTCAAAAAATTTTGTCTTATATTTTATGAATTTTATTGAAAATAAAAAAAAAATATTTTTAATTGATTTAAAATTCTAAAAATTATAAAAATTTGCACCTCAATAGTCTAAGTCCTTTTAACAAATAAAGAGAATCATAAAAAAATATTAAACACCTTTGATTGTCATTAAGTCCATGGATCACCTTAAATAGCTTAATTAAACAAATTAATTAACCAATTATTTAACTTGCAAATTGGAAATCTAATAAATAAGCTAAAATAAAGCAAAACAACTTAAAATTTTCATAGATACTTATAAAGACCAGTAGGTACTCATAGAAATATTTTTGTAAAATTTTGAATTAATGTAGTATATATTTTAAAATTATATTTAAAATAATCATTTAAATGATATTTCAAAATTATAAATTTATAAAATATTCTTACAAATCATCCAAACTATCCCTTTTAATTTCTCAAGTCAGGAGAAGCACTTTGGGATATTTATTAAGCTATTATTAATATTATTTATATTTTCTTTAAAATTAACTAAATATAATGAAATCAAATAATAAATAATTTTAAAAATTCACAAAATTCTTATGGGATGTTCTTGAGGTTACCTTTATACAATGACAATAGTCTCATGTGGTTAGTGGTTGACTAGGGTGGTTACAACTAATATCTAAAGCAATGCATATTTATTTTAATATGATATTTATATTAATTACAACTATACATAGAATATTCATACTAAACAAAACTGAATCAGAAAATCACTAAACCTTTCTATAAACTCACATCAATAGAAAAGATTTAGGAAAAATAAAATCAATCTAGTTTAAATACTAAATCAAATTGAATTCAAACAAATCCAAATAAATAGACTCTAGAAAGATTAAATGATTAATTAAAGATCAATTGAACTAAATTTATAATCCCATGGGAGTTGATTGACTCTATCTAATTCAACTTGAGTAAAATTGGGTTATCCACGGTTTAACCCGAAATGAACCCAAGTGAACTCATTTCAATCAATTTATCATCCAAATATTAACTAAACCTATTTATAAATCAGTTTGGATAATGAGGATGGCAAAAAAAAACACTAGGAAACAAAATTAAGTTTGACTTTGGTTGCCCCACATACCTGCTTACAATAAAGACAAATCCAGCCAACTTCACGTCAATTCAACATCCTAAGTCAAATGAAGCATATAGATCTTAACCAAATCAAGAAAACAACTCAAAATAGAAGGGAGGATACGAGAGAAAAATATGGAAGGCAAATAAAAATCTAAAAGAGAAATCCGAGCCATATCACACACACTTGGCCATATATGGGGAGGATTGCATCCCATTCCTCCTCGGGATAGTCTAGGTTGGCTGATGCCAAATCTACATGGGAAAACTCGATTGGTAGGCCACCATCAACCTCCCCATTAATGGATCTCACGGCCAACATTCAAAGGCATGTAAACCAAACTCCAAAGAGAGTTTTGGTAACCCCAACATGTTCTTGGTGAAGAGATGAGTGAGTTTGGCATTTACTTGAGTTCCTTAACAACAATAAGCCAGAGAATGATCAAACCCAACATCAAGCAAGTGTCCCTAGTGATTGGTGAGGTTGTAACCTAAATTCATTTTCCTAGGAGCTTCACAATGACCCAATCATGCATCCCAACATTAACACCACCAGAAATCAACTCCCATGAGGTAAACCCAAAACACTTAGTTGGTCGGTTATGTATTGAAGCTTTATAAAATAATTACTACCTCCGTTAAAATCCAACCATATAGATTTATTGTAATGTAAGCATTGATCATTTTGTAATCAAAATCATTTGAAAAAGTTGTCTAGATCACCAAATTTAGGCCTAGATTCTCATACAAAAAAGGGAGAAATGAAATTATGAGTGTAGGTCCTTCTACTTAGGATGAATAGTCATGAGTTAGTTGGATAAAATTGATTCAAATCCCTTTAGGATTGTCGATTAAATCTAAACTATCTAATCATCTTGGATAAAATTGATTCAAATCCCTTTACGTTTGTGGATTAAATCTGAACTATCTGACCTTCGATCATACGGTCTCAATTGAAGCCACATCTCCACCATAATTTAAGGTAGATCCACGTGGATCTGCCATGGTCCAACCATGTGATGAAACACAAAGACCGTCTAGTCAACTGCTAACTGGGTCAACTAAGAAAATAGAGATTTTAGGGTTTAGAAAATTACAAAAAAGTACTTGAAGTTTTAAAATTCATAAAAACTAAAATGCTAAATAAAAAAAATGATTGAGCCTCAATGAATTTAACTTGAAAAGAAAAATCCAATGTAGCCAAAAGCCTTAATTTTTGTTGGGTATTCTAAGAGTAATTTGAGTTTTATTGAAAACTAAAATTTTTTTAATTACTGTCAAACTTCAAATCTGATTGGGTTGAAATTGACATGGTGTGATCTTAGTGTTAATACAAAATACCCATAAATGTTGCATGTCAATTGGAACATTGGATTAAAAGTTATTGATTTTTTTTGTTGATTTTGAATAAATAATTACTTGTAAATTATTTGAATTAAAGAAAATCATTAAAATGGTTTAACTCACTTTAGTAAACATCAAGAAAGTTAAGAAAAATATCTAAGCCAACTAGATCACTCAAAATGCCAAAATCATTAACTTAGGATTCAATTTAGTTAACTTGATCAAGCTAAACATAAAAAAATTATATAAAATCAACCATTATAAATAAACCAACTTTGGATTTATATGTCAGTGAAGAATTCAATAGTCCAAAAAGAAAATCTAAATTTTACTAAATATTTTTAGACTAATTTAGATTTCATTAAAAATAATAATTTTTAAATACCACTAAATTTTAAATCTACCTAGATCAAAATTTTTAGAAAATACCTAATGCTAAAATCTACTTGACATAAAAATTCTAAGACAATTAGAATTCTGGATTATGAGTTATAATTTTTGAAGCATATTAAGACAATTTAGATGAAACTATTAATATATAATCATGTAAATTACAAAAAAACATAAAAATAATGTAAAACACTTTCATTAATATCAGAGATCGTAAAAAAATTAGATTCATTGAATTTGATTAAATCTTAAAAATCATTTAATTTAGAGCTTAATAGAGGGTTAAATTTTAATTTTATGATTTAATTAAGCTTGAACTTTAAAAATTTATAAAAAAATTAATCATTTAATCAAAAATTATGAGTAACCTCTCCCAAGATGCAACATCTAGAGAGAAATCCAATAAAATTAAAATCCCTAAATTTCACTATATATTTTAGGAGTAATTTAACTTTTATTGAAAATTAAATTTTCTTAATTACTCCTAAAATGCGTAATTAATCAGCTTGAAATTTTGTGGTAGGGTCATCAAATCAATGTATACTTTCCATAATGTTTTCATGATATCTGGGTCATTAGATTAACAGTTGTTCATTTTTTAACCCTCCCAAGGCAATTTAATCTAATAACTAATTTTACAAACTAAGGAAATTACAAAAATAGCATTAATTTGTTTAAAACATCCATATTAATAGAAAACCATTTAGATAAAATACTTAAATCCACTGAACTTCATGATAACATAAAATACTTAAATTTAAATCTTAATTATGTTAATTAAAATTATTGTTAACCATTAATTAAACTTTAACTTAATAATTTAATCACATTAAACAAAATTAATTATTAACTAAGTCAATCATTTAAATTTAGTTAATCATTAATCAACCCTTAATTAAGTTAGTCATATGACCTAATTAAACTTAATTAATCCTCAATTTAACTTTAATTAAATCATTTAATTATCTCAAACTTAATCAATCATTAATTAAACTTTAATCAAATTAATGATTTTATTATGGTGATCATATTAAACATAAATAACAATTAATTATTATTTTGATTGAGTTAATCACTTAACTAAATCAATTATTAATTAAACCTCAATTAGGTAAATCATCTATTAAGTTGATCATAACAAACTCAATTGATTATTTTTCAAGTTTGGATTAAGTTAATTCTCCAATTAAGTTAGTCATATCAAATCCAATTAATCATTAATTAAGTCTCAATTAATCAAATCATTTAATCAATTTAATCATTATGAATGTAATTAATCATAAACTAAAACTTGACTTAATTAATTAAGATTCTGATTAATCATATAATTAACCTTTAATTAAGTTAATAATGATTTATTAAATAAATCATTAATTAATATCTAATTAGGTCAACCTCATAATTGACCTTAATTGAGCTAACCACTTAATTGAGTTAACTATGGTGAAGTTAATGAATTAAGCATAAAATTAATTTAATCATATTAAACTTAATTAATTAATTTTTAATGAAACTTTAATTTAAGTAAATCACTTAATTATTCATTAACCAAACTATAATTAAGCTAATCACCTAATTAAATAAATCTTAAATAATCATTAATGAAACCATAATTAATATAGTCATTTAATCAATCAACTTAAACATAGTTAATCAACCCTTAATTAAGTTAATTTCCTTAAATGCTTAAAAGTTTAGAATCTAATTTAGAATTTAGGAGAAAGTCCTTTACCCTATGGTGAGAAGTTAACCGTACTAGGGTTAGGGTGTTGATGAAAGTGGATCTTACCTCAAGTGGGGCCCGTAATCTTCTTCCTCTTCAAAACCTTAAGTTATTCTTAACCTAAACCAAATCAAAACTTAAAACTCATTTTAAAATTATCTAAATGATCAAACTAAAATCACCAAAATAAGAACATAAATTGAACTCTGAACTTATATCGAAACTTAAACCTTAAAAGCTTAGTGTGGCCTTGCCACACTAGCCCCTTTAATGCACATTAGACTACTATAGGTCACCAACTCAAGATTTAGGTTAGACTGGTGCTTTGTTTGTGATGCATTGCTTTTATATTATTTTATGGTGTGCTATTTTAGGCAAAATATTAGGATTTTTTACTCATAGATTGAATGTTAGGGCATTGCTTATTTAACTAATACTATTTTTTATAGGGGCTTATGCTTAATAAAGAAAATGCTATAATAAAATTAAAGTTAATATCTTTTACTTGCAGGTGTCATTTACTTAAGTCCCTAAGCATAGCCCATCACGAAAGGTAGGCTTGGTACCTGTTGGTGCTAAAATGCATTGTATAGAATATAATTTGCTTACATGTACGTGTGCTCTAAAAGCTATCAAAGTTGTTCTTAGCATTCTAATAAAATGTTAACTAAATCACTTTTCAAAGCTATAAAGCACAACCATAGAATATGTTAAAGTGCCTACCAGACTTCCTACCATATAGGCACTTCCTACTTATCCTCTTTGAAAATCCGAAAAGAAATGTCCTATTTGAGTTATCTTATTTAACTTCCATATTTTGTAGCTCTGATATCAACTTTGAATCCATATAGATAAAGAGTTAATTTCTTTAATTGAGAGTTTTCTTAAGATGGTTTCTCCCTCTTAAGATATAATTAATTATAGGTGTTTACCCTTATAGGAAACTAAGAACTCAGTACAAAATAAATTTCCTTCTACTTCATCAATATAACTCAAGGAAAGAATCTCTAGTATATGCAAACTGATCAACCTTAGGAGTCCTTATTAAGTGACCAAATCCATTATAAAGTAATATTTTTATCACTTGAAATGATATATTATTCCTTAATGTTGCATTTGGTGGTTTATTATACTTTATTATTACTTAAGTTGATTAATTAACCTTAGTTAAAACTTAATTAATGTTTAGTTTGGTTCCATATGATTATTTTAATTAAGTCTTCAATTAGGGGTATTGGGTCTAATTAGTTTAATTTGACAATTAAAGTAGGTGCTTAATTTAATTTAGGGCTTATTTTTAGTCTTAATCTCTCTACATTTTTTTTATTAAAATTCAATTTCTTAAAGCTAATTGAAATTTCTTTATATTTCATTTAATTAAGTTAATTCAGTTAATAAGATTTGGATTTCATAATTTTTGTGTTTTCATTAGGTTTAGAAGCTTTAATTGTTTGATTAAGCACTTCTCTTATTAAAGAAAATGTTTCAAAATAATTATATTTATTTTAAAATTTATAATTCTAAGGTTTATTATTTGGATAAAATTGTCGTGAAATGATTGATAACGTTTGATTAAATAACCCTAATAATCTTGTATTTAGGATTAATTTAGAGATTATCATTTTTAATAAAAAGCCAAATTATTTATGTGATATTGAATAAAATTTAGTGTTTTTAATTTTAATGGATCAAGTGAGGGTCTCTTGCAATTTTTGGCTTAATATTTAATTTATTACGATTTTGAAGTTTAGCCCTAATAAATAAATTAATTTTAATTATTTACGAAACGATATTTAAATGATTTTGAGATCTAATTAATGTTAGAGAGTCTAATATATTTTTCGATTGTCTTTCATGTTAATAAAGATGTGTTGAATCATTTTAATTTAATTTTTATTCTTATCATTTTATATTAATTTTTTTTTAAATTACTCTAGTATACATTATAAAAATCATAACTTTTGATCTATGGCTTTGATTGATTATAATGGAAAGTAAGGATTAACTCAAGTTTCTATCTTGAAAATTTTAGCTCAATATGGTTTGTATTTTGAGAATAATTAAGAAATTATTATTTTTAATAAAACACAAATTAGCTGGAAACTAGTTGGTAAAATTAGGGGCTTTAACTTTATTAGATTCCTCTTTTGAAATATGAATCCAACAAGTGGTCATTTGTGTTTTTTACCTTAATAGTTGATTTGTTTCAAAATTTTGAAGTTTGAAATTATTAAAGTAATTAATTAAGGTTAATTATGCATAGAATTAATGATTTTGGGATTTAATGAGATCTAGAGGGATTAAATTTTTTTTAAGTTTTTTATCACAGTTAAAGTGATTTAAGCTATTTAGTAATTTTCACATTTTTTTTAAATTTTAATTAATTATTTATTTAAAGATAAACATTTGAACTTCAAAAATTAATAACTTTTAATCCATTAATCATTTCAACTTAAAATTTTTATGGTAAGTAGATATTAGCATATGTCACAATCCTTAAATATTTTAGCCCAATTCAATTATTATCTTGGAAGAAATTATATTTTTAATTAAATCTAAGTTATTTCAAAAATACACAACAAAAATTCAGGATTTTTTGTTCCTTGGATTCCCATTGAAGAGTTGAATCTTTAGCAGGCTTATTTATAATTTTTTGGTTAAGTATTTTAATTTATATAAGTTTTTTTAAGTTTTAACTTATTTTTAAAGATTTTTACATTTTGGAAATCTTGAAAAACCAGTCATCATTGAGACAACACTGACCAGGCTCCACTTTCCATGTTTAAGCCACGGATTAGTCCATGCAAGCACTTGCATAGCAATGAGTGGGAAAAGGAGATTTAGATCTAGATCATCCAATCAAAGATCAGACAGTCTAGGTCAGTCCTCTAAGGGCCTTGCTGACCTCACTTTTGGGAATGAGATTGGCTACCTTCTTCTTAGACCTAAAATTCATCTAGGCATTAAGACATCCCTAGGCTAAGACACTCTTAGTAATTAGGAGAACACTAATCCCATGCTTAGAGACTCATATGATTTAACCCTAAGGCTAGACTTCGACTTAGGATAGGTAGAGCACCACATACCCTAAATCCAATTAAACCCTATATCAAACCAGTCCCTTAAACCCAAACCAAATGATTACAAATGAAACTTCAACCAAAATCAACTTACCCTATTCTCAATGCGATCCATCATGCTTTAATTTGGTTAACTAACCAAGTTGAGCTAGCTTAGCCCATTTAGATTCAAGTGGGCCAAAACCCAATTCAACTTAATTCAAGCCAAATTGATTTTATCCAAACAACCAATTAAACATTTCAATTAATTCTAACCCATCCAATCAAGCCAATTGATTCAATTAATCTAAGTTGACCCATTTGACCTAAAGGTTCAAATGAGTCAAAATTTAATTTAACTTAAATTGATCTCAATCAAAGCCATCAGTCAACTCTAAATCCATCATTGAACACCTCTCAACATCTAATTGGCATTAATTTGACCCAATCAACCAAATTAGTTCACTTAGTCCAATTTGACCTAAAAGACCAATTTGGTTTAAACTCCAATTCAATTCAAATCAAATTGGACCAAATCAATCTATCCAACCTTCTCTAAAATGATGGTTGATTATCATTGATTACCCAATTGCAATCAATTTAACCTAGCCAAGTCAATTTGACCACTTAATTCAAGTTGACCTAATCTGATCTAAAGATCCAAATTGAGTCAAACCTCATTCCAATCTAAATTAATTGCAACCATTGCTTCAACCAATCAGAAATTGATTATTGAACACCCATTAACCACCAATCCATGTCATTTTGATCAAACCAACCCAATTTACCCATTTAGCCTAAATTAACCTAAAGGATCAAATTGAACCAAAACTTATTCTAACTCTTACAATCATTTTTAGATAATCAATTAAACATAAGTCAACCCTTCATCCAATCTAGTTTGACCATTTTTGTTAACTTGACCCATTTAGCCAAAATGAACTCATTCAAACCAAATTCAAATCTAGTAAAATTGAACCAAACCAATTGCACAAATGCATTCCAAATGACCAATTGAACATAGCCCAAGGGCCCTCTTGACCCAATTTGGCCAATTAGTTAACCTAACTCATTCAATCCTAAATGGACCTATATGAGTCAAATTGAGCTAAACCCACCAAACTAAGTCCAAATCCAACCAAACATGGCATAACTCACCGTTAGGTCCACATTGACCTACTAAAATGGATCTAATTCAAAGTGAACTCAGTTCAGCTCAAACTAAGTGAACCAAGAGTTCTAAATAGACAAAAACCCAAAATAGGAAGGTCCAACCCCTCACTTTACCTTGGGCAGCCACCTTAGCATGCCTTGAGCTACCCCATGCCGATTGGACCTGACCTTGGCCAAACATTGATGAAAGCGAGGTCCTTCTCACCTTGGCCAACCCTTGGTTCAGCTTAAGGGACTTGTTCTTCTCACCACTGACAATCTAACTTTCATATCCACTAAGGAACCTCAGCTCATCAATCCCATGCTATTTCCAGCCACCCCCACTAGCCAACCGACTTCCATGACCTGAACCAACCTCTTTGGTTTGTTCATATAGGTAGAAGGGTATACACCTCCTCTCCCACTTAAACTCATCATAGACCTTCCTTAGAGAGCCTAGGGAAGTCCCTAAGCCTTTCCAGAGCTCCCCATGACCTCGACTTCCAGCGAGACCAACTCCTCCCTTAGCCTGAGACCTCACTCCATACAACTCTACATAAACTATATCAAAATCAAATTAAATTCTACCACACCTTTCCCTAGTTTTGTTGAACTGAAATGAATTGATTCTCGATCGATTCGACCACCAGAAGATCAAGTTTGATCAACTCCAATGAGCTTCACGGTAGAATTTAGTTTGAAGGACGATCAACAAGGAGGAAACTAACATGCTTCTCAATAGGGCTTCAGCTCTTCAAGGAGAAACTACCCAATCAATGGATCGATGGTCTTGAGCTATGATGAGGCAATTTTTAGATGTCTATAAAAAACTATAGGATTGTTTGTCTTTCGTGAAAGAAATTTATATTTTGTGCAAATCCCATAGTAGGATCTCTCTAGAACTCCCCCTGATCATTTTGGAGTCAAATTTGCCATTGAGCTCAGATCGAGTGGCAAAAGGTGGATGATTCCCATCTCTCACCTCAGGGTGACCACAAATCATTGGTGGTTTGTTTTGTTGATTAGAACAAACGATCGTGATTAATCGTGTAGAAATTCTTTATATTTCTCTTTAGAATCATTGGATTAATCTCCATCATCCGATCCATGATTAAACAACTAAGATGAAAGTGGGTTCATCATTGTTAAGTCAGTTGCCGTATTAGATGATTTATCAAGCTCAATATACTCACAAAAATACACAAAATACTATATAACATAAAATACCTAGTGAAAACTTTATTTTCTTATGTCAATATATCTAACACACTTCATTTTATAACATATCAAAAGTTACACAATAAAAAATATCTATAAATCTATGTAGATCTAAGTTTGCACGAAATCCAACCAAACAAAATATCAAAACTTTTACAAAAAAAGTAAATTTTTTGAAAATTTAAGTATGGTAATGATAGCCTACCTCGAGACGGTCAATTTTCCTGACTGACCCGATGGACAAAATCGGCTCTAGGACCCCTGAACCATACTTTCTCTCTCTCTCTCTCTCTCTCTCTTTTCCTCTCCTTTCTCACAACAAGGAATGAAAAAAAAAAGAGGATTAGAATTATGAGTAGAGTAAGAAATTTTTAAAAAAAATTAATTAATAAATAAAAGCATATAAAGGTAATTATTAGAATTATTTTAAATGTATTATGACCCTTATTATAAATCAAATTTTTTTCTTGAAATCTATTATTCCAAAAATTATGAAAATTATTCTATAAATACTAAAGTTTGTTTAAAATATTCTAGTAAAAATAATTTGTAAAAAAGATGCTAGATGACCCTATAAAACCAATGTGTGTATACATGCAAATTTCTTAAAAAGTTCTAATATAATAACTAATTCTATATTTTCATATATGTAATCCTTATAAATATTGAAAAAAAATTATAAAATAAAGTATCAAATGTTCTATAATGTGATAAAAATTGTTTGAACATTGGACCGTACCTATGAGTATTACATTGAGTCCATTGTAGGATGATATTTTTTCTATCTTTCAAGATAGTACATCATCCCTTAATGTTGTACTTGATCATTTTAATAAGTATCCCCTAAGATCTAAGTTGTGTCCCTACAACTCCAAACTAAAAACACCACAGGCCTAAATCAAGTCTTACTAATAATTAAATCTCAGTTGTCTTATTTAAGTAAGACTAAATAGTTACTTCTTCTCCTTCCCTATAGATGGTAGGCTGAGAGGGGTAGTAGCCATTTTCGTTGGACCTAAGCTCGATTACTAGTAGTTCATGCAAGAAATTATTATTTCTTGATTTGAAAGCTAGAAAATCAAAAGTGCAATTGGTGCAAAGTCAAATCCTAATTTTGCATGATTTTTTCATTCAACATATCAAGACCTAATGTCTTGCTATGGTTTGATGAAATTATCTCATCGAAGCCAATGTATGATAGTCTAATCAATTCAAAAATGATTTTAGACATGAGACAAAGCTTGATGTGAGTATGCCCACATGCTTCTTTGCTAATTGCTAGGAACATCGAACATGATCACTGCTTGTTAGAGCTTGATACATTATAGCTGTTTGGGGTGGGGGAATGTGGGATAAAGTTGGTTTTCTCTCCTTATATTATAGTGAAGGTATGGAGAATTCTTAAATTCATTGAAATGGCTTAGGATGTTGATTTTATAGATGGCCAACTCCCTCCTCATTAGAGAAGCCTGAAAATGGCTGACCATGGGGAATGATATCTTGGAAATGTTATGGGGAAGTGGTAAATTGATTGAAGACCACTCACCAAGTCAATAAAATAGAGATATGGGGAAAAAGTAAAAAAGTTTGAGAGGATTGGAATTTTAGTCTCTTTTTGTAGTATTCTTTCTTTATATTTAACCTCCCTCCATTTGACTTCTTCCTTAGCCTTTGAAGATTACATATCCCTTTCATATTTAAGGAATAAGATTAGCTTTGATTTATTATTATCTAATTTGGACTTTAGCTTAGATTTCTAATTTGGGTCAACCCATGTTGATCCAATTGATTTGGGTTAGGTTTAATGGTTTGTCTTGGATCATTGGCTTTGGAATTAGGCTTCAACCATGTATGATTATTCCTTCAATGTCTTTAAGTTCAATCAATTTAAACATGAATGGGATTTGTATTTAAACCAAGTTTGACTAACTTTGACCAAAGTGAGTCAAATTGATTGATATGATGCAATTGATTATTTTGATCTTGGATTAGACTTTAATTATGTTTGATGGATTATTTCAAGTGATTTATAAGTGTTTGCATCTATAAAAATAATACTAAAATAAAACAAAATTATGACCTAAAGCACTGCAGTGCTATAATACTGGAGCATAGGCACTGTCTTGGCTTTCCGGAAGGATAACCACCCATGTCAGTTGCCTACTTAAATAACATAGCACTGAGGTATTGGTGTTTTCTCTGGAATAGAGAAAAGAAATGACACCACATAGAGTTCAAGAATATTTTATTTAGATGACCAAATACGACATTAAGGAATAAACATATTATCTCAAAAGATAAATAAGCTCTCATGTAATGGATTCGATCATTTCAATAAAAGCTTAAGGCTAATGGGTCTTTTGTGTGCCAGAGTATTTTCCACTGAACTACATGGAAAAGTAGAACAGGGTTTATTTTATTCTGAGATCATGGTTCCCTATAAAGGCAAGCCTCTAAGAATACTCTCGATTAAAGAAATAAGTGGTTATTTCTAAAGACTACTAAGGTAGATTTCAAAGGATTGATTTTGGAAAATTCAATTGGGAGAGGTCCAAAATGGAGAGAGTTATTTTTTTAAGAGTCAAATGAGAAAAAGTAGGAAATATCTATTGATACTAGAATGCCTAGTAGACATTTCATCTATCCTATAATTGGGCTTCAAATTTGGGATTTAATTTTAGATTTCAAGTTATCATTTTCATAGATTCTAGATAGACAAGACTAGAAATGTCTAGGGTTGAAGACTTATTCCTAAAATGATGCTTCAGAACCTAGTCTATAGGTACTTCTTACACATGTTAGATGTTCGACCTAGTTCTATCCTTGGAAATCATTAGTCATTCTCCTCACTTGAGAGAACTAACCTATCCCTGACTCTTCTGGACTTACAACCTACCTGGAGAAGGCTGTCAGCTAACACCACCTAAGTACATTTAAAAATCATGAGGCTAAGTCATATAAATGCAAGATGGCTGGGCTTGTGTATTCTTAGAAAAGAAATCTATGAACCTAAACTCACTCCCTAACCTCTAAGATCATGTAAGGTATGAAGATGCACCTAACTAATGCATATTTTTCATATTTTTATAATTTTTTGACTCAATATTTATTTTAGGCCATAGGAATACAATTTATGCCTAATGAATGCAATTAGAAAAAAGTTATGGGCCAAATCAGAATAGAAGAAGGTTTACTTCCATCATAGGCTCTCAAAGGTCAAGCCCAGGTTCTCTAGAAAGGATGGAAGTCATTCATTAATCAATAATGAAATAATATGATTATGCATGATGTTAAAACATCCAGCTAAGGGGTTGCTACATATTTTTTCTTGCTTTAATGGCCTAGGCTTTTATATGAAGATTATGAGTTGTATTTATTTTTATGTTTCAATTGATTTAGTTATGTAGAAAATTTAGTTTATCCTATGAGCCTACGTCCAAGCACTCATCACAACACAAATATAGAGAGAAACCTAAGAAAAGAATGTTTTTTTCTATTATGCACCCAAAATAAATCAAGCCAAATAAAATTATATAAGAAAAAGGCCAATGTAGCTGGGTACTATCAGAAGAAAGAAAAATGGGCAGCCGAGTTCTGCCGTTACACAACCTGACCTAGAACTATAAATTTAGATCTGTGGGTCTTCTTTCTAGGAAAGTCTCCTTCTTCATTGACATTCATCGGGCTCCATAGGGGACCACTACACCATCTCCTGGTTGGGTCAGCTCTTGCTAATCCTAGACACCATAGATCCTAACCTAATTCTAAGCTCAAATTTACATTTAAAATTTAAAAGAAATCCTAAGCCCTACAAAATGGATGTTAGGAAATACACACGACACATAAAGCAGTTTATATTTCACAAACATACGAGCTTAGCATTAGTTGCTTGCCAAGCCTATCTGTCCTATGGACTATGTTAAGGGATTTTTAGCACCAGCAAGCAAATAGAAATTTTATGATTTTTGATTTATGATAGCGATCCCTTTAACACAATCCCCTGTAGAAAATAGTGTTAATTCTAAAAAGAATGTCCTACCATCCAGTCTAATGAACAAACAAGCCTAGGCATCCAGTCTAAAGCAATACATCACACAAACATGTGAAGCATAGCTCAACATATCATAGGGGATTAAAAGAAAATCACAAAACTATCTATCTTAGATCTAGAGTCTATGACCTAAATTATCTAGTGTGTGTAGAAGTGGGCCTGTGTGGTAAGGCTTTGCTAGACTCCTTTAAGTTCATGTTTAAATTTGAAGTTTGACTTTGTTTACTTTTTTTACTATTGGTTAGTTTTAATTCAAATGGTTTAATGATTTAATTTTATTTTTATTCTATTTTATTTGGTTAAAGTTATATAGGTTTTCAAGAATGAAGAATGGAATGATTCCATTTTGGATGGAGTTCTTTCTATTCAACATTCTAATTCCTAATGAAGTTTCCAAAAGTCTAACTAAGATCCTTAAGTATATTAATTAATCTCTTTGATGTTATTTATATTTGGATTAGTTTTATGTTTCTTTTCCTTTTAGATTTGATTTGAATTATTTCATTTATTTGAATTATTCTATTTGATTTAATTTGTTTGATTTATTTCATTTTTGAATTAAGCTATGTTGGTTTCCTTCGATTTGGTCCATGTTAATTTAAATAATTTAGATTAAAGTTTGATTTCATTCAATTTAACTTAAGTTATTAAATCATAGATTTGTAAACTTAAGGTTTAAATTCACATACTTTAGGTTTGCTCATGGATTATGCTTAACCTAAAGCACTTAGGCTAATTATTTAATTGACCTAAGTTTTAGATTCATTCTTAAATTCATTAGAGATGAGTGATTTCATTAAATTTTATTAATTCAAATTTTAAGGTTTAAGTTAATTAATAGTTTTATTAAGCTAAGGTTTTATTTCATTAACCTAAGATTGAATTTGATCACTTTAATTGACTTAAGATATTTAGATAAGTTTTTGAATTATTTTCTGATATTTGATTGAGATTAGTTTGAATTACCATTTTATTTAATAGGTTAATTAATTCCCTTAACCTAAAATTTGATTAACATTGACTTAAGTATTTATAAATTTAAGAACTCCTAATCCATAGATCAATTATACTTGAAATATTTCTAGAAAATAGGGTTATATGCCAATTTTATATCCTTAAAGTTTCAGTTTGATTAGATGTAATTAGGGTCTAATTAATGTTTTAATTATTTCATTAAAACTTAAATTAAGCCTAAGTTATTGAGACTTAGTTAGGGTTTTATTTTTTACTTATTATTCACTGAAATATCTTTCCAATGAGGGTTTTTTCATAACTTTTGGTTAACTGGTTGGTTTATTATGATTTAACTAAGTTCAGGTTGTTTAATTAAATTATTTAATTCATTTAATTACCTAATTAAGTTAATTAATGATTTATTAGGTTTAAATAGGTTTAATTCATGTTCTGATGTTCATTAATGTTTATTATGATGATTTAAGGTTGTTAGATTAACATTTCTTAATTATTTTTATTAAGGGTTAATTAATTTAATTAATTTAAAGGTTAAGCATATGAAATTACAATTTCTCTTGAATTTAGAGAATTAAATACCCAAAAATTCACCTAAGATGTGTTTTATGCTTAGTTTCATTTCATCAAAGTTTCAAATAAATTGGATTATTAATTTGAGAATTATTAAAGTTTAATGTTTTTTTAATTAAACCCAAATTAAGAGAAAAACACCCAATAAAATTGGGGATTTTAATTTCTATGGATTCCTCTCATCAAGCTGAATCCATAGAGCATTTTTTTGTAATTATTTTATTTATATTTGATTTTTTTATGATTTATAAAATTTTCAGCATTTTTTAAATTAATTAAACCATTATTTAACAGTTTTTAAGTGGGGGGTTCCATGCGGGATCTGTGTGCTACATGGCACATGCCTGCATGGTGCGTCCCACCGTGTGGCATGCACGGGTTGGTTTGCATGGCGCCACCTAGGGCCGCATCAGCATAGTTCAAAATGTGGGATCGCTTACGGAGCGTCCGATCAAAGATCAGATTGTCCAAATTGATCCCGCGATTCTTACTGGGTGAAATCGATTCGGTCCGCCTAGATCTGGGCCATCCAATCCAAATACATGGATCGGATGGGGCATAGATTGTCTCCTTCGATTCCTGTGGGAGTCAAGGACCGTCCAATGTATTTTGCTAATATCTTTTGATATAGGCAACAAAATCACACAATTTTAAGTGCTACACGATCATGGAAAGAAATCCTATGATTCTATATAGTTGGATCAACTTGAAGATCACGTTTCCTATAAAAATGATCAAAGCTAAAAGCTAAAAGGAAAAAAGCAAGTACGTTAATGGCGTACCTTCGTTTCTTTTCTTTCAAGCCGTGGGATCGATTCGTTTAGCTTCGAAACTCCAATAATAGCTTGCGTGCCAAAGGAATTGGACTCTCCTTTCTGATTGGTCTCTTGACCAAGCTTGGATCGGTCCAAATGGTGTTGGTTGTTCTCCTACTCGTCGGCGATCTGGGAGGTGGGGAATGGTTCATTTTCTCTTCATTTTCATTGAAGAAGGTGATGGAATCCTCAATTGGACTTTTTGTCTGTATTGGATTTCCTTATATGGTCATGAGGTCCATCTTTGAATTGCTTTGTTTGAATTGCTAGGTTGATAGCAAACTTTGGAGGGTTGCTGCCATGCTCATTCCTCATCCTCCACCTATTTCAAATGAAGAGGTGGAGGGAAAGAAACTAGAAAAATGGCATTTTGCTTTGTGGTGCTTTTCATTTTCCTTAGTTTTCCTTTAATTTTGCTTTTCTTCCTTTTAGCTATGGGGTTTTATTAGTAGTTAATCAGTTTCTGAAATATTTTAATTGCTTCCCATTAATTTCCTTTTATTTAACTCAATTAACCCAAATGGGGTTAAGTGAATTAATCTTGATTTTATATGAGTCAAATGACTCATTTGACCAAATGATACTTAATGGGGGATTATGTTATGTTCCATCATCATTTTTAAATGATTTAAGACAATCATCTTGGGTTTATGTTAATTTTCCTTGTGTTTGAGTTCAATGTAGCCTGTTTAGGTCATTTTGATTTAAATAATTTAATTTACCTATCTAGGCCTTAATTGACTCAAATTTCTTTGTTATTATGATCAAACATATTTATTTGATCATTTAAAATATTTTTGATAATTTGATTTGGTCAAATTTAGTGGGTTGACTTTTTGACCAAGTGGGCCCATTTAAGTCAATCCTAAGTTGACTAGAGTTGACTTTAGGTTTGACTTTGAACATCCATTTTTTATTGATTTACTTGATTTAATTTATGTTGGATATTTGACTTGATTTTTCATCAAACCAAGTATATTGGATTTAGGTCAAAATGCATTTTCTAAGTTACTAAGCATAATGACTTAAATAGTGAATCAGGAAATTCCTATTTGAACTGAAGATCTTTTCATTGCTAAAATGACCTCTTTCAAAAATGAGGTCAACAAATGGACTCCCAATATGTGTAGTGGTTTAGTCAGAATACTCTGCACATATTAGTGTTGACCATATTGATCAACATACAAGTTTAAACTTGGGTTCCAATTCATGATTTTGATTTTTGATTTAGAATTTTGTTTTAATTTTGATTATGAAAGATAGATATATGTATACCTATCTTTTCTTTGGATTGTGATTCATTTCTAAAAACTTAACTTTTATTAAGTTCTAGGATGAAGAGGAATGCTATTAGGAGTAAACCCAAAGAATGGTCTAACCCTAATGCAATCACTATGCTAAAGGAAGATGCCTTCAGGGGACTTACTCTTACTTGAAAATAGTGATAATCCATGTGATTAGCTAACAAGATGGGGCCGTTAAGGGCATGATCCATCCTAGTTAGCTGAAGAGAGGAGAGGGGTCTTTAAAGACATAATTTAATCCTCAAAAGTTATGGTGGGGAGAAGAGGCTTGAAATGCTTGATCCTAATCCGCAGCACCTTGACTACTAAATAGGGGTCACATGGACTTAATCCTATTTGAATAGTCCAAAGAAATGGGGCCTTCAATTGCTGATTCCATTTCTTAATTCTTTGAATAGGAAGCCAATTGGGGGACTTACTCCTGTGTAGGATGCAGACTGGGGACTTACTCCTAGATGATTAGAAAGAATGCTGACTAGGAACTTATATCTTTCTAGCTATTAGAAAGGGGTCATAAAGACTTAATACAATCTAACTCACCCATGTAACATGAAAAGGCCTTGATGGCTTGATCCAATCATGTACACAAAGGTAGGATGCCAACTGGGGACTTACTCTTAGATGATTAGAAAGAATGTCGACTGGGGACTTATATCTTTATGGTTATTAGAAAAGGGTCATAAAACATGATCGAATCTAACTCTCCTGTGTAACATGAAAGGGGCCTTGATGGCTTGATCTAGTCATGCACATACAAGTAGGATGCCAACTAGGGTCTTACTCCTGGATGATTAGAAAGAATGTTGACTGGGAACTTATATCTTTCTGGTTATTAGAAAGGATGGTCATAAAGACTTGATCCAATCTAACTTGCCTGTGTAACATGAAAGGGCCTTGATGGCTTGATCCAATCATGTACACAAAAGTAAGAATAGTGCCACGAAGGATTACTCCAAACCTAGAAAGACTTGAGAGAGGTGTTACAAGGGCTTGCTCCATCTCAAGTCATGTATAGGAAAGGTACCACAAAGGGCTTGCTCCCAACTTATAGGTGATATGAATGAGAAAAAGGGGGTCAATGTGACTTAGTCCTAATCATCAAAAGTTTTGACTAATAAGCAAGAGTCTCATAGGCTTATGGACTTAATCCTTACTTGATTAGTCTAACTTGATGAAAGTGTGATGGAAGGTTTGCTTCAATTTCTAAATATAGTTACAAATGAGTTTCCAACATTACAGATAAATGATACAAGTTGAAGCAAAAGCAATAAAGATAAATAAGTTTTTATTTTATTGATCTTTATTTAGCAACAAGTTACAAGTTACACATAATATTTCTTTAGGTAACGTCCATTGATAGGTGGTATTGGACGTTCACCATCACAGGTAATAAGTTGATAAGAACCTCCTTCATAAGCTACTTCCACTACAAATGGTCCTTCCCATGTTGGCTCAAATTTGTTGCTGATTCTTCGATGAGCTAGGATTGGTCGTCTAAGAACCAAGACCAAGTCTCCTACTTGGAAAGTTCTAGGAAGAACTAATTTATCATGTGCCTAAACCATATATGATTGGTACAGTTCAAGGTCTTGTTGAGCTTTCAATTATTTTTCTTCAAGATTATATAGTTCTTCCAAGAAAATCTTATGATTTTGATCTACCGTAACATTATTATTAATAGCTATTCTTAATAAAGGTAGTTGCACATCTAATGGAAAAGCGGTCCCAAAACTAAAGCATATGGTGAAGACCGAGTTGGTGTCCTATATGTGGTCCGATAGGCCCATAAGGCTTCAACCAGTGCTATTGTCATCAAGTATCTTTTTTATAATTCTTACCAATATTTTATTAAATGCCTCATCCAATCCATTCACCCTAGGGTAATAGATGGTCGAGTATCTCCAATCAATTTTATGTCTAGCCACAAAGTGATTTATTTTCGTGGACCTAAATGACAGACCATTGTCAGATATGATTTGGCGAGGAATGCCAAATCAATATAGGCATTTTCCTAAAATAATTTCAACACATGATATGCTTTAACCTCTTTTAGTAGTACCGCCTATGATGTCCTTTTGATGATGGAGGATCAATAGGCCCTATGATGTCAGTACCCCAACTCTCAAAAGGCTAGGAAGCAACTGTAGGGTGTAATACATTGGGTGGTTGATGTAATACCATACCATGCACTTGGCACTGATGACAATGACGTGCAACCTCCATGCAGTCATGTAGTATCGATGGCTAATAATACCCAAGTCTCTTGATTTTTAACTTCATTTTGGGCCCAGATTGGTGTGCTCCACACAATCCAGAGTGTATCTTAGTCACAACCTTATGGGCTTCCGATTTGTTTAAACAATGGATCCACATTTGGTTGAATGACCTTCGATACAAAGCATTATAAATTAATGCATAAGATAATGCAAATTTCTTTATTTGATTTGCTAATGATTTATTTTCAGGAAGCCTCCCCTTACTTAAATAGTCAATAAACGGTTGCCTCCAATCACATTCTATTTGACCTTCAGTAAGAGTGGTTATCCTTTGCATTTCTTCTTGCCTATTACTGTAGTCTAAATCTATAGAAAACAAAACCCTGTTGATTTTGAACTTCTATTGAATTTGATTCTTTTTCTAGGCATATAATTTCTTTGGCTAATTTAGCTAAAGCATCTGCTATTGAATTCTCTTGGCGAGATAATCTACACAACATTACATATGGAATCTTTTCAAGTAATTTCATTGTATATTGATGATAATTGAAGAGCTTTAGATGCAAAACCTTATAGATTCTACTTACTTGGTTTATAACTAATTGGGAATCCCCAAAATTTTTTATATATTTAATTTCCATAAGGATTTCCAACTCTAAACTAGTAATAAGAGCTTCATATTCAGCTACATTGTTTATACAAGGCTCAGCCAAATGATATGAATATCTCATCATTCCTTTTTCTAAGGTTATAAAGATTAACCCAATTCCTGCCTTCCTGGGATAGATGAGCTTGATTCTTTATGTCTTCTTGATGATGATGTACCATCAAAGTATAATTCCTAGTGGCACTACGTTCACCTTCTAATGTTATAATCTGCTCATCTGGGAGATCATCATTTAAAGGAGACCCTTCAAGCATAGGGTGTGATGCTAGGAATCTGCCATTATTTGTCCTTTTATAGCAAGAAGAGGAATATAAGTGATCTCAAATTGTAATAAAATCATTGACCATCATGCTAAATGCCCAGACAGTGTTGGACGAGTCATGAGATATTGCAAAGGATTCACCATTGAAATTAGGTTGACCTTATGAGAAAGCATATAATAATTCAGTTTCTGAGCAGAAAAAACTAAGGCTAAGCAATGTTTCTCAATAGGAGGATAATTCTTTTTTGTTGGGATAAGCCTGCAACTTAGATAATAAAGGGCATTTTCTTTCCCTTCTTCATTTGTTTGAGATAATAAAGCTCCAAGAGATTCATCCATAGCCACAATATAGAGAATTAATGGATTTCCCGGAATCAGGGAAGCCAAAACAAAAGGATTCAATAAATATTTCTTTAAGTTTTCAAAGGCTCCCTGGCATTTTTCATCCCAAATAAATATGGAATCTTTCTTCAATAATGCTGCAAAGGCTTGACACCTTCCAAATAAATTTGATATGAATCTCCTTAAGTATGCAAGCCTTCCCTAGAATGATCTTAGCTGTGTAAGACTTCTAGGTGGCGGCATTTCTATAATAGCTTTTATCTTTTCTAGGTCAATTTCTATCCCATGATGCCGCATTATGAACCCTAAGAATTTCCCTGAAGCCACTCCAAAATGCACACTTTAGAGGATTCATCTTTAAGCTATAGTGGTGCAATTGCTAAAAAATGATCCGTAAATCATAAAAATGTTCTTATTTTATTTTGCTTTTAATGACTAAATTATCGATGTAACATTCAACTTGATTATGAATCAAGTCATTGAATATTCTAGTCATAGCTCTCTGATAAGTAGCTCCAGGATTTTTGAGATCAAATGGCATAACAGTGTAATAGAAAATCCTTATTGGAGTTCTGAACATCGTATGTTTTTCATCTTCTCGAAATATCTTAATTTGATTATAACCAGATGATCCATCCATAAATGAAAAGATCTCATGCGAGGAAGCTATGTCGACCATGAGTTCGAGTATATGTAGAGGGAACTCATCTTTGGGACAAACTTTATTTAAGTCTCTAAAGTCAACGTAGATGCGTATTTGACCATTCTTCTTTTTTACTAGAACTATGCTAGCTACCCAATCAGGGTATTGTTCTTCTCGTATAAAGCTAGTTTCAATTTGTTTATTTATTTCAATGATCACTTATTGTTCTACTTCTAGGCGCATCCACCTAGAAGCCTGCTTCAGGTTAGCATCAGGTTTAATTCTTAGTTTATGTACAGCAACATCCTGGGATAAACCTGGCATTTCATCATAACTCAGGAAAAGCAATTTTTATACTCATAGAGTAAAGTGATTAATACTTCAGAATCTTTTGGACCCAACAAAGAGCTAATAAAAGTTAATTTTGGGTTCTCAGGAGTTCCTAGGTTAACCTCCTTTAATTCATCTATAGTAGATTTTATCTCTTCCTCATATTCAGGAGGTGCATTCTAAAGTGAATCATCTTTGGATTCCTCCATAGTTTTATGAATGAGTCTTCTAGAAGAGTAGAATAGACTTCAAAGAGTTGATCTATTTGGCGATTACTTATCATTAAACAATGCTTTATATCATTAAATGATTCAATAGTACCAAACCCAATGCTAGGTTTGGAGTGGAAATTTCTATGTTTTTGATTCCATAAGCTCTCCATGTGTTGGGCTTTATCTTTGGGCCAAATATTTATGACAAAACCATGTTTCACAGAATTCCTTACACAAGTCAAATACTAGTCAAAAGGAAGTTCTATTATTTCACTAAAAGATGGTTCTTCAAGCTTTACATCTCCTTCTAAGCTTGAAGGATCAGGTACAGAATAAAATTTTGCTGACCTCCCCACTTCTTCTAATAAGTTAGGGGCTACTTTGACCTCTAATTGAGATATTTAATTTTGATTTAGAGGAGTCAAAGTTAAAGTATCCACATAATTTTTTTAATTTTTCATATGTGGATAGTTTAGACTCTTTCTTTAATGCTTTGATTTCTTCCTCATCTGTGTCTGATTCTAAGGAAATATCAAACTTTATTGAAGCATTTCTATGATGGGATTCTTCATTTGAGCTGGATTCCAAATCAATATGAATTATTAGAGGTTTTTTTCTTTTTCTTTTTCCTCCTTTTATTTCTTTTAAACTTTCTTGATTATTGTACTTTGTGCTTCAACAATGATGGATTTCATAGAATCAAATCTAGGTTTCTTAGGCATGTAGTAAATAGCATCTTCATAGAGCTCAATCTCATGAATAGCTAATGGTTGTATATCTCCTTTTATAACCTATTCCACTCCATCCCTAGTGTACTTAATACACCGGTGGAGTAAAGATGGAACCATTCTATACTCATGGATCCAAGGTTTGTCTAAGAGAGCATTAAAGGAAGTTTCTGAATCTATAATGTGAAATTCAACCTCAGTTTTCATTCCTTCTATTTCTAATAATAGAGTGATTGAACCTAAAGCTTTTTCACCTATTTCGTTAAAGCCCCTTAACAACATCTTATCAAAGCTAAGTCTTCTACTATTGATTTTTAAGAATGTCAATGTTCTAGAGTTCATAATGTTAACAGATGACTAGATCTACTAAAACTTTTGACAATCTTATATTTTCAATTTTTACAGCAGTATAGAGAGGACGGTTATGGTCACTAGTTCCCAAAAGTAGATCTTCATCAGAGAAAGTAACTCTTAGCATCTCCATAAAGTAACTAGCCTCTTCTGAGAAAGTAGTTGTTAGTTGAGTCAGGCATATCACTAGATCATGTAATGCTTGTACTAGTGACTCTCTCATTTTTTTTTTTAAAATGAGAGCATCATAAATGTTTAATCTAGTAGGGAGCTTCCTAAGATGGGCTAGAATATTATAATCTACTTTGGAAACCTTTATTTCTGTTGGAATTTCTTTAAGTAAAGAATTTGAACTTGTGCTTTCATCAATGATTTACTTCCCTTTTTCTTGAGGAGTGGGAGGTAAATGAGGCGGTAAGACTCTTCCACTACAGAGATTTATTTCGGCAATATCTCAAGGGTTTGAATCAATTTGTTCCTCATTTTGACAATCCTTTTTAGATGAATGATCTGAATCTGACACTTCTATATCTATAATAAGTGGGTCATGCAAATCTTTCATATAAGTTGCTGACCTTGAGTCATGTAAAACATCATGAGATTCTTCTTTTTTTGATATTTAATTTTTCAATATGTTGATTCTCATTTTTATCAAAAATAGCATGAATTAAGAAATGTCATCAGAGACAGATCTTTTATTCATTCTTTTGAAATAAGTACATAAAGATAAAGGCTTATATGGTACCGCCTTTCCATCTTTATCATACAATGTTCTATCACTAGATATAGATGTCCCTACCTCACCACACTTTTTGATCTTCTGTGTAGTTAAATGCTGAACTAGGCTGAGGTGGAACTCTTACTCTAGACTCTAGTGGATAAACCTAGGTGATCACCTCTCGGGTCTGACTCTGATCCTGCATAGGAAGTTTCAAATTTTTCATCATATGTTTCTTTGTAGAATGGGATAAAGCTATATCCCATTCATTTTGAAATAAAGAACTGGAAGAAGAACTACCTGTTATAACCTTAATGGACCCTTGTCCAGGGTCCATATGGTACTCCTTTGGAATAGTCACCAATCCCTTCTTAAAATTTCTTTCAAGTTAATCTTTGAAAGAAAAGCAATCCTCAATGGTATGCCCCAACAACTGATGATATGGGCAATAATTGGGATCATTTATCTTTCTCACCTCCTCTGGCTTGCTTGAGTCAGAGAGTTTAATGTTTGGCTTTTTATCACATTTTTAAAATTTTTTCTCAGTGCCTCTTTCTCAAAAGAAATAAGTCTGGTTCATCCTTTCTAAGAAAGGCTAGTTGGAAAATTTGATGACTTACTTTTCTTCATAAGATGATGAAGCTCACTTTGCTTTCCTCTATCCCAGAGAACATTACCTCTTCTTCTAGGCTTCCAAAGATGACGATTGGTCTTTTAAGAATGACATCCTAGGAGCTTCCTCTTGTAAAATAGAGGTTATATTTAAAAGTTTCTCAAAGATTTTAATAGTAAAGCCTTTGGCGAGTGAGGCTATAGGGATATTCTATGTTCACATGGTGGATTCTCATCAAAATTCTCCATCTTTAATCTCCATTTCTCTCCATACTCCCTAGGTCTCCCCTGAACATGTGAATCTCTTCACATCTCTTCCAATTGGTGGTGAAAAATGCGGAAACATTTTCGGTCAGTAACTCTTCTCAAAATGAATGTCTAAATAAAAGAGCTCTCGCCTCCCACAACGCATGCAAAATGAGCAAATGAGCCAAATGTTTTGGGATTTCAAATACTTAAATGGGGACACAAACCCCTTTATGGAATCAAACTCCCTGGGTATGGTCTACCCTTTGGAGTCAAGGTTGTCTACCCCAGTGCATTGCTTGCTTTGTTTGTTATAATGTTTTGTTGGAAAGTACTACAACTGCATGTTTTGATTCCTACCGGTACTCTTCCAATCCGAATTCAAATCATCGGTAGGACGTAATGAATCTGAAGGCTCAATCTGATGGGTTCAAGAAGGAGGTGGAATCATACTTTGGAGTGATTGCATGGTAGTAATCAACTCCTCCATCTTCTTACTCATAGAATCAATATGTTCATCCTTCTTTTAAAGCTGAAGGATAAGCTACTGGTTTGAAGCTAAAGTAGGGTATTCTTGTGTCTCTTCCTGCTCTTTTTTAGATGATCTGGTGTCAACCATGTAGATATGTGCTACTAGCAACCCTAAATCATCATCCAACAGGTCATCTTGCTCATGATCAAAATATTCAGAGCTTATTTTCAAATTTTCATTTTCTTCATCTTCTTCAATGACGTTTTCCATCTCCTCTTTGGATAAATAGAGTAGAACACCATTACTATCTAAGATGACATCTATTGGTTCACCAATTTCCATTGGCCTTAATTCAGATGATTTATTCATATTCCCCTGGGATGTAAGGATAATCTCAATGAAGGCTCCCAGGCCTAAATGATTGTCATCAGTAATTTTCCTGACATAAAAAGATGGATGAGAAGAATTCATTCCCTTATTGGGAACATCTAATGAATGTACCTTAGCCTGAGGCCCTGATGATGAGAATAAAGGCTCATCTGAACTGGGCCTAACAAAAGATCTCTCCAAAGGTGAAGATAGTAACGGTGGTGATGGAATTCTATGCTCAAAAGTAGAAGGGACTTTCCTAATATAAACCCTTTTGTTCTTTTTCTTAGGATAGGTCTTATCATTTTTTGACCTAATAGATGGAGCTATATGCCATGTAAGTGAGTGCACGGGATGAGAATATCACCCTGATACTATAGGCATAGGGTAAGAAGGTTTCCTCCTATCAAACATGACTGCCTTTCCTTTTGATGATGGAAGGTGGCAGGTCTTCTTGATAGTTCTCTAGCTAAATTTTGAGAAGCCTGATGACTCATGGCTCTCAATAGATCTTCTTTAGTGTAGGAAGAAAATCTAGGAATCCTGTGTAAGGTTTGATGAAGTTGACCTTGAGATTCCCTATTGACCTGCTTAAAGCTTTTCTTTTTAGGACAGATGAAAGGACGGGGTGGAGAACTAGCAATCCTCATCATATACTCCTCCTCTAGGGCAGCAGACAAAGGATAGAATTTGCTTCCACCTAAGAGTGGGGAAGTGTCATGAAGAGTATATCCATCCCTCTTCATAGCTAGCTCCATGTCTAGCATATCTCTCTACCTCCACTCCCTAAGAGCTATCCGCCTGAGTCTCCTCCCTCTATTTTTCTTCTGACTTTTGGTCATTTCAGATGTTTTAGAGGTGGAACCTATTTCAAAAGTGCTAAAGGGAACTAGAGCAAGGAATTCCTCTGAAGTGGGCAGCTTTGATTTCTTTTTACCAGGTCCCTACTGGACCCTTTCAATAGTCTGGCTAGTAAGCCTCCTATCTCCAACAGGATCAGGAAAAGAAACACTAGAAAATTCTAGAATAGGTTGCTTAATTTTTAGAGTTAACTCAGCAATAGGAGCAAGAGTCACTCCATTGGCAGTAATGTTGAGGTTTTCAAATTCGGCCCCAAATTTGATGATGGAATCATCAAGTAAGCAACTACTGTCAACAGAAAAGCTAATGCAAGAAGTGGCAACAAAGATGAACTGGCCGACCATTTTCCTATTTTTAGAAATAGAATTTAATTTTATTAAAAATTTAAAATAACCAGAATATGGTCAAAATATATTTTTGACCTATCAAGATATTTTAGTCAATAATATGGCCAAGATTCTCTCTCTCTCTCTCTCTCTCTCTCTCTCTCTCTCTCTCTCTCTTTCTCTCTTTTTAATTTCCATTCAAATTTTGTTTCTAGATGTTAGATAAATTCAACCAAGGATGAAATGGTGAAGTATCCAACAGAAAGAAAGACAGTCATGACTGATGATTTACACTAGTATACTACTGATATATAGAAATAACCATCTATTTCTAAAGATGGAGAGGAACCATTCTCTAGTGGAGTTGCCCAAAAATATGTTGGTAATTTCTGTGAAATAGAGAAAAGAAATGACACCACATTGAGTTTAGGAATATTTTATTTAGATGACGAAATACGACATTAAAGAATAAAAATATTATCTCAAAGATAAACATGTTCTCCTGTAATGGATTCGATAATTTCAATAAAAGACTCCTAAGGCTAATAGGTCTTTCTTGTACCAGAGTATTTTCCCCTGAACTACATGAAAAAATAGAATAGGGTTTATTTTATCCTCGGATCATGGTTCCCTATAAAGGCAAGCCTCTATAGTTAATTACATCTTAGAAAAGGTCTCTTCTTAAGAATACTCGATTAAAGAAATAAGTGATTATTTTTAAAGACTACTAAGGTAAATTTCAAAGGAATGATTTTGGAAAATTCAATTGGGAGAGGTCCAAATTGGAGAGAGTTATTTTTTAAGAGTTAAATGAGAAAAAGTAGGAAATGTCTATTGATACTGGGATGCCTAATAGACATTTCATCTACCTATGATTGGGATTCAAATTTGGGATTTAATTTTATATTTCATGTTGTCATTTTCTTAGAAATTAGGGCTTAGATTCTAGCAGCACAAGACTGTAGAAATTCCTAGGGTTGAAGACTTATTCATAAAAGGATACTTCAGAACCTAGTATATAGGTGCTTCTGACACATGTCAGATGCTCGACCTGGTTTTATCCTTGGAAATTATTGCTCATTCTCCTCACTTGAGGGAACTAATCTATCCCTGACTCTTCTGGACTTAAAAATTGCCTAGAGAAGGCTGTCAGCTAACACAACCTAAGCATATTTTAAAATCATAAGGCTAAGTCATATAAATGCAAGATGGTGGGTTGTTGTATTCTTAAGAAAGGAATTTATGAACCTAGACTCACTCCCTAACCTCTAAAATCATGTAGGGTATGAAGATGCACCTAACTAATGCATATTGTTTAAATGTTTATAATTTTTTGACTCAATATTCCTTTTAGGCCATAGGAATACAATTTATGCCTAATGAATGCAATTAGAAAAAGGTTATGGGCCAAATCAGAATAGAAGAAGGTGTACTTCCATCATAGGCTCTCAAAGGTCAAGCCCAGGTTCTTTAGCTAGGATGGAAGTTTTTCATTAATCAAGAATAAAATAATATGATTATGCATTATGTTAAAACATTCAACTAAGGGGTTGCTACATATCTTATCTTGCTTTAATGGCCTAGGCTTTTAAATGAAGATTATGAGTTGTATTTATTTTTATGTTTCAATTGATTTAGTTGGGTAGAAAATCTAGTTTATCCTATGAGCCTACATTCATGAATTCATCATAGCACAAATATAGCATAGAGAGAAACCTAAGAAAAGCATGTTGTTTCTATTGCGCACCTAAAGTAAATCAAGCCAAATTAAATTATATAAGAGAAAGGCCAATGTAGCAGGGTATTGCTATACGCCCCGAAAAAAAGAAAAATGTGCAGTCGAGTTCTGCCCTTATAAAACCCAGCCTAGAACTACAAATTTAGATTTATGGGTCTTCTTTCTAGAAAAGTCTCATTCTTCGAGGACATCCATCAAGCTCCATAGAGGACCACTGCACCATCTCTTGGTTGGGTCAGCTCTTACTAATCCTAAACCCCATATATCCTAACCTAATTCTAAGCTCAAATTTACGTTTAAAATTTAAAAGAAATCTTAAGCCCTACAAAATAGATATTAGGAAATACACACAACACACAAAGTAGTTTATATTACATAAATATACAGGCTTATCATTAGTTTCTTGCCAAGCCCATCTGTCCTGTGAGCTATGTTAAGGGATTTTTAGCCCATACAAGAAAATAACAATTTTATGATTTTTTATTTATAATGGCGATCCCTTAAACACAGTCCCCTATAGAAAATAGTGTTAATTCTAAAAAGAATGCCCTGCCATTCAATCTAATGAACAAATAAGCCTAGGCATCCAGTCTAAAGCAATACACCACATAGACATGCGAAGCATAACTCAACATATCACGGATTAAATGAAAATCACAGAATGATCTATCCTAGATCTAGAGTCCATGACCCAAACTATCTAGTGTGTGTAGAAGTGGGGTTTGTGTGGTAAGGCTTTGCTAGGCTCCTTTAAGTTCAAGTTTAAATTTGAAGTTTGATTTTGTTTAATTTATACTATTGGTTGGTTTTAATTCAAATGGTTTAATGATTTAATTTCATTTTTATTCCATTTTATTTGGTTAAAGTTATATAGGTTTTCAAGAATGAAGAATGAAATGATTCCATTTTGGATGGAGTTCTTTCCATTCAACATCCTAATTCCTAATGAAGTTTCCAAAAGTCTAACTAAGATCCTTAAGTATCTTAATTAATCCTTTTGATGTTATCTATATTTGGATTAGTTTTATGTTTCTTTTCTTTTTAGATTTGATTTGAATTATTTTTTTTGATTTAATTTGTTTGATTTATTTCATTTTTGAATTAAGCTATGTTGGTTTCATTTGATTTAGTCCATGTTAATTTAAAGAATTTAGATTAAAGTTTGATTTCATTCAATTTAACTTAAGTTATTAAATCTTAAATTTGCAAACTTAAGGTTTAAATTCATTAATATGAAATAATACTTTAGGCTTATTCATGGATTATGCTTAACCTAAAGCACTTAGGCTAATTATTTAATTTACCTAAGTTTTAGATTCATTCTTAAATTCATTAGAGATGAGTGATTTCATTAAATTTTATTAATTCAAAATTTTAAGGTTTAAGTTAATTAATAGTTTTATTAAGCTAAGGTTTTATTTCATTAACCTAAGATTGAATTTGATCACTTTAATTGACTTAGGATATTTAGATAAGTTTCTGAATAATTTTATGATATTTGATTTAGATTAGTTTGAATTTCCACTTTATTTAATAGGTTAATTCATTCCCTTAACTTAAAATTTGGTTAACATTGACCTAAGAATTTAGAAATTTAAGAACTCCTAATCCAGAGATCAATTAAACATAAAAGTATTTTTGGCAAATAGGGTTATATGCCAATTTTATATCCTTAAAGTTCCAGTTTGATTAGAGATGTAATTAAGGTCTAATTAATGTTTTAATTATTTCACTAAAACTTAAATTAAGCCTAATTTATTGAGATTCAATTAAGGGTTTTATTTTTTTACTTATTATTCATTGAAATACCTTTTTAATGAGGGTTTATTCATAATTTTTGGTTAACTGGTTGATTTATTATGATTTAATTAAGTTCAAGTTGTTTAATTAAATTATTTAATTCATTTAATTATCTAATTAAGTTAATTAATAATTTATTAGGTTCAAATAGGTTCAATTTGGTTTAATTAGTGTTCTGATGTTCATTAATGTTTATTATATTAATTTAAGGTTGTTATATTAACATTTCTTAATTATTTCATTAAGGGTTAATTAATTTAATTAATTTAAAGGTTAAGCATATGAAATTATAATTTCCCCTGAATTCAAAGAATTAAATCCCCAAAAATTCACCTAAAATGTATTTTTTGCTTAATTTCATTCTCCCAAAGTTTCAAATTAATTGTGATTATTAATTAGAGAATAATTAAGGTTTAATATTTTTCAATTAAACCCAAATTAAGGGTAAAATACCTAATAAAAATTAGGAATTTTAATTTCTATGGATTCCTCTCATCAAGCTAAATCCACATAGCTTTATTTGTACTTTTTTTATTTAAATTTGATTTTATATGATTTTTAGAAGTTTTTTGCATCTTTTACATTAATTAAACTGCTATTTAATGATTTTTAAGTGGGAGGTCCCATGCGGGATCTGCGTGCTTCATAACACATGCCAGCATGATGCGTTCCGCTGCATGGCATGCGCGAGTTGATCCACGTGGCGCCACATAGCACCGCATCAACGTAGTTCAAAATGTAGGATCGCTTACGGACCGTCTGATCAAAGATCAAATGGTCTAGATTGATCTCGCAGTTTCTATAAGGTTAAATTGATCAGGTCCACCTAGATCTGAGCTGTCCGATCCAAATACACAAATCGGACAGCATAGAGATCGTCTCCTTTGATTCCTGTGGGAAACGATGACCGTCCAAAGTATATTGCTAATATCTTTTGATATAGGCAATGAAATCACACGATTTCAAGTGCTACACGATCGTGGAAAGAAATCCTATGATCCTACATGGTTGGATCAACTTGAAGATCATGTTTCTATAAAATGATCAAAACTGAAAGCTCTAAGGAAAAAAGCAAGTACGTTAATGGAGTGCCTTCGTTCCTTCGCTTTCAAGCTGTGGGATCAATTTTTCTAGCTTCAAAACTCCAATAATAGCTTGGGTGCTAAAGGAATTGGACTCTCCTTTCTTGGATTGGTCTCTTGATGAAGCTTGGATCAGTCCAGTGGGGAATGGTTCTTTTCCTCTTCGTTTTCACTGGAGAAGGTGATGGAATCGTTAATTGGACTTTTTTGTGTCTATATTGGATTTCCTTATGTGGTCGTGAGGTTCATCTTTGAATTGCCTTATTTTGATTTCTAGGTTGATAGCAAACTTTGGAAGGTTGCTGCCATGCTCATTCCTCATCTTCCACCTGTTTTAAATGAAGAGGTGGAGGGGAAGAAGCTAGGAAAATGGCATTTTTCTTTGTGGTACTTTTCATTTGCCTTAATTTTCCTTTGACTTTGCACTTGGCTTCTTCCTTTTTGGAGCTTTGCATGGACTAATTAAGGGGTTTTATTAGTAGTTAATCAGTTTCTGAAATATTTTAATTGCTTTCCCATTAATTTCTTTTTATTTAACTCACTTAACCCAAATGGAGTAAGTGAATTAATCTTGATTTTACATGGGTAAAATGACTCATTTTACCCAATGATACCTAATGGGAAATTAGGTTATGTCTCATCATCATTTTCAATTTATTTAAGACAATCATCATGGGTTTATTTTAATTTTTCTTGTGTTTGTGTTCAATGTAGTCTATTTATGTCATTTTGATTTAAGAAATTTAATTTACCTATCTAGGCCTTAATGGACTCAAATTTCTTTATTATTATGTTCAAACATATTTATTTAATCATTTAAAATATTTTTAAACATTTGATTTCATCAGATTTTGTGGGTTAACTTTTTGACCAAGTATGCCCACATAAGTCAATCCTAGGTTGACTAGAGTGACTTTAGATTTGACTTTAAACTTCCATTTTTTATTGATTTACTTGATTTAATTTATATTGGATATTTGACTTGATTTTGCATCAAACCAAATAGATTGGATTTAGCTCACAATGCATTTCCTAAGTTACTAAGCATGGTGACCTAAATAGTGAATTAGGAAATCCCTATTTGAACTGGAGATCTTTTCATTGCTAAAATGACCTCTTTCAAAAATGAGGTCAACATGAGGCATTGTAATCCCAACACTTAGGCACTATCGCAATGAGCATCAGTTTTAAAAGCATGAAAACTAAACCTTCCCCCCTAACTGCTTCCACAGAAGTGACAACTGCTTAGAGGGCAAGACGGAGAACAGTTAGAGGATGGAAAATTTGCCTAAGAAGAGTGGAAATGGTTACCCAAACCCTTACAAAAAAAAGGTGGGAACTACCTACTCACCTCTTCCCCTTTTTTCTCTCTCTTCCACTTGCTCCCCTTTCTTGTTCCCAATCTCCATCACTCTCTCCACAGTGAGTTTCTTGTCATTGTACGAGGGCGCTCTTCTCTTACACGAGAAAAGATCAAAACCAACCACCTCTAATTAAAGATTTTTGGAAATGTTCTTTTATATATAATTTTCCCTTGAAAGAAGATTTTCACCGTCAATCTTGAATCCAATGAGAAATAAAGAAGCCTATCTCTGTTGATCTTGGATTTGGAGCATGAAAGAACTCCCCAAAATCCTGAAACTCTCAAGAATCATAAAGTTTGAACACCTAAGCTATTGAACTTGGTTCTGATGTGAGAAAAAGACCCTCCCTCCATCTATCTTGAATCTGGAATAAGGGAGAAGAGTACTTTTTCACTATAAAGTAAAAATCTAGCACTATTAAGTCATTATGCTGCTAAAATTTCTAAAAATTATTGAATTTTTGTAAGAAAACTACCCAAAAATGGAGTTCTCGACTCATAGTGCCTCGATGCTCGGGGAATAGCATTGTGATGCTAAGTTCTCAAGAAATCCATTATGTAGTATCTCGCATCACGATACCACAACTCCCTCAATGGAACCAGGTGCTAAACTAAATGCCACAACGCAGCATATTTAGTGTTGCAACACTGACTTCTCGAGTTTTATAAGATTAAAACATCCAATTATAGCACTACAATGTTGTCTTTAAAGCATCGAGGAATTACATTAAGTGTATAATTTTTGACACTTAGAATAATGACTTCTCCAAATCTAAAGTCTATATCATGTCCACCTAGCACTAAGGCACTTTAGTGCTAACCTCTCGAGTTAGGACTAAAAAATTCTCTATGTTATAGTGCCACAGTGCTGCATCTTTGGCGCTGCAACACTAATCTCATGGGTTATAAATTAGAAGTCTCGATATTAAAGTGCCATAGCGTTGTCCATCAAGCATCACAATGCAACCATAATGGGTTAAGTGATAAAAATTCTTAATCCATAGCACTATTATGTTTTCCTTTTGGCCCTGCAACACAGCCTTCTTGGGTTCTAAAGGATAACCATATATACCTCAGTGTTGGTCAACATACCAGAATGGTTATTGAGCTGGCTAAAAAAAATAAATAACACTTTACTTTGTGATTGATATCATACAAAGAGCGAGGCTAGACATTAAAGTAGCCCTACGATGCTCCAACACTATGCCACAACACTGGTCTGCCAGCCTTTCTAAATAGACCATTGATTGGTGCCATGATGCTAAATTGCCAGCACTTAGGTGTTGGTCAACCAGTCAACTCGGTCCTACTATTTCAATTTCATGTTATTGAAAGCATTATGGTGTTAGCTATAGCACACCAAAGAGTTGAGCCCTCGAGTTAACACATGAATCCATGTCTTCTAACACTACAATGCTAAGTACCTAATTGCATGGCGCTACCATGATAACGTCTAGGCACTATATTTCCAGCATCGAGGCACTAACCCTTAGAATAAAAAAATTAATGTTTACCATGCAAACAACTTATAAATCTATCTGTTCACCAGTGAACCCTACAATTAAAATGGCATTCCAAAGGAAAAGAACTCCAATCTATGAGTTTGTCGTGCGAACGATCTATTTTCATATGGCATTCCAAAGGGATGTAAGCCCAATCTACTTATTCAGTACACAAACAACCTTAATCTACTTGTTCGCCACATGAACAACCTTACAATAATGGCATTCCAAAGGGATGTAAGCCCAATCTACTTGTTCACCATGTAAACAATGAAGGGGCATTCCAAAGGGATGTAAGTCCAATCTATACATTTGTCATGTGAACAATCTATGTCCATATGACATTCCAAATGATTGTAAGCCTAATCTACTAATTTTCATGCAAATAACCCTACAATAAGAGCATTCCAAAGAGATGTAAGTCCAATTTATACATTTGCCATGCGAATAATCTCTATCTATATGGCATTCTAAGAGAATGTAAGCCTAATCTACTTGTTCGTCACATTAACAACTCTAAAATAATGGCATTCCAAAGGGATGTAAGTCTAATCTATATGTTTGTCATACGAATAATCTATATCCATTTTGCATTCCAAAAGGATGTAAGTCCAACCTATACATTTGTCATGCAAATAATTTATATCCATATGACATTCCAAAGGGATGTGAACCCAATCTGCTAGTTCACCATGGGAATAACCCTATAAGAGGGGCATTCCAAAATGATGTAATTACAATGTGTACATTCACCATACGAGCAATCTATATCCATTTAGCATTCCAAAGAGATGTAAGCCCAAACTATCTGTTCATAATGCGAATATTCCTACTTGGCATTTCCCAAGGAATGTAAATTCAATCTGCTTGTTTTTCATATGAACACCCTTATATTCTAGCTGTCCTATAAATGTAAGCACAATCTATGTACCTATTCACCAAGTGAACATCCCTACATCACAACCCTTACATTAAAACTCTAGTCCACTTGGGATATCTGAAATGAGGTAACCCATGGCCGGTAGTCAAACTCCCTGGACATTAAGGCTAACTACCCTCTGATGTTGGTAGATTGGAATAACGTAGTCTCAAGACGATAAAATCATGGGATCTTGATTGTGAGTATCTCCATTTTTTTAGATAGTGACTATGCCACACCACACAAACCACTAAACATCGATTCATATCAAGGATATGTTTGTTTCAAACCTTAATCAAGAGGTCTCTCTTACAATGGTAATAGGGGTAATTAACTATGAATGCTTACATTCATAGGAAGTAGAATCTAAATCTAAATAAACCCCTAGCATAATGTTACGAGAAATCTGGTAGAATATATTTATATCAATCTATCTTATGAAGAACATACTCTTACCCATCCCAAGAAAGATGGCACAGTGTTTCTAAAAAAATCTTCTTTATGAGAAAATAAATTTTTGGTGACTCCATTGGGGATTACTTCACTCTCCATCTCAGGCTAGAAAAATTAAAATATATGGTGTCATAGTTGACCTAAATATTGGGCTATATTTTTTAATATTTAGGTTCCTAAAATCTAGTAGAACCTGACTTAGATCTATGACCAAGTTCAAAATCTTCCATGGTAAATTTGACAAACATGATGACTATCAATCTAGGAGAGGGGTCCACCATCAGATTCCATCAAGCCATAATAAATGTTGGTTTTGTTGGAGCTAGTCTCCAGTTTGGAATGATTTCTAAGTTCATCTAGTCTCTACCTACTAGACCTATAAAGGAGCATATCAATGAGGGCATCAAAATGATAAAGACATTTAATAAAGAAAAGAGGCCAAATGTGATCATTCCTAATGAGCCCAAGTCTAAAGCCTTGCCTCAAAGAGGGGTTTTATTATTTATAGATTGTCAAAGGCAATGTTGACAATGCCTGCCAAGAATAAGATGGCCATCAAGCTCAAGTTGAAATCTATCATCATCAATCCACTTAGCAAAGCAACAAAAAATCCTACTATCCCGCAAAATACTACTTTTACTCCAGGCAAGCATGAGCATGAAACATCTTCCTTGGATACTATGACATCTAGGAGAGCTTGAAGAAAGTATAATGCTAGTCATAGAATTATCGAATTTCTTGTACAATCTAAATAATAGCATAAACCACTAGTGGAAGTCTTCATGGTGGATCAAAAGAAATAGTTCAAAGGGAACTATCAAGAAGTCTTTCTAAGATAAATACATGCAGCATGTCTCAGAAACATGACAAAAGAAGAAGAGGACTATTCTACAAATTCTATAAAGTTTTGAAGGCTGTTAAAAAGAAAAACCTTTAAAGAAAAAGTTGGTAAGTCAAGTCGCCAACTATGAAAATTCTTACTTTAACGGAGGTAGAAATATAAAAAAACATACCATGCTTACCTTGAGCAAAAATTAGAACCCATGAGTCCAATATTCGGTGAACACTGACAATGAGCTGTTAAGTACAAGGGTACCAAGTGGTCAGTTGTTGGAAAGTCCCAACAACCACTATGAAAGAAGTAATATAATTCATCTGGTGAACACAAGAGAGTGACATCTTGGATGCATTCCCAGAGATCCACCATTGAAAGGTTTTGATCAATTAGGGTACCAAAAGAGTCCCAAGTGATCAAAGATGAGACAACTCAACATGAACTAGCTCCACCAGATGACAAAGGAACAAAATCTCCTATCATCAATTGGAAATTCCTGTTTGAAAAAAACTCAGCCAGTGGATGATGACACAGAAAATCAATTCTTCTACAAAGATGAGGATTTCCCAATCAATGAAGAACATTAAATTTTGGACATCCAAAATAATAAATATATTGATTGTATGGAAGTTGAAGATGTTCTCATGGTTGATACTCATTTATGGAATAGAAATGTGGCACTGGAATAGCAAAATGAGAAAGAACATCAAGAATCCAGAGGTCAAGCTCAAGTAGCAGTTGAAGTAACTTAAGAGCTAACCAATATTATAATAAGGTTACAATGATAAATGGGTTCTTAACTCCAAAGAAGAGACTAAGAAATTGTCTAGTTTAATAATCATCTTGATGAGATAAGTGGCTAATGAAAGAGATGTTTGGTCAACTTAAACCTCATAACAGCTATAACACATCAAATACCTCTAAGGAATCCTCCGAAGATGATCAACCCAATAGCTGAAATGAGGGGTATGCAGAATGTTATAGCCACCTTGTCAATAGATTCAATGCAAAGGAAAGAACCCCAAGAAAAGTTACATCAAATGTTTATCAAGAAGCTAATGTTATTACCAAGTCCCATGTAAAAGATCTCATCAACTAGAAAGTTAAAGCAGTCATTGCTTCAAAAATTGCTAAACAACTAGTTGGAAAAGGTCAACCATACCTAGACGAATATGACCAAGTACAGTAGCATCATTCTCTTTGGTATTTTTCATAAGTGGCTTTAAATTAGACTAAGTGCTATCGTGGATTTTCTGTCTGAAAAGATATTAAATTTTCGTAGATAACTTGTTAGCATTCTTACCAACACAGCCTTCGAGTGGTATGTTGAGTTACCCAATGACTCAGTAAAAACTTTTACCGAGTTGGAAATACTCTTTATCAAGAGATTTGTAGGTGCAACCAAGAAAATAATGATAGAAGATCTTTCCTTGGAAAAGGGAAGGAAAGATGAAAGTGTTAAAAATACATTACAAGATGGAGGAATCTAAGCATGAAATGTGATCAATAGCTTGTAGAAAAGAATACAGTAGAACTCCTTTTAGGGAACATTAATGATCAAATGGCCCCATATCTAGCTATGGCTATAATTACTATATTCTAAGAATTATTGGATTATGTAGCCAAGTTTGAAAGGCTCCCCAAGCAAAAGGCCTTAATACCAACTATAATAGCAATCCCTTTGGGAAAAGAAAATAATCTAACTTGCACATTCAAAAAGAATAATGTGAATACAACATTCACATTCATAGTTGAAAAAAAGAGAAATGGAAGTGTGGTAAACTCGCAACCGTAGCAAAGCTAACAGAGGATAAGAAAAAAGGGTTAACTTTCCAACATTAGATAACTAAGCAATACTCATTCAAAAGAGAATGCACTACTAAGATCTTTAAACATGCCCTAAAATTAGGATTACAATTTCAGCCACGTCGGCCAGACCAAGCAGACAAAGTTGATGATCCTAACCATTATCCATTTTATAGATATATAAGTCACCCAGTTGAAGATTTTATTTTCTTCAAAGATTAGAAGAAAAGAGCTATCAAAATGGTGGTACATCTTAAAAAGGTAAAGGTGGATGTTATTACAACACACCAAATCCATAATGTAAAAGATAAAGATGTTGAGCTAGGAACTCAAAATATAAATGATGATAAAGGGAAAGCTACATAAACATAGGAAGATAAAGAAGGTGGTTGAGAGACATTCATCTCAAAGAAAACTAAGGAATGATTAACACTATTTTAACCATAGAAGGCATCCGATGGAAAAAATCCTTAGAGCCTAAAATATATCCAAGAAGGCTCTTCCCAATAGGGGGAAATTTTTATATAATACAAAGAAGTAGATGAAAATCAATCAGTCTTCTTTATCAAAGCCATATAAATCAAAGAAAAAGAGAAAAATATAGCAAATGAAAGTCTAAAACACAAAAAAAATGATTGACTCTTTAGAGGAGTACGAACAACCTCTTCGAAAGCCAGTTAAAATAGAAAAAAATTTGCATCACTTAAAGCTTGACATAAAATCTTGAAGAATAGGTTTTGAAGGAAATGTGTTGATTCATAAACATGCATAAAAATTCTAATCTTCAAACCCAAAGAGAAGCATGTTATGTGATTACAACTTTAACTAACTCTAAGGAAGAACTATGCTTTCCAAAAGAAAAGCTTATTAAATGGAAGTCAAGTTAGACTCAAAGTGATTATGTCCCAGGCTAAGCAGTAGTTTTGAGAATACATGAAAGGTCCAAAAATTTTGAAGAGACCCAAAATTCAAAGACTTCTTCTAATAAAGGAGATCAGATAGAAGAACTCAAATCTAATTAATGAGTAAAAAATTAATTTCTCCACCTACACAACAAAAAGTGGGTGATAAAGACAAAAATTCAAATTAATGAAAATACTTTGCCTCCACCATCGATTAAACCTTAAACATCTACCAAAATAAGAGTAGACTATAATATTTTGGCACATTTATGCAAGCTCCCTAGTTTACTAAATATCTATAATGCTCTCATATTATCTAAGGATATATGTGAGACATTAATCAAAGCCTTGTAAAATCCAAAACAACATGAAGCATTCCTTGCTAAAGAGAAAATGAAAGAGGACTTAACCTCTCAAAAATTTGCAACCATCATATTCAATGACAATGACATATTGTTAGAGAAAGTCAAGCACAATCGACCCCTTTATGTCATAGCCAAAAGTAATTTCACCTGCATAAAAAAATATTGATCAACCTAAGTGCTTTGGCCAATCTCTTAACAGCTAAGACACTTAAAGCATTAGCTTTAAATGCTCGCTATCTGGACAAAAGTATAGTAGTCCTACAAGAATTCAATGAATAAGGCAGCAAACCTTAGGATCCATTATCATGTCATTATGCTTCAGGGAATTGTATACAGAAGCTAAATTCCATGTGATCAAACCAAAAGTTGCTTATAAAGTGCTCCTTGGTAGGCCGTGGATTCATGAATATGGCATAATGACTTCAACTCTCCATCAATGTATGAAGTATATTCAAAATGGTGAAGATCATCAAATTTATAGTGATATGAATCCATTCTTGACACATGAGATCAAGATCTATGATGATACCAAGTACTTCATGCTTAAGAAAGTAGAGGATGTCAATCCTCAAAAGCAAGTGGTTCCATCTACTAAATAAATGCATAAAGGTGATAATTCAAAGGGTAAAAATACTAATGAATCAAAGCAACTCAAGGCAATTCCCCACCTCAACAGAGATATTAAGGATGATGAGGAGGAGTTAGTACTTTATCAATCTAAGAAAGCCTTAAATATCCAAAAGGAAGAAGAAGCTAGTACTAGTAATATGGCAAAATAATTAGAGAAAACTCATGTTTCACTAATAAGGGTATCCAAATCCCAAATTTTAAAAAAAAGCTTTGAAAATAACTATAATACCAAGGGACACCATGCAGATCACCGAACTACCCAACGATGCGATGAAGTCTTTTACAGAGTTAGAGCAACTTTTTATCAAAAGATTTACTGGAGCTCAGCAGAGAGTGACCGTAGGGAACCTCATTGTAGAAAAACAAAAATGCAATGAGTCCATAGTTGATTATATTCTTAAGTGGCAAAACTAAAGTATGAAATTTGAACCACAACTACAGGAGCAGCATGCCATTAGAATTCTTCTCAAGAATATTCATGGCTTAATCACCTTCATGCTCAAGGCCTTTATAATTAAGACATTTGAGTAGTTAATCAGCAAGGTGGATAATCTATAAGAGGAAGCCAAATAGTTGCCCTTCCTAGACTAGTCAACTAAGCCTAAGCCTCAGAATGTGTTTGAGAAGAGCACAGTTTGAGAGGCCCAAAGCTCAGTAGCCTCCACTACCTTGGCCACCACAAAGGTTGCCCTAGCAGCCCAACAACAGTGATACCAATATCCGCCTCTAGGTAGCTATTTTCCACCTACTCTTATCGATAAACTTAATAAGCAATATTCATTTAAGAGGGAGGTAGTCAGGAAAATCTTTAAGAACCTCCTTAAAAAGCTTAGTTTTCGACTACCCAAGCTTAGAATGCCCGAGGAAGTGGGTAGGAGTGATGATCCTAACTGCTGCCCCTACAATCGCATGCTAGGTCATCTCTTAGAGGATTACTTTACATTCAAGGATTAGCTTGACCATAGTTACAAGTTAGAAGCCATAGTGATCCCTAAAGAATACATAGTGGAACAACCTTCTAGTTCCATTAAAATAGTCTTTGGAGAAACATCTGATCCTCTTAAGATAAAAGAAGGTTGGGATATATCTTTATCCCACATCTTTAAAAATATCATTTCTAAATTTAAGAAACTCTCTCTATAGATGTCTGATTCAGCTAAGACCTCCAATACCTAGGAAGATCTACCAGTTGTGAGGGACAACTCAGGGAGGGTGGAAGCCCTATAGCAATAATAGCCACCAAGTGCTCGGGGTAGTTCCATAGCACCACCATCGTCCGAGTCCTAGCATTCTCTCTCTCATCATTGTAGCTATCACATCTACTAGCTCCATCACCATCACCAGGAGTGTTGCATCTATGGACGAGGGCACTAAGCCACTCATACCATTTACTTTACTTGACTTTTATCATGTACTTCCAAAGTTGAGGAGATCAATGAAAAAGAATAATTCTACTTACATCCTATCTACTTTTGAAGATCTTAGTGATTTCATTCCTATTGATAGCTCTCCAAGTCATAATAATAATAATTTAAATAATTTTGATCAATTCCATTCTTATTTAAAAATAGATTGCCCTATTTTAATCTTTATGGTTTGCCACTTGATATAGATTTGGAGTCATTTGACTCTGGTGATTTTTTAGAAGAAGCTATAGGTATATTCTATGAACAGGTAGAACTTTCAACAAGGTCCTCCTCATAAGAAGTCATTGAAGTTAATCTCCATAGTGGCAAAGTTCTACCTCCTAGGGTAGCACCTCAGGATAAGGGTAGATAGGTCATTGGTTCTAATGAGTAGATATCCCCTCCACAAAATGCTTTGCTTATTAATATGCATATGGATGACCAACCTAAAGTTGACTGCAATGTCCTGGTACATCTTAAAAGTTGCTAGCTAACTTAAGCATATATGATGCCCTTATTTTATCCAAAGAAATATAGGAGTCACTAATCAAAGCTTTACTTGAACTTGAAATATGCTTAGCTCAATTGGCTGCTACTAATTTAGCTGGAGAGGAGGCATGTTTTTCAAAAGGATTCTTAGGAGTTTATCAGCAAGTCTCAGATGAAGACCTACTACTAGAGATAATAGAGCATAATCGTCTCCTCTATATCACAATAGATGTTGGCAAGTTTAGGCAATCTAGAGTGTTGGTTGATCCGAGCGCATCAATGAACATTATGAGTCTAAGAACTCTTGCCTACTTGAGGATTGACATCTCTAAACTTCAATCTGAGAAGATGATATTAAAAGGATTCAATGAACAAGGCAAGAGGGCTTTAGGCTCCACAATGTTGCCTTTGGAAATAGATGATTGGAACATTGAAGCCAAGTTTCACATAATAGATTTCGATACTTCTTTCAATGATTTGCTAGGATGATATTGGATTCATGAGAACAACATTCCATCATCCCTACATGAGTGCATCAAGTTCATCAGAGATGAAATTGAATATTATGTCAAAGGAGATCTCAAATCATTTACAGTACATGAGATCAAGATTTATGAGGATGTGGCCTATTACCTTCCCAAGAAACAAAATGTCATCTTTGTGAACTTAATTAAAATGAAAAAGAAAAGAAAAGAAGAAGAAAAAGAGAGTGAATACCAAAGATATTTCTCCTAGTTCACATAGATAAGTAAAGTAGGGATTATTTTATGTTGAGTTTTGTAGTTCCCTATGTAAGTAAGCTCCTACAGTTAATTACATATTAGAAAATGGGAGTTTTCTAAGAATACCCTTGATTAATGTAGTCAATAAGTATCTCCAAAGATTTTAAAGCTAGACTATCCAGAGATTAGGCACTTGTCAAAAATTGAGTGGGAAAGTTCTAATGGAAAGACTTATTTTTAGATTCCATAGGAAGATAAGTAGGGAGCACCCAAGATATTAGGAAGCTTAGTGGGTACTTTGATCAATTATATAATGAGGTTTTATATATTTGAAATAGAGAATTTACTTTTGTTTGAGTTGAAATCTCATTAGAATGCTAAGGCTTATGTCCAACAACATAAGATGTGGAAATTCCTAAGAGGTGATGAGTTATACTCGTAGCATGAAGAAAATAATAGCCTCGAAACCTAAATCTAAAGTGCTTTAGCACAAACTAGAAGCATGAATTAAGTCTAATCAGAAAAAATGGGATATAATAGTTTACCTCCATAAGAGATAATAGACACATCCCAACTCTTCTGGACTTACAACCACCTAGAGTGGCTGCCAACTAACACCTCCTACGCTTTAAAATCATGTAGGCCAATCTTATGTAGATGCTAGCTAGGCTATTATTTAATTAGGAAGGAAGCTAAAGTCCTAAACTTCTCCCTAAGAGACTAGATAATGTTTGGTATGCAAGCATGCCTTAGACTAAAGTTAAAAAATTTATAAATTTTGGAATATTTTGACACATTCATTTTGGACCAAGGCATAGGACAATTGTGTTTATATGCATGAGAAAATTAAGTTATGGGCTAAATCAATTAGAAGAGGTGTTGTCCACTATAAGGGATTTCTCTCAAAGGTCAAGCATATCCCCTATCATGCAAGAGTGGAGACCCTCCATATTCAAGAGTGGCATAATATGATATGTATGGTGTGATAGCATATAATATTCAACAAAGGGGTTGCTAAATATTTTGTTATCTTGGTTAAGAACCTAGGCTTTAAAATTATATTATGAGTTAAATTTAAATTTAGTTATGAGTTATTTAGTGAAGATAGAAAATTTAATTTTAGCTTCAAAAGCCTATCGCATCCATGCAACACATCAAATTATCTCACTTTAAGAAACCTATGAAAAACATGTCATTTCTATTGCACAAACTAAACATAACAATCAAACATTAGAATTTTGTAAAAGAATAAATGGCTGGTGCAACTGTACACCCCAGAAAAGAGAAATAGTTGGGTAGCCGAGCTCTACCTTTATACAACCCGGATTATAGTTGAATTTTATAAATGAAATGAATTCTATGGCGGTCTTCAATCCTTGTTCCTTCTTTTTTTTCTTTAGATCTGTTTGCACTAGGCTTCACAGGGTCTCCCAAGTCTTTTTCTTCTAGCCACTGCTCATCCTAAACCCCATAGCACTAATCCTAATCCTATTACAAAAATTACATATTTATGAAAAAAAATGAAAATCTAACTACACCTATAAAATAAATGTTAGTTAATCAAACATACAAGACAAACAATTATATTTTATATATTTAGACTTAGCACCCTACACTTGGGTAGCTAAGCCCACCAATCCTAATTAGATTATGCTTAGGGGCATAAGCAGCACCTACAACCAAGAACATTTATATTTATTTATTATTATAGTGGCCCCTTTAGCACAATCTCCTACATAAAATATCATTAGGCCTCTAACAACTTAACATCTAGTCTTCATACAAACAATCCTAACATCTAGTCTAAAATATTATATCATAAAATAAAACATATCATCATAACATATATCAACCAAACTTAACACTAAAATTGATGACTTAACATTCTAATGTGTGGCTAAGGCTTAGTGTGGTGTGTCTTGATTAAGCTTTAGAAGTATGATTGTCTAAAGTTTTAAAATTGTTTAAATTAATCATTAGTGATGATTTCACTCAAATCTTTTAATAAATTGATTTATTTTAATTTTCATTTTTTATTTTATTTAATACCTACTTAACACCTAATGGTTTGACCTCTTTATCCCTATCCTATGTTATATTTTAAAGATATATTATCATGGCTTTAGTTTCCTTAGTGAACCATTTATGAACATTTTATTAAACCTAAGTTTAGATTAATTTTAAGGAATCTCATTCAAACATGAAAGACATCTAAGGATTAATGAAATTTAGTCATTGTCACATGAGTAACAATCCACTAGTTCTTTCCATTATCAATATCATACACACTCTTTCATTTTCTTTTATTTTCTCTTTTATTCTTAATATTTGATTTAATATAGATATTTGTACATGCAATACATGCTCATATTTTACACACTTGATGATCATTAATGCATGAATTTAGTTAAAAAAAGATTTCATTTCATCGCTAAGCATATGTAAACATGTATTAGAAATTTAAGCAAGTAGGTGTCGTTGTTAAACCAAGAAATAGAGATTATCTAAGACCTCCTTGGGGCTACTTAATGTCTCATGTTCGGGATATCCAAACTATATACTTGCCAATTCAAATACATGTGAATATATCTATAAGCATAGGAATAAAATCATGCAGGGGTTATATAAACATAAATTCTCTATTCATATAAAGTTTAATGACATGAAAAGCAAAGTTCTATCCTAAATACTAGCACATGTATATACATGGATGAAATTAAGCAAGTGTGTGCCATTGTTAAACCAGGGAAGTGAGATTATCTAAGGCCTCCTTAGGGCTACTTAAAGTCTTGTGTTCTCGGGATATCCAGACTATATACTTGTCAATTTAAATACATGTAAGCATGCACATGAAACATAAAGAAAAAACAATCCTTTATTATCTATAAATTATAACTAAATGGAAACTTTATTAAGTATTGGTAATCAGCATAAATTAAACTTTACATATTTTTATTCATTATCGATAGCTTTAAAAAAATTTTAATTTATTAGCAATAATAGTCACACTATATAATAACATTTATTCAACACATGCAACTTAAATGCAATCATATTCTTTTAATTTTTTTTTTTTTTTTTGAAACATGAACATATGAAACAAATGGCATGCATATTTATAATAATTAAAAAGAAGTAATTAAATATTGCCACATAATATACTCAATTACATTGAATTCTAAGGACAATTAAGCCAAATAAACACTCCTTAACATTAACCAAAGTTCTTATAAGGTTTGATTTTGAAATTTAAGTTATTAAAACCTAAAAAGAAAAAATGATACTTAAGATTTACCCCATCTCATATTGGTGATTTGACATATTTAAAGAATGAAATAAAATAGATTTTGATTAGGTTCAAGCTATTAAGCACATCAACTTAATTACCATTCCCTAAACTTATTTAATTTAATTAACTACTTGATCACGAGCCTTCAATGATATACTTTTAGGAAAATAAAATTAGCAACGCACCTAAAAGAGACTAATGCAATTAGGCTCATGCTTAAGAGTTAATTAAATTTAAAAAAAAGAATCTAAGTTAAATACTCTTATGATTTTCTCACACTGATGGGAAAATCATAATTTCTTTAATGACCTTATGCTATTAAACACATAAAATGATTAATGGATTATGTTTGAATCATCTAAATCAATTTTTTCTATTTTTATTTTTCCATTAATTTTCTTTAATTATTCCTTAATTATTCCTTAATTATTAAACATGTTAATTAACCCTTTTAGGGAAGCATGTTTGGAAAAATAATTAGGAAAGGAGTCCTAATTATTTCTCTCATAATATTCACTATTTACATTGGTTAATTAACATTAATTTTTTTATCTTTACTATTGACCAATTTTTAATAATCATTTAATTAGTTAAATAGGGTAATTAGGATTGAAATTCCAAAATCTTTAAACTACATGGCCAATAATTCCAAGAAAATTATGGGAGGCAAAGGACATCTCATAGAATTATCCTACCAAATTTAGAATTAATTAGCCAAGTAATATAATCTTAATTAAAATAATTAGCTTGTGTTTCCAACCTTAATTAAGCATTGTTCATTAAGTATTAACTAGCCTTTCTAAAATAGGTTTACTTGTATTTTTTAGATTTGTCTACAATTAGTTTTTGTTTTATAAAGTTATGATCATTTAATTATATTCTTAAACCTCAAAATTTTTTAAATGGTTGACGCCACGTGGATGTTGATGCAACAGCACTTTCCACGTGGTGCCATGGTATTGATCACCTAAATTGTTCGACGCAGCAGCTAACTCGTCGTCGGCGAACGCAATTTCATCTCGGCCTTCCAATCTTGGATCAGATAGTTGAGATTAATCCTGTGATTTTAGAGGAATTAAATCAAAATTTCTAATGTTATTAACCATGATCATCCATTCTAAGCAAATGAACCAGACAGTCGGTAATATGTCCTTCTATGAGCACCAAAAAATAGACACCATCTGCCTTCTACTGCTCGATCCGATTTCTCCAGAGCTCATTTGATGATGAAATTAACTCCAAAATGATTAGGGAATGAATCTAGGGAGATCTTATGATGGAGATTGCACGAAAACATGATTCACTTTAAAAAAACCAACACCTAGAGACTAAGACTATGGTTGCCAGACCTCACCGGAGCTATAGACTGGTGGTCCGCTGATAGAGATAGCTTCATCTTGAAGAGATGAAGCACTGTTGTAAAGATCTCGAGATGCCTCTCCATCAATTAGTCTATGGACCAAACACCACCCTAAAGCTCACTAGAGTTGGTCTAGGGACATCTTTTCGTGGTCGAATTGCTCGAGAAATGATTAATTTTGACTCACTGTAGTGAAATGAAGGTGTGGGAAAAGCTAATTTGAGTTTGGTGGAGATTTGTGAAGTTTGGATAGATGGAGCTCTTAGGTCTGATCGGGAGCTCCTCTCGCTAGTGGTAGAGTGCATGAGGAGCTTGGAAGATTGTATGGGACTGTGCGGAATGCTCTAGGAAAACTCTCTAGTGAGTTTGAATGGATGACGAGGAGTATACTCTCCTTTCCAGCTATACCAAGCACTGGGATTAGTTCAGCCTTTGGTAGCTGTCCAACCAGAGTAGGTGGCCGAAGATGACAGCGGATTGCTGAGGTGGCTAAGAATGAGAGAATGAGGGAGTGTAGTGTGCTACCCTAAGGTGTACACTCTTCTTAAAGTGGACTAATGGTTGCCCATGGGTGAACTCACCCTCTCTTGACCAAAGGCTGAGCCCAATAGCTTTGGGTTAGGTTGGGTTAGTGGTCCTTTGTCCAAGAAGAGAAAAAGGTGGTTGTCATGGGTAAGGGGATGGAAAACCCACTAAAATGGGGATTTTTTCCTATTTGGGTGGCTTAGTTCAATAGATTTGACTTAAATCGGGTTCACCATGGGTGGGACCCACTTGGGTAGGCCCATGGTGACCCAATGATGAGTCATGCCAAGTTTGGTTGGGTTTGGCTTAATTTGACCCAAATGGGTCAAATGGGTCAAGTTGAGCTAAGTTGATCATTTTGACCAAATTCAATAAAAAGAGATGATTTCGGTAATTTCAATTGGTCATTTGGAGTATATGAGTGCAATTGGTTTGATTCAATTTGGTTAGATTTAGATTTGGCTCACATGATTCAATTTGGGTCAAATGGGTCATGTTGACCAATTTAACCAAATTGGCCAAATTGGCTTGAGCAAGGGATAGATTTATGTTCAATTGGTCATTTGTAATTAATTAGTGGAGTTGATTTGAATTGATTTGCATTATGGAGTGATTTATTTCAATTTGACCCTTTAAATCAAATTGGGTTAAATGGTCTTAATTGGTCGGGTTTTCAAAATTGGGTTCAATTGAAGGTTTAACCATGTTTATTATTGAATTGGTGATTGGTTAGAAGCATCAGTTTCAACCAATTTGGTCTAAGATTTGATTTGGTACAATTTGATCATTTAGGTAAAATTGGGTCAATTTGGGTCAAAGGGTCAAATTGACTTGATTAGGTTCAATTAATTGTAGTGGAGTGTTTAATAATGACCTATAATCATTAATGAAGTGATTGGATGACTTCATTTACTTCAATGTGAGTTTAATTAGAGTCTGGCTTAGTTACCCCTTTTAGGTCACTTTGAGTTAAGTGGCTTAGTCAAGCCAGCTTAAACCAATTGGTGTTATGGATGGTTGGGATGTGTTCAAATATAAATTTAAAATTGATTGGTGGCTTTGATCGTAATTGATTTGGGCTTATTTAGGTTTTGGCTCATTTAAACTTTTTAGGTCAAGTGAGCTAGCTTGTGTTGATCAAATTCCTTTGGTTCAATTGGCTTGATTGCAAGTGTTGGAGGGGCTTCAAATGATCTATTGAATAATCAAAGCAATTGAGAAAATCAAATTGAGTTTAGTTTGCTTGAATGGGTTTGAATGGAGTTATAGAATTGTGGTGGGGTTAACTTGGGTTAAGATCCAGGTTAATTTGGCTTGGAGCTTGGATTAGAAAACCCAATTCAATTAAGATTAATTGAATAGGTTTGAGGTTGGTTTAGCTCAATCTACATGAACTTAAGTTTGAATGAGTGAATAGGTATGAGTCTTAGTTCAGGCCTTAGGGTTGGTGAAACTTATTTATCCTAAGGTAAACTCTAGGCTTAGGGTTATTCCCTATAGGTCTTTAAGCTCAGATTTAGTGTTCCCCTAATCACTATAAGTGTCTTAATACTAAGGAATTCTGAGTGTCTAGATGGTTCCTTGATCTGAAATGGGGAAGATTAATCCTCATTCCAAAAGTGAGGTCAATAATGCATAAAAGTGATAATTAAAAGGGTAAAAGTACCAATGAATCAAAGAAACTGAAGGTAATACCCCACCTTAATAGTGATACTGAGGATGATGAAGAGGAGTTAACACTTTATCAATCTAAGAAAGCTTTAAATAGCCAAAAGGAAGAAGAAGCTAGTATTAGTAATGTGGAAAAATAATTAGAGAAAACTCATATTTCTCTAATAAGGGTATCTGAATGCCAAATTTCTAATAAAGCTATGAAAATAACTATAATAGTAAGGGCATAAATTAAGGCCTTAATAACATCAAGGAAATAGGAAATAAAATAGTTGAAATTTTGTGTCCCTCCTAGAAAGGATTATAAGGAATGTAAGATCCTTTTCTATAAAACTAAAAAGTGAATTGTAAATCCCACACAAAAACTATACGAAGAAGATGATTTTGAGAAAGAAGATGTTTCAATTATTATTCCTCAACACTTCTCATCAGCCCTAAAGGAGTTGGTTAAGAATAATATTCAACTTACACAAACAAATATACAAGCCTGATTGTTCAAAAGGCATTGGCGAAGGGATGGCATCCAAAATTTCATAAGATATAAAAAAATTCACCACATGGGGATTGGGATATATTCCATTTGATATTTTCCCCAATGAGCTCATGTTATGCCATATCCTATGAAGAAGAAGCCCCTTTGGAAACTATAGATGAATGAAGGAATGTTTCATATGAATATGAGAATATACCCAAAGATGAATTAATAATTGACCTTAAAGAGCCTAAATAAATTCAAAGAAGACAATCAAGCCACCATTATTGAACTCCGAGAAATCAATCTAAGTTCTAAAGAAGAGCCAAGGCAGACCTTTGTTAGTGCTAACCTCATATCAGAAAGATTGGAAGAATTAAAAGCACTACTCCATGAATATAAATATTTCTTTGCATGGAATTACAATGAAATGCTAGGCCTATCACTAGACATAGTTGCATATATGCTTACCATTAAACCTGATGTATAGCCTATATAGCAAGCATCATGGTGAATATGATTAAAAATTGAAAAGCAAGTAATCATTGAACCAAGAAGCTCATTGAAGCAAGATTCATCCAAAAAAAGAAGTTTGTTGATTGGATAGCTAATATTATCCTAGTTAAAAAAAAAGAATGGACAAATATGTGTCTACATTGACTTCTGGGAGTTAAACAAAGCATGCCCAAATATGAATACCCACTACCCAATGAAATAATAAAAATGCCATCGAGGGATTGAAAGTCATCCTCTAAAATAAAAGTAATAATAAAATGTCATCGCCTAAGACCTTATAGCAATTACATTTACTACAAGACAAATTAGCTTATGTTAGAAGGTTCATTTCCAATCTTTTAGGGAGATGTCAACCTTCCACTCGATTGATGAAGAAGGATGCACCTTCTATATGGGATGATACTTGTCAAGAAGCATTTGATAGCATAAAAAAATATTTATTCCATCCCTCAATTTTAACAGTACCAATAACAAGAAAGCTATTAATATTATATACAATAGCCTTAAAAGAATTATTATAAGCTTTGTTAGCTCAAAATAATGAAGAAGGGAAGGAAAACACCCTATACTATATAAGTCAACATTTGATAGGAGCTGAAATAAGGTATTCTCCTATTGAGAACCAATGTCTAGCATAGATATTTGCTACTCAAAAATTGTGGCACTATATGCTATCACATAAAATAATTTTGATATCTAAAGTCGGCCCTCTTAAATTCTTAATGACTAGACCTACACTAACTGGTATCTTAGCTAAATGAGAAGTTCAATTACTTTGATTTGATATAACATATGTCCCACAAAAGGTTATAAAAGGGCAAGCTCTAGCTAACTTTCTAGCCGCTCATCCCTTATTGGCAAACTCTCCACTCAATGATGAATTGCCTGATGAACAAATCTTCATTGTAGAAGAAGCTTAACAATCATCAGATTGGAAGCTCTACTTTGATGGGACACATCAATAAATCTAGCTAAATTGCCTGGTTTACCTACATCATATGTCTGAATTGGATTAATATTTATGACACCGTAAGGCAGTATTCTCCAATTTTCATATAGTCTGACCGAACATGGAACCAACAATGAAGTTGAATACAAATCATTATCATAGTTATAGAGCTAACAATTAATTTAAAAATTAAAAAGCTTCATGCCTACGGAGATTCTCAACTCATAATTCAATAAATAATTGGGACATTCTAGATAAACAAACTTGAATTGGTGCTTTATCATAAGCATATCTTGGAGCTTCTGAAACAAATCCCTAAAGTAATAAGTATAAGAGAATCATGTTAGGAAAATAGCAAAGTTGATGCATTAGCCAAATTGGCTAAAGAAATGAAAAACCCTCAGGGAGAGCCAATTATAATAATTGTCTAATGTAGGCTAGAATTAGAACCAACCCTCTAAAAGCCTTTAAAGCTAAAGCAAATCAAGAGATTTCAATGATAATATAAGAACATGACTAGCGAGAACCATTCATCACCTATTTTAAAAGTGGCAAATTGTCAAAGGATAAATCAAAGGCTCATCAAATTTCACAAAGAGCACTACGATATGCTCTTGTGAATGATACAATATATTGACACTCATCCGACCAAATGTGGTTGCGATACCTAGGACCAGATGAAGCAAAGATGGTGATGGCTAAAGTCCATGAAGGGTTGTACGGTGCACATAAATCCAGCCCTAGGATGAAATTAAAAATTAAATGAATGGGATATAATTGGCCCAGTATGGTTCAAGACTGCATTGAACATGCCAAAAGATGGCATCAGTGTCAAGTATATGTAGACATGTTACATTGAGTGCCTAATGAATTACATCCATTTGTGGCAACTTGGCCATTTGAAAGTTGAAAATTTGATATAATTGTCCCAATAGATCCTCTGTCATCTAGGAGACATCATTTCATTTTAGCTGCAACTGATTACTTCTCAAAATGGACAAAAGCAATTCCATTAACGGAATTTAAAGTGAACAATATAGTGAAAATTTTTTGAGACCATTCATCTACCGATTCAGAGCACTTTTAAAAATTATATCTGATAATGGCACTACCTCTAAGAATGCCAAAATCTATCACTAAATTAAGAAATACAAGATAGTTTGGTGATTTTTTTTAATATACAATCTAAGAGTCAATGGTCCCGTAGAACATTCAACAATATGTTGGTTAAACTTCTCAAAACATTTCTCCCCAAAAATAAAAGGGAATAACCTGATAAATTAATAGAAGTCTTGTGATCATATCATACTACATGTAAAATTGCTACACAAGAAACATCGTACTCCTTAGTCTTTGGATTATAAGTAATACATTCTCTTGAAATAGAGCTATATTCACTCTATATAACAATTTAAAATGAACTTACAACTAAGGAAAGTGTCTAAATATAACTTGAAGAGCTTGAATATCTAGATGAATCTCAATTACAGGCCTAATAAAATCTAGAAATATATAGAGCAAGGATAAATTGTGATCATGACCGCATGGTTCTCCCAAGATGCTTCAAAGTAGGTGAACTAATACTAGTATGTAGAAGGCCTATCATTCCGCATCAATGAGCTGATGGAAAGTTTGACCTAAATTAGGAATGACCATATATCATTGAAAAGGTATATGAAGAGGGAGCTTATTAGCTCATTGATACAAAAAGGATAAGACCTAAGCCCCTATAAATGAGTAATATTTTAAGAGATATTACACATAACTATTAAATGTGTTATGCTATACAATGGCAAGAGTCAAAATCAACTTTAAATGATGAACCAAAGGGATACTCTTCGTTTAAGTATGAGAAGAATGTTCTCATCTCAAAAGAAAATTTTTCTATCAATAGGAGACAAATTTATAAGCCTTGAAATAGAAGAAAAATTATTTATTAAAGAGAAACTCTCTATAATCAAAGCTATCCTAAACTAAAATCCATCATACCTGAAGGGGCTAAATCAGATCCATCATGCCGAAAGGGTTTGGATCTAAATTTAAATCAAAATCCATCATGCCCAAAGGGGTCGAATAAAATCCATCATGCCCAAAGAGGTCAGATCTAAAATTAAACCAATATCCATCTTGCCCAAAGAGGCTAGATCTAAATTTAAACAAAGATACATCAAACCCAAAGCAGCCATATCACATCAATCATTGCCAAAGAGGTTGGATCTAAATTTAAACCAAGATCCATCATGCTTAAAGGGGACAGATCAGATCTGAAACTCAAATTTAGATTCATCATGCCCAAAGAGGTTAGATCTAAACCCAAATTTAGATTCCAACATGCCCAAATAAGGTTGGATCTAAACCAAAATTTAGAAACCATCAAGTCCAAAAGGGGACGAATCTAAAACCTAAATTTAGATTCCACCGTGCCCAAAAGGGTCATTTTAAATCTAAATCTTAAATCTATCATGTCTAAAGGGGTCGAATATAGACTTAAACTTAAATCAACATATCCATATGGACAAGATTTAAGTCTAAATATAACCAACATATCAAAAAGGGGTGGGTCTAAATATAAAAATGTATTCAATATGTTCAAAGGAAGATTGTATCCAAATATAAATTTAAACTCTGTGACACTAGATTATACTAAATCAAAGCCTATAAGCATAACTCATTTACAAATTCAGATATTACTACTTTTTATAATGCCTATAAAATTTATATACTTCTCTTATCCAGATTAACTACATATTAGCTATAATGTTTATCTAAAAAAGGCCAGATGATATGCCTCCTACTGAGCCCATTGAGGAATATATATGGGCCACTATAGAGGCCCATGATCCATATTATTCAATCAAATTATAGGATCGACTATCATGGCATCAAGATATATTGATGGGTCGGATATTTTTGAGGATTCATTCGCTCGGTCATCATCCATTATACCACTTGATTCAAAGATTTCATCAGGTCATTATCCTATTGATTGGGTGATCAAATTAAAGATGAGACATAGTCACGATATTCATTTAGAGCAGGTCATAAATCACCTTAGCTTTGGGGATAAGAATGAACTTTAACCAGCTACAGATACTACTCATTCTATAAGCACAATTAGGCTTTTGGATTATCGCATATTACATTATGAAGTAAAAGATTGTGGCCCAAATTTAGTGTTTGGCACACCTTTGTCAGCTGTCAGTGGCTACATATACTGGTCATACCATCATCTATTGATGCATTGTGACATCCTCGAGAGAGCTGGCATATATCATGTAGTATATGCATCACTTTTTGACTACAACTATCTTCTATTTACTTCGATCTAAAGCATAGCAGAACATTAGGACATGACCACCATACCTAATGGATTGGCCTACATGAGATGAAAATCACCTTGGCAGATAGGTAGGATATGGCAGACCTCCTTATTAAAGGCATTCCCTATTATGAGGGTATTCCTCCATATTATGAGCTCTTTTAGTATCAACTAGCTGGCTAGTGTAGGAGAGGCAGGTATGCATACTCTTTAGGTCTCCATTATGCTCTAGCTCATTATCAGGGCCTATTTAGAGAGCGAAGATCAAGTTGTAGAGGATGGGGCATAGTTACTCTAGATAGATGGTCTGAGAGATTTCTCAATTCAGTAGTATGTTTGCTTTATTTTAGATTATTGGATAATCTATTTGACTTGAGATTTTATTCATTTGAGAGGTCCTTCAATGCTAGATTCAAGCATGAAGGAAGAGCCAATTCCTAATGTATCCTAGCATGGGACATTGATGATGAGCTATCTTTAGTGGCCTTCATTGCCACTTGCCTGTGCTATATTGTGTTTCTAGGTTACGATAAACTTCTTCATCCTTCCACTCTTTAGATGGCTAGCTTGCTTCCTTGTGGTGAGAGGATAGCACCAGCACCTGAATCGTTAGCCTACCTATATAGTAGATTAAGTAGAGTGAGAATTATGACTGGATCACGATGTTATGATGTAGATGCTCTTTAGTACTACTTACATTGAAGGATTCATGCACATATTTTAAGTTCTTTCAGTTGTCCTAAGACACCACCATACTTCAGAGAGCAATGATTCCCTCTTATTATGTAATTGAGTAGGGCTATAGTAGCCTTAGACAAGGATTAGATCTAGAATTTCATGTTTGCTCTATCATGCATGATGGATCATTTTCAGATAATTCATAAATCATCCTTTCATATTCTACTTATTTAGAGTTTGGGACAAAGATTCATAGATTCTCTTACTATTAAAAAGACACCCTTACTATTATCAAAGCCATGATACAGGTGCATGCCAGAATAGCTCATTGGGCTTAGACCTGCTTGGCTTTGTTATCGGTTTGTTTAGTTCATGATCTTATAGGGATCCATTCATAATAGATTGGCTAGGTAGTATGTATTCACTCAGGATACACGTGTAAATGGACTACCATAAATACTAAGTATATACTTATTCCCTAGGGACGCTCCCACTTTTTGTTCATGTAGCAGTAGCTTCTTGATCGCTACAAAAATATATCTTTAAGAATGCGCTCTACCATCTTTATGGGATGGGTAGGACTATATTTTTTTTCATGAGGTAGATTGATATATATTCAAAGAGATTTCCCCTAACATTTATGTTAGGGTTTATTTTGATCGGGGTTCTTCTTCCTATGGATGCAAGCCTTCATATTAAATTTTGCCTCTTACTACAGTAAGAGAGAACTCTCAATTAAGGTTGAAAATAAACATATTTATCTGATATGCAATAGGTTCCTTAGAGTTGTGTATGGTATAAATGATTATCCTATAAAAAAAGAGTGTAATCCTGATCAAGATCCCATGGTTTCACCATCCTACAACTACATTATTCTAGTCTACCAACATCAAAGGGATGTAACCATAATGTTTAGACAATCTGATTAGCAGCCATGGGATGCCTTATTTTAGGTATCTTGAGTAGACTTAAAATTTTAGTGTAAGTTGTGTAATAGTATTCACGTTGTGAACATATTATAAAGTGTTCACATGGCGAATGAGCAAATGCTCACATTGTGAACCAGTAGGCGGCTCTGCTTACATTCCTTTTGGAATGCCAAAATTTTATCCACATTGTGGATGGATATATATTTGTTCGCATGACAAATGAATTATGGGGTGTTTACATGGAAAATGAATAGATATTCACATGATGAATGAATAGGAGGCTGGGCTTCCATCCCTTTTGGAATGCCAAAATTAGGGTTGTCCACATATTAGGTAGACATAATGGTGTTTGTGAGCAAATGAATAAAAACTTAAATCATATTTAAAAATACATAAAATTCTCATTTTAAGACTGAGCATCTTGGTGCTATGATAGTGGTGCCCAATGCTTATGTGGAATGACATGGGATAGATGAGCTAGAGGCTTAATGCCTTGGCACAACTATTATTGGTCATTTGACCATTTGAATAGTGCTATGGTGGTGGTCAAGATTCTTGATAGACATGCATTTAGTTTTAAGGGAGAAAGATAGACTCATTTTAAAGAGTTCCACGACACTGGGTAAAAGCACTGTGGAGTTGTGCTCTTTTTATGCACGTCAGTTATAAAAATTTATTATATTTAATTCTATCTTTTTTACCATACAATAACTAATGGGATGAGCTAACCACTACCTGAGTACTGCATGTGGGTGACAGGCTACTGAGGCCATGTTATACAACCTGAGAAGATAGCGCGTCAACGTTAAGTCTGGGTGCCGCAACCCTGGATCCTAATTTATAAATAGAGGCCTAGGCTCATAAGAATTTTCATTCAGTGATACCTTCCCATCAAGATTTTTTTTCTTTCTAACTATTTTTATTTTCTAATTTCTATTATTAATCATGCCTCTTAAAAGAGTTGTGGGAAAGAAGAGGGCATTCAATGATGCCAACCATTTTGTTAGCATTGATTCTGAGGAGTGGTACCAGCACACTCTCAACCACAAGCACTTGATTCCAGAGAGGTTATTCTAGAATTTGGTGGAAGCATTGTGGTGATAATTATGGAGTGCAGGTGGCTCAAACTAGCCTACAATAACAACTCATGCATCATCTTGGTGGTGCATGAATTCTTCGTAAATGCACGAGCGGCCAGGACAATAAGGCAAATGTCTGAGGAAAGCTAGTAAGTTATGATAGTAATAGTATAAACACAAATTACGATCTCATTAATATTGAGTATGATCAATATCTCTCCTACTATAATGATCATCCCAATTTCATCGAGATTATTCTTTTTCTTTATGGCAAAAATGAAAGTGTGTAATGGAAATGACAGAGAAAAGGATTATCAACTTTCTTATCATAGAAATGACAATGACCTCTAAGGCTTGGCATTATTTTATTTCTACCAAGCTTATGCCCTCTTGTAACATTAGTTAGGTTACCAAGGATAGAGCTATTTTGAATTTTTTCTATTCAAAAGCAGTTCTCGATCAATATCAAGGAGATTATTTTTAATTCTATTTGAAATATGTTGAAGGGGAACATTACTACAAGTACAACCACCCTTCTCTTATTTATGGGTTCTGTGTAGTGATAGGTGCAGTAGGGAGGCTTGATGGGGAAGTACTCCTTCAAAAGGCTCCTCTAATGAAGAGGGTGATCGGGGGGTTCAAGAATAGATTTGAGGTAGGAGAGAGTTCATCCACCCTGATCTAGATCCTAAACTCCCAAGTCCTTTCCCAAGTAAGTTCAAGATATCGACAACTACATCTTAGACTTGCGAAAGAGGGTAGATATGAGTAGTCGTAGGTAGGAGATGCTGGAACAAAATTTAATCATCATATGGATCAACATCAGATGCAAATCTCCTACGTGACCCAATTCAACATAGCACTAGTCAATATATTTTAAAATTCCAATCTTATAGATCCTAGCTAGGTCTCCTTCCCTATGGAGCCTCAATATTAGCCCTGTGTAATTACCCCACCGCTATCAGGTACAGATGAGGAGGAAGAAGAGGAGGGTGGAAATGAGTACGACTACTAGCTTTCCCCCATTTGTATTTTTTATTTTATTTATAATTTATAATTATTTAGAAGAAGTATTTTGTATATATATATATATATATATATATATATATATATATATATATATATATATATATATATATATATATATATTATTGCTATTGATGCTCGAGGATAAATAAAATTATTTTAGCAGTGCTGGTATGCCAGTGCCTCGATGCTGGAGATAGACCAAAGGACCCGAGAGGTGGGTGACACGGCGCTGTCTTGCGGCACCACACCATTATGGGATATTATTTCCTTCCCAACAAAAATTTTTAAGTTATTTTTCTCATGTAGTAAGAGGACACAACATTATGGAACTATCCCCACAGGGCCATAGCACTGTGGGATTTTCTTCCATTTTTTTATCAAAATATTATAAGTCATATTTCAAGTGACACATGGGTTTTCATTCCAGCGATGATGTTAGGGCATCGTGGTGTTATGGGTTTTCATTCTAGCATTATGGTACTAATTCTTGGGCACTATGGCACCACTCTTGTAACTTGAATATCTGAGAGTGCGGTGTCGTGGAGCCAATGTCCAGCACTTCAGTGCTATATGCAAGATTTTGATTTTAATGTGCAAATTTTTAAAATAATTTTTAGAAAATTTAGCAGTATTTCTCCTTAGTAGTGCTTAAGTTTCAAAAACATATATTCGAAAGAACTCTTCTCTCTTATTCCAGAACTAAGATCAACAGAGGGGAGGGAGTTTTCCATCTCATGCCGGAATAAAATTCAATGGCAGAGTTCTTCAAATCTCTAAGTTTTTCACACTGAATCAAAGATCAATGGTGTGATTTTTGTTAAACTAGGAAAAAAGTATAGAGTCTTTATCTAAGTGAGAACATTTGAGTGAAATGTGAGCATTGTTTAGAAAGAGTGGAGTTAAATGTGGAGATGAGTCATTTGAGTGAACTGGTCACTCATATTTATAGAAGTGGTGATAATTATTTTCTCTCAATAGCTAGTGCAACGCCTCAGCACCAAAATCTCAATGCTGTGACACTGTAATGTAAATTGACAACTAGGATAGGAAGTTGTTTCTTCTAGAAGACCAAGGCAGTGCCTTGACATTATAGCCAAAAATTTTATTTTTTATTTTTATTTTTTAATCTTTGATTTATTTCATTTTTATATAAATAAAATTTCCCCCAACAAATGTATTATGTCATTAGGACATGATGCATTTATTATATGGATCTTCTATTAGTTGTGGTATATATAGAAATAATTTAAGCAAAAGAATTGAAGCCTCTGACATCATACTCCAATAATCTTCATGTATTATATGATAATAGAGATAGTTACATAAGAAGATTTTAGCTACAATAGTTGGCCTTGATTTCTCTAATACAAATAAAACCTATATAGGCTCTATAGGCCATAGTAGCATGTCTCTCTCATACTTCATGGAGATGTTACAGAGCAACCTCTTGATCACACTCTAATGAAGAAAGAGTTTGTTCAAGCTTGGACACTTGAGCATCTGCCTATGAACTATCTTCTTCTATGGTTGTGATAGCTTGTCTAATCATAACCTTCCTTTCTAATAAGTATTGTCTCCTCTACTATAGTTCTCTCAATTCAACTGAGATATCAAGGAGTTCCATCTGTGCTCTAGGAAGTTCTCTTTGGAAGGATCTCAAGGCTTTGAGACTATGCTCTAGATCTTGATGAATTAGGAAGACTTGATATGAAATGGCATTGGCTGATGTTTCTACAATAGCAAGTGTATCTGATAAGACCTCCTTGTAGGTAGTAAGTAAAGAGAACATTCCAAATTCAACATCTCTATAGAGGGATTCCCATAACTATAATTCTTCTACTTCAAGGCCTAGAGGAACAAAATAATCTAGTAAAAATTTATCTCTACATAGAAGCTGGATAGATCAAGCAGAAATTCTAAGTTGATACTTAGAAGTAATTAATGTAGGGCTGCTATTATATGATATAAGCTTTTTGAAGGACTACCATGCAAGGCAGTTGAAGCACTAGGGCATATTCTCAAAATAAAACATAGAATTTCCATGCTAGATATTTGCCTCTGAATAATATCTTTTGGACTAGAGATAGGGTGGCTTTCTTCCTAAGAATCTAGATCTAAAAGTCATCTTGGGTCACACTCACCATTACCCAAGTTGAATCTAATAAAAGTGGTTCAAAAGTAGTATCCATAGTGTCATACTCCTCTGTAGATGTATTTTCTCTAGCATATATATGATCAGTACTAGTAAGTTAGATGTATACTAGAGAAACTACATTCGTATCTGTGGATAATACTAGTGTGACATCACTATCCTTTTGCTCTATTGGTAGTTTAGCTATTATTGGTGAAGCAAGAACATGAATAGAGTAGTTTATATTTACAACTCGTATATTAGAATCAACTGGTGGGGGGTTATAGAGATTCCTATCATCTTTCTCTTGAGTAGATGAATTTTGGCATCATCATTTTTTATGCTCTTTTAGAAGTATTAGTCATATATGGTATAGGTTAGACCAGTCTGGTCGTTCACATTTTATGATTGTATATGTGAAATCCTAGCTCTAAGAAGGAAGAGAAGGTATGGAGGATCCACATTAACCTTACATGACTGACCCCTATATGAGTTTTTTATAGAGCTATATAGAAACTGGAACGGGTGCCTAGATGAAGTGTGAAGGTTCATGTTGTTGAGGTTATCACTAAATAAACTGCTAGTGAAAGTTCTCCCAAGGAATAAGTATCTATTATATCCATTATTGGTGGTAACTCGTATATAGGTTAGCTTGAGTAAATACAAACTATCTAGCCACCCAATTAAGGTTGTAACCTTCCAAGATTACAGATTCATGGTGGCAATAGCATAGCCAAATGGGTTTCAGCCCAGTGAGATATTCTATGATGTGTCTGTATCTTGACGGTAGTATGGGAGTGCCTCTATCAATAAGAGAGTCTATGAATTTCTTCCCATACTTTGAATAGACAGGCTATGGGTTTGGTTTCATAATCATGGGAAAATTATTCTCTCTAAAATAGGATAATGTCTCAGCATAACTGAAGGCTCCTAAAATATCTACATGAATCCATCCATGTAGATAATCCCAAGGGACATCCGCATTGTCACGTCATGAATCGGCCATGATACTTACTTACTCTATCTAATCCTTAAAATAAGTAGGCAAATGCTACAGGAACTAATGATATCCTTCTAACATGAGGGAGTAGGATAGCCATCAGTAAGGTAGAAGGATGAAATAGTCTATTGTGCCAAGTGAATACAAAATGGCATAGCCTAGTGGCAATGAAAGCCACTAAAGATAGTTCCTCATCGATGTTTTGTTCTAATATCTGGTAGGAGTTGACATTTCATGTCGACTCAAATTTGGCCTTAGAAGATGTATGGGCTCCATTATCAAATGGATCTTCAATCTGTGCAAAATGTGGCAGGTGCATCCCTAAATGGAGAAAGCATTTTGACCACATGTCCAAAGTGATCATATTTTGATGTCTATGACATATCCTTCAATCTTTGGATAGTACCTGATAATAAGCCAAGGCACGATGTAGTCCTGAAGAATATATATAACCTCTTCTACGTTGGCCATCTAGTTGGCGCTGAAAAGGCTCATGATCTGGTGGAATACATTCTTCATCAGGAGTTCCTATAATTGGTAGTCCTGTTATATCCTGCATATTGTTCATGGTGATTGTCAATTCATGTGGCCAACCTAGAAAGTATTGATAGCTTTATCCTAATGTTTCTCTATACTTCTGATCCATGTTAAAGGAAGGTGGCTATAATTAAATAGTGATGCATAGACTGCCCGTTATATATAGCTTTTCTAAGAACATCACTATGAATTTGCAAATGATGTCGAGACCAATATATGTATCCATTAACAGTTGATAATGGAGTGTCAAAAACTAATTTTGGGTCCTAATATTCTGCTTCATGATGTAATATATGGTAATCAGTAGCCTAACTATGCCTATAGGAAGAGCAGTGTCTTTGGTTGATTACAGCACATTCGGATTGCCAAACTTAAGGTTATTTGAGACTCATTCTAAATAAGCATCATGGCTATTTATCAATTTTAAACTGGTTATCCAATCATTTGGGTCATAGCCAGTTGGAGACTATGAGTCAGATAGTGGGAGACATGATGATCGAATAAATCAATCTTCAAAATTATCTCTACCTCTTAACATATCTTGGTTCCATTATAACTTGTCATGTATCCTGGCTATACCACATGGATCGTGGGCTTCAATAATGGTCCATATATGCTATGTAGTTGGCTCAGTCGAAGGTATATCATATGGTCTTTTCCATCATTGTAATTAACTTGTAATATATCTAAAATAGATAAGCATATAGTTTTTAAGAGTTTTATAAATTAATAATAATATCTGAATTTATACATTATCTATACGTATGAGCCTTTTCAATTTAGACTTTTATAAGTATTTATATTTAATCTCACTTCTCTTGATTATATGGGGTATCTAAATTTAAATTTAGATCTTGCCCTTTTTGTTATGATGAATCTGATCTAGCCCCTTTAGGTATGATAGATCTTAGCTTAAATTAGATTCGAACGCTATGAGTATAATGGAATATAAATTGTGGTTTTAAATCTAGCTCTTTTGGGCATGGTGGATCTAATCCAACCTCTTTTTGCATGATGAATCTTAGTTTAATTTAGATTTGACCCCTATGGGAATGATGGAATTTAAATTGAGATTTTGGATTCAACCCCTTTGGGCATGGTGGATATGATCTGACTCCTTTGGGTATGATGGAATCTAAATTGAGGTTTTGAATCAGGCCCCTTTGGGCATGGTAGATCTGATCTAGCCCCTTTAGGCATGAAGGATCTTAACTTAATTTATATCTGACCCCTTTTGGTATGGTAGAATCTAAATTAAGGATTTAGATCAGACCACTTTGGGAGTGGTGGATCTGATCCAACTTTGAGCATGATGAGCTTAGTTTAATTTTGCTTAATTGGATAGCATTTTCATTTGATAGGAGATCCTACTTTGCAAGATATATAAAATTTCCCTTATTAATAGAGGAATTTCTCGTTGAAATAATAATAATTCAGTCATAGTTATGCATAATATTTTCTAAGATATTGTCCATTTATAGGAGGCATGGGCCTAATGCCTTTCATATCAATAAGGTGTTAAGCTCCGCCTTCCTATACTTTTTCAACTATATATGGTCCCTCCCAATTTGGATTAAATTTTCCACCAATTCGTTGATGTGGAATGCTGGGCCTTCTTTGTACAAATGCTAGTTCACCTGTTTTGAAGTTTCTTGGATGAACTATATGGTCATGAGCTCAGGTTATTCTTGCTCTATATATTTCTAGACTTTGTTGGGCTTGTAGTCACATTTCATTTAAGGCTTCAAGCTCTTCATATCCTATTCAAATTTTTTTGTTTGTTGAAAGTTTATTTTGAACTGCTATGTGGATTTAAGGTAATTCTACTTCGAGGGGAAGTATTGCTTCTTCTCTGAAAACTAAAGAGTATGGTGTTGCTTGTGTAGCAATTTTGTATGTTGTACAGTATGCCCACAATGCTTCTATTGATTTATCATGCTATTCTCTTTTAATTTTAAAAAGAATTTTTTAAGCAACTTGATTAGCATTTTCTTAAATGCCACTGCTAAACCATTGTCTCTTAGATTGTATATTGAGGAATATCACCAATCTATCTTATATTTTACAGTAAAATGATAGACTTTGGTATTCTGGAAGGCAATGTCATTGTCTGATATAATTCATCGAGGTATTCCAAATCAATAGGAAATATGGTCTTGTAAGAACTTTATAGCATTGTGTGTTTTAACTTCTCTTAATTTGATTGCTTTTACCCATTTTGAGAAATTATTAGTAGTAGCTAGAATGAAGTGATGTCCTCTAGATGATAGATGATCTATTAGACCTATTATATCAATTCCTCGGCTTTCAAATGGCTATGATGCTATTGTTGGGTGTAGGGTATTGGGTGGCCAATGTAATGTGTCTGCATGTATTTAACACTGATGACTTCTTTTAGCATTTTTTATGCAATCTTGAACCATGCTAGGACATTAATATCCCATTCGTTTCATTTTGAATTTTATTTTAAGGCCCGGTTGGTGTGCTCCATACAATCCTTCATGAACTATAGCCATTACTGACTTGGCTTCATCTGGTCCCAAGCATCGCAGCTACATTTGATCAAACATGTGTCGATATAATTGAGTCATTTATAAGACTGTATGGTTATGCTCTTTGTGAACTTTGATGAGCCTTTGATTTATTTTTTTAGTAGTCCACCACCTTTGAGATAGGTGATTAATGCTTCTTTCCAGTCAACTTCTTTTATCATGATCATGACTTCTTGACTTGCTTTAGCTTTAAAGGCTTGCAAGGGGGTTAGCACTAGTGCTAGCCTATTTTGGACTATTATTGTAATTGGATTTCTTTGAGGTTCTGTCATTTCTTTAGTTAATTTAGCTAATGTGTTGGCCTTTCCACTGTCTCAACATGACACCCTTGTGATGGTTGCTTGAGGGATTTGTTTTAAAAGCTCAAAAATGGTAAAGCACTAATTCTAGCTTATTTATCTTAAAATTCTTAGTTATTTGTTAGATTATAAATTAGAAATCTCCATAAATATGAAGCTTCTTAATTTTCATATTAATTGCTAGCTCTAGACTCATAATTAATGCTCTGTATTCAGACTCATTATTTTTTTAAGGCTCAGTAAGGCCATAGGAATATCGTAGTATACCCCATTATGGTGTTATGAATATCAAGCTGATTCTTACTTGTACTATAAGTAAGCTAGGTAGTTTAACTAATTTTAAAGATGAAGCTCCATCAAAATAAAGCTCTCATCTTATTGGTTGTTGAGCTTTATCAACTTCAAAAATATGTTCATTAGGCAACTCATCATTAAGTAGAAAATATGTAGGTAAAGAATGAGCGGCAAAGAAATTAGCCAAAGTTTGCCCTTTTATAGTATTTTGCGGGACATATGTTATATCAAATTGCAATAATGGAGAGTCCATTTAGCCAAATGACCTATTAAGGTAGGCCTCATCATAAAAAATTTGATTGGGTCGACTTTGGATATTAATGTTATCTTATGGGATAACTTATAGTGTCACAATTTTTAAGTAACAAATATTAATGCTAAACACTACTTTTTAATATGAGAATATTTTATTTCAACTCCTAGTAGACATCGACTTATATAATATAAAGCATTTTCCTTTTCCTCTTCATTATTTTGTGCTAGCAGAGCTCCTAGTGATCCTTCTAAAGCTCTCATATATAATATCAATGGTTTCCATGTAATTGGTGCTGTCAAGATTTAGGGATGTAATAAATATTGCTTTACACTATCAAATTCTTTTTAATAAGTATTATCCCATATAAAAGGTGAGTCCTTTTTCATTAATCAAGCAAAAGGCTAGCATCTATCTAATAGATTAGAAATAAATCTTCTAATATAAGCCAGTCTACTTTACAGGGAGTGTAATTGTTTCAAAGTTTTAGGTGATGACATTTCCATTATTACTTTTATTTTAAAGGGATCAATTTTAATCCTTCTATGGCATACAATAAAGCCTAGAAATTTTTTAGAGGTCACACCAAAAGTGCACTTTAGAGAATTCATTTTTAGATTGAAACTCTAAATCCTATTGAATAGGATTCTTAGATTGCTTATATTCTCACTTTGTGTTTTGTTTTTAATGACCAAATCATTGATATAACATTCTGCATACTTATGTATAAGGTTATCGAAGATGCGAGTCATCGCTCTCTGGTAAGTGGCACCTACATTTTTCAATCCAAATGGCATTACTTTGTAGCAATATATGCCAATTGGCCAGTGAAATGATGTGTGGTTCTTATTTTCTAGAGCCATTTTAATTTGATTATAGCCTGATAATCCATCCATGAAGAAGAACATATCATAGTTAGATGTAATATCCACCATTAGTTCTACGTTGGACAATGGAAAATCATCTTTTGGGCATGCTTTATTTAAGTCTCAAAAATTGATGTAGACTTAAAGTTACCCATTTTTCTTTCTTATTGGGACAATATTAGCAATCCAATCAGCTAATTTTTTCTCGGATGAACCCTTCTTTGATGAGCTCTTTGGTTTTAACAATTACTTATTCTTCAATTTTTAATCGCATTTTCCTCGATGCTTGCTTTATTGGCTATACATCAGATTTAATAGCCACTTTATGTACAGGCACCTTTAGCAATAAAACTAACATTTCAATATAATTCCATGTGAAGCAATCTTTATATTCATAAAGTAATATTTTTAATTCTTCCAATCTTTCTAGTGTGAGGTTAGCACTAACAAAAGTTGGCCTAAGCTATTTTTTTATACCTAAGTTAATTTCTTGAAGTTCATTGATCGTGGCTTGATTGCCTTCTTCGAATTCTTTTAAAGATTCTTTGAGGTTGATTATTAATTCAACTTCATGCACATTTTCGTTCCCCTATGAGGTACTCCTTTATAGATTTTTTAGTTTCAAATGGAATTATTTCATTAGATATGGCATAGCAGGAGCTTGTTGAGAAATTTGATGATTGAATATATCCTAATTGACATGTAGTGAATTTTCCACTCCGAATGGAACTATGAACATTATCCTTTTGCCATAACCTTTTAAATAATTGAGCTTATGCATTTGATTGTGATAGCTGGACATTGTTTCTGATTAGCCTCTTCAAAGTTGGTGAAAAGTATTTCAGAATGATGATTGAGACCTCTTCTTCCTCAAAATCATCTTCTTCAATTAGTTCTTGCATGGAATTTATAGTTCACTCTTCAACTTTATAGAAGAGGATTCCACGGTCTTTGTAACCCCTTCTCAGAGGAACATAGAACGTCTTTAATTATTCTATGTCTTCTCTCTTTGGATTTGATAAGGCTTTTATATGTGCTTTTGGTATTAATATTTTTATAACCTTATCAAAAACCTAAAACTCAGATAATCTTATTCAAGATATGCATATTTTTTCTAATTATTGGTCACACCGTTAGTACTAGCCCTTCTTTCTATTGACTAGTTGAGGCCCTCCTAGGTACTAATCCATTTTCATCCTCTTCGATATCACTACTAAGGTGGGGAATTACCTTGGATTATTTTGATTTGTTAGTAATTTTACTTTTTTGATTGCCACTCTTTTACATTAGTTTCATAGGTAGAGTATTTTTTTTTTTTTGGGGCGGAGGGTGGGGGTTTTAATCTCTTAAATTTTCTTAGGGATATAGTACTTGGAGTCATCATAGATCTTAATTTCATGTATAAAGAATGGATTCATTTCCTCGTCAATTTGATGCTCTTCACCATTTTGGATATATTTCATGCATTAACGAAGAGTCGAAGGTACTATACCGTACTCATGAATCCATGGCCTACCCAGGAGTGCCTTATATGCAGCTTTGATTACATGAAATTTAGCTTTTATATATAATTCCCTGAAGCTTATGGGTAGGATAATAGATCCTAAAGTTTGCTACCCTTGTTCAATGAAAAATTGTAAGAATATTATGCTCTTATCGAGGTATTGAGCATGTGAAAAAAATTTTTGGCACCACATAACTTTTTAGAATTTCTTAGTTAAATGATCAAATGCATCATTGAAAAAACATATTATCTTGAAAGATAAATTTGTTATCCTATAATAAATTTGATTATTTATTAAAAGACTCCTAAAGCTAATGGGTTTTTAGAATTTTCCCTCGAACTACATGAGAAGTATAGTAAAGTTTATTTTAAATTGTGTTTATGGTTCCCTATAAGGGCAGCCTTTATAATTAATTACATCTTAAGAATGGAGGACCACTTCCTAAGAATACTCTCGATTAAAGAAATAAGTTATTATTTCTATATATTTCTAAGCTATTTTTCAAAGGAAATGATATTTGGAATTTCAATTCGGAATGATCCAAAGTGGAAAGATTTATTTTTGGGAGCCAAATGGAATTTAATTAAGAAATGTATGTTGATACTGGGATGCCCAGTAGGCATTTCAACTATCATCATTGGGCTTTAAAATTTTGAATTTAATTTAAATTTCAAGTTAACAATTTATTAGAAATCTAAGACTTAGATTCTAGCAACACAATATTATAGAAATATCTATGGTTGAAGACTTACTCTATTAGGATGCTTTAAAACCTAAGTTTATAAGTACTTCTGACACATATCATAGGCTTGACTTAGTTCCACTTTTGGGAGTTATCGGTCATTCCTCCCACTTGAGGGAATAGGCCTATCCTTGGCTCTTCTGGACTTATAACCTACCAGGAAGGGCTACCAACTAACACCATCTAAGTACATTTTAAATTCATGATGCCAAGTCTAATGCATGCAAGATGGCTAGCCTATTACATTTTAAGAAAGAATCTAAAATTCTAAATTCGCTCCCCAATCCTTAGGATCATATAGGGTATGATATGCACTAACTAATGCACATTTTCTAGTGATTCATTTAAGGTCTTGGGGTATATATTTTTATGCATAAATGCCATGAAATTAGAAGTGGTCATGGGTCAAATCAATAAGAGAAGGTAGACTTCCCCAAGAAGACAATCATCCTCACATGTTAGATGTTCCTTATGTGTAATGGGTGAAGTGCCCAATTCAAGAGTCTAGAGTAATAAGATAGTATGGTTTGCAAGAGCTAATTATTTCTAGTTAATTTTAGGTTATTCCCAAGGCTTTAATTTATATGAATTTTTAAGTTTCTTTACTTTTGTATTTGAGTTGATTAGATTTAAATTTGGTAGAAAATTTAGTTTTCCTAGGAGCCTATTCATCGAGCCATTCATCTTAGAAAACACAACATAAAATAAAACCTATAAAATCAGGTTGATTCTATTACACACTCAAAATAAATCAAGCCTATTTTAAATTAAAGAAATGCCAATGCAATCGAATACCGTTGTACACCCCAGAAGAAAGAGAAAATGGGCAGCTGAGCTCTACCCTTATACAACCTGGCCTAGAACTAAAATTAGATCTATGAGTCTTCTTTTTAGGATCATCTCCTTCTTCAAAGACCTTCATTGGGCATCACAGGGGACCTCTACACCCATCTGTTGGTAGGGTTAGCTCTAGCTAATCCTAGACCTCATATATCCCAACCTAATTATAAGCTCAATTTTATATTTCAAATTCAAAAATAAATCCTAAGCCTTATAAAATAAATATCAGGAAAATACAAATAGCACACAATAATTATATTTTACAAACATACAGGCTTACCATTAGTTGTTTGCCAAGCACACTTAGCTTATTGTGCTATGTTAAGGGACTATTGATAACCTACAAGCAAATAATAATTTTATAATTTATTTAATGATAGCTGTCCTTTTTAGCACAACCCTTATAGAAGATAATGTTAATTTTAAAAATAATGTCCTATCATACAGACTAATGGTAATCAATCTCAGCTATCTAGTCTAAAATGGTATGCCATATAATAATAAAAAGGCATTTCACATCACAAAATATCATAGAATGACCTAACCTGAATCTTTGGTCCATGACCTAATGATCTAGTGTGTGAAGAATGAGGATTTGTATAGCAAAACATTGTTAGGCCCTTTTTTATTTCAAGTTTCAAGTTGGGTTTCCAATTTTTAATTTAATTTGATTTTTAGGCTTTTTAATATTCATAATTTAGCTTCATAGGTACATGTCATTATTATACTAGAGATTCGAGGTATCAAGACCTCCTTTGGACCAATGGCCCTACAACTTCAGGTTTCCAAACTATATACTACATGATACTGATTATAAAAAAATTTATTTTAAATATTTTTTTACTTTTTTTTAGTTAATTAGTTTAATTTACCATGGGTAGTTTCAATTCATTTCAATTAACTTAAAGTAAATGATAATTATGTTATTTAAAATAGTTCTTTTATAATTTGGGACAATATGGTTACCATTATTCACCATTGCCTAAGAAGTTTAAGGAAGAGTTGTTATTATTTTTTTTGTTATATGAATTAATCTTATGCTAGGTTACTTTAACTTTTATGTCATTTTAAGTTCAATTAAATTTAATCTTTCACATTTACAATTATAGCCATTTTATTCCTTAATCTAAATGGCCTTTATGTATTTATATGTCGATAGATTATAAAGTTTAGAAGTTAATGAATTTAATATTTTATTTTATTAATTAGTTTATCATGGTTTAATTGATCATTAATTTTAGAGTATAATTAAATTTCACATTTTCAATTATTCATAATCTTTAACTTATGCTTAAATAAGTTCTTTTACTTTAAGATTGCTTGGAAATTTTTATTTAAATGATCTGATGTCAATTATCATGTTTTAAGTTTATATCATGAATTTTGTAATTTTTATGATTTATTATTTTCTTTAAATTGACCTAGAGACTTAGAAATTCAAGAATTCACAATCCAGAAGTCCATTGGGTGGGTATGAAATTTTTATGGCAAGTTAGGGAGGGCTTTGGTTCCTTGCCATTTTGATTTACCTTTCACCTTAATCAAATGTGTAAACTAGGAATAATTAAGGTTTTGATTATTTTATTACTAGTTAAATTAAGCCTAATTTAACAGTAATTATTTAAGGGTTTTATTTTTTCATGATTCCCCTCTCGAAGGTGTTTCCATAGAGGGTTTATTCATAATTTTTGGAAATTTTGTTGATTTATTATGATTTATCTAAGTTCAAGTTAATTAGTTGAATTTATTAATTCAATTAAATGCCAAATTAGGTCATTTTATGATTAATTAGGTTTCAGTGGGTTTCAATGATGTATTTAATTTCATTTGGATGTATTATGATGTTTTAGATCATTTCCATACTTTTCCTAATTTATATGAGTCATATTTAATTTTTTTATTAAAATCAAGATTTAAAATTGAAAATTTGACATATTTAGATTTATTATTCAATAAATTATGTGAAATTCACCTAATGTGTATCTTCACACTAATTTCAATTCTCCAAAGTCTTAAATCATATGATCAATGGTTTGAGATTAATTTGGATTTGAAAATTTTTATATAAACCCAAACTAATCAAAATTTACCTAAAATTTATTGGACATTTTAATTTTAATGGATTTTGCTCATCAAGAGGAGTCTATAGAGCTTTCACTTGCATTGTTTATATTTATATTTTATTTTCAATGATTTTTTGAATTTTTAGAATTTTCTTTAATTTTTAAATTCAGAAACCCTGAATTTTCTCTTTAATCACGTTGGATCCACGTGGATCAGATGTGGCACTATTTTACACGCAGCGCCACAATATTTTTCCATGTGGGATCCATGTGGATCCCACGTCAAAATGGAGGCACACAGGATTCTTATGGGTCATCATCGAAGATTGAATGGCTCTAATCAATCCAGGATTTCTTTAAGGGATTTAATCAAATGATCCACCTAAATCTCGCCCATCCATTCCTATCAGAAGGAACATATGGTTGAGATTATCTCTCCTTTGATGGAGATGAATTCTGAAAGCCGTCCATTAATTTGAAGTGATTTTTGGTGATCCAGCCATTGAAATTGCTCAAATTTGTTTCCAAAACCATCAGTGAATGAAATAAGAGGGATCTATATTGTTTGATCTACCTTAAGATCAAATTCATTTCGAAAAGGCCTAAAACCAAAATCTTAAGAGGTGGCTTTAATGGTGTATCTCAATTCTGGTGATCTCCGGCAGTGGGGTTGACTCCAATAGCTTCAGAATGGTGCGTCGAGGCTGTGGGAAGAAGGAATTAGAACCTCTCCTAGTGGATTGCCTTATAGACCAAGCTCAGCCTCTTTCCCATCAGTTTTGGTCATTCTTTGGCCTCTTCAAATAGTGAGGGAATTGTGGAAATGTTGTAATCAACTTCATATGAGGTGGGGAAGATAATGGAATAACCTGTTTCACTCAATATGTTATCTATATCTTTTTGTCATTAGAGGCCAATAACTTCTTATGCATTTTTTCTTCTCCTTGGTTAGCCATGCTTAATTGTTGTCCTTGGAGGACAGCTCCAAGGATCCTCAATGTTTAACAACTATCTAGAGGAGGTGAGGTGGGAAAGTAAAGAAGATGAGGGATTGAAAATTTTGAATTTATCTAATTACTCTCTTTGCTTACCATGGCATATTCCATCTTTTTGGATTATAGTTAGGATTGGTTTAAATGCCTAAGCTTACTATCATTCTCTCTTAACCCATCTTAGGATATATTTGGATGAGTTTAAATGGGTTTTGTTCAAGCATAGGTTCATTTGGTGGTTAATTATGACATTAGATTCAATTTAATTTTAGATGCTTTAATCACATTTCTTTTCATTGATTACTTTTAGATTTGATTTTAAAATATCATTGATTGTCTATTAGATGATTAAGAATCCAATTAACCCATGCCACATGAGGATTTAATTCAATTCCAAGTGATCTTGACCCATTTTACCTTAAATTGTTTAAGTTGAATTTGATTGAGCCAAATGACCAACTTTGACCCAATTAGATCATGTTTGGACTCCAAGCATGTTTAAGCACATGTGTGAGATGACTTAGAGTGATTGGTTTCAATTATTTTAAAGTTAACCCATTTGGCTCAAATATGGCTTAATAGGTTAAGTTTAGGTTCATTTGGGTCAAATGACCAAACCCATCAAATTAGACCTAGTGATGGGTTGAATTATGATTGATTATCATTTTCAAATGGTTTTGGATAATTAATTTGGGTTGATTTTGGTTTGATTTGAATTTGATTCCAATATGGTCCACTTAGGCCTATTTATATTAAATGACCTATTTAGCCTAATTAAGGCACTTATTGGATTTATATTCTCTTAGGTTCATGTTCAAATATGAATTTTTTATCATTTAGATCATTTAGAATAATTTTATTTGGTCAAATTTTTGGTGGGTTAACTTTTGACTTGGTAGGACCCACTTAAGTCAAACCTATGTTAAAAGGGTTGATCATTAAGTTTAATTGGCTTTAAGGTTAAATAGGATAATTAGATTAATTACCCTATTCATTTTAATTTAAATTCAAGTGTCTTTAAATTTCAATTTCTTTAGACTTGGATTTGAATTTGGTCTAGGTCTATCTAATCTTGTTGAGTCGGATTATATTCTAGAATGGTGCATTAAGCCACTAAGTGAAGTGTCCTAAATATCTAATTAAGAAATTCCTATTCTAAGATTTGGTATCCTAATTATTAGTTTTGAAAGTAATGTTAACCTCATTAAAAAATGAGGTCAACAGAGCATTTAAAGCTAATTCCCTAAGTGTCTTAGCTGTCAAGAGATTGACTAAAGCACATGAGTAAATCAACACTCTTTATGTGTGTAGAATTAAATTCAGCTGTAACATAAAGAGGTTGATTGTGTTTAGCCATTCCAAGAAGTAAAATGTTGGCTTTTGCAAAGTAAGATCTTCTTCATCCTATCTTTAGTTAAAAATGCTTCATATTTCTCTAGGCATTGCAAGGCCTTTATTAAGGTCTCTAGTATATCCTGGGATAGCATAAGAGCATCATATGTACTTAATTGAGAAAGAAGCTTGCATAAGTGTACCATAACATTATAGTCTACTCCTATTTTGGTAGACTTTTGGGGTTTAGCTGGTGGTGGAGGTAAGACATCCTCATTAATTTGAATTTCTTAGCTGTTTTCACTGGATTTCTGTTGTTGAGGTGGAGGAATTTTTTTCCACTTCTTAATTGCACTTGTATTACCTCATCTATTTGGCTTTCTTCATTGGAATAAGTTTTTGAACTTTATAACTCTTTGGAGTTCCTAGAGTCTTCATGACTTTCAGAACTACTGCTTGATTCAAATTATAACTTTTTAGAGCTTAACTTATTTTTTTGTTTAATAGACTTTTATTTGGGAAAACATAGGTCTTCTTCAGAATTAGTTGAAGTTATAACCATACTTATCTTTTGACACGTTCCTCTTATAACTTCTTCTGTAGGCTCTTCTATGTTGAGCTATAAATGGTGCATATATTCCTCTAACCTAACTTGTCTTTGAAGAGGTTGTTCATACTCCTCTAGAGAATCTATCATTTTTTGTGTCTTAGATTTTTGTTTCTAAGTTTTCTTATCTTGTCTATTTTATGAGGCTTTGATATAGAAGGCTTATCATTTTTCATCTGTTCCTTCATTTTCTATAAAAATTGTCCCCTGATTAGCAGAAGTATGCTAGGATCAATTTCAGATTCTAGGCATTCCTCCACTGAACACCCTCTATAGCTAAAAGACTATTGAGCATTATTTTAGTTTTCTTTGAGATAAAAGTTTCCTAGCCACCTTCTTCTTATGCTTGTACTTATGGAGCTTTTTCTTTGTCTTTATTTATCTCTGAGTCTTTTATGACTCAACTTTTTCATTCGGCTATGCCATAATAACACTTACATTTTCCTTTTTAGGATTTATTAAGGCATTGTCTGACAAGGTAAGTTCCCCATTATGATAGCTTTTCTCAACCCAATCTTTGAATAAAAAATGTTCTTCAATTTGGTGACTTATAAGCCTATGGAAGGGACAATAGTTGAGATCATCAACCTTGTCTACTTGATCTGGTTGATGCAGCTCTGGCAATTGTAATCCCAACTTTATGACATGTTTGAAAATCTTAGCAGTACATTCTCTCTTAAACCGGTACTGCTTAGCCATTTTCTCCTAGAGGATTAGTACTCTTTTATTTTCCTCTGTCGGCCCTATGGCTAGTCATGAGGTTGCCACTCCTCTGTTTTCTTTTTTTTCTACTGTAAATATGAATTTTGTATTCACATCTCTTTCTTTTTTTTTGGACTCTTGTAGCTTGGGTTGCTTTCTTCTTCCTACTGAGTCATTACTATATCCCAAATTAAGCCTTTTTGTTTAGGAAATCTTTCAAACTTGGCTACACAATCTAATAATTCTTGGAATGTATTGATTGTAGCCATGGTAAGGTATGGGGCCATTTGATCATCAATATTTCCTATGAGGAGTTCAACTGCATGCTTTTCTATGAGCTATTGATCACACCTCAGGCTTAGGTTCCTCCATCTAGTAATATATTTAGTAACACTCTCATCCTTTCTTCTGTTCTTCAAGGAGAGATCTACAATTGTTAGTTTCTTTGTTGCGCCTGCCAATCTTTTGATGAAGAATGACTTTAGCTCAACAAATATTTTTACTAAGTCATTAAGTAACTCAACATACCATTCGAACACCATATGGGTAAGACTACTAAGGAATTAACATAGCAATAAAGAGTCATTTATACTAGTATTTTTGCATGATGACTTAAACTGGGCCAAATTTTATCATGGATTTTCTATGCCTAAGAAGGTATTGAACTTCGACTACATATCCCTTAGGATATTGTACTTGATCATACTCAGTTAGATATGGCCGTCCTTTTCCTACCAATTTTTTGATAGTTTCTAAAGAAATAACTGCTTTGCCTATTGACTTATGAGATCTTCCACTTGGGACTTGGTGACAATATCACCTTCCTGATGAAGGTTTGGTATGGCTTCTCCTAAAAGTTGTTGTCTCTATGATGCAACTGTTGGTAGATTTGGTGGAGCATTTTATTCACCCTCATTCTCTACTATTGAATTAATTATCTCTGATGGATTCCTTGGAGGTATCTACTATATTGTTGTTACTATAGGGTTAAGCTAACCAATTAAGTCCTTCATCTACCCACTCATTTCATTAAGGTGGTTGTTGAGTTGACTAATTTCATGGTCTCTCCTTCAAAGTTAGGAACCCATTTATTATTGTAGCCTTGCTACAATATCCATGAGTTCTTCAGTCACTTCCAGTTATACTTGAACCTCACCTCTAGGCTCTCGGTGACTTAGGTTTCCTTGTTGATCTTCCTTATTTTGCTATTCATACACTACACCTTTATTTCTTAGGCGAGTATCAACCATGTGAACAACCTCGACCTCCATGTGATCTGCCTCATCATTATCTTGGACATCGAAGCTTTGTAGTTCTTCATTGGTTGGGAGATTTTCATCTTCCCAAAAAGTTGGTCATCCATGTCATCATCTATTGGCCAGTTCTTTTCAAGCTGACGCTTCAGCTTTCTCATTATATGGGGGAGCTAATTTATGATAAGCTCCTACCTCTTTGAAATCTTTTGATTCTTTGGCTCTCTGTATAAGTCAAAACCTCTCGATGGTGGATCTTTAAGAATGAGTCCCATATGTCAGACCATGGTGCTCATCAACTAGGTTAGAAAGGTCTGGGTGATCTAACTTTCTTTGATATTATTGTTAAGACCTTCTGATAATTTTCCATCTATTTATTTTTGATTGGATGGCTTGTTGTTCGTGCTCTTCGATCATCCAATTTTTTTTATCATGATTTCTACTCAAGATGGGCAAGATGATACTTCTTAATATTCCCACTACTTTTAAAAAATTTATTAGTTTAGTGACCTGGCTCAATAATCTCTTAATCCTTCTTTAAAGACCTCTCTTCTTTAAATTCTTCAAGAACTTGTAGATTCAAGATGAAATAGTCGTAAAAGATTCTGAGACAAAAAACTTGTAGGTTTGTCCTAGAAAGATTTCTTTATAACTCCCTCAGGATTGTTTCTTTTAATCCATTTCAATATGTCAAAGATATTATCTGTAGGTATGTTGGCCTCAACCTATTGGTTAGATCGTTGCTCAACATGAATGAGTAGTATGTCAGTTCAATGAGAGACATTGTATTTCCTTTGAGCTCTTCAGACATTTTAGTGCTCAAAGAAGATGCCTCGTGACCATTTTTGGGACTCAGAGCTAGGATAGTAGTTTGCACTGGGCTCTACTCCTCAAATGCATTACTAAGTGGTTTGACTATGATAGATTTTTATTTGGCCTTGAAAATCATTATATTTTTATCACATGGGGCAACTTTTGATAACCTATCAAAGACATACATTCTTTTTGAGGTAGTGTTAGACCTGGGTTCATTAAGGTTGACCTATTTCTTTTGCTGTACACCTTGAGTATGAATTCCAACTAATATAAATTGGACAACCTCAGAGATTATTTCTAACTGGATAGTGGCTCCAATGGAGCTGGTGTTAATTTTAGATTTGGGGAATCTGAAAGTGGATCCCTCTCCTAATTGGGCAGTCATCATATTATTTCAGTTCACCATGGATGATTACAAACTTGAGGGTAAATCTAAAGTTAAGCTCTACTAGAATTGAGGAATTACAACCTAAGATATTCCTGGGATGACATTTATTTTCTAATTTTCTAGCTAGAGATGGAGAGAGAAGTAATCCTCGATGGAGTCATCAGAAATCTGATCGCTCTGAAAAACACCTTTAAGGATGCACTCCACTATCTTTATGGGATGGGTAGAAATATATTTTTTTCATGGGTAGGAGTATGTTTTTTCATGAGTATCAAATTTATTCTAACATTTATGTTAGGGTTTATTTTGATCTAGGCTCTACTTCTTATGGATGTAAGCCTCCATAGTTAATTACCCCTCATATTGCAATAAGAGAGAACTCTTAATTAAGATTGGAAACAAACATATCTATCTGATATGCAATTGGTTTCTTAGAGGTGTGTGTGGTATAGATGACAATTTTGTAAAAAAAAAAGAGTGTAATCCTGATCAAGATCTCATGGTACTGTCAACCTAGAATTACATTATTCCAGCCTACCAACATTAGAGGGACATAGCCGTAATGTCTAGAGAATCTGATTAGCAGCCATGGATTGCCTCATTTCAAGTATCTCGAGTAGACTTAGAATTTTAGAGTAACTGGTGCAAGAGTATTCATGTGGTGAACAGATTATAAGGTGTTCGCATGGTGAACATGCAAATGTTCACATTATGGACCAATAGGAGGTTGGGCTTACATCCCTTTTGGAATGCCAAAATTAGGGTTGTCCACATGGTGGATAGATATGAATATGTTTGTGTGACAAACAAATTATGGGGTGTTTGCATGGCGAACAAATAGATGTTTAGATGGTGAACAAATAATAGGCTGGGCTTACATCCCTTTCAGAATGTCAAAATTAGGGTTGTCCAGATATTATGTAGAAATAATGATGTTTGCGTAGCAAATGAATAAATATTTGAATTTTATTTAAAAGTACATAAAAATCTTGTTTTAAGAGCCAGTGCCACGGTGCTATGATTGTGGAGTCCAATGCTTATGTGGCATGACATGGGCCAGATGAGCTGGAGGCTTAGCACCTCAGCACTGCTATTATTGGTCATTCCATTTAAATAGTGTTGTGGTGTTGCCTTGTAGCACTGTTGCACTGGTTAAGATTCTTGACAGACAGGCAATAGGTTTTAAGGGAAAATGACAACCTTGCTCTAATGAGCATCATGACACTAAGTTAGAGTGATGGGGCTCTGTGCTCTTTTTGTGCGTGTCAGTTATAAAAATTGATTATAATTAACTCTATCTTTTTGACTGCATAATAATCAAAGGGATGAGTTGACCAGCTCCTCGGTGTTGTATGTGGGCGTCATGGTGCTAAGGCTATGCTCTGCAACCCAAGAGGGTAGCACCTCGGCGCCAGGTCTGGGTGTCGTGGCTCTGGGTCCTGATTTATAAATAAAGTCCCAAGCTGTTAAGGAGTTTCAATCACTAATCCCTTCCCTTTATGAATTTCTTTTCTTTCTAACTATTTTTGTTTTTCAATTTCTATTATTAATCATGCCTCTTAAAAGAGTTGTGGGCAAGAAGAGTGCATCCAACTATGTCAACCGCTTCATTAGCATTGACGCTGAGGAGCAGTACTAGCACGGTGTCTTCCACAAGCACCTAATTCTAAAGAGGGGATTCCAGAATGCCAGTGGAAGCATTGAGGGGATAATTATGGAGCAGAAGTGGCTCAAATTGGCCTATAACAACAACTCATGCATCATCTCAGTAGTGCGTGAATTCTTTGCAAATGCATGGGATGGCCAAGTCATTAAGGCATTTGTCCAAGGAAAGATGATAAGTTATGAGAGTAGTGCTATAAATGCATATTATGATCTCCCTAATATTGAGTTTGATCGATATCTCTTCTACTATAATGATCATCCTAATTTCAATGAGATTATTCCTTTTCTTTGTGGAAAAAATGAAAGTGTGCAATGGAAATGATGGGAGAAAAGGATTAGCAACTTTCATGTCGCCAAAATGATAGCTACCTCTAAGGCCTAGCACTATTTCATTTCTACTAGGCTTATGCCCTCTGGTAACATTAGTGAGGTTACCGCAAATAGAGATATTTTGAATTTTTGCTATTTAAAAGGAGTTCTCAATCAATATTGGAAAGGTTATTTTTAATTCTATTAGTAATATGTTGAAGGGGAGCACTACTATCAGGTAGGTCTACCCTTCTCCTATTTATGGTTTGGGTGTAGCAGCGGGTGCGGTAGGTGGGCTTAATGATGAGGTACTCCTTCAAAAGGCTCCTCTAATGAAGAGGGTGATCAGGGGTTTCGGGAATAGATTTGAAGTGGGAAATAGTTCACGTCCTCCCTGATCTAGATCCTAAACTCCCAAGTTCTTAGTCAAGCAAATTTAATAGATAGGCAGGAGATGTTGGAACATAAATTTGATCATCATATGGATCAATAATAGATGTAATTCTCCTACAGGGCCCAGTATAACATTGCACTACCAACATGTTTCGGAATTGTAAAATTCCAGATCCTTGCTAGGCCTCCTTACTTACAACACCTCGCCGTGTGATTACCCCGCTGCTATCAAGTATAGGAGGAGGAGGAGAAAAAGAAGAGAAAGGTGGTGATGAGTATGACTACTAGCTTTCCCCCATTTGTATTTTTTTTCTTCTTTTTATTTCTAATTTATAAATTTCTTTAAAAAAATGAAGTTCCCCTTTTTATTATCTTTGTGTTGTATGCTATGTATGTATACATATATATATATATATACATATATATATATATATATATATATATATATTTATTTATTTATTTATTTATTTATTTATATTGCTACTATTGATGCTCCAAGATAAATAAAATTTTTTAACATTTATAAAAAATTCAAATTAGGGTATAGTGTCACAGCGCTTGTATGCCAATGCCTCGACGCTAGAGATAGACCAAAGGACCTGAGAGGCGAGTACCACAGTGTTTTCTTGGGGAGTCATGGCGCTATGGGAATTTTCTAAGTCCTTTTTCACATGCAGCAAGGCGACACAGTGTTGTGACACTGTCTCCACAATGCCACAACGCTATGGGATTTTATTTCATTTTTTAATCAAAATATTTTAAGTCATATTTCAAGTGACACATGGGTTTGACACTATGGAACTGATGCTATGGCATCATGGCACTATGGGTTTTCATTCCAGTATTGCAGTCCTAATTCTTAGGCGATGCGACATTGCTCTTGTAACATGAATACCTGATGTCTAGCTCTTCAGCTCTATAGGCCAGATTTTGAATTTAAAATGTGAATTTTTCAAAATAATTTAGAAATTTTGGTAGCACTTTGCATTAGCAATACTAGATTTCAAAATCGTATAATTCATAACACCCTTCTCCCTTATTTCAGATCTAAGATCAACGGAGAGGAGAGGATTTTCATCTTATGCCAAAATATAATTCAATGGTGGAGGTCTTTAAATCTCCAAGTTTTTCACATTAGATCAAAGATCAATGGTTGGATTTTTGTTAAACTAGTAAAAAAAACATAGATTCTGTTCCTGAAGTAAGAAACTTAGAGTGAAGTGTGGGAACTGTTCAGAAGGAGCAGAATTAAATGGGGAGATAAGTCTTTTGAGAGAACTGCTCACTCCTATTTATAAGAGTGAGCTGATAACTATTTCTTCTCAATATTCAGTGCAGCACCTCATCACAAAGATCATGGTGTCACAATGCTATACCGTAAATTAACATCTAGACAGGGCAGTTGTTTCTTCTCTAAGACCAAGACAGCGTCGCAACGCTATAGCCAAAAATTGTATGGTTTTATTTTTAATTCTTTATTTTATTTAATTTCTTTTTTGATATAAACACTTCTATGGCATAGGGTTTCTTGCTTCGTCTAAGGACTAAATCTAATTTATGTATGGTCCCACAAGAGGTAATCACATATGATTACTATGGATCTGTCATACCTTCTCTTCCTTCTTAGATCTAGGCTTTCGTATATACAATTGTAGGTTGAGGAGAGCTAGACCTGCATGACATTTGCATTCCCCCTGACATGCGACTCATGCTCCTAAGAGATCATCAGATGAGCAGGGCAACAATAGGATGTGAGGACAATAGGCTTCATCCAATCATGAGAGAGATGATAGAGATATTTAAAGTCCTTTATCAAGTGGTTATGATATGGGAGTAGCAATGACAGATGGCTTTACTTATATTCCTATCTCACCTGTAGCAGTTGAGCCACTAGTAGGACAGATGGAGAGTGATTTCACCTTCGTATTATCTACGAAAACTAGTGCGGATTCCCTAATGTCTACTCAACCTGTCAGTAGTGATCATGTGCATATTAGAGAGGACCTGTATATAGAATAATCTGACACTTTTATGACTAACCATGAGCCTCACTTATTAAACTCTACTTGGGTGATAGTAAGTGCCACCCTGTATGATTCCTCAGATGTTGATTCTTGTATAGAAAGCCACTATATTCCCAATTTGAGTTATATAGCTCAGAAGCAATTATCTTGCATGGAAATCTCATGGTTCATCTCCAGGATATGTCCTAAGCCTTCAGATCCACTATATTATGACTATTCAAAGAACCTATGTCATATAGTGAAAACACTACGCCACTTGCTTCTATGTATTAACTTAAGTTTTACCTGAGCTTTCTAGCATCTATGTGAAAGTGAATTCTTTATGAAACTGTGTTGTCACCTTGGGTCTTGAAACAAGAGAGCTACAACTTTGGAAATCCTTATGCAGAGATGTTAAGTTTGGATTATTCTTATTAAACACTACTTATCAGAAGACCTTGTCATATACAATCACTACTGTAGAGACCTCATTCAACACTACTTTGTGTCAAGTCTCTCTAGTTTGCCAAGATCCTAAACACAATTTGAGAGCATTGAGATTCCACAAGAGAGAGCCTTCTATAGCACAAATTAAGCTCTTTCATATATCTGTTGAATTCAGAGAGTTATAAATGATGAGACAATATCTATTAGAGAGGATATTTATGGTCAGACAGACTCTCACAGCTATAGTAGATGGTTGCTCATAAAGGGATGCTTAGGTGTCCGAACTTGAGCAGATTCTTTTTTTATTGGTCCATGATCAGGAAGTTGCCCTTGAGCATCTCCACTAAGCTCGAGAGAGGAAAACTATTATGGCCTATAGAGGTCATACAATTTTTGTCTATATTATAAAAATGCAGGCTAATTATTTGTAGTTGAAACCTCTTTTATGTTATTGTCTCATATAATATATGAAAGTGATTAGAGATTTTAAAGACTACATTCTCTTTCTTCTTGTTATATTGCTACATATAATCATCGATAAATAAAAATAATAATGAATATATCATGTCCAATCGATTCGAGAGGAAATTTTATTTACATCTAAATAATAATAATAAAATAAAATAAAATTTTGTCTCAGAGCACCACGACGCTATAATCCTTAGGTGCTACCATGGCTTTCAAGAAGAATAACAACCCCTATCAGTTGTCTAATTAAAATACATAGCACCATAGAGCTGTCACGATGGCCTTCAGTTTTAAATGCCAACCACTCCCCGGTAGTGATAACTACCTTGAGGAGAAGAGAGAACTAATAAAGGATGGGAAAGCCACCCAAAAAAGAGTGGGATTAGTTACCTGACCCCTATAAAAAGAGATGAGAACTGCCCACTCACCTCTTCCCCTTTTTTCCCTATCTTTTCCACTTGCTCCCCTTTCATGTTCCCAGTCTCTACCACTCTCTCCACATCAAGTTTCTTGCCGCTATACGAAGGCACTCTCTTCTTGCGTGAGATAAGATCAAAGATGGCCACTGTGAACTCTAGATAAAGATGCTTAGAAATCTTCTGTTATATATAATTTTCTCTTTAAAAGAATATTTTCACCATCGATCTTGGATCCAGTGAAAAATAAAGAAGCCTATTCTTGTTAATCTTGGATTCAAAGTACAAAAGAACACCTCAAAATCTGAAACTCCTAAGAATCTTGAAATCCAAAGACCTCAGCCTTTGAACTTAGTTCTAGCATTAGAAGAAGACCCTCCCATGATCAATCTTCAATCCAGAATAAGAGAGAAGAGTACTTTTTCACTAAAAAAGTGAAAATCTAGCACCGCTAAGCCGTTGTGCTAGCAAAATTTTTAAAATTTATTGGATTCCCATAAGGAAATTACTCAAAATGGAGTTCTCAACTCTAGTGCATCCGTGCTGAGGGAATAGCATCGTAGCACTAAGCTCTTGAGAAATCAAATATATAGCATACGACATCATGGCATCGTAGCTTTCTATATGGCACTCAGGTGCTAAACTCACCATCACAATGCTGCATATTTAGAGTCGCAGCACTGACCTCCTGAGTTTTACAGGATCAAAATATCCAGTTATAGCACTGCAGTGTTGTCTCTAAAGCATCGAAGTGCTGAATTAATTTTATAATTTTTGACACTTAGTATACTTACTTCTCCAAATATAAAGTCTAAGTCATATCAACCCATCACCATGGCACCACCAATCTAGCACCGTAGTTCTAGCCCCTCAAGTTAGGACTTAAAATTTTTCCATGTTATAGCATCGCAACACCGCATCTTTATCACCGCAGTGCTTCCCTCACGGGTTATAAACTAAAAGTATCGATATTAAAGCGCTGCAATGCCATCCATCAAGCACCATAATGCAACCATGTGGGTTAAGTGAGAAAAATTCCTAATGTTGTTGCTATAATGTTTTCCTTTCGGCGCCACAGCACTACCTTCTCGGGTTATAAAGAAAAACTACATGTAGCACCTCGATGCTGGTCAACATAGCAAAATTATTATTACATCGATCGAGATATAATAATGGCATTAATAACAATTAATTCCCCAACTAATATAGTACAAAAGTGAGGCTGGACCTTGATGTAGCACCGCGGTGCTCTAACATAGTGTAGTAGCACTGGTCAAAAAGTTTATCCTTTTTCATTGAAAGCACATGTTTGTCTTCTAGTCTTTCCGAGCTGATCGTTGACTGGCATTGCGGTGCCAAATCGCCACCACCTAGGTTCCAGTCAATCAATCAATTTGATCCTACTATTCCAATATCATGTTGTGAAAAGCACTATGGCGCTAGCTATAGCAAACCGAGATGCTGAGCCCTCAAGTTTCAACACATGAATTCATGCCATCTAGTGCTACAATGTTAAGTACCCAGTGTTAAGGTGCTACCATGACAGTGCTAAGGTGGTGACCCTCAGAACTAAAAATTAATGCTTACCACACAAACTTCTTATAAATCTATATGTTCGCCATGCGAACACACCCTGTAATAAAATGGGCACTCCAAAGGGATGTAAGTCCAATCTATATATTCGTCATGCAAATAATCTATATCCATATGACATTCTAAAAGGATGCAAGTCTAATCTATATGTTTGTCATGCGAATAATCTACATTCATATGGCATTCCAAAGGAATGTAAGCCCAATGTACTTGTTTTCCACACGAACAACCCTATAATAAAAGAATTCCAAAGAGATGTAAGCTCAATCTAGTTTTTCACCATGCAAACATTTCTACATGGCATTTCTTAAGAAATGTAAGCCCAATATACTTGTTCACCATGCAACACCCATATATTATGGCTTTTCTATAAATATAAACCTTGTTTATTTATCTGTTCACAATTCGAACATCCTTACACCACAACCCCTACATTAAAACTCTAATCTACTTGGGATATCTAAAATAAAACAACCTATGGCTGCTAGTCAGACTCCCTAGAAATTACGGTTGTTAGCCCTCTGATGTTAATATAATGGAATAATGAAGTCCCAAGATGACAGAACAATGAGATCTTGATCAGAACTATCTCCAATTTCTTTTAAACAGTCATCTATGCCATGCCACATGCACCACTAGACATCGATTCATATTAGACATATATTTGTTCCCAACCTTAATCGAGACTTCTCTTTTACTTTGATACGAGGGGTAATTAATTATGAGTACTTGCATTCATAAGAAGTAGAATCCATATCTAAATAAACCCTAACATAATGTTAGGAGAATTCTGGTTGAAAATATATATATCAATTTTCCTCATGAAGAATATACTCCTAACCATCCCAATAAAGATGACGAGAGTTTCCCAAAAAATATTTTTCTTGAGAAAATAGTATGAATCAATTTTAATTAATTTCTATTAAAATTATATTTGATTCACCCTTGATCAAATTTAATATAAATGAGTCCAATTGGGTTCACTTGACTTCATAGACTAAATTGGTCAAATGAACCTAAGGAAGAGTTGGGTTATGTCTAATTATATGTTGAATGTTCTTAGGAGTGCTTAGTTCAATTTAATTTAAAATTTTCTCAATACTATCCATTTGGGCCTACTTGGGTTAAGTGGCCCAATTAGCTAATTTGAGCTTCAATTGAATTTAGTTTTGAACTTTTGTTGAGATATTATGATGATTTAAAGCCTTTTGGAGGGCTCACTTTGATTTAATTTTGATTGAATTTGATTTTGGTTAAGTGGGGCCCACATGAGTTGAATTCATTTTTTTGTGTTTTATTGATTTAGTATAGTGATTTTGAGCCTTTGGTAGAGCTCAGTTTGATTTAATTTGGTTAGATTTAGTTTGGACTTAGTGGGTCCCACATAAGTCTACTTAGATTTAGTTTTGTGTTCAATTGAGTTTGAATAACAATCCTAAGACTTTGAATTTATTTATGTTGATTTAATTTTAGCTTAATTTTATTTTATTTAAATTAGGATTGATTTGGGCCTAAATGATTTGGTTGGGTTTAGCAACCTAATCAACTCTGTTAGAAATCATTTGAATTTATATTTTAGTTCAAAAATATATTTTTTATAATTCTTGTTCAATTTTGTTGAATTTATAAGTGTCTATATCCACTTAGTTTAGTAGGGCTAGGATAGATATTAGTGGGGCCCACTAGCTTGACTTAGGGCTTATCGAGTGTTTGATTCTAGAATTTCAATTTTGAAATCTAAATTTTATTTTATTTTGAGTTATATTTATTTTAGCTTTGGATTTGGTGTTCACGTGAGCACTAAGTGTACTAAGTGTCTATATGGGGGAGATCATTAGCCTAAGATTAGAATCATAAGTGTAATGTAGATAGGTGTTAACCTCATATAAAAATGACATTAAGATGCACCAACTATGGTTGCTCTACTTAACATTAATAGTTAAGTTATAAGTTATACTTCTCTTATAAATAAAGGTCAACATCACCTTAAGTTTCATAGCATATGACCTAACCTCATGTTTTAAAGAGTGTAGGTGGATTTAGAAGGTCCTCCTTTCCTAGAAGCATTATAAGTTCAGTAAAGTTGGGTCTGTTTTAGCTCTAACTAGAGTTGAAAGCTACAAGTGCTTTGAGTATCAATATACTTAGGTTTGAGCAACTACCTGACAATAATTCTCATTTTAATTTTAGGATTTCAGGCTCATAACTTCTCTTTTATTATATTATAAGTTCTCACATTCTATGTATTTTCTCAATCTTATGCTCGTAGGATATATATCTTAAAATTCTAATAAAATAAAAAATTTTGGTCATTGAAAATATTAAAGCCTAATCATAATAGGATAGTTGTAGCACTTTTGTGCTTCTTAGCATCTATTGTTATTTATTTTTATACTTCGTCACTGAAAAGAACTATTTCAAATTTGTCCCAATTTCATTTAAATTTTTAAAAGAAACATATTAAAATCACACTTTTATAATTATAAAATTATACACCACTACTTAAATCAAGAATTTTTCTTACTTCTAAGATGTAATTAATTATAAAGACTAACCTTTATAAAGAAGTTATGCCTTATCTTACCCAAACTAGGAAAGTGAAAAAATCTATGAGATCATAGATAAACACCTTTTAAAAGCTTTATTAATTTTAGCATTTTAATACATTGATTTCTTGGTTTATTTCTTTAATCTATTGTTCAAAAATGCATCTTTATACTTTTTGAACATAAGATCAATAGGTCAAATCATATATATTTATCAGTATAGTTTAATGTGATTATTTTTGATAACTTCATATAATATAAGTAAGCTAATTTCCTACTTATGCTCCAACTTCATAACATTCCAAATTCTAAAAAAAATTACTAATTATCTACAACAATGATGTTTTTTCTTAAAAAATTATTTTTTTTGAGATATCATATATTGAATATATTCTTTTCATAAGGTTTTTAACTCATTACTCAATAATTTTCAGCACATATTTATTTTTTTAGATTAAGTGGACAAATAATAATGATATTGAAACAATGTGTGATCATACACATCTTAAAAGGGAGATTGTCTTAATTACATTTATTGGCCAATATAAATATAGTCATTATAAAAACAATATATTTTTTATGTAGCTAAATATAATATGAATATCAAATTTGTTGTCCTATACAAATCAATAGACACTAAAGTATCTAATGGATTAGTCTCTTTTTAGTAATCTAACAAATTGATTGAAATATTTGTGGCATTTCAAATTCAATTTTGATTCTGAATAATCATTATACAAATAATTTATAGTGATAGTGTAATCATGATATACAGGTTTTTATGCCTCATATAATAGATCATAGAAAAATGTTTAGCCTTATTATTTGGAGGTTTCTTAACAATGTCAAGAAAATAATTTTGTATTCTACTTTCGTTAATAGTTTTTTTATGAATTTTTTAAGTCTTCGATGAATGTTAGCCAAAATGATCCTTTATCTCTAGTTCTTTTATTTAGTGTTATTGAATTCTTGCGAAGAGGTTTGAAATAAATATTAATAAGAATTCCTCAAATTAATTATAGAACTAATAAGGTTTTCTTATAATCATTTTTTTTTCTGATAATTTCATTATTTTTTTAATGCCAATAATGCTAAGACTAACATTCTTAAAATAAATCCTTCAATATTTTAACGACAGTAGACTCATGATTAGTAAAAATTACTTCATATAATTTCAATTAATTATATATATATATATATATATATATATCATCTTAATTAATGTTAATGAATTCACCGATTTTCACCGTTCCTAACGCAGTCACTGTCCCTTCCTCTGCAGACGAAGTACTATGCTGCACTCTTCGCCACCGGCAACTCATTATTTTTTAACGCAGTCACTGTCCCTTCCTCTGCAGACGAAGTACTATGCTGCACTCTTCATCAACTCTGACATGACAATTCCTGTTCTATCACAATCACCCCTAACGACAATTTTATCAAGGATTTGCAGACCAATTGAACCCTGCTTGAAGGTCCCTATATACGAGGACTCTATCCTACACTACACCTTCCTCAAATCAGTTCACTTGCTCTACTTTCCATGGCAACTTATCCATGCACTTCATGGAAAATAGCAAAATTTCATTGACTACCATTTATTAATTCTACCTCCACGACAACTTATCCATTACAAATTATTCACTATGATGTTTGGGGATCTTCCCTCACTTTATCAACTCAATCATATAAATACTATGTTATATTTGTTGATGACTTTCCATGTTTTTTCTTGGTGTATTTACTTCAAATAAAGCTGAAGTTCTCTCTAAATTTGCTGAATTCAAAGCTTTGGTTGAAAATCAATTTAACCAATCCATTAAAATTCTTTGAATAGATGGGGGTGGGGAATATATGAATCTTCATTTCCAAAATTTTCTCAAAAACTATGGTATTCTAAATCAATGTTCCTACCCTTATACCTGACAACAAAATGATGTGGCTGAATGAAAACACTAACATCTTGTTGACACCACTCATATTTCTCATTGAAGCATCCTTATCATTACATTTTTGGCCTTTTGCTCTCCTAACAGCATGTTACCTTATTAATCGCTTGTCTTCACCAATTCATACATTCAAATCACACTTACAGTTGTTATACTTAGCATGTCATCTTCAATGAAGCTATTTTTTCATTTAAGCAACTTTAGACTACTTCTCAGCTGAACCCATAACAGCACCACATCAAGACCTTCCACATCTTTTGTTAGTTCTTTTTTCTTCTACTGATTCTAACAAATCATCCACCATCTCCAATACTCCCAACACCAGCAATAAAAACCCATATCTTCAACATCACCATCTCCCTCTATAACACCTCCACTTAATACTTCTTCATCTCTACCACCACCTCCAATACAATCATCCCATCCCATGCTAACTAGAGCAAAAACAGGCAATCTCAAGCCTTGCCACATTCTTGATCTTACACATCATATTCAACTTGATCACATCCAATATTTCATGGTTATCAATTGGCCTCACTAGAGACAAGCAATGCTCATGGAGCTCAAGCCCTTCAAGCTTAGCAAACATGGACTCTGGTTCCCCCTTTCCCCATTGAAAATCTCCATGGCTGTAAATGGATATTCAAAAAAAGCTAAAATTTGATGGTTTTGTAGCACACTACAAAGTCCACTTGGTTGCCAAAGGCTTTGATCAATTATATGGCTTTGATTACACTAACACATTCAGCCCTATCGCAAAACCCCCTACTATTCAGGTGCTTCTAACCATTGCCACAACTAACAATTGGCAAATTCTTCAGCTGGATATCTCCAACGCATTTCTGCATGACCACCTAAATGAAGCCATATACATGACCCAACCTTATGGTTTCATCGATTCTAGAGATCCATACTATGTTTGTCACCTTCAAAAGCCATATATGGTCTTAAGAAGGCTCCATGATAATGGTTTGCTACACTTTCTTCCTTCCTTATTAATCTTGGCTTTCATCAGAATAACGTTAATCCTTCTTTATTTTTTCTCCACCAAAATGACATGCATTTATACTTCCTTATCTATGTTGATGCAATCCTCTTTACAGGAAACAATACCGCCCTCATTCATCATATTTAAGCTGGCTCAATCACCAATTCAAAATAAAAAACTTGGGATCATTATCTCATTTGTTGGAAAACATAAGAAGATAAAATACATTTATCTTGTCTGAATCTCAAGTCGAATCATCAAGAAGGTTTGTCGGAAGCATACCTAAATCCATGAAAGAGCTAATGCGAGATTTTGGCCTTCCACTTCTAAAAGGGTGTCTTGAGAGGAGAGAGAGAGAGAGAGAGAGAGAGAGAGAAAGAGAGAGTCTTCTTTTCACTCAAGATGAAATGTGGGGAAAAATAAGAATTAATCCTTTAGAATGGGGACCATGATCCTATTTATACTTGAGTGCATTTCATTTTATTTCAACTCATCATTAGAATTAAATAAAATGTCTGGTCTCTACATATGATAATTCCATACAAAATTAATAAGATGCCTCAAAAGCCTAAAATTAATTAATCTTTATTTGATCACAAAATTAATAGGCTTAAAAAAAAGATAACACATAATGTATAATTAATTTTATATGTGAGCCCACATTCAAAATTCTTAATAATCTCCTATTTGGGTCACATATATTGATTGATAATTATACATTATTAAATACTTTAAGATCTCAATAATTGTGATCTTCAAAGAGAAATATCATTAAGCAATCTAGTCTATTAATAATATTGATATAGAATCAAAGTAAACTTTGTTATAATTTCTTCTATAACAAGACCCATCAGTGATCACTAAATCAATATGGTTATTGATATAGATCAAGTGTAGATGTATAGCATGAAAATTTTATGTAATGTGATCATATATCATGCTTATTTCCAGCTGGCCCTATATTACCACTCAAAAGAGTTATAAATATAGTTTCATTTATTTATGCTAAACTGCAATTGAAACTATATAATTTTATTTCAGAGTTTTCAACTATAAGATAATAATAATACCTTATTCTGATCAGAAAAATATATTTACAATCATTGAACATCATAAGCAAACTCCCACTATGTTAGCATATCATCAAAGTAAATCACTCTCATACAAGCCACATGCTCATGAAATACTTTAGGTGTAAAGCTTTTGTAAGTTGATCTACAATCATAAAGTTTGTACTAATATGTTCAATATATACTTGAGAACTCTGACATTTTACTTTTATAACAAGAAACTTTATATCAATATGCTTTAATTTTGATAAACTCCTATTATTCTTTGAATACAACTTTGCGACTCTGTTAACACAATTTATTTTTAATGGTCTCTCTATTCCATCAAAAATATTTAGCCTAATGATAAAATCTCACAACTATATTCCTTGATTTGATGCCTTATAATGAGTTATAAATTCTACTTCTATAGTGGAAGAAGCTATGAGTGATTATTTAGAACTTTCAAAGATATATCCCCTCCAGCTAACAAGAAAATATAATATAAAGTGGATCTTCTACTATTGAGGCAACTAGCAAAATGAGAATCGGAGTACCCTACGATATCCAAATTATCTGTTCTCCTATATGTGAGCATAAAGTCTTTGGTTCTCTTCATATATCGCATAACCCATTTTACTGCTTTCCAATGATCCATTCCTGGGTTACTTAAATATCTGCTAAGCATTCCAACAATGTACGTAATATCCAGACGTGTACAAACTTAAGCATACATAAGACTCCCTACTACAGCTACATAAGAGAGCTTTTCCATCTCTTTCTTTTTCTAGTTCATTTCTTGGACATTGAATCAAACTAAATTTATCAACTTTAGCAATAGATGGGACACTTAAAGAACACAAATAAAAATAGTTTTAAGAGCAAGCTACATGTGCTTAGAATTTGGGATGTTCATAAGGAAGATAATGTTATGTGGGAAAAAGTAACAAGTGAAATTAAGTAAGTTGCTGAAGATGTGCTTGGAGAATCAAAAGAAAAAAGCTTCTTTTAATAAAATAGTTGGTGGTAGAGTCAGAGTGTGCAAGAAAAGATAAGAAATAAGAAGTATTGTTATAAAACTTGGTTTAGATGTAAAAACTTAGAGAATTGGGAAATATATAAAGTGGCCTATAGAGATTCTAAGAAAGCAATATATGATATAAAAAATTTAATTTTTAGTGATTTATACAATAGATTAGATACCAAAGAAGGTGAAAGATGTATATATAAGTTAGCCAGCCAAAGAGATAGGAGAAGTAATGACCGAGTTCAAGTGAGGTGTATTAAGGATGAAAATAATAAAGTGCTTTTCTTAGAAAAGGATATTGAAAATAGGTGGATGAGGTATTTTGATAAACTTTTTAATGAAGGATCTAAAAGTACGATTGAATTTAGCAACCTTAATACCCTAAACAAAAATAGAGAATTTTATTTTTATCATCGTATTAGTAAATCTGAAGTTAGAGAAGCTTTAAAGAAAATGAAATATGGAAAAATAGTAGGACCTGATAATATTCAATAGAAGTGTCAAAATGTTTAGGAGATCAAGGAATTTCTTGGCTTACAAATTTTTTTAATGTTATTTTAAAGACTAAAAAGATGCCAGATGAGTGGAGAAAGAGTTTGTTAGTTCTTATATTTAAGAATAAAGGTGATGCACGAGAGTGTGAAAATTATAGAGGAATTAAGTTAATGTGTATTACTTTAAAATTATGGGAGAGAGTAATTGATCATAGGTTACGATGTCATACAAAAGTTTCTCACAATCAGTTTGGTTTCATGCCAGGTAGATATACTATGGATGCTATACATTTGTTAAGAGGTTTGATGGAGAAATATAGAGAAAGTAAGGAGGATCTACATATGATATTTATTGATTTAGAGAAAGCTTATGATAAAGTTTCAAGAGATGTTCTTTGGAGAGTTCTAGAATAGAAAGGAGTTAATATTGGTTATATTCAAGTCATTAATGATATGTATACTAGAGCTGTTACTTGTGTCCAAACACAAGGAGGATTGACAAAATATTTTCCTATTTTGGTTGGATTACATCAAGGATCAACTTTAAGCCCTTATCTTTTTTACTTTAGGTATGGATGTTCTTACTAGGCATTTACAGGAAGATGTACCTTAGTGTATGCTTTTTGCTGATGACATTCTTCTTGTTGATAAGACTAGAGAGGGAGTCCAAGAGAAACATGAATTATGGAGGTCAACTTTAGAGTCTAAAGGTTTTCATTCAAGTAGATCTAAAACTAAATATATGGAGTGTAATTTTAGTTGTAGAAGTTTTAGTGGTAGTGTGGTGACATTAGGCGAACAAGTCATTAATAAGAGTGAGCGATTCAGATATTTAGGCTCTATTGTTCAAAATGATGGTGAAATAGATGGAGATATTATTAGTAGAATTCAAGTTGGATGGGCAAGTGGAGGAATGCATCCCTATTGTGTGATAGAAAAGTTTCACTTAAACTTAAGGAAAAATTTTATAAGATGGTGGTAAGACCTGCAATGACTTATGGTGTAGAATATTGGCTAATAAAAGAGAAGCATAAGACTAAGTTAAGTGTTACAGAGATGAGGATGCTTAGGTGGATGACTGGCTTTACTCTTAGAGATAAAATGCCAAATGAATATGTTCGAGAAAAAGTTGGAGTAGCTTCAGTGACAGATAAGATTAGAGAGAGTCACCTTAGATATTTGGCCACATAAAGTGTCAGTCGTCCGATGACCCGATTAGGAGAATAGATGCATTAGATTTGTCTTATGTTAAGAAAGGTAGAGGTAGACCTAAAAGAACTTGGTTAAGATGTATAAAAAATGACCTTAGTATACTTGAATTAAATTAGAATTTGACATATAATAGGACATAATGGAGACGAAGGATTCATGTAGCTGACCCCACTTAGTGGGATAAAGGCTTATTGTTGTTGTTATTATTGTTGTAGCAATAGGTGTATCTCCTAGTGCACAATCTTTCATGCTAAATCAACTAAGCATTTTATCGATATATGCCATTTTTGATAAACCAAGTATACCATGTGAACGATCTCGATGAATTTATGTACCCAACATAAAAGATGCATTCCCAAGATCTTTCATTTCAAATTTATTTGAAAGAAATTTCTTGGTTTCATGCAAAAGACTTATATTACTGCTTGCCAATAAAATATCATTAACATATAGCACTAGGATGATGAATTTACTCTAATTGATTTTGTGATAAATGCATTGATCAATAGTATTTTTTTAAAAACTAAAAGAAATAATCACTTGATCAAATTTCTTATACCATTGACGGGAAGCTTGCTTTAAACCATAGATGGATTTCTTTAATTTGCATAACATGTGTTTTGAATCATAAGATTAAAAATTCTCCGGCTGCATCATATATATAGTTTCTTCAATATTACCATTAAGAAATGTAGTCTTTACATCCATCTAATGTAACTCTAAATCATAATGAGCTACTAGTGCCATAATGATTCAAAAAGAGTCTTTCAAAAAAACTAGAGAGAAAGTCTCTTTATAATCAATGTCTTCCTTTTGAGTGAAACCTTTAGTGACTATACATGTTTTATTCTTTCTACTTTGCCTTTTGAATCTCGTTTGAATTTAAAAATCTATTTACAATCAATAGTTTTACTGATTTAGGCGATTCGACAAGATCCCAAATATCATTGTCTTTCATTGATTTCATCACATCCTTAATAGCTTCTATCCATTTATGGGAGTTGACACATTATTTGATTTGACTAAAAGAGACTAGATCACTTTCCAATCTAATGTCAAACTCATATTCTTGGAGATACACAACATAATCATCTGAAATTGTTGTTCTCCTCTCTTTAGTGGATTTTCTTTATGACACTTCAATTTTAGGTTGTTATGATTCCTCAGTATGAGTGAGAGTTAACTCAAAAATATTTTGATTATCTGTATTTACAATTTGAATAAGATCAGGTAAAATTATCTGATCATTTTTTATTGTAACTATAGGAAGAGTAATAAATTACTCTTCAAATATAAAATTCTTAGGTTTATTACTCTCATCATATTCAATTTTCTCAATAAATTTAGCATTGTTCATCTCGAAAAAAGATTTATTTAAAGAGTTATAAAACTTAAAACCCTTCGACCCTTTTGAGTATCCAACAAAATAGTAGTTGATAGTTCTTGAGTCCAACTTACTTTCATTAGGCTTATATGGCCTAGCTTCAGCTGGACATCCCCATACATGAAGATGCTTAATACTAAGCTTCTTCCTAATTCATAATTCATATGGGGTTTTAGTTACTGCTTTACTTGGAACTATATTAAGGATGTAAACTGCAGTCTCTAAGGCTTCTTTCCAAAGTGATTCTGGTAAGGAAGAATGATTTATCATACTTTTAATCATATCCATAAGAGTCTGATTTCATTTCTCACCTACACCATTTTGACTTAGAGTACCTAGCATGGTGTATTGAGAAACGATGTCACATTCTACTAAATATTTGATAAAAGGGTCTAGATGTTATTCACCTGATCCATCATATATGTCATTGTATTCACCAACACGGTCAGATTTGACAGCTTTTATTTTCTTTCTAAGTTGATTTTCAACTTTTGTCTTAAAAATTTTGAATATGTCCAATGACTGTGACTTCTCATAAATCAAGTATAAGTACCTATAATGAGAATAATTGTCTATGAAAATAATAAAATATTGTTGGTCATTCCAAATAATTGTAGAGAATGGACCACAAATATCAGTATAAATTAATTCTAAGATGCTTAAACCCCTCTTAGGTCCAATTTTTTTATATTTATTTATTTTTTCTTGATACATTCTATAGAGAGTTTATCATTTAAAAAATCAAAGAAATCAAGAATTCCTTCTAACACAAGTTTTTAAATTCTTTGTTCAGAAATATGTCATAAATGCTTGTGACAATATATTTATGAATTCTCATCCATTAATTTTTGTTTTATACCAAAATTATTTACATGTAAGATTTTATTAATTTGTGAAACAGAAATGTCTAATTTATATAGATTATCAACCAAAGAACCAATACCAATAATATTTGAATACTAAAAGAGACTAAATTTTTCATTTCCAAATGAACTAGAATAACCAAATTTGTCTAAACAAGAAATAGAAATTAAATTTCTTCTAAATGATAATACATAAAAAGTCTCATGTAAATTCAAAATACAATCATATTCTAGATGTAATCTATATAAGCTTATGTTTTAATAGGAGTTTTATTATCATTTCCCATATAGATGAATCTTTCAGCATCAGTTGATATTTATCTTCTTAGACAACTGATAGTCACACTTATGTGAATAGATGCACATGTATCTATCCACCAAGTGTGATTTGGCACTAAGGATAAATTAACTTTAGAATAAACAAAGTTGAGAAGTTTCTATTGCACCTTATGTTATGAAGTCTCTTTATCTACAGCTCCTTTGCCTTTATAAATCCTTTTTCTTTTAGTAATAATGTCACGGGAGGAAGTAGCCAAGTGAGCACTTTCTATTTTGTCATGCTTCAATCATTCTTCCTTTTGCACACATTGAGCAATGAGCTTATTAAGAGTCTATTTTTTCTTTTGAGTATTATAACTTATCTTAAAATGATTAAATTATATAGGAAGAGGGATCAAAACTAAGTGCACAAGAATGTTGTTAGACATCTCTAATTTTAATGCTCTCAATCTAGTAATAAAATTAGACATCTCCATAATATACTCTCTTATGTTTCCATTACCTTTATACCGTATTGAAATGAGTTTACTAAGAATAGTACTTGCATCGACCTTTTCAGAACTAATGAAATGGTCTGCTATTTGGCTTAGAAACTTTTTAGCGCATTCTTCTTCACGAATTGCACCTCTTATGATTTCTGGAATGAAATACTTCATGATCATAAGAATCATGTGGTTAGAACACTCCCACATTTCAAAGTTAGCCCTTTCTTCAATAGTTCTTCGCAAAGTAGGAGGAGTTCAATCACATAGTCAAAATCTATACACTCAAGAATAATAGTGATATGCTCTTTCCATTTCTTAAAGTTAGTGCCGTTGAGCACTAGAATGTTATTTAAATTGGAAAATATAAAAGAAACATTAATTGAAAAGATTAAAAATAATACTCACAATTAACAATATTGTTATTTCCTTATGCATATATAATGCAAATAAAAAATATCAATAAAATATATGTTTAAAATAAAATATTCAATAAGATGGGCACATATAAAATACCTAGCACAACATTAAAATTTAGTCTTTGGATAGAAATGATAATTTATAAATGATACTCTAAAATTACAGTCAACAAATATTGATAATAAATTCTTCTAACGATATGTCTATCTTTGAATCGACATATTATATACATGATTAATACAAATTTATCACATATTTGTGACTACACAAAATCTGGCCAAAAACATAACCTTCCTTTGGGCCGATTATTTTTCGCATAAATTTAAATATAATTTTTATGTAATATTCATATATTTCAAAATTGAATAAATTGATATAATAAAGGTCACTTTGATGGCTTATTATTTCAATCTAAATTATTTTGAAATAATGAATATCAATTATATCATTCTAGTAATTATTTCAATTTATACTAACTTCAAATAATTTGATAATAATATAAACTTTAATAATTGTTCCAATCAAAATAATTAATTTGAGTTTATATTAATTAATTTAATTATATTTTGCAATAAGATCACGTATATTCAATTAAGAGACTTGTGAAGAGAAGTATTAAATATAATAATGGATAAGTTTGTAGTCATATAGAAATATTTATAAAATACATAAAAGTAATATTTAATATTTCTAACGTTACTTTCAAATGTTAAAGAAATGTTTCATTAAAATGTTTAATATAAAGATATAATTGTTCTAAATGAAATATATTATACAGAATATTTTATAATTATAATCTAAAATATTTCCATTTTAACTGTTATCTTTATGACTTTACAATAAAATATTTTATTTTATAAAAGTATTAAATGCAATATTTATAACTATCTTAATGCAATAAAATATTTTATTTTATAAAAATATTAAATGCAATATTTATAAGTATTTTAATGCAATAAAAAGAAACATTTAAGATGCACCATAAGATAATCAAGCAAATGCATAATTCATCTTCACAAGATTTATTGCATCAATTTTAGAAAAATAGTTTATCTTCTTTTATTTTTTTAATATATAATAATAAGAAAAATAATTATAAGCATTAATCATAATCTTTCACAACAACAACAACAACAACAAGCCTTAATCCCACTAGGTGGGGTCGGCTACATGAATCCTTCGTCTCCATTGTGTCCTATTATGTGTCAAATTCTCATCTAATTCAAGTATACTAAGATCATTTTTTATACATCTTAACCAAGTCTTTTTAGGTCTACCTCTACCTTTCTTAACATAAGACAAATCTAATGCATCTATTCTCCTAATCGGTCAATCGAATGCCGGCTTTATGTGGCCAAACCATCTAAGGCGACTCTCCCTAATCTTATCTACCACCTGAGCTACTCCAACTTTTTCCCTACTCATTTTGCATTCTATCTCTCAGTAAAGCCACTCATCCACCTAAGCATCCTCATCTCGTAACTTAACTTAATCTTATGCTTCTCTTTTATTGGCCAACATTACGTAAGTCATTGCGGTCTTACCACCATCTTATAAAATTTTCCCTTAAGTTTAAGTGGAACTTTTCTCACATAATAGGCCGGATGCATTCCTCCACTTCAACCATCCAACTTGAATTCTACTAATAACATCTCCATCTATTTCACCATCATTTTGAGCGATGAGCCTAAATATCAGATCTCACTCTTATTAATGACTTGATCACCTAAAGTCACAACACTATCACTAAAACTTCTACAACTAAAATTATACTCCATATATTCAGTTTTAGATCTACTAAACGAAAACCTTTAGACTCTAAAGTTGACCTCCATAATTCAAGTTTCTGTTGGACTCCCTCTCTAGTCTTATCAACAAGAAGAATGTCATGACAAAAAAAACATACACCAAGGTACATCTTCTTGTAAATGCCTCGTAAGAACATCCATAACTAAAAGTAAAAGATATGGGCTTAATGTTGATCCTTGATGTAATCCAAGCGAAATAGGAAAATATTTTGTCAAACCTCCTTGTGTTTGGACACAAGTAATGCTAGTATACATATCCTTAATGACTTGAATATAACCAATATTAACTCCTTTCGTTCTAGAACTCTCCAAAGAACATCTCTTGAGACTTTATCATAAGCTTTCTCTAAATCAATAAATATCATATGTAGATCCTTCTTACTTTCTCTATGCTTCTCTATTAAACCTCTTAACAAATGTATAGCATCCATAGTAGATCTACGGCATGAAACCAAAGCGATTGTTGAAACTTACGTATCACATCGTAACTATGCTCTTTCATTACTCTCTCCCATAATTTTAATGTATGGCACATTAACTTAATTCCTCATAATTTGCACACTCTTGTGCATCACCTTTATTCTTAAATATAGGAACCAATAGACTCTTTCTCCACTCATCGCATCTTTTTAGTCTTTAAAATAACATTAAAAGATTTGTAAAGTGATCTCCTAAACATTTCTTTAAAAGCTTCCACATTTCCAAGATTTACTAACTAATCGACGATAAAATGAAATTCTCTCTATTTTTGTTTATATTAAGGTTGCTAAAATCAATCGTACTTTCAGATCCTTCATTGAAAAGTTTATCAAAATATCTCATCCACCTATTTTCAATATTCTTTTCTAAGAAAAACACTTTATTATTTTCATCCTTAACTATGTCTTTACTTCTCCTATCTTTCTTGGCTAACTTATACATACATCTTTCACCTTCTTTGGTATCTAATCTATTGTATAAATCACTAAAAGCTAAATTTTTTGCATCATATATTGCTTTCTTAGAATCTCTACAGGCCACTTTATATCTTTCCCAATTCTCCAAATTTTACATCTAAACCAAGTTTTATAACAATGCTTCTTATTTCTTATCTTTTCTTGCACACTCTGACTCCACCACCAACTATTCTTATTAAAAGAAGCTTTTCCTTTTGATTCTCCAAGCACATCTTTAGCAACTTGCTTAATTTCACTTGATATTTTTTCCCACATAGCGTTAGCTTCTTTATGAACACCCCAAATTCTAATATCTTGTAGCTTGCTTTTAAAAATATTTTTATTTGTGTTCTTTAAGTGCCCCCATCTAATCCTAGGACAATAATTTAGTTTATTTTTTCTCTCACAATCTTTCATCTTAAAATCTAAAACTAATAGTCGATATTGGGTACTTAAAATTTCACTTGGTATAACCTTACAATCTTTACAATTTAAGCGATCTATTTTTCTTATCGAAAATAATCAATCGTGTTTTACTAGATCCATTTTGATAAGTAATAATATGTTCATCTCTTTTCTTAAATAAAGTGTTAGCAACTACAAAATCATAAACTAAAACAAAATCTAATATAGTCCTACATTCTTCATTAGTCACTCCAAATCCATAATCACCATGAATACTTTTAAAATCTTCTACTCTACCAACATGTCCATTTAAATCTCCTCCAATAAATACTTTTCTTCAAGAGGTATCTGTTGTATTAATCCCTCTAATTCATTCCAAAATTTTTCTTTTGCTTACCTCCAAACCTACTTGAGGAGCATAGACACTTATAACATTGATAATCTTAGTATCAACAATAATCTTTAAAGCTATAATTCTATCTCCACATCTATTAATACTTATAACATTATCCTTCAAACTTTTATCTATAATCACACCTACACCATTTCTACTTGACTTTTGAATACCAAAGTTTAAAACCTAAACTATCAATCTCCTTGGCCTTCACCAACCCATTTAGTTTCTTGAACACATAAAATATTTATCTTTCTATGAACCATATATCTATTAATTCCATTAATTTACGTAAGAGTACCTATATTCCAAGATCCTAACCTAATTTTAGTTTCATGGACTAACTTCTTTGCCGCATCCATCCAAAATGTGGGAACCCTTGCTTATTTAACACTGCGCAGAGCCGATCGTGGTCTAGCATATTTTCAACGTATTCAAACCATACGGTAAACTTCGGGGGCCCAAGTCTTTCTGATGATTTAAAGGATTCATGTCATGATTATTTGACAAATTTTACGTCGACTACTACCTAATGCAACCCTCCACTTTTTGCATCCGGACTTGGGACCGGCAATGGTAGTGTTTAATCATAATCTTTCAAAATTTTCAAAATTAAAAAAAAAATGAAAGATGAAGCATGCTTGAATCAAATTAATATGACCGAATATGAATTTTATTTCTCAAATTAAAATCACAATGCCGAGAATAAACATATTGATCACATAAAAATTGAAATTACGATTAAAGTAAAAAGTAAAAATTTTGCTATATTCTTTTATTCACATCAAGAATGAAAGTGATCTAAAAGATATCGATTCTACATGCACAAAAATTTTGAATCATACACTTTAATTTAAAATTCTCAAATAATCAATACAAAAGATTAAGAGAAATCTGATTCTTTAATGATTCAACATGATCGAGGCTCTGATACTACTTGTTGGAAAACATAAGAAGACAAAATACATTTATCTTGCCCGGATCTCATGTCAAATCATCAAGAAGGTTTGTCGGAAGCATACCTGAATCTATGGATGAGCTAATGCGGGATTTTAACCTTCCATTTCTAATGAGGTGTTCTTAAGAGAGAGAGAGGAGCCTTCTTTTCACTCAAAATGAGATGTGAGGAAAAATAAGAACTAACTCTTTAGAATGAGAACCATGACCCTATTTATACTTGATTGTATTTCATTTTATTTCTGCCCATCATTAAAATAAAATAAAATTTCTGGTCTCTACATATGATGATTTCATATAAAATTAATAACATGTCTCAAAAATCTAAAATTAATTAATCTTTATTTTATCACAAAATTAATATGATTAAAAAATAAGATAGCACATAATGTATAATTAATTTTATATGTGAACTTACATTCAAAATTTTCTAACATCATTTCCTTAGCATCACAGTGACACGAACACCATCTAGTTTGCTTCTCACTCAAACTATTTACGCAGAATCCATTCTTAAAAAAATCTAGCACGCTCAACTATAAATCATTCTCCAATCCATGTTCCACCGAACACTCTCCTCATGACTCTCTTAATGCACCATTCTCTTATCTTTCTTTATATCACCTAATTGTTGGCTCTCTCCAATATCTCACAATTACCCAACCTGACATCATTTGTTGCCAATCAAGCATGTCAGTTCATGCACCACCCTCTTCAACAGTAATTTCAGGAGTTGAAACGAATTCTCCGCTATATCCAAGGGACTAAAGACCTTGGCCTTCCCATTTATTCCACCAATCTGCATTTATCAGCCTATGCAGACTTAGATTGGATCGCTAGTCCACCTGATATGAACACATATCCCCAAGCCAACAACAGAGAATAACATCTGACCTTAGAGCGAGAGAATAAAGATATAAATATTAAGTATTACAACGAAATAATTACTGCCGAATAATAAAAGATCCCCAAAAACAGACAAAGAATACATCTAACGATGCACCTCCCAAGGAACCATATACAACAGAGCTCAAAAGCAGATAAAGGAAAGACCTTCCAATCCATAATGTACGGGAGAAGCATAGCACCATAGACTAACAATAATCAGAACTGGCGAATACACGGAGGCAAGATCTCTAACAAGATCTATAACAGAAATTAGTTACAAAGACCAGCAGAGGAAGATTCTAGAAGAACAAACCAAATACTATAAATAGAGATGAGGAAATCAAAGAAAGGGATGAAAAATTATCTCAAGAAATCTCCTCCTCTGTTCCCAGTCATCTCTTCTTCTTCCCTGAAGTAGTTCCACGGTTGATCCTCACTGGAAGGTCTCTCCTCCGGCGAAATCACCGGCGAACTCCCTCTGGTTCCTCTCTTCCCCCTGCGTTTCTCTCTGGAGCAAGTCGAAGGCTCGAACATTCGACTGAAACAAACAAAGGAAAGGATACAGTTAGGTTAATTCAAAACTTCATCAAACGGCTGAGATCAGATCATCATCCGCGTCTTCATCTCAATCAGACGTTCGCCGATCCGCCACTACATCACACCTCTCCCTCTTCAACACCTGTAATCCACTCAGATCAGAAAGAAGAAAAGCGTGATCAAAACATCAGCGAAGGTAAATCAACCAATCCAACGGTTCAAGCGACTAAGAGGACTCGATCCAAGTGCTCCAATCCAAGCTAAAGACGCTAGATCCAGCGGATCGAGCGGCCCCGCTTGTTCCTCCTCTCTCAACTCGTAGGGTTGAGTCACCCGAGTCAACTGACTCGGTAAGTCTAAACCAAGCGGTCGACCCAAATCCAAGGAAAAGCGAACTCAGCGAAGCAGAATAGAAGAAAGAAGCGATCACTCAAGCTCAGCATGTATCGATTCTGAAATTAAGTCTTAAAACAGAAATTAAACCATATCATTGGTGCTCTTGTTGATTCCCACAACTCACACCTACAACACTCAGAAAATGGCAGAAGGAACCAGAAACAATGCCTAAATCCTTGAAGCATGTGTTGCAGTTGAACAACAATGAGCGAGAAATGACCTCAATCACTATGGCATTGAATGAAATATCAAAGAGATTGACAACAATAGAAAGCAGTTAGAAAAACAACCTCAAAGCGGTATGTGATGCATCCCTTTATGAATCCTATTCTCCAAACATACCACATACACACACCCATATCAATGCCTCTTAAAATAGATATATGATTTAAGGAGAAGACCCTAGAGGATGGCTCTTGAAAGCGAGCGTTTTTGATATTATAACTCCTCGGATGATCGAAATTTTTTAAGCCTCAATATACATGGATGGACTGCTTTGGTGTATCAATGGATGCAAGTAAATAAACAATTGCATTCTTGGCCACAATTTAAAGAACAAGTTATTGATTTGGCCCATCTTTATTGATTTAAGAGGTGAATCCAACTCACATTACACCCAAACGGACCAATATGCACTCGGTGATGATGTAACAATGCCACAAGATCGACCAACCTCCAAAGCATTAAAACAACAAACATTATCTGCCTCCTCACACAAACACCAATCAACAAAGCAACAATCAAAGTAAACAGCCTTTAGCAATTCAGAGGCTCACTCCAACACAATTAGATGAAAGGCTAGAATGGATTATGTTTTAATTGTGAGGAAAAATATCACAAAGGGCATATATGTCAAGCCAACTTATGTGCCTTCATGAGTGTCAATGAAGAACAAGAATATCAACTACAGCATTATAGTCAACCAGAAATTCAGTGGATACAAGAAAATGCCTTAGCACCAAGCTTCAAATATCAGCCATTCAATCCAGGTTAAGACAGGACAGATAATTGTCTAAGTATAGAATAGTCTAAATAGTTCTCAATAATTCTGACCCTTGAATTAGCCTAGAAGTATAATTCAGATATAGCCCAATTATATAGAATAGGATAGTCCACAGTAATAAGTCAGTGGGCACAACAATAATTGACAGCCCAAATATGAGGGACAAACAGAGCAGTGTCACATAATCCAGCCACTTACAAAGGAGCATTCATTTTCAGATAGGTTGGACAGACCCATATAAATCAGGAAGCTCAAAACCAACATGAAACAAATGGCCAATACAATAGAAGAGAGCTTCAATCCAAGACTAATACAAAAGCAGACAAGCTTTTACACTACAACGGTGAAATTATCATCAGTTGAAGATGGGCGGATAGTAATCAGCTTGTCAAAGTTTTAGATCACGAGAAGTCGGGGAGAAATCTATCAAGGGATGCTCAAGGTAGAATTCAGCCAAAACATTACAGTTTGGATCCTGAAACGATATCTGAGAGAGATCAACACATTACAGAAACCTTAAAATGGGAAGGAAATGTTTAGCCACAGATGTTCCTTGGACGACAAATAAAGAAATACAGAATGCATCCCCAGAAGTTGACCTTGAGGACAAGGTCAGTGTGAGGAGGGGAGTAATGATATGAACACATATCCCCAAGCCAACAACAGAGAATAACATCTGACCTTAGAAACGAGAGAATAAAGATATAAATATTACAGCTATTACAACAAGAAATAATTAACGAATAATAAAAGATCCCCAAAAGAACAGACAAAGAATACATCTAACAGTACAGACCTCCCAAGGAACCATATACAACAGAGAAGCTGCTCAAAACAGGTAAAGGAAAGACCTTCCAATCCATAACAGAAATAACGGCCAGAAGCATAGCACCATAATAGACTAATAACAAGAATCAAGAAACCTAACTGAATACACGACAGAGGCAAGATCTCTAACAAGATCTATAATTGGATTACGAGTGAGAGGAAGATTCTAGAAGAACAAACCAAATACTATAAATAGAGATGAGGAAATCAAAGAAAGGGATGAAAAATTATCTCAAGAAATCTCCTCCTCTGTTCCCAGTCATCTCTTCTTCTTCCCTGAAGTAGTTCCACGGTTGATCCTCACTGGAAGGTCTCTCCTCCGGCGAAATCACCGGGAACTCCCTCACGTTCCTCTCTCTTCCCCTGCGTTTCTCTGGAGCAAGTCGAAGGCTCGAACATTCGACTGAAACAAACAAAGGAAAGGATACAATTAGGTTAATTAAAAACTTCATCAAACGGCTGAGATCAGATCATCATCCGCGTCTTCATCTCCAATCAGACGTTCGCCGATCCATACATCACACCTCTCCCTCTTCACACGTAATCCACTCGGATCGAAGAAGAAAAGCCGTGTGATCAAAACCGCAGATCAAGGGGCGAAGGTAAATCAACCAATCCAACGGTTCAAGCAGCTAAGAGGGACTCGATCCAAGTGCTCCAATCCAAGCGAGCTAAAGACGCTAGATCCAACGGATCGCGACCCAACACTGCGTTCCTCCTCTCTCAACTCAGCCGGGTTCAGAGTCACACAGAACTGAGTCAACTCAGCTGCATTAAGTCTAAACCAAGCCAGATCTGACCCAGATCCAAGGAAAACGAACTCAACAGAAACAGAATAGAAGAAAGAACTGAATTAATCACTCAAGCTCACTGTATCAAGATTCAATTACAGAAAATAGTACATATCACCACCTCTGGGTATTGTGCCTTTCTTGGTAACACATTAGTTTCATGGTATGTGAAAAAGTAGTTTATCATAGCTCATTCTTTAACTGAAGCAGAATATAGATCACTTGCTACTACGCCTATAGATGTCATTTTGATGCGACGTTTGTTACAGGATTTTCATATTTTAGAATCGCAACCTACCTCACTCTGTTGTAATAACAACTCAGCAATTGCATTAATACACAATCCAGTTTATCAAGTAAGAACAAAACACATTAAGATAGACTGTCATTATATTCGGGAATGTATATAAACCAATCAGATATCTGTTCGACATATCTCTACGCAGGATCAAATTGCAGATTTTTTTACTAACCCCATGTCTACTATTCTTCATAATCTTCTTTGCTCCAAGTTGAGACTCTCTGCCGAGTTAGTCACCTTGAGGGGGGTCGTTAAACCATCACATTAATTAGCAAAATTTTTAAAATAGATTTAATAGTTTAGGCAAGAAAAAAAATTTTTAACAAAATAGGCCGTCATCGGACTTTTTTTTTTAAACTAGGGCAGCTTTCGTATTTTATGCATATCGGAGTCATATGATATCGGAATCGAGCGAACTTAGTATCGTTGGAATCGTAACGAAATTTCCTACAACTTTTATGTTGGTAAAAATTTAAGATTGTGGCCCGATATGCAGCAGTTTTTGTGAATGCGCGCAAAAATTGCGGCGCCGAGCTAAAATTTCAGAGCAGCTATCGTATTTTGCGTTTTTCAAAGTCATACGTTGTCGGAATCGAGTGAACGTAGTATCGTTGGAATCGTAACAAAATTTTCTACAACTTTTATGTTGGTTGAAATTTACAATTATGACCCGATGCATAACTGTTCTCTTATTACAAGTATTTTTTTAATATATTTTTTTCTCTTAATTATAGCACAGTTATTCTAATTTTTTTTATATTAACTATTAATATAATTATCTAGGCTTTCTTTCTTCAGTGTAAATGCTAATTATAGCATGATTAGTTAAAAAATATATTTTAATCTCTTTAAGAATGATGTTATAATTACATAAATGATTAATCTTTAAGGATTAATAAGATAAAGATGTTATGTATAAAGGTTCATTGAAGTAAGAGAGACTAAAACATTTTTTATTTCTGGTTATAGCATATATATATATATATATATAATAGGATGAGAATGTTATGAGATGAAGTATGAAGGCTGCTCCAAATCGAGCAATATATATTTATTTCGGGGCTTTTTTTAGTTCAGTAAAAGCGTTGTGTCGGTATGTCGTAAATTTTAACCAACATAAAAGTTGTAAAAAATTTCGTTACGATTTCAACGATATCAAGGTCGATTTACCATATGACTCGTCTGAAAAATATCATTCTTTGAAATTTCAGCGCTAGTTTTGCTCATTCAAAAAATGCGTGTCGAGCACAATCTTAAATTTTGACCAACATAAAAGTTGTAAAAAAATTTGTTATGATTCTAACGATACTAAGTTCATTCATCATGACAGATATATAAATCTGAAAGAGTTTAAAAATAAATAAATAAATCAAAAAGAGCTAGTCGTCCGTGAACGGACGACTAGATATTTTGTTAAAAGAAAAAAAAAATCGTGCCTAAACTGTTAATTAAGATTAGGATTAAACCTATTTAAAAAATTTTGCCCACATTAATTATAGCAATAGCCCATGTGCCAATCATCCGGGTTGTAGCCAACTTCTACACTATGGTGATCTTAACCATTCAACCTAAAATAGATTCTGCACACATCATCTTTACCATTTATAATGTAACAACTAGTGATGTAACTCATCTATAAATATGAGTATATTGTACTCAATATAGTGATGTGAGCATTCCAATAATGAGACTATAATACATTATTTCATCTTCTCAATATTGTGTTTTCTGTTTCTCTTTTAGTTTTTCTTTCTACAGGTTTCAACAGCTATTGAAGGGATGGAGAAGGCAGCAGTTTCTATTTGCATAAAGTTGGGAATGGCGGATGGATTATCTTTGGCGCTTAGGAATGTTGAGTTCCAGATTAATACGTATCTATTATTTAGCTGGTGAAACAAGTCAAGCCTTGTATGCCAGAGAATAGAGAATTGCTCTCCTTTTCCACCATTAATGGAGAGCTCTTAAGGTATAAAAATTTTATTTTTGAATCTAATTTGTGTAAAAATTTCTCTTAATAGACAGAAAAGAGTTTAATGGGGAGGACGGGCGGAGTCAATAGAATTTGTGGAGGAAGCATGGACTGAAAGTGATGGTGTGAGGACAATGACATCATTTAGGATTTAACAGCAGAATGATATTTATTTTAACATTTTTGATGCAATGTGTAAATAACAAAATTTAATAAACTTTAGTTTTTAGATATGTAAAATTTATAATTTTCAATGCTATGTTGTAAATCCTTCTTAATTTTATTAATATTTTGTAAAGCTTTTCTTATTAAGTATTTGTCTGCTTCATTATATAAGAAAAAAGAACTCCATATGCTTTCTAATGGTGGCTGGTTTTTTCTCATTCAAAGTGTTCTGTACTCGATTCCTTTATATTTACTATAAAATTTGCATCAAATTAATTTAATCTACAATAAACTAGAAAAAACTTTTAATAAGTTTTATGTGAGTTTCCACTTCTAATAGCAAAATATTTTATTGAGATTCTTAATCTAAGGGTCTGTTTGAGGCAACTATAGCTTTTTGAAAAGTTGATTATAAAGCTGTTGTATGTGTTATAAATATTTTTTTTTTGAAAAATTCAAAAAATAATATTTTGACAGCCACCACACTCTAAGAACTATGGTTCTCAAAATATTTTTTCATGAAAATTTTTTGTAAAGCGTAAAAGTTGGTAGAATGAAATTATTTTCTCTTAAAACTTTCAGAAAGCAATCTATTAAAAAGTATCTCAAACGTCACAAATATATCATCTTGCTTTTATTAAATTAGTGACTCTGCTGTTTGGAAACATCTGAGCACAATTAAATGAGAAACAGAACATTTTATTAAGTGGGGGTAATTGCCAGAGGTTTTTTTTTTTAATTTTTTAATTTTAAATTTTTTAACACGACAGTTGATTAATATTGGTTTCTTTGACAAACTTATAAAGCCTCACACTATTGAAGATCTAAACTTTAAAAGTTTATTTAGATTTTAAATGGAATGTGGCTAAAGGCTTGTGGATCAATTTTATTTTGTGTTTTCTATTTTATTTTTCTGTTATTTTTAAAACATGTATTTTAGTGAATTTTTAAACCGTTCTTATTCTTTGGGTTTTTTAAAAAATTACTTTACTTTAAAAAATGTTTTAAATAATTTTTAGTTATTTCAAATATTTTAAAACAATTATCACAGCTAAATATTATTTAATTCAAATCAAAACATAAATAAAATAAAATAAAAATAAAAAATAGCAAACAAAAAATAATATTAATTCCAAACTGCCCTTGAGTTGTCAAATTTTTTTCCTCTTATTATAGTTTATATTATTCAAAACATACCCTTTGATATATGTCAAAATGATTAAATCATTTTTGATAAATCAATTTCTTAATGGAAAGTTATGGTATTATTGTTGTATCTAAATTCAAAAGATATTTTCATATTAAATCTTAATATCATATTTTTATTAGTAGTCATATTGCCTCTAAAGTTTAGTTATGACTTTCAGACATTTTTAAAGATCATATTAATTTTGTTCTCTTTGATATCTGAGGTTCTTCTCTATTGTCATTGTTATATTGTTATTTAATGAAGAATTTTTTTAGGAGTTATTTGATTGACTGAAAAAAGAATATAATATAAAATGAATATAATAAATTCTGAATATTGTATAATTATTTAATTATATATAAAGTAAATACATAAAAATTATATTTTCTATTTAGTTGGATATATATAAAGTAAAATAAATATATATTTTAAATACTTAATTATATATAATGTAATTACATAATTTTTTTCACTAATTGAATTATTAAATTAATAAATTAAATATATATTCAAATATAAATAAATTATTAATAAAATTTACTATTTGGCTAAAAAAAGATTATGATATATTTATTTTAAAATTAAAAACTTATTTATGATTTATATATTAGAGATATATTAGAATAGAAATAAATTTAAACTCTTAGCTCAATATATAAGTTTGAGTAGAGTATAAATTTGAGCTACTTAAACTAATCAAGTTAAACTCTATTAGACTATTTACAGTCTTATCCTACAATCATTATTTTCTAAATTCACTCAAATATCAAGATTCACAACAAAATTTATTTTTATATTTTATTTTTTGCCAACTTCAGGCAAAGACCATCCTCTGGCTAAAATTAAATTAAAATTTTATTAAATAATAGACCATCTTTTTTTTTTATTTTGGTTATTTTATTCACTTCCAATGGAAACTAAAATTGATCAAAATTGTGTTATTAAAAACTGTGGTATTAATCAAAATTTAAAAAACATTAATTAGAATAAGTAATTTATTTGCATTTTGTAATTGAGAAAATTAAGACTAAAGGTTGAGAGGAGGGACAAAGGGGAGGTTAATTTGCCGTTAAAGGATCAAGAGAAAATTAAGAAGTTTGCTTATTGTGAAATTAATATATGCGAAGTTCGGGTTGTCCGGATTGCTGTATATGAACAGATCCAATTCCTGTTTAAGAAAAAATAAAAGAAAATCCCAACCACTCTCACAATATACATTAAAAATATGTACAGATCCACATGCAACAAGCTAATGTTTCTAAATCCTGTGAGCATCATTTGATTAACAGTATAACCAAACAAAGAGATGCTAAAGAATCACTAACTTCATTCAGAAATGAACTATGGAGGCTGAACCAAATCTCATCAATTAGGGTTAATCTTAATAGATTAGCTACTCGCATTTTCAGGATATGAATCAAATAATGATGCAAGAGATATCGTCGGTGCTCTTCCTCGCTAATGCTTCTGTTGTTAGTCGCTTCGCCGCAGCCTGTGGATCTCTGATGGATTTCACCAGATTGGCAGCTTCATGGTTCTTAATTACCTAAAAAAACAGAAGGAAAAAAGAAGAAGAGCTTTTTGGTTCAGTAAATAGCTATGATTACAGATCTCAGAGTGAATGTTCAGCACGCTTTTGCTATAATGAATCTTTAATGTTTATTGATGTTATGTATCCTCATCATTGAAAAAAAAAACTTTTTAATTAAGAAGATTTACATGCATATCACACAATTTCTCTACAACTTCATGTTGATCACTTTTGGTAATTACCTATAGATTCGCTACAATTCTCCAAACATCATATGAAAAAAATCTAAAATGCTGAAAAAATATGCCCTGTGTCGGTTTTTTGCACATATCTCAATCTTTCCTTGCCCAAATTAGATAAAATAAGTTTTGTTGGAAAGCTAACAAATTTCTCTACAATTTTTATGTTGATTATTTTTGGTAATTACCTACGGATTCTCTACAGTTCTCATAAATACCATATAAAAAAAAAATCTAAAATGCTGAAAAAATATGCCCTATGCTAGTTTTTCACACATACTCAATCGTTCCTTGTCTGAATTGGATGAAATCGATATCGTTGAAAATCTAAATAAACTACAACTTTCATGTTGATCACTTTTGGTAATTACCTACGGATTCGCTACAGTTCTCGCAAACACCATATGAAAAAAAATCTGAAATGATGAAAAAATATGCTCTGCCCTCATTTTACGCACATATCTCACTCGTTTCTTATCTGAATTACATAAAATAGATATTGTTGAAAAACTAATGAATTTCTCTACAACTTTCATGTTGATCAC